>CM057006.1:24952055-26387055 GCA_029891345.1 Dryococelus australis | reverse complement strand
GTGCCGTGAGGTGAAGTGTTGCGAGGTAAGCTGGTGCTTGCTCAGTGCTGTACACACTCGGCGCAAGCAGCAGGAACCAGCAACCATAGCGGGGCCGGGAGAAACTGGGTGTACTGCGGCCACTCACGAGAGAGCAGCGAGGCACCCATTACACACGTGCTGTGACGTCAGCTGAACTACTGCGTCTAAGTGGCCGATGTTGAAACCAGAAAACGATTCACACGCCGCTGGTCCGTAGGTACTGTTCGCCCCTTGGCACAGAATAGGTAAAGGTTGCATGTGGTATATTTCAACGGGCGCACTGAGTGACTTGCGCCCAGTAAAATCTTAACGTCGAAAAAAAAAGGTGTTAGGCAACCATTTGTGATAACTTGAATCATTTCTTTCACTTTATGTTTTTTTTTTTTCAATGCACCGAAGCGTAAAAAAGAGCAGATTAGTAAAATATTTAAGTTCTCTAATAATTCCACAGTTTCACTTGACCGACGTATGAATAAAGTGGTGAGGCCCATGACAATGTTAATTTAACTTACGGCGGAAGAATACACAACGTGAATACAATTATTTCTTAAGCAGGCCTGTTTAAAGTGCTCATTTCGCCGCGAATATCCCATAAGTGCATAGAAGTGAAATTTAGGAGCGGTTCCTTTCATATGGGTGTACCCACTCGCCGAGTGGCTGCGCGGAGCTATAAGAGATAAGTTACCAAGCGGTGATTGGCGAACCGCGTTGCGTTATGTTAAGAAACGGTGCTGCCATTTCGCTGGCATGTGCAACTAGAGTGAACGAGTAAGTGAAGATATCTGGCCGGCTCTTAACATCGAGGTCTTGAGAGCTGATGAGGGCGAAGCGAGGCGAGTATGGAGAAACGCTGGAATGAAAGGGTGGGGGAAACGGGAGATCCCCGAGAAAACCCGCCGGCCAGCGGCATCGCCCGACACGATTCCCATACGCGTAAATCTGGGGGGGGGGGAGGGCGACCCCGCCTGAAATCGAGCCTGATTCGACCTTGGTGGGAGGCGAGTAGTCTAACCACTACATGACCACCGGCCCCGTGTACAACTGGAGTTCACGGTAGCAGCGGCATTTCCTCTTCTGCACGCTTCTGTATTCTGTGCCCCCCAGTAGATAGTACACCCGTGTAATTGTTAACCAATTCCATCCTTACAGATTTTTCACTTGACAGTGGTTTTTAGATTGTATCCTAATTAAATAATGTAACTTAGCATGCAATTTCCCCGCATTTAGATACTAGATAGAATGGTAAATAAAACATATATTTCAAAAAGTATTCTAAAACAAAATTTAAAATATACCCCCCTTATGCCTCATTAACCCATCATAACAGAATGATAAGAGCACAACTATGAACAGTGAATCTACATTCTCAGAAGGACATCATTGTATAGCAAATAAACACAAACAAAACAAAACACTGCAACAGACACATCATTACACAGACATCAAACACGACGAGCATGTCACACGAATAACAACAAGCCATCGGCCCCTTTGTCTCCGACAGGGATGGCGGGGTGAGGTGTAAGGGGCTGATGAAAACGAATTTTACGCTTCTGACTTTAAACTTTTAATTTCAACCTTAAAGTAAATCCCGTTTTAATATAGAACGATAATTATTTTAATCCTCTGCTTAAATTTAACATTTTATTTTTAACTTTAATTTTATAATGCGACAAAATTTTATTTTCGACTAAATATGAATTCTCTTTTGATTAATAAAACTAAGAGCAGTGATGGCCTGCAGCCGGGGGACTGGTGCCATTTTAATTTGTTCTGTTGTGTTCTGTATTCTGTGCCCAAGGTGAGACTTCGCCCACACACGAATGCGGCGGACGGGCGAAAACGAACGTGATGCGCTAACGGCACATGTGCAAGTCACGATGCGGCTCAGCACGTTTTCCCCAATTTTCTTTTTTTTCCCCATCCCCCCCCCCCCTTTTTCCATCGAGGTAGCTGGAGCATAAAAGAAATCAGTCGTTCGTTCGTGCACGGTCGGACCCAACACGCAGCATTGGCTGCGACGAAAACGGCGAAGTCAGACGTCGAGAGATTCCTGAGAAAACAGTTGAACTGCGATAAGAAAAATTTCTCCCGCAGGCAACCGATTCCAAGAGAACAATAAGCAAGACAACGGAAACCCACTTTGAGTTGAATTTCAAACACCTCCAGTTTTATTACATTCAGAGACGTTTTATTCAAGTGATCTAAATTCTCATACGTCATTTAAAAATCGTTTTAAAATGTATACTAAAAATTATGAGATTTAAATGGTGGTTCACGACAAAGTAAGCAGTGTTTTTCTTTTTAACAAGATCGGTGGAAATCGTAGCATTAAAATTATATGACGTGGAGAAATATCACAACTACCACATTCCGTTCAAATGTATTCAATTGTCTACGTAACGCAGAGGAAGATAATTTCTAGCTTTTATTATAAACTGCGAGGCTTAATGTCCAATTGATTTGTAAAATAAAAGTCAAATGTTAAAATCGGTGCTTCTGTCTGCTTCTCTTGGACACCTCGTTCTACCCTAATGCCTTCCCTCAGCGGAGACAGAGGGCTGGTGGTGTTCGTTTGAGGTGGCCGTGTTATGTTGTGTTGGTGTTGTGTTGGCGTCAGTGTCTTGGTGTTGATATCGATGTCGTTATGTTGTTGGGTTAGTGTTATTATTTCATTGTGTGTTGTTGAGGTGTTGTGTACGATTATTTGCCTGATATCGATGTCTTGTTATTGTTCGTTTGACATTAATACCAAAAGTTACCATATATATGCTTTATGAAATGGTTTTGAAGTGTCCAAGGGAAACCATAATAATTCTGTTATATATATATATATCGAATTTAATAAATTTTCTTTGTACATTATTGTTATTCCATCTACTATCCCTACCAAATTTTTATAGTATTATATGCATGGCAGGAAATGTAGCCTCGAACCCAGGACACCAAAACAATGCTCGTCAGTGACTCATCAGCAGCATCAATAAATACAAATATTAAAAAATTACCGCCAGCAGTCTCAGCTGCTGACAGCGGAAAAAGGAATATAGGCCAGTGTATAATATTGGTTCTGAGTTCTATACGGCGTATGGGATGAGAGGAGATCCAGTTTCAAATGAGAAAATAACCTCCTTTTCTACCCTATATAGTTTCCACCTTAAGCGATAAAATTAATGCCGTTGTAAGCACAGACCGTGTTCCACTCGACGATTTACCAATTCAGTAATTAGTAATTTTGAAATCTGCCTAGGGCGTAGCCAAGTCCGTGAAGAATGGAAGACTTCATAAAAAAAAGAAAAAACTAAATCGACGACATTTATTTTCTACCTTATTAAGGCCACGATCTCCCATTTCCACAGCTTTTGCGAGAATTATTTTTTTGAACCCAAACGGTAGCCGATATCGCAAAATCCTCTTACAATTTTGTTACAAATTTTTTTATTATCTAGTCTAATTTTCTCAACACAAATAAGTTATACTTTTATCCAATTAATTAATTAACGAAAATTTTGTTTATTTATTAATTAGTTAAAATTATACAGTTTTTGTGTTGAAAAAGACCACATAATAAAACCAATTCGTAACAAAATTGTAAGGGCATTTTACAGTATCGGCTCCCGTTTGGGTTCAAAAAATTAATTCTCACAAAAGTTAGAGGAAGGTCTTACAGTACCGACCATGGCTAGTTCTCGCTTGTGACGCTAGGTAGGAGTACTTTTCAGGCATTCGCGGGAGTGTATTATCTTCATACCTGATGTTCTTTGGCGATACATTTGTTTGTTCAGAGTTGCGAGAGCTACGAGACATTGAAGGCGTTTGCTGTCGTTTTGAGAGTGAAAAATTGTTTTGACGTTCCTGTTTCTCCTCGTTGAGGTGAGTTGTTGATTTGATGTTAGTCTCTATATAATCTATAGTATATTAGGTTAAAATGTATACCACAACTTGTACGATGTCGTGCGTAAACAGCGCACAGTCGATATTTTTGCTACCAGTGTGTGTGTCGCGCAGCACCGACCGCACAACCGTCGTCTAATATCGGCCACATGTCGTCTAATATCGGCCACATGTCGTCCAGTATCGGCCACATGTCGTCTAATATCGGCCACATGTCGTCTAATATCGGCCACATGTCGTCCAGTATCGGCCACATGTCGTCTAATATCGGCCACATGTCGTCCAGTATCGGCCACCAAACTATGGTCCAGTACCGGCCAATGTGTAACGACGCTACAAAGAAAAATAGTCTCACTTTCATATTCCCCCCCCCCCTTTTTTTTCAGAATAAATGGCTGAAAGTGCGAGAAGGAAAAAAGTGAAAATGGGCTGAGAATAATATGAAAATTATATTGCTGCTTCTGAAGTTCGTTCATACAGAATGTCACAACGACAGGCAGCTATGACGTTTTCGGTTCCGTAAACTACGCTAGGAGATCGACTGAGAGCCATTGAAGCTGGTAAAACTGTAATTCTAACCCCTCAGATGGGCAGATTTCAAATGACTTTTTTTAAATGATGAAATAGAAAAACCACTCATTTTTTACATGCGAGATCAGGATGACAGATTCACGTCACTCAGTAGGAGAGAATTTACGAAGCATCTAAAGATACCTTACCAGTTTAACAAACAACACAAAGCTGCCGGGAAGCAGATTTATTATAACTTTATGGCACGTCATCCTGAGCTTTCTCGGAGACGGCCTGAATCAACAAGCCTCCAGAGAGTATTAGGTTTCAATAAACATCAAGTAGATCGCTTCTTTAAAAAATAACTCAGAGTTGCTTGATATGTACCATTTCTCCGCTAGTAGGATACACCACTGTGATGAAACAGGCGTTTCTATTGTTCATGGCAATGATGGCAAGGTGATCGCACAAAAATGGAAAAAGCAAGTAAGCAAGGTTACATCGGGAGAGATGTGACAGTACTGCTGTGCATTTTCGTTCCTCTTCTTTTTATTTTCCCTAGTAAACAGCGAGCAGATGCAGTTCTGAAAATGGCCGTGCCTGTGGGAAGTATATTCGCTGCTGAAGAAAGTGGTTGGATCACCGCTAAAGTATTCTTGAAGTGGTTGGAGCTGTTTGTCGAGAGAACTCGTCCCACTAGAGAAGAACCAGTCCTTCTCATGCTTGATGGGCACAGCATCCACAAGGATCTTGATGATATTCTGTTTGCGAAAAAGCATTTCGTTCACATGATCAGCCTACCAGGCCACAGCACGAATAAGATGCAACCCTTGGATCGGTCAGTAATGCGGCCTTTCAAAGCAGCCTACAATCAAGCATGTGATGTCTGGATGAGGAAGTATCAGCCTATGAAAATCACACAAAGAGGTGTAGCTGAGCTAGTCAACAATGCCTACACTTCAATATACATGATGGATTTGCACAATCAGCTTTTACATGTACAGGGCTTTGGCCTTTAAACCCGGGCGTCTTCACAGAATTGGATTTCATTCCTTCTGAGAACTTTCGAAAGGTAGAGCAAATTGATTATGAATCCATGCCATTAACTTCAGAAGCTTCATCAGTCGGTTACCTCAACATTTTTAATAGAGTCAAATGTTATCGACTGTACTGTCTCTCCAACTCTCATTCCAGCCAACCTATGAGAACAGGGGCCTGAATCAGCCCTCACTCCAATCAATCTCATTGAAACACAAGCAGGGCCTTCATATGCTCACATTTCAAAATCTCCCTTCAATCCGTCACTTCCAGTTTCTTCGGTAACATCCCATTTCAAGAAAATTCTGGTAAATATCTCTCCCGCAAACAGTTTATCAGAGATTAAGGTGAAAAGAAGAGTAATCAACCACAGCAATCTGAGGTTCTTATATCGACACCTTATGAAGACCAGCTTGAGGGAAAAAAGAATAGGCTGAAAGCAGAGAAGAGAAAGGCTGAAAGAGAACCACGGAGAAATGAAGAAGTTAAGAAGAGGGCAAGGAAGTCTGATGATTCTGAATATAGAAAACAGGAGACAAGAAAACAGAAGCATGTTAAGAAATTAGACTTTGGTGAAGTTCCTAGTGAGCCTAAGCCTACAGAAGTGACCCCAGAGTGCATCATTTGTCGCGAATCACTTGAAGAAGACTGGGTGCAGTGCATCAAATGCCAAGGTTGGGCACACGCCGAATGCACAAACCAAGAAAATATTGCCCATTTTACATGTGATGCTTGTAATCATCGGGCTTAAGGGGCAGTGGACGAAATTATGAAAACTATGTTCTTGTGAATTCAAAATGTTATTATGTAATATGGTTACCATTATTAATTCATTAATATCTTTAACAAGTTCTATGATGCATTTTTTGTATTAATTGAGTAAAGTTTTCAATATTACTATCATTTTTAGTCATTCTGTATATTAAATAATTTAAATGAGTTACTGGTCGGTACTGGACGACACATTATTAAATTCCCAAAATGAATACGTTTATGTTTTTGTAAATAATTAATATTTTTAATAAAAATTAAGAGAAATAGTTAGCTGTATTGTATGAATCGCCAATTGAGTTAAAATATAATTGTTATAACAAATGATTTTGTTCAACCTTTTAAAAGTTATAGTCAGAGATATTAAGGGGGTCGGTTCTACAAGACCTTCCCCTATAGAAATGGGAGATCGAGCTATTATTTAAAAAATACAACTGTCTAGTTCTACGACTATCATTTATTATTCCTATTACATAGTGCAATTTTTATGCCAATATCAATATTAATATTGCAGTCTTTGCCATTGTCATTATAATAGCTGCAAACACTTAATATTCACTCAATGGTTATACATACACGATCAAAATGTCCACCTACATATATTAACATCATTGCAGATAACCCACATTCCAGCTGGTCAGTCATATGCTGGATTTACAATATAACGACGAGCTCATCCCGACAAGTCGACACCACTTTTCAGTCCGACAATTTCCGCCACCAAAATTAGTTCAGTGTTTACAATACCACAACTGTTTACACGCCTTTCGGAAAATCCTAGAATGGCCAGTAACTTGCTGTGGAATTCAAATAGATCACAAATTCATTGTGCACTATTTTGTTTATGTTAAATTCGTAAATAAAATATTTTTGAATTTTGGAGTAGTTAGTTTTCTACGAATATATATATTCGTCAATTTAACAGCTTTCTGTTACAAGATAACCAGGATGCACACGTAAATAAAATATTTTAAGCGTGAAATTGACCACAGTAGTGAAATCCGCACGACATTTTTGTTTTGTAAGGTTATGATTATGTTTTTTCTTCTGCTACCAAAGGAGTTCGACCGGTCCGACGCCCGACGAAAGTAGAACTGGAATCTACTTTCGTCGGGCTGTCGGGGCTGCTATTTTGTCGGGGGGACCTTGCTGCTGGTTGGCTAATGAGAAATTTTGGTCGGTGTCGGGGCTGTTTTGTCGGACTGTCAGGTTTATTCTAAATCCAGCTTGAGTGTTTACTTTCCCGATGGTCGCACACTGCAATCGCTGTTCGCTGCGTATTCGCCCGTCGTCCCTACGACACACACGACACACACACAACTAGGGATGTTGCAATACTACTGATGTGGTACTGGTATCGATACTTTCCTTTCGATGCAGGATATTTTGGAATCGATACTTTTATTTTGATACTTTACCAGTACCATACCAGTAAATTATTCAATACCGATAATTTTTTTCTTAATTACTTCTAGCTGTTAAATTCTAACCCGTTCAATCAAAGTGCCCCCAAAAATATAAAGACGTGTTTTCCTCCATAAAAATAATAATTTGAAAAGCAGTACACGTCAGTATTTTACTTGTCCTCTAATTAGAACGATGCCCAAATATAACTAATACTAATAAGTGCTGCGCTCTGTATTTTTTCAAAGCAAACAACCTATACGAAAAAAGATACGAGGTCTAATCATTGGAATATAAAAGATATAACTAAGTACGTGTAAATATAAAAATATTTTATGAAAAATTGAAATCTTACAAATTAAATTGTAAAAATAATTTTTACTTGTAAATACTTATATGATACCGGTATCGATACTTTTCTTGTGATACCGGTATCGAAATGAGTATCGATACCATTCTTTCGAATCCACTTTCGATCCTAGTATCGATACTTTACGATATCGCAACATCCCTACACACAACCGACACTAACGGCCGTACAAGACTGCCGAAGACAGAGTGGGATACGCTGTGACTTACACAGCCGAGATGAGACCTGGTCCAGAAGCTTCTCCGTACCCCGAGTTGCGCAGAGAGAGTTGACGACCAGAAAATTCGTGCGACGAGTCTCAAGTCGTTCATTCTTACAGAGATGTGAGTGACATCAGCCCTGTTATCGTTATCGCGGCCACTGTGGAGGCTCCGCCCCCTCCCACCCCCTCTCTACTATGGCATAGGATATTCACGGTAAAGTGAGCACTTTGAAAGCATTCTCATTTGGAATAATAGTCAATAAATATATTTTATGGTAGCCTTATGCCCAGTTGCACCATCGTGGATCGAAACTCGATCCGAGATCGGATCTAAGATCAACACAGAAAAATATTGCACCGTTCGAGTTCAGAGCTGGACTGGAGATCGGGATGAAGTTAATTTCGAATCGCCTAAATTGGCGGTTCGAAATCTAGATCCGAGATCAGCAGCCATCGTCGACATATGTAGTTTGCAAATACGCAACAGATGAAACTACGTTCGAGTGTTTTCTTGGGGACATTAAAATAACATTATACGCAATTGAATATTATTCAGTCAACTTCGTACAACAATAATCCCCTTAAAACAAATAAAACATTGCACATCTAGTTCTATCTATAGTGAAAAAGTCGGCAACTTCCATAATGTCATATATTACGAAACACTAGCAAAATTTGTCTCATACCTAATATCGATCTCTAACTTAGGAACCAAGATCGACAAATCGGAGATCCAGAATCATGAAATTTCGTTGGTTCAACACTTTTACACTGGAATCAAGATTAAACTGGATCCTGGTTTGGATCTAGGATCAATCGATCTCGGATCGGGGAAGATGTCGGTGCAACCGGGCATTAGACGTTAAACTTCGAGTACTGTGGAATATATACACCGTGTTTATTACTTATATGGCAATATTTATTTATGGAGGTGGTTAAGGGATAAGAGGTAGCTGGAAGGAAGAAGTAACTAGTGCGTCAAAAGTGCTCACTTTACCGTGAACAGCCTATATCGGCGATGCCATGCTGGCTGGACAACGCTTGGTCGTCTTTGGAGGAGGGGAGCGGATGCAACGTATAAGGCGAACAGCAGTGTGTAACAGTAGTTTATTATAGTACAATTGAATCTCTGTTTACGGTCACTTGTTAACCAATGTCACTACTATCTGTCAAGCAAAGCTGTAGTCTGCGTAGCATACTTTTACACGCTGCTGCCCGGCACTGTGGCGGTGGACCCACCTCACTCCTCCCCTCCCCCGGGATTGCCGCCTGACCACCCCCTTGGTGGGGAAACCCATGAATTATGGCAGCGACAGCCGTCGAGCTGTCGCGATGCTCGGCGCCTTGCTTGCCTCACGGCGCCCTCTCCCCTGCTGGAGGTTTCGACGGGTCCGGCGACGACGCAAGAACGTTCTGGGGAGACTGGCTGGCGCCCTCGGCCCTCCGTGACGCATCAAGCGAGTTGGGTAAGATTTTAGGTGGCAGCCTAAGACACTATATGTACGGCCGCAACCCAGCGGCCCGGCAGTCGTTGACGGAGGCCGCCTGGCCGTGTGTGCGCGAGTAAGCGAAGTGTGGACGATGGCGAGTGAGGTGTTCGTGGCTTGAATGGACGAGAGGGTGTGAAACCGACGAGTGAAGCCTACTGTGTGTGAGGGCGCTTGGGGGACTCTAGAACATTGCGACTGGCGGGACATGATGGACTGAACTTAGGTGGGACTGAATGGAAGTGTAATACTGATTTTATTGTAAACATTGGAACTGTCAAATATGGACGCATAAATTATAAAATAATAGAATAGGTTGACACACTATTTATTGGGATCGATCTTTAATAATTTAATTTCATTGATTTCTTTGTCGTATTTATAAATGTTATTAATTGGTGTCAATTGTGAACAGTAAGTGATTCCAATTTATTGTGAGAATTTGAGTTAAGAGAATTTTGCTGTAGTTATTGTAAATAAAATAAGGAAATTATAATTAATTCTTTTATTTGATTAAGACCTCTAACCTTTAACGAACTTGGTATAGCCCACTTAATATTTAGATATATATATATATATATATATATATATATATATATATATATATATATATATATATATTGTAACAATAATTTGGCAGTTCCTTCAAATCGGTTTATACAAAAATATATAAATTTATACGAAAAATGGCACGTCTTGGTTATGTTTGCAGTCAAATTTATCACATTCCACAAAGTGCATTGGAATTAATTTCATTAATACAGTAATTACTTATGTACATATTTGTTCACTTAGGTGAATTCATAAAAAAAAACATCCCTGCATGTATAGTGCGAAGATATTTCTGTAGTTTTCGTTGCCGTAGGACTAGCTAGTTAAAAATAAGTTGGTGATTCGGGATTTGGTAAATGAGCATCATTTAACTCTTGTTACATTCTAAAAAACGAACTATTGCATAACGAAATACGTCTCAGTTTTCGTATACTAATTCAGTTCACGTGACCACTTAGTAAATAAAATGTGCCTGTTAGAACACGGTAATAATAACTAACCAGTCCATTAAAGGAGGTCCCTCCTTTCACTATTGTTCAATTTACCATGACTTCACATCAGAAGACTTCAATGCTTTAGGAACAATTCGGCAATTTCATTTTCGTCACTGTCCCCATTTATTTGCGAGAAAACATTTCATTTCATTGGACAAATCAGAGCTATGTCGCTCCGGCAATGGCATTCTCAGATTTGCAGGCAGCAAGGCCAAGACGCGCAGCCCTTAAAGGGAATGGCGCATGGAAGCAGTATATTTACCCGATTTTCGATATGTCGTTTTCCAAAAGGGTTTATAAATTTTTGGCTCGACAAGACGTAAACAATAGTTTTCAACTTTTTTTTTTGCGTTGATATATATTTACTGACTTCTTTACTCTCGGAGCACTGATGGAAGAAAATTAATATTTTTTTTTTATCTTATCTTCAATCAGCGCTCCGAGAATGAAAGAAGGTGTTCAAAACTGTTATCTGCGTCTTGTCGTGCAAAAAATTTCGAATAATTCTCTGTTAAACAAGTTTGCGACAAAAATTATGTAAGTTACGGTTTTCATGCACCTTCGCCCTTAAGAAAGTGGAAGCCGAACAAACGTGATTTGAAATATGGACCAAAGGCACTTCGTCTCAAGCTATGTAATAGGGAACTATTAACTGCTCGCAAAATTTTGCAAGCCGCTGGTGAAATATTTTTTTTTTTTTGTTCGCCGGAACAGCTGACAGCTTTGCATGTCCCACCACTCGGTATGGTGGGTGAATTTTCGGAAGGGGGGGGGGGGGAGGAACTATGAAGGAAGGGCAGCGGTGAAGTAGTTTATTTTTCACCGTCCTCATAACAACACCCTCCCGCCTCGATGGCTTTATTACCGACGCCTTGAGTCTTTTAACAACCCTCCCCCCCCCCAAACCCTGTGGGCCAGCCCGCCTTATCGGGGCACATAAAGCATGACCAGCTCCCATCGACCCCTCCACACCCTCACATTTCTCACCCTTCATCGGCCGCGCCACCCACCCACTGAAACAACAAACCTCGCTAGGGCACTCGCTCAAAAGCCCCCGCAGATACCATCGTGGTGGCTCGCAGATCACGTGCTGAACTCCTTAGCCTCGCGGGTTACCGACGTCGTGCCACACACACACACACACACACACACACACTCGACCGCTAAACAAGCTTATCGCTCTTCGCACACAATGTCGAACTGCAACAGGGACATGCTATCCCTGCGAATTAAGTCCCCTGCGCGCTGAACTTCACGATTCTGCTCCACAGACCAGGCAAGTGTTCAGAGACGATATAGCGCGATGGTTACGTCAAGGCTTTTTTGCAGGAATTCTTGATTTTTGCGACATAATTTCGGATTCGCAGTAATTACTGACAATGCGCGATTATAAAGAATTCCCATTTTATGAGTTGTTCAGTATTGTCGTGCGTAATTTTAATTGCGTGTTACCTACTTGAAAAATTTCAGGAACATATCTATATTTTGTGAATAAGTTCCCGTATTTCTGCGAGCAGAAAATAACACATAGAAATCAGCTGTGCTGCGGGGAAGACTGTAAGATAGCTAGTGTAAGAAATAATATTCAAGCCCCACGTATGGGTATTAGCCACTGTGGTGAATTAGGGTTCTTTAATGTACGTGAAAAAAATGGAAAGATATTTATATGTGTAATTATTATGCAACACGTAGGCAGGGTTTGCAAAAAAAAAAAAAAACTGAATGCGTAGGTGATAGAACACACACTGCAAAATACTAAAAATCACCACAAAAACATCAACAGATTTACATCTTACCAGCATGTTTCCTTGTATCCAGGCTTATCTCTGCCTCCACACAGCTGTACATATGTCAAAATTTAAATATTTTCTGGGAAATAATAAGGAAACTAACTACTAGCATATCCATCAAAGAAGTCCATGCGTGAAGTGGAGTTTAAGGCAAACAAAATCTTTTCTCAATTTAAATAATGTTTCTAACTTTATATTGTAACTACAGAATATTTACAAATGCCAAGCAGCAGCTGGACTAGAATATTAAATTTGAAACTATGTATGTCTGTCAAAAATAGCAATTATGTGTGTGTGTGCTTGGCAACCATAATTAAAGTCTTTGCAGTTTTTAAAAGTCCGTACCAAATTTGAAACGTTTTAGTGTGCACAAAGTTTGCTTGATGTTTAAATAGTAATCACTCTCACAAGTTACATTTTACAAGAAATCTGCCTATGCGTCTACACTGAATAAAATATTCCTGGCTAGCAATGTAAACATTCGGTAGAGTAAAATACGAGTTCTTATTTTCAGGCACTGTGTGATCAGCAAGAAAGTGTTGTATTAAATGTGTAGTCAACAGGAAACGTCTCTTTAGCACTCCACCGCTGGACCAACGGTCACTTAGTATGGCGGTGATAAGATACCTTATATTTCTGCCTTATACTTGAAGTTGCAAAGCTCCTAAGCCCTCTTCAGACAGTTTTAAAACACTCTGTCGGCTATTTACGTAAAACGGAGCATACTTGTCGGTGTTAAACTCACTTTAAATTATAATTTTTCACTGCAGACGGAGCTCTGATCTACCCGACCTGTTACGTTAGTGACCCATTCCAAACAAGATGGAGACCAGTACATGCTTTCAACAACTCAATTCGGCGTCGGTTACCTGATTTGAATTTACCTGTGTGACATAGGGCTTATATCGGAGTGCATTCCTTATTAATACAATCAATACGTTGTTATCAGCCATAACCAACTCACACAAATTAACATGTAGCTCAAAATTTAACAATATGAAAATAAATACGTAATATAGAATATACCCTCTCAGCTGCTGCGTGTACGATACTAAATATCTAGAATAAAATAAAAATAAAAATAAAATTACTGAATAATCAACTTATGTGTAGCACACGTCACAACAATAGCATTTCTATAAAATAAACATGTGTGTACTCGTATACTAGTTTTCCATACCACTATAACACTTAACAATACTAATTAGATGTTCTACATAATGAGATGTTACAACATAGTGCAAATTAGACGCCAAAATATTAAACAACTTGTAAATTGTAAATTTTCTACGATCAAACATATCCCATAATACCTCTGGAACTGAAACTATGACGCGAAAACGAAGAACTTCTACATAATAGGTGAAACAAAACTGCAATGGCGTTGGCCACGGGAAAAAAGAAAATTGTCATTTTATTTCTGAATCGCACACTGTTCGTAGAAAATATCTATGACTACATTTTCCTTAGATACAGTTACTTATATAGCAGTTTTTTTTTGCAAAATGAAATGCAGTATTTTACTGTTTTTGTGATGAACATAAAAAATAAACCAAACTATTTGCAGGAAATTCAACAAGGGAACCTGAATGTTCTTCTCTTAATTCATTTTAAGGTACACTCTGATAAAAAATGTACTTTTACAAGAAAAATCCTTGGAAATCTAGTTGCCAAGTAATTCCTTTCTAAAACTAAAAACGGTTTCCTTGTGAAATCTGCAAAACATGAATTCGTAATATTACAAATTATAGCCTTATATTACAACTTACAGTATTGAAAAGTGTTTATAAAATTTTTTATCTAAAAAACAAATGTGATGAATTAATAAAATAGAATAACTAAAAAAAATTCAAAATATAATTTAAAAAAAATATGTATTTTGCCAGCACAGGGATTAGAACTCACTTACCTTATTTTGACAATAACTTTCACCCTTGACCAATACACCAGCTTCATACAAAGAAATTTAGCGCTAATTTTTATATTAGAAATCGTGGCAGCATTACAAAATGTTAATGAAGTTATTTAATTAAAAATAATAAATTTATCGGTATTGAATTTCATTTTAAGAGTTCCGTGTAGAGAGGAAAAATTAACAGTTAATGAATAATACGGTCACGTTTAATTGAAATTGTTGATTTATTATGATTATTTGAGTTCTTTAAGCGTTTTACTTTATTCAAACTCATAATACATATATTTTTCCGCGCAACTACAATTTAGATCACCCATAGTTTTTACACATACAGCTGTATACGGTTTTATGTTGTTGGTCAAGTGTCAGCCATTTTGCTGAAGCTCGTGGATAAGAGTCAGTATAGTACAAACATTGCTCGATTTTTACTACAAACACGACCCTTGTAGTTTTACAAAAGAGCAGTCTTACAAGAAAAATCTTTGTACTATTACAAGTATTTGCATAATTACAAACAATTTCTCAGTAAAAATTACAAAAATTTTTTACAGTGTATGCTTAGCAAAATATGTTTTATAAAATTTCATGGACAGCCACAAATCAGAAACTTGCTAGCATTTCGATATTATTTAGCAATACTTTTGAAATTACAAAACAACATTTGCTTATAAGTTCTTATAGATGTCTTGAAGTAGCTCTTGGCATATTCATTCGGTGAGGGTTTTCTCATTATGTATGTACCTAAGTTATTTTTCAATATTTGCAATTACCTAGAACAGTAAAATTGTGATTTTCGTGTGCCTTTATGCATAAACATATGCGAAACAGTAGAAAAAGGGAACGATAAATGTGTGCAATTAAATGTTATACAGTAATTTGACACGCGACAGCGTCCTGGCCTTCCCAGACATCTTGCCACGCCGTGCGCCCAACAGCAGATACAGCTAGCATCCGCGCTCTACGCCCAATATTTAGTTTGTAGGGCGTAATAAAATGCAAATTTCCTAGAAGCCGTATACCCAGTTAGCTTGGGAACATTGAGAGACGCCGCTACAAAGCAACTATCGTATTTGTTTATTTTATTGGTAATGTACACGTATTTTCATTTCACCTGTTTGCCCTCACTCCGCGTATATGTTCATTGCTGGTCGACGGGTTTTCTCGGGAATGTCCCGTATCCCCCACCCTTGCATTCCGGTGCTGCTCAATTCTCACCTTATTTCACTCCCATCGGCTCTCAAGACCTCGTTGTTAAGAGCCGTCCAAATCCGTCAACTCAACTCAATGCGCGTATATGGAAAAGTGGCACATTTGTGAACAATTCCTTGTAGTGAACAAAATAATTCTAGCCTCTTTTGATATCTGCCATATGTGAACAAATGGCTGGTGGAAACAACATTGCATGTCATAGAAAGTGTGAGGGAGCCATTTTATTAACCAAAAAAAGTTGGTATTCATCGACTGTTACAACGTAATACTCATGCGTACTTTAATGGAACACACAATGTTGCCAAGTGTAACAATGCCAGGCGAACGGTTCTCGAGAGAGCTTGCAACGTTGGGAAGAAAGCCGTAAGGTTGCCTGCCATGCTTGTCAAGCAGATACTTACAACTCAAGTTACGTAGCGCATTTGTCACACACTGGCGTAAAATTCGGAACAACCCAGGTTTGATTCCCTGTCTGCAGATATTATTTTTTTACGTGTATTTTTGATGTAATACTAATACACACGAAGGAGCGGAGAGATTTGAGTGGCTCTCAACATCGGGGTCTCGACAGCCGACGAGGGTGCGGGAAGGAGCAGCGCCGGATTGCAAGGGCGGGGGCAAACGGGAGATCCCCGAGAAAACCCGCCAACTAGCGGCAGCGTCCGTCACTATTTTCCCACGTGAAAATCCGGGAGCGACCCCTTTCGGGAACAGAACCCGACCACTGCCCTACCACCTACGCAGTCTTAGCCCGCGTGGAACTATTTTCGTGAAATCCGGACGTTCCTACTAATTATCAGGATCTAATTGCAACATTATCGGAAACGTACACTTATCGAAGTATATCTTATCCTCAAACATATTAGCGAATTTTTCCTGTACGCGCCAATAGGAGTAGCTAACAAAATGTATGGGCTGTTCACGGCAAAGTGAGCACATTTGAGGCCCTAGTTACTTTTTACTTAACGCCATTTTTTATCCTTTAACCACCTTTTTTTTTTCAAAGAAATATTGCCATGTAAGTAATAAACACAGTGTGTATATTCCACCGCGCTCGAAAGTTAACGTCTAAGGCTAAAATAAAAAATTTTATTGACTGTCAATCCAAATGAGAGGTCTTTCAAAAGTGCTCGCTTTGTCGTGAATAGCCTTTCAATCATGGTTACTTATGCACTTCTTTATTGAAGCCGCGCTAAAGTTGTACTTCCAGGCCATTCGTCCCCCCCCCCTCCCCTCCCCATGCTAACAAAACTTGACCAGTCTAGCAAATTACACCGAGGAGGACAACGCATTGCATTTTTGCGCACCGAGTTTAATAATATTTTGCACGTGAACTATTTCTTACTAGGTATTATATTACCAACACATGTATATTCTCCCCGTTTTATTCGTGTTAATTATAACTGAAATAAAGTGATCGATACATAAAATGTAACTAGAAGTCCAGTTCAGCCAAAAATAAAATCCTTTGTGTTAACATAATTATAAAACGCTTGTGTTACGTGACATCTTAGGTAACAACAAAACGCGTCATAGATAAGGTGATTTTTAAAAAGTTTGTTTAGATATTATGTAGATACTACGAATGATATATATATATATATATATCTTTATAAAATTCACATATGAGGCCACCTGATTTTTGTGAAAATAGGTCCACGCCAGGCTAGACTTCAATACGATAGATGTTAACCTCCAGATTTTCTTTGGTTTCTGCTTTCGTGTCTTTGTGAGAACACATTTTGGTTTTTAACTCGCCCAATCAGGATTAGGTTATTCTGTTTTAACGTCTGTGCTTCGCGAGCAAACACATTAAGATGCGAGGCAGTTTTAAAGCCATCCAATAGTGTAACAATATACGAGGTAACATGTTTTGAAGTACTTTAGATTGTTACTATTTTCGCGGAGATCGGAGGTCCCTGTACTTAAATTCGAATCGGCAATTCATTAGAAGTGAAAGAGAGTTAGATGATCTCACTATCCGGGTAACTCACAAAGGCTCAACTTTCGACCACGAGTTTTAGGGTTCGAATACCGATTATCTTTACCTTATATATACATGTTTGCGAGTAGGGATGTTGATATCGGAAAAAAAAAATTATCGGCATTATTTATAGTGGTTATTTATAAAATTATCTTTTTACGAAACGATATATCGAAAGAAAAATATCGATTTTCCGAACATTGGCATCCGATATTTTTTTTGTGTTAGTAAAATTGCTTGGAATACTACATATTGAGGACATGAAGCTTTCCAGAATGTTCTGGCGTCTGTTTTTAGTGCGTGTTGCTAAAGTAAACATAATTATATTTTAATTCATTTTTGTATTAAAATCAGAGCATAATGAAAGAGCTTTTCAAAAATTTTATTTCCAATATCTAAAAAAGATATTGATTTCGGTAAAGTATCGTTGATATAATTATATATATATATGATTTATATCGATATATAATTGATAAGTTAGTCATTTTGATATCGATATTTTTTTCAACATCCCTATTTGCGACTTGTATTTGTAGCGTAGTGCGGTTTGTAAGCCATATCTCCATTTTAGAACCCTGGAATGAAAGCGAAGGCGCAAATAAGTCCAATCAAAAAAAATTCTAACAGAGATTCTGCAAATGGTACGCCCCCCCCCCCCTCCCCCCTCCTGTAACAGCACGTTTTCTTCCATCCAGCCGTATTTTTATTTTCTCGCGCGACAAATTCGTAGTAACTGAGTTTCTGCGTTGTCTGCCTCTTCGAGGAGTTGCTCTTCTCCCGTGCTCTTCACATCCTCTTCCTGCCAATAACCTGTAAGGATCAGCTCCCATGATATATCGATCATCCGCAGGAAGACGAGGGGAAGTAAAAGAGAGAGAGAGGGGGGAGGGAGGGAGGGAGGATGGGCCAAGACAGCCCCAATAATGGAGACAGTATACATACAGTCTGTTCATATCAGCTATCAAGAACCCTACGTGAGACGCCGAAACGAAGATGATACTCTCTCTCTCTCTCTCTGTCTCGAGGAAGAGACCTGTCTCTTCAAGTTGTGATAACAACAATAAAGTGGGACACCAGACGGGTTAGCGTCTTTTCTGATCATCTATCGAAAAGGCCCGTCTTATTAAACAGCGGCCAAGGGGAAGAATATTGCTACGCGTTCACTCCAGGCGAGCGATGTTGTAGTTACATGCAGTACTGTCTTTCAAGCAGAGTGCCGAGTCAGGGAGGGGCACATTCTCCAGTAGCGTAACTGCAGGGAATAATCATGGTGACCAGTCACCTCCCAGATGTCAGACTCCCAGATGTCAAACTCCCAGATGTGACCCATGCAGACTGTTAATACAAGGACAACAATAAGTTTGGCTGTTGGTACGTACCAACCAGTGTCTAATTTACTTTTTTTTTTGGACATCTATAGAAAATTGCTATAGAAAATTTTGAATGCATAGCGTTAGAGGCAGATTGCGTAGCAGTTTTTCATGCAAAAAACCAACCTAAAGAATTTAAGTGAAATTAATATATATATTTACATATATTGTTTAATCCTAGGATAACCACCTAATACGGTTCTTGATACTACATCTCACGCATATTTCTTTGTTTCTGGGTACATGCCACTGTATGAAATGTGATGTTGCAATAAAATGTATTCTAAAGACAACTTAAATAATTCCTGTAAAATGTATACAAATAGAAGTCACAGCATTAACATTTCGAAACAGTAATGTAGCTTGGAGAAACAGAATTGTATCTAAAAGGTTAGTTGTCAGTCCATTAAATCATTGCCATCAAATCCACACACATTACTCTCCTTTCATGTGTATGGCCGTGGTCCGTATGGAGTTTTATTTGGACGACAAAAGTTTTTTGTAAAAAAAAAAAATATGTTGTCTGTTGTCTCTTTATTAGAAAAGTTTTTTTAACTAAGGACCTTTAATAGAAATTCTCATCCGTTGTCGAGGGTTGCAGTTTTCAGCCTGTTCCGGTAGTCAGGTTTAACTCTCTTCATAGTATAAAAAGCCCTCTTTGCCTTAGCATTTGAGACAGGAAAGTGTCTCAGAATGCAGACAATGTGCACCAAATTTGGAAAATGTTATTTGTAATGTTTGCAAACCATTGTCCAAAGTTGATTACTTGTTATGTGCCTCGAGTTAGATAACCAACATATTTTTTAATCTTTCCATTCTTCACATACACCATCTTCTGTAATGCCTTTTTCGTCTTTCACTTCCTGGTAATGTGTGTACAAAAAATTATTTTTTCATCATTATAAATTCACAGGTTCTTTTCGTCAGTGGGCCACATTTTATCATGTAATATTTTCATTCCAAATTTTATGAAATTATTCTCATGCAGATCAGAAAATGTCTTGTGCACTACATCATGAAGTTGGGTAAGAATATCATTGCAACTGTCCTTAAACGTGCCAATTGAAGAGCAGTTTGACAAAAATTAATCTCCTGATAAGTGAGACATCCATATTCTTCCATTTATGCTTTAGGCTTAGGACGTTCACTCAGAGCATCACCGAAATGTCCATAATAACTTTTTCAAAATGGTCAAAGCATACAGAATGTCGATGTCGTCAGACTGAAGTACCAATGAGTATTTTGTCAAATGGTTCAAAACGTCTTTAAAAAACAAGACCCGTGCAACAGATATTGCACTTTCATTGTTTTTACAATACCAAACAGCTTTGCAGCCTGAGGATTATTTCCTGTAGCCCAATTTTCAACTGACTCGTGATAACATTGTAGTTCCTTACTAAGTCACCTAAACATTTCTTTTTATGTGAAATCCATCGTACACCTTGTACTCTGCTGGTTAGGACTTAAGTCGTATTTTCTTCGCCCAAAACCATAGCTAGCTCTTGGAACTGGTGAATGCGAATACGGCTTTTTGAATAGAACTCATGAACTTCAACTAGTATTTTAAATACATTGGTGATATACGTTGACTGTATGTAGCATTTTACACTTAGCTCGAGGCGATGGCTTAGGGAATGGATTACGAACAGCCATGGGCATCGTTTTCTAAATTCAGCAGAAACGCCATGCGTATGGCCCGACAAAGCAGTGTGACTGCGGGAAAGGAACTGGTCTGCAAGATGAGAATGACAGCTCAGTTCCTGCGTATATCTACGTTTGGCGGAATGCGCGGGATTAGTCAACTCAGTTTCATCCAAATAATGCGCCCACCTTGCGCATCGTGTGCCGAACATAGCTGCTACGACATCGCAATTCGCAATGCTAAATCTAATTTGCGTCGTACTGTGCGACTTGGCACCGCGAATTGCGACGCGATACCACTTAGAATAAACACTGGACCAACTAAATATTGTTAACGTGCAGATAGTAAATGCAACAGAACTGTATGTTGTGGCTTCGTCTGTGTTTGTATCTATTCTGTTCCTCCTAGAGAACAGATAAGTTCCCCGAACAGAAATTCAGCAATATCTAGATTGTTCCCGCAGCAAACATTATTGTAATAATACAGTGCATTGTGTTAGTGCGCAGTGTCGCGTGTCCGCAGGGGCCGGGGGGGGGGGGGGGGACGTAGGGTACATCGTACACCCCCCAAATATTGTGGGTTGGGCACAGCATAGCATTTGTACCCTACGCCCCCAGATTATATTACTCTCATATACTTTATTACATCAATAAATTATTTTAAAAAATCGTGCACCAGTAGCTCTTCATGCCAACAAAATTTTGTAGCATGCTGCAGCAGAAAATTTTTCTATAGGAAAATTCCACTTGCTCAGGTACTAGACTATATTGTTCCCTTCTTGCCACTTCTGCTGCCCTAATCGTTCTTAAAGTGCCTTGTTACTGCATTTCTTTCTTGTGCTTCGTGGGGGTGGGAACAAAGCTATCCTCCTCGGCCGGT
The DNA here is from genome assembly GCA_029891345.1 of Dryococelus australis. Lineage (NCBI taxonomy): Eukaryota > Metazoa > Arthropoda > Insecta > Phasmatodea > Phasmatidae > Dryococelus > Dryococelus australis. The sequence continues at coordinate 26,365,523 of CM057006.1, read as the reverse complement.
TGTGGGGGGGGGGGGGGGGAGTCAGAAAAAGCTGAGGATACGAATCCGTACAGGCTGTTCACGGTCAAGTGAGCACTTTTTAAGGCCATCCCACCAGCCACTATCCACTAATAAGCACTATGTTTCATTGCAGACTCAGACATTACCTTTTGAGAGTAGTGAAAGTATACACCATATTTATCAGCCACATGGCAATGTTGATATTAAACTAGTGGCGGAAAGACGATAATTAGCTACAAGGAAAAATTTGGAAGGGCCTTAAAAAAGTGCTCACTTTACCGTGAATAACCTATACATTCCAGACCGCCTTCGTTCGAGGACAGCATTCAGTGAGGGTGGTGTTTTAGGAAAAGGGCGAAACGAACTACTACACCCTTTCTCTCCAAGTCTCGTCGCAAAGAAAGAGGAAGGGCGTGCGAGTAAACGTGTTAGAACTACTCACGGCTAGTGGATAGCTATACAGATTCTGTATATTTATTGTGCACTCACGGATATCTTAACAGATTTTAATCAGTCAGTCGGTACGTTTATAACGTCACTCGTCAGCAAAGTCTTTGAGTTTCGGAAACTCAACTTTCCAAACTATTGCTTTAGCGAAGTGTTTACACCATAACGCGAAACCCAGTTTTGGAAAATTGTATTTTATATGTTATTTTATGGTGTAGAACTATTTCTATAAAATTAATAAACAATAATATTTTTTTATTTCTGATATGCTTATACGAAAAAAATAATACTATAGGAAAATCAATAATGCGACTTAAAAGGTAAAAAGAGTTACATATATTGCTATTATTTGGTAATTTTTTTAATATACCGCATATTTATCGTGTCATAGTTATTTCGTACTTACACCGAAAGTACATAAACACACTGCATTAAATATATATAATTTGTAATCTGTTATATATCTTGTTTTGCTATTCAACATATCCTAAAAGTGCATTTCACACCTTACTTAGAAACGAACAACGCACACGAAACTTAACATTCGACGTGAAACTTGAATTACGAACCTCGGTTACGCGGCGTTTATACAGCATCCTACAGTCAATATTTTTAACACATTGGTTTTTACAAAAATTCTTAACGATTAAGTTTAAGACTGTGTCTGACATCTCTAACAACATTGCAGTTTTCACCTCTGCATTTGGTGATTTTTGACAGCTCAGCTGTAGTAAATTTCAATATTTTCATCTTTTTTAGAATCTAGATTATTAAAAAATTGTATTGTTATTAAGGTGACAATAGTTCATTCTTCCACAAAATGCTAAAACAAAATACACGTAAGTTAATGTAATTTGCTGTATATAAGTTAATTTCAATTGGAAATTTCAGGAAGAAGGAGCACTTAAAAATTACTCTCGCACAACAAACCTGTACTGAAGTTAGCTCTATCTCGCTTTTATTTTTCCGCCCCTACTTTCCCCTTCCAATGGCTAAAAACACAACTGGTCAGTCGGCACCCTGGGGACGGCATCTAAAAAAAAACTACCCCCTTCACCCAGCACCCACCATTCCATGGCAATGGGTCAACCAAAAGCGCTCAGAAGAACGTTGCTATCGGGAAAAAACCACATATGTCTCATGACGCACATCTTAACTCGCTCCTTTTTGTACTCGATAATTATACGTAATAGTGTACACGATTACGATTGCTGATTCGTGACGTCAATACATCTGCCACTTGCGTACACTAAATTAGAACGTTGCTATCGGGCAAAAACCACATATGTCTCATGACGCGCATCTTAACTCGCGCCTTTTTGTACTCGGTAATTATACGTAATAGTATACACGATTACGATTGCTGATTCGTGACGTCAATACATCTGCCACTTGCGTAAACTAAATTAACCTTCGCTAATTGCCGTAAACAAAATGTAAATGGCGTTCGAAAACGGCACATGAGAAACCCAGAGGCTTGAGACAAAGAACACTGGCTAACCAAATATTTCTTTTCTCGTCGATAATATTATTTTCTACTGACATGGTAGTGCATATCCGTTGCAAATTAAACTTACTGTTATCAGGCACTGTCGTCGCTCATTATCTGCAAGTAGAAACATGCAAATTGTTTTACAATGCCGCCACTCGCCTTACAGAGTGCTTATTCGCCATTTTTTTTGTTATTACGGACAACCTGTATGGTTATAGCTCATATACTAGCAAAATTACTATGCTTTTATGTAATTATGAGACTTTTTCCAGCTCACCACATGTCGACTCGCACAATTTAACGGCGCCCAAAGATTTAGCACCTTTGTAATCCCGGCAGTGTAGACCTACAATTTACCAATTTTTTTTTCTTTAATCGTGGAGAGCTGAAAAAATTCGCATTAGTATATAAAACATAGTAAATATGATAGAATACGATATATGATAATTTCGCGAGTTCGATGACCTGCAGGTTAGACAGACTCCACAATCGTTTGCACAGTCAAGTCACAGATGCTTGTTCATCAGCTGCTGCTCCAGAGATTAGACATTGCCACTCAATAACTGGCAATGTGGAATTCGCTGATTGCTTCCCCGTAAGTTTGCTACTGGCTCAGAGTCGTCCAGGGTGTGTCTAATATACCTGCCATCCAATTGCAAAGGCGACTTCAGTGTACACGTGTTTGACGTCTATCTCGTCTTGAAGTGAATTCGCGAAAATTTCATGTCCCTAAGGTATAGCAAGCGTGGAGGTTCCAACAGCAAATGATTAGGTATACATATACTAGCGACCCGCCCCGGCCTCGCTCGTGTGCAATTTACAAATATCGCGTTGTTTAGTTTTACATCAAGTATATACACTAAATGCTTAAGGTAACTAACATAGGTTTAATACTGTGTTCAAAAAGTCTTCATAAATGAATAACAGACAAAAATGGCTACTGTGAGTAGTAGAAGGAGCACGTATGTTCTGTGTCGCCTGGCGCAAGAATGGCCTAAGTCGCATTTGGAGCAAGAGTGAACTAAGTATCCAAATTATGATATGCAAATTTGATTAAACAATTGTTTGATTAATTGTATAATTAATTAGATTATTTAACCTATTAATTAATTAGACGATTTCTTAAATTCTGTTAGTGCTCACTTTACCATGAACATCCTTTAGTCTGTTAACGCCGTTAGCGGTCATCGCTCATAGGTGGTCCCCGAGCCTTAAGAACGTTTGAGTTTAGTATTTATCCCACTTGATGTTGCTATGTTATTCTTAGCAGAGTCACTTCCGCCTAGCTGAGGTGTCCAGGGTATATTCACAACTAGTTCCTATTAGGATGCTCCCAGAATCGCGTGGATTTGCTTCTATAATCCATTCATGGTTAGTTGAAACTTTTCTGAAACCCTGCTAATGTTCTACTGCCAGAATATTCCTCCGCCTCGTGCAAACTAAACTTAAAAGTAGTAGGACCAGGGGGTGGGGGGCTCAACTCAAAGGGGATGCCGCCTTTTTGATTGACCTAATTAATTTGATATCAAATTGATATCAAGGGAGCAAATAAATTGATAGAGAGGGTTAAATGGATTGGAAGGGTTAATTAATTGTTTTTGTGTTTGGTGCATGAGTGTACTGAGGGTCTTTTTTTGTGTCTTAAATAAGTCTAGGACACTTTTATGTAAATAGAGGTGTACAACCCTTATGATCAATGATATGTTTAGGAAATAACTAAAACGTCAGATATGGGTTAGTTTACCAAAGTTTTGATTTAAAAAGTTTGAAGAAACTGCGAATAAACTGTACAATACTATCAAAGGTTTAGGACCACACAAGATGTACAAAAAAAAAAAAACCAACTTTGCGTGATATAGGACATAAATCAATAACATAAATAAGAAAAAACTGTGGAATAATTTAATACTTCTTAAAACAATTTTACTGCAAACTTGGTAGCATACGAACACTTGTTTGTGTTATCAATATTGTGTACATACATGACTTAGAAAAGTGCAACTGGGCTGCAATTTCTCGTTGTGTTTTGTTGCACTTACTCATTACAACATTTTGTCTCTTTTATATTCGGTAATTCGTTCCTCCCCCTCTCTATTGTTCAAAAAATAGACACGAAACTTCCGCTGCAACTGTATGTCTCAAAATAGATTGTAATAATAGGTGAATTAATAATTAATTTTCCTTACAATGTAAATTAAACTAACAAAAGTAAAACCCGTGTTTGGTAACATATTATAGTCCACGTTTGGTATTCTCTTTCAAGTGTCGGCCTATTTATAAAGGTAATTAGAAAAAAATAACACTAAAATACTTGTAAAATAATTGTGTGCACATAACGCATTAAAAAAAAATGAGTACGATATTTCCAGATTTTTGCAATCGTTTCAAAAATCAAAACTTGCTGATCATTTGACCGATTTCAACAATTTAATCATACTCATATGTGTTTTGACACATAGACTGGACCAAAAGTTACAAACCAATAAAGTAGGGTCTTTCTGCTAAAATTTACTTATGGTCTTTAACACACCTTGATTAAAGTAGGGTTGGTTTACGGAATAACGAAGTTTGTATCTGAGACTCGGAGTCAAACCCGTGCAAAAAGAGGATCAGCTGTTTAAGCGTGAGTGAAATACTACATTAGGATTCAGCACCTCAATTGGTGGAACTTCTTGTGTCGATTAATTCTGCTACCAGTAATCCTGCGAGAAGTACTTTTTTATTGGCTTGCAATGATCTATAACCGCCCAACCATTGCTGGAGAACGTCGCTCTTAAGACTTAATTCATGCTTTCAAAAATAATATAAAATAATTTCAATGTAATTCACTATTTGGCAACGTACACAGGCGAATGTAGATTACCTCGCAAAAATAAGCTATACACATTTCCCGGTAAACTGAGCACTTCCGAAAGACCTGTATAGATCTGCTTGTGTGCACTTCGTGTTGGCATGCGGCCGATATCTTTGCTCATCCGTTAGTCAAGGGAAAGTGCAAAATTATTAGAAAAGTAAATATCTCAATATTTTTGACTTATTCTTATACACTTATGTATATTTAAAAAAAAAATTAGATCGTAAAAGAAATCATTTCAGTATGCACACATGTTTGACTAACACTATTTTATTAATTCGACGTTAAAATAATGAACTACTTTCCACCCGTTGTTGCCAACTTTACTCCGCGCACGGCAGTCAGTGTTGCCGTTAAAATGCATGCAGGTAGGAGTAGCGACATTTTTCAAAGGTTGATGTCAAAAAGTGTTTACTATACCATGAGCAACCTGTAATAGTTATTCCACCAACTTCTCATTTGTTTATAATTTCTTATCAGAAACGTCTCGGGAAGAAAGGGTCGGCTTTAAATCCGGGCCACGTGGGAGTTTATTTACAATTGCGAAGTTTACGAAGGGGAGGGGGGGGTCCAGTGTGTGGGGGGGGGGGGCGGAGCTGTTTGCGGAAGCTCTAGTTGCTTGCCCCCTCTTCTGTGCCTGCTACAGCCCCGGAGGGCATTCGCATGTTTACGAACAATACGACTCCCGGAGAAAGTCCTGGCATGGCGTATACGCCCCCCGCCCAAGGGACGTACTCGTCCGTTACTCCAGCCAGCTTCCTGCGCAACTCATAAAAATAAAAGTCCTTGTGAAGGACGGCGGAGAGTTTTTAAAGCCCAGCTTTTCTCGGAAAGACGGGTTCATATGGCATATTCCCGGTTTCTTCGCATTTTAAAAACCAAACCTTTGAAAAATCACCCCCATGTATGGAGTTGTTTAGTTATTTCTTAAATATGCCATGCACCTGAAGCGTTTTACACCTCTATTTTACATAAAAAATCTTATTTTACGTTAAGCCGAACATTTACCTATATTTTATTGATAACTTATAATATTTATTTAATAATAAATATTTATAAAACGGTGAGAAACTACGTGTGTTGGTAGCGCCTAGTTCGTATGCAAAATAACATGACAAGTGAGTGCGCACGAATTCCGTGCGTTGTCATTTGGTGTGGTTTACTAGACTTAGTTCAGCTTAGTTTGCATGAGGCGGAGTGATATCCTGGAAGTAGAACTTTAGCAGGGCTTCAGAAAAGTGTGAAGTAACCGTGAATGGGTTATATGTTTCGCGCTGCCGTGCCGTGTCTACCCGGATACACAACCATCCGTGATACGCTGCCTAAATTTGAGGTTGATCAATAAATGTCACCGCAGTAGGAGATTTCATCAACGGGACACTCCAGCTGAAATAACGTTTGCTTGTACACGTAATTAATATTTACATGTATGTCTGTATACAGATACGATGGTTTACTGCGACAAAAGTTAGCCGTTTCCTAGATCAAAACATTACAAGTGTAATATTTTCGCGACTTCTTAAAGTAGACAATCGAACGTGAATACCGTCAAATACTTTTCTCTCTACGGGGCTGGGTAAGGGAGGGGGCGAGGAGAAAGAGAATAGGGGATATATTTACCTCCCCCCCTCTCCGAAAAAAAAAATCTATCATTAATTATCACCAACAAAATAAAAGAGACAGAAAAAATGCTCACTTGCAATATCGTCGTGAACAGCTATTCCGGCCACTGTCTTAGAAGATAGGGCGAGCAACTGCATATACCCGCCAGAATAAAAAAAAAAGTTTTTATTTGCCATCCCACGCTGGTATTCGTCAATGACGCTGAGAAAGTTGCAGTTGGTTGCTTTTGCAAATCAATTATACTGTCGGTATTATACAAATATCGTAAAAAATAATCTAGAATTTAGTGCGAGCATTTGATGTTTACGTCTGTGCTGCTGATGATGCTATACTGGAGCAGTTGCCATAAGATTTCAACGCATTACCTGTGTCATTCTGTATTGAACTGAAAATGTGGAGACAAAAATTTCCTCATTTTAAACATCAACCCTGATTTAGTTTTTGGTCTCTGCCTTGAATAACTACACGACAATTATTTTTCTACTCAAATATAAACTACTAAAGCTGATTTCTACAACGCAACAAGTTACTGCGACACAGGACCGATCAGATTCCAAATTGCGTTTTGTAATTAGAAGTGGATCTCACTCAGATGAAAGTGTTTTTGAAATACAAGTCATGGAATATTTGCTCGCAATTCAGGCGTCCTCAACTATCACGCACAATTCGCCTCTTTCTCTGTTTTCGAATCTTCCCTATCGCCGTGTCCAATATCGTGGACAAGATGCTAATGAACGCTACTTATGTTTGGCAATGTACACAGCTAGGCATCAGTGCCAGGTACTTTGAGTGTGTTCCTAGTGGCTATATTTAATATACGTAAATTCACTGGATTAGAGGTTCATATACATAACTTTTGGTGTTATATTAATTAGTAATTTAAGTAATATATTTCTTATGCATGTAATCTGCCATTAATTTGTGATGTAATGGTGTTTGCATTTTGGAAGTCTTTCTAACTGTTTCATAGACATGAATGTTTAAAGTTTCGAGGTGGGTGACAAAACCTCAAAGTGTAATGACTGGTTAAAAATGACAATACCACCTAGCACACAACATGCTGTTCACCGGTCGTACGAAAAAAAAAAAAAAAAACGCTGAACACAAGCACATCGCATACAAAAAATATCACGTGTATGCAATACTTGAAATAGAAACAAGCGCGTGACCGAACAGGTTTATTAAAGGGCCCGCTTACCTAGAGCTATTTTCGGCGTTCAAGGCTGGCAAGCGCGAAAGCGATAAGGGCGACACTGCCACGCACATCAAGTGCGCCGTTGCCACCAAGTGCAAAGCTCTGAAATGGCGTGCAGCATTCTCGTCATACTGCGTGCACCTGCGAGACTTTCAGCGGTGACCATACAGTCATTTTACTGGCGGAAAGATTAGGCAAGATCCGGTGCAGGGTGCTTGAGTAAATGTGTGTGTTTCTGAAGGGAATATTGACATACGGCGCATCGAAGAAAATTTTTTCTAGCTATGTTGGAGTGCTCTAAAATGATGTGGGGTTTTGAAAGCACTCAACAATCCTAATCTGAAGCACTTTTTTCCCGTATATCAGCACATACCCACGTCTAATAGTTCTGTGGGAAAACGTGTATTTCAAGCACTCTGCAAGGGGCCGCGGTGGTGCAGTGGTTAGACTACTCGCCTCCTATTATGGCGAGCCGGGTTCGGTTCTCGGTGGGGTCGACCCCGAATTTTCGCACGTGGGAATCGAGCCGGACGATGCCTCTGGTCGGCGGGTTTTCTCGGGTATCTCCCGTTTCTCCCGTCCTTGCATTCCGGTACTGCTCCATACTGACCTCTCTTCACCCTCGTCGGCTCTCAAGACCACGATGTTAAGATCCGCGCAAATATCTCCACTCCACTCAAACACTCTGCAACGCAGTTCAAGCATCTGTAGAAGAGAGAGATAGGCCGGCTATCTTGGGTTTTATTTTGCTATAACTTCGATTTTAGAATGTTTAATAACGAAGTACTTCGCACGACATACCATAAATAATGGTTTCTAAAGCAGCTTTATAAAACTACTAGCAGTTCGGCATCGCTTCGCTCAGGTTTAGGGAGTTATTGAAATACATACCTATATATGCGACTACCCGTGACTACCTGCGACTATTTGCGACCACCTGCGAATATTTGCGATAAACTTGCGACAACCTGCGACTACCCATGATTACTTGCGACTGCTTGCGTTATTTTTTGTATATTTAAATACACAATTTCTTCTGACATTGATTCAATTTATCTTTAATGGTTTTTGTAGAGCATGCTTAGAAAACAGCCAAGTAGGTAATTTTTCTTCTATTGGTTTACAAATTTTGAAATTACTTAAGGCATTTTTAAAAAAAAAATACATAGCCTATGTCCGTGTGGAAAAATGTATACTTCTAACAGTGAAAGAATTATATGAATCGGCCTTGTAGTTTCCGAGATCACCCGAGACTTATAAACAAATAAACAAACTCACATTACCTCTTTATAACATTAGTATAGATTAAAACTCTACCACGTTTATTAATTTGTGACTAGTGCCTGCCGGCAAACCATAAGTAGATCATTATTTCTTGCGGGCTATTAGGGAAATGATTCTGGCAACAGTTGTCCAGCGATACATGTTGTATAACATGTGCGCTTCAATGTCAACGTCCAGAATAAACTACGAAACCTGTGTCGTAAAGTTAAAGCGAAAAAAAAAAAAAAAAAAAATGTAGCCAATCCAAGATGGCGGGGACTGAAGCCCTTTTAGAAGGGAACACGACAGAACGTTTTACGCAAGACGCTGCCTGTGGCCCGCGGTGTACACCTTTTTTCTCCTTGCGGAGTAGGTTCGCGTGGTTCAAAGGTCAAGCCAGCCGCGCGCGCGATTGTTATCAGTCGCCCGCGGGTGGGAGGGGGCTCGCTATCGCGGCCGCCGGGAGAAACCAGAAGTAGCTACGTGATGAATGGGACGCGGTAACAAGACACGGAACGTAGAGTGCTCCGACGTAGTACTAACAAAAACTAGCTGCGCATGTCCGTCGTGAATCTTAACAACTTAGTTAATTATTATTTGAGGTTGAGGTAAAGAAACTGCCTGCGGAGCACTGCACCCGACTGTACAACGTGAACAACTCATTAAAAAAAACGCAGTACAGACACCATAAAAATTGTCAGAAAAGTGCGATTTATGCTGTATATGAAAGGAGAATGTATATATTTTGCAACATTATAAAATAGTTTATTGAAATATACTTTTTAAATGTTAAAAAAATTATCGATTAAAATAGTTTGTATTTTTAACCAAATCTAAGCATATTTCCATTCTGGATGTTTCAGAACTCAGAATTTGCAAGAAAATCTTTGTTATTTAATATCATCATATGTTTACTATAACTGTATATCAGAAGATTTTAATAAAAATGTTGGAAATAATATTTATAATTGATCTTATGTCCATTTGTCACACACATTTACTGGCTGAAGCTGACGTAAATAAAGTTAATTATAAAAATTGATATGATACCTTATTACTACGATTTTATTACATATGATCACAGTAAATATTATGACGATATTCTATTTCGAAGATTTTCTTGTAAATTATGTTTTCCGAAGCATCCAAAACGGAAATGCACTTCAGTTTTGTTTTAAAAAATGCAGACATTTTAATAGATTATTTTTTTACACTTAAAAAGTATATTTTAGTAAAATGTTTTACAATATTGCAAGCTATACACATTCTGCTTTCATATACAGCATAAATCGCACTTTTCTGACAATTTGTATGGTGTCTGTAGTACTTTTTTTTTAAAATGAGTTCTTCACGTTGTGTAGTCGGGTGCAGTTCTCCGCAGGAAGTTGTTTTACTTCAACCTCAAGGACAGACTGAACACACTACGTTACTTTGTGTTTGGCCACCTTCGACCATTGGCCAAAAAATTTGTTTGGCACGCCTCGGAGAACTCTTGAGCCAATAATGTCAGGTGAGGGGCGAAGCGGCAAACCTCCTCTGAGGAGATCAAGGCGATAAGTGACGTTGATAACAGTGCAGTGGGCAATGACTCCCCTATTACGTCACCGGAAGATAACGCGGATTTCGCTCGTCTCTGTTAATTATTTTGGCGAGAGTGACAACCTCAAGGAATTCGGCACAGCAGTCGAATTCGCTGTACGACAATCGATTCCTCGTTCATTTTTCAAATTGCAAGAGTCTAATTTTTAGAGGACTTTTTTTTTTTGGCACTAAGAAATGTCCTGAAGTAGCCAGTGGCCCATACATTCAATTGAAAATGTAACAGTGCATATACGTTTTTAGTTTTATTTTTATTACTTCACCAAAATAATTGAGATAGTGAATTTAGCAGCTCATTATGAGAACATTATAAACTTTATCACCATTGTTTCTTGTAAACATTGACCTGGTATTTCTATTTTCTGCTACGACCTCCTGTCAGTACTTATATGGCGTTAAGTTAGTACTGTTGCTAGCTCTATTTATCATCTTTGCAGGTGCCTGCAATATGCAATCAGTTATTTATTCCCGGTGGTTGCAAGTCAGAAATTAACCAAGGAATTGAACGCGTAACAAAAAGATAAATTTTAAGACGATATGATTAATATCATGCCAAGAGAAAATTTGATGCCCCTTCTAAAAAAGACGTTAGAATAATTCTGATACATCCAAAATGCGTGAGTATCGGTTTAATTAATTTATAATTTTGTAGGCAATAGCTATAAAAATCTGACCTCGATGGTTTTACAAATTTTCAGTATGAGATTCTGGAATTTCATTTTAACAGATGCCTAAGTGGACCGTTTCAGAAAAAAACATAAAGATCACGAGTTTAAAACGCTTTGTACTTGAAAATGTTCATGTTATTAAGAACGAATAAAACTCAGATATGTAACCAAGTTATAGTCACAGATATAACCAGAATTATCTTCCTTATTGGTCAGGTATTCTAATTTTTGTCTAGTAAACATATTTCACCGAGTGTGCAGCATAATAGAATTTAAGAAATCGTCTAGTTAAACATGTGTATCTACTAAGATTAATGAATTACGTATCTCGATAAAAAGTTATAAAGCAATTTAATAAGTCTGATTCTCGGGAACAACGAATTGTCACTGAAGCCACATATAATTCGATTATAGTAGGATTTGCATCACAATCCCTTGCTATTTTTTATTTGTTATTTAATTTTTTTTGGATGCACGAGCATTATTGGAGCAGCTTTTAAAGTATTAGTACCAAGCGATTTTGTCCATTACATGCCTTTAGTTGATTTAACGGAAGCACATTCATAAATACGCGAATGTGTAAGAAAATATAAACCACACTATCTGCTCAATATAACGTATTTTGAAATAAAAATTTAACTCCTTTATATATAATAAATGTTTCACGAGTACTATATAGATACGTAGACAAGTGAACAAAAAATACTACATACATGTAAGCATTGCAATCTGCTTTCTTTAACGGAATCATGTTTTATTAATTTTGATTTAATAACGTAATGTAATAGTAAATATCAACAAGTTCTCGATAGAAAAATTAATTCTCATCGTGATATTACATACGTACACAATCATTTACACTACTCCTCTTAATTTACCTGGAATTTTGTAATCGTACAAAAACACAAACATAAAATTTTGTTTAAAGTTTATAAAAGTTTCTAGCTTCTAAGCTATACACTCACGTAAAATCAGTGACGTTTTCATTGCCACAGATGCATTGTGAATATTTCGTTGGAGTATATAGGTTATTTGAGATACCTGAAACAGACAAAATAAAGTTTAATTATTTATTCGCTGTATACAAATAACAGTTTAACAAAGTAAAATTATTATAATATACACAAATATAAAAAAAACCTGTATTGTTTTTTACTTCTAAATAATCCATACAAAAACTAAAACATGGAACAAAAAATAGCTAAGTAATTCGGAAATTTTTTTTAAGGTTTCCCAAATATTTACCTAATGACTTGAACCATAGTCTTATAGAATAACTATAAAAATAAACTAAAAATAATACATATCCTTTATCCGTATTTTACAAAAAAAGTATTAGTAGAGAATAACAGTAAAAATTACTTTTATACACGCAGGGTTTTAGTTTGTTCCTACCTTCTTCAGACGGCAGGAACATGAATTGGGATAAAGGGAGACACGTCTATTAATTGCAATCTTATGAAAATCTTACTATGAAAAACACTTCGCCGGGGCCTCTAAGTGTTTTGTTGTTATTAACCATGTCTAATTTGTTTGTGATAAGCATAAAATTGTTTAGTTGCCACCAGTAAATTTTTGTGGCCACTAAAAATTTATTGGGGTCCTCGGTGACTGAGCGGTTAGACTGCTCACCTCCCACCAAAGCGAACCGGGTCCAACCCCTGGCAATGCCCGTCCCGTATTTTCTCATGTGGGTATATCATCCCGGGCAATACCTCTGGTCGGCGGGTTTTTTCTCGGGGATCTCCTGTTTCTCCAGACCTTTCATTCCAGAGCTGCACCATTCTCACCTCATCTCACTCTCATTGGCTCTCAAGACCTCGCTGTTAAGAGCCACCCAATACTCTCAACTCAACTCAACTAAAAACGCACGTTGTAGTAGTTAAAACAAATGCTGTCTTCCCCCCCCCCCCCCGTAAAAAAATCACTTTGTGAACGCCATTGAATTTTTACATAGTTCATAAAAATCTCAACATACAGACCGAGAGATTTCCTCCTATTCAGTGCTGCATTTTAAACGTGTGTGACATATTATTTTCTTTCGACGTCTTTTCATTTTATCCATCACAAGAGATAACATTGAAAGTGGGGGGGGGGGGGGGAAGTATGCAGGCTGAAACGAAAAATTTGGCTGTCATTCCGTCTCTAGAGGTACCAGATACATTTAATCGTCACACGCAAAAAAAAAAATTTACTTAAACTAATTTATTACGATGGTCATTACTATATTTGCGGTAAAATATTTCAGTTATGAAAAATCGTAAATAAAAAAGGAACACAGCCTATTTCGAGCGCTGTAACTAAATTTCCGAACTTACTGAGTCATTATATAAACGTCAACAACCGAGAAAGAAAGTTTCTGTATGAAAGATATGAAGCAGAGTGATGATAACTACATGGATAACAACTGTCTTGAGAGTCTTCGTTTGCACCAAAATCACAAACAGCGAGTGCAAAAAAGAGGCTGTTCCAGAACTGCGAAAGAATGCCGCTACATAATAAATAAATGCAGATCTTTTAATTAAAGCAAGGTTTATTAGATAGCAAAACGAAGGAATATAGACAATATATTACGCATTTTTTCTCGTTTTCGAACACATAAACGACACACGACGTTATATTAATTTCGGGTAGTTAGCTTCTATATTCTGGAGGTAAAAACTTGTTTTATTATTATTATTATTATTATTATTATTATTATTATTATTTATTTCTCAAGTCTCCTCCTCTGTGAGAATGCAAGACACAAATCTCTCGGAACAATTTTAATTATTTTTTCAGTACTGCTGTTACACTCGTGTAAGTTATGAACATCTGTCTGTGTGAAAAAAAATCTCGAAATGTGGCGCTATTCTTTTGAAGCTGGAACTAAATATTTTTTATTCTATTAGACATTTTTTAAGAGCGTTGGAAAAGAAACGAACGGCCTCAAGAACTTCAATCTTGTAACCACAACAAGTAATGAATGAAATACGAAGAAAATAATAACAGATCTAGTTAAAATACTTTTTGCATATTGCATTCAAATATCACAATTTAACTCTTCTTGTAACATACGAATAATAAAATCTTATTTGCAATACCTGCTGCGAGTTACATCCACAGATCTGTCGTAATAAGATGCATTTTTGCCGGTTTTTATTTTGTCAAGTACTTACAAGGAAGTTTTTGCTCTTGATTTGTAACTACATTTTAATTTGTACGAAATAATATATATATTTTTTTTAAATTTCGTAACCTGACAAATAAATATCATTTTAATTTCATTTGGTTGAATATTTGTACATTTTAAATTAATAATATGTGTTGAGAAAACTGCGATTTATTAATTTTAACAAATAATTATACACACTTTTATTTTTACAATGAATTCCTTGCCAAAATACTAGCCAAGAATAATTTTGTAACAACACACGTAAATAAGCGATAATTTTACAATACTTTTTCAAAGTGTGCAAGCATTATTTTACTGTGTATATTCCCGACGAAAATAACGTGCAGTTTCTATAAAGACCAGCAGGGTTTGGCGTAGATATGAAATGATTTTTTTTTCTTAATTTTGCTAACACACTATTTTAACGAATGGGGATGAATATTTTTTCGTTTATCGATTTCCACGTGAATTCGCAGAAACTGAATTCCGCTACTACATCATCAAGAGGCTGGGACCACAAATACCTCAATGCTGATACTTCCAACGTATACGAGGCGGTCAAATGCTCCCAACGCCCCCTGGCTTTGCCGGAGTTTATATTCGACAGTAACTCGCGAGGGGGGGGGGGGAAGGGAGCGGCAGTAGAACCTTTCTCTGGAGCCCTGTAAGCTCTCCGCTAATTAGTATCCGCGCATAATTTATTGCCTTCCCCTCCTGATAAGACACCCGAATTATGGAGGTCGGGGAAGTATGCGCGAGTAGATTGCAGTTAATTAGTTATTTCAAAATATAAGTAGCGAATGTATATCCGCCTGGACGAAACCAAAAGCGGCTCACATTTACAGACGGCATTTAGTTTCATCGAATTGTGGCATATTTGAAGATACGACCCTTGATGAGCTGATTCATGTATAAGACATACATACACTCTAAAACACCGAATTCTCTGCAACGTGTGTTTTTTTGCCGCAAAAACAAATCGTTTAATACGAACTACGGGGAATTAAGTTTTACGCAAACAAATTTTGTTTGATCTATACGTATATCAACGGCAATGATAACCTAGCGCTCTGGTCATACTGATTAAGCAGTATCCTTTGTGATAAATTCCGTTATTGTATTCAGAAGGTCGATGATCTAAGGAAATTGTTATCTGGTAACGTAGCATTTAGAAAGTTTCGTTTGGTACTAAAAATTAGAATGAACGAAACAAAATTTTTAATACCAGTTAACTTTTTTTTTTGTGTACAGCAACATTTTTTCACTGTAAACAAAAAAAAAGCTCAAGGAAATGTTTTCGTTTGCTGTAAAGAAATTTAACGTTGCCATAAAAAATTTACAAGTTATAGAAAAAAAAAATGACAACCTGTTTTTAAGATACAAAAAAATTTTGCTCCCATAGCCTTACGAAAAAATGAAAGATCTCTACTCCAATTTCACAAAAACTTATGTTTATGTGTATAGTCTATTCGCGGATTTTTCACACTTCTTGAATCAAACTTTTGAAAAATCATCCCTCTATAACGCCCTCGGTTATTTCCCTAATTATGTCATGTTTCACAAGCGTTTTTTTTTTTTTTTTTTACTTCTGTTTACATAACAGTGCCTTATTTTCGGTTAAATTGAAATTTTACGGGAATTTATCTATAAATAATATTATTTCAATTAAAAATCATATGAATAAAAATCAGTGACGGTATAAGTGTGTTGGTAATGCCTAGTAAGAAATAGTTATTATGCTCAACTTTTATTACACTGAGTGCGCACGAATGAGTTTCGTTGTCCCACTGGCGAAATTTTCTAAGCTTTCTTCGAATGCGGTGGACTAATATCCTGGTCCTGGAAATAAAAATCTAGCAGGGATTCGAAAAAGTTGGAAGTATTCGAGGATGGATTACAAAGAGGAGTGCATAAAAGCATTATTTTTTGAAGACGAACCAAGGCCGTTTTGTACGATTTTTTTTTCTCTCCAAATTCCATCTAAACACCTCACAAAAAGTTTGGAATGTATGTACATACGGAATGCAAAAAAAAAGTGTGGAGTAGGTATTCATAAAAGTGTGGAGTAGGTATTCATAAAAGTGTGGAGTAGGTATTCCTAAAAGTGTGTAGTAGGTATTCATAAAAGTGTGGAGTAGGTATTCATAAAAGTGTTGAGTAGGTATTCATAAAAGTGTGGAGTAGGTATTCATAAAAGTGTGGAGTAGGTATTCATAAAAGTGTGGAGTAGGTATTCCTAAAAGTGTGGAGTAGGTATTCATAAAAGTGTGGAGTAGGTATTCATAAAAGTGCGGAGTAGGTATTCATAAAAGGAAGCATTAAAACTAGAAGTTACTAACGGTGCCAATTCAAAACGTGGAATTCGTAGTGTTTCTAACAAACAAACAGATTTCCAATATCACAGACAAATAAACACCAAAGACTCACAACATTAACTGAAGAGTGAGCTGGACCCGCTCAATTTTTGCGAAATAGTTGTTTGCTGGAATACTCGTATCTAGGTAAATAAATGTTTTGCAAATACGACTTTTTATCAGAAAAGACAAAAAACAATTAACTATGCCCCTATATATTTTTTACATTTGTAATATTTAGTGTATTATTGGAGAAAACTTCGTGAAAATGGTCAAATATAGCCTTTTTTTTTTTATAAGCTTCCGTATGCAGTTTCCATAAACAGCAAGAGAAAATGACAAAGATACGGGCGTAGTTTAACCCGTGGGCTTTCATCGCGTGTAATCAATCCCACCGTTGCAAATCTAATTTGCACAGTGCAGCGTTACGAAGGAACACTGCGAGCCTTGCACGTAGGAGCGACGAGGCACTAGGCGTGCGTGTTAGTGTCGCCCGTATCGCTCCCTCGCTACTTGACCTCGGACGTGGGGTTCCCATAAAGGTCCATCCCACTCTTTGATGTCGTCTCTGACTAGGGGAGGGTTTCTTTCTTCCCACTGCAGCTTAGTACCGTGTATGACCTCCGTGTGCATTGTACAGGTCCCTAGCACACCGTGGCATGCGTGTTAGTGTCGCCCGTATCGCTCCCTAGCTTCTTGACCTCGGACGTGGGGTTCCCATAAAGGTCCATCCCACTCTTTGATGTCGTCTCTGACTAGGGGAGGGTTTCTTTCTTCCCACTGCAGCTTAGTACCGTGTATGACCTCCGTGTGCGTTGTACAGGTCCCTAGCACACCGTGGCGTGCGTGTTAGTGTCGCCCGTATCGCTCCCTCGCTACTCGACCTCGGACGTGGGGTTCCCATAAAGGTCCATCCCACTCTTTGATGTCGTCTCTGACTAGGGGAGGGTTTCTTTCTTCCCACTGCAGCTTAGTACCGTGTATGACCTCCGTGTGCGTTGTACAGGTCCCTAGCACACCGTGGCATGTGTGTTAGTGTCGCCCGTATCGCTCCCTCGCTACTCGACCTCGGACGTGGGGTTCCCATAAAGGCCCATCCCACTCTTTGATGTCGTCTCTGACTAGGGGAGGGTTTCTTTCTTCCCACTGCAGCTTAGTACCGTGTATGACCTCCGTGTGCATTGTTCAGGTCCCTAGCACACCGTGGCGTGCGTGTTAGTGTCGCCCGTATCGCTCCCTCGCTACTCGACCTCGGACGTGGGGTTCCCATAAAGGTCCATCCCACTCTTTGATGTCGTCTCTGACTAGGGGGAGGGTTTCTTTCTTCCCACTGCAGCTTAGTACCGTGTATGACCTCCGTGTGCGTTGTACAGGTCCCTAGCACACCGTGGCGTGCGTGTTAGTGTCGCCCGTATCGCTCCCTCGCTACTCGACCTCGGACGTGGGGTTCCCATAAAGGTCCATCCCACTCTTTGATGTCGTCTCTGACTAGGGGAGGGTTTCTTTCTTCCCACTGCAGCTTAGTACCGTGTATGACCTCCGTGTGCGTTGTACAGGTCCCTAGCACACCGTGGCATGTGTGTTAGTGTCGCCCGTATCGCTCCCTCGCTACTCGACCTCGGACGTGGGGTTCCCATAAAGGCCCATCCCACTCTTTGATGTCGTCTCTGACTAGGGGAGGGTTTCTTTCTTCCCACTGCAGCTTAGTACCGTGTATGACCTCCGTGTGCATTGTTCAGGTCCCTAGCACACCGTGGCGTGCGTGTTAGTGTCGCCCGTATCGCTCCCTCGCTACTCGACCTCGGACGTGGGGTTCCCATAAAGGTCCATCCCACTCTTTGATGTCGTCTCTGACTAGGGGGAGGGTTTCTTTCTTCCCACTGCAGCTTAGTACCGTGTATGACCTCCGTGTGCGTTGTACAGGTCCCTAGCACACCGTGGCGTGCGTGTTAGTGTCGCCCGTATCGCTCCCTCGCTACTCGACCTCGGACGTGGGGTTCCCATAAAGGTCCATCCCACTCTTTGATGTCGTCTCTGACTAGGGGAGGGTTTCTTTCTTCCCACTGCAGCTTAGTACCGTGTATGACCTCCGTGTGCATTGTACAGGTCCCTAGCACACCGTGGCATGCGTGTTAGTGTCGCCCGTATCGCTCCCTCGCTACTTGACCTCGGACGTGGGGTTCCCATAAAGGTCCATCCCACTCTTTGATGTCGTCTCTGACTAGGGGAGGGTTTCTTTCTTCCCACTGCAGCTTAGTACCGTGTATGACCTCCGTGTGCATTGTACAGGTCCCTAGCACACCGTGGCGTGCGTGTTAGTGTCGCCCGTATCGCTCCCTCGCTACTCGACCTCGGACGTGGGGTTCCCATAAAGGTCCATCCCACTCTTTGATGTCGTCTCTGACTAGGGGAGGGTTTCTTTCTTCCCACTGCAGCTTAGTACCGTGTATGACCTCCGTGTGCATTGTACAGGTCCCTAGCACACCGTGGCATGCGTGTTAGTGTCGCCCGTATCGCTCCCTCGCTACTTGACCTCGGACGTGGGGTTCCCATAAAGGTCCATCCCACTCTTTGATGTCGTCTCTGACTAGGGGAGGGTTTCTTTCTTCCCACTGCAGCTTAGTACCGTGTATGACCTCCGTGTGCATTGTACAGGTCCCTAGCACACCGTGGCATGCGTGTTAGTGTCGCCCGTATCGCTCCCTCGCTACTTGACCTCGGACGTGGGGTTCCCATAAAGGTCCATCCCACTCTTTGATGTCGTCTCTGACTAGGGGAGGGTTTCTTTCTTCCCACTGCAGCTTAGTACCGTGTATGACCTCCGTGTGCATTGTACAGGTCCCTAGCACACCGTGGCATGCTTGTTATCAACGCGTTGATGTCATCTTTCAGAAGGTCCCATTACATCCGGGCAGTTCTTGTGAGGTCTGGAAGTGTTTCTGGAGCTTGTGGACGACCATAAAATGCAGTTATAAGGTTCTCCCAGCCGTGCGCAATGCGTTTGTGCGCTTTCTGTCGGTCTCAAAAGAACTACATAGCTCCCATACGCTGTTCACGGTAAAATGAGCACTTTTGAAAGCCGTGCCTACGATCTACTTGTATGCTCGTTGTGTCTTCTTCCGCCTTGTGTAAAATTAACATTGACACAGACCTCATCACTTTTTTTAATGCGTCGGTCAAGCGAAAATTCGTAATTATTACAAAAGTAAATATTTAGCTAATCTTCTCATTTTCATACTTCGATACATTAAAATAAACAGTGAAAGGAATAATTTAAGTTCTCGCAAATGGCTAGGTGACACTTTTTATTCGGCGTTAAGATATGGAACTAATTTCCATTCATCGTTACCAACTTTACTGTTCACATGTCACTCAGTTCGCCGGTTAAAATATATGCAGGTATGAGCAGTAACATTTTTCTAAGGTAGATTTGAAAAGTGCTCACTTTATCGTGAACAGCCTTTACCACCCAAAATTCTTTACATCGCAATATTCGGAATTTTTTTGTGAGGCGTATCCAATATATGACAGTCAGTGTCGACAGCGCAGCACTAGGCAATTGTTTTTCGTTTTGGTACTCTTCAACCCCTGACCTGAGGGAATACCCGCCAATCACGCGTGGGGGCACATACCCGGGACGTTGCGTAAATGCATATCTCGGGTAGTGATCGGAGGGGGTGCGTCGCAGCCCTCGGGACACGCCGCGTTGCAACCCCATTATGTATACCTCTGGTGCACGCAAGCATGAGTCATTCGCTACGAGCTGGGGTTCTGCGCGCGCAACCAGCCTCCGCTCTTCCTTTTATCCTCACGAGTCCTGATTGGCGACGTCGAGGTACGAGCTCTTCGCTCGCCATGTTCAATCAGATAATGGAATATAGGGGTTATGTATTATGCTTTACGACAATGTTTCATGTTGCCGTGTTTTACGGATGCGTTGGCGTAATCCACACGCTAATTTCGAATCAGCGGAAAGCCACTGATTCGCAGTGAAATTCAGCTACTAGAATCAGTGAAAATGGCTTCACTTAGAATCAGCGAAAAAACCACTAATTGTTTCAGTGAAAAAATTTCTCCGATCGAATAAGTGACGGCCGACTGCAGTGGAGAATGAAATATTGTTTTCATCGAATAAAGCCAAATAATTACGCGAAATAAACATATTTACGATAGTTTACAATTTACATCGGGCAATTTACCGCAATTAAAAAAAGTAAAAACAATTTCCGGTGTTGAACTCGCGCAACCTGTCCACTTCGATCTTAGGCCGTTACCATGCTATCTGCGCTACAAAACCATGTTGAAAAATAAGAGGAAAATCTATTTCTCATAGTTCGTGTCGAAGCTCTTACTTTTCGTTTTTGGATTAATTTGTACTGTTAGGATTGTTAGAAAGGAAGAATACACATGAGTGCACTCTCTTCACCACATTATGTAAACCTTCAAACAGAGCGATGATTACATGAAAACGAAACGAAAGACGTAAACACTGGTATGAAAGGCCGAATGTTCACGTAAGCTCGTAAAATGGTGTTTTGAAAGACGAAACACATTTTGGAAAGCATGTTGATTTTGTTTTGTTAGTTTATTCGTTGTTATTTCACTAGATACACGTCGTTTAACGGCCATTTTCAAACGTTGTTTTCGACCGCAATTTTTACATGCTTCTTTAACTGAACCATTAGTCAGAAATAGCCCACTGAAAAACAGTGATAAAAAGACTGATGGATCAGTGGAAAATGTCACTGAATCGATAAGTGAAGGAAATCTGGCATTTTGTCACTGATACATTAGTTAAATGCACTGAAGTAAAATTCTTACTAATTCAAATTTAGAGTCTTAATATGCCTGCAACATTGTGTAATCTTATTATGCCCTCACTTTGTAAGGTTCAACTCAAAAATGCATTCTAAAACTCGGGAAATACTTAAATTGTCAAAATGCAACGCTACTTGTAACCTGTACAAAGCATAAAAAAATATAATTTTTTTTTCTTGCAAATTAAAATTTTATCAGGTATGGTTTTATTTTTGAAACGGTAGTAATTTGCTTTTGGTGATAAATTCTTCATCTATGGCTGTATTCATAAGTTTTTAATAGAATTTGGTGACAAACATGCTTTGTACACTCACTATCAATGTAATAACTTTAATAGTTTCAAGTTTTGGAAGGAAAAGAGATCAATACATTATTTTACAGATCTATATCATGTGTTAGGAACTCTCTGACCAATTACCATTAGCGGCAAATTACTACTTCAGAGTTATTTTTAAAAATCAATTTTCTGCTCTCTAAGCGTTCTTGTACTTCATCAAAATAATTCCCACATACTTGTATATCGGCGACTTCTTAAAATAATATATTTATATCAAAATATGTGTATTTTTTAAACCGTTACATATATTTTCATTTGTGTAGAGATTTTTCAATGATGCGAATAAATATTCATAAAAACTGCTTTACGTTGGCGACTCGTATGAGTTAAAGCGCGCGCGCGCGTACACACACACACACACACTATATATATATGTGTGTGTGTGTGTGTGTGTGTTTTATTGTAGCGTGTATTAAGTTATTCAGTGAGCTCAGCATTTTTCTTGTAAATTACCAGTACGAATACCGAAATTTGACTGTCCAAACAGAGTTGAGCAAAAAGATTTATTTAAGACGAAATCTAGCCATTTTATTTTTATAATATCTTTGCGCATTCGCAAAAAAACAAACTTTCAAAAGTGCTCATTTCAAGATAAATTTTGGTCTGTACTGCACACTGCGAATCTCAATGACCAATGACCTTACACGTGTGTAAATTATTCGCCAACCGTCCTACTGTTTCAGGATATAACTGTTTCCTATTACTGTAGCCGGACAATATATATATTCGAAGTGAGGAAATTCGTTTGTTAAGAGGACTGACGTGGGAGTGGAAGACAGCTTCTCCCCGACAGATGTCTCTGCCGTCGCGAATCCCCCCTTCAGCACCCCTACCCAACGGCTGCACCATCCTCCAGAGGATCTCCCTTACCGTTTTCTCGAGGGAAGTGGCGTAGCCACTCACCCGATTTTCACAGTGCCGCGAGCACGAAGGCAGATTAAGCTACTTTGTGCCAAGACTTCTTCGCATGTCGGCACGGAACTGCAATCCTGCATCGGGATGAAGCGATGATAGCTGCTGGCAGAAGATCCCTTCACGCTCAAAAGACGACGTCTTGCGCTTAACCCATTCGGACCCAGTGTACACAATTATGTGCATTACGCACGTGTAAAGAATGCTCAAGACAAAGTGAGCACTTTTGAAATCAACCTCAGATAAAAGTCACTGCTCTTACCTATATATATATATTAACGAACGCACTTAGTGACATGCGTCTCGTAAAGTTGGTAACGATAGAGGAAAAGTAGTTCCATAATCTTAACGTCGAATAAAAATGGTTAGTTATCTATTTGTAATAACTAAGATTACTACTTCCGCTTTCTGTTTTTTTTTTTTTTTTAATGCACCGCAGTGCAAAAATGAGCAGATTTGTAAAATATTCACTTTCCCAATAATTTCACAGTTTCACTTGACCGCGCACGAATAAAGTGATGAGGCCCATGGGAATCTTAATATTACATAAGGTGTAAGAATACAGTATGTGCGTATAAGATGTAAGAATACACTACGTGCATACAAATATATCTTATGCAGAGCTTTCAAAAGTGCTCATTTTACCGTGAAGAGCCAATAGATGAATTTTGGTCTGTATTGCACACTGCGAATCTCAATGACCAATGATCTTACACGTGGGTAAATGATTCGCCAACCGTCTTACTGGTTTAGCACATATATATGTTTCCTATTACTGTAGCCGGACATAATATAGCCTCCCTCTTATTGGCTGTAACAACGAAACAAGTGTTGTTCGCGGCACCTTAAACCGTAAATTGAAGTGGGCATGAAACTGGTTAAGGCATACCTACCTTCTAGATGTGTTATATACTTTTTATAAATCTTCAAGTTTCTACTACAGCCGTGAGCATTGAAAAGTAGACGCCGTAATTAATACAAAATGTAAATAATACACTATAAACTTGAAACAGTGAGGACTGTGTCAAATCAGTGAAAACAGTGAACAGTGAACAACTGACAGTCAGTGCCAGATAACTAATTAGGCTAATATAGTGGTTTAATTTCATTGACTTATTTGTGACTCCAGACTATGCATCAAGAACTATACCGCTATAAATCACTTCTTTCCGATTAATCTGCTTGATTCTCCAGTCAGCAGTAGCTTATCAACTGACTTTCAGTGAACGCTATTTCACTGATTGACATCACTGGTTTGAACGAGTATACAGGTACAGGTTGTTAGTGGCTAAAACCTGCGACTTTTCGCGAAATGATGTGAGTGCAGGCGTGTTTTCAGTACGCTGTGTACGCACTTGTAGGTTTTCTTTCGTTGTTTGCTGTTGCAAATATTAGCAGCCATTTAGCTACCTAACCGAGCCTACCATGTCTCGGTTACCGCGAGGAAGAGCTAAAGGGCTTTCAAAAGATAGCTTTTTTCTAGGTTGTAAGGTTACATTATTGTTTTGTGACCCATTAATACTATCTATAAATACTAAGTATTTTAAAAATAACAGCCTTGAGGTTTTTTAAACACAAATCTTATAGTTTCAGCTTAAAATCCGAATATTACAAACTTTAAACATTTATTTTAACCCAAATTTTTATTCCAACAAATGTTATTTTTGAAGTTTCAGGAGTTGTACTTGGCAATTTCTTTTGAATCCGACAATTTGTTGTAAAGGAGAAAGGCTGTCTAACTTCCGGCAAAATAATCTTTAAGTATCATCTTAAAATTAAAAATCGATATATTAACGAAACGCATCACAAATAAGGCAAACAGCACAAAAATCTTCCAAACAAAGTATTCTCAATGACATTCTGATCACGTTGGCATTTTTTTTAAGGCCGTGATCCGACGTAGGCCTATACAATTTTGTTCCATTTTGTGATTTGTACGAAACAAGTAAAAAATTTAAAACCTCTATATTACATTTATCTGTTTGTGAAAAGTAATTTTCCGCCATCGTCACATATTTTTTCAGAATTTTTCATATCACAATGAAAATATAGGTACGTAATAACTAACAAATATAGTAACTAATTTTTAGCACTTGAACGCACTTAGGATATTCACGATAAAGTGAACACTTTTGATACCACGCTTATTTGGAATAAGTGTCAATAAATACATCTATTTTAGCCTTATACGTTAACTTCAGAGTGGGGTGGAATATACACACTGTGTTTATTACTTGCATGGCAATATCTATTTTAAAAAGTGGTTAAATCATAAAAAATTACTGAAAGGAAAAAGGAACAAGGCCTAAAAAGTGCTCACTTTAAGTAGATGTATAAGAAGAGTTCTGGCTCACTCCTTATTTTCATCGAAATTTCCAGGGTTTTTGCTCCGAAATCAAGGTTTTTGAGGTTAAATTTAGGCTCTAATAATTTTAATACAGGAGCTCTGCAAAACAAGCAATTTTCCTCGAAAATCATATAAATTTAAGCCAAAATAAAGCAAAATTTTCAATTTTGCCAAAAATACAGTGTCAATTTGTGCCACTTAATAATTATCAAAATTTAAGCAAAAATCATGTAAATTTCTCATTTTCAAGCAATTTTTCACGTTTGCTTGTGTTGCCCATAGCAACGGGCCTCAGTTTCCAACAATTATGGCTGTCAACCAAATGCCACATAGCAATAAACAATTGAAACTCTTAATATATATAAATCATTTAAGCACAATATTCTTAATGCAAAAATAATGAAAAGTTATTATTTTGAGGCGAATAACAATTAGCATTTCATAACATACATAAAATAAAATATCAACAGTAATAAATTATAATGCATTTGAATAAAATAGCCTGGATTTGCATGTGATTATTTAATGTCTCAATTGAATACTGATAGAGCAAAACACAGCGTTTATAATAACATACCTCATATAAACAAGAAAGTTTTAGGCACAATAAAAGATAAATGTAATGGCAAAATAATGAATGATTTTATTGGTTTATGAGCAAAATTGTATACTTACAAGGTTGATGAAAAAGAATATAAAAAATCGAAGGGTGTAAATAAATGTGTAGTTAGTAAGAGAACTACCTTTGAGGACTGTAAGAACTGTTTGTTCAAAGAGAAAGTATAATATAGAAGAATAAATTTAATAAAGAGGGAGAAGCATGAAATATATACAGCAGAAGTTAATAAATAGCATTAAGCCCATTCGATAACAAAATGATTGTAAAAGAAAATAAAATGGATAATTACCATATGGGTTTCAAAAATAATAATTTTTAATCAACTTTTATATTATTATATTTCTACATTAACTTTCAAACTTCTTTAGTTTTTAAAACAATATCAATATCATCACCATCAAAATCAATCAGTTTACCATTTTCATCTCTAATTTCTAAGACAATATGATTAAACCTCTCATTAATTTTATAAAAAATTGGATATGCAGGCTCATAAATAATAGAAACTCTAAAACCATATGCTAAGTTACAAAGAACATTTATTGTTTTAAATGGGTTAAAATTAGGTAATTTAGTACCTATAACAACTTTTACTTTTTCAATTGTCCTATTTCTTTCGAAACCAGGAATGTCAGATAATCAGCAATCAAATTTAGTATCAAAATTAGACTTGAGAAATATTCTATTATTTACATTATCTGCTGTTAATTCAATGTTATTTGTTGAAAATGGACCAATCGAATTTATAGTTTCCTGTAACAATTCGATATCGTATTGATTTCTAGGAATAGTTGCAACTTTATTTTTACCAACATTAGTGCACATCTGTTAAATTGTTGTTATCATATTGTTATCTATATTGGTTAAAAAAATTTGTATGAAAACTAACCAAAGCAATCGATTTTAACAATGGATGATATAATTAAGGTTTTTTCCCTTAAAATAGAACTATTATTTGTTAATTTAAATACCTCAATGTCCATTTATTACAAAAATTATCTTATAAAATGAAGAAAATTAAATGGGGTATTCAGTGTTTTAATGCATGAAGATAATTCCGAAATTAAAAATTAATGCGAATTATTGCCTGATAATATGAGGGCTATAATAGTAGGTCAAAGCAATTGTACAAAAACTAATTTTATGATAAATTTTATTTATAGTGTAGGATGGATAAATTTAAATAAATTGCATGTTTGTTCAAAAAGTTAAAGTTAACCAAAATATATTGAGTAGTAAAGAGAGTTTAATATATTTTCCAAAAAGTTTAATGTTAAAGAAAAATTGCATACTTTTTTAATAATAGTGATTTAAAGACTCCTTTAGATCAATGTGAAAATGATTATCTAGTTATAATTGACAATATTATTTTGGATGACCAAGATGTTGTTCGTGATTATTTCATTAGAGGAAGACATAAAAATGTAGATGTATTTTATTTAGCTCAAACATATTCAATTGATAAGAGATAAATACAACATTTTTGTGTATATTTAGACAAAATGATACTAATTTAAAGAACATTTATAATGATTTTGTTGGTGGAGATATGCCGTATGAAAAATCTAAAGAGAATTTGCAAAATGTTGGGACGAAGATTATGGCTTTATTACAATAGATTCGAGCAGAAAAATTGAAGATGGTAAGTATAAAAGTAAAATCGAACATTTTATTAAATTTAAAAAAAATACGAAGATTTGACTAGTGCCAAAACGGCGCTAATTGAGAATATAATAAATATTACAAATTTTTATAATGAACCTGGTCTATATTTTTTAATTTTTTATTTAGTTTTTCATTTGCTTATTAAAAAAGAATACTAGTAAAAACACTTATTACAACTCGCCAATTTCACTTGCACATAATTTTGAACATAAAAAAGGTGTCAATTCTAGACATAAATAACGACAAGCTTATTTACTCTGGTAAACAAGTTTCTGTGAATGTTGGTAAGGAAAATAATCCATGGTTTATATCCAAAGACGTTGCTGAAATTTCAAAACATAAAGATAGTAACGACGCTATCAAAAAACATGTAGATGTGGAAGATAAAACTAAATTAGAAGCAATTAGTGGACCCGGCAAAATGCTGACCCTAGTATATGAAAAGAAATTCAAATTTTATTACAGAATATGGTCTTTTTGATCTAGATATGAGCTCAAAATTACCAATCGCTAAAAAGTTAAAAAAAAAATGGGCTACACACAAAGTTATTTCTTCAATTAGAAAACATGGTGAATATAAGAATTAGAAAATATAATGCATTTATACAAAGACCAAATAGAGCATTTAAAAGGTTTAAATAAAATAAGAAATGGCCATATTGAAAACTTAAGAGGGACTGTTGATATGGCTTTCGATGTAAGAGCTCGCAGAAATACCGAAATCAGATAAATCTCTCCTCATATTGTACCACAAACACAAAATCAAAATTTAAACCCAACTTTAGTTCTTTTAAAATTATTTGATGATGATTGTGAATTTGACTACTATGTCATTAGAACTCAAAGAAAAAATATTCAAAGACTGTTCTATAGAATTGAAGATAGACATCCAAATTGAGAAGAATTATTGAGATTTAATTATATTCCAAATTCTTTCAATTTATATATAAAAAAGGATAGAAATATTGAATGGCCACATTAAGTGTTCCCACAACTATTTTAATATTGCCGGAAACAATTATACTCAACAACATCTGATTAATGATATTAATAATCTTCGTCGAATTGAGTAAGAAGCTCATTTTTATTTCTAAATTTACTAAACATCTGTTTTATTAATTCAATAGTTATGTAAATTACAAAAACCAAACCATTTTATATAAATTTTATCGCCTTTTGTATGTAAGACTTTTTCAACCAAATATTTAATTGAACAGTCAGTTTTCATAATTTCATCTTCATAAAAACTACCCATTATTTCTTCTCATTTAGTGTCTTTCAGTTTATAAGTTGGTAATATCATAATTGAACACTTTAACAATAGTAAATAATTCTGTAGTCCAATTAGCAGTATACCCTTTTTCATACATTCGTTTCAGTTTCCTGACACAAACATCACCAACTTTGTATTTAGGTTTTGTGTGTCTATAAAATTTGTTTGCAATGAATATTTTTCATTGGTCTTATTAAGTTCAATTGATTTCATACCAATAGTTCTATGCTTTGTGTTGTTGTATTATTTGAGTAAATTATCTAATATATTTATCAATTTATAATTGCTATTTAAAGCAAATTTCTTCCACTTATTATTCTTCATTGTTCGATTAAATCTTTCTACAACACTGGCTTTTAGTTCACTGAGTGTAGAATAATAATTGATGTTATATTTTTGCATAAGCTCTTTAAATGATTTATTATAAAATTCCGAACCATTATCACTTTGCAAATTATGTGGTTACAATTAGATTATCGTTAGGTAAACTATCAGTAATTATTTTATAAACATATATTTATAAACATAAATTTTGATGGATATAAATTTTATATCCATCAGAAAATAAAAGAAATTTCATCAAGTCTATGCGAAAAACACTATTATTTTTATTCCACTTTACACATATATAAAATATATGAGATTTTACATCCTTAAATTTTTCAAATGTCGAGTTGAAATTTTGCAATTAACCATCAAATTATTTATCGGAGACTTCTTTGCTTTTTTTTTTTTTTCAAATTTTTATGTTAACAAGTGTATGACAATAATTCAAAACGGATTTGTTTAAATTTTGCAATTTATCTGCTATTTATTTATAGAAATATCTCTTATTTACAGCCTTTTCCTTTTACAGGATAATCCATTTTATTAATTGTACGATTTTGAATAGAAACACAGTCTGTTGTATAAACAAAAAATTTATTTAGTTGGTCTCGTAAAGCAGAAACAATAGGAAAGTATTTTGAATCTATATATGTTTTAAATCAGAAACACTTGTATTGTATTTTGAATCTACATTGTTTTTTAAAGCATAATCAGCTATTTCTTTATAGAAATATCTTTTATTGTGTGCATCATCTTCACCTATAGGCTCAGACAGACTAGTAATTATTCGATGATGAAAATAAATATAACTGTTTGCATAAGTAAAAACTTTACTTATTTGATCTTGTAAAGCGGAAGAAATTGTATTGTATTATGAGTCTACATCTTTTTTTAGCGCCTCCTTTGCATTATTTATTCGTTTTATATAATCAGCAACAGTATAACTGAATTGTAAATGTACATCTTCTTTTAATCAGCTATTTTATTATTAAAAAAAAATATTTGTTGACTGCATCTTTATCATCTCTAGGATCTCTGTGCCATAAGTAAGAAACATAAGAACTTGTATAATAAAAACAAGTGCTTAGTTTACTTTGTAAAGCAGAAACACCTGAATTGCATTGTGAATCTACATATGATTTTAAAGCATAGGCACCAGTGTCACAAATTCTATTTAAATATTTTATTAATGGTTTCCAAAATACATGCGTCATTTAATAACAAAGAAACTATATTGCTAAACTTAAATTCTCTCGAAAAGATGCAATTCTATAATCATTATAATAAACATTTTTGTTTTTAAAGTAATTGGTTAAATTACTAGGAATATTGCCCCCAAATGATTCAAAATAGTAAACATTGTTGTTTTCTTTAAAACAGCAAACCGAATGAGTACCAGGATTTTTTGAAGTCGAAATTAACCACTGCACTTTAATTTTCGTGCACATTTTCTGGTAATTCATCAATCATATTAACATTTCTAAAAAAATTTTATATTTAATATATTTCACATATTTTTCAATATCGATATTAGATAGTGGGTACATATTCAATTTTTTTTGCATTCCTCTTTTTAATCCACTTCCTGATTTATTTCCCATTTCTAAAATTATGCCTTTGTTGTTCTTCTAATTCTTTTTTATTTTTTCTTGTTTGTTCAACAGAATTGTAAATTGCACTAGCTCCTCTGGCTAAAGCCCCGAGTGTTCCTATAGCAGCCAATAGAATTGGTATAATTCCTCCACTGCCAGTTTTTTCTTTGGCCATCTTTTTGACTGTTAGCAATGATAAAGTTAATTTGAAACTTTTATTTTATTTTTTCAATTATTTATTTTTTTATATCAATTTGATGTTTTGTTAAACATTTATATATACCCAAATATTTTAATTCCTCGAAGGAAATATCAAGTATATAAGTAAAGATAAGTAATTAATAAAATTTAATGCCCCATCCTAGTTTGCTTTTGTAAACATAGTTGAAGCCACAGCACCAGAAGCAATTTTTTCTCCAATCGGAGTATGTTTATCTAACATAATTTCCTTAGCTTCTTTTTGTAAAATTTTGTCAGCTTCATGTCTAGATTCAATATCTTTATGCACTCTATATACAATAACATGATATTTGCATACTTCATCTAATTTATTTATGCCATTGTCGTCTTTTTCTAATCTTTGATTTAATTTTGTAAATGGTCCACAATAATTATAACCATGCAAATGCATTTCAGGTAGATGTAAACTGCTTAATGCCTAATCTATAATGACTTTTCAATTGTGTTCAGAATTCCGAAATGAGTGTGCAATTTCATTTAAAACTCTTATAAGATATGGAATTCCTTTTGGATTAATAACAAAGTCAGAAAATTTATTGTTTAGCATATTCATTATGTTTACTTTTTCATTGTAATAACTATTATTTCCATCATTCCCTTCACCACGAATAACTAATAATCTATCTATCAAGTTTCTAACATGATTCATCCAAATGTGGTCTTTTGGTAAACTGTTATATTTTTTTTATGCTTCCTCCAGATATAGTTATTGTAGAAATTGGTCTTTCTGGTGTGTTTGGTGTTGATTTTGATTGAGGTTTTATATAATTAGCTAAAATCGGTTTAAATATATTTGTGTACTTCCAACTTTTATTCGAGTTAATTTTCTTATTGGGATAAAATTTTTGGAATGCAACATTGGTTACTAAAATAATGTCTGTATAATTTTCATAGTCATTATTGGTGAATCCACCTTTAAGAACTTCTTCTTTTTCTTTTGTTATCCAATTCGAGAGTTCTTCTGTTAATTCATATTCTTTGCCTTTTAACTTCTGTAAAATCATTATTTAGCTGTACATTTGTATATCAATGTAAATATTGTCTCCATCTCCTCGTAAACCATACATTGCGTTAATATCATTTATTCTTTTTGCAATTTATATTTCGAGATTTATAGTAGATCTTTGCAATGGCATAATCCCCAATTGCTCTTCTAAATTGGGAGATTTTTGTTATGAAAATAATTCTCTTTCAAATGATGTTTCTTCTGGTGTTGGTGGATAATCAAAATTTTTTGCTACAACAGGAACTAGTGTTGTTATTAAATTATTTTTTCTTCACTTACTTTTTCTACTTTTTTTTTACCAGTATTTCGTAATTCGTCAAATATTGGTTGTTCTTTCTACTTATTTTTTCATATCATTTTTCATGACGTTTTTTATAATTTTTATATCTTTCAACGAGTAATTTAACTCGATAAATTCCCTTTGATTCTGTCATTTATATATAAATCTTTCACTTATAAATGAGTTAGAAAAGTATTGAGAACTTCGAGAGGCAAACTTTTCATCCAACTGATCAAACTAGGGGAATTTAAATGTTCACAATATTAGAATTGAATTTGATATTCCTATAGGATATTGCTTCTATATTCCAAATAACTCTTATGTTTATGAGCTAATATTATTGGTTAGTTTAGGCAAACTGTAACAACAGGTATTCATCCACTATCCTAGGTTAGTTTAGAAGGTTGGAATACCTTATTGAATTATGCTATGTTTACTTCTAAAAGAAATTCGTTCACAGTAACGTGGAACACATTACGGGAATAAATCCCGTGCAATTCAGTGGTCCGTCGCTATATCTGCTTGTATATCTGAATGGTTACCTGAGTTACATATACGAGGCAATAACCGACGCGAAATGCAATATCAGAGCAGAGAGCCGCATTGCAATCAGACTGTCACAATTTCGCAAGTAATCCACGAGCTACCTCAATAAACAAACCGAGTGAGAGATATTCGCTGAGACCGGACATGGTGATTCCAGTATTGTTTCATGGCAATCGATATTATAATAAATTATGCGCCGTGGAAAATATTTTATACTTTTACAAGAAAAATTACTAGAACCTATTTAGCCAAAATTATAATTTGTAGGACTAAAATAAGTTGAAGCGTAAAACACGTTTTGAATTACATTCACAAAAATCAAAACTTGGCGGTGCTGAGATTCTAACTAGCTCTCCTTGTGTTACACCCCTAATTTTACTACACGATGTCTCTTTTTCTTAAAACTTTTTGGACTACTTTGGGTGGTCATGTGGTAACTTCGGTAAAAATATTATATTACCTGTTGGGAAGAACTCAGCTGGGTGATGTAGATAATTATTGCACTTCAGAATTATATTAAAAGTCTCCATGTGGTTTGAACTTAGTAAATTGTTTGAGTTATTTACTGTAGGAAATATTGCTTTGATGAATTTTGTCATTGGAACACTATACCAACATAACATTATTGCTCTCTTTTCTACTGGCTGCAAATCTATTGGGCAGGTTACATAAAGTTAGTTGCACTATTGCGTAAGCGCTCTATTCTAAGAAAGTAAATTAAAACGCAAAATTATTCAATAGTTCGTTATTGGAAAACACAGTCCCTTGTTTTAACTGAATTGGTAATCACAGAATAAAATACGGTGGTTCGTTACTTTGGCTCAGCCACTTAAAGTGGTTTCGGGTCCGTACAAACATCGCAATACGTGCATTACAAATACTTTTCTTGTAAAGGTACAAAATAGAAATTTTGCAGGAGATATTATTGTAGTCGAGCAAAGGTTTGTAAATTCACAAGGAACTGCATCGAGGAAAAAGTGTTGTTGAATTAAACAAAGTTTGTTTGGCGCATCCAAGCTAACAGTTTATATAGGGGCGATAAATTATTTTGAAGTTAAAATCGAATTATTTTGTTGTGTTGTTATTTGGTTGTCCCGAACTCTAAAATTCGGTTGGTTCAACTAAAGGCATATTTGGCTCTACGTATATTCAAATGTTTCGGTTACTATATATATATATATATAAAACAACTGAAAGCACAACCGAGATCCAAGCCCGGATCGTTTACGTTCAAGCTCCGTGCGCTAATAACCTCAGCGAAAGCGATTACTGACGAAATCGGAATGGTTTTTTTTTATTTTTAAAATACGTATTTTTCAAATATTTGACAACTCGCATATCTAAGTATTTCATATTGTACAGCTTTGCTTATCAGTTTCCTGTTTAAATTGTTTTACTAGGATTTTATGCCATTATTAAGAATCAATAAATACTCTGTGTTGCAAAGATTACAAGCTAACTCTCGAGCCGTATTTTGAACGGAAGAAATCAAGAAATAAATTTTATTCAACTAAATGTTTTGTTTGTAGTATAATTTTTTTTTTGTGCCCAGCGCATACTTTTGTTTATTCAAGTGTGTATTGCATTGGATGAACCAAATTAATTTTATTCCTTTTTAAGTTTTGTTTACTCAACAAAATAGTTTTTGGGGCAACTAAATAAACGCTAGGCCCTATAAAAACAAATATGTAGCTTGCTTGAAGAAACCTTTCTCTCAGTGTACTCAATAGAATTCACACACTTTTTACACTGAGGTGTACGGGCCTCAAATTGTACTTTATGAAACTCATATTTAGGCTATTCCGTCAAAACATTTTTATTTATTAAAAAATATCTGTCGATCGATGTAATCTCCTAAGCGGGTAACAAAGAAACTGAAAATCAATCAAAACTACTTAGCCTCAAAATTAAATCGGGCGCTTTCCAAAAATGCACACCGGCATATAATATTAAAGAAAATTCATCTGCGTAACAAATAATTTGAGAGATGTTAATTAAAACTTTTTGTTTGCAGAAATGTCTCGAAGACTAATAAATGCGAGATTATAATGCAAAAATGTTTCTTGGCAAAATATTTTTTAACAATGTTTCAGCGTCATCTGAGGGCTACGAGTGGCGGGCGATTTTTTTTTTTTTAACATGACGCCAATAAAGTCAGCTTATAGCGCGTAATAATAACTGGTCCGGCCAACTGCGATAACAACTAAACATAAACGCAACAGATAACGGCGGAGGAAGAAACGCTGATAACACAAACACATTATGTTGAAACCTGAGAAGAATCCTGATATTTCTGTAAAAAAATTTCAAGTATAATTATCTCGCGTCGGATGATAGGAAAATATTCATCGCGCAAACTTGTCCTACACAAGAAAAAAATTCAATTGACCATAAAGTCGTAGCCGTATTCGAAACAAAACCACTTTGGAGGAAAGCAGATTTGTTTTTCCGACGGCCCGTGTCCGTTCATGTATACACGATCTCTAAGAAATCATTCGAAACAAAACCACTTTGGAGGAAAGCAGATTTGTTTTTCCGTCGGTCCGTGTCCGTACATGTATACACGATCTCTAAGAAATCATTCGTAAATTTACCATGTCAGAGTATACAGCGACAAAGCGCGGTTAGTAGAATATTTCCCCATACATGCATTGTATAATTCCGAAAGTTGCTCAGGAAAGAGCCAAACGCGTTAGGAAGTCCTCAATTTTGTATAATAGCGATACTAAACATCCCCATATTTTCAGCCTGATACGTTGTATCATTACAATACACTTTGTCGGTTAAAAACTTCCATTGCAGTTTAGGAAAATTACGAGAAATTTTTTCTCAGTGAGCCAGACAGTTCAACCTATCGTGTGTTGAGTCTAAGGGTATTTAAAAAAGACAACACGGAGACTGTGTCGCTTAACGTTTTAATTAAATGATTACTATTAACTTTGTTTAATTTTGTCTTGTGGTGTGTATTCTTTGATTCAAATTACTAGTGCACTGGCAGGTGTCACTGACATGCGGGGGTTGAAGTAGTGCGGTCAGGATATGGAAAGCAAGGTTTTATATCACACCCTTGCGGGTTAATGGGAACTACGTAGCTGGGCGTCCAAGGTCAAGAAGCGAGGGAGCGATAAGGGCGACACTAACACGCACTTCTAGCGCCCCATCGCTCCTACGCGCAAGGCGTACAGTGTTTCCGTCCTAACGCTCTACTGTTCTAATTAGATCTGTAACATAGGAGTTTTATTACGCGCGATGAAATCTCACAGATTAAACTACGCCCGTATCTTTGTACGTTTATCTTGCCGCTTAAGGAAACTGCATTGCCAAGTTTTAAAAATGCGATATTTGACCATTTTCACGATTTTTAAAATACAAGAATACACTTAATATGACAAATGCAAAAAAAAATAGG
The DNA here is from genome assembly GCA_029891345.1 of Dryococelus australis. Lineage (NCBI taxonomy): Eukaryota > Metazoa > Arthropoda > Insecta > Phasmatodea > Phasmatidae > Dryococelus > Dryococelus australis. The sequence goes on along the minus strand of CM057006.1, from coordinate 26,329,503 downwards.
GTCATAGATAATTTTTTTTTTTTTTTTTTTTTTTTTTTTCCTTTTCTGAAAAAAAGTCATATTTCCAGAACTTTTATTTACCGAGATACGCGTTTACGTGCAAACAACGATTTCACATATAACGTTTCAGTACACAGGACTCCTAAAGTACTTAACCTCGAAATCGCTCGATCAGGTGATCCGATCCGTTCTATCCGTGTTTCATTGCCGATTGCCTTGAAGATCTCGGTTACGGCCCACACTACACTTATTGTTTACGCCCCTTAGGCTTGTCGCCCTATTTCCTGACAGCGCTTCGTCGAGCCACGGGATGGAATACGGCCACGCGATGGTGATATTTACGCGTAATCACAGAGCTTATCGGATTGCTGGATTTGTTGTCGCGTAATATCTCTCGTACTTTCCCCGACTCTTTTTCCGTCAAAAAAACATTCGCCACATGCCTGCCGGCGGTGCCTATGAACACACTGAAGGAATACAGCGTGTTCGGAAAATCTGTGCCCAAATTCCAGACATAGTTTTTTTTTGGGCCACTACTAACACAAAAACACCTATACACTAGGTCTCCAGGAATTGTAGGCTCCAACACTGGACGCAATTGGATGGTATAAAAATACGTTTCCTGATATAAGTGTATAGGGCCTTTGTGTTACCATCGGCCCATCGGAGTTTGGCCACTGACTTTCCAAACAACCTACATATAGGTTGTTCACGATTAACCGACGCTATTCAAAGCCCTGCTTCGAGTCTACCGTATTCTCATATTGTATCACTTCGTCATGTGTAAAATTGAACCCGCCATGAGCCTTGACCTTTTTTTATCCACGCGCTATTCGAGTCAAAACTTGGATTTCCAAGGAATGTAAACATGTAAACATATTTCGCTAGTATGCGACTTTGATCTCTAATGTGTGTAAAACAAGAAACGCCACCTTCGTTAACCGTATGTTTAAATATTACACTTACAATACGAGCAAAACGGTGCCAAGTTTTAAGAATTATTCTTATCAATTCGTTGCCAACTTAACCTGGGAGCCTGCGTGGCTAGAGCGTACTACTATAGCTTATATGCAATTGTTGGATGTGATTTTTTTTTTTCAAAGGTTGTGTTCAAAAGTGCTTATTTTACCGTTAACAGCTTTCAGTAACAATGTAGTTAATGGATGTGGGCTGATATTTCATCACGGATATTCTTAATGAACATACAAGCATATCCCCCTGGTTACAATTATGTTACTTGATTATAGTCTGTTCGCGGATTTTTCACACTTTTCGAATCAAACCTTTGAAAAATGACACCATGCACGACGAGTTTGATCTTTTCCTAGTTATGTTACGTATCAGAACCGTTTCATACTTGTGTAAGGTACCTCATTTTTGGTTAAATTATAAAATTTTATTTATATTTTGTACATAAATCCTACTAGTTCATTTATTATTAATATAAATCAAAATAGTGAGGAAATAGACATGTTGGTAATGCCTAGTAAGAAATAGTTCCTATTGAAAATGTTATTACACCGAGTGCGCACGAATGCGGTGCGTTGTCCTTTTGGTGTAAATTTGTAAAGGCTGTTCACGGTAAAATGAGCACTTTTGAAAGCCCTGCTTAAGATCTACTTGCATACATGTTGTGTGTTCTTCCGCCTTATATAAAATTAACATTGCCACGGACCTCATCACTCTATCCATGCGTCGATGAAGTGATACTGTGAAACTATTAGAAAATTAAATATTGTACAAATTTGCTCATTTTTACAAATATACGGATTAAAAAAACATACAGTGAAAGAAATAATTCAAGTTATCACAAATTGCTACATGAGAATTTTTATTCGACGTTAAGATTTGGAACTGTTTTTCATCCATCTTTACCAACTTTACTGGGCGCTTGTCACTCAGTGTTACAGTTAAAATATATACAGGCAAGGACAATGGCTTTTTTTTTAAGTTTATTTCAAAAGTGCTCACTTTATCGTGAACAGCCTTTAGACTGGGATAAACTTCGTTTGAATGGAGCGGAGGAATATCATAGAAAAAGAACTTTAGCAGGGCTTCAGAAAATTCGGAAGTAACCATGAATGGACTGTACGTACTTTATTCTATTGGCAACACTGCTTGTCACTTACTTCAGCTGGACACTGTGGCAACATGGCGATGGTAAAATCTGCTTGTCTCAAGAATTTCTGTGACTACTTGACGAATGGATATCATTATATTTCCTTTGCCCTAATGCGTACAGTAAACTTAAATAAGAATCCATAGGGATGTAATCAGCACGTGTAACAATGCGGCGCCGTTCAATTGTAAAGTGCTTTTTGATTAACAACCTCATCTCTACAAAACTGTTCCATTCCTCTGCAAAAAAAAAAAAAAGATTATTTGAATTTGATTTATTTCAAGACAACTTTTGGTAAAATTTCCATTGAATTTCATACCCCTCTATAATCACGTCCAGGGAACTAACGAGATGCTAATGAATAATTCTCATCATAGTCTTAAAAAAACTTAGCAAAATATTTAGAAATACCTGGATGTTCGACGAGAATTTTAGAAAATAGTTTAACAAGACTAGACTTTGCCGTGATTATGGAAAAATGGTGCAGTTATGTGTTAGTTTCGAAGAGGAGCGGTTTGATTTTAAACGTATGGTTAAAAAAGTTAATTTCGAATACTGGGTTTAAAAACGTATAACGTAGCTCTTTACACGTTATATTGCCGCCAAGTAGGTCTCAAAGCCAAGCGCTCCACGCGTTCTTAGCAGCATTGTCACGTTGTTATGGAAATATCAGGCCTTAGGTAACGGCCTGCTTGATCACACCTTCAAACACTGAACCAGGACACGAGCGTGATTGCAATCACTTCTTGGGAAAGACAGACAGTTGCGGAAACCCCGTCCACCGGCCAGTAAACGGGGCCGAAGATATTAAACAACGCGCCTGATATAGGCCAACGTAACACTGGGAGCAGCGGCTTTTGTCATCGGGGCAGCGGACCAAGAAGCAATGGAGATGGGTATGTCCGGCCGTCGTTAACCGCCTCCTAGAATCAGTCTCCGGCAACACGAACAAGGTGGGGATTTTCCAATTATATTGCAATAGTAGTGGCGTGCGGTTATAAAAATCATTATAATTAATTAGCACCTTGTTATTCCATTTAAGCTCCCCCGATCAATGGTAACGTAAATAGTAATTTTATAATCCTTATTATTAGAGACCTGCAAAATTCGCGTTATTATTTGGGGACACGTTTAACTTAAAACATGTGTACCTCTGATTACGTTTGTCATTGGGCCGGACTTTATTTGATACCCCCTTGAGTAGCTCTGTGCCAATAAATAAACACTACACAATTATGTGCCCCAATCACAAGTAGTTTAGTTAGAAATGGCGTGACTTCACGTCTATACAGAAGCCAATGAAGGAACGATGCTTGCTCTAATACATACAGTACTGTGAAGTTTAACTTGATGCAAAATAATAACGCGAATTTTGCAGGTCGCTACTTATTATGTTCAATAAACCCCATCTTATACTGTTGTGCTCTACCTAATCATAACTCATTATTTACATACGCCCATATGCCCCTTCAGGTATGAATTGACTTAAAAGATAATAACTTACGTAACAACGGGTTCCGTCTTTTTTTTTTTTTTTTGCGAGAAGTCCTCTGGTATTAAGTTAATGTTTAATTACTATCGTAATTGGCAGCTTAAACATCGTGGCGTGCTGAACGTTTTTGAGCCGAGATATGATTTCTGTGTGTACTGTTGCAGTAATTTCTGCACTGTTCGGGTGATGAATTCCCTAGCTGGCACGTCCATTGCGAGATGAGGTAATTAGTCGCGCCGATGGAAAAAAGGCCATAGCGAAACATGCCTATTTTCTCAGCGGAGAGTTGTTAGTGAAAACGAATTAATTATTTTCGTTATAACGCTACCGTGAAACTTTCCGTGCTGTCGTGCCTTTTGTGACGTAATTCAATTACATTGTGTCTGGCACGCCGGCTAAACAACATCCAGTCTGGGAGTTAAAAATCAATGTCCCGTACTTACAGTAGATGCAGCGAGGCCCCTAATGCCGCACGACAGCCGACTGTACAATCGTAAGAACTCACTAAAAAGTAGTACACACACTAAAAAATTGTCAGAAAAGTACACATAAAAGATTATTGCGTATATTTTGTGACACTACAAAATAGTTCGCAAGTACTTATGTGTTTAAAAAATCAATAACAGTATATTTTTTTTATCGAAATTTAACCTTGGTAATTACTCTTGTTGTATGTAATCAAACTTAAGAAATAATGTTTACAATTTTTTATATTGGTTTTGTGCACATTTAATTTACTTATAATAATTATACTTTTCGTGGCAGAGATTCTCGTGCATTAAATCAATTACTAAACAAAATTGTAAACGGTATTACTAATTTTGCATTCCGTAAAACCGGAGTAACTGGTATAATGTAATGCTTTATGAAAAAAAATGGAAACGGTAGATCTCGCAAAATGTAAATTTAGTCATTTGTCTATTGACAAGGAAACAGCTTTTCCTTATTATCTGTCTGTGGTGTTGAAAAGGGGTTCCCCGTTTTGCCTTGCTGTTTTATGTGTGTGCGATTTTTATTTAGTCTCGTGGTAGGCGATGGACACAGTCCAATCATAACATCATATTAACATGAACTCACCATTGCTATTAAACTTCAAAGATAAAATGGGGATGATGTTTATTGTTTATATTTACATTTGGTGGAAAGTTATGGAGTGGGAAAATAGAAGCGAATAAATGAATATGTAATTAAGTTGGGTGTAATCAAAGCACCGAGTATGTAAGTAGGTGTTTCGGATTACACTTAAATCATCAAATGTCTTTGGCTCATCTGTGCGCAGCCGCGAGACATACAAACCAAGTATTTAGGCCAACTATATTTTTTAAGAGGTCAGTTATGCACCGGAAAGTAGGCTACGTGGGAGATATCACAAAATAGAAGGACGTTTCTACTATCGGGATTTCTTTTTAGCAGCGACATAACGTCTACTAGTGTTATATAATTATATTACACGAAATAATGCTGAAGTTACTCTCTTGGAGGTTCTATTTGTTTCTCACAGTAGAAGGAAGTGTGCTGTTAGTTCTCTGTAGAGTATGTTCTCATAAGTGTCCAGATGAAAAATTCCGGTAGAAAAGATGTGTGTAAGACTTGTGGCATAAGGGGATTATTTGGGTTGCTATCCACCATCGGAAATGGTTATATAACAGGCATTTACAAGCTGCTCACGGTGAAATGAGCACTTTTGAAAGCCCTGCTTAGGATATATTTGTAGATACGTTGTGTATTCTTCCGCCTTATGCAAAATTAACATTAACATCGGCCTCATCACTTTATTCATGCGTCGGTTGAACGGAACTGCGAAATTAACAAGAAAGTAAATACTTTACAAATCTGCTATTTTTTTACACTTCGATGCATTAAAAAACCGGAACGCGAAAGAAATAATTTTAAGTTATCACAAATGGTTACCTAACACTTCTTATTTGACGTTTAGACATGGAACTACTTCCCGTCAATCGTTACCAGCTTTACTGGGCGAATGTCACTCAGTGCGCCCCTTATAATATATGCATGCAGAGGCAGTAATTTTTTTTCTAAGGTTCGTTTCTAAAGTGCTCACTTTATCGCGAACAGCTTTTAGTTAAAAATATCGAAAACTATGACAGATTAAAGAAAAATTCACGCAATGTATCAGCAAACGAAGCGTATCAACTTACGACAAGGCAATAGGTTCTGCCACTCTGATATCGAAGTGAATATTGTACCCCTGTGAATATGAAGAAATTAGAGTGAGAAATATTAATCACCGAGTCCAAATGTACAAAAAAAAAAAAAAAAAAAAAGAAGTATCCTGGCTGTAAAACAGTAACACGCTCCGGTCGTTAAAAACACGTCTCCGCAATTTATGTTGGCAGTCCGGTGCATCGTCGATATGCGAACTCAATGGCGCACAAACCGCACTTACGAGAACACTCTGTATATAATTGCAGATGGAAACTCCGACATGATTACAACTGGTAGCTCGAATGCTATTACTCCAGGAGTTAACTCTGTTCAAACACTACCAACACTCAATGTGAGTGCTGCCCTCATAGCAAGAGCGCGCGAATTGTTCGAAAGATTTTCCGCAAAGGGAAGCGAATGATCGAGTGATATATTTTGAACACACTCCATTGCTACACTATGCCGTCGCAGAAAACCCAGTATGAGACATGAGACAAACACGGAGAACGAGCCAAAAGTGGCTGGAGTCAACAAAATTTTTTATTTATAACAAAACAGAAAATCGAAAAAATATAATCACTGAACGAATTAAAAAAAAAAAAAAAAAAACTGTTTGTCTATGTTGTCATCATTGTGTTGAACTTTTTTTATTTTAGCTTTTTTCTTCGATAATTCGTTCTGTAATTATATTTTTTGTTCGTCTGTTATGTTATAAATCTGACATAATTCTTTGTGGGATTATATATATATATATATATATATATATATATATATATATATATATATATATATATATATATATATAGACACACACACTACAGCCACTGTTCCCCGTTTATCGTGCTGTTCATGTCTTATACTAGGTTTTCTGTGACGACATTGACCAGCAGTGGAGTGTGGAGTATGTTTAAAACATATCACTTAATCAATAAGAATGTGGAGACTAAATGGGTATCAAAATGTTAGGCCATACGCAGTAATAACACTCTCGGAGCTCGACACATCACCGACACCACAAGGAGAACGGTCAGCCTGCCCGCCACGTTGTTCTCGCCCTTAATGACGTGCCGGTGTTTGTAACGGTCAGTGCGGTGTAAATACGCGCGCGCGCGCGTGTGAGTGCGTGTGTGTGCGTGTGTGTGTTGCCCTCGTGTGAGGGTGTGCCGGCCCAGGCTGTCGCTTAAATCCCATTAGTGACCGTGCAATAGCAATACGGGCCGGCCGTATACAATGTTACGGCCGGACAATTGGCTGGCAGGGCACATTAATTACATTCTCACGTGCTCTCGGCCGCTCGCGAGTCACTCTCTCACCCCTCCCACCCCCCCTCCCGTCGCCGCCGTCATCTACCCGTTTTGCTGAGTGTATTGCTTCCGCTGCACACATTCGGCGTCGCCAGTAATACCACCTTTATTTTTTTTTACAGACGTTGTACGTCCATCTGCAATGCGCATAAGGCTTAAATATTCCAGTTGAATTACTTCAATTTGTTGAAAGAGCCGCGAGTGCAACTCTAATTAAGGCTGTTCATATAATTTGGCATATTTTACTCTTAAAGGCTGTTCACGATATAGCACTTTTTTAAAATCAACCTTAGAAAAAAGTCACGATCCCTACTTGCATTTGTTTTAACGGGCTAACTGAGCGACATGCGTCCAGTAAAGTTGGTAGCGAGGGGTGGAAAGTAGTCCAGTGCCTTAACGTCGAATAAAAAAGTGTCAGGTAACCATTTGTGATGGCTTATATTATTTCTTTCACTTCCTGTTTTTTTTTAACCCTTTCAGACCCACTTTAATTTACGGTCTGACGTGTTGCAAACATAACATCGTATGATGCGTGCTGTACTTAAGTCCATACAACAATTGTTTCGCAGTCAGGGCCAATGAGCTACAGGCTGTGTTCGGTTACAGTTATATGAACCAATTATGACTCAGATCAGTAAGACGGTTAGCGAATCATTTACCCCCAGGTAAGATCATTGGCCACGGAGCTTCGCAGTGTGCAGTGCAGACCGAAAATTACACACATGTGCGTAATGTATACAGTTGTGTACACTGGGTCTGAATGGGTTAATGCGCCGAAGTGTAAAAATGAGCAGATTTGCCCGAACATTTTCTTTCGTAATAATTTCACTGTTGCACTTGACCGACGCATGAAAAAAATAACGAGGCCCATGGCAATGCTAATTTTGCATAAGGCCGGAGGAAAACACAATGTGCATACAAGCAGATCTTTAGCAGGGCTTTCGAAAGTGCTCATTTTGCCGTGAACAGCTTATAAATGGTTTGATCGGAAGTGTAGCCGCATTAAAGTGCAATAAACGAAAAAAGGTAATTTTCGAACAAATTGTAGTGGGAAACAGGCGCCACACAAGTACCGCCTAAGGTGCTACGGGATATAGTTTCTTGGCTGAGCGAAATGTTTGGAAAAAAATGTTCTACATAGTCCGGCTATTTAAGCGCCTCCCGTAGCGGCACTCCCCCCCCCCCCCCAGTTAACCCGGACGGCATCGAGACGCAAGACAGAGTCAGTGTATGTGAGTGTGTCGGAGTCGGCACGAAGCAGAAGGCTACACTCGGACTTGGCCTAGAGGAGCTCTAGGTCCTAGCAGCAGAGAATACTTGGTGAGGCATAAATCGCGCAGCGGTAGGGCGTAACGTCACTTAACGAGTCCCCGCCACACCCCATATTGAAGTAATAATCCTGGCTAGGTTAGGGCTTAACGGCATTCAATAGTAAACTTGTATTTGTATTGTCATCTTATCGCAAAGTATTTGATATCTATAGATTGTATGAGAAGATGTATGAAATTGTCCAAGCATAGAGATTGTTGTAATATATGTATATTTTATAGAATGAATCTTAATTAATGTTCAGCCATGGACAGCTACCAAACCCAAACCCCCAGTATGTCTCCCGATCCTAGAGAAGTGATTACTAAAGCATCGAGTTATTGTGTGACAGGACTCAGTGTGGACTGAGTAAGAGATAAGGGATGAATATTCGGAGTTAGAGAAGAGGAGACCTTACAATATGGTTATATAAAATTTACATCGAATTGAAAAGAAATTATGAAAAATAAAAAAGGTTCGAGTAACAATAATTATTGATGTTTGTAGTTTCCTTGTAAGTCCCTTCACAGATTAGCTAGTGGTTAACGAAATCACAGAAAAGTGTTGGATGAAAGAAAAGCTCCGCAGCGTTCTTTCTTGTAGTTCACTTCAACTGACCATTTTATACCCATTTATAATTTACAGTTTCAGGTATTGCAAACAAAAATCTTCATGATGCGTGCTGTACTTAAGTCGACAGATCACTTGTTTCGTTGTCACGGTCAATGAGCTGTACGTCATATGTTTAGCAACTATAATATTAACCAATGACGACTAAGGCCAGTAAGACGGTCTGCCAATCATTAACCCTCAGGTAAGATAATTGGTCACTGCGCTTCGCAGTATGTAGTGCATACCAGAAATTACCTACACGTGCGTAATATACAGAACTGTGTACACTGGGACAATAAATGAATACTTCACAATAATGTGCCCCAACAACGTGAAAATTAACTCAGAATAGGACAGGCATAACGCCTAGGCAATATGCAATGGAGAAACGACGCCGGATCGAGTATTAACACTACTGTGAATTTTAGCTTGAAGGAAAAAAAAAATAACGCGAATTTTGCAGGTCCCTAGTAACAGATAAAGAGATAATGCAGTACATAGTGTTCACTTCAGCTGTTATAAAAATAGTAATATTTTCATTCGCGATGAATGGCATTGATGTGCTTTAAAGATACCTGAAGATCTTGTCAAGCATTAACGAAAAAATGAAATTAAAAATCTAAATTTTTGTTTCCAGTGGCAAAGCAATTTTTCTTTTTTTAGTGTGGCTGGAGTTACGCGTGGGCACAGTGTTTTAAGTGTTAAGTCAAAAAGTGTGAAGATACTTTAAACAGAATATATAAGCAGGTCTGGAGTCAAAGTAGAGAAGGGACGATGGTGGCTGAGCGGTTGGATTGCTCTCCTCCCACCAAGGCGAACCGGGTTCAATTCCCATCACGGCCACTCCCGGATTTTAGCAAGCGGGAATGGTCGCCGGAATTTCTCGGGGATCTCCCGTTTCCCCACGCCCTTGCATTTCGGCGCGCCTCACATCATTTCACCCTCATCGGCTCTCGAGACCTCGTCTTTTACAGTCGCCCAAATCTCTCTCTCTACTTCAACTCGAAATAGAGAAGTATAACAGGATGTTTGTGATGTAGAATTACGTTCCGCGGTAGTGGATCGGCTTGGGGGTCCCGGCAAAGCTTTCCCTCGCTGGTAGCTTAACGGTAGCGGATCCCGGATCTGCATGGCGCACAAAGCGAACTGTAGTTGACAGCCGAGACGCGCCGTTTCCAACAAGGGCCTCCCGGCCCCAGGGCTGCCAATTAAAACAACCCCCCACAAACCCTTCCGCCCCCTCCCTCTCCTTGCCATCAACAACTACCCTCTCTCCGCGGAGCCCTTCTCTCAATTACCACTTCGTAATCGTCCGCAAACATCCCCGCTCTCGCTGAACGGGGCGGGTACACAGAACCGAAAACGCCATCGCTGTTCCTTTTCGCGTAGCGCTGCAGGGCGAACGGGAGGTAAATGTCGCGGCGAGACCTACGCTGCAGAACAGGCAGGCATGTAGGAGCGAAGTGGAGTTGCGGTTAATCTCATGTAGCCTCTATATGGAACGTTGCATATGAAGTGTCCTTAACAGTGGGATGGACCGCCGCGTTTTTTTTTTTTTTTTGTGAAATAGTTGTTTGCGCGAATACGCGTATCTCGGTAAATAAATGTTCTGCAAATACGGGGATTCGTCGCTATTTCTCTTGCAACCTTTCCATGAGTTGAGCAATGGATTTTGGCCGCGCCTGACGAGCCCTCACCCGGCGATCCAATTCGTCCCAAAGATGTTCTGTAGGGTTGAGGTCGGGGCTCTGGGCGGGCCAGTCCAATCGGCGAACATTGTTGTCGGCGTACCACTGCATAGTAGCCCTTGAAACATGGCGCCTGGCATTGTCATCCTGGAAGTAATACAATAGGCCTCTGTGTTCATGCTACCACGGACAAACACCAGCGGTCCTACGCCGAAGGCCGTGAAACACAAGTCAACTGACGTACTGAATTACCTATTTTCACTGGTGCCCAATTATTTTTTGGTAGATAGTGTATGTTCTGTGACCTTATAAACCGCTGCTACCAGTAAGAGAAAGCACGGGCAGATTTTTATTGGTGCCGATTTTATGACAAAACGTATCGATGTCAGTACAGTTGCGAGTAAAAATTTTATTTGTGGCAACGCCTAAAATTCTAGATTTATTTGTGACATGAAAAGGGTTGAAATGAACCTGGCCAATAATACGGTGTGCTAATCACTTACCGACATGTAAGATCATTGTTCATTGAACTTTGCAGTTTGCAGTACAGACCAAAACACACACACACACGTACGTAATGTACACAAATGTGTACACTGGGTCTGAATGGGTTAAATATTATCGTTGACAAGAGATATTTTCTCGTTAGCAAAAACAAAGCATTAGCACAATGGTAACATCAAATTAACATATTTGCGCCATATAAATACAAGAATAGTTTCATTAAATAGACTTGAAGCGGTTTAACTGCGAAATAATTTACACCATTTGTGACAAAACCAGAAAATATAAACATTTTTTACAAAAAAAAAAAAAAACATTTCAAGCCAAAGTAACAAATAAAAACTACTTTTGTAGTTAAATACTATTTATATTATCTATAGTATCGTTTTTAGACATTTTCGTTTACACTTTTTTAACCATTTGCTTATTCACGAAAAATTTTGTTTAAAATATATGTACTGTTGCATGAAGTCAATTTTTTTCCTTATATTTGTATATTACTCCTCGTTCAGCGTACAGGTACCATTCTGTGGTATTTTCAATGTTAAGTTTTTTTTTTTTTTTTTAATATTGTTTGCACAGGAAATCTGTTAGCCTGAAGCTATCAATGCTATCAATGTTGTGTGTCTTGCTAAACGTGAGCTTAACTTTAGAATTATCTTAGTACATTATTTGATGTAAAAATTTGGAATGTCGAAGTAGTCAAGTCAATTTACCAGTTTTAAAAGTAGTGGGAGGCAGAAAGTAGTATAAAATTGGTTCGTCGTTGACCATTGAGTTGATTTTATGAGACATTAACTGTTCGATAATTTGTATTAGTTTGTTATGTAATGCAGTCGTAATTCGCATTTTATTGCCAACACACTACGTATGCTATGTGTAATCATTATAAAAACGTACAAAACAAAGCTGTTTGAGCTGTATTTGCATAAAACTCCCTGCTCTACTCTCGCTTATTTTTTAACGTAACGTAAACTTAAAATACCTCACGAACTGCGAATTTTGTACTAAACCAAACCATTTTAAGTTAAACTCTAAATTCGAACCAGTGGAAAGTCACTCATTCGCTGTCAAATCCAACTACTTTAATCAGTGAAAATGGCTCCACTTGGAATAAGTGGAAAATCGCTGATTGCATCAGAAGGTAAAATACACTGAATGAATCAGTGAATACTTCATCCAAACAGTCTTTTATTTTTTGCACAAACGTATAATATTTGGTTGGTTCGAATAAATATTTGAATGGCCGGCCGCACAATACAATTTAGATTATTAGAAACATCCTGGCTTGACCGGGTTTCGAACCCACGACCTCTAGTACCGGAGCTCTGTGCGAGTGTTTCATTGGCTACTGTGAATGATGACTTGGAATCATGGTTTCTACTTTTATCAAGCTTTAAAGCATGGTGCGTGCGTACATAAAATCTTCTACATTTTACAGTTTCGTTTTTTGTTTCCTGTGTAAATTATTCAGTAAGGAGTGTTTATGCCATTGTTAGGCATCAAATAAACTCACTAACAAACACTGTTACTATCCTAATCGTCAGAAAAATTGGAAACTGATACTAGATCTGATACACATGGTTTAACTGATCGATCAGTGAAAAATAGGGAATGAAATGGTTGGAGAATCAGTGGAAAATGTCACAGAATCAATAAATGATATGAAACCAGGCTTTTTTTTCCACTAATTCGTCAGATGGCGGACGTATAACACAAACATATTGGCGATTTACACCTTAGTCGTGAGTGATTAGTGGCCACGGTAGGGTGTGTACTTAATGCGTAATTACTTTCTCGGTACATGTACTTATTCTCGATACATTTGTTACTCTCTGTACTTAATTACACTCAGAATGTGTACTTAGTCATTATGTATTTATAATTATTCAATTGTTCATTACGCTTTTATTATACCTAATTACCCTCTATAGGTCTCAAACCAAGGAGCACCGTCTCCCTTCACCAACTCTCATCATTCCTTTTCAGCTGTGTTTCGGTAGCCGATGTGTGGACATGTGTACTTAGTGTGTAACTACATGTACTTAGTCTTGGTACATGTACTTAGTCATGTACTTACTCTAGGCACATGTAATTGTTTCTTATGCAATTACTCATTCTGCAATTACATATAATTACATCTAATTACCCTCTACGGGACTAGAACCAAGGACTAACCCGCTCCTCTCAACCATCCTGCAACTCGGAAGGGGTAGGGGAACCCATCAGCGAACCACAAGACACCTTTCTGAGAGAGGGAGGGGAAGAACAGTTTCCCAGGTTAAAGGCTGTCTCCACATTGCATCCCTCTCTCCGACACCCATTTACAGGTTAACCAAATGACACTACGGTTGCTGATACTTCCTTGTATAGTAACGCATACATGCTCCCACGACTTACAAGTTTTAAACTATGCAGTTATTTTGCCTAACTAGTTCGGCAGGAATCTAATGTTTTTATAAAATTGGATAGTTTTACACAACAATTTGGTATAAATGTTGTATGAAAATTCAAGAACTCACTTTTTAATTACGAAAGATTTTTTCATCACATACAACTGCAAAGTCATTTTTAATTAAGTTTCTTGCAGATATCGCTTCGTTGACATTTACGTTCTTAATAATAATATTTTTATGACCTAAATCGTACTATGGCCCCATACTCATATTAGGTAAGGAACAATATCGCTGTGTTTTAAGGTAAGCTTCATCATAATCCTGCAAAGAATTGTTGGTCATGATAATAAGATTCAAAATAACTTTAACAAAAACAGCAGCCCACCTGAAAATTGCATTGCGAAGTAGCATAAAGTGTGATCAATTTGCGTACGAAAAATCACTGCAAACGTGTGAAGTAGTTTGTGACAAAATTTATGTTTCATAAACTGTGCATCGCACTGTACGTGCAACGAGGAGATACTTTGAGAGCTCAAGTACACAGTCCTGATTAAAATATCTGTGCACTGCAACTTTTCTGGAGAGGTAGTTGAAAACGTTTCCCGGTGTTTGTTTGATCTCGATAGCTAAAATTTGTTTTCATATTTCGTTACATCATTCTTCAGACTGAAACCACAAAAAAAGTTAGTGTGGTATGATTCATTGTTGACGAAAGACTGGCCAAAAAACTTTTGCCCTGCCTTAAAAATTGTTCTCCATGGGCTTTGTCTTATTTGGTGGACGTAATTATGTTTTTGCGGTAGAGTTAACTACGTAAAGAAACTTGCGCCTACATGGATGAGCTCCTCTGCTGTAGGTAGGTGAAGAGATTTATTTGTGACGTAGCTGTGTTTTCGTGTAATGCAAGCTGGGAGATGCCTCTCTTCGTCCTGTTGTATTGTTTATCGGGATTATCCCTAGTGACACGAAGCCATTACTCCTTGAGCACTTCTGCCAATACAACCTAGTGGATAAAGCCCGGCACCTTTTTGTCCATCCCCTTCCCCCTTCACCACCTAACTACCCTACACTCCTCCTCGCGCCATGATGGCTTTGCCTGGGACAGGTCAGGCCGTAATATTTCTCTCAAAAACATGGATGTCTCTACTCACACGTGCCTTTGTTACCTACGTCGGATACTAGAATGTGTGCAGAAAGGACATATTATTTTATTTTTATGTCAAACACTGATCAAACAATGGACAGTTCACTAATACTTCAAGCAAATAAAAAATATGTAGTTAATGAATAACGGATAATCATACGCCAATTATACGTTTCCGAATCGCATAAATAACAGCAAAAAACTAATATGAAGTGGCATTATGACATTAGTGGTATCATATAGAAAAAGGTTTCTGCTTTTTAAAGTAGAATAGTATTTGACAATTGTTGCTTATTTTTGTTCTGTGGACATGATTTAACTTGTGCAGTAACTCTAACGTGCTATACCATAGACATTGCTAAAAATGTAATTTTCAGTTTACCTTGTTTAACTTTGAAAAACAATTTGGTTTATGTTATTAGTGAAATCCGAGAAAAGTACATTTATGACTGGCAGTAATTTGGTTTATGTTATTAGTGAAACCCGAGAAAAGTACATTTATGACTGGCAGTAATTTGGTTTATGTTATTAGTGAAACCCGAGAAAAGTACATTTATGACTGGTTTATGTTATTAGTGAAACCTGAGAAAAGTACATTTATGACTGGTTTATATTATTAGTGCAACCCGAGAAAAGTACATTTATGACTGGCAGTAATTTTCTGAGAATGGCCTTACGTGTTGCATTTGTAAAACGAACATTACGCCTACTTCAGATCAGATATCACTTCACAAACCATTGTATTAAAAATATAATTAGACAAATCAGTTTTAATTCATAAACGATAGCGTATACACTTAGCGACATGATGATATTTGAGTAAAGCGAATTAATGTAAAAGTAAAATAAGTATAGAATATATACATTTTTGGTGCTATCCTCGCTGGTGTAGAAAAATTAACGACGAAGAGGAGAAATTAACATATCAGAGAGACAAAGAGGCAGAACCGATCGAAAGATAAATCAGAAGGTCGCCTAGGAACCTGTACGTTTGAGCATGCACATATACGTGTAGGCTGTTCATGGTAAAGTGAGCACATTTGAGGCCGAAGTTACTTTTTCCTTTCAGCCATTTTATATCCTTTAACCACCTTTTAAAATAAATATTGCCATGATAGTAATAAACATACTGTGTATATTGCACCGCACTTGGAAGTTAACGTGTAAGGCTAAAATAAAATGTATTTATTGATTATTATTATTATAAATGCGAGGACTTTAGCATGTCGTACTGTGATCGTATGCGAAGGGTATACAGCATGAGCACATGGTATGATCAGCATTGCAGTGGAAGATAATGCACAGTGCACATCGATTTGAACGATGATAAGTTGCTGCCTGGTGTCTGACACGACAAACAGTCAGTCTAGTAGAGAAACCTCTGGACGACTGCACCGTAGGTCCAAACATTAGGAAGTTGTAAGAAGATCGAACTGTGGCTAGTGTTGGCAGAGAAGTTCGGGACGACATGGAGCAGCGTGGCGCGAGCTTGGAGGGTGTCGCGAACAACGGCAACGGCTTTACGAGGATTCAGTCCACGAGCAATCGCGGTGACGGAGGACCGGTTTGTTGTCCTGCAGACGAGGAGGTATCGACGGCAGATCGCGGATGTAATCGCAGGACACGTGTAACGCACTTCTGGAACCTCGATATTGGGTTCGTTCGGCGACTAACGTCTTGTGTGTGGGATTGAAGCGTGCCCATCGCAGACGGCTGTGGTGGTTGCTGCCGTTCCGGGAACACAAGAACATGAGAGCAGTGTGTCGGTAGCTTGCCGTCTCTCCTTCCTTCAGTGGGAAATTCCCCAAAAGCAGAGAAACCCCCAGCATCCGCCAGGTGCCTTGATGTTTGGCATTTGGCGTCCGTGCTCGCTGAAGTCAGTATTTCACGATACCGGCTGCCGTAAATGATCTTACTGGCGCAGGAGCCGATATATCAGATGCAACACGAGCCGGGGTAGGATATTCGTATTACACGATTGTACCTGCTGTATTTCGACGAGGCACATCCAGTAAATAGCGCAGATGATCATATGAGTCACAGTAAAATTGACTCCACATGTTGAACATGTTATCAGTACTCTAAAAACAACACATCCTTATTACCGTTCGTCATAATAACAATTTAGTTCTTACTAGTACATTTCCAAAACATGTGAATGACAATGTAAAGTCCACAGAACAATTTTTCAAGAATTTATGTGAATTTTAGCATTTCACATAACATAAATATATTCAGTAGTAAAAAGAGTATCCGACAGAGTTTCGAACTCACGGCCAAAATTAATTGGTAAGTTTTGTATTCCGCTGCTCTAAAAATTTTTACCATATAACACAACTCAGTAGGAAAATGTTTCAAAATAAATGTGTTGGTACTTAAAAATTAACAGAATTTAATTTTTGGTTTAATAGGCACTGTTTCAGATTTTTAATGCACCTTCAAACAATATTTAAAAGTGGCCCTAAAATGTTATTTGTCTTTGTCGTAAGCTTCTCAAGCAACTTCAGTACCATGGACGACTAATCAAAATAGAGGCCTACTTTCAGGCTTCACTGGCTTCATCACTTATTCAAGTAATGACAACGGGGATTGAGTGACCTGTGCTGTGATATTCCTGTGTGATTGTCCAAGAATGTGTGTGATTGGTTTTGCAAATCACTTGGCCGACTAAAATACCTGATCATCCAATCATAAACTGAGAAACTATCTAAGTGTTATCGGTGATATGTTGGCTCAAAAAAATGTTCGCGATTTTTCAGTGTCTAGCAGACAAAAGACAAACGAGAGCGCTCCGAGTCTATAGAGGCCGTGATGGTGTAGTGGTTAGACTATTTTCCTCCCACCTAGGAGAACTGGGCTCGATTCCCGACGGGGTTGCTCCCGGATCTTCGCATGTGGGAATAGAGTCAGACGATGCCACTGGTCAGTGGATTTTCTAGTGAGTCTCCCATTTCCCCCAACCTTTCATTCTGGCATTGCTCCATACCCACATTACTCACCCGAGTGTATAGAGGACTGTCAAGTCTAGACTATTGCCAAAATAATGATCTAAATACTCGTGTCTCGAAGTATTGTCTCTGGTGGTTTTTTGCTGCTGGCTTCTTCCACGAGCTTATAAGCTCTCTGTTAATTTACGTCCTACGCACTGTAAACGCTCGGCGGGAAATTTCCGTTTTGCCGCTGGTGGAAATTGTGCTCTGACCCTTTCCACTGCGGCCGTGCGAAGAAATAGTGAATCCTCGCAGAGCCGAGACATCCAGAATGGGCGAGAAGTGTTTCTGCGCCGCTCAAACACAAGGGAGCCGGCCGAGGGCTGTAATGTGGAGCTGGTAGCAGCGATCACGTCTCACTAATGGCGTCCTATTATGCTGGCGCAACCGAGCCTGTGCACAAGGATAATGGGGCGGCAAGAAGACAGGACAGTCATTAGACGGCGGCGGGACAGAAGCGGAGGAAGTGCCCAATGAGCGACTCTCTCTCTCTCTCTGGGTCTCTCCCTTCTTCGTGTAAACAGGAACTGCCGACGAAAAAAAAATATATATATATATATACTCCCCCTGTCGTAAGGGTGAAATCTTCTGAAGGGAGCGAGAATCGTGCTGCCCAACTCTGCTCAACCTCACGCGGCATTGTAGCGACGCCGAAGAGGTTTAACTGTTTCGCCCTTAACGACCGGCCCAGATTTTTATCCACGGAAATGGCGAAGTCGAGTCGCTCAACCCTCCCACCGCCGCCGCAACACTTTATCTTGGCCAATGAGGCAGACCGTTTCACTGCACTGTGGCGCGACTTGCTCAAATAAATGGTGCGGCTTCTCTTGCTTCCGTTGTAATACCTCGGACTCCATCCCTTTTCTTTGTGTTACAGTGATTTTTAACCTTCTCTACACCACGCCATTATTGAAAAGCAATAAGAAGGGTTCAGACACAGATTATTATTTCATATGTTCAAACTTTTGTAAACATTTAAGGGGAAAAGTTTGTGATGCCATCTAGCACAGTGCTAACACGACATAAATTATACAGTAATCTGAGTAAAAATAACTACAGTGTATAGGTAACAACCAACACTGTTGCCAATATATCTCTCACCATTTTACAAACTCCACCTATGATAATGTGCACTCCTCATTAAAATTAGATTCTGCTCTTAGCTGGTGGGAGGTGACAATGTGTGTTTATGATGTAAATTTAAAACAAAAAGGTAATTCAGAGCTATCTTTTAAGAATTACATTGAATTTATTAGTTACTAGAAATTTTTATATTTTATTTTACTTTTCCTTTTTTGCATATAGAATCGACAAGACAGCTGTCAAGTAGAGATCAGAAACTCCAACAAAAAATAACGGAAAACAACTCATCAAAATCAAGAAAAGTTCAAAATAAATACAACAAAACAAACAGAAACCACCAAAAAAAAATTGACGAGACAGTTATAAAGAGTGGATTGCAATCGTTAAAAGAAAATACAAAACAACAAAGAAACACTAAATAAAATCAATATGTCCAGCAATAAACCCCAACGAAATATACAAAAACCAATATCACAAATGTCTGTACTTTGGCGTAGAAAGCACATGGAGATCGTCACTTTTCTGAAAGGAGGAAGACTTCCCTTTCCAGCCCGAATTTTTTTCTTTTGACAAAAATCATTTTGTGCATATACCTTTTCAAAACCGCAATAAAAATCAGTCCTAATGTCAAAATTTTTATTTTTTATGTTTTTTCTTAAAAAATAGGCATGACGCCATATGGCATCATTGGGCAGACATCATTACTTGATTCAAGAGTACATTTAGAATTTTACAGTTTGTTTGCATATAACTAAAGAGTATGGTTATTAGGGATACTAATTCTATATATTTCATATAAACACTAAGCATTACATAATTCACGGAAGTGGTTTTCCTAACTAGAAACATATCCTTGTACATCATAGGGCAGACATCATTACTGATTCAGGTATACATGTAGAACTTCGCAGAATGATTACTTATAACTAAACAATACACTATTATCAAGGATACACATTTTATTGCAATACTTTGAAACAAAAAATGCATTACATTACCTTAACCAAAAGTTTTTTTTTGTATTAGATAGACATTATTGCTATTTCACATGGTATTTCAAGTAACAGTTTTTGTCTTTGGTAAAACAGAGAGCTTTATCACATTTAGAGCACTTTACTCTTGAATATGCCTTGATGCACAGTTTGTACCTCTGTTTGTTCGCAAGATGCTCTGGCCAATGTCCAGTATTGTCAAATCTCACTTCGTCCACTGGGTTCGGAATCAATGGAGCTCGTTTCTTCACAGCACTAGGTGTTGGACTATCTTGTGATGGTCGTCCTCGTTTCCTCACAACAGAATGTCCGGGCTTGAGAAGTGCATGAGCCATGTCAGAACGTAAAGCAAGGATAGGCAAATGCTTTGTAAATCCTCGTTGTGTGCAGTGACGACGATAGAGGAGCCATGCATTCACAACACACATGTCAGTGAGATGGAAGACTATTCTCAGATCAAATATTTTCACTCCAATATTGCACCTATCAAGGGCAATAGGTTTACGCCACCCATGAAACTATTGTATTCCCTCACAATAGCAGGTCTGGAAGCGTCAACGTACTGTCGCTTTGCCACGGATCAATGTTTGACAGGTTCCACTGGGTTTTTTTTTCTCCTTTAAATGAGGATACAAGATGGACAGACCTATTATCAAACCACTTCAGTGCTATGATATTTTGCTCAGATTCTGTTCTATAATCATGTGAAACACGTCCCTACTTTTTCAGTTCACCAACTGCCTTTAGTTTACAACCTTGAAGTCTGCCATGATTCCCACTTCTTTCAGTGCACAAATGAGGCCATATAATGTGAACCAGTTATCAGTGAACACCTTAAAATGTTTGTTTTTAGGGAGCCCCCCCTATAAACCTCATAACAGTGCCACCACTTATACCAAGAGAAGATATGTTTATTACTCTTCCCTTTCCATTGCATATTTCAAAATCATATACAATCCACTGCATCCGGCTCTGGTAAAGACTTTGATACCCCATTTGTGGGGCTTGTTTTTCACATATTGTTTTAGGGAAGTACGCCCTTTGAAAAGAATTATTAACTCATCAACTAAGTTATGCTCCTCTGCCTCAACACACGAAAAATTATTTCTGACCTTATCAAGAAATGGCCTCACTTTGAATAATTTGTCGTACTCAGGGTCATCTCTGGGTTTCATTTTGTCATTGTCACTGGCATGGAAATCATTTCTGAATTTATCTAATCTGTTCCTCGACATTGATTCTGCTAATGGTTACTATTCATGCCAATATGTGAATACCTTAATACTGTTCTATTTCATGGGAATCTGTACACAAGGAAGTGCCAGTATTCTGAGTACAGTACAAATTAGATTGATCGGCTAATTATGGATAATATCATCACATTGTTTTGAAATACTGCACTGGTGTCATCTCATTTTCAGGAGGGCCAGAAAAACTTACCTTGCATGTTGCATCTACTTCTTCGGATTCATTCGTTCGCCATCGTAGATGACGATGTGACTCATCACGCAATTCTGGAGCTTCTAAGCCTCGCGTGTGTTGTCCAACTGCAAGTGAGAATCTTCGTGCTAGCGGAACATCTTCATTATCACTATCATCTTGGGATTGCACTTCAACCGTGTCAGGGTCTAGTCCTCGAATAAATGGCACAGTCGTACCCGATGTGGTTGGATCCTGTTGCAAAGCATTTACAACATTATCCTCCTCATCCGACTCATCCACCTCCAAATCGGATACATCACCTTCCAAGATAACAATATTTCTTCTCGTGTAAGTGGCTTTTGTTTAAGAAACATCTAGGAAGATAAACTGTTGTGAAACTAATAACAGTTATTTTTTTTTGTAAAACAACATATAAAGTTATGAGATAGTCCATAAATGCACCAATATAATATGTAATATTAAGTTATTGCACAAAGATGTAAACATTTGTGACTCCAATTGTCATAATGTGAAATCTTGTTATGGGTATGTAGAGATATAACCTCAATTCTTACCCTGTACTTGTGAAATTTTGTTGTACAATATTAATTAAATTTTAATAGATGTACATATTTACAAATTATATTATGCAAAAAGTAATTGTTCACATTGATTTTTTATAAATAAAACAACATAGCCTATATAGTTATGATATAGTTCACATATGACCTATACATTACATAATATTATTTCTGGAAAGATATAAACATAAGTGAATCCTATTGGCATAATTTTGTATTTATTATCCACATGTAGAATCATAACCTCAATTTGTATAATGTGCTTGAATAATTTTGTTGTTTCTGTACTGTTGAAGTATTCTATAAATCTACATACATATTTACTCATTTTATTACACAGATTTATTTTTCATATAAAAAACGTTATAAAGTTAAAATTTCAATGTGTTACAAGTATTGAAAACACAAAATGTTACAAATACAACATACAATTTGAGGTTATGTGTATGCATGCATAATATTGCATCGAGTTCTCGATTATGTCAATTGGAGTCACAATTGGAGTCATTGTAGCAATAATATATATTATGTAATATGTAGGCCTATGTTATGAATTCTTCAGTACATATATACATTTACCAATGCTATTACATGAAATGTAGTTGTTCCCCATGATATACTGCCTTTGTAATAATAATTTACTAGTTGATGTTATGTGTGTACTTACATAATACCATAGCAACTAACCGATGATGTCAATTGGAGTCACCTATATTCACGTCTCTGTGGCAATAAAATAATATTATGTAATATATATCTTTAACTTTCTCCAATAAATATACATATTTACCAATGGTGTTACACTATATGCAATTGTTTTAATTAATTTACTTACTTTGAAACAATATTTTAAAAAACATTATTGCGCATCCACTTTCCTAGTCCATACACATGCATATGATCGCCAAGCGATTGAATGTTCACTTGTTTAGCAAAACCAGGGTAAACAACCTCATAACACAGAATGCAGAAAACACCTATGATGCCTTTCGGAATCTCTGGCCATTCTTAGTGATATGTATGAGCACATATAAATCACGAAGCCATATGGAATCATTGGGCTGGAAAGGGTTTAACATGCAGCCCCGAGACCGCGCAATTGCTCTTCTGAGCTTGGCACATAAATTAATGGAGAGGTTTCTTAGGAGAGAATCTTTTATTAACGAGACTTTGTTCCTATTTACCTACGTACAAGTTTATAATGATCCTAATATAATACTCTCTAAATCATTGTTTTGTAAACATCGTAAACTGTATTGGAAGTTTTAAACCCATTTATCGTACGGTAATAATACCACACATATGGCTACACATATGGAATGTTTAGCGTCGCTACTTTACAAAGTAGGGAAGTTCCCTACCCATTTGCCTATATTCCGAGCTAATGTAGGAACACTAGCATGGCCGTATGGAAAATAACGTTACCATTCGCGCTTTCCACTCTTACTTATACACTTGTATAGTAAATATGCAAATAATTTCTTAGACGTAGGACATAAACAAATAATCGTAAATTCAAGACTACAAAAGCAATGTTTCGTAATTATCCAAATGAACAAATTGATAACATATTCTATCAAATACGAAAGCATTTGTATAAAATAGGCGAAGTCCCTTGGTACCATTTAATGCTCTTACCGTACGCGATTATTTTTATATCTGGTTATGCGGTTTCGGGAATACTAGGTATACAATCTTACAAACGTTCTAACCAACGTCATTTAACAGTTCATTAAAACTTACTTCTCGAATCGCTCTAGGCCTTATATTTGCGTGTCGGGATTACGAGTGGAGTAGAGAGATTTTGGCGGCTCTTAACATTGAGGTCCTGACAGCCCATTAGGATTACGTTGGGTATAGCCAGTGTATTTGTAGCGATAAACAAATTTGTTTAATAACCTATTTTATCATTAAATCTGTCATTAGTAATTTCTTTATAGTTTCTTAAAGAGATTAAATAAAGAGGGTGTATGATATTCATTACGTCCAAATTCGTCAAACGGATTTCACAGATGTTTGGAAGTCAACACAAAAAAAAAAAAACTAGAAAAGGGCGATTCTATATGACAGGTTTTCTAAATTTTGCGAGTACTTTTTTTGATCCAATATTAGTTTATTAGTTTTAATTTACGTCTCGTACGCCGTTAACCGTTTAGCTGCACAGTAAAGTATTTGTTTTCAACTTCTTGAAACGGCTTTAATAAAGAGAACTTAATTAGAGACGTGAAAATTGTTTCTAAGTACATTGTCATGATTGCAATTAAGTCTTCAGTATTACGTGTAGGGGTAACGGAAATTTCACGCCCGCAAAATAGTAACCTGCAAAAAGGGAAGAGGGAGATAAGTGAGCCAGTAAGTGGGTGAAGAGATCTGGACGGCTCTTAATATCGAGGTATCGAGAGCCGATGAGGGCGAAGCGAGTCGAGAAGGGAGCAGCACCGGAAATAAAGGGCGGGGGTAAACGGGAGATCCCGGAGAAAACCCGCCTGCCAGCGGCATCGTCCGGCGCGATTCCAACATGCGGAAATACGGAGGCGACCCAGCCGGGAATCGAGCGCCTGTGAGAGGCGAGTAGTCTAAACCACTATACACCGCCACGGCGTCGAGTGGGTAAAAGTAGAGGGAGGGGGGAGGGAGTCGCGCCAAGTTATTCCTCGCCCCTCGGGTCGCGAAAATAAGGAGAACCCCAACGGCGCCATTTCCATAGCGAAGTCGTTTGTACCAATGATGGAGCTCGGCCTTCTGGCAGGGGCAGCGGATAATGGAATAAGACAACGAAAACAGCTGGGGTTGGGGGGGGGGGGACTTGAGGAAGGAGGAATCGATGACAAACAAGATACTATCAATCTCCCAGACCGCCCACGGGGCGGCGAATACGGTATATCTCTCCCAGGGAATAACAAACAGGCCTTGCCAACGTCCCGAACGGTCATTATGGAAATTAGCTGGCTTTTAAGCCGGTAGAGAAAGAGAGAGATTGCACCTGTGCGTATCAAGCTGATCACCCGATACTTCATGACCACGATGTGCGCACACCGACCTCACGGTTGCTCGAATACCTCGTGACGAATTGCTCAGGGAGTGTCAAGGTAGTGAGGGATGGGGGTCTTAATGAAATATATATAATTAATTTAATTTACAAACGTTCTTACAAAAGCACGATAATATTTATAGCCATTGAAACTTTTTCACACGTGAGCGCAAATTTTATGATGCTCTTATTTCCAATACTGCCACCATACTAACCCACGCACTACTTAATGTTATATCATTGATTACGTATGTAATACGAAAAAAAAAGCCAGTTACTATGTATACGTGTCATACAGATGTACGTTACACACGGAACCGATGCGAATTGCAGTCCAACCAATCAGTCCCTTCTCTCCTAATAGCTGTTTCGCCAGACATAATAACCAATAAATACATTTCATTTTGGCCTCGGACTTTTGGTTTTGGGTATGGTGAATGTATACACTGTGTTTATTACTCACATGGCAGGGTTTACATTAACAAGTGGTGGAAGGATATACATTGGTTGAAAGGAAAAAGGCACTAGGGCTTCAAAAGTGCTCACTCTACCGTGAACGGCCTACAATACATTCGTTGGTCGTTGTACCCCGCCTCACCCATGTCGGCACGCAATGCAAGGGCGGGGTGGGGGAGGGGAAAGGGAGATCCCCGAGAAAACCCGCCGACCAGCGGCACTGTCCGGTACGATTCCAACGATCGACGATCCAGGAGTGACACCGCTGGGAATCGAAGCCGGTTCGCCTCGGGACGATCGTCAAATCGTTCCTGAGAATTACTTGGAGATCCGCAAATCCCAGGCAGTATACCCGCGTCGAGGTCCTGACACTTCCAGGTTTTCCTTTAAACATGCCGGGCGTGTTTCTTTGGGCATGCACATGCAGTTTCACTACACTGTTGAACGCCCACGTCCAACATTTGCCAAGTGTAGGAACCGGATTTCTTTTAGCTCAATAGTGGACAAACTAAACCTCTAAAACAGGTGCATTTGTGTTACTTTAGCTGTGGTGTAGTTTTTTTAATAAACACTTCCTACGTGGTCCTGAGCCTTAAAAGAACCCTCAAGAAAACATGGACGGAATCCCATGTTGTAGGCTGTCCACTGTAAAGTA
The DNA here is from genome assembly GCA_029891345.1 of Dryococelus australis. Lineage (NCBI taxonomy): Eukaryota > Metazoa > Arthropoda > Insecta > Phasmatodea > Phasmatidae > Dryococelus > Dryococelus australis. The sequence goes on along the minus strand of CM057006.1, from coordinate 26,303,560 downwards.
AGAACTTTTGAAAGCCCTCTCACTAAAATTAATAGTCAATAAATATATTTTATTTAAGACCTAGACGTTAACTTCCGAGTGCGGTGATAGACGCTGTGTTTATTACTCACACGGCAGTAATTTTAATCGATGGTTAAAGGATAAGAAATGGCAGAAAGGGAAAAGTAACTAGGGCCTCAGAAGTGCTCACTTTACCGTGAACAGCGTATACCTGATGAGAGATACAACTAACTGCTCACTAGGGCATCATCAATGAGCAAACTATATTCTATTCGCGAATCTATAGCATGAGTGATGTCTTGGAGGTAGCATTTCGGGTATCGTCTGGAGCGGGTCGGAGGAGTTTCCACGGCTCTTAATTCCAAGGTATTGATAACCGGTGAGGGTGAAGCGACGTGAGTATGGAGCAGCGTCGGAATGCAAGGACAGAGGAAACGGGAGATCCCCGAGAAAACCCGCACAGTCCCGCACGATTCCTACGAACGAAGTATCGCCTGGAGTAAACATTTTGTGTACAGACTCATAGTATCCTGTTTTAAAAAACTGATTTTAAACATGTTACAACGAAGGGGGCAGCCTTGAAACAATTCCTTTTGAAAAACCACTTGTTAACTTAATAATGCTTTCAGTAGAACAGATTCCCATATGTTAACCAAATTAGAACTTCAATTCTCCACGTCAAGGTGTTATATATATATATATATATACACACACACACACACACAGAGAAATCAACCAACAAAATGTTTGTATAGGGCCAAAAATATATTTAGTTGCCACAACAAAATATTTTTATTGAGTGAACAAAACTTGATACGCAACAAAATCTTGTTCGTCTAACAATACACCTACACGCTTGAATTAACAAAAATCTGTGTGTTCAGCCAGAATAAGACTGCCAACAAAACATTTGGTTGAATCAGCTGTGTATAATTTGTTTGTTCACTCATTCCATTGTCTTCGTTCGAAAATACAGCTCGGGAGTTTGTTAGTATTTGTTTGGGACAGTAAGTGTAGAAACGGTGCTTGTTGGTGCATGGTGTAATCACCCTAATAAATAAAGTTCAACATGAAACTAAAAAGAAAAGCTTTAAAACTTTAATGATCTATTTGCGCGCGTTCTCCGATATTTTAAAGTTATGTATTTAAAAACATTCCGATCCGACCAACAGTTTCTTTAGCTCAGGTTGCTAAGGTGTAACTTACGGGCACGACTGATTTAGGTCCGAACCTCAGCTGGGCTTAAATTATACTTTCCTGTACTGTTGTAATTTTATTAAAAACCCGGGGGAAAAAAAACGAACTAAGTCGCGGGTGGTTGCTATTTATAATAACATGTTAAAAATAATTTTATTTCTTTCAGTTGGAATTACGGAGAAAATTCTTACTACTTTTAAAATGTAAATTTAATACTTTGTAATAAAATATAATAATAAAACCTATTGATGCTATTATTATTTTATTATTATAAACTTATATTGTATATATATTATGTATATATAATAATAAATTGATGTACAGCGAAGCGAGCAAAGTCACTGCTAGTTCTTTTAATATTTACCGTAGAGACAAACAAATATCTCGTTGCACCAACTAAATGTTTGTTTCAAACAACCAAACAAGAACAACAAAATGTTTCATTGCCCTTACACTGAGAAAAAGGTTTTGTTGAATCAAACAGAGTGTGTTTGGCGCAACCATATGAATTGATTGTTAAATAGGGACAATTGTATATTTTGTAGTTGAAACCAAATAAATTTTGCTGTTCTTATTTGTTTGCTACAAACAAAGATTTGGTCGGTGCAACTAAAGACTCGTTTGACTAGGACGATTTTAGTTTAATACAAAAAAAATACTCGTGAGATCGAGATTCGAACCCACGTCATCCGCGACAGCAACCTCGGCCAGTCACTACTGCCACAGTAACAATGTTCTTAAATACATTGACATCCACAGCTTTCCTTTTTACTCTCCCCTGAACTTGTATTTTCAGTATGTTCATACTGTTAACGCATCAATAAATGCACCAACAAACAGTGTTACAATTATAATTGTCACAAAAAAAAAAAATACAAACAAACTCCCGAGATGTATTTTCGAACGAAGGAAATCAAACGAGCCACCAAACAGATATATTCACGTGATTCAACCAAATATTTTGCTGACAGTTCCAATTTCCTTCGGTCCAGCACAGGGCCATTGTTTATTCAACCGTGTATTTTGTCAGACGAACCAAATTAATTTGTTGTTTTTCAAGTTTTGTCGGGGCAACTAAATATATTTTCGGCCCTGTAGAAACAAACGTTTTGCCGGCTGTTCTCTCAGTGCATGCGATCGTTTAGTCTGGTTCGATTCGACACAACGTTTTCCTTCAGTGTACCCGCAGTCGGCAAGTTCGTGGACTGACTGTTTCCCGGGGTGCAGGGTAGCCCACGCACTACAACGTCCACAAATTCACTGACTGCATTGCGTAGTTCTGGTGAAACGAGGACAAGGTTACGCAGTTTTTTTTTCTTCTACTTCTTCAGGGAAAACGAGTTCGTTTGCCGACAGTACATTCCGGCGCGCGCGCGCGGAGAGAGCATCAGTGGCGCGGGCAAAGTATCACGAGCGAGAATTACGATGGGAGCATTACGATATCGCCACCCGAAACCAAACACTACCCCAGGCCGAGCGTTGTCATGGGCGATCCTTGTCCTGCAGGAACAAAAAAAAAAAAAAAAAAAATTAAAATAATGCAGAGTGCTTTCTCCCTACTGGCGCATGTCGTTCGAGGGTGAACAAGAGTGAATTCCACGCAGTAAATTAATTGAGCTGAATAATGAACCATGTGCGTTTTGACGCCAATGAGACTCAACATCAAAGCCCACAGGGGGGAAAAAAATTTCATGTTCGTGTTTTTTTTTTTTTTTTGATAATTTAGTGGCGCGGTGGGGGTGGGGGGGGGGGGGGGGCTCTCTGACGCGGTTTCAGGCGGCCACGCCGATCAGTTCCAACGACGCATGTAACGTCCGAAATTTCCGCGCGATCTGAACTTTTGCCAAACACAGCGGCGAGAGAGCCAAAACCCCATGTTTTCGTGTCGGGGCGGCGGGAGACAGGCTGAAAATGCGACAGTGGGATTAATGATTTGTTTGTCCCGCGCGAGACTGAAGGGAGTACAAGCGGACGGTTTTTGGTGAAGGGGGGGGGGGGCGCAGAGTTGTTTATAATGCTGTGTCGGAGCGATTGGCACGGCCCAGGCTCTGCGCAAAGCTGAAGGGGATGGAGGAAAAATATATGTATTTTGGGGGGTGTGGGGGAAACGCGATGACGCGATGGGGGAACATCTAGTTACTAGGAGGTGGGGGGGGGGGTGGGGAAGAGCTTGTCGACATGTTGTGTGTATTCCGGACAGTTGGACATCGCCGTGGAAGTTGCAAACCGCGCGCCGAATTTCGTGGCGAGTGATTCTCGTGCGAATGTTCCCTCTGCGTTATAGGCCGTTCCCTGTATAAAGTGAGCACTTTTTAAAGGCCTTTCTGAAGCTGCCCTTTCATCCAATTTCCATCTTCCTGCTACTTTTTATATAAACATTGCAATGTGACCAACACACACACACAGTGTACACATTTCACCACCCTCAAAACTTAATGCCTGAGACTGCAATCAGATATATTTATTAGTGGTTAATGATTGTTGGGAGGGCCTTAAAAAGTGCTCACTTTACCGCGAACAGCCTATAACTGAAAAGTTTTAATTGGACCATACGCCGTTGTGAAACTTCGTTGTGAATTGTGGATAACCAGCAGTATTTCAATAAAAAATTACAAATTAAAGTTATTAAATAAAATTAACGAGCCAGAGTTTGGGAGTTGTAGCCAAATATGCCAGTTAAGACCGAAGCGCGAACGCGATAGGGGCGACATTCCCACGCGCATCAAGTGCGCCATCGCCTCTAAGAGCAAGGCTCTCAACTGGCGTGCAGTGATCTCGTCGTGCTGTGTGTACCTATGGGACTTTCAGCATTGAATCCATTACCTTATTGGTGGAGAACATGTAGAGAATGTTTAGTGCAAGGCCCTTGATTAGGTTCGTACGTATCTGACACGTATATTTCGAGATAGAGCTCCTTGAATATGTCATTTGTAACCATTTTGAAGTGCTCGGAAATGCTGCTTCTAAGGTGCGTGAAGTCTTGACAGCACGCAACAGCCCTCTTTTGCCGCAAGCGATGTGTTATTTCCGTAATTCAACACGTTGGACGCACGATTGCAGTTTATTCACTCAAACCTTTGAAAAATTACCCCATGTATGACGTGTTTATTAATTCCTAAACGTGCCGTCTATTACAATCATTTTATACCTGCGTTAACAAAAAATATCATATTTTTCGGTAAAATTATAGTTTAACTATATTTGGTTTATAATTTATAATATTACAGTTATAATAAATATGAAAAAAAAAAACAGTGAGTAACACGTGCGTTGGTAACGCTTAGTAAGAACTAGTTCTCATGCAAAATATTATATTATTACACTGAGCGCTCATGTATTTAGTGCGCTGTCCTTTGGTGTGATTTTTAACATTTAGTTAAGCTTGGTTTGCCCGAGGCGGAGGGCTTCAGAAAAGTGTGGAGTAACCGTTAATAGATTATAAGAGTTTCGTGGGAAAATGAGTATTTCAAACACTTTGAATCGCTGTTCAAGCGCCAGTTCATTAGAAGGATTCTAGTGTGAGTGAGTGAAGAGGTTTGTACGGCTCTTAACAACGAGGTCTTGAGAGCCGATGGGGGTGATTGATATGGGTATGGAGCAGCGCCCGGAATGAGGGGGCGGGGAAGAAAACCCGCCGACCAACGGCATCGTCCTGGCACGATTCCCACAGGCGAATATCCCGGAGTGACCCGGCCGGGGATTGAACCCGAATCGCCTTGGTGGGAGGCGAGCAGCCTAACTGCTCAGCCACCGTGGCCCCCCGATCCTGGTGTGATATCACAGTTGCCATATTGTGAGTTTTCTAGGAAAAAGTGTTCCAATGGTGTCAAAATTCAGTTTATCATTTACTCCTATTGCAAGAATTACTAAAATGTCATATTTGTCTTCTATATGTGTTTCCTGCTTTCTTGCACGATTTCTAAATCTATTATGACATTGCAAACGTACGAGACGGCGGTGAAATCTTTAAACTATAATTTTCCTTTCTATATTATAAACCTGAATAATTGAAAATTTCTCCACGTATGGAAAAAAATTTGACAATGGTGTCAGCTTCCAGATTATTTCAGTTCCTCAATGTAAGCCGCGTGTCACAAAATGGTCAATAACGCCTCCTACATACAGAATTAAAGAGAAGTTTGCATATACTGGCTTATCTTACAGTTAACACTTTAAAACCATTTACGTAACAATAATTTATTTATTTGTAATGTTCGTACCACCTAAATGAATTTTTATTACCATCTCCGTGGTGAGCACTTTAGTCTGAAAGGCGGAACATTCACTGTGTTGCTGTTTAGTGCGTTTTGAAAGCTCTGCATCTGACAAAATGTTTAATTTTATCTCGTGTTTATGTTAAGCATATTGATTCATAGAAAAATTGTAATTATTTCATGAAAAATTAAGAGCAGTAAAAAATAAAATCTTAAGCATTTTCGGAAGTTGTGTAACCTTACTGAATTTACGAAGAAGCCCTAATAACTTATTGTCACAACTTTTCCGTAAATTTCGGAACTATTTTATTTACATTTATTTGGTTTTTATTGAGTGCCCCTGAACAGCATGAAGGCCTTAGTAAGGGGACATTATTACTGAGGATGGCGAAGTAATCGGCCAAGGCATGTATTAAGGAACCATCCCCGCATTCGCCTGGAATGATTTCGGAAATCTCTGGAATACTGAAATAAGGATGGCTGGACCGCTAATCGAACCCAGGTCCTCTCGGACACGAATACGAGTCGTTTACCAGTACGCTACATCGTTCGATATTAACAGTTGTTATTAAATTGGCTTAAGGCCAATTCATACGTGAGAGAGTTTGAGGGCGTAGTTGAATAATGAGTCATGATTAGGTAGAGCACACAACAGTAAATGATGGGGGCCTATTGAACAGAATAAGTATACAATAACTAATCACGTGATTATTAATCGGGGGAGCTTATATGGAATATCATAATGCTAATTACATTCGTTACGATTATCTACCACACGTCATTACTATTACACTCTAATTGGAAAGTCCCCACATTATTCATTATGCCGGAGGCTGTCTCTGTGATGCGATTAACGACGGCCGGGCATACCCATCTCCGTCTCCTCCTCGCTGCGATGGTCCGAAGACAAAAGACGCCGCACCCCGTGTTACGCTGGCCTATATCGGGCGCGTTGAATAACATCTTCAGCCCCGATTACTGGCCGGTGGAGTGGGTTTCTGCAACTGCCGTCGCGAGGTGATTACTGCGATCACGCTCGTGCCCCTGGTTCAGTGTTTGAAGGCGTGACCAGGCAGGCCACCCACCTAAGGCCGGATCACTCCATAACACAGTGTATGACTGATTCATAAAAATGTTGAAACTTGTTACAGGACTTCTGGTGGCGATTAACCGACTGATATGACTGATTATGATGTAAAGTCCAAATAATTATACTCAATTCACGATTAATTCAATTTTTTCTGAAGCCCTGCTAAAGTTATACTTCCAGGATATTCTTCCGCCTCATTCAAACAATGCTTAACCGAGGCTAGATATCCACAGCAATGTGACAACGCACCATTTTGGTGCACACTCACAGTGAAAAAAATATTTTGTGGCGGCCATAAAATTGTTTTGTTGGTATTCACCCTGCCAAAAAATAAATTTTTAGTGCCCACCACAAAAAATTTGGCAGGGTGAATACCAACAAAATAATTTTGTGGCCGTCACAAAATATTTTTTTCAGTGCAGTTTAGTAACATTTTCATGAGAACTATTTCTTACTGGGCATTACCAACATCCTTATATTTATATTAATTATAAATTAAATATAACACAGAATTAAATGTTCGATTTAACAAAAATAAGGTACTTTTAAGTAACCTAACACAAATACAAAACGCTTGCGATACATGGCATGTTTATGGAACAAACACGTCATACATGGGATGATTTTCCAGAGGTATGATTCGAAAAAGTGTGAATAAACCGCAAATAGACTGCACGTGAGACTGCCTTGTGATGACGACATCCCGGTGAAACGGCTTATGCAAGTCAGCCACCATTCAAGCTCACTTTCTGAAGAAAGAAATACAAACGAATCCAGAAGGATGTTCAGGTGAAAGCAGACGTCTAGATCTGACTGTATCTCCTGGCATCGTAAGAAAATTGGCGATAATCAATGAACGACGCCTTCACTGAAAATCGAACAAGCGAACATTTGTATCGTATTGAATCTAATACGACGGAATTCGAATTCTATAGATATTTTAATTCCCTTTCTCTATTCAAAAGGCGACATCGAGGATTATTATTTGTCCTTGAAAACTTTGAAACCTTTTACTTGGTGTTCGTGTATCACAATGGATTATTAACATGGAGTTCTGTCGCAAATTAAAAAGGGGAGGGGATGAACTATTTTGTCTAGTGCAGAAGGGTTGAACGAAGTGTGATTGACGTTAATATCACAGTGATATCACAAAATACTCGTGAATATGATTTAAACTTAATAGTCTTTGTACCCAAACACGATTTTAGGCCGTATAGTTAAGAGCTCGAGATTTATATTCGAAGTCCAAATTGCGGAAAATACAATATGAAGAAAAGAGTTATTACAAAAAATACAATTTTTTTAATGAGCCTGAAATTTAAAGTTTATTTGCAAACTGCGTGATATATTCCAGCATGAATCATGAAATTGTAATATTTATAATAGTATTTCTTGGTAACGAAATAATTTCCTATAATATTAATGGCCAAGTTGTGAACGAAATTAGGAGAACTTTTACTTTAAGTTACCATATAATGATAGCAAACTGTTATGTGGTTCTTAGAAATTAATAAACAAAATATCGTATCATTTTATAAGTTCAATATATACGACTTACGTGTTAATATGAATTAGAAAGCCAGTTGTTTTAAATGAAGTAAATAACGATTGTGTAATATAACATTAATTATTAGCAAGAAAATTTTTTACAACGCAGAACATTTACGGCGAACATAAACTATGACTTTTTAAATCATCTTGAATAGGAAATCATGCATTTAAGTTACACACCTAGAAAATGTTGAGCCAAGAATTTTAAATATCATATATCAGTCACATTAAAAATACCCCAGTTCCGTAGAAACTATTATGAAAAAAAAATGTTCATACACATTTGGAAAAGACCTTGAACACTGTTAAATAATAATTAAAAAGAGTTTTAAGGTCGATGGACAAACATTTGGTACTCCGTACTGAAAAAAAAAAAAAGGGCAAAATCTGGCCACCGCTTGGACGTCCAACATACCGGAAAAATAAATTGGATTTAAGTGTCACAACACTTATTTCATAGTCAGTGCTTACAAAGTTAAAAGGAAAGCTCCATGGATGCTTAACATATGGACGCGATTTTGCATTAACAAATACGTGCATTGGAGATCTGAGAATGCAGCTACTACAGGGAGTTGAACCACAGCTGTCAGAAAGAATATGAACGAGGCAATGTTCAAACAGAGACAAACCTACGCAAAAAAAAAAACATCCCGTAAGAACATCCATTACAAATGTCGGAGGAAGCTGCAAAACTACATTTAGCAACTGATGTGTAAAATAGGAATCAGCTAGGTACACGAACATATTTACCTGATTATCTATAACCAAGAAGATTACCATTGTCACGAAGAGTAGGATGCATTTTGAATCACCTCCGAGAGCATAACCTATTGCATATTTAAAAAAATTTCACGTCAGATATGTCCTAACTTGTAACTTTTGGTTATTTTGGTACCATGTTTATTCTTCAAAAATTTTCGAAAAGTTATCAGTTTTCTTTAATTCTTGCATTAACATATATCTTTAAGTACTGGGAAATACGAAATTACTCCATACCTTACGCACAAGTAGAATTCTTTTTTATATTTCGTTTGTGCGCTGCTCAAATTTCGATTGAAAATTTTTTCCATAGAAATGGTGGTATTATAAACTACTAGGAAACCACGCAGATGTACACTACACTAGTTTCGAAGTGTATGATAAAATACTTATTACATATTTGCTGTTTTTATATGCAGACCCGATTCAGAGCGAATGTTTTCCCGTTGTTACAAGTCAGTGAAGTTTAGCCTGTGGTTTAGGGCCTTCATAAGTTTTTATCACCGGTGTTTCGACAGCATAAGCCATGCATCACATCTCCAAGATAATGTACACTAATTAAAACGGGGATATGTGACTGATAATTGCTAATAGCTACAAATTACCGACACACGTCGCAATAACTACTAATAATGGACAAGTGAATCTGCGTCATTTCAATTACCATAATTGCTTCATTACCTTCGATCCGGCCGAGGCCATTAAAATGAATAATTAAACAATTAGTTGTTTTCAGTGAAGGGAGAGTACAGGCATGCCGTTACCATCAAAATGATGACGTAACACTTTCGAAAACTGTGTCACTTTGATTAACTTAATTATTTCAAACACAGCTGAAATCATGGAAAACGAAACAACGCTGTTATAAAAGTAATAAACTTCAATTATGACACTCATAGTACAGCTGTATAAATTTAAGCCTACTTTGTTATATACTCCTGGTTAACTTACTGGCATTTGTAATTGTTTCTCATTCTACATATATGTTCGGAGAAAATTAATGAGTGAGAGTATAATAAAGAAAATCCAGTGATTTTCAATGAAAAATTCGCAGATTCATTTTTTTTTTGTGGACGTCTAGAAGAAATTGTAAAGTTAACACACGCATTTTGTTTTCCGGAAATAAACTTAAATTAATCTATCTACCATATGTACCTGATTGAAAATCAAGCAAAACTTGATAGTCAAATACGCAAAAAAAAATGCCACCTGTTTTTTCACGAAACGATTCCACGACTATTTTGTACTCCAAAATACGTTAGTTTAGAACCAATATCGCGGTCGGGCGATTTATAACTTGCACATTTCTGTAGTGTCCACCAGCCAACCACGGACGTTCAGTGTCAGGGTACCTTTACTCTGATTGGTCTAGTTGAGAATAAAATGTCTTTTCACACAGACACGCAGCCAATGACGAAGGGAAATGAGCGAGCAGTCAATCAAGAAGTTGAAGTAAAGTTTGAGCATATATCTTCTCGCGAAAAACATGCACCACTGAAGGTTGTTCACGATAAAGTGAGCACTTTTGGAATCAACCTTAGAAAAAAGTCACTGCCCTGACTGCATATATTTTAACGGGCGCACTGAGTGACATACGCCCAGTAAAGTTGGTAACGAGGGATGGAATATAGTGCCATATCTCTAAGTCGTATTAAAAGTGTTACATAACCATTTTTGCTAACTTAAATTATTTCTTTCGCTTTCTGTTTTTTAAGGCATCGGAATGTAAGAATGAGAGCAGATAAGAAAAATATTTACTTTTATGATAATTTCACAGTTTCAGAAGACCCACGCATGAAAAGTGATAAGGCCCATGGCAATGTTAATCTTACATAAGGTGGAAGAATACACAACGTGCATACAAGTAGATCTTAAGAACGGCTTTCAAATATGCTCATATTACCGTGAACAGCATATATATATAATTATACGAAAACACAGACATCATCACAGACATGTTTAGGAAAAGTCGCCTACACTTTTACGGACACTTATATAGGATGGGTGAAGACAGACTCACGAAGAAAATGTTCAATATCGTTAATGCAAGTAAATTAAAGACAAATTGGATGAAAGAAACACAAGAAGACCTGGAACGACTGGAAATCTCAGAAGAACAAATTGAGAGATATAATTGGAAACAAGAAAATGGAAGAAGAACCTAAAAAAGAAATGATAGGGAGAAGATGGACGTAGGAAAGGGAAAGGAAGAAAAATCATAGTGAATTAATGAAGAGGTTTTGGGAGAAAGGATAAGAGAAAAAGGAAGTGAAACAGTGAGTGGCTGAAGTTCACACGCTCTTCTAAAGGGGAATAATCGGAAATAATAAATAATAATAATAATAACATAACTCATTTACTTCCTGCAATACTGCTGTCTGTTACATCATGCGTCACTAGGAAGCATTCGCTAATTACAGCCGCAGATAATGCTATAATCCATTCGCGGTTACTGAAAGCCTTTTCTGAAGCCCTGCTAAAGTTCTACTTCCATGATATTCCTCCGCCTCGTGCAAGCTTAGCTTAACTAATCCTGGAGAATTACACCAGGGGGACAACGGACCGCATTCGAGCGCACTCAGAGTAACAGTATTTTGTATAAGGACTGTTTCTCACTAGGCGCTACCAACATACCTACTTTCTCCCTGTTTTTATATAAATTATTTACAAATAAAGAATTACAAATTATACATAAAAACCGAATAACATTTCAATTTAACAGGGAAAAAAGTTAAGTCTTATGAACACGAGTATAAAACACTTGTGATACAGGGCGTATTTAGGAAATCACTAAACACGTCATACATGGGGAGATTTTTCAAAGGTTCGATTAAAAAAACCCAAAGAAACCGTGCATGGACTATACTTATAAAGAGCCGAGCTGGTGTTGTGGTTAGACTACTCGCCTCCCACCAAGGCGAACAGGGTTCGATCTCCGGCGGGGTCGCTCCCGGATTTTCGCAAGAGGGAATAGCTCCTGACGATGCTGCTGGCATTCGCGCTCTGCTCCATGCGCACCTCGCCCCGCCCTCATCGGCTCTCAAGACCTCGATGTCAAGATCCGCCAAAATTTCTCCACTCCACACCGGAACGAAAGAGGAGAATGTTGACTTTTAAAAGTTTTTTCGCAGTTCTTTTGGAACTTTAATTTAGAATAGCGGACTGCGGAGTAAAACATCGTGTAGGTTGTTCACGGTAAACAGAGCACTTTTGATAACCTTGCTTAAGGTCTACTTGCATGTACATCATGCATAGTCCGCCGCCATGTATTAAATTAACATTGCCGCGAGCCTCATCTATTTACTCCGCGTCGATCAATTGAAACTGCGAATTAGGAAAATAATAATGTCATGATTTGCTACGGATGAACTCCCGTATCGCAGTCGGTTGGTGCGCCACTGACCTGGGGTGCGGATGGCTCTGGGTTCTAATCCCGGGTAAGGCATGGGTGTTCATTTAAGATAGGTTATAAGTTAGCGTGTAAGCCGTCCCCTGCTAACCTTTCCGGTATACAACCCGGGTGGGCGTTGAAAGCCCTTTACAATTACAATTATTTGCTACGTATTACGCTCACAAGTATTAAAAAAACAGAGATGAATAGAAATCGTTTCAGTATTCACATATGTTCATCTAACACTGTCAATTAAGTTTTAAGACACTCTCCCTTAGTCGTCACTAACTTAACTTGTTGAATTTAAATAGTGTGCCCGTTCAAATATATTCATTTTTCAGTGGTTAACAGTGAACAGCTATATTAACTTGTTTACTCAAAAATACATATCAACGAAAAATACAACTAATAGTCATAGCTTGTTAACGGATAAATAAATACTTCTCAAAGAAACACGTGTAAAGTGGAGTGGAGTATATATATATTTGGGCGGCTCTTAACATCGATGTCTTCAGAGGGTGAAGCGAGGTGAGTCTGGAGCAGCTTTGGGGTGAAGGGGCGATGGGGAACGGGAGATTCCCGAGAAAACCCGCCAACCAGCGGCATCGTCCAGCACGATTCCCACACGCGAAAATCCTGGAGCAACCCCCCGCCGGGTTAGCGAGCCCGGTGCGCCAAGGTCGGAGGAGGGTTGTCTAGCCACTACGCCACCGCGGGCTGCTAAATAAACACGTGTAGGAACAACGCTATGCACGCCTAAGTATTTTTACCTTAGCATTCAATGGAATAACTAGAGCATTAATTTCGACAGTAAATAAAAAAAAAGTGTAAGTTTATCTCAACATTAAGGGAAGTAACTTCTTTCTTCACTCGCAAATGCACTGGTGGGAAGTGAAGTGCTGTGGCCGACAGAGTAGGAACCGCGTAATAGGCTTAACACCGCTGCGCCGAGCAGAACTGTGTTTGAATCAGTGACTGTTGTTTCAAGTATAGGCGATTCATGGTAAAGTGAGCACTTTTTAAGGCCCTGCTGAATTTTTCTTTTCATTGGATTTCTATCTTCCTGTCACTTTTTAATATAAACATTGCCACAGACTAATAGTTTATATATTTCACCAGTAATAAAAGTTAACGCCTGGAACTGCAATAAAATATGTCTATAGGCTGTCTACGGTAAAGTGAGGACTTTTTTTTTAAGGCCCTTCCATCGTGCATTAACCACTAATAAATATATATTGTATTGCAGCTTTAGACATCGGCTTTTGAGAAGTGTGAATTGTATACACTGTGTTTATTTGTCACATGGAAGTGTTTATATTAAGCAGTGGCGGAAAGACACAAATTAACGGAATGTAAAATTTTTGCAAGGCCTTTAAAATGCTAACTTTACCGTGAACAGCCTATATTAGTGGTTAATGCCTGTTGAAAGGGACTTAAAAGTGCTCACTTTACCTTGAACATACTATATCAGCCTGTGTGCAGTAAGCATTGTAGACATGCCACGACGGCATAGACGAATACACTTCGTGCAGTTGACAGACTTTGAACGAGGTTATACTGGGGGCCTGAGGGAGGCTGGATGGTCCTTCCGAAGAATTGTCCAACGCGTAGGACGAGATGTGTCTGCTGTGCATCATTGGCGGTGCCTGTGGTCCAGCGATGGGGCACATGTTCGTCAACCTGGTTCCGGAAGGCAGCGGCATACGGATTCCCGCCTGGACCGCAGCAGCAGACGAGCAGCCATTACTGACCCGCCACACAGATTAGGCCCACTGTTGCACCCAGGATGTCGTTTGCTGGATGCTGGGCTCCGAAGAAGGGCGCCGCTCGCCAGGCTTCCTCTCGCACCTCGTCAACGTGCAGCCCGCATCGGATGGTGTCGCGAACGACCCAACTGGAGGGATGAATGGCGCGGAGTTGTGTTTAATGATGAGAGCAGCTTCTACCTCGGCGCCAGTGACGGACGCCTGCGGGTGAGGGCGTCGACCAGGAGAGCGGCAACAACTAGAGTGTACACGGCAGCGACATACACGACCAACCCCTTTCCTGACATCCTGGTCTGGGGAACAATAGCCTTCAATGGCCGTACGCCTCTGGTGTTTTCTGAGGGAATACTGAACAGTGGACGCTACATCCGGAACATCATCCAGCCCATTTTGTTGCCGTTCCCACATCGCCGAGGAGGTGTCCTCTTCCAGCAGGTGCACACACGTCTCGTGTCACCCAACGCGCTCTCGAAGGTGTTCGTCAACTCCCCTGGCCAGCACGATCACCCGACCTCTCCTTCATTGAACACGTGTGGGACATTGTGGGACGGCGTTTGGTGCTCTGCAATACCGGCAACAAACCTTCACCAATTGCAACAACAGGTGGAATTAGCGCGGAACACTATGCCCCAAGGTGTCATCCGGTACCTTTATGATCGTATCTACGCACAACTGCAGGACTGCATCGTCGGCAAAGGAGGCTACACAAGATAAAGACATCGTTTTTCAAGACACTCTGTATCCTCTGTCCATAGATGTACTACACTGTGATCATTATCATATATAGTGTACAACATGTATTCTCTGTCCATAGGTGTACGACACTGTGGTCATTATCATATATAATGTACAACCTGTATAATTATTCAATACAACCTCCATTCATGTTAGACCATTGCGTCCGGGTGTTCATTTTCCATTTTCCATTTTCCAGCAGCTTACAATATGATTAAATTTTATACGCATGTGAGCGGAGTCAGCAAAAATTTTGCTGGTACAATGGTCTGCATTTTTGACTTTTTTTTTTCCTGGTTTTTGTATACTTAAGTAGATATTAACTTTTCATCGACTGCCCTACTGATACAGCATCAGGCGATGATTAAGCATTGCGTTTTGTTGTAAGTTAATTAGCTTCCGCCAGGAGGTGTTATCTAAATCATGGGCAGATAGCAGTAGTAGCACAAATTAGCCAGTGTTTTAATTCCAGCTTTATCCGTAAGCGAGTCCGTAGTTTTTCAAATCTGCCCACGCGAGAAAGAAACTGCGTTATAAACTTGCTACGTTCATAATAATTTCACGTTCACTTTATCGACTCACAGAAGTTAACACGCCTGTTAAAATATTCATTTTTAGATATTAAGTATTTATAATGTGAGGTAAGAATCCAATCAGGGACGTGATATGTTTTTAGTTAATATACATACGACTGTAGACCCTTTAACCATGACAAATAGAGAGTTAAAATTGCGATACATATATATATTACTACATAGGGATTGTATAATTTCTTTATTCTACAAAATATATATGTTTAGGTAAACAATGCGGCAGTGTGTCACAGTTTTACATTTACATATTATACACATACATGTGGTCGAATACCGCGACTCGGTGTGCTGGTTACGTTTAGAAGTTACTACGAAATCTGGTTTGAAATAATTCGTACATAAAATGGAGAAAATAACCAACCTCCAAAAGTAACTCCAATCACACATTTTAAATTCTAGCAAAGAAAACAGCTGTTCGCTAGAACATTCAAAATGGTTATTTAACAGGAATCGCGCTTCGTCTGGCTGAAATAATCGTAGCTGCAGCGGGAGTTACCGTGGAGCGGCATTTATTTCAATTCACGCCGTACAAGAGTCTCGGCCAAGGGTGTTGTCGGCGACAGCTACATGGGTGCTGAAACAGTCTCGTCAAAAAAAAAAACCCCCCCATCACACAGCTGCAACGCGCAGATCTTCTCCAGAACAGTTCTCCGGTCCATTCAGCAGCTGCTCGCATCCCTACATTCCCTCTGTACACGTTTCTGAACTTTTTTTTTTAAAATCCTTTAAAAGCGAGGGAGGAGGAGGAGGAGGAGGAGAAAAAAAAATTAAAAGGTTTCCATTGACTCCAGGCGAATAAAAATTCTACTATACGTACGGATAATCCCACTTCTGAACTGAAGCTGTTACGGTATTCATAAAGAGAATTGGTAAAATCGAACTCGCTCGTTACACGTGATTAGGTTTCACTGGAAGCACACGAGGACGGGAGAACACACAGCGTCGTAGAATCTTTGCAGCGAGCTTTTGATTTTGCTCGCCTTTTGCGTCCTTTTTTTTTTCTGTTAACTCTGTTTGTACAAGTGCCACGGATTTGTATCTTTTATACGCAAATCCAAATCACGCAAACATCAACAATGTTTCCATTATAATCTCCCATATTTTTTTCTATTTATAAGCGTTTTTTTCATACAAATTGAACACTTTCTACTGTTATAGGCTGTTTATAGTAAAATGAGCACTTTTGAATGCCCTGCTTAAGATCCAGTTGTATGTCCGTTGTGTATTTCTCCGCCCTATGTAAAATTTGTATTGCCACAAGTCTCATCACTTTATTCATGCGTCGGTCAGGTGAAACAGTGGACTTATTGGAAAATAAAATATGTTTTCGAATCTGGTCATTTCCATACTTGAAATTAGAGAAATTATCTCAACTTTCACCCGCAGGTTTTTCACTCTTCGAAAGTCGCTAACGAAATTTGCGAAGAAGGGAGAATGCCGTTTGGAAATATAAAATGTTAAATATGCCTTGTGTTTGTTTCCAAGTTTATAGTAACGCCGCGTGTCGCTGTAAGAATTATGGCAGGCAAAGTAAAAAATAACGGAAACTTTCAAAAGTTCCCTAGCAATAAGTAATCTGCACTTTTTTTTTCGAACATCCAAGAGTGCTATTTAATTTTGTAATTAATGAACTTGGTATAGTTATTTTAAACTATCATTAAATACGCTGTAATGAGGAATAACGGTAGTAATAACACATAAGTATAGGCTTTTCACTGTAAAGTGAGAACTTTTTAAGGCCCTCACGAAAGGCATTAACCTCTAATAAATAAATTTTATTGCAGTCTCAGACATTAACTTTTGAGAGTGATGAAATGTTTAAACTGTGTTTATTAGTCATATTGCAATGTCTATATTAAAATGTGGTGGAAAGGTAGAAATTAATTGAAATGATAATGTTTGCAGGGCCTTAAAAAGTGCTAACTTTACCGTGAACAGCCTATACTTCAGTTCGTGTGACTATTAAAATAATTTCATTAAAAAATATCTTATCGTAAATCAAACTGACCATTGGCACAAGCAGTGCGTGGGGGGGGGGGGGGAGGCTGCTCTTAACAACGAGGTATTGATAGCCGATGAGGGTGGAATAAGGTGAGAGTGGAGAAACGCCGGAATGCAACGGTGGGGGAAACGGGAGATCCCCGAGAAAACCCGCGGACCAGCGTCATCGTCCGGCACGTTTCCCACTTTCGAAAATCCGGGGGTGCCAATCTCTCACAAAAACCGCCAAAAAATCACGTCCCACGACGGACGATAACCTAGAGTTACCCCACCCCACCAATTAAATATACAGAAAACTAACAAGTATATTACGCGGTCATAAAAATTAAATTGGTGGGGATGGCAACCAGCTGTTGTGACCCTGCCTTCGCTGACAGGTCACGCACTATTAAGAGGGTGATGTGCTGAACACAAAGACGGGACTCTCCTTAAGTGTCTTTATATACATCTCTGTAACTCACAAGAGTACAACACTTTATACAATAATTACGTTATGACAAACGGGAGAGTAATTTATTGTTTACTTCTATTCAATTACGTTAAAGCCACTTGTGTTAGTTACCAAACTGAAGTCTCTCCGTCGTAACCGTTTGGAACCGGTTCACCTTATTTCTCTGTTGCCGGAGGCTGCGTTAACTCGACGTATCGGCAGCGGAGGTCCCAGGTACGGGGTCCTTCTTGGGAGAACGGCCACTGGCTGACGACCGACGGCGTCTCCCGTGTCTGGCCCCGCGACGAACCTCGCGCTGGCTCATATCGGCAACACGGAATGGGGACTGGATTTTCCACTACTATGACAGCTTTATAAAGCTGTATTTGAGGGAATTATAGCTCACGGAGCTGTCATGTGGCATTCCCGTGTTTACCTGGTAGCTCATTCGAGGGAGCTACTTAGCGATCAGAGGCCGGCGCTACTGGCAGTAACGAAGGACTATCGTAATGTTTCCAGTGAGGCACTCCCTGTGTAGGCGGGTGTCCTGCCTGAGGATTTGTTGGTGAGAGAAAGCGGTCTGCTTGCAGAAGGAAGGATGATGAAAAGGCCTGCTCTGCAAGAACGCAAGATTCACAGGCAGGACACCATCAGGACCTGGCAGCAGAGTTGGGAAGCTCTTTCTTGAGGAAGGGTGACATTATAGTGCTCAGCTGTACACTGGTCATGGTAACTTCAAAATGAAGCTACGTAGTCCGGGACTTGTTCTGGCTCACCCTTTGTGACGTTTTTTTTGGAGTGGACGACACACTGGAGCATGTACTTCTGCGATGTCTCAAGACCGAAGACTTAAAGAGACTGGCTGCAGGGGGGGTGGCAGACATAAGAGGGCTGCAGCGGGTGGATGGAAGACAAAGAACTGCATGAACCGTGGGACAGAATCGCCACAAAGATCGACAAAATATTGGGAGAGTATGACCAGTGTGAGGCTGAGCATTCCGTTGACCCATGAGCGGGTGCTCGAGTAAAGGCTTAGCAAATCAAGCCAGAGCACTTCTGATTGGAGAGGAGGACGGGTTTTCACTGAGAAAACCGGCTGAGGACGAGTGAGAACAATAAACGGCACAAGGCACAAGAATGAAGATCAAGAGGAGACAGTACCGAGCACTGCTCACTCACCGGAGTACAGTTCAGTGCAGGAGGACGGAGGGTGTGCCGGCCTTCGGGCCGTGAAAACCTGGCCTATATCGGCGCTTTGTTTGGTGTATCGCAGCACTGCTCTCGTCGCAGTCCCCGCTGAAAGTGTTGCTAGGTTCACGCGAGTGTCAAGTAAGGGCTCGCTCAGATCACAGCAAGCTACAGTAGCCAGAGTACTGGGATGAAGTCATCAGTCTTACGATGCCCGCCATTGGATTCGTAGAGTTAGTTTACAAAAATCGTGTTCTTCCCTGACATAACAGCTGCGGCAGAGGGATGCATTGTGGTCGCAGTTTTATTCCAGAACGGTCAGAATTTACTGAAGTTATATGAAACGGAGAATACATTAAGTGTTTCGCTGCCAGTGTTTCCACGTTAAAGTATATGTATGTGCTGTTCACAGTAAAATGAACACTTTTGAAAGCCCTGCTTAAGATATAATTGTATGCACGTTGTGTATTCCTCCGACTCATGGAAAATTATCATTGTCGTTGGCCTCATCACTTTATTCGTGCGTCGATCAAGTGAAACTGTAAAATTATTAGAAAATTAAATACTTTACATATCTGCTAATTTTTACACTTCTGTGCATTAAAAAAATAAAGCGACAGACTAATTTTAACTCATCACAAATAGTCACCGAACCTTTTTTATTTAACGTTAAGATACAGAACTATTTTCCATCCATCGTTACCAACTTTACTGGGCGAATGTCACTCAGTGCCTAGTTAAAATATATGAATGAAGGGTCAGTGACATTTTTATAAGGTTAATTTCTTAACGGGCCTGCCTACCAAGTTGGCAGCCGCGAACGTCAAATGGGGAAGCAATGTTAAACGAAATTCCTTCTCATTGCACAAATTTTAAAGATAACCATTTCAAACAAAAAAGTATTCTACGTGAAATTTCTTAAGTAATGGTGCTATGTTGAAATATTTTGCAAAATTTATTTGTTTAATATGTTTTTTTTTTTTTATAAAATATAAATACTGAAATTTACATATAACAAAAAAAAAGATAATTTTTTTTCAAAAACAATTTTATGTAGCAGTATTCTTTGAGAAAATCGCGTCAATATGTTTTTTTGTTTGACATTGTTATATTTAAAATTGGCGCAATGAGAAGGAATTTCGTTTAACATTGATTCCTCATTTGAAGTTCGCGACTGCCGGCTTGGTAGGCAGGCTGCCCGATAAGTGCTCGCTTTATCGTAAGCAGCCTCTAGTTAAGAACAAACACAATTTCTTTCCTTTATAGTTTTATTTGGAAGTTGGTCGCTTCGAACTTGACAGCGAGTGATGCGTTTTGACTGGTACTGTACCACGCACGATCTTCCGTGAGCTCGCGCTGTCTCCTAATGATGTGTTTATGCGGGAGGGACCCGTCTCCCATCGCGGAATAATCCAGGCCCCTGGGCTCATCATGAATGCCATCTACTGTATATCAAACGCTGAATTACCCCCGGCCATAATAGTCACCCGGGTCCAATCACTTAACGCGTCGAGCGGAAAGGGGCTGGAGATGGGACATTCTCCCACCTACACCCCTCCGCCAACCCCTCTGGCGGTAATTATGTGAACGATTGTCATTTGTGGTTATCGACCAACTCAATTGTATACTTGCAGGTGACCTCCAGGGGCTGTGCTGGGTTGACATCTGTTCAACTTCCCAACGCCGTGTTTCTGGCACTTAGGTGATTGACATTTCTGTACTCCCATTAATTGATTTGGAACTATACATAACTATTGCTCATTTATTAAATCAATTTTTGCTATATTAACTATATTAATAATTTTTCCTGTAAATTTTAATATACTTAGAACTATACATACATTGCAACACTTTCAGTCACAGATTAATATACAATTTTAGGCATTCCTACGAACAATTTCTTGCTGCTACCAGCATGAAAACAAAGAAAAATCATTTATAGAAAACAAAGAAAAATCTGTCTGTGATCCTCATTAGACCCTGATATCTTTTGGGAACAGTGCCGCTTTGTGTGCAGCGTCCCTATGTACAGAAAATCGTGACTGACAATGTAAATTAGGATAATTATTTTGTAGGTCACTGATATCTGCTGTTTACAAGACCTTTTGGTGGTTTTATCGTTGGCAAAAGTAAACACGGAGTTTTAAAATCCAACCCAATCACATTTTATGAACAAATATTATTATAAACAAAATTAAATATTATCTGAGCAACACTTTTTTTTTTTTTTTAAATCAGCGAGCTATTCGATAGAAGCACGGTGATATGTTTCCTTACGGTTACGTAGTACTGTCATTAGGCGCGTTCTACAGTGACACGCATGCGGATACGTATAACGTACGGGATACACGTAAGAAAGCTAGGCATCTCCCAACTCTTCCGTATCCGTGAATCCGTAGACGCGAATTCAAGAAGCAACTCCCGACAGGAATTTACCGCCGAAAACTCTTTTCTGCCCAGGACGAGATCCCTTTATTTAATTGGTTAGAAGCCTCTTAAGCGCTGTAATCTCTCCTTTAACGCCTTATACGCCTATAACAAGTGTGCACAGTGAGGCGAATATCATAATCAGATCCTCTTTACGTCTTTGCCACCTTATATTTTAAGGCGTACGTGATCTGCCACTACTTGCAACTTGTTTTCCTCCTTTAAAGAATTCTGCGCAGGTTTCGTTGCCGTTTCCTCGTCGCCACTGCCGCGTGTTTATTTATTAGTATGACGTATTGGGCGAACGAGTATTTTTCCTTACCACGGAATATACTAACTCTCCTAGTAATTTTCTGCAATGACTGTGTATTTTTTGTCGCTTGCCTTACATCCTGAAGATATTTATTGCCCGTTGTGTCGGCAGCTTGGTCGAACCACATATCATCGAACCCCAAACCTCTTACATGTACATTTGTAAATTATTTTAAAATTAATTATATAATTTTTTTTTTCATTTCTTTTCAAATTTTTATAATTATTTTAAAGATTTTAATATTTTTCTGCATTTTTTGAATTTTTTAATGTTCAAGGTCGTTCAAGGACAAGGTCACGGCCACCTAGATCCAATATGGCGGTTAGGTGACCGGAATGACAGAGCATTATGTCGGCTCCGGCTCCTGACCACCAGCTCCTTACACCCGACTCATCATAATCATTCTACACTATGACATCCGAGAAATAAATTGGCTTGAATGTAACACTCCAATATTTCCAACTTTTTCGATGCGTCACTTGTTCGACGTACGGAAACTATACGAGAGTTCCTCGGAAAAACTTTTTTTTTCTTTTTTTTTTTTTGCGAACGGTGGAAGGATACTTTAGCAGTAAAAAAACAAAAAAAAATCGAGAAGAGGTTTTAAAACATTTTAAATTTTAACTGCGCCCACCAGTAAATTCTGAGTAAATAAATAAGCGAAACACCTTGTTAATACTCTGCAGACAACGCCTAGCGTGTCCGTAAGCTGTGTGTTTCTATTTTCCTCCGGAGACGCCAGCGTGGAGAAAAGGGAATGTTGACTGTTCCCTTGTGGATGGCGGTCGATCATTTCGCCGATACCAGCTTGCGATTGGCTGCCTTCTGCCTTAATGACCTGTCGGGAGGTAGTGGTGGGCCGTATTTATTGTGAACCTGTCCTGATTATGCCTCGTTTATCTCGCCGTCATGGGCGGTGGAACTAATGAGTCAGCGAGGGGGGACATGACCCCTAATAATCTTCTCTAAGTGTCAGATAATCAGAAGGAATAATAAACCCGCACTAAATTTGCAAATTTTGTTGTTAAATTAACATCGTAAGTAAAGACAATTTTGAGTATTATTTTCCAGTATGCTTCTGATACACCCAAAACCTGAAACTGAGAATTGAGACAAATCAGTGAAAATAGTGAAAATTGAGCGACTAGTAGATAATAAGTGCCTGATAACTAATTTTATATGGTGGCTGCATTTCACTGATTTATTTTCAGTTGTCGCCGAATGTCGAGAATCCCACTGTCATAAGTCATTCGTTCCCAGTCCATTTGCTTGATTTGCCAGTCGACAGTAGCTTATCAGCTGACTTTCAGGGAATATTATTTCACTGACCGATATCACTGATTCGAGATTTGAGCGTATAATGGTGCAATATTTCTAGAACGTGTATGATCTAATATTGGTTTATAAACGATATACCTACCTGTCAATTACGACGTAAATATAAAAGAATGTGTATATATATATATATATACACATATACATACTATGTAAGTTTAGAGTAATCCTCAATAAGTTAGTAATAATTTCTCTGCGATATTGTAATAGTTGCTATTGCTAATGTTAAATTAAAATACTTTTTTTTCAGTCTTGACCCTTGACCCTCTAATGATTAAAACCCCCTACACTGGAGATCACTCCCCATCGCTAGTGTTGTCAGCTGTCATATATTGTACGGGATTTACCTTTTCCTGAGGCGGAAAGAATTATTCCGCGTGGACATAGAACAGGACGCCATACTCTAAAAAAAAATTGTAATTTTTTACTGAGAAATTGTTTGTAAATTTATAAATGCGTATAACAATAGGTTTCTCTTGTAAAACTACTCGTTTGTAAAACTACAATAGTCGTGTTTGTAATAGACCTCAATAAAGGCTTGTACTAAACTGACTCGTATCCACGAGCGTCAGAAACATGAGGGACACTCAACAACGTAAAACCGTGTATAGCTGTTTGTGCAAAAAACTACGGGTGATTTAAAGTGTAGTTGGGTGCAAAAATAAATGTAGTGCAAGCTTGAATAAAGTAAAACACTCAAAACTACTCTGGAATAATCATGTTAGCACAATTTCAATAAAACGTGACCATAGGCCTGCCTAGCTAGACAGAACTCTTAAGTCGACTCTCAAGACCTCGTTGTTAAGAGCAGTCTGAATCTCTCAGTTCAATAACAGAACTCTTGAAATGAAAAAAAAAAAAAAAAAAAGTATGCTTCTTAATCAAGTAGTTTGCTTAATATTTTGTATATAATTGAGGTATATTTACAATAAAAATAAGCGCTAGTTCGTAAGTCAAATTGTCTTGTGGTTAGGGTGGGGGGCCGATGAAACAAGAGGTGTGGGTTCTAGTCCCCATGCTGAAGTAAGTTTATTTTTCGTTAGTTATATTTTCAAATATATATATTTTTTAAATTGTTCTCAGGTTGTTAATTCATAACATTTGTTTTTAGAAGAAAAAATTTATCAGTTGTAATACAAGTACATCGTTTGTAATATTAGAAATACATGTTTTGTAGATTTTACAAGAAAACTGTGTTTCTAAAGGATTTTTCTTGTGAAGTACAAAAATTTTTTTTAAGTGATATCCCGCACCTTCGAATTCTTCGGAAATAAACTGAATATAGTTCACTCATGGTTATTTACAACTTTTCTGGAGTCTTGCTAAAGTTCTACTTTCAAGATATTCCTCCACCAAAACTTTAGTAAGTCTAAAAAATTATACCAAAGAGAAGGCGCGCGTTCGTATGCAGTCAGCGAAATAGTATTCTACATAAGAACTATTTCTTAATAGGTATTACTAACCCGCCTATTTTCCTCTGTCATTATCCATATAAATTATAAATGAAATATTTTAATTTATAGATAGAATATAAGGAGAAGTTTTATTTCATAAAAAACTAAAGTACTTTGATGTCAACATGAGTATAAAAAGTATGTGAAAATAAAATATTTAGCACACAGCCAAACATGTCATACGTGGTGTGATTTCTCAAACGTTTGATTCAAATCAGTGCGAAGAAATCGCGAATAGATTATATTAATAAAACACGGGGGCAGTAATTCACCACTTCTTCGATTACAAGTATTTTAAATCCGATGCTCTAACCGAATTTGGGGGGGGGGGGGCGGTGACTGAACGGCTAGACTACTCGCCTCCCACCTAGGCGAACGGGTTCGATTCCCGGAGGGGTTCACCCCCTATTTTCGCATGTGGGAATCGGGGCCGGACATTGCCGCTGGTTGGCGGGTTTTCTCGGGGATTTCCCGTTTCCCCCGCCCTTGCACTCCGGCACTGCTCCGCTCTCACCTCATTTCACCCTCACCAGTTCTGAAGATCACGATGTTAAGAGCCGCCCAAATCTCTCAGCTCAACTCTAATCGAATGGCCACAGATAATTAGAGTTATTAACGCAGACAGTTGGCACTCCTCAACAAGGAATGCCATGTCAAGAAGGAAGAGTGCGGCTCTTGAACCAGAACCTACATATTCCTACTACTTCAGGGCACCGTGCATGTGAGAGAGAGAGAGAGAGAGCGAGGGGGAGAGAGAGCGATAATAAAAGACAACAATGTCTGAAGATATCCGCACTACAACACGTAAAAAAAAAAAAAAAAAAAAAAAAAACCAACCAACCATGCGCCCGTTATGGCCTCCACAGATTTTCTTAACGACGCTCTCCTGAAATTCAAACAAGATACCTCGGAATTAAGGTGACATGTTTTAACTACCTGGGAAATGGGAAGGCAGGTGGCGATACAGGTTACAAAGTTTCTTCATTTTTGTATCTTGTTCGGAAAAAAAAAAAGGCTGAGGTACCTTTACTTTCTCTAGGTAAATTAAAAATGTTTAGCAACGGTTTACTTCTGTTCCAGATAATACCATTACCTGTGCTTAAACTAATAGTCTACCTTTCACAATTAAATACGATTTCTAATTTTCGTGTACAACTAAATGTCTGTCATGATTAAATGTTTTCTTTGCGTACTTACGGATGTTCGAAAAAATAATGCTGTAAACATTGTTGCCGCATATGTTGTTGCAATTAACTTATATTACTTAGTGGTTATCTAATTTAAAACAAAACTGATTCAGTGATACTGGCCCTTGTATGTTGGGGACATACACAGAAATCGTTACAACTGTTCATTTATTAAAACGAAAGATTATCATTGACAATTTTTTATAACACAGTATAAAGTTATACCCTACAGTGGATTGAGCGTGTAAGAACTGCCAGGTGCAATCGCCCAAGTAATGATACAAATATTTTAGTAGTAGTTCCGGGAGGGGGTTTCCAGATACAAAGGGATGCCGTTTTTTTTTATTGACCTAATGAATTTCATATTAAAGGATCAATAAAATTGATGGAAAGGGTTAATAAAATTGATTGAAAGGGTTAAATGTATTGAAAGGGTTAAATGTGTCGAAATAGTTGAATATATTGAAATGGTTGAATGAGTTGAAAGGTTTAATTTTTTATCCAGTTGAATACGATCAAAAATTTTAATCGGAAATTTTTTTTGTGTTTGGCGCAAGAGTATACTAAGGGTCAACTTTATTAGTTTCTTTATTTCTTTTTTGTGGTAGATGTTGTCAGCACGACTAGCACTCGGATGAGGTGTGGCGTGTTGGGGACAGGGCGATATGTATGTGGCGATTTTTTGTGCAAGAGTGGCATAAGTATTTTTGAGGGGATATTGCTCGTAGACGGTAGATAGACGATTGTTTGTTAATTAAACAGAAAGCGGCGTACAGTTAACACACGAGAGTAATAATTTCACAGAGTGTTTAAACGATTTCTACGTATGAATAAATTACACAAAGGACTCATTGAATCACTAATTTCAAACGATCATAACTACATGAATAACATCTGGTGTGGACAAGTGCTGAACGCTCACAATTACGTGAGTCTCTAGTATAAACAGAATTAATTAACGAATCAGAAATGTGTATAAATTAAACAGCAGTCTTCCCAAACACAAGATAAATGAAAAAACTATTTGACACCTCTCGCACATACGTGACAAGATTTTAAAACAAGTCCGTCTGCCTGTGAGACTGGTGAGGAACTTCTAGAATGGAATCCCCACGTAAAAATAAATTAATTTACTAACACGCGTAAAAAAGAATATGTTTAAAAGACGCCCAGTCGTTCCAGAAGTTCGCTGCAGCACTGACTTGGATATTTGATAAATAAGGAAATTTAGCTCTAATTTGACCACTCTCTTTTATCTGGAAATAACATTCGTCTATTTCAGCATAATACAACTTTTCATCGAAGATAAAATTTTTCCCTGAATACGAATTAAAAACAGTATTTAGTTTATAATCATCACCTATTCCAACTGAAGAAAATCCTTTTGGATATCCATTAATAAGTTTATAAGTAGGGTAATTAACCATAAAATTTCACCATCTACAAACAGAAATTACTCATCTGATGGTCTTTGATACATAAAAAAATTATTGAAATCACTTGATAAAAACTGAAACATTTTTGTTATCAAAATTCGCTTATTGATAATTTTGTTGTCATTCAAACATTTTGTCCAAATTTTTTATTGTAAAAAATATACAATTTAACATCAATTATTAGAAGTATTCTTATATGTCCATCTTTGCATAAATCAATTGGTTCATCATCATTAAAAATATTTTGTTGGGGTGGTCCATAAAAGTTTTGAATGCTTCGGATGTCAACTTGTTGCAAATCAAACAAATCACTGTTCAGAATTGGATACATGGCCACATTTTTATCACTTGTATGTTGAAGACCTAATGCATGACCGATTCCGTGTATAAAAACTGCTAACAAAATTAATTTTATTTCCAGGAGTGTTTTTTTCTATCATTATATCAATGCTCTTGCCTATTGATGTGAATTTCAACAAGACTGTTTTGCTGATTTGGAAAAAAATGCATTTACTAGTGCACTACCATGTGGATACAATCTAGTCTGAAAAAACCCAGATAATTTCTTATATTTATGTATACCTTCTTTGTATGATATAACTATATCTGGAAATTTTGTATCATAAACAAAATTAAAATTTGTGTGTTTTTGCCAAACTCCGAAACCTCTTCAGCTAACTTTGTAACTGATTTATTTCGATATGCGAAATTCCATTTTATTGGGTTTTTAGTCCATTTTGTGGTTAATGAAAGGTCAACATATATCTCATCATTAATACTGCATCTTGGCTTATTGATTAAACTAAGCATTTCTTTATCGAGTTTACCATCAACTGAAGAATGTGTTGATATTCTTGAAATATTCTTAAAGAGCTTTCATATTTTTCTTTGTCAATTTTTGAAAGTGAATTTGAATCAGCCTCTAGATATCCATATTTATTAAAAAAACTAATAACACATTCTGTCTGATTTTCTTTTTTGGGCAACCCAAAATTTATTTTAGTGATAGCGAGAATAATTATATAAGTCTTCATTTATTTACCAAACGTGTTAAAGTATAATAGTATTTAATTTTATTTCTATACTTTCCTTCTTTATTTATCTACTCAAATCTATTGCAATAAAGCGATAATCTTCACACAATATTTCGCACAAATCACCTTAAATTTTTCATAGGGCATATATCCACCAACAAAATCATTATAAATTTGCTTTAAATTAGTATCATCTTGTCTAAATATACACAAAAAAATTGTATTATCTCCTACCAATTGTTTAGGTTTTTTTTTAAATATTTTCGAGCTAAATAAAATGCATATAAATTTTTATGCCTTCCTTCAGTGAAATAATCGCAAACAATATCTTGGTTATTAAAAATAACATCATCAAATATACCTGGAGAATCACTTTCACATTGAGCTAAAGGAGTCATTTCATCATTATTGTTATAAAAAAAAGTATACCATTTCTTCTTTAACTCTAACGTTTTTTGTATAATATATTAAAATAATTTTGTAACTCAGTATATTTTGGTTGATTTAAACTTTTTGAACAAATATACAATGCATTAAAATTCATCCCTCCTACATTATAGATAAAATGTATTATCAAATTTGTGTTTTTCTATTACTAGACCCAACAATTAAGCCTCTTATATTATCAGGAAATAATTCACCATTATTATTACTTTTATAATATTATTCTGAAATTAAAACACCAACACCCAAATTAACATTTTTTCCTTCAATATGATATCTTTTTTTTATTTATAGTGTATGGTTCATCAATACAATTTGGGAAAGAAAATAATAAAAATAAAATATTTAGTGACTTCAACATCTTTATCACGTCAACAGACAAATCTTTGGTATCATCAGTGAGTCAATGGTATAATAGCTGAGGGCATTCTAGGAGAAGATGATGTATGGTCGGATCTCCATTACCACAGGGACAGGATGGATCGTCTCTGAATCTCCATTTGTGTAACATAGAATTGCGGCGACCATGCCCAGTGCGAAGTCTATTCAAAGTACACCACAATTTCCTATCAAGCATAAATTCGTCTTTCCTCTTTTCACTGAACGAAAACAATAGACTGCTTATGTTCGATTCTGTCCATCTTAATTGCCAATCCAAATATGGGTAGAAACCATTCGTGTCTAGGTCTTCAGCTAGTTTCAGTGGCAGTTTTCTCGACTAAGACTTGAAGGAACATTCCTTGAAATATCCTAATGCAGCAGGGTACCAATAGAGTTCCTTGCCTTAACATATTCCCACAAGAGTGCTTTCTGCCTCCTAATGTCAGGAGGGAGGATGTTAGATAAAGCAGGTAGCCAGATGACAGGTGTTGATCTTACTGTGCCGCAGATGGTATGCATGGCAGAGTTTATCTGGACGTCTACTAGATTCACGTGACTGGTGTTAATCCACACAGGGCAACAATATTCTGTGGCTGCATACACTAATGCCAAGCTGAATATATGAAGGCAACTGGCTTTTGCTCCCCAACTTCTGAATGATGTTATTACAGGAACTCAATTTAGCATGCAGACTTTCAAGATGTGGTTTATATGACAGAGTTCAGCCAAGAACCATTCCCAAATACTTTGGCTTGTAGTTGTGCTTGAGAGGTTGGCCGTCATGGTCTACTTCCAGTTTGGCATTGGCCATTCTGCTGTTCAGATGAAAGCATGCAACTTTGGTTTTTGTGACGCTAGGTCTCAGTCTCCAGTCTTTGCAAAATTCAACAAACAACATTCATGTCATTGGTCAGTCCGCAGTTCAGTTGTTCGAAGCTGCTCATCTGGATGGTATATGCAATGTAGTCTGCATACATGAAATTGCTTGCGATAGAGCGTGGTAGATCATGTAGGTATAGATTAAAGAGTAGGGGGGCTAAAACACTTCCTTGAGGCAATCCGTTGTTGAACCTCATCATGCTAGTACTTTTTCTGTTCATGAAGACTTGCAGGAATCTGTTGCTCAGCAGGTTGCATATGAGATCGCAAGTGGTGAAACATGGAATGACCTTTAAGAATTTGTATAAACGGCCTTTTTACCATACTGTGTTGTATGCAGCGGTTAGATCTACGAAGACTATGCCCGTTTTCAGCTTGCATTGAAAAACTTCTTCAATGAAGTTCGCAAGAGTTAAGACTTGGTCCGTGCAACATCTACAATTTCGAAAGCCTACCTGCTCGGGTGGAATTATTTTGTCTATGAATGGAACTATAAGATTATAAATAAGTCTTTCAAATAGCTTCAGCATCACTGAAAGTAGAGCTATAGGTCTATAGCTTTCAGGCAGATCATCAGGCTTGCCAGGCTTCAGTAGTGCCACAATCTTTGTTGAATTGAACAATTTTGGCAGACAATTCAACTGCATCATGCCTGTGAACAGGTCTGCTAGCCATGATCTTGTTCTAGGGCTAGTATATACCAGGAACTCAGGGTACATCCCAACGAAACCTGGGGATTTTCCAAGCTTGGTTTTTGACAATGCGGATGATTTCGCATACTTCGAAAGGTTTTGCAAAGTAGCTTGTGTTTGGAGAATATCTTCACGGCAACTTATATTTTCCAATTGTGGTTCTGGTAAATTTCCTGTCGGCAGCAACTTTGGACATTCTGACAATGCGAGGAGCAACTTTGTTTGGATGGATCTTAGTGACATTTGGATTCGCTGGAGTAGCAGCACCTAATGTGTGCAGCAAATTCCAAACTTTTCTAGACGAGTGGGAGAAAGATAATCCTGATACAGTTTCAGTCCATCTTTCTCAACGTGCAGTGTCCAATGACTTCAAAAGTTTGTAATAAATTGATAATAAAGCATTTAAATTAACAAATAATGGTTCTATTTTAAAGAAGAACCTTCAGTATGATCTAATCCACAGGGAAAAATCGATTGCTTTGGTTAGTTTTACTACAAAATTTTCATCACTAAATTTAAACAACGGTACGATAACGACAATTGAACACGAGTCCTAATGTTGATAAACATGAAGTTACAACTATTCCTAGAGATCAATATTATATCGAATCGTTAAAGGAAACTATAAATTCGATTGGTCCATTTTCCACAAATAACATAAAATTAACAGAAGATAATGTAAGAAATGGAATATCTATCAAATCTAAGTTTGATACTAAATTTGACGACCAACTATCTGATATTCTTGGTTTTGAAAGAAATGTGACTATTGAAGAAGACAAAGTTGTTATAGGTACAAATTTACCTAATCTTAACCCATTTTTTAAATTAAATGTTCATAGCAAATTTAGCATATGGCATGTTTATCAAATATAATGAATCAAACCATTTATAAACACGTATAATTGTTAGTTTTCCACTAATATCAATGTACAGATATAGAGATTCTATTATTTATGAGACCACATATATCCAATTTTTTAAAATATATAATGGATTATTTAATCATATTGTTTTGGAAATTAGAGATGACAATGGTAACTTATTGATATTTATGGTGCTGATATCGATATTCTTTTAGAAACTAATGATGTTTACTGTGCCTATTTTATTTTCTAGTATAATTATCTTGCCATCATTAGGACTAAATTATAATTTATTAACCTCATTTATATATATATATATATATATCATGCTTTTTGTTTCTCATTAAATTCATAGTTATATTTTGAATTTGCTCTTTAAACAAACAATTCTTATAATGATCAAAAGTAATTCGCTTGGTAACAACTCATTTCTTTACTGCTTTCGATTATTTGTTTTCTTTATCTACTCTATATGCATACATTTTAGCTCTTAAATCCACAAGTTCTTTTATTATTTTGTCATTACACTCGTATTTCATCCTTCCTGAAACTGTTTTAATTATTTGAGGTATTTTATATATAATATCTTTTGTGTAATCACTTGTATCAAATTTTTCTATCATTGTTTTCATGTCTTCGTAAAAATCTTCTGTTTTTACATTATAAATGTACGAATTGGTATCTTGATAACATAATTCAATTTTATTGCCATATTTTGGTTTCATAACTTTACAATGAAAATCATACATTAGCTCTTTCGATATGTCCAAAATTCACATACCAACACAAATAGGCTAATTAAATTTT
Source organism: Dryococelus australis (assembly GCA_029891345.1). Taxonomy (NCBI): domain Eukaryota; kingdom Metazoa; phylum Arthropoda; class Insecta; order Phasmatodea; family Phasmatidae; genus Dryococelus; species Dryococelus australis. The sequence goes on along the minus strand of CM057006.1, from coordinate 26,271,390 downwards.
ATGCTTGTGTTATTCATATGAATAGCTGCAAGATTTTCATTAAATATATAACTTTTCTTGAAATTTACTTTTTCACATTTTTGTGCATCTGACATTAATTTTATGTCTACTGTGCTTTTAATATTTTCCATGGTTTTGCAGAATACAGAATTATTTATCAGTTTATAAAATCTTTTTCGAATTCATAGTTAGCATTAGTTCTCAATGTTGTATTTAAATATATATATTTCTCCAACCAATCAGACTTATTTTGCTTTAATATCCTATGTATTTTAGTAAGTTTTAATCCATTATTTAGGCATTGCTTCAAATTATGATAGTGTATTACATACTTTTCTTTTTTATGTAAAGTTGTTAATAATTTAGACTGCTTTGTTTATGTAGTTTCGTAGGATATTCCAAATCAACTTATAAAATATAAAAATTCTTACAATCATCATTCAAATTTAATATATGTTCATGGTAAAACATTGCTGTATAATTCTCCCATTCGAAACCACCATGTGGTAAATATTGTGACATTACCCAGTCATATAAATTATTAGCATCGAGATATACTAAATTGTTGGGCACTTGCTAAGAGTCATAATCATCTAAATATTTATTATGTGCTTTAACATATCGTTTGCAACATTGCGATATTCCGCCTCAAATTCCTTTTTCTATCAATAAATCATATCATAATTTTGTAACAAATCCAGTGGTTGTTTGGTGATTTTTTACATTATGTCCCAAGATAATCCTGGTGCTGTTAAATACCTCGACGGATCTAAATCATATGCATTTATACATGTATTTCCAAAATTTTCAAATATATCTGCTAATAATAACACATCACTTTTTAAATATAAAGAGCGGCATTTTACTAGATTATTAATATTAAATTAATTCCATAAAAGTTTTGCGTGCTCAAAATTGGCGCAAGTTATGTTAGATTCGTTTAATTTATTGTAAAATTCACTCTTTAGTGGAAGATCGGTTTCGTTAAATTTTTCCCAACTGTTCATATAATCATATGAATAAGCACCCTTTCTCATAACTAAATAAACTTTATCATTAAGAGAATGTGCGTGTGTGTGTTTCATTTTATCTTTACTGAAATTCGATGATAATTTTGCTAAACTACTGGCCATAAATTTAAATATGTCCATAAATTTCATTTTTAATTTTTCTGTTTCTTTCCCAAAAGTAATAAACTTTTCTTCATTATTTGCTAATAAATCTATATTTTTTTCATTGTAGCCTAACTGTTTAGTAAATAAATGAGCGTCACATCTAGCTAAATTATAAAATATACATTGGCACAAAGTTAGGTAATTTTAATTGTAGATTACAAGTATTACATACAGGATTAATGAATTTTTCATTTATGTGAGCATGATGGTGTACTTTTTTATCCTCTTCTGTGTACATGCATTCGCATACAGTACATTTTTTATTTACTATATAACATTGTTTCTTATTTTGTTAGTGGATGCATTGGTTCAATTTGTGAATATATTTCCCAAATTTCTTCTACTTCTCTTTTAATTGATGTATAAAAATTTTTATGAGCATTTGGACCTCGATAAAGTACTGGTGGTTTATAATCAACATAAGCATATACAATATGATAACAAAAACCAGATGCTTCATGTAATTGATAGTTCATAGTATATGATTCATCAATAAACTTTAAGTAAATGTTATTTATTTGTTCATTAGTGTGGATATATCATTCTTTAAGTATCTCCTTATAAAAACCATTATCGATATCATCTTCTGTTAAAACTGGAATTTTTTAAAATTAATTTAAACTTAGTTATTTCCTTTGGATTTGGTCAACTGTTGATATTTTCTTTAGAATTGATTCAAAATCGACATATATTGTAAAAGGAACCTTCGTTGTATGGTTAGAATTTTTTAAAAATATTTGCTCTCCTTTCTAAGGTAACTGAATTTTGACTGCTTCATTTCGAAGCCCTGCATCAAGTCTGACATGCGTGTCAATTAGCATACCCACACAATTTTATGTGAGTATTGCTGTCCTGTCAAAGACTGTCCTAACTGAACGATTTATTTTTCGTCCCGCCAGCTGGTGAAATGTGTGATGCCTACAATTTTCTGGAGTACGAGTAAATGCTGCTATTATGGGATTGGTGCGTTTACAGAACTACATGACGTTAATGAAATTGGTAAGCAAGTCTGCTTGGTTATTTGCCACGTCTGTATTTGGTAGCCCAGATTAATAAACTGTTATTTTGTTTGAAGAGAGGTTGCTATTTGAAGAGGCAATATCTTTGCTGCAGAAAAAGGTACTTCGTTTTTCATCCCCCCTCCCTTTTTTTTCTCCATCAGGGTGGCGCACATCTGAACGCTTCCATGCGCTGAGCTAAACAAAGAGAGGCGCGTGGTACTTCTGGCATAGCCGAGTGCTGTCTGGTGTCTACTACTCACAATGAGTTCACCCTCTCACACTCTGGCAGCTTACATTCGCCTCTCCGCTATTCCCGCCGCCTCCTTAACCTTCCCGAGCCGCGTTTTCGCATATAAATGTTTGTCCTCAGCCCGAGCAAGTGTGCAGTGTTCCTCTTAGAGTTGCGCGGGCTGGCCGACGATAGATCATGTCTACGCCACTTCGTACTTCGGGGCTTCAGCATGCTAGACGCGTTTTTGCATAATATGAATACACAAGTTAAGTATTGCAATGATGTTATGCCGGGGGTAGAGATTCCTTTTTAGTAGTGTTTTTTTTTATAGCATTTTTTGTGTATATGGATTTTTGTAGGGAAGTTATTCTTCACTGTGTTGCTTGTGTGAATTTTCAATATGGTATTTTATGGGAATGTTAGTAAGAGGTAGATTATTGTTTTTTTTTTTTTTCGTGCTGCAGGAATGGTCTCCTGGACTACGATTTGCAAAACTAATTTTAATGCCAAGGAGTTTAGTGGATATTTTATGGCGTGCCTTTATGCTCATGGTTAAGTGTAATGCGGGTTTTTGCTCCTTCCCAACTGTATTCTTGAAATTAGTATTCCATGTTGTAATTTTTGGTGAATCATCAGGCGTACTTTACTTTTAAAGTTGTAATGGAGCTTGCTTTACTCAGGGTATCATTTTACCCTTTTTAATGGGATCTTACAAGTGTTTATTCAGGTTGGGTGATTTCTCAGGATAATTAATATTGTTGTTTTTCTGTTTGTTCCAGTGCATGTGTGTTATTTCTTTCCCCTAGTTCACCAATTGGTAGCAAGCAGCATAAATTTACAGATGCAATTTATGTTTTTCAAATCAAGTTACAAAGTTGTTGTTCTTGGTGATAATGTATAGATGAGCTTCAATATATTTGTATCAGTGTTGGAATTTTTGTGTCCAAGCTTTCTTTATTTTTGTTTAATGGTGTGCATCCTTATCCTTGCCTTGCTTAAGCCTTGCTATGCCCTAAAGGGGCGTAACAATTTTTAGAGCAGTCTTCCGTATGTTTATTTAATTTCTCTTGAGAATAAAAGAATTGAAGACGCATATCACAAATATAAGTTTTACCATGCTTATTATTTTTTTTACATTGAAAGCAGTCTCGATAAGTCTTTAAACCAACAGTAATGTGAATTATCGCCTTCTTTAAAATAAAGTAAATTTATATGCTTATCCTTTATATTTTTCGTAAGTTTTAGTGGCTATACCATGGATTTCTTACCTTCAATAGAGTAAACATTTATAGATGTTTCAATTTGATTTTCTATTTTTAATATATCATCAATTTTAATCGGATATTCATAATTATCTAATATTTTGTCGATAATAAGCCCTACATTTTTATATTTAGTAACTATCCAAATGACTGTCTGCATGAAACAATGCTGATTTTATTGCCCAAAGAAAGCATTTTTGATCATAATTCTTTACATTAATACATTCTTTTTTATTCTTAATTACTTCTGGTAGTTCAATATATGATGATCCATTTAATGGATTATACTTATTTATTGCTAATTGTATTCCGATTACTCCATCTAAAGTCCATCCTAAGTCTCTTCTCTGAAATTCAGACTAGTGTGTAAATATTTCTTGGAATATGGATTTATAAATCCTTTTAATATCTCCTTCATTCAATACTGTATAGTTGGGAGATCTTAATGTAAATAATTCTACTTGGTTTTTTTTTGTTTACGACAATTGGTATATAATTTAATAATGGATTTCAACCCCCTAAATGTTCTAAGATTCTTGCCTATTATCTCAAAAACTATGGGTTTTATAGAATGTAAATATTGATTAGGTAAATTAAAAGAATTTTCAATGTTATATGTTGATATCCAACTTTAAAAGGCTTTATTAACTAAGTCATTTGTATTGGTTCTTCTACTTCATTTGTTTACAAATAAATTGTTATAAAATGGAAATATTTCCGTTAATTCATTTTTATCTTTTTGAATTAATTCATTGATATTTGCATCAGAAAAATTAAAATTTGTATAAATATTCTTTGTTATCCTTTCTTTTACCCACTGACTTTTATTTCTAAGTTTTAAAAATACATTATCAGAAAATGGGAATATTTCTTTTAGTTCACTTTTCTCATGTTTCACAAATAGATTATTATAAAGTGTGAATACTTCTTATAATTCCTTTTTCTCTTGTTTTACGAATAGATTATTAGCGAATGGTAATTTTTTTTCAATTTCTTTCTATCTTTCTTATATAACTCATTGATATTGGAATAAGAAAATGGAAAATTTGTAAAATTTCTTTTTCTTTGTTCATTAATAATAATTTCAAATTATTAAACCTTTTAGCTTTAGTTCTTAATTCCGAAACTGTTAAATCATTTAGATTTTCTCTTGCTGGACTAATTTTTGTAATAATGCTTGTAATAAAAACATCTTTATGTAATTTAGATAGTGTTTTAATATTTAATTCTGTAGCTATAATTCACAACTAGGTCAGACTCCTTTCACTCGTATCTGCTACTGAATAATTCGTAGCCATATTTGTTTATTTACAAGAAATAGAAATTTATAAACGTTTTCAAAATTAAAGAAATGGAGAAATAGAAAAAATAATGAAAATACTGGAATGAAGTGCTTAAATTATTAATAATAATTTTTAAAAATATTTAACTCCCTCTGTTATAATATTTCTCACTACAGCATTTTTTTTTTTTTTTTTTTTTTTTTTTACATATTGCTGTATCTTTATCCATACTATTTTTATGAAGAGAAAATCATTTCATAGATTTATTCTCTTTACATACTATACATGTTTTTGTCGGGTACTCATTATGTTGAATTTCACTTAGAATTTCTAGTATTGTATCGCATTATTCAGTTTTTTAATGCTCTTTGAGATATATAATGCAAACATATTTTCCACATTCACACAGTATTTTCTCATTAAAGCATGTTTTACATTTTTTTCGTATGTTTGTCTTTAGTTGTTTTATGAGGAAAAAATTAATCGATAGATATGTTCTCACTACATGCTACACATGTCATAGTTGAATAATCATGTTGAATTCTATTTGTATTGTGCGATTTACCATTTTTATGCTCTTTGATGTATAGTTTAGAAGCATATGTTCCACATTCGCATAGTACTTTGCCTTTTTTTAAACTCATGTTGATATTTGGCATATTCAGCAGAACATTTTTTACAGGTGCTAATATGTTTATCTTTTGTATGTTTATGCGATGCAAAACTTTCTATGTTTAATATATCGCTACACTTTTTACATTGCTTAGATATGCTATTATTTTCCATTTCGAGCATAGTCTTCATTTTATTTATAAAGATAATTAATTTATTAAGAGAGTGAAAAATACTTTTTCTTTAATATTTTTTTTTCCTTTTAAATAAACACAAAAATGATGGCTCTGCTCAACAAGCTGAACATTTCATATGAATTAACTAAACTAATGGATCTTAAAATTGATAAATGGCATGAAATCACAGATTTTCGAATTTATTAATCTAGATTTGAAAAAAAAAATTAATTGTATTCTAGACGATAGGTATACAATTACTTTACCAGATCGCTATGCAGAAATAATTGATGAAAATGATTTAAACTTGATAAATGAGAAACAAGTTTTTGTGGCAAATAAAGGTTTAAAAGAAGTGAAAAATGGATAAACTATGCATGATATTGTATTCGTGTAATAAATTGAATTCTATCAATCTGTATCTTTTTATTTGATTTTTAGCATAATTTGCTTGGTTTAGATTGCTCGATTGTGAAATTGGCATTTCGAAAAAAAAAAAAATTGCTGGAAAAGCGATAAAATTGCATTTTTTTGCTTAAATTTTAATGTTTTTAAGTGGCACAAATTGACTCGGTATTTTTGGAAAAATTGAAAATTTGCTTTATTTTGGCTTTAATTGCTAGCTTTTCGATGAAAATAGCTTGTTTTGGAAAGCTTCTATTAAAAAAATTTCATAGTCTTAATTTAGCTTCAAAAACCTTGATTTTGGAGAAAAAAACTAGAAATTTCGATGAAAATAAGGATTGGTCCAGAACTCCCTTTATATATCTACTGGTGCAATGAGGACCGACGTGAACAGTTCTCGCTGTCCGCCGCCATGTTAGTTCTTTGCAAACACTATTCCAGGATACACGTATACATCGCTCCCTCCTCTGAACCATCTAATGATCGGCCACGGCGGTTAGCGGACTTCCGGAGAGTGATAGCCGTAAACTACGTTTCTGAGTTCGGTCGACGAAACTTGGTTATGATTTTCAACTGTCGTTTCGGTAACTAGTGCCGTGAATTTCACAGACTTACCTGAAAAAAACTTCTAAGTACATCCGTTATTTTAAATAATATATAGTACGTATCTATAAAGTGTTCCACGATTACGCTTCGCAGGATTAAGTCCTGCTTCACGCTTCGAAGGAAATAATTTGTGTTAAAAGTGAATTATTCTTACAATAGAGAAACTTTCGTTAGAAAATTATCGCTTCGTTGTCTGCTTAGGACGAATAGTGTATTCAGAGTTTTTCTCGTAAATTTCAACCCAGCCGCGCTCCATGTACGTATATATATTCAGGCTCTCGACGTAAGTTCGCTTCATTCATTCACCAGCCTTCTAGGCGGACGGATGTGTTTTGGAGTAGCTCCTTGTGCGAATTCAATACGCGACTAGTCATTTCCGTGTACTTGCGTTCGTTAGCGGTTTCATTTATTTGGAAACATTCGTTTTGTATTTTCATTCAAATTCCCGAGTTTTTAACTTCAGTCTATAATCAAACGTAGGTTGTGTTTGCTCTCAACACAAACTATAAGTTGACGTAAGTGCTATATCCAAGTCAGTGATGCAGCGAACTTCCGGAACGAATGGACGTCTAATAAGCATTTTTTTTTACGTGTGTTAATAAATTAATTTATTTTTACGCGTGGATTCCGTTACAGAAGATCCTCATCAGTCTCACAGGCAGACGGGCGTGTTTTAAAATCTTGTCAGGTATGCGCGAGAGGCGTCAAGTAGTGTCGCATTTTTCATATATCTTGTGATTAGGAAGACTGCTGTATAATTTATAGGAACATTGTCAATTCTATTTATATTGGAGACTTACGTCATTGTGATCGTTTAGAACTTGTACACGCTAGATGTTATTCACGTTGTTGTGATAGTTTGAAATGAGCGATTCTATGAGTCCTTCGTGTAATCTATTCATACGTTTAAATCGTTTAAATACTCTGAAATTATTTCTCTTGTGTGTTAACTACACATCTCTTTCTGTTAAATTAACAAAAAAATCGCCTATCTACCGTCTACGAGAAATAATATCCCCTCAAAAAATAAATTATGCCACTCTTGCACAAAATTAACTATATATATGTGCGTGTGCGTGCGGGTGCGTGTGCGTGTGCGTGTGTCTCCAAAACATGCCATACCTCAGTCAAAATAAACTAATAAATCTGACCCTTAGTACACTCTTGCACCAAACACAAAAACAATATAATCGGATTAAAAATTTTTCATCCGATTTAATCGGATTAAAAACCAACCCTTCCAATACATTAAACCCTTTCAATAAATTAATTCCTTTCAATGCATTTAATCCTTTCGATCAATTAACCCTTTTAATTCATTTGATTAAACCTTTCACATCAAATCAATTAGGTCAATCACAAAAGGCGGCATCCCTTTGTATCTGAAACCTCCCCGGCCCTAATACTTATTTTATTTTTATTTCCCTTTATTAACTATAGCATTAATGAGCCTGCAATGAATATTTTACTAAAAAAGGCAGAGTTATTAAGAAAGTATTAATTTTCTTATTATTGTTTAACCGAAACAATAATGTTCAACATCGGGATTTATGGTGGCTACCTGTACGCTTACGTATATTAAATGCCACACCATAAATTATAAACGTTCTTGTCCTTTTTTAAGAACGTGAATATCGAGTGATAAAACTTAATTTGAAGTGTCTTATTCGGATTCACAAGAACATTTTCTTAGTTACAATATTAGATTTCAATTAATGTACTATGTTGACTACTTTTCTTACATCATTTCAGGAATATTTTACAAAGAACTCTCTACAGCAGAGAATCATACTGTTAAAAGTAGAAGAGTGAAGAGGAAGAGAAACAATAAAGGCTGGGATATCATATGATACAAAATATTGAGAAGCCATGCGCAGGTGAAGGTAAATGGGTAGGGCCAAAAAAGAACGTCTTTTAGAAACTGTTGCAAACCAATTCTGTATTATAAAAAAAATAACATACCTAGAAAACCCCTAAAAAGAAATTGCATAAAAGGGAAAGAATAATAATAGAACCAGGCCTACGTTCTTTCAGCAATTTTTCCAAATAATAGCAATTCTACAAGTGAAAAATTGCTAGTTTTAATAATACATAACGTTACGTGGGACTCCTGATCGGCATATCTGAGTTCGTGAGAGATGGTCTTAATAAAAACTAAAGAACTAAATTACTCAGACATCCAGCCCAGTAGTCAAGCATGCGCTTGTACTCTTCACTGCTCTGATGTTCGCAGTCTCAGTTTTTCCTCCTAGTGGTCACTGCTCTCGTCGCGCGCTTCTCTCCTCGCTAGTCGTCTATCGCTGAAACTCACACTTTCAACAACTCCCGGCTCGTCGGGGGCTTGTCACACTTCTACATCGATAGCTCTGACCATCTCGAAGTTTCAACGCATCCCGAGTCGCGCTGAGAGGTCGTCAGTAATCCAGAGAATTGTTCAGAAAAACGCAGAAATCCTATCCGCCAAAGGTCAAGAGTGGCGAGCCGCCAATGGGTCGAGTTTCTCAGTTTCATTTTACCAACGTATGAATAAAGTGATGAGGCCTATGGCAATGTTCATTTTATATAAGACGGAAGACTGCACAGCGTGCATGCAAGTAGATCTTAAGCAGGGCTTTCAAACGTGCTCATTTTATCGTGAACAGCCTATATAAACAGATATAATACCTTTAAAAAAAAGTGTTTAATTTGCATGACCCGACAAGTACAAAGGACACAAAATCCATAGAGATCAAATAAATTATTTAACCTTTAAAGCAATTAATTCCAGAAAATTTTAAAAGCCACAATTTTCTGTAGTACAACAGGCATTATTAACAAAAATTAACATGTTTGTTCTCCATTGAACTACATGGTTACAGAATTTTAGAGAGATTCGGAACAGTCGTCAACGAGCGAGAAAGCTTCATTTTCCAGCACGACAAAATTAACTGAAAGAGTTGACTTGCGATTATTTCCATAAACTCGATTGTGTGCGAGAAATTCTCGTTATTAATTTCAGCGAGCAAGTAAAACGCCTTCGGGTAGGCAACACGCAATACTTCGAGGTGGCAGAGTAGCGTTAATCAGGCGTTGATTTCGCGCGCGCCCACCAACAACCCTCAGGGAGGCAAAACACAACTGGGGATGTAAATCCGCACGTTGTTGCTTGACTACAGGAAGGGTCGTCATGCATGTAACGATAATGGCGCTTTATGGAGCCGGAAGTTCCACACGACGCACATGAAGGTTAAATATCGTGGCGGCTGTTTTGATGCAGGTGTACTCAATAGCTGATCGGGACCACGAGACTCTGAAGATTGTATTGTGTCTGAACGGCTACTGCACGATGCAAAAAAAAAAAATTCACTTCTGGCTGAGTCGCAGGGTCACAAAGGAGTTCCGACATGTTGCAAGCCAGTGGCTGTTGCAATCTTGTATTTCTTTTGTATTCTGTTCCCAATTGATTACACATGTCGTTTCAGGCCAGGTAGAAGTATGAAATAAATGATATGAGATGATGAAGGATCTGCTGAAGAAACAAGACACGGTGGAGAAAATGGGAAAACCACGAGAAAACCTCCTACGTGTCCGCACCACACGTACCAACATGAACGTCCCCGTCCTAATAAGAGAACCAAGATGTGTGAGACAAGTGACAAAACCAGTGATAAATTCCGCCGCAATCTCAATAATTTTGCATATAATAATTTGATGTAAATAAATACATGGCAAAACGACCAATCACAGTATAGACGTGTGAGCCAGTCGCACAAATGACTTGAAAAAGTAAAAATATGTGGGAGTTACATGTTGTGACAAACTGCCTAGAGCGTATCACAGATCTTGAGAGATTTAGGTGTTAGGCCTAATAAAATAAAATAATTAAATTAAAATTTCTAATTTATTAGCAATGGTATAAACACACACACACACAGCTATAAATTACGTCATTCAAACCGTGTCACTACTATTTTTATAAGTGAGTGCAGTTTTTATGCTACTCTCAGTTAAGAGTTACAATACCAATCAGTGAATTTATTCTACATACATTCACTTAATAATCACTCGTTAATTACAAAAATCCGATCAAAACTCATACTGCTCTATATTTACACCACTAAAATGTCTGTCTTGAACGAAAATGAATCCCTCTTTCTTAGAGTCCAGCTGTATCTGTTATCCCGATGGTCGAACACTGCACCTGCAGGTCAATCCGCCATCTCCTATCTTGTCCCATCTGACTCTAACGATCATTCAAGATTCCCGACACGGAAGCACGCCACTTCTTACACAGGGTGTTCCGCGACTCAACCGACATACTTCGGCAGCGCGTTATACAGATCATTGGCAACAAAAACATGACACATACACATCTCAGAGTTGCAGGGACGTAAATGAAATTAATACACAAATTGGAATTACTGAATGTCTTTAATGTAACTGACTACATTCATGTTGAATTTCTAACACGGGCTGTTCAAAATGTGCACCATCGGACCGTGTAAACATGCTGTGATACGTTTTGCCTATCATGACGTGTTGCCACTGCATGCCTAAAAGTTCATTTCTGAGTTGATTACTGCCGTCAGTTATCGCCTGTTGCAACAGGTCTCGTGTGGTTGATCGCCGTCCGCTGTAAACTCTACTCTTCAGGCAGCCCCAGAAGAAACAGTCCAACAGGGAGAGGTCTGGGGAGCGCGCCGGCCATGGGACTGGCCCACCTCTTCCAATCCACCTGCGAGGATACTCAGCTGCTGCACCACGCCCATTTCCCTCACAGCGCCCGTAAACAAACACCATGTCCTCGTACTCTGCACGTGTAAACGTTCCTGGCATTGTTGCACAACCACTCGCCTCGACAAACTAACAAAGGCTGTCCACGCCAGCCACACTAGCAGTGTATGCTTACGGTCTGATTTTGAACAGCTTGTGTGGAACTTACAACAGGAATGTAGTCAACTGTATTAAATATATTCAGTAATTCCAGTTTCTATTTTAACTGAATTTAAGTCCTTGTAACTCTGAAAGGGGGATACATATCCAACTTGTGTATATGACAATTTTTGTTGCCAATGATCTGTATAGCACTCTGCCGAAGTATCTCGGTTGAGTCGCGGAACACCCTGTATAGCTCAGAAGACCTAGCACTGTAGGTCCTTCATATCTCTAGTCACGCTGAGTATGGTGATGACCAGAAAGTTCGCGCGATGGCTCCAAGTCGTTCATCATACCAGAGACAGGAGTCGCGTCAGTCCCGTTTGAGTTATTGCTGCCAATACAGTGGTAGATTGGAGCAATAAGACCAATGGCGAGAGGAAATTTCAGAGGATCCACGAGGAGGTATTCGCAGAGCTTGAAGTCGGAATACTTCTGACTGGGGAGGAAGGCAGGTTCTACCGACAGACCCAGCAGAATACCGTGTAAAGGCACTCAGAACATCGAATGGGCCGAAGAGAGGAGAAGAGAAAGTGCCTTGCACTGTCTTACTAATCAGAGTACAGTCGGAGCGCGGGAGGATGGAGGGCGTGCCTTCCTTCGGGCCGTAAGATCTGTCCATATGGTGGCACCGCGCCTTCCCTCCCCTGGTTGCCGATTACGTCATCCTGGAGAGGACTGTGCTGGACCAATCAGGAAAGGGGGGGGGGGGTGGAAGGGGAATGTCACGGAGGCGAAGCAGACGCGCGTAACAACAGCTATACGCGCGCACACACTAAAATACTACCTAATCATACTAATATACTAATTGTAATGTATTTTCCGTTTATTTAAACTATTACTATGTTTCTAAGAGCAAAAATATGTCGTGACTAGTTAGCGAATATAGTAAGTTTCATATAACTTCAGTAAATTTTGACAGTTCTCGAAAAGTGCGGCCGAGATGTATCCCTTAACCACAACTGTTCTGTCGGAGAAGAAAACGATCATTGTAAACAAACTACTGCTCCAATGACAAGCATTGAAAGATAGACAACTTCTGTCCAGTTCTTAGGCTACTGTAACTGGTTCCCATTCCTAAGTGCTTAATTGTTGTTATGATCACATACCGTAATATAATAGTTAGCGTTCTGTTTTATTTTATCGGTGGGGTGGGGAACTGTAGTTTAATGTCTTTCGTGAGATATATATTTTGTGGTTCTTCTTATGAGAGAGTGGCGATTGGAACTTTCATTGTTTTGATGATGCAGTTGAAAATTTTGTTCGTACGGAAATAGCATTCAATTTTCTATAACTCAAAAGTTTTAACTTCTTTGAAAGAACTAAATGCGATAAATATGTCGCTGTTCGTACCGATGCGAGAAATGCTCAACCGATAAATATCATTGCATTGTTTATATAATGAACTACACTAAGAGGGCACTTATTTAGACCATGTACATTTGAAAACCTACCGCAAGAACAAAATGCAATAAATAAATAAATAGGTCATTGTTAATACCGATGTGAGAAATGCACATTGTAAACATGTTAAGCAAATTTAACCTCTACGTAATAATTGTTAGAGTTTCAATCAAATAAAAGTCCAAATACATTAAAAATATTCTAAAAACAATTTAAGAAAACATAATTTACAAAACACACAAACTTCCTGTTCCCTTCGTAATTCCCAAACAGGTGCCGAACTTTGGATGATTAATTCACTAAAATCACTTGTCGGCTGATACGAAATAATTTATTTGCTGACTTATGCAATTAACAAAACACTTGAACTATTTATTGAAACCAACAAATTCAAACTTCACAATGCAAATAATTTTTCGCTCGCGCTTCGCCAATGTCAAAGGAAATGGCGGACCACAGCACACAGCAAAATATTTTACAAAGCGGCAGACACATGTCGATAATTCATTACACCGAGGAAACTGTTCTAAAAAGGCACCTACGACGAACTACACTCAATTAAATACGTAAATACGAAAATAATTAACTGCATATAAAATATCACGACGTCACCAGCAAGGAATTCTCGCATATTTATAAATTATGACGGAAGAGAGCACAATGTCAACAACGGCTTTTCACCGGGCGGGTGGAGACCATAGACAACAGACTCAACGGAGATTGGTGGAAACCTTTCACATAATCATGATGTTCGCATGCTCTACCATAATATTTCTAAATACTTTTGAAGCCCTTGCTCTATAACTCAGAAAAATTGTGTATTAGTCTATGAGCATTGTAAAATTTTAACCATAAATGTTGCAATTACCGTCAATTTTCCAAATTATAATTTTTAATTCCGAGTACTGGTATTTTCTTGTACAATCATCGCAAAGAGCGCCAACATGTTAACACTTTTCCTGCAACAGCCATCAGCTGACACAGTTCTTTGGAAATGGGGGTCTTCAACTGTTTACATGCTGTGCAGGTTGGTCACAATGTCTGTCAAATTTTATTGAAGTTATATGAAACAGATTATAACTAAATACGTTTGAAATTAGCATTTTAAAAAAATGTTATAAAGTGTACACTTAGTGAAGGAACTTTAGTTATCGTAACGTGTGTACCGAACTTGGAATACCAGTCACGAGAGTTAACTTCTTGGGAAAATCTCAGGTTTTTTATTTAGTTACAAATGAACGGTCTCCGTTTATTTTATATTATTTAAAAATATAATTTTTATAATTGTAATAATTTCGTACCGCCACTTCACATACGCTTTGTAAAATAAGGCAGTTTTTGATTAGCTGCGATGGCTTGGACATTTAGAGGAAATAGATGCGAAACTTTGGAAGGAAAATTAAGCAGGCATTTCGAAAGTTATAAATTAATCGTGAAATAGCTGGTTATTTCCGAATATTCTGCCACTACGTTTTTTTTTCGTTTTACGTGGACATAGCTTATAATCACACATCGATTACTGTTCAAATTCAAAGATTCAAGTTTCAACAACGATTTTTGAACAAAGGGTAAATTACGTATTTATTAATGTAAAAATAATTTAGGTAATCTAGCGTGAAAATTGTGATCCTGTTACTGGCGTAATGCCACCGTAGGTTTGATGTACATCGCGACCTTCCTGATTGAAGCCTTAATTATCGCACGTGTGCCGGTAGCTGTAGTTGTCGAGAAAATCGGTTTCGCATTATTCCGCAAGAAGTTTCGCGCTGATGAAATCTGACCCATTTGCCTTACGAACCGTGATGTCTGCGCCGGCCCCAAAGGTACCTGAAGATCGATACAGACAAACCACCTCCCCATTAAAGAGGATGAGGTCTGCGTAATAAAACACGCAGCTGGTGGCCAGGTAAAAACTTGCTTCTCAGCCCTGTGATGCACACCGCCCTAACTTCCTGTGGCTGTATAGTCTATTCACTTACTGTTTCTTAACGCTTTTTGAATCAAACCTTTGAAAAATCACCCCATGTATGGCGTCTTTAGTTATTTTCTAAATATGCCATGTGTCACAGGCGTTTTGTACCTCTGTTAAATAAAAGTATCCTATTTTTCGTTAAATTGAAGGTTTACTTTTTTTTTTTTTTTTTTATTATTAATTTTTACATAATAATATTTCATCTATAATAAATATTTATAAAACAGTTAGAAAACATGTGTGTTGGTAGCGCACAGGAATAAATAGTTCCAATACAAAATATTATCACAACTGAGTACGCAATAATTCGATGCGTCATGCTTCGGAGTACTTTTCTAGACTTATATAAGCTTGGTTTGTTCGAGGCGAAGGAATATTCTGGAAGTGGAACTTCAGAAGTGCTTCATAAAAGTGCGAAGTGACCGCGAATGGGCAATACGTTTGCACCACGGCATAAGCGCAGTTTTTATATGTAGGAGACATGAAACTTGGGAGTCGCGTATTTTACCTAGTGTAGACACAATTTTGTAATCTTTCCAGATAATGTCATGACAAAACTGCCTCTAATTTTTTTTTTCAAACCAGAGTTAACTGATTTAACCAGCTTTAATATTCCTGAAAATGCACATGAATAATTAATCAGTACACGGTTAAAGTGGACGCAAGAGAACCAAAATTAATGCATAAATTGGCAGACAAGATTAACGAGATAAAATTTCAGCAAGCTACCTTTCCACGGTTCGAACTCAGAATATCCGTCCAAAGTCCGTTGGCGGTTACTGCCAGCTTCTCTGAAGCCCTGCTAATTTTCTGCTTCTTGAATATTCCTCCGCCTCGTGCAAATAAAGCTTACCCGAGTCTAGAAAATTACACCACAGGGACAAAGGAATGCATTAATACTCACTTAGTGTAATTATATTTTGCATAAAAGATGTTTCCTGCTAGGCATTGTGTACACACCTATCTTCTTTCTGGTTTTATTTATACTGGTTATAAATGAAATATTAAATTTAGAGACAGAATCTAAGCAAACGTTAGTTTAACCCAAAATAAGATACTTTTATGTCAACATGAGTACAAAACGCTTGATGTACGTGGTGTATTTAATAAACAACAAAAAACGTTATGCGTGGGGTGATTTTTCAAATGTTGATTCAAAAAGTGCGAAGAAACTGCAAATTAGGCTACAGGTGTAAAGCCATTGTTACACTGTCAGATTTTCCCCTTCAACTAAATTTGACAATAACATTTGAAGACAAAACACGGCCATAAAATGTTTCCTTCCATCACATGTTATCAAATATTCTTGAATGTGTTTTAAAATGTGCCACACTGACAAATTTTTTTTTGCTGTGAGAATCTAATCTGAATTATTATTTTCATGGTGACATATGGCTTTTGTTTTTCCATGCAGACCTGTGTAGGAAGAAACGCGGGGAATGTTGTAATTTACCATCACTTCTTTACTAAATTAAAATTTTATTTATCGGAGATGTTTCCTGCACAATGAAATTATGTGCCTCTGTAGTCGTAATATTATGTGCAATAATAACTTAAAATTGAATCAAGTACAAAACAACTTCTACATAAATTAATTATCTTCAGAACCTACTTCGTTTCCAGTAATTGTTCGTTATTTTCCAGTTTCTTGCCGTCCATTTTTGTCGTGCACGATTCTGATTGGCTGAGACCGTCAAACATCAAATACATTTTATAATCGGTCCAATCTTCAAAAGTTTGATGGAAACTGAAGCCATACAACTTTTTCAGACAAATATGGCAGCGTTTGTGACGTTTCGATGACGCCATAACGGTCCAATTTTATTTTACCAAACTTATTTTAAGCAGTTTGACGGGAAAATTTGACAGTGTGACAGACGCTTAACAGCCCAATTTACCACTTCATTGACTAACCTAAAAAAAAAAAATTACATTCCTGTCGGCATTTTTCGCCAGTGTGATGCCAGCGCACGGATCCTCCAGGCGATGTACAGTTGATGAGCATGATCGTCCGGGCGTGGCTATCATTCCTAAATATCTCAAATACTGCGGCTACGCGTGATTTTAATTAATTAAAACATCAAAAATTCCGTTCGTGCATACATGCCCCGCTATATGCCAATTAGATCCTGTCACACTACTGAACTATACACGTGACTGCATAAAATCTGGAGGAGCTGTCCCAGTGTTTAGTCGTTGTTTGTTGAAGATAACATGTTAAGCTTTTATAAGAAAAATACGTTCTGAGAACACATGGACTTTCATTGACGTGTAGATGAAATGTTTACAATTTCTGTTACACCTATAAGAAATCCAGTTATATCATTTGCCAATAAAACCCGAGTACGTAGAGCAAACGCAACTACCGTGCGTTGTAAAATAATTAGTTTGTTTTCATTTTAAAAATTTTGCTTTTAAGTACCAAAATTATCATTAATTAATATCTTAATTTTGTGATGTGTTCCAACGGCGTAGAAAGCGGACCGATGCGCCACGCCGAGGTAACGGAACAACTATGCTGCACATAATGCGCACTGCGCGAGTAAAGGAAAACGACCTTGCACATTTTCGCGTCTCGTAGACCCGTAGGTCTTATTTGCTCCGACACACGCGTCACTATGCATTGTTAGTCAGATGTAAGCTAGGATAGGTTAAGCTGCCTTGTGTGGAATTATTATTTTAAAATAATGTTCAATAATTTAACAGTACTTGTTAGTTCGTTATTTGCCGTTCGATGGGTTGGGGGGGGGGGGGGGGACTAATTTACAGAAACCTTTGGTGTCATTGAACGCAAATAAAATATATGGAAATTACATTTACTATAGTCTCAAAATTTATTTTAATTTTAAAATCTTACTTCACGAAAAAACAAATTTAACCTAGGCATTACTCCACCCTCTCTTGGATCTAGGATTCTGAAAGGAACGAAGAAAAACCTAGACTTCTTTAATAGTCTCTTAGGTGCTATGGAGAACTGGTACCTGAGATTTGGCGGGTACTCATTTAAAATTTTTGTTTGTACTGAATCGTTTCACGCAATAAGTAGACAAGTTTAATAAAGACGGCATATCTCCAACTGATTACAGAATACGAGGTGTTATCTCTTTTTATAACAGCATTAAGCTGTTCCCGATACACAACGCTAAACGTGGTCTTCAACTTTGTAGGCGTTATTGACAAATATCTATTCGGTTCCGTATTGCCTACCAGAATAATAGATTATTTTTCTCCGTCTTCTCTTAGTTTTGTATTTTATGGTCTACGCCTATGTATCTTCTGACGAACATAAATGTTTTTTTTTTTGTTCGATACAGTTATAAAAGGTTTTCCATAACAATCAGCATGTGTAAGTACAGAAACCAGAAACTGCGAATAAAATAACATGGGCGTTGCCCTTAAAGTTGTGAATGGGAATTTAATTATTTCACATATCATAATAGTTCATATTCACGCGGTCATTACGCAAACTGCTCACGTTTAAGCTTGGAAATGAATAGATGATAAATTATGGACATTTAAGAACTTTGAAATTTAAAATGACGTCACGGTCTTGTTGCAGCGAAATGTAAAGGTGTCGCTGGTGGGGGGGGGGGGGGGGGGGGAGCATAAAAACCAATTGACAGAAAATATAATCCATAAAAAGTAGAAAAAATGTCCCAAAGAACATGTCAAATAAATACGGTCAATTGATAAAGGTGACAAATTCAGGTACATAAGGGAAGTAATTTAACAGAATAATTAAGAAAGGGAAGCTATAAAATCAAGAGTTAACAATATTAAAACTTTCAGCCACGGATACACACACACATTCACACACACACACACAGATATATATATATTATATATATAGATGAGAGAGAGAGAGAGAGAGAGAGAGAGAGAGAGAGAGAGAGAGAGAGAGGAGAGAGAGAGGGAGAGAGAGAGAGAGAGAGAGAGTGATTTTCTCTTTACAAATACTGAATTTAGAAATTTCCCAACAGTGATTCTCCCATAATCACGTTATGCAGCATAATATCTGACACTACACAAGAACATGATCTAGAAAGAAATATAAACAGAAAGAATAACAAGAAAATGAAAATTATTGGAATAAATTTAAGATGGAGAAGAATACACGAAGTAATATTGAAGTTTATACAAAATCGAGAATGTTACAGACACATTTAGGGGGGAAAAAATTGCATATTATGGACACGTTCAAGAACTTATACCAACCAATACGCACGAAAATATTTTTAACTGCAACAGAAAATTAACAACGTATGGATGAAAAATCGGAAAAAGGATATGGAAGAATTCCAAGTTGCATCTAATACACACGTTAAAATTTTCGTCATTTTGGAATAAGATACAAACATTTAAAGTTTTCCAAAAAAAAAAAAAAAATTCACGAAGAAGAGGTTTGACCTCATTGAAGGAACGATAAACACCTGGAAAGAATGAAGGATATTTGGGAGAAAAAAAAGGAGGTAAGAAATAGTTCAATTGAGCGAGCTGCATAGTAACTCATGCGTAAAATGACAGATAAGGGAAATATTTATTGCACAAAGAAATCTCTTGCCAATATATTCCCATACTAATCCTACTGTTACGAAAAGTCGTTCTTTTCTGTCGAACGAACTTCTCATAGAGCCAATGACGGTAACAAACACACTGACATAAGAATGAAATGTTGAAATAGAACAGAAATTATGTTATTTTAAGGAAAATAATCATACATATTATTATGTATTATTTGAATATAACCACGCAACGAGGCTTAGAACTAAAATCCATGGGAAGTGGAACTGGGGGATGCGATTCGTTTTAATTAGCTGCACCTGCATTCACGTGCAATGTGGATAAATAATCGCTTTGAAGAACCATCGTTAATATAACCGCAGTTTGTACTGAAACGAATCCCTTCAGAGTGTGTGTAACCTCATGAACTAGCACGCTTCCTGCATTTATATGACAGTCGATCCGAGCAAACACGCAAATTTTCACGCCACACAGGTCGTCATCAGATCGACTGACTTGAAACATGGCGGCGAATTCGTCGAAACAGCCAAAGAGAGAATGCCCATAGCGGCTATAAGTAGGGACAGGTGCCTTTCCGAAAATACTTACGGCCATGTTGGACTTCGATTTCCTACGTCCACGACCACAGCTTCCTGTCGTCACGGACCTGCGGAATTTGCTTTATTACTCGGGTACACGTTAAACCTGAAACGCGCGCATCTTTGCTATACGTTTGTCATCGGACCATACTTCATGTGACACGCCCTGGGTAACTCTGCGCCAATACGTGAACACTTCACAATCGTGCGTCCCGATCACGTGGAGCTCAGTTGAAAAGTGAGTCACTTCACATCCACGCAGCAGCCAAATGGAGAAACGACGCTGTCTCCTTTACGTGCAGTGCTGTGAAGTTTGGCCTGATGTAAAATAATAACGCGAATTTCGCAGGTCCCTACCTATGGCTATTGGCCGCGCGTCTACTTGAGAAGACATGCTCTTATTTTGACTGGGCCAAACGTAACAACGTGGGCATACTCCGATACTGAACGTCCATGATTCGCGGACAGACACCTGAGTCACGTGACATTTACGATAATCCAACCACGAAAGTGCATACGAACAAAAGTGTTTTGGAGTGCAACTGGTATTGAAATCTTTTCTCAAAAACACCTGTAGCTAGCTATAAGTATAGTAGAAGGTATGACTATTTTAGGGATTTCCCTAGTCGCCATGTGGATCGTATTATAAGATATATTGTAAAATTAAAAGAAAACTGGAATATTTAATTGCAGTTAAATTTTCAGGGCAGGAATGAAAGTCGATATTTTGTTTCCAATTCATAAATTTGGCTGTTTCATCATACATGTAGTCGTTGAATCGTGTCGAAGTCAGCAAAAATCGCACTGTAAAAAAAATTGTGGAGAAATTCCCTTACATGCAAGGAAAGCTAATTACCTCTACATGTAAGATAAAATTACCTGTCAAATGTGGAGTAAATTTATATAACTAGTAAGGAACTATCCTCTAAACGTACGGAAAAAGTACCTGACAAAAATGGGAGGAAAATCTTATTAAAAAATAATATTAACTATATCGTATAACAAATTTATATTTAAAATTACACGAGGTTATGTTTTATCATCACCTACGTCACCTGACGAAGAGTAACCGAAACTTCAACTTTAAAATCCTCGAGACTTGCTTGCGGGTGGGCGCGAACCATGTGCCTCTATCACGATACGCTGATGCGTTATCCACTACACCACGACGACGAGATGATAGCACGAGTGAAAATTAGTGTGTTAAATGACTGTTTCTTCCGCCCGTCCTCCCACTTAGCTGTTGAGAAAATGCTGAAGATATGCGCGCGTCGTAATGTAATTTTCCCATCCATGTATGGGATTTTTCACTACCATGTACGTGAATTTTACTCCAGAGTGCAGTGATTATACCCTGCGTGTAAGGAAAACTATGTTTCCCACACAGGTTTGAGTATATTACCTTGCATTTGTGAGATAATTTTAATTAGTTCTCTGTATACGACATGTATTCTTAAGTAAACCAGTGTTTTCAACTACAGGGACATTGCTGTATAATATCTAAGCTGAATGGTGCATTGAAACCCTACGCCGTAAAAAAATAATTACTGATTATCTTCCTAAAACGCAACGGAAGTTTTTGACCCATACACTGACCACACATCAAGCTGCAGATATGGGAGTGTTTAGAACGCCGTTACTATACGAAGTTGGGAACTTGCCCACGGATCTGACCGTTTCCTGAGCAAATTTAGGAACGCTTTCTCACTACGTGTATACACCAGTATGGTAAATTTTCGAGTAATAGCGTGAGTGAATAGTCACCGCTTGGAATTCTGAGGAAAAAGATCACACGCAACTCTTGTTAATGCAATTTCCCATCGCCATCCCAATTCTTCGTTTCGGCCGGACGTAATCGTGAGGCGTCAGACATTTTTTTTTTTTTTTACTGTGGACGTTCCTTAAGGGATGCCTGCCCCTGCATCGGTATTCTCCTTTTGGGGGGTGGGGGAGAAGCGCGGGAGCTATAAGGGCTGCAATGGAACGCGCTACAAGAGCGCCATCGCCACAGGACTCTGAACTGGCGTGCAGTTTTCTCATAGTGCTCCGTGTACCTATGGGACTTTCAGCGGCGACCCTATCGTTTTATGTCGTAATCATAAGAATAAAAGTTTGACGCACGTCCCTGGTTCCTTTTCCAATATTTTCTACAGGAATTTTCATACGTAAAAACGACCGCGTAAACATCTGTTTGAGCCAATTTCACTATGAGACACCTGTCTCAATTTACTGCAAAATTCGCCTCCCCCCAACCCCCCGCCCAACATCACGTACCTGTTTGACCAAGACGCCTACATAAAGACTGCAAAGGTTTGTGACGTTTGTGAACTTTGAAAAACGTATACGTGAGCACGAGGAAACATTCATTGTTTCTACAACAAAAACACTTCACCTGTCTTCCCATGTCCATAGTTGATTCTGTGTAGAAACGCTTCTTGTTGACTGCAGGAAAACACAACATGGCTAAAACACGGAGCACAGATAACACACGTCCCTCTTGCATTGCCGGACTGTCCGGCTCTGAAAACGAGAAACTCTGGTGTTTCGCGCAGGTGTCGCCGTGTGGCGCTGTCATCGCGGAACGATAGTTTGCAAGCACAGAGCATGCGCCACGTGACGCCATTTCCGCTAAGTGACAGTTGTGTTTCAAAAATTAAAGACTGGGGGAACCTTCCGTAGTACCTGATAGGACAAGGAATTCGCGGTGCCCCGCTAGGGGTTATAGTAAGAATTATGGTATAAATAGTCGCGAGACGGCCTCGGCAGACCAGACATGGACAGCCTGGGGTCTCCGACTTAAGCTACGTATTCGCACCAGTCATGGCCCATCCGGCCGGAAAAATAAACCAAACTTGATAATTGTAGGCGCTTTAGATCATGGCGCAATATCTTGCAAGCTAAGGCACTGCCTATAAATCGGCACTTTTAAGGATTGTTAATTTTTAGTATTTGCCGAAAATAATCATGCAAAGGATGAAAGGTTTTACCAAAGTGGTTTTAGATTGCGTCCAGTTTTGACCAATTTATGGTTCAATCGCGTCCATTATGGACTTTACGCTAAATCATTGTCACGTTATTTAGGAGAAAATTACATGTTCATGTTTTTATATTTATACGCCAGTAAAATTTGTCAAAGTATCTAAAGAAATTAGTTGCAATGCGTCCTGGCGCGCATGTATATTTGGACTTTGGTAAAGCTTAATGCTATTACAATTAGCCACGTGTCACGTGTACTTGTATGAAAAATATGATTATCACTTTTGTCCATATGGGACACTTAGAATACTTTTAAGATGTTTTTCAAAGTTTGTCATATGCGCTGGCGCGCGCATAGAAATACATTGACTTTTCAGCCAAGTTAAAGTTAGTCCACATTAAATTGGAGAATACAAAATTCGGCCCCATGTATATCTGTTTTTTCCCGTTGTAATTTTGGGACAGTAATGTAATTTTCAGAGATAGCAAAGTTGCAATGCATCGTGGAGCGCATACACCTGAATTTATGAACGGTAGTTTTAGTCAGGTTCTTTTAGCTTAAAATTGCCCACGTGTTGTGATACTAAAATAAGAAGTTGCAGTAAAAAAAAAAAAAATTAATAATCCAAGTCAGATGTTCTTTTCCATCCTTTCTGTAAAGGTAGATTATTCAGGATAAGATTGCAGGTTTACACTAATTTGAAGTTTGCATAGAGAAAGTTTTCAAAATAATTTTGTTCTTGCTTGAATTTTGGGCAGTGTTATGTCCCTTTGCCACGTCCTTGGGATAAGGGCATCGCAGCTATCACAAAAACATGATTGAGAGAGAAATGGAGAAGCTGATAAACGTATACAGGTTTCTTAAATGCTATCCGTAAGCAGACCTCACTCAGCCACGCTGGGTGGTTGTTCTATGCGGACTGAATCTAGAGCAGTAAACAACTAGAAAATTCCTCACATAGAAGCAGAAACTCAATACAGCTAAGTTCGGCAGCGTGGACCACAAAAAGGATTATCGTGTCGGCTCGCTTTTTTGGTAACATGTACGTGGCTCTTGGTTTATCGCGCGCCTGTAATTCAACACATCCCATTGACATGCCGCCGCTATCGTATAACTGCTTTCCTTCAATTCCGCTCGCTGGCGCGGGATGCGAAGCAGTGGGCGTGAACAATATTTACACGTATTTCGAGATGTGGACTAACGTATTAATTTTGTTCAATTCTGGATAGAATGTTAGAATTCCTGCCTTTCATTTCATTATTTTAATTTTTTTTTTTTACAACGCCATGAATTTTTTAAACAATTATTTTTTCCATATCACAGGCAAAATGGACGTAACATATCAGAAATTTACAAGATTATTATAGCTTCTTAAACGCCCCTAAGGCATCCGCCTACCTAGATCTTTTTTTCCGCGTTTGAGGCCGAGAAAGCTGTAAGCGATAAAGACGACTCTTTCAAGCGCGTCAAGTGCGCCATCGCCTCTAAGCGCAAGGGAAATGGCGTGCAGCGTTCTCGTCACACTGCGTGTACGTACGGGACTTTAGGTGGCGAACATATTATTTTATTGGTGGAAAAGTATGTATATAGGAAGGTTCTATGCAGTACCCTTAAGTTCAAGTTATCAGATTGAGAACAGTATGGCACAAACTTTCACCATCAAAATCAATGAATGTTAAAAATTAAATATAAGAATATATCATTTTGAACTTCAACTTTCTGCCCCATTCCCCCCCTTTTTTTTTCCTTCAGCGAAAAAAACAGAATAAAATGTGTGCCATAAGTAAATGTAAATATCTTATCTTATCATATTTGCTAAAGCATAATGTTATTGACTAAGCGCCACCAGCGCATATATGTAAACTTTATATACGTAATTAATTTAATTTAAAAAAATTCATTTACTCCCCTGCACTACACATTGAAACGATGAAACGCACCCCGTGGGCTGCCCCGGGAGACTAGGGAACCACCGTCACTTGAAATGCGAGATTAATTAGCACACTTGCAAACAACACATTAACACATTAGACAGATATCACAACACTAACACTCACTCCAGCCGTGAGGCTGGAGGAGAGCCTCACTCCCCCGCCGAATACAACTACGCCTCAATTTTCTTAAAATAGGCAAGAAATTTAAAACAGCCTTAACGGGGGTCCGGCGCCGAAGAAAAGACAGTTACACGGCGCCCTGGCGCCTTACCCTGAGTCGGGGTGCAATTGTCGTTACAATTACCCTGTGAGTTATGGGAGTCTAGGCTCCTGGTCGCATTGCGCACAGGCCATCCGGTGGCGAATGAGGGTTCGGCGGTGACCGTTGAGTAGTTTTGTATGTATCTGAAGCGTATGTTTTGAGAAACAGTATTTTGAAAAAGATGTTTTGAGCCATCTTGGAGTGCTCCGGAATGGTGTTTCTAATATCCGTGACGTCTTGAAAGCACTGAAATGCCCTCGTATGAAGTGTGTGTTCTTTTCGTAGGTCAGCAGGTTGGACGCACGATTAATAGTTTCGTAGTAAAACGAGTATTTCAAACACTCTGTATAACTCATTTCCAACGCCAGGTAGACGGGAACCTTAAGGCCAGGCTTCACCATGCATGGGCGTATAGAGAATCAAAGGCTAAATTCGGACAAAGAACTCTGTCTTTTTTTTGTGGTAGTACTTCCAACTTTTTTTTTTTTTTTTTTTTTTTAAAGACGCATTTACATTTGTAAACATTTCGAATTCGAATTTTTAAATTTTGATTACACTTTTTAACTATCTATAAAATGTCATAATTTTATAAATAATGAAAACGTACATATGAAATTAAACAATCAAAATTCGGAAGGTTTACAAATCTAGACGAGTTCAATCTCTAACAAAAAGTCTTCAGTTGCAAATACTACCACAAAAAACGACCGAGAGATCTTTGTCCGAATCTAGCCTTTGATTACCTATACTCCCATGCATGGTGAAGCCTGGCCTTAAAAAGACGGAATACGTAACCTGGTTTATAGATGGGCGAGTTGTACTGAAAACCAATGATACTGGTGTCGGAAAAAAAGCTCTATTTGCCTTTCCTACATGCCGTTCAAAATAAATTCTACAGGCCAGAGAGCGGGGGAGAACATTTGACTCGCCCGCGTATATTTCTCGGCCCCGCTCGATCCCGCGATCGTCCTTTTGGCGAACGGCGAATCGCCCTACACTAGAATATTCGTCTCGCACACGGTGGGCGAAGCGCGTTTGCTGCCCCGGATGGGCAACGAACCGGGACGGGGAGGTAAACATTTGGAACCAATAACCGTCGACCCGTGGAGAGCGCGCCATATGTTCCACTGCAGTTCCCGATACACGCGGCTCTTATGCCCCACCGGCCAGGTATGGGTGGTCGATACCCGGCGATACGGGCGACGGAACACGTATCGGGAAAATCGTGCCGTCCAGATGTTTTTCGTCTGGTCGGTCAGTTGGACGCGCGGGAAAAGAGGATACAGCCTGGCCTTAATTCAAACTCTTATCCACGGAAGGTTTGGATAGGAACAAGGTCGGCCCGAGTAGAACGTGTCCACCGATTTAGCGCAGGTAAACTATTTCGTCGTTCCGGGCATGGAAGCTGATTAGCTACAGGCTATTCGCGGTAAAATTATCGCATTTTTGAAAGCCCTGCTTAAGATCTACATGCACGGTCGTTGTGTATTCTTCCGCCTTATGTAAGATTAAGATTGTCACTGGCCTCATCGCTTTATTCGTTCGTTGAGCGAGTGAAACTGTGAAATTGTTAGAAAAGTAAACGTGTAACAAATCTCATTTTTACACTTCGATGCATTAAATATAACAGGAAGCGAAAGAAAAACATTATGTTATCACGAATGGTTACCTAACACGTTTTGTTTGACTTAAGATACGGAACTACTTCCCATCCATCGTTACCAACTTTGCTGGGTGCATGCCACTCAGGTCGCTCTTTATAATATAGGTAAGAACAGTGATTTTTTCCTAAAGTTGATTTCAAAAGTGCTCACTTAATTGTGAACAGTCTATAATTATATTAGGTACGGCTTTATCACAAAATGAGCGCGACAAATAAAAGCTGTTGATTAGAAATGTTATTCCAAATTTTTAATTTTGGTTTTGAGATACATTAATGATAACGATATAAAAACAATATCAAATTATTGAGAAAAATAATATTCATTGTATTTTTTATTTAATATACCCGTTTGAAATTAAAATATTTTCATGCTCAAATTTCAAAAAAACTTATTTTAACACGAAGTTACGTTACAGAAAAAGTTTTTATTGAGTTTCGGAAAATGGCATGATACAAATTCTTTAAAATTCGAGCCTTGTTTTACCTAACGTAAGTGTTAAAATTTCAGTTATTTGATTTTAAATTTTATTTTAAAATTTTGAAATTGAATTACGGATGAACAAGGTAACAAAATTTCAAGAAAATATTATTCGCGACATTAAGATGACGCGCAAAATTATGTATGTAGCAGCCTTAAATTGACATAACGTGAAGCGATTAATAGATTTAAGTTTAAACAGCTTATTGTAATTAATTTCATGAAACATCACTTATGCCTTAAAATAAAATGCGAAAGATTTCTTCTATGTTTGTCACTTATAAATAATAGCAGTAGCTTGATCCCGTACCATTATTGCATGAATATTTCTGCATGTTGTGTGCTTAAGTCGTATTATATTACCAAAGCATTTTAAACATTTTTCATTTCGGCTGCAAATGTTAAGTGGCCGAATTACCTAACATGCATTGCTGTTCGTGCTTAGAATTCATAAGAAGTGCGAGTTATTTACAGTATACGTATGTGGGCATTGTTTACATTTCCAGGCAACAGGGAACTTGCCCCAGACAAAATTATTTCTAGCTGTAGCCTAAGTTATTGCCTTTATCCAAACACATTTTCGTTAAAATAAAAAAAAATATTCGCTAGAGGAGGCGCATTTAGTATCCGCTAATTACAAAAGAATAGATTTCTGCTCATTTTATTTTATTTACTTCGACCGCTGCGTTTTATAACAAAACAGGGCTGAAAAAGTAAATAATCATTAGCAGATATTTCAACCACGACATGTGGTTGGCTGTAGCCAGTATGCTGTGCTCGAGAAAATTTCCCCAAGTTTCGCGAATGGCAACATGGCAAAATAAAAACCTTTCTACAATCGCACGCCGCTCGCTTCGTACAGCGAAGACGCATTGTTATGGTATGATTTATGGTTCATTATGATAACTTAACGTGTCTATAGGGGCGCAGCATGTTATTGATAAGAGTTATGTAGCGAACACTATTTAAAAGGGATTTTAACATTAAGTTTGTACAATATTATTTCAATATAAACATTATGAAATATGCATGGGTGGGGGGGGGGGGGAGCTATACAAATATAGATCTACTGAAGTATTAATTTATATCAAATTTGCAAATTATGAAGATTTAACTATCCACATTCTGAGTAAAGTCTAATTCGATAGTTTCCACCCTGTTAATGATTCCGGAGGCTGATTAAGATGGCGGAAGTCGAAGCCTGGACAGACCCATCTTCATTGGTCGTCGCTCCATTGGCCCGACGACAAAAGACACCGCCCAAGGGCTACACTGCCCTATATCGGCTATGTTGTCCCCGATTACTGCACTGTTAAAAAAATAATAATCCTTGATTTTACGGGAAAGTGCTGGTAAAAAAATTATCCAGAAGTGTCCGTAAACTCTCCGTAAAATTACGGACACATCGATTCTCAGAAACGGACTTTCCATATATTTCATGGAACCTCTCCATTAATTTCCAAGTTAGTTTTCTGTACTTTCCGTTTAGAATAAAAAGAGATAGTGAAAACGTCTTTCGTTTTATTTATGTAGGTTTTCTACCGTGTATAAAAAATGACCTTAAAAAGTTAGAATATTTTCTACTTAAGTGAGGTTTGAACCAGAGTAAAAAAGTTACCAGTCCACGACTCTAACCAATTTTTTTTTTTTTTTACCTTCATTTGACGTTGTTGTGACATTATTGACGAAGTTATAGTGAAACCGACTTGTTGACGAATTCCCAGGGCGACGGCCGAGTTGGGCATCCGCCACGTCGGAGGCACCGAGGCGCGAGCCCGCGACCCTTCAACTACAAGTCGGCCACCCTACCCCTGAGCTATGAGGGCAGGGCTCCAATCACTTACAACTCTCATAAGAAAATTGTGGTATAACTTCTGTATTTGTATTTGAAATACAAGAACAAAAATTCCGTTCCTATTAAATTTAGTGTATTTTTAGTGTTGCCAAATGTTATAGACGCCTGATGCTATTTTTTTAATGTTTGAAAGACTAGGCCATAGTCGCGTGGATGCCGCAGAAACGATAATTTTCTTGTTACAGTGGCGAAGAAAGCTTCGTGTAGAATCGGCATTGTTCGCCCCCGTAACTCGAAGCCAAAGGGAATACGGAGACTTTCCGTATTTTGCATTTACGGACTTAACTCCGTTTTTCGTCATTACGGATTGCCTTTCCGTATATACACACTGCACACTTCCGTAAAACATTCCGTGAATATACGGAAATTTTCAACAGTGTGGCGGAAGGATGCGAATTTCTGTGGTTTGCGATTTCGTAACTAATTTCCGTAACCACAGCCCGTGTCCTGGACAAATATGTGAAGGTGTGATTAGGCAGGCCGCTCAGCTAAGGCCTGATCACTACTCCTAACATCAAGCAAGCCGCTGGCAGTGAAAGTTTGAGACAATTATCTTGTTTACGTTGCGGATTATACGAGACGTCTCGTATACCTTGCGGACTGCTCGTATACGAGCTGCTTTCGTACGACCTCGAACTTGGACTCCCCTGAAATGTTCACCTTTATATGTCGCTACAATTTATTTCTTCTCATAATTATATTTAGCTATTTTTTTTTATAAATCAAATCTCGATATAATACTGCTTCGCGTTTAAGATTGTATTTACTTACTTACATTTATTGGCTTCAATATTTATAATTTTTTTGTAGGAAGAAAATAATTCATCCGGTTACACAGCTTTAGAATACAGCGTGGGCGTTCTATAGGTGTATACAATTTTTTTTTTATTGAATATATTCATTGAATGTTATCAGTAATGATATATCGGCGCTCATACAGTTATTTTCATCCAATCAGAGAAGCTTTCGGAAAGAATGGTAGAATCTGTAAACATTACATCAGCTTCTCCTTATACATTTTTAACGCCGCAAATTGTTAAGTGATATATTACAAGATAGTCAATTAAATAAAACCTCGGAACTCTCAAAATATACAGTAAAACGGAATAATAACAAACAAATAATGTCAAGAGACTTGACTTATAAACTAGCCATACGACAGATGCAGTAAAACATAAAAATCCCACTCAATTGGCACTGCTACGCGCATTAAAACGTTTGACATTCTTTTCCAAGTCGAATGTGCAGAATTTAATTTCACTTTTTATCTCTTCAATGACGTCAGGGTGCATTAATTTTTGTGACATCGCAGGAAATATTATGACCTATCAACACGCTCCAAGAGCAAGCTGGATTCCACAATCGATTCCCAGGATATCACCGAAATAGTTAATTTTACACGCTCGGTAAATTTTTCACCAAACTTCTCTCTCGAAATCCCGGCAGTCCGAGGATTTACTTTGTTTGGTCGCGCCGCCGGCCGCTCTCGGTAATTAGGACTGGCGTCCCCCCTCCCCCCCTTTTTTTTCCAACCCAGAAATTCCATTGTCGACTTCGCATCCGCACTTTGACAGGCCCAGTCCGCGCGGAATTTTTGACGAGTATCTGACAGGTGCCGATTCTAGTTACAGATATCAATCACCAGCGTCCGCCTGACAATGACTGTCGCGCTCCGTTGTCAAAGTGGATGCTGAGAACTTCCTTCAATTATCCTCCCAAAGCAGTAATTCACTCTGGTCCAGATATAGCCCTGACTGACTTCAGCTGCGGATATACGGCTCGCGCATTTCATTTTTTTTTTTTGCACGTTCAGCTTGCTGCCCTTTAAAGCGCGTTCACGATGAAGCGAGCACTTTTTAAATCGACCTTGGAAAAATGTCACTGCCCCAGCATGTATATATTTCAACGGGAGCACTCTGACGTGCGCTCAGTTAAGTTGGTAACGAAAGATAGAAAGTTGTTCCATATGTTAACGTCGAATAAAAAGTGTTGGGTAGCCATTTGTGATAAGTTAAATTATTTATTTCCCTTTATGCTTTTTTACTGCATAAGAGCAAAAATTAGAAGATTTTTAAAATATTTACTTTCCCAATAATTTCACATTTTCACTTGACCGACGCGTGAATAAAGTTCTGAGGCACGTGACAATCTTAATTATACATAAGGCGGAATAATACACAACATACATACAAGTAGATCTTAAGCAGGGCTTTCAAAAGTACTAATTTCACCGTGAACAGCCTATAACAATACGGATAACGGTTTAAAGCCTATTCACGGTAAAGTGAGCACTTTTGAAATCAACATTTGAAAAATGTCACTTCCTCTGCTTGCATGTATTTTAACGACCTCGCTGAATGGTACGCAACTTGTAAAGTTGGTAACGACGTAGAGAAAATAGTTCAATGTCTTGACGTTGAATTAAAAGTGCTAAGGAATAATTTGAGGATACTTAAATTATTGATTTTATTTTTCTATGTTGTTAATACATGTAGTGTACGAATTAGCAAAATCGTAAGATACTTACTTTTATAATAATTTCACAGTTTTACTTGAGCGACGCATGGATAAAGTGATCAGGCCCATAGCAATGTTAATGTCATGTACGGCGGGAGTACTCTGAATGTGCAAACAAGTAGATCTTACGCAGCGCTTACAGAAGTGCTCATTTTATCTTCAATAGCCTTTAGTAATATTGTCTAATGTTTCGAAATATCGTACATCCTATACCTGCTCAAGCTCCTTATTTAGTTTGGTACCCCAGGAGCACAGACATGAATGATTAGTTCTTCAGAAGATATCCTTTAGTCAAGTAACACCACTTAGCAGTTAAGTACCTTACTGTGCATGATGAACTCGTAAATACTAGCCACGGGTATTGCTATAGTCCATTCACGGCTACTTCCAACACATCTATA
Source organism: Dryococelus australis (assembly GCA_029891345.1). NCBI lineage: Eukaryota > Metazoa > Arthropoda > Insecta > Phasmatodea > Phasmatidae > Dryococelus > Dryococelus australis. The sequence goes on along the minus strand of CM057006.1, from coordinate 26,239,162 downwards.
TGCAGGATATTCCTCTGCCTCATGCAACAAAAGCTTAATGGAGTCTAGAAAATTACATCGAAGTGACAACGCACCGCATTCGTGCGCACTCAGCGTATAGGCTATTCATGTTAAAGTGAGCACTTTTGAAAGCCCTTTCATTTAGAATAGTGGTCAATAAATATATACCATTGTAGCCTTAGACTTTAACTTCCAAATTCATTGGAATATATACACTTTGTTAATTACTTACATGGTAGTATTTATTTTAAAATGTGGTTAAAAGATAATAAATGGCTGAAAGAAAAAAGTAACTAGCTCCTCAAAAGTGCTCACGTTACCGTGAACAGCTTATAATAATATTTTGAATAAGAACTACTTCTTACTAGGCATTACCAACTATTTACTCCCTTTATTTATTCGTATTAGTTGTAAATGAAGTATTATAATTTATAAATAAAATGTAAGTAGAAGTTCGATTTAACTAAAAATAAAGTACTGTTACGTTAACATGAGTATAAAGCGCTTGTGATACATGGCATGTTTAGAAAACTACCAAAACGTCATACATGCGGAAATTTTTCGAAAAAGTTCGATTAAAAAGATGTGAATAAACCGCGAATAGACTATAGTTACGGATAGGAAAAATTTTGTGCATTCATTTCGCGACAAAATAGATTTCAAACTCGTCTACTCTGATGTCACCTTTCCTATTGGATCAGAGTTTATTTGGCACGCCCTAGACAACTCTGAGCCAATAGCAGACTTGCAAGGGAACAAGAAGCGAATCCCATGCTGCCAGGTGTGTGAAACACTGGGGGGGGGGGGGGGGGGCAGCCGCCAATTAACAAACATCTGAGCCTCGGTTGTACGAAGGATTGTGGAGTCTATCCTACAGGTCATTGAACCCGCGGAATTTTTGTCTATCACTAGCTATAGAGTTATAGGTGCATGTGAAGTTCGCCGCGACTTCCATAACAGAGGGACATTAACATACATCCGTCGATGCATTTGGTTACTTCCGAGTGGACAAGAGAAACGAAGACCTGACGTAAGCAGAGTGCAGTAGCCAATGAAATGTTCACCTACCCACGGGTCCAATTTAAGCGTTTCGCTTCATGTCTGTTGGAAATGACAGTTCTATTACACAACTGCGCCCCAGTGTCGAAAATGTTAAAAACGGAAAATTATTCACAGCTAATTCTTTGAACATCTCGTTTATGCTTGGCCCAAGTACAATGTTCACACACATTCGTTTCCTTGTTGAACAATTATTTAGGTAAGAAATCACTTTGATTTTAAAGATCGAATAATATTGACTCCAAATGGTGTTGTTTCAGTCCGAGGCGCAGTGGGAGAAATATAAAAGTGAAAATATTTTTATGTTAAATCAGGCCGAGCAGAGCAATAAAAATATTTAAATTGGACATCCTAATTGACCTGTATCATGCTCAGAACGCCCTTTAAAAGACAGGACATTAATCCCAAAGACATTAATACCAACGAAAACAGAGTCCCAAAAACAAGATACTTGTGTGCGCTATAGTGTGTATGCTGCATTGAAAGAAAACGTGTCAAGATTGTAAAGATACAGGAGAAGAAATTATCGTTCCAATAGCAACAAATTTTATTAAGTTGCAAATAACATCACCGTCAAAATTTCCCGAAAACGACTGTCAGGAAACGTAGCTGACTGTCTTTATTTTAGAGTCCCTGTAGATGCAGCTATACAAGGAACAGGATGTTGAAAATAGCAGTAGCTCACGAACCAGGAGGCATTTTTGTTATAGATATTCAAAGAACGTTACAAATGTTGAGCCCAATGACATTTCAGCAAACAAATCGTTCACCTTAACAAAACAATTCCGAATGCTAGAAGGGCACTGCATATATTTCCTTGACCTGTGTTTTATGAGAAAAGGAAGATATTTGTAATAGATAAAGCATATTTTATGTTTGTTTAAGTATCACATTTAAACCCCCTTAATTAAAAGGGCGCCGCAAGTCGTTATACATTGCTTAATTGTTTTCCTTAGGCATCAATGTCGCAATTAATTATGAACATGTTGTTTTAAAGCTGAAAAAGTATTTAAACTAGCAAAGTCAAGTTAACCTAGTGTAAATGTTCACGAAAGCAAGACTATCAGAATTTTTCACTTGTTTATTTGTAATAAAAACTAGTAGTAATATATACAACTGATTGAAATTCTCATAATTGATTTTATGCACATCAGTTTCAGCCATTAAAGTAATCGTTTGAATAACTGAATCAGGCGTGAATATAATAAAATATGAAACATATTGGTAAACGTTTATGCTAATTTGATTATATTAAACCAGGGTATAGGTTGTTCACGGTAAAATGAAAACTTTTGAAAGCCCTGATTAATATCTACTTTTAAGCACATTGTGTATCCTTCCGCCATATGAAAAATTAACATTGTCGTGGACTTGGCCACTTTATTCATATAAGTAAATATAATTAAATATTTTACAAATTTTCTAATCGATACACTTACGGTATATGCATTAAAAATCATAAATAAAAATGAATCATTGTAGTATTGACATATGTTTACCGAACATTTTAAATTCAACGTTGAGACGTGGCCCTATTTTCCCCTTGTCGTTGCCAACTTTACTGGGCGCATGCCACTACATGTACTTGTTAAAAATACATGTAGGTAGGGACAGTGACATTTTTTCAAGGGTTGATTTCGAAAGTGCTCCCTTTACCGCGAACAGCCCTTAGTTGTTATTATGGTCATGCTTGATAAAGAGTTTTTTTTTTTTTTTTGCAAAATGTACATTTTGAAGCATTCAAAATTTCCACCAATAAGATAATGGCGTCGCCGCTGCAAGTTCGATAGGCACACGCAGTGCGTGAGAACATCGTACGCCAATTCAGACAGACTTGCGATCAGCGGCAATGGCAGTATCGCCCTTATCGCTCCTGCGCCAGGTAGGCCCGGGCTTAAGGCCAATGGTGCACGAAAGCAGTATGTTTACCCGATTTTCGTTATTACTTGTTTTTCAGAGGGTTTATAGAAATTTTTGGCACGACAAGACGTAAACATTAATTTTTAACTACTTCTGCATGGTTAAATATTCACTACCTTTATTATTCTGTGAGCACTGATGAAAGATTAGAAATAAGATATTCTTTCTTATATTCCATCAGTGCTCCGATGGTAGTAGTGGTAGTGAATATCTATAAATGTAAGAAGTTGCTCGAAATTATTCTTTGTCTCTCGTCGTGCCAAAAATTTTGAAAAATAACCTGAAAAACAACTTTTGACCAAAATTGAGGTAAACACTCGGCTTTCGTGCACCAATCCCCTTAACATCGCCGTTGTTATAGGTCGTTCACGGTAAAGTGGGCACTTTTGAAGCCCTAACGACCTTTTCTCTTTCAACCAATTCATTTCCATCCACCACTTGTTAATGTAAACCCTCCCATGTGAGTAATAAACGCAGTGTGTACATCCGACATACCCAAACCCGAAATTCCGAGGCCTCAATGAAATGTATTTACGTCTGACGAAGAAGCGCCCACTTTACCGTGAACGGCCTATAACTTCCTTGGACCCGACAGCAGTCCCGTAGATCTCAGATCTTCCCACGACCACTTCGGTGAAATTGCGCCGCGCATTGACTTCCGGCCAGACGTTTAACACGACCCCGCGGAAATCTCGCGCGGCCTGGCAGGTCGATGTCGTCCCGTGAAAAATTCAAGTCGTGAGCACCGCATGGGAAACTAACCACGGCGCATGCGCGACAATGCCACACGGAGTGGCGTTACAAAAGACCCAACCCCTTTCTCCTCGTGTCATTTGACAGCAAACCCCCCCCCCCCCCCACCCACCACCCCCATTCGCTCTCTCCGTACACGGGATATTTCCGTCTCCCTCCGACAAGTGTGAAGAAGAGCCCCCCCCCCCCCCAATTCACCCCCTTCTTCTTCCTGACTTATTCATAGTGCGACGTGTTAAAAAATTTACGGGACGGATAGTCAGGTATGGAGAGAGGAGTCCGTCTCTTCCAACCTTCTGTTTCCATTCCAACGTGTGTGTGTGTGCGCGCGCCTCGGCGCGAGAGTTATTTCGGCCCTATCGTGCTGCCCTCGCGCCCGGAGACAAACAATGGCGTCGGCGAGACTTTTCCTCGCCCCTGCAGCGTCAGAATGAAATATTCATCTCGGCGCGCGCCCAAAGCACGTCCGTCTCGCGGCGCCGAATTTCGCCCGGCGAAGAAGAAAGGGCCCCGGATCGCGCGGCCGTCGTGTCACGTGACACCCGCGGAAACAAATTAAGGCAGGTGTCTCAATTCGAAGAATGCTCTTTCTTTTTTTTTTTTTTTTTTTGGGGTAAGGAGAGGGGGAGGGGTGCACTCTTTTGCATCGACACGGCGAGAGCTCTGTGGAATCGAGAACAATCACTGTCTCGTGTTTTCTCCGGCGTCGCGCAGACAGCTGATGCCGAAAGGCGGGAAATTAGGTTAAGCCAAAATCGCAATCGTAGCTATTGCAAATAACATGCGTGTGTTCAAAAATAATTCGCAAATAATTAAAACCTCACCAGACTAGTTCTGAGCGCATAAAATGCTATATTTCTTGTTTTACACCGTCATGTCACAGTTAAAAAAAAAAAAAAAAAAAAACGAGACTTTGCCAGATATCCGTATTTATATTTTTATAAATACCTTTAACATAAGTTATTCCCTTGCTTAAACTGTTGAAATTATCCACTTATGCCGGAATCACATAACCCCGACGCGCATGACACTACGGTCAACAGCCAATGAAATACAAGATAGATCGTCGTAAGCCCGACCGATTTTGTCGTCCGAGCAGCAATTTGGGATTAGAAATGATTTCTGTTCTTCGTCGTGTCATGCGACACGACGCACAGAATGTACAACCTTGCAAAATGAAATTGTCTTGTAAGATTTCCCTACGACGGTAAATACGCAGCTTAAAAGAAAAATAAATTGAAAATGACTGTATCTAACTCTTAAAAATAATAATTTTACCTTTGTATGCATTAGCGACACCAAATGGTATAGGCTGTTCATGGTAAAGTGAGCACTTTTTAAGGCCCTCCGAACAAGCATTAACCACTAATAAATATATCTTATTGCAGCCTCAGACATTAAATTTTGAGGGTGGTAAAATGTATATACTGTGTTTATTAGACACATTGCAATGTTTATATTAAAATGCAGGAGGAAGATGGAAATTGTATTAAAGGAAAATTTAGAAGGGCCTTAAAAAGCGCTCACTTTACCGTGAACAGCCTATACCATCATGCATGACAAATTTCCCTCTTGTTCGCCGCCTTTGAGACTAACTTAGCCTACCAGGGCCTTCTAAATAGTTAGGTTAAATGATGAGAGCGTAGTGTCGGCCGTGCTGTAAATACAAGTACTCTCATAGAAATGTGTCGTGGTTGCGTTTTAGGTCGTGTCGTGCTGTGTTGGTCGAGGCTATGTGATTCCGGCATTTCAGGTGAAATGCGACAAGTTTTCCGCCCAGAAAGCTGCTATGACCTTATTCGAACACGGAAATAACGTAAACAAACATGGCGCGTGGCTAGAGAGTGCGAGAGAGCGCCAGCGAGTACACAACTTCGTGCTCTCTCTCTCTCTCTCTCTCTCTCTGTGTGTGTGCTCTCCTTCTTTCGCGCCCTCTACGATGAATCGAGATGAACAAAGAGCGAGATCACGTGACAGCGAGAGCATAAGACAGCGCTCGCCGGGCGAATTGAGACACTGCCTAAGATAGACTGTATGACCCGTTATGCACAAATTATTCGTTTTAGTGTCATTTCAGAAGAACCACCGTCATTAATAAAAAAAATTTCATTGCACCGGTCAACAAATGATAAAAACAGCCAATTTTATTTTATTTAGTGGTGCTGATTACGAATATTGAAACAGAAATGACATATTAGCTCAAGTTTCTGTGATGCACAGGACAAAATGGAAATTTTACACAGGGAGCATGTCGCGCGATTTCACCGGGATATAATCAGCGATACAGAAAATGTTTCAAGGAAAGTGGAGTCCTACAATGTTAGCAGATCACTGTTGCACTGTCACCAAGGACAATCCAGAGGTAGAGGCTGTTCGCGGTAAAGTGAGCACTTTTGAGACCCTAGCTGTTTTTTGCTTTCAGCTATTTCTGATTTCTTTAACCACCTTTATAATTAAATATAGCCATGTTAGTAATAAACACACTGTGTACATTGCATAGCACTCGGAATTTAACATCTAAGGCTAAAATAAATTATATTTATTGACTGTTATGCCAAATGAGAGGACTTTTAAAAGTGCTCACTTTACTGTGAATAGCCTATAGCCTACAGAGGCAAGCAAAGTGAAAGTGCACTACAACAAACTTTTAATATATATATATATATATATATATATATATATATATATATATATATATATATATATATACACATGCATACATATACATACATATACATACACGAAAAACCGTAAAAAAATATTTTTAGTAAAGAATAATGTTAAATTTAAATTTTTACCAACAAGTTAAGTTTTAAATTAATTTTAATTCAACTGAAATGTTGCATTTCTGGAAAGCTGTATTTCATAATCTATAGCAATTAAACATTTCCCTGTTTATATTTAATTTTCTTTAATGTAAATAAATGTCGAAAAATAAATAATAAATTAGGATACAAATATTTGTTAAAAATTTTGCTGACCAGTTTTATAGAAGCATTACATTTTTATGGTTTTGTTAAAAAAAATTTTATATGCTGTTCACGATGAACTGAGCACTTCTGAAATCAACCTCTAAAAATGTCACTGTCGCTACCTGCATATATCCTGACAGGCACACTGAGTGGCATGCGCCCAGTGAGGTTGGTAACGACAGAGGGGAAAATAGTTCCTTGTCTCGACGTTGTTTAAATAGTGTTAGTTAAACATTTGTGATTTTTGTAACTATTTACTTTGTTTATATTTATTTTTTGTCTTATAAATGCTTATATGAGGAAAAAAATAAGCAAACTTGTAGAGTATTTAATAATTTTACAGTTTCACTTGTCGACGCATGAATAAATTGACGAGGCCCACGAAAATATTAATTTTACGTATAGTGGAAGAATTCACTATGTGACTACAATTAGAGTGCGAAACTTCCAAAATTGCTCACTTGACCGCGAATCACCTTAACATGATTGCTAGTAGATCTTCCCTGGATCTCATTAGAAGGCGAGAATGAATTAAGTTTTGTACTAAGTTAATTGTTGCGTAAATATGCGATAGTAGTTAATATAGTATGCCTGTAATGTCGGGTGAAGTAATTAGGTAAGCTTTTGCTATCACATTTTATCCACAAATCCTCCGAAATTTGAATTAGGGAGAAATGAATAAAAATAATTCAATATGGAGGGGAGACGCGGGCACCGAGAGGTGCCTCGTCACACGTTAGGGACGTTTATGTCGGAGAAAAACAACGATATTATTTATATAGTTTATATATAAAAGTACCGCTTTACGAAACGATATATAAAAAAAATATCGATTTTCGGTACAATGGAATTCGAAACTTTATGTATCAAAGTACTATTGGTGGACACCAGGCGTCGCAGAAAGATTTGGTGCCTGTTTTTGGTGAATGTTGCCAAAGAAAACACGGTAACTATTAAATTCGGTTTTTGAATTCGAAACAAAGCTCATTAAAAAAAAAAAATCCATAAAATTTTTTTTTGCGATACCTGGAAAAAGATAGGCCCTACTGATTTCGATAAAATATTGTTGAAATATAAATACGATTCATATCGATATATCGTCGACATATTATCTTCATTACGATATATCGATTTTTTTTCCTACGTCCCTGCTACACGGTCCGGGAAATAAATTTAAAAAATATACCCGGGTGATGTCGGCATCGTTATGGATAGACGTTATTCGCGAGCCCTCGAGAAGAGTTGATGAGGGGGTGGGTAGACGGGTGGAACATTTCCGCTAGATTGGATTAACCCCACGCGCACCGACCAAACCCGTGCTACGAAACAAGGCTTCTCCATATACTGCTGTACAACGGGTTATTGGGTTACATTCCTTTTGTGCTAGTCAAGATTTCTTCTCCCGCTCGCTTGCTTCCATCTCGTGGATTACTCAACCTTCCGACGGGAGGAGAATGCAAAGGTTTGTTTGAAGAGGGTGTATAACCGCTGGCGTCACTTGCAGATGACGTCCTGAAGTGCCTCGTCACACCTTAAGGCTGTGCTGCCGGGTTTGAAAGCAGTGAGAATTTGGTACAGGGAAATACGTGTTAATGAAGATCGGGTTTCTCAAGTCAATTTTGGAAAAAAATCTTAAAAAAAAAAAAAAAAAAACTTACGTGTGAAAAATTACACTCTCAAGTTCTGTATCCACGCAAATATAACAATTTGTTTTTCAGTAATGGTTTTTTTTTTTTTTTTAATTATTACGTTTTCTCACCTTTCCAGGAAACAGATTATAAGTCAATGTTACAAAAGGCTACGATATCAAAGAAGCACTTTTTTTTTCTGGTCAAAATAAGTCCCAGGTAGTATATAGCTATCTTTTGTTGGTGTGTGAGGTTGGTGAGGGCGTTCATTGGAGAGGGGTAAAGGTTGGAAAAGGTGAGTGGAGGGAGCATGGGGGAGGGAGCATGGAGAGAGGGGGTGGGGTGAAGGGGTGAAGGGGTGATTGGTGTTGGCGTTTGGTGGTTAGGGGATGAGTGGTGGTGTGTGCTAATTATTAGAAATTTTTCGGTTAATGGTTTTTTTTCCCCAGTTTAAAGGTGGTGTTGTGTAAAGGGGGGGGGGGTAGGGGGAAGGATTCTGAACTACTGTACGTTTGATTTCGCTAAAAATAATTTTGATCGGAAGAATTCAATACATTTTTTAAAAATTACTTTTATAATTCTGCCCTCATATGGCAAATTAAATCTTTGATTTCGTAAATAATTATACACACTGGTGTGTGGGGTAATCGGCACTCTTGAGTGGAAGTCTCTTCGCAAACTGACGTTTTTCCTAGGAAAATAAATAAAAATCAGAGGTAGTGCGCCGAAATTATTTAATTATTACAATTTTTTTAATTTTAATAATTATTTGTGTTACAGGTGATTGTGAGTGAGGAGGGAGGACCAATACACCCGTCAATTTTCTGGGTACCCAAGTGGCAGGTCGAAATAATTTAATGTTTATTAAAATCGTTTATAGGCAACATTACTCATTGCATTTTTTTAATTAAATGAAAAATACAGAAAATCGGAATTATGATCTGCAGCGATACTCTAAACCGATATAATTTCTAAAACAATCTAAGGTGGCAGTCTGATATTTTTTTTAAAATTTTATTGAAATATTTTTTTTGTTATTAAAATTAATTTTATTAGAATATTTTTTTTATTAAAATTGTTTCTTGAGATGTCAGGGGGGGGGGGGGAAGAACATTAAATCTGGCATCAAGCCCTGGCTGTGACGTCAACAAAGACAGTCGACAGCACCGACCAACATGGCCGCCTGTGACGTCATTGCAGACAGCTACGAACTTCGACTCCAGAAAGCCTATTGTCCCTAAAAGGACGTTGGTATACTACTTAGCCATCTTCAAGTTTGCAAATTTTTGAATAATAAAACATATGTATACGAAATATTCACTTTTTAATAAAAAAAAAGTCTTTTATTTTAAGAGATTCGTCTTTCCAGAGCTGATTGTAATACATAACCTATAAATCGTTGACAAACGCACGTTATTGTAGCGAATATACAGTAGCTTATGAGAACAAAATGAAACTGGAGCGATATGTAGAGTAACGAAAGATAAAATGACAAAACATAATGTATTGATAGAAATTCTTGTAAATAGACTTAAAGTTGCAGAAGCATCTAAAAATTTTAGATTGAAAATATTGATATCCAAGCATACATTTTGTGGGATATCAAAGGTACGTTTAAGACAATTTTTTTTAGATACAAAAAAAAACACATTTTTAAATAACAAAAATCTCGAGCAGGTAAAAGGTAGTCATTTTTCTCCATTACTACAACTTCAGCGATTTCTGTATTGACAAAGTAGAACGTAATATGATCCATAGCTCATAAAACATAGCCAGCAATATTGGTGACATTTCTGTATATATTCTAAACTGGTAGCGAAACCTACCAGTTCAAGCCAAGTCTAGTATAAGCTGTTCACGGTAAAATGTGCACTTTTGAAAGCCCTGCTTAAGATCTACTTGTATAAATATTGTGTTCTTTCTCCTAATGTAAAATTAACATTGCTTTTGGCCTTATCACTTTATTCATGCGTCGGTTAAGCGAAATTGTGAAATTATTAGAAAAGTAAATATTGTACAAATCTGCTCATTTTAACACTTCGCTGCATTAAAAAATACATACGGCGAGAGAAATAATTTAAGTTATCACAAATGACTACCTAACGCATTTTATTCCACGTTGATATGTGGAACTACTTTTCCCTCCATCGTTACCAACTATACTGGGCGAATGTCACTCATTGCTCCCGTTAAAACATACGCAGGAAGGGACAGTGTATTTTTTCTAAGGTTGATTTCAAGAGTGCTCGCTTTATCGTGAACAGCCTTTACGAGACAAAATAACAGCTCTTGATTTCAGAGTTCCGATCGTAGAGAAGTAGTGTCGGTGGGGAAATTAATACTTTCAATATCAACAACGGAGACTCCAATTTTCGTATTTTATTTATTTTTTTCCTTCGGGCGCGTTTTCTTCTGCTGCGAACTTGCCACTTACACCGGAGTAATTCCCTTTAAGATGGATCCTCGGGATGTGACGCAGGGTTATGAGAAGTACGCGAAGTACGGTATATGAGGAATAATCCGCTTCCTTCCCGGCGAACTTCCTGCGCGAGGAATTTTTCACCCCTCCTCCTCCTCTTCGCACACCCCTCGCGATATCTGTGAAGAATCCTAATCCTATTAGCCGAGGCGGGGACGTAAGGCGATGGGCCCGCTTCGCATTCACGTCACAAGCGCGTGATAACGCTAGGAGCAGGGTCTCTCTCTCTCTCTCTCTCTCTCTGTCTATATATATATCTGACATCTCCGCCTGTATTTCCTTGCGACTACAGCGTTATTAGCAGCGCGCGTGATCATATTTAATATCGGCGGAGCTGGAGGCGTACGTATTGGCATCCCACGGGGGAACTTTCCCGTGTGCAGGACGAACGGAAAAACCCTAGACGGTATCGAACCGGGGGGGGGGGGGGGGGTAATAATTTTGCCCACACTCCATTGCAGAAACTTTTTACGTCGCCGGGAAACCAGCACGTGTAAACTTACCGTCATCGAAAAACAACCAGGATCTGCCGAATTCGAAAGATATGTTTCAAGATTGTTATTTGTTTAACCCTGTTTTACGGAGGAAAGGTAACCTTGGGATATTTCCACGAAGGCGTACGTGTGCGGGACCGTAAAATATTTTTACCGATTTTCCCCGCACTTCGTACAATTTACAGTATACGCTGTTCACGGTAAACTGAGCACTTTTGAAAGCCCTACTCAAGATCTACTAGTATGCCCGTTGTGTATTATTCCACCACAGGTAAAGTTAACATTGCCAGGGGCCTCATTATTTTATTCATTTGTCTGTCGAGTGAAACTACGCAATCATTAGAAAATATTTGCTAAGTGTTACATTTATGTGCATTAAAAAAAAAAATGAAAATAAATAGTTTCGGTAATCACAAACGCTTATCTAACAGTTTTAATTTAACGCTAAAACATGGAGCAGTTCTACCCGTTCCGTTACCAGCTTAACTACTTGCATGCCCATCAGTATTCCCGATCAAATGAATGCGCATAGGGGCAGCGGCATTTTCCAGAGGTTGATTTCAAAAGTGCTCACATTATCGTGCACAGCCGCTAGTCATAAGTCCTGGCATTGTTTTGCGAGTGTATGTGTACAATTAGGGCATGCGAAGTTGGTGTTTTATTTCATTACACACATTAGAGCGTAAAAATTCAGCATATTAGCAACTCAATTAAGGTTCCTAACGATGCCACGTTTTCGCCTGACAGACTAATGAATTAAGTCATTAGGCCTAGGTCAATGAGTGTGTGTATATATATATATGTATATATATATGTATATATATATGTATATATATATATATATATATATATATATATATATATATATATATATATATATATATACGCACGCACATACAAATACACACACACACACACACATATATATATATATATATATACACGCACGCACATACAAATACACACACACACACACACACACACACACATATATATATATATATATATATATATATATATATATATATATATATAGGCAGGAAATTACAAGACGAATGTACAAGACGAAAATCTGTATACAACATATCCCCTAAAGTGATTATTAAGAAAGCTACGCGCGACCAAAATTTGAGTTTTGAAATGCGTTTATTTAAAAATATCAGAAACAATTGTGATTAAGCAACAGTTCGGCGAATAATGTTCTGTATAAAGGAAATCTTACACGTTTGAAAACCCGGTCGGTAATATCATCCCCCCTTCCTTTTCGAACTGGTTGTTGGCACTCTACGTTTGCATCAGACTTTGCAAACACTACGTTCTGAGTAAACGTTTAATACCACCCGTGAATCGGCACGTCTAAATTGACGGAAAAGGTCGACTTGTCGGAACAGTTTCAGGCGAACCGTTTGTGAGATAATTCATGTTCAACATTCTGAACAGAACGTGTGTGTTTTGCATATCGGTTACCAGGTAGGCAAACCACAACATAGAGTAAGGCAATTTGAATGAGAATTTTTTCAGGGGCGCGCGGCTCCCTCAGTAACAATCACTTGAAGAGACAGGCAGTACTAACGTTTTACTCTTACAATTTTTGTCAGGAATACACTGCCGAGGTTTGTCCCCATTTTTGTCAGGAATACACTGCCGAGGTTTGTCCCCATGTTTTAGACACGCGTTGTACATGTACAATGAAAAACTGTCTCACTGACATATCAACGCCCAGCCTCAACCGTTCGTCCTAGAAATATGAATTTTATATTAATAAACATTCACTATGTAAAGTTGAAAGTTTCAAAATTCAACCCCTAAAGGAATGGGGGTTCAAATTTTGCACGGAGAAACCATATTAGTTTGTCCTATTAAATGTAAACTTCGTGAAAGTACTATAAATAATATACATATATTATATGTCGTGAAAGTACTATAAAAGATTTATATATGTATGGTTCACCGTATCTTATAAATAAACCAATAGAAAAAGGGTTCTGTCTACTAAAAAAGTAAAAGAAGTGTTAACTAACATGGTGACACGGCCGATTACCAATAACAACTCTAAACTCACCAGCCACAATTCTCTTCTTTTTTTTACACTTAAAATTCATTCCATTATCTCTTTTAAAATATTTGTTATATTTAAAAGTATGCACTGTTTATGAAATATTGTAACGGAAGCACGAATTCCACGCGGACAAAGCCGCTGACAAGAGCTAGTTTCACTTATGGCGGAAGAAACAAGTTTAAGACTTAATCACCCGTGTAAACTGTTTTCGCCTTATTTGGACAGTTAATATGCAGATATTTTTCTAAAGTATGTAAATCAGTTTTTTATGTTGACATAAACACATACATTTCTCAGATTGTAAAGCTCATAGAAATATCTGTGTTATTGAAATCTTCACGTTTACAAGCAAGGGAACGGGATGTGGGAATGAAATAATAATTAATTCAAGCTCTATCGCTCACATTATGTTCTTTTGTATGGACGATAAAGAACTAAAACACGTTTCTGTGATGTTTGTGTTCAAGTGAATATTCGTGCATGCGTTCGCTTAAACGCGCGAGCGTAGTAAATTTAATTGAGAATGGAGCCGGGAAAAAATAATTTGTACTCGACAGATAATTACCAATTCACAAAATAAATTGTGAACCCATCGCGTCTCTACTTTTACAAGTCTTAAAAAAATTGTGTTGCCAATGGCGGGCGCTGGCATCAAGGTCGAAAGTCAGTATACCGCTGATAGATAAATGAAGGCCCAGTCAAAATTTCTCCTGATAGTAAACGAATTTCACTGACTAAAATTTGACATCCGAAGAGGGGCGTTTTGCACCTGACTTGCGACCACACGTATAAGTTCAGTTCGGCGTCTTTTAAAATAAACCATGATAACCCTTTAAGACCCACTTTAATTTACGGTTTCGGGTGCTGCCAAATTAACAATTTTATGATACGTGCTGTACTTAAGTCGCCACAACACTTGTCTCATTGTCATAACCAATGAGCTGTAATTCTATAAGTTGGGCTACAGTTAAATGAACTAATTATGACCTTGACCACTAAGGCGGTTTGCGAATCATTTACCCACATGTAGGATCATTGGCCACTGAGCTTCGCAGTGTGCAGTACAGACAAAAAATTCTCTACACGCGTGCATGATGTACACAGTTGTGTACACTGGGTGTGAATATGTTAACAGAGGTCAGTACTTCTATGAATAATCCTACGTTGTTATCTTCATTAAATATCAACATGTAGGCAATTATAACCTTGCGCTATGCACTGTTATGACAACGTATGTGCGGTCTGCAGTTTCTGCAATGTAGTTAAGTTAAACTGCAGTCAATGATTTAAAAATGGCGTTCCTTTAAGTGCGGGGATTACCAACTGATCCATTTGCAAACATTTGTTGTATTTAGTATTGTAGTTCTTTAGGGGGATAGTAGTTGGAAAATACATCATACTCAGGCAATAGACCACACGAAATATTAAATACCAACAATACTTCGTTAAGCATTGTTTTATAATTTGCAACTTAATTTCTCGATGCTTATACACATGATAAGGACGAAATTCTGACGTTATCTTTGATCGTTATATTTTCACGCAATTGCACATTTTGTCTGTATTCGTTGTACTCAACATTTATGCTTTATTTTAAGAGTCACGTGTGAGTTTTATGTCATTTATGTGACTTCATTGGGGCATAAGATAATATAACATTTCCTTTCTCGGAAGTCATGTTTATTGCCTTTCTAAATATTTTAGAAGTGAAATATAAACACTGTAAACATTCTCAAATGAACCAATTTTGAATACCATCAGATATTCAGGGAAATAAAATTAGTCAACAATTAAGCTTACAGCGAGGCCTGTCTATTGGTTATGAGATTTCTGGAATACTTATTCAATGATATTTTTGCAAAAAATATTTCATCTTCAATTTGAATTACCACAAGCTCTATTAACGAAACCTTTGGCGTAGTTCCTTTATAATCGTGTGTGAATATGCGATATCGTACGGAGGATCAAAACATAATTTTTATCGGTAATCAGTTTTTATCAGCATTAATTTGTAACAGCGGATGTAAACTATTAAAAAAAATATCGCCATCCATTGTAATGGGTAGAGTAGAAACTAAGACTTACCTCATTCTAGCAAGGTAGGCTGAATATAGTGGTTTCTACGGTATATTTTTCAAAAAATTTTAATCGTAGAAAATATGGAATATTATCTAAAATACTTCCATTGACAAAGTCACATAAACGAATGCAGTAGACTGAAATTTAAAAACGATATACAGTAACGTTCTTTACTCGAAGCAAAATGTGATGAAATCATTTTTATTTTGTTGTTATAATGCCTCAATTTGCGTTTACTACAAAAATTATTATTTAACACGATAATACGTATGGTTATGACGTATAACACAACCGTAATATTTGCAAGGGGATTACTTTGAAATTATCTATTCACACTTACAAGTAAAAGTGACCAGAGTATAAAATATATATTTTAATGTCCGTTCGTTGCACAGCTTAAAAATATATTTGGCTCCCGCATAATTAAGGCAATATGTAAAATCAAATTTTGTATGTACTACATATCCTGGAAAAAAAAAATATATGGTGCATAAAAAGAGCATGGCATAAGGGAAAAAATATATGAAAATTTTGCTTTAAAAGTTTTACGTCAGTACGGAGATATAAAGTGTGTGTGTGTGTGTGTGTATATATATATATATATATATTTGTTTTGTTGATTGATAACATCACATCAACTCAGAAACAATTAACAAGCAATAGTTATAGTCTATAATTATGTTACATAAAAAGCACAATGACATAACAATTGCTAGAATGGCATGTACAATCATTTGAATGGCTATTCACGCTAATAGTATATACCAATATTGTTCACAATCATTATTACATAAATAAATAAACACATTTTCCAAGGACCGTTAACACATGTAACATTATAGACCAGTATTATCTTTCACACTAAAAATAGATATCTACTCATCCACGTACAGAATTATTCAGATATACTCAGTATTTTTGTCGTTTACATATTCTTTCACTATGTACCAAGACTTCTAGAGTAAATATGCATAATTATATGTAAGTGTTCGATTTCACGTCATAAACATAAAATATGTGGGTATTTCCTACGTGGTATCATGCCGTCAAACGGTAGTTACCAAAGCAACATGAAGTTCCACGATTGAACACGCCTTCTGTGAACTGCGCATCCACAGGCGGTGGACTTTATGGCGAGCGTATAGGTGTTACCATAATGGCTTGATAATTACATACGAAAATAACTCCAGTTAGACGGGAACCTTAAAACTATTACATTTTAGTCTAGTTTTTTTTTTTTTGCCCGTTAATTCCGGCTGTCGCGAATCGATTTCCGACTATTTCCTAAACGAGAATCGGTAAACAAAAACAGTTTTTTTTTTAACTTCCGGGGAAATTAAATATATTTTACTTGCCTCTTCCGGAAAAAAAAAAAAAAAAAAAACAAAAACACCTGAAAAATCGTGACGGAAAGTACTGGTAGAATTATTAAATATCAAAGAATATTTGCGTGGTGTTTTCTGAGTCGAAGCCCTCCATTCGGAGCTGACTTGAGACTCCTGTTGTGCGAAGGGAAACTTCATAAATCAGATAAAAAGCTAACGTAAAAGACGGTCCCATATGGCGTGCAGCTTACACCAGCAGGAATTGATTTTTGCTGTGGACAAATAACATTACATGCCCGGTAGGAAAGTTTCCGAGTGCCCCATGAATAGCTACGTCGACTTGGATGGCCTGCGATTCCCCACAGATGTCGCCAAGATTCTGTGCCCTGGCAGCGAGTGCTGCCAACGCAACGTTTCGCGGCGACGAAAAAATAATGCCAAGCGGTATCTCTTCGAAGCATTAACTTAGACATCCTTCCGTCTGGCGTTCGAGCTACATTCGAGAGTGTTTTGAGTAAGTTTTTAAATTACATAACTTACATATCCCAATGATTTTTTTTCTCTGCAAAAGTGTACCAAGGATTACGTGTGGGCATAGGCTGTTCACGATAAAGTGAGCACTTTTTAAGGCCCTCCCAATAGTCATTAGCCACTAATAAACATATCTTATTGCAAACTCAGGCATTAGGTTTTGAGGGCGATGAAATGTATATACTGTGTTTATTGGTCACATTGCAATGTTTCTATTAAAAAGCAGCAGGGAGATGGCAATTGGACGAAAGGGAAAATTTACTAGGGCCTTAAAAAATGCTCACTTTACCGTGAACAGTCTATATTCAGTAATTTTCCCAATCATTTTTCGAACCATTTCAACGTACCGAAACAGTATTTAGAGATATTTATGTTAAACAATGTAATAATACCATAAATTTTCCCATCCAGTCTTCTTAGAACATCGCATCGTTTTCAGATTACAATTAAACTCTGTATCACAAGTGCCAGCTGATAATGTTTATGCAATTTCAATTCGGCAGCAACTAGGAAAAAAATTGCTGATTAATTTCTAACTGTTTCCGGGAAGGAGTCATTCGAGCACATTAAGGAAAAATGCTCTCTTCTTGTCTGTTCACCCAAGGCATCACTTTCAGCCCCAGTGTTAACTAAAATGGTTCATCAGGTTTAGTGCGCGAGACTAATATTCTACAATAAGACAAAACAAGTGATCGACAAGATCAGCAATCAGGGACGGAATCAAGGGAGGGGCGGTAAGGGTGGTCCCCTCCCCTAAAGCACTGAAACGAAAGAAAAAGAAATACAGTTCGCAGACAACACATCCGACACGATTCGCCACTCATTTGAAAGAGCGCAGCACCTGTCACATCACACTGATGTAGGGGAATGATTTGTGGATTGATAGCTATTCGTGAAATTAGGAGTCGATTCTTGCGATATGCCCATACAACTGTACATCGAACAATCGATTAATCTCGAAAGCTTCATGTAGAATGTAAAGTGATAGCAGCATATTCACACTGGAACCTTCGGTATTGATTTAAGGGTCTTTCCCAAATAACGTCTTTGCTATCTACACTTTATGACGGGACTAACTGTAGTCCTGGGTGTGGCTGTAGTGATCTTACCCGCTGATTGAAATGAGTGTTTTTAGTTTATCCTTTTAATATGAACTTAGTGAAGTGAAATTTTGGACAACCACACAAAATGTTAACTCCCGGAATCACCTTGGCTTCCACCAGCTTATAATACATTTACATTTTCTGTCCATATAGAGAATGGTAAAGAAGAGAGAAGATTCTTCAGCCAAATCCATCTTTCAAAATACCATTGGATTGCAATTTTCCTAAGTATACAAGGGCTGCATTACAAATATTGCACTTAGTTTGCAACTGGTGACATGGGAGGCTACCAAAAAAATGCTCCCCTCCCGAAATTTGTTACTAAATTTGCAAATTTTTTGGGGAAAGAAACTCACGAAATAAATGTGTATCATCATAAACTGTAGAGTTGGCCAAACATTTAGTACATTATATTTGTAACCCTGACAAGGGAGTAATAAACCAAATAAATGAACAACGACGTGCAAACATACTGGAAAACAGAGAAAGACTCACAACTATAGTGGATAATATAATTATTCCTGGTAGGCAAGATATTTCATTCAGGAGTGACCGGCATGATTGAAACATTTTAGTAAGTTCTTTATCAAGCCAAATAAATGAAGGCAACTTTAGAGAGTTGCTTCACTGTCGTATTCAAGCTGGAGACCAAGTCTTGGAGCAACTTCGAGTTACAGCAAATTCCCGAGCAAAATTTATAAGCAAGACAACACAAAATGATCTCATGACATCTATTGCTCAAGAGATTCTCTCAGTCATACAAATTTAGTTGCTAAGAGTCGTTATAGCATAATATTTGATGAAAAGACTAATGTTTCTCATGTGTCACAATTAATCCTTACCAAACGATACCTACATGAAGGAATAGTACGAGAAGATTTTATTTATTTCGCTGATTGTTACCAAGACGTGCAGAAGAAATGCGTGCTGGACAAAATGAGCCTATATTGTCAAGGAAAACACTGGGCGTTATAGTACTAGACGTTTTAAAACAACTCGTGTTGGGATTGGTACAGACGGGTCAATGTGATGACATCGAATACTTGTGGCGCTGCGCAAAAGTCCAGAGAGAAGCTAAGAATGCAATCCGTTGTCCATGTTTCAGCCAAACTTGAAATCTTCCCCTTTCTACGTCATCTAGCGTCCAAAGTGCTAGAAATGCAACAAGTGCAATGAAGGAAACAATCTATTTCTTCATGGCTTCTGCAAGAAGAAAATTTGATCCAAAAAGATTTTTGGGATGCTAAATCGCTGTGTTATGTGAAACTCTATGGATAGAGAGGCACACATCTTTACTGCAGTTCAGAAAAAAACCTACTCAAAATAGTTGCAGCATCCCACTGCGACTTCCGGATGGAGGGAAATTCAAGCTACTGCAAAAGCAAAAACATCGAGTAGTGCTTTATGCGACAGTGGATTTATTTTCACAATTGTGTTCTTGAGAGATATATTTTCACTTACAATCTCAATAAGTCGACTTCTACAGAAGGAAACAATAGATGTTGACATGGCCAATGGATTAGTTCAAGACACGCTGATTGCTTTAGAAGACAGAAGAACGAATTGCGAGCAATCATTAATCTCTGTGTACGAACAATGCCAGAATATTTCCCGTAGTGGAGATCCAGAAATTGAAATGCCCAGGATAGCAAACAAGAAGAAACACAGATTCAATCACCCAGGTTCAGAACCGAACGCATACTTCAGGCAAACAGAGTACATGCCTAAAGAGTATATTTTGCTACGAAACACTGAACGGTTTTAACAGAATGTGATTGTGCAACGCAGACTTAAGGAAAATCCGTCAGACAAGTAGAAATCGTCTTAAAAAAAAAAAAAAACAGCTGTATCACGACATTCTCGGCGTGGACGTAGCTTAACAAATGATTGTTAGTGAGTATTGCTGTTTGGAAGAAGATGTGATAACGTGGAAGCCCAAACAGTGCTAAATACATTGATATTCCTCTTACAGATACTCTAAGTTCAGAAAAATGCGATTCTGAAATGATTCGTGTTATAAATTGTTTGCTAAATATTTTAGTGGCTTTTCCTTTCACTGTAGCGTGCAATGAGCGATCATTTTCCACACTTACGAGACCGAAAACATGGCTGCACTCACGTATGGGAGGAGAGAGACTAACAGGACATGCTTTATTAAACATTCATCGTGATATGAAAATAGATGTAGATAAAGTCATTGAATTATAATACGCTAAAAAAGACAGGATATTAGAGTGCTGAAATTAAAAGTAAAAAAAAAAAAAAAAAATTTGGAATAAAATCTGAAATGAGAGTTGCATAAAAAACCTTATATTTAATTGAGCGATATTGACATGACCTTAAAATCTTGGTTGTGTATGGAATTTCCTACGTAAGTTTCATGAATATATTCCAGGTTCTTCATTACTAAGGGCGTAGTGATACTTGCGGTTAACGTGCCGTTCCATGTTAATAGAACGTCAAGCTCTGTTTTATTTACACTGCTGGTTGAGCAAACATACGGTAGCCTACGTGGAATAATACAAAGTGAACTTTACAGCTAACTCTTCATTCTGATATACAAGTTTATCGTGAATTATAGTACATGCGCGTATTTCCATGCAGGCAGCACACATTCATTACCTAGGTAGTTCGATATTCCCGTACGAACCTTGCTCATGGTTTCCTCCAAATATAAGCTGAAAATAATGAAAACGTAATATTTCCCACACAACAAAGTATCATGGATAATGTGTTATATTGCGCACAGACACACTTCTGAGGCACGCTTTTGTGTGTGTACACACACGTATTTATACATTCCCCTTTGTGTTTCTATAGCCATTCCGAAGCTAGTTTTTCATTGAAAGTCCACACTACAGAGATAGAAATGTGCCTCAAATCCCATTCGCTAATTGTGGTTAAACAAATTACACATATAAGTACAATAAAGCCTTTTGAAACTTTAAAATTAACTGATTAGTTAAGGTTTTATTTTCCCTTTATGAATATAATTTGAATTCCTCTTCGTTAATTGAACTGACCTAGTATTGAAACAGGAAAAATGAGATATAACTTGAAGTTTTGGAATACAGGAGACTACTTTTTTTTTTTTTTTTTTTTTTTTTTTTCCCAAATTAAGGTGAAGTAAATGGATTGTTACAAGAGTAAAACTCTATCGCATTACTCTGACTCACTGTTGAAGAGCAGAACTCAAAACAATGGCTATTTGTTCAGTAAATAAGTTAAAGGTTTAAGGAAAAAATTGTTGAAAAACAACACTGTTTTGTAGAGAAATGCAATTCACATTTATCCACGGTTAAATTTTACAAGGCAATGTTGTTTCAAATGCACATTGCTACATTAAAAGCATATACAAGCAAAGAGATTAATACAGCCTTCGCACAACTGAGGATAAAATATTAATACAGCCTTCACACAACTGCGGATAAAATATTAATACAGCCTTCACACAACTGAGGATAAAATATTAATGTCGATAGCAAACGCAAACTGTTGAAAAAAAAATCGCAACGGAAATTAATAAAATGATAGTACCTAAAAAAAATAACTGTTTATACATATTAACTTTAAACTTATGACTATAAGGTCAGTTGAATGCACACGCTGGTCGCATGCAAATTGATATTAGGTTGAGATTTTCTTTCAAAATTTAATTCCCGCTCCCCTCCGTTTTTTCGCAGTTTTCGCTGTGCATGAAACTCTTTTAAGATTTTCGGCATAATATGTAAATTATAAACTTCAAACAAGGAATAAGTAATTACTCGCAGTTACGTAAATGAAACATCATTATGTAAAATTTCAGATTAAAGTACGATGGTCAGAGAAATTTTTTGTCAAAATAATTTATACACGAGTAAACTAACTTTTTTTTTTTTTTTTTTGCGAACATGGTGTGTGAAGTAATACAAACATACTCGGCATTCTCTTGGTCAAGTGAAATCCCATTTTAACACTGCCACGTTGTCATTTACAAGTAACACGAATTGTAATAACATTTCCAGTATAGAAATTATTTCTGCGCTTTTTACATATTCCGGCCGACCTCCTCTCGAGGGAGTAAAAAAAAATGAGGTGTGGCTGTGTCGGGTACACGGCCGTTTGTTTTGCGTGAATACTTCTACGTTGACGCGCTCGGACGCACTGATGTTTATTTTACGTTCCCGGCACCGCTTCACTAGGTCATATGGGGTTTTATGGGTATCACTGGATTGATTTTGAGATGCTCTTTCGAACCGTATACGATTTCTGTATTTCGACTTAGCCTTTGACGAGTATAGGCCGACATTGTATTAAGTTTTCTTCATTTGTTCACATTAATCTCGTACTATTTCATCAGAACCACGCCACATAAATGTTTTTATACACGTGATCATTTGATCTTGACGCGAGCTGTCAATGGAAACTTAAACGAATGTCGTAGCTTCTCCTAGTCAAAATTTATAATACACGTAAATTATGAGACGCGGGGAAATGAACTCAAAATTGTGCCTCCCCCCCCCCCACTCACCCCTCCCCATCTTCCGTCTTGCCCGTTGCTTCGCAGTCCTCGCTCAATCAACGGTAAAATATAATTCGATCCTTTTGGCAATCGAGTGGTGTAATTTCATTTTGAATATAGACTATAGATTCGGAGCTGCAATGCCAAATTGTGTCCCCCGATTTGGTTATCATCGGATTTTCTGGACTGCCTCCAACTATGGTTGCAAATTTAAAGACGTATTTACGTCAAAAAAAACCGGTCCAATGGTTAACTTTTTGCACGCGAGTGTGGGTTTGGACTTCCAGGAAAGCAATATACCAATATTTACATAGATAACATGACATAATCGCCCAGTTGGAGAAAGTTGTTATTTAAGTGGTCTTACTAATAAGAAAATAATTTCATAAACGAATATTTGTGTATCGTGTACACATTAGTTTAAATATTTCAACACATGAGAGCTAAACACCCACATGTATTTGAACTTTTCCAAAAAGTTACATCCGTGCAAAACATGTAAAAAAAAATGCAAAAACATTTGACATAAATAGAGACCTGCAAAATTCTCATTATTATTTAATGACAGACTGAACTCCAACTTACAGTGCGTTTGACCAACTTCGGCCATTGGCCAAAAAATATGTTTGACACGCCTCGGAGAACTCTTGAGTCAATAATATGTCAGTGGTGGAGTGACCAATCTCTTTTGAGGAGATCAAGAAGATACGGCCTTAGATAGATGAGGCCTTAGTTGCCTTTTCCTTTCCGTCATTTTTTATACTTTGACCACCTTTTTAAATAAATATTGCCATGTAAGTAACAAACAGAGTCTGTATATTCCATCGCACTAGGAAGTTAACGTCTAAGGCTAAAATAAAATGCATTTATTGACTATTATTCCAAATGATAGGGCTTTCGAAAGTGTTCATTTTACCGCGAAAAGCCTATATCACGATTCTCTTCAATTCTATCTGAACCTTCCCTATTTTTCTTTCTATTACTTTTGGTCACATTCTAGATAATCAAGTAAATAGTATAAGAGTTCAATGGTCAAGTAAATACCTTAGTCAATCCTTAAGTAATTTGACTTCTCACTTAACTTCTCCTAATGCCTAATCATATCATTCACTACCCTATTAGTTCATGAGCTAGCTGGGTTCATAACATCACGGTAAAGTGAACATTTTAAAATCAACATCTGAAAAATGTCACTAACATTAAACCTACCTGCACTGAGAGAAAATCGAACATAATATTTGTTTGTATAGGGCCAAATATACACTATCTATCAAAAGTAATTGGGCACCCATGAAGATAGGTAATCCAGTACGTCAGTTGACTTGTTTTTCACGGCCTACGGCGTAGGACCGCTGGTCTTTGTCCGAGGTAGCATGAACATAGGGGCCTATCGTAACATTCTGGATATTGAAATGCTCCCGACATTGTGGCGTTTTTACGGAATGGACCCGTGTTACTTCCAGGATGACAGTGGCAGGCGCCATGTTTCAAGGGCTATTATGCAGTGGTACGCCAACAACAATGTTCGCCGATTGGACTGGCCCGCCCAGAGCCCCGACCTCAACCCTATAGAACATATCTGGGACGAATTGGATCGCCGGGTGAGGGCTCGTCAGGTGTGGCCAAAATCCATTGCTCAACTCATGGAATGGTTGCACAAGAGGAATGGCGACGAACCCCCGTGGATGTCCTGCAAACACTCGTAGACAGCATGCCAGACAGGGTGGCTGCTGTTATAGCTGCAAGACGTGGCCCTACGAGATTCTAACTGGGTGACAACCACCGAGCAAACATTGCGGACAGGTGCCCAATTACTTTTTGGTAGATAGTGTATATTTAGTTGCCCTAACAAAATATGTTGTTGAGCATACAAAATTACTTTTGTTCTTCTAACAAAATATATTTTTGAATAAGCAAAATCTCTGTGTTGGGCCAAAAATAATTAGACCGTCAACTAAATATGTTGTTGAATCAACTGCATATATTTGTTTGGTCACTCATTTGACTTCCTTCGTTCGAAAAAGCAGCTCGTGAGTGTGTTTGTATTTTTTGTGGCAATTAGGATAGTAACCGTGTTTGTTAGTGTATCTATTGATGCTTAACAATAGTATAAACACATTAATGAAATAATGCACCAAGAAATTAACAAGTAACGCTGTAAAACTTGAAATATTTGGTTGCACACATTGCCCAATATTTGTAGTATATCTATTTGAAAGTTTTCATATATCACCAGGTGTCACGTTAGCTGAGATAACTAAGGTGTGGAACGTGGACGCAGGTGATCTAGGTTCGAAATTCGCTAAGGCTTGCAAAATTTTCTTACATCGGCCCAAACTGTTTAATGCACGTGTAACCAAACAAATCTTTAGTCGCCCCAACCAAATCTTACAGTTCGAGGCAACCAAATGAGAACAACAAAATAATTTGGCTTCAGCAACAAAATAGTTCATTGTCCCTATACAATTAAAATATTTGATTTCACCAAACAAATCTTGTTTGATTCAACAAAACTTTTTTCTCAGTGTGCGTGTATTTTAACGGGAACACTGACAGGTGTGTGTGTATATATATATATATATATATATATATATATATATATATATATATATATATATATAATATAAACTAACAGGTATATGCCCAACCAAGTTGGCAACGATAGGGGGGAAAGTAGTTACATGTCATGACGTTGAATCAAAAGTGTTTGGAAACATTTGTGAAAACTGAGAATGTTTCTTTTGCTTTCAGATTTTTTAAATTATGAACATTTATCACGACATAAATAATCGCAGGCAGTCAAAAAAAGTTCGGTATATTCTCGTTGGCCCAGTGATTTGGGGAAACAGCGACACACATAGATAATAACAAATAAAAAAGGAAACCTGTTTGACAAGCGAAAATTGCATTGCGTGATGAAATATTAATGTTTTCCACGAGCAACAATTTTCTTGCAATAATAAGCCAGTGATTAAATGTTATATCCTGCGCGCACACACACACACACACACTCCACACACACAGAGATATATATATATATATATATATATATATATATATATATATATATATATACACACACACGCACTCACACACACACACACACACACACACACATATATATATATATATATATATATATATATATATATATATATATATATATATAACACACACACACACACACACACATACACTTTAAATTCGAATCAGTGGAAAACCACTGATTCGCAGTAAAGATGGCTCCAATTAGAATCAGGGGAAAAAAAATCACTGTTCAGTGGAAAAATTACGCTGGTTCAATTAGTGATGTGAAAAATTTCACTGATTCTAAGCGGAGCCATTTTAACTGCGAATCAGTGGTTTTCCACTGATTCGAATTTAATGTGTGTGTGCATATATATATATATACGTGTGTGTGTGTGTGTGGGTGGGTGTGTGCGTGGGGGGGGATGTCTCACCTGGATCCTACCCTCCCCCAAGCAGATCCACTCGCTGCTAAGTCACTCGGCGGCCGCGGAATGGTTGACATCTGACCTGGCTGGCGTCACAGCCCCTCCATTTCCCTGTCCGGGGAGTCGAAGGCTTGACAGGCTGGGCAGGAATTTTCTGGTAATCCTTTTGCTAGATGCTACACGGTGTTTGGATAATATCCTGGACCAGGGCCGACGACATGATAAACGCGCCCCGCAGCCGGAGAGGAGTCAAACTTTGGTGGCCACCTGGCTGAAGTGCGGTAATATGGCCAAGTTTGGTGCAACGTAGGACATCAGCGGAGAGAACGGACGACGGCGAATGGTGCGAGAAGATGGCAGCGAGTATTTTTGCAGTGCGGGTGGACGAAATGGCGGGGTGAGTGAAGAGAAGTGGGCCGCTCGTAACAGCGAGGTCTTGAGAGCCGACGAGGGTGATTGAAGTGAATATAAAGAGGCGCTGGAAATGAAGGAGAGGGGGAAACCCGCCGACCAACGGTATCGTCCAGCAAGTTCCCAATGTCATATATACTGTGAGCCGGCCGGGGATTGAATCCGGATCGCCTCGGTGGGAGGCGAGCGTGCTAATCACTCAGCCACAGCGGCTCCGGAAGAGTGGAACATCCGACGAGTAGAGTGCTGCTGTGCGTGGGGAAGTTCGGAGCACTCCGAAACATTCCAGACTGGTGGAACGTAGGCTGAATTAAGGTGGTACTGTACGAATATGCTGCACGGATATTACTATATATATTGTAATTACCAAACATGGACATATCATTCGCAAAATAATTCGATAGGTTTTGTTACACTATTTATTGGAACGAATTTAATATTTTGATTGCATTAATTTCTGCGAGGAGATTGTGAAATGTACCTAGTAAACTGGATTGTAAATAACAAGTGATAGCCATTTATTGTGAGTTATTAAGTAAGGATATTTTGTTTGTGGCGTTTGTATACACATTAGCAAATAATTATTAACTCCTTTATTTGATGAAGAACTCCACCGAGGAATGCTGCTATCAGGAAATAATATCTATATTATATATATATATATATATTAGTTATTTATAAAAGTACCGTCTTACGAAACCGTGTACCTACGGAAAACTATCTATTTTCGATACATCGAAATCCAATATTTTATGTATTTAAAGACGTGAGAAATGTAAAATTGTTTCATATATTACATATTGAGGGCATGCGAAAAATGTAGAGCCTATTTTTTGGCGCATGTTGCCAAAATAAACATTGTAATTTTTTAAAATTAAATCTTGTATTCGAAACAGATCATATTTAAAAAGAAACATTTATAGACTATTCACGATAAAATGAGCACTTTTGAAAGACCTGCTTAAGATCTACTTGTATGTATGTTGTGTATTCTTCCGCCTTATGTAAAACTAACGTTGCCAATCGGCCTCAGCACTTTGTTCATATGTCAGTCAAGTTGAACTGTGAAATTATTAGAAAAGGAAAATATCGCAAATCTGCAAAATTTTACACTTCGGCGCATTAGAAACAAAACAGAAAGCGAAAGAAATTATTTAAGTCATTACAAATGGTAACCTTACACTTCTTATTCGACGTTAAGATATGGAACTACTTTCCCTCCAGCGTTACCAACTTTACTGGGCGCATGTCACTTAGTGCTCCCGTTAAAATATATGCAGGAAGCGACTTTTTCTAACGTTGATTCCAAAAGTGCTCAATTTATCGTGAACAACCTTTAACAACATGTATTTCCGATACCTGTAAAAACATATTGATTTCAATAAAATATCGTTGAAATATGTCAACGATTTATATCGATATATCGTTGAAATGATACCGTCATTTCGATGTATCGATATTTATTCAATATCCCTGCCCCCACTGACTTTAAGAAATTGTAACCATATTTATAAACTATAAAATTTTGCACTTCGTACGTACTGTAGGCTGTTAGGCCCTTTATGAAGTGATACCGTCATTTCGATATATCGATATTTATTTAATATCCCTACCCCTACTGACTTAAAGAAATTGTAACCATATTTATAAACTATAAAATTTTGCACTTCGTACGTACTGTAGGCTGTTAGGCCCTTTATGAAGTGATACCGTCATTTCGATATATCGATATTTATTTAATATCCCTACCCCTACTGACTTAAAGAAATTGTAACCATATTTATAAACTATAAAATTTTGCACTTCGTACGTACTGTAGGCTGTTAGGCCCTTTATGAAGTGATACCGTCATTTCGATATATCGATATTTATTCAACATCCCTACCCCTACTGACTTTAAGAAATTATAACCATATTTATAAACTATAAAATTTTGCACTTCGTACGTACTGTAGGCTGTTAGGCCCTTTATGAAGAGATGCCGTCATTTCGATATATCGATATTTATTCAACATCCCTACCCCTACTGACTTTAAGAAATTGTAACCATATATATAAACTATAAAATTTTGCACTTCGTACGTACTGTAGGCTGTTAGGCCCTTTATGAAGTGATACCGTCATTTCGATATATCGATATTTATTTAACATCCCTACCCCTACTGACTTTAAGAAATTGTAACCATATTTATAAACTATAAAATTTTGCACTTCGTACGTACTGTAGGCTGTTAGGCCCTTTATGAAGTGATACCGTCATTTCGATATATCGATATTTATTTAACATCCCTACCCCTACTGACTTTAAGAAATTGTAACCATATTTATAAACTATAAAATTTTGCACTTCGTACGTACTGTAGGATGTTAGGCCCTTTATGAAGTGATACCGTCATTTCGATATATCGATATTTATTTAACATCCCTACCCCTACTGACTTTAAGAAATTGTAACCATATTTATAAACTATAAAATTTTGCAATTCGTACGTACTGTAGGCTGTTAGGCCCTTTATGAAGTGATGCCGTCATTTCGATATATCGATATTTATTCAACATCCCTACCCCTACTGACTTTAAGAAATTGTAACCATATTTATAAACTATAAAATTTTGCACTTCGTACGTACTGTAGGCTGTTAGGCCCTTTATGAAGTGATACCGTCATTTCGATATATCGATATTTATTTAATATCCCTACCCCT
Organism: Dryococelus australis; assembly: GCA_029891345.1. Classification (NCBI taxonomy): domain Eukaryota; kingdom Metazoa; phylum Arthropoda; class Insecta; order Phasmatodea; family Phasmatidae; genus Dryococelus; species Dryococelus australis. Next base: position 26,209,688 of record CM057006.1, on the reverse strand, counting down.
ACTGACTTTAAGAAATTGTAACCATATTTATAAACTATAAAATTTTGCACTTCGTACGTACTGTAGGCTGTTAGGCCCTTTATGAAGTCACTGTTCGGAGTCACGTACGTCCCTGAAATACGTGGAAGTTTGAAACACAATTTCCGGGGAGGCGGTAGTATCTTGTTAGCGGCCGGCGTCCGGATTGGCCCAATCAGCGCTCGGACCGCTTCGCACAAGATAGGGGCCGGACCAAGGCACAGCTGGCGAACGACCCGATCTAACTTCTGGTTTAATAGACTGCGGGGAGGAAAGAAATGTCGCGTGACGGACTCTATGTTTCGCATTACGTTACCTCAAAGGAGCTGGTCGCCAAAATAGTTCATTATTTTATATTTCTACGAAACAACTTGTAGAAACTACTTAGAAGTCAGATTACTTCGCACGCAAAAAATGTTTGACGTGTCTTTTGCGTGCCGTAATTCCATGCATAATTCACAATTTTAGCGAAATTAGATAATTCAATGTTTCCGAAACTTAAAAAAAATTTTATAAGGAAATTATTGCATATTTTTCATTTGTAGCAGCCTATAGTTTTTTTTTTTTGTAACATAAATTTTGCTAAGCTTACCTAAAAAGGAATTAATACGTGGTTTTTTAATCACCTTTGTTATATATTCTATAAACATTTACGTTAATTTTACTTCTCCGTCCGGAAGACACTAATATTGTGATTTTAACACGCCATTATGAAAATATATAAGCGACCTAATTTTTTTAATGCGAGGAAAGATTGTATACGAAAACAAAATCCTTCCTTATGGTATAATTTATTACGTTGGAAGAAACCAGTGAATTCGGAAAGGGGTTTTTAATGGCTTAGTAAAGGTCTCACTTTGGGTGAGTATACAAAAAATGAAACCAAGAACGTAATTTGAACAACGTAATACATTTCTATGGGGTTTGTTATATTGACTATACATTTGGATGAACAAAACCGTCGTATACTGCAATAGTAAATACAAGGTAATTTTTTGGATAAAGTATATTGTCCGTTTTACGAGTAACGAAGTATACAAACCATAAAATCAGTATATGTTCAAAAAGTGATTGTTTCAAAATGTGTATACCTTTATGAAAACAAAATTAAAAATTAAAACTTTGGGGACTATAAAAAATCTCAATGTTTCAATGTCTTTGACACTCATGATAGGAAACACACACACAGGCATACACACATACATACATACACACAGAGATATATATATATATCTTTATATATAATTCTTCTGTGCGTGTGTATGTCACTGAACTCCTCCTAAACGGTTGGACCGATTTTGATGAAATTTTTTGTGTGTGTTCAAGTGGATTCGAGAATGGTTTAGATTCACAATTCGGTCCACTACAAAATGTTTTTTTTAGTAAATTTTTTATTTATAAGTTATTGTTGATCTTGGAATGTTTTACATTGTATCCGGCAGACAGCGCTGCGATTGCGGTGTCGAATATCCACAAATATTTCATTTTACTTCCAGTTTGTCCCGATAGTGGCGCTGCGATCAGATTCAGGAGAATTTCGAAACTTTGTGTTGTTATTGTGTTAAAATAACGGTCCAGATTGTTACAACTTATTAAAAAAAGTTTGGAATTTTCGGATTTAAGACATATGTACAGGACAACGTCTGTCGGGTCCGCTAGTGTGTGTGTATATATATATATATATATATATATATATATATATATATATATATATATATATATAGACACACGCCATTAAGTTGTAGATACAATTTTCCGAATATAAAGAAATTTACCTTGTCATATTTGCTGAGTTAGAGCCTATTAATGTTGAATTTAACGTAAAGAGCTCAAAATAAGCATAAAATAATTATCCTGTATGCTTTTATGTCTGTATACGATTAACACTTGAAATACACTATCGTTTGTGAAAACTGCAACACCCACAAAGAATGGCCCAATGAATCCAAACTCAGGATGTGTAGAACGGTGTACCAGCAATAAGTGATTACGATTGTATAGGCCGTTCACGGTAATGTGAGCACTTTTTGAAGCTGTATCATCAGACATTATAACCAATAAATACATTTAATTGTGACCTCGGACTTTTGGTTTTGGGTATGGTGAATGTATACATTGCTTTTATTACTCACGTGGCAGGGTTTACATCAACAAGTGGGGGAAGGATATAAATTGGTCGAAATAAAAAGTAACTAGGGCTTCAAAAGTGCTCGCTTTATCGTGAACGGCCTATAGTGAGATGGCGTACACGTAGGCTCAGCAGCGCCCTTTCTCGTGTGACCAAAAAGGTCAGTGTTGTGCCAGGCTCAGTCAGTGAAGAGCCGTCAAACGAAGTTGAAGGCACATACCAGCATGCCACGTTGACGTCAAAGGGCGCGCATATCAGCGTGTGAGTGTGTTTGAACTGAGCGGAATGATTGGTATCCGCGAAACGGGTTTGTCACACCGTGACCTTTCGTCTCGTACACGTTCTAAAAAAAATATTTGTACTTTTACAAGTGAAATCGTTGGAAACCCAGTTGCCAAGACGTTCCTTTCTAAAACTACAACCAGTTCCCTTATGAAATCTGCAAAACATATACTTGTAATATTACAAATGATAGCCTCGTATTACAGCTTACAGTATTGAAAAGTGTACACAAAATTATTTTTTTCTAGAAAACAGCTGTGATGCATCTATAAGAAGTATTTCAAAATATAACTTATAAAAAAAATTACACTTGGATAGTATGGGGACTAGATCCCACAACCATTAAATGATTAGCCTGCACCCGTATACAATATGCGAACTTGATTTATGTACTTTCTGCTTATTTTTATGTTAATTATAACTCCAATTACTTACAAAATGTTAGGGAAATTTTTTTGATTAAATAGAATATACTTAATTTTAAGAGTCCCGTGTATCTAGGAAATATTAACAGTTAACTAGTAATACGGTCATGTTCAATTGAAATTGCCGTTTAATTATGATTATTTGAGATCTTTAAGCGTTTTACGCTGTTTTTACACAAACAGCTACATAAGGTTTCACATTGTTGGTCCAGTGTCCACCATTTTGCTGAAGCTCGTGTATACGGGTCAGTATAATACAAACATTTCATGAGTTCCACTACAAACACGGCCCTTGTAGTTTTACAAGAGAAGTCGTCGTACTGCTAAAAGAATTTGTAAAATTACAAACAATTTCTCAGTAAAAAAAACACAAACATGTTTTACTACGCATGGCACGCTTCTACGGCAGTGATGCGTGTGTGGCACCAGCGGGTGGAAGAGGGTCGTTCGCAGCGACGAGCGGGTACTGGACCACACAATGTGACCACTGCACGGGATACACCGCCATCTTGTCCGTAACGGACCGTACAGGGTCGTCCACAAAGTTGGCTCGACACTGGAGCACCGCAACGGGTGTGGACCTGTCTGCGTCGACGGTTTGACGCCGTCTGCTACGGGCTGGACTGGAGGCACGCATGCCATTGCGTCGGCTTCCATTGTACAGAAACCACAAACACCTCAGACTGCAATGGGCACGTGAACACAGTCGCTGGCTTGCTGAGTGGCAGAGTGTAGTGTTTTCAGGAACGAGTCCCGCTTCAACCTGTCCTACAGTGATGGCCGTATACGTGTTTGACGCTACCATGGTGACCGCAATCTGGCAGCCTGCACTGTGGAGCGGCATAGCGGACAAACACCTGGTGTGATGGTTTGGTGTGCCACTGGATACAACATGCGATCTCGACTCCTACTTATTGAGTGCTATCTGAACAGCAACCACTACATCAGGGAGGTTTTAGATCCCAAGGTACTACCCCTCCTTCTGGCAACTCCACATGTCACATTTCAGCAGGAAAATGCCCGGCCAAATGTGGCGAGGAATGTGCAAGCCTTCTTCAATGAACTATGGTACCACTACTTCCGTGGCCTGCACGTTCGCCTGACATGTCGCCTACCGGACATGCCTGGTATATGTTTGGTCGGTGACTTGTTCGTCATGGTTCTCCAGTAACCTGCTGTTGATGCTTTGTGGACTCGCATATAAACCGCGTGGAGGGAGATTCCCCAGGAACATATCCAGGTCCTCTTTGAGACAATGCCACGACGTTTAGTGACTTCGATTAGAGCAAGTAGGAGCTTCACGTCATACTGAATTGTCGAAGACAGAGATCAGGTACAGTGCTGTAATCCTTTTCAATTGTGTATTGTCATGCACCTAATCTGTGGTGTCAAGGTCATTTCAATCACACGTATCCATCTTAGTGTTGCATTTTTCACAAACGTTAGCGTATATCCAGATAACTTCACTATGGTAGTTACGTTTCCGCGTTGATACAGTTGCGAGTTACTACAAATGTATTGTGTAAAAATTTACTTTAGTTGATAACGAAAGGTTGTTTAACTGGAAGTATAACTCTGTCTTAATTTTACGAATTTTATTACTGAACACAGGCTCACCGGTTTGACGAAATTAAATTTGCTGAACGCAAGTATCGTAGAAACTCGACATGAATAAACCGGCTCTGTTTTTCTTAGATGAATGTTTGTCTTCTAAAGGTTTTTTTAATTACGTTACCGACGTATTAGCGTGCAACTTTGAATTTAGTTTTATAACTTAGCTAGAAAGTAACATCGAGAAAACCAACAAAAAATATACATAAAGAGCAAAGTAGTCAACTGTGCCGAATTATTTACAATAACAAAGTTGCAAAATGATAAAGAACAGTTCGTTAACTGCAAACAACTTGTGAATACTCGCAGAGCAATGAACTAAAACTCTATGGAATGTTGACTAGAATTAGGAAATAAACTATCCATGCGTATTCAAGTGGTTTTTTTAAAAAGAGAATGAGTCAACTATAGACGGGTTTTAATGCCGGATCCAATCGCTTTATTAGTAAATACATATTTGACTGCAGGAACTCTGGCAGAATTTAGTCCAAATCGGCAGGGCGACCAGACTGAGGCTGCTTTTGTGCGCAGGGATAGTAAAATTTCACGAATTCATCTCAAGACAAGACAGATTCCAAACGTGTGTTGACTGGTGTCCCGCTTGCTATTAGATCAGAGTTTATTTTGCACGCCATATACGACTCCGAGCCAACAGCAGGCTTGCAAGAGAACAAGAAGCGAATCCCGTGCTGCCAGGTGTCGGGTAACACTATGGTAGCGGCCAGCGAACAAACATGTGAGGCTCGAGGGCTGCGGAGTCTAGCCTACAGGTCACTGAACTCGTGAAATTCTCCTATCCCTATTATTGTGAAAAATCTTCCGAGACAGACAGCATCAGCGTCAGGATGTATTGTCTGGCGTTACTGGTAGAGGCTGCGATAACTCAGCATAATTAACCAAGAGGAATTGGTGAATTATGGTGACCGCGAAGCTTATGAGAATGGTGCCTGGTCTTCGTAAGGAAACTCTCACAAACAAAATTCTTACATTTAAGAAGAGCTACAGTTTTAAAACTACGAAATATTTTCGTTATCTGGTCTACTCGCAAAAAAAAAAAACATGTTTTAGTAACTTAAGTATGTGTCTGAGCTAAAATAAAATTAGGCTATGCATAACCACGTTTTAGGTGCTTAAACAAGTTATTATGTTAGAGTAAAACGTTATGCGAAGGTAAGCATGAATGACGAATAATTAATTTTATCACTGCAGTTACGTTCTATGTAAATGCTACCATGCCAGTAAGCATACACCATAAAATAAATTATTTTCCTTTGACAACTGTAGGTTTGTTTTTTCGCTGCTGATATGACTTCAAATAATGCTGTGAAAACCAGCCTGTGCATTTTAAAATTCAAATCAAGATTTTCTTGGTGCTGAAACGTTCAAATCCCATTAAAATCTCAAATAACAATATATTGCGTGCAACACGACAATTAAACTGCTCTTCATGATATCTAAGCCATTAAAAAGCGCTTTGTGACAGCAAAAAATTTAATAAGTTTGAAAACAATATGAAATTGGAGCGCCCTTCGAAAAATTACAATTATTTGAGGTCGGAAACAGTTTATCGCTAAATACCGTGGAATCCAATTTACTCTGCAGAATATTAGGATTTATTTTTAAAGGTTATATCCGATCAATCGACATTTAAAAAAAAATCCGCTGACAATGATAAATATGTTGCAGAACTCGGCGAAATGACAGTTGTAATCCGCTCTGGTACGTCACCAAGGCTCTGAGGATTAGCGCTGTACACATGTTCGCTTACAGCCTACCGTCCGCACAAATTACAGTACAGCACATCCGAATATCATTCAGGGGATGCCCATGACAATCGAGAAAACATCGCATTTACTAAACGTTTTATAATTACACTGTGTTTCGAACGTTATCACAAAAAAAAATTATTTTCAGAATATTATTCCTTTTTGTTCGGTTTAACAAATCAATTTATATGGTTTGCATGAATATTACGATGTTTCCATTCACTGCAGATTGATGCAGTTTCCACTTTTCAGTTACGGCTCCAGGAATTAGAGCTGATATTAAGGAGGTGTAATACCTACAATTATAAGCTGTTCACGGTAAAATGAGCACTTTTGAGGCCCTAGTTACTTTTTCCTTTAAGACATTTTCATCCTTTAACCGCTTTTAGAAACAAATATTGCCGTGCAAGTAATAAACACAGTGTGTAAATTCCACTGCACTCGCAAGTTAACGGCTAAGGCTAAAATAAAATATATTTATTGACTATTATTCCTATGACAGAATCTGTTTTTTGTACATTACGAATTTTAATTCTAATTCTCATTGATCTAACACTTAAATGTATAAGGAAAAGTTACTCTAGAAATAACCACATGATTTACAGCGCGGAAGAATTAGTAAAAGACTATAAATACATTTTTATTTTGAATAAATTTTCCAGCAAAACTTATTTATATTTTGTCTTAATATTTTCGCCTATATCTAACAACGCCGCTTCCGGGCCGTTGAGTTCTGATACTATTTAAATACCAGTGCAATTAAGAAATTATAAATCATTACATTCACCATGTAATTTTCTAGTAATAATTAATTTAATCGTAGTAAATGATTCGCATACATCAGATTTGTAACTATGTTTTCAATATGGGACTTATTGCAAATTTTAATTAAGCTTTCAGTGTTAATCCAACACAATATTTTCTGCTTAGGCACCAAAATGCTTTCTTTTGATTAAATCGTATTAAATCTTAACAATAAAGAAATATGAAAGTATCACCTACTAGATGCTAACAAAATATGTTTACACAGCCTGCAATTTGTATGTTACTATATCTCGTTGTGAGAGGCGATAAAACTCGTTCGGAGTATTTAACTTTTAATTTTAATATTAAGCATAAGTTCCAAGATAACCTACGCTGTTTAGGGTATTTATTGTAAAAAAAAATTATATATATTGAACATATTGCATCATTTTATAGTACCTATACACTGTTGTATAATTCAATTTAATCGTTTGTGAAATAGATTCCTTATACTCGTAATTTCTGAATGGCATTTATAACTCACACGAAAAATTGCGTTTCAAAGAGGCATCGTTTGGCATCTTTAGCCCCGGAAGTAGTAAAGCATTTTTTTTTATTATTAATTCTGTTTGGATACTGCAAAAGAATACTACTGTTGCTTTTTAAGCGACCGATGATAGATGATAGGTAGCTCGGGAGGACTTTGAGAAATGCTTTAAAAAATTAGAAATATTCATATATTGTAGACAGGCTATGTGATATGACTTCGTTGATTTCTTCACATTCGTATACTTTATAAGATGCACGAAGAAAGTGTGAAACGAAACTTGGGGCCGGCTCACTGTTAGAAATTTCTGTATATTTACGCAAACTTTTACGGATATGCAGAGTTAGTTTACGGAAAAGAACTTCGTAATGACAAATAAAGGAAATGAGCTTCGTGGATACTAACTACGCAAGCTCTTCGTATTCTTATGGCTTCGATTTTGAGTGACTAAAAATGCAGATGATACCTGAAGCGTATTAAATCGCATCTTCAAAATATTAATTCCTAGAAAATAGTAGTAGGCGAGTACGAATCACTCACGGAGTGCCAATTCGTTGATTCTTGTTCAATATTTTCGTAACCTCGTTTTACAAACTGCAAATATAGCAAACTCTCTAAGATCATTTGAAACTAAGCCAGGCATGTTCGTCACTTTCTTGTAAAACCCATATTTACAAAATACTTCGGTTAGATGTGTGGTAGGTGAGTCTCTAGAGTTAATTGCTGTCAATATCTCGATTCGCGTTCCAATCCCACTACAGGACTAAATACATAAACTTTTTTTAGTTTATGAATTATACGCTGTGAAATACATTACGAAAATAAAACTCTCTCTCATACCCCTGTTTTTAAACCTGAAATTAAAAAGTACACAATCGCACACACTCTTAACTTGTATCATTCCATATAAATTCCGTATCTACAACACTATTCTTTGTAAAAGAATAGTAGGTGATTGGATAATGTATTTTACTATAGGCTGTTCACGGTAAAGTGAGCACTTTTTAAGGCCCTTCTAAAGTTTTACTTTCACCCAATTTCTATCTTACTACTGATTTTTAGTATAATCATTGCAATGTGGCCAATAAACACAGTGTATACATTTCACCACTCTCATAAGTTAACACCTAAGGTTGCAATAAGATACATTTATTAGTGGTTAATGCCTGTTGGGAGGGCCTTAAAAAGGGCTCACTTTACCGCGAATAGCCTATACCAAAATGTTTTCAGAGTACTGATCCCGCCACCGGATAATATTTTTTATTTGTTATAGTCATATTTATACACAGTGAATCACCCCCATAACGAAAGCAAAACGTTTTTGCTACCCCTTTTTATGCATAGCATATTTAAAAACACAACTAATTTGCAAGTTTGTGGACACATTCCGTGAATTCACGGAGATTTAGGTGAAATTTACGGAGGAGACGCTATTGAAAAAAAAAAGAGTAATTTGTAATCGGTACTTGGCGTAATTTTACGAGCAATTTCTTTAACAGTGCTGTTATATTTCTGGGAAACGGAACTAAGGATGAGATCTTATCAAGGCCGAAGGATACGGATCTCCACATTTAAGCTGATATTGTTAGTTTGTTTTAATGCGATACCAGAGAAAATGCCCAATTTTGTGCCGACGAATATACATGCCGCTATGCCGGTGTCGCGCTTATGTTTCTGTCTCCCCTTAATCACCCTGCATTAGCTAACAACAGAATTAGTTTATGAGCTTATATAGAAAATAAACGCATCCGTGATAAACTACAACATCGCTGGTAAAGCTTACTCGTAGAGTATCCGTGTTCTGTCGTTGACACTTTACTTCTTCAAATACACTCTCAGAAATTAGTTGTAAATTTACCATAATAACGCATATGTACGGGGACAAGGCGCGAAGAGCAAAATATTTACCCATACATTTATGGTAAAGTTCCTGCAGTTGCTTAGGAAAGAGTCAAATGCGTAATGGAGTCCCCAACTTCGTATATTAGCAATGCTAATCATTCCCGTATTTTCAACCTGATACGTAGTACAATTGCCATACACTGTTTAGGTTACAAACTTCCATTAAAGTTTAGGAAGTTAACCAGAAAGTTTTTTTTACAGTGTAGGCGGTAGCAGATATCTGCTCGAGGAATGCAATTTCATACGCTTAAATGCTGTAGAAAGTGGCATTTTTTTTTCCACGGGAAGCATTTATCAGACTTGTGTTTTTGCACCGACAAAGACAGTTCAGTTGACATTCTAACCGCACGCCAGTTTAGCACGTTCCAATCAAACAGGGAGGACACCCGACAAGGCAGGCCCACATAATGAACTGCAGGGTGAGATGACATACCACACGACGCTGTCACGGGCGTGTATCTGCGTCACACTTCATACGGCAAACATCTGTCAACCTGGCTCCGGGGAGAGACTTACAAGCTTCTGTAACACATTACTGCAGGTGGTTCACGGTAAACTGAGCACTTTTCAAAATTTCCTATCATCCAATTTCCGTATTCCTGCTGCTTTTTAATACAAGCATTGCAATGTGACCAATACACACAGTGTATACATTTCACCACCCTCCAAATTTCATGCCTGGGGCTGCAATGAGATATATTTAAAAGTAGTTAAAGCCTGTTAGGAGGGCCTTAAAAAGTGCTCACTTTATCGTGAACAGCCTATATACATGATTCGGAGGCTGTAGCCAATTCGCCATTTCTCCACACTTTTTTTTTTAAAATCAAATCTTTGAAAATCCATCCTGTGTATGACACGCTGCGCTGTTTCCTAAATATGACACGTATCACCGGTGTTTTATATAAGTGTAAACATTGATTGAACTTGTATTTATATAATATTTATTTAGATAATATTATTTTATATAAATTATAATACTTCCTTTATAATTTATTGGAATAAAGACAGGGAGAAAATTGGCATGATTGTAATAGCTAGTAAGAAATAGTTCCTATGCAAAATTGTATTACACAAATTGCGCACGAAAGCGGTGCACTGGTCCTTTGGTGTAATTTTCTGTACTCGGTTAAGCTTCGTTTGCACGAGGCGGAGGAACATCCTTGAAGTAGAATTTCAGCAGGGCTTCAGAAAAGTGCGAAGAAACTGTGAATGGTCTATAACAATAGTTTGCTAAAAATCCACTTCTGTAAAAAAAAATATATATATATCGGGTTGTTATTGGGTTGGGGACACAGCTGTGTCATTTGCGGTAGCGGGTGACATTTTCTTGTAGATATGGAGATGAAATGAAAGTATAGGGTGTTCACGGTAAACTGAGCACTTTTGAAAAGCCCTGCTTAAAATCTGCTTGCATACGCGTTATGTATTCTTCCGACGATTTATTCATCCATCGCTCAAAGAATCTGTGAAATTATTAGAAAACTAAATATTTTCCAAATCTGCTCATTTTATACTTCGATGTATTAGAAAAAAATAATAACCTAAGGAAATAATTTACGTTATCACAAGTGGTTACCTAGCACGTTTTTTGTTTCGACGTTAAGATACGGAACTATTTCCCCTCCATCGTTACCAACTTTAATGGGCGCATGTCGCTCAGTGAGCCCATTAAAATATATGCAGGTAGGAACAGTGACATTTTTATAAGGTTGATTTCAAAAGAGCTCACTTTATCGTGAACAGCCTTTAATGAAATGGATACTTGTATTTTAACGGACGCACCGAGTGGCTTCCGCCCAGTAAAGTTGGTAATGATGGATGGAAAGTAGCTCCACATCTTAAAGTAGAATAAATAATGTTAGGTGACCATTTGTGATGCCTTAATTTCTTTCGCTTTCTGTTTTTTTTTTAAATCCACGGATGTGTAATAATGACCAGTTTTGTATAATAATTACTTTTCTAATAATTTCACAGTTTCGTTTGAACGACGCACGAATAAAGTTATAAGGCCAATGGCAATGTAAATTTCACATAAGGTGGAAGAATACACAACGCATAAAAGTAGATCCTAAGCAGATCTTTCAAAAGTGCTCATTTTACCGCGAACAGCCTATAATTGGTCACGCCCTATTTTTCGTGGCAGGTTCCGCGCCGGCTTTCGTATCTGGCCAATCACTTCGCAGTTTCTGAGCGTAGGGCGCTCCCCGTGGCTACTACTTGAAACGAGTTGATGAAGAAATCGAAAAGGTCACCTCCATCATGATTATACATCGTAAAGAACAAAAAAAAAACATTTTTTGCAACCGGTCAGTAATTTCCGTCAAAATTAAATTTAACACACTCGTACTCTAGTAACTGCACGTCATTCTCAAGAAAATGAATGAAACTGTACTAGTAAGTAATCAATTTATGTAAAAGGCGAACTGTAATATAGCAATATTAAGGTGTGCTTGTTAGTTTATTTTTTTTCATAGGCCAAGCAAGTTACTAACTGGTAGCAGTTTCTACGAATGGGGTTCATGTTTACTACAAACCACACACTGCGCACCCACCGAGGGTGCCACGTGCTAGTACACAAACTGCTGTCGTGTAATATGAATCTTCCATGGCGGCTCATGTAGTGGCTGTTATACCGGCTCGTACACCAGGACTTGTAGAAGCTTGTACAAGAACCAGGTACGGCTGCAGGTATCGTGTAATATAGGTTTTACAGCCGGACGTGGAATTGAGGCATTTTTTTTTTTTTTTTTTTTTGGGATGCCACTTGAAGTTTCCGCCGAGCGGTATGGGCGGCACTGCCACGCGCATCAAGGGCCATATCGCCCCTAAGCGCAAGGCTCTGAACTGGTACACAGTGTTCTCGACGCTCTGCGCGTACCTATGGGACTTACAACGTTGGCGGTGTTATTTTATTGATGAAAAGTGTGTATAGGCTATTCACTGTAAACTGAGCAGTTTTGAAAGGCCTCTTATTTTTAATCATAGTTAATAAATATATTTTATTTTAGTGTTAGACGTTAACTTCTGAGTGTGGTGGAATATACACACCATGTTTATTACTTAAATGACAATACTTACGTAAAAAGTTGGTTATGGGATAATAAACTGCTGAAGGAAAAAGTTACAGGGACCTAAAAAGTGCTCACTTTACCATGAACAGCCTATAGGAAGGTTCAACGTAGGGTCCTTGAGTAGTTTCGTATTGATCTGAAGCGTACATTTTCAGATACAGCGCTCTCAAAAAGCCGTTTATAGCAATTTTGGAGTACTCTGAAATGGTGTTTCTCATCTGCGTAGTGACGTCGCAAATCCTGAATAGTTTGATCTTTTCATAGACCAGAATACAGGACACGTGTTTCAAACACACGGCAGCGCAGTTGAAGCTCGTTGTCGAGATATGTCCGCGTCTACACTCCGCACTCAGGGCGGAGTAGTCGTCACGCTGGACACGCTGGCGAATACCCCGACAAGCGCCGCAATACACCCGCGTGACAGAGCTGCCACTTGGGTTGCATAAACACCACGGCGGACGGCCGTGACGAGGGTAATTACCCGAGCGGGGAAAACAAGGCCCGCTGCGGTACATATCGCTAACACGGCGAACTCCCGGGCTGACAGACAATGCGCCCTGCGTCGTGTCACTGACGAGATGCAGCTGCCTGTCAGCTTGTCATCGTGACCTGTACGCATATAGCCCTGGCCCTGGCTCGAAATAAGCTCGCGTTAGCGCCATGCCGCTCCTACCCTGTAGGTCAGGTGTCCAGATTCCAGGAATACAGGCTGCTCTTTCTGAGCCGTGCTAAAAACAAAGCAACGTCGTTGTTGGAATTCCCTAACATTTGTTACATTTTCAAAGTACAATGTTTCTAAATACATATTTCATACACATAAACGAACAAGGTTGGAAAATTTACTATAGGCTCTTCACGGTAAAGTGAGCACTTTTGACGCCCTGGTTACTTTTTCCTTTCAGCCATTTTTTATCATTTAACAATCTTTTTAAAATAGATATTGCTATTTAAGTAATAAACACTGTGTATTTTACATCACACTCCGATGTTAACGTCTAAGGCTAATATAAAATATATTTATTGACTATTATTGCAAATGAGAGGACTATCAAAAGTGCTCACTTTACCGTGAACAGCCTATACATTAATTGAGTTGAGATATTAGAGAGGCTCTTAACAAGCGAGGTCTTGGGAGCCGATGAGAGGGAAATGATGTGTGAATGGAGCAGCACCGGAATGAAAGGGCGAGGGAAACGGGAGATCCCCGAGAAAACCCGCCAACCAGTGACACCGCCCGGCACGATTCCCACTTGCGGGAATCTGGGGATGACCCGGCCGGGGAGTGAACCCAGTTCGTTTCGCCTTGATGGTAGGCAAGCAGGCTAACCACAGAGCCACCGCAGCCCCTTACTACAGTAGTAAATTATTGTAATGTATTATATACATTCGTAGCTACTTCCAACTTTTATGATGCCCTGCTGAAGTTCTGCTTTCAGGCGATTCCTCCGCAGCTTGACCTGTGCCTGTATGCCATGATAACTTTTCCCCTTACAATCTCGGACAGAAGCTTCCACGAGACCTCTGCCCGAGCCTGCATACAAGCAGTTATGCAAGGTACTTTGGAATATCCTAACCATTGATACCTTTTGTCGCACAGGTGAAGACCAGTGCATTATTAATGATTCTACTTCTGCAACTGTGGTTCAGAAATACCCTTCACTCACGATTCAGCATTATGCATATATGCACAGAGCCTAATCTTTTTTTTCGTTGTAACTGGAAATTTTAGTGTAAAATAAACGCGAATGTTTAACATAACTTTCACGTAATGCGGTTTTAGAATCAGTAAACAATTTTTGTTCCCTTGGTATTACTATTTGCCCGTGTTTAATAGTCTTCATTAGCCTCTCTCTGATCGTATAATCTTTTAACCCTGTAGGAAAACTTCCATCGGAAATTGCACACCGCTAATTATGAAAATGTCCTTGAAAACGGCCAATAGAAGGCCAAATCTTCCATAGGACCATCCATACAAGCGGCCATGCAGGCTCGCATAGAATCTTCCAATGAATTTTCCATCACGACATTCAGGCTTTAGTCTATAAAATCGCAACAAAAATAGAATTCACCGTATTTGTGGGCGCTAAATTTAATAATATTTTTCATGACAACTATTTCTTAAAGAAATATTGCAAATTGTAGGTAAAACGTAATTGTATTTCAATTTAACCATTAACTGAAGTAGGTATAAGTCGCTTGCATTACACGGCATATACAGGTTGTTCGGAAATTAAACTCCCAGACTATAGGAGGTGATATTACTTATGCCTAAAAAGTCCGCAGCAGAAAGATGATTGATGTTTTCTATGTTGCAGATACATGCGTAATGCTGGCTATCCCAGGTCCGTGCGCGCTGTTCGGTTTGAGGAAGTGATACGTCAGTACATCAACGGCATGCTCTCCACGAGAACACGCCACACACAGCGCGCCAAATGGGCGTGTCCCATTTGACCGCGTGGGACGCACTGCCAGTATCACTACACCTGGTAGAAAGTGGCATGTGGCTACGTATACCATGACCCATATCTACGGCTTTATTATTCATAAGTAGAGCTTCAAGTATTCCGCGAATTCATTCGGAGGCGAGATAGACTCCGAACTCTTGTTCTTTTCTCCTACTGTTGAGACTGCACTACAGTTGTTTAGACACGCCGTGTTTAACTATGAGCCAGTAATGAGCAGGAAACAGTAGTACGAGTGGCTAGTTAACACTCCTCTACACAGTCCTCACTTGATCACAGCAACCAATAAGCAAACGATAATGTCTCGAGTGTACAAATGGCTATCCAGCCTAGTTTGTTGCCAACTCAATCCGCGAAATACTCGGGGCTCTATTCATAAGGAATCACCTCCCGTATTGTGGGTGTTTAACTTCCGGACATTTTGTATACGAAACAACCAAACACGTCATACACGGCGGGGCCGCGGGGGCTGAGCGGTTAGCCTGCTCGCCACCAACCATAGCGAAACCGGGTTCAATCCCCGACCGGGCCACTCCGGGATTTTCGCATGTGGGAATATTGCCGGGCGATGCCGTTGGTCGGCGGGTTTTCCCGGGATTCTCCCGTCCCCCCCCCCGGCCTTTCATTCCGGCGATTCTCCATACTCACCTTAAATCACCCTCATCGGCTCTCAATACCTCGCTGTTAAGACGCCGCCCAAATCTCTTCACTCACTCACGTCATGCACAGGGCGATATTTCAAACGTTCGATTGAAAAATGTTGAGGATGCAGGGAAATGACTATATACGAGGCAGTCCCTTGGAAACACGTGCGGAGTGATGGAAGAGACTTGGTGAGGGGGGGGGGGGGGGGGGGAACGCCTTAGTGGTCATCGCGCCCATCAATATTGCGCCACGGGCAGAGAGGGTTGTGGGATTAGCGGTCTGCAAGCCAGGGAGTCGCCGGACTCTGAATAGCAGATCTCATGCACCAACTGGAACCAAACCCCCTTGCCTCCGCGGGACCGCAATATACCGGGGATTATACCTAGCTCGGTGTTTGACGATGGGGGGGGGGGGGTAGAGGATATCGGGGGACCGCTATCTGTCTGCTACCTCACCCCCGTCCACCGCTCCCCTTCCTGGTGGTAGGCTAGTTGTTTACAGAGGGGATTAGTGGTGCGAGCCGCGCCATGGAAGCCAGCAAATCAGGTCGGGCTTGGCCTATCGGAACACCCGTTTTCCTATCTGATGCAGTGACTTCGGGATCCAACTTGGCCACCTCCCGGTTATCGCCACCTCGTTAAGTGCCGCGCCCCTTCAAGGTGTGCTGCTTGCAGCACGTGATCGGGAAGTCTAATGCCCGGTTTCACCAACATCTTCCCCGATCCGAGATCGAATGATCCTAGTTCCGAACCAGGATCCATTTTGATATAGGTTTCAACCTAAAAGTGTTGCACCAACGAAATTTCATGATTCTGGATCTCCGATTCGTCGATCTTGGTTCCAAAGTGAGAGATCGAGATTAAGAATGAAACCAATTTTGCTATTGGTTCATAATGTATGACGTCATGGAAGTAGGTGTATTTTTCACTATAGCTAGAAGTAGATGTGCGATGTTTTATCTGTTGTAAGTGAATTATTGTCGTAAGAATTTAACTGAATAATATTCCAGTGTGTATAATGTTGTTTTAATTTTCCAAGAAAACAATCGAACTTAGTTACATCTGTTGGCGTATTTTCAAACTAAATTTGTCGACGATGGCTGTTGATCTCGGATCGAGATTTCTAACCCCCAATTTCTCCGGTTCGAAATGAACTTCATATCGATCTCTAGTCCAGCTCTGAAATAGAAAGGCGCAGCAGTTTTCTGTGTCGATCTTAGTTCCAATCTCGGATCGAGTTTCGAACATAAGGCACGAATCCGCATTCCGTTACATGTAGAGCGTGTAATGACCTACCTACCTAACACTATGACTTCAGCTAATACTCAAAATATTCACTGCTCTTCTCACCTAGTTCCTACTACACTCCAGTTAGGCAGGGGCTTACGAAGGGGTAGTTAATACTAAACGCCATTCAATGAAAGAGGGGAGGTCAACTACTACACATTTATTATAATACTCTGGATATATATAAAACAATACTTTAACACAAAACTACAATAAGGAACTTCACACAATGCTGACTTTATTTTACTCCGACTGACAAGATAACTATGAGAACATAAAGGATTACAGTAATACAAGAAACGGTGAATTGATTATACTGACACACAAGAATACTGATATACACGGAAGATTAGTTAATTATACCAATATACGAGAATACGATTATACAAAGACCCTACCCTTGCTACGTGATATTAATCCTTAAGACGAGACCTCGTTATCGGGAATGCCACTCTACCGCCTAGGCGGATTTATGCTCATCAAGCAAGACGTAGAATATCTTGCAGATTGAGCCGGAGCTTCCCGGACCCTTGTATTCCTTCGTGACACTCCGACACTGACGTTGACACTTCACACTCTGTCGGAAGGGGGGGAGGGGGATACTCGCTTGATGCTTTTATAGCCTGGCTTTAAGAGGTAAGCCAGGCTTGTTGATTAAACAGGGGGCCGCCTCAGGAATCTATATCCCGTCCAAGTTTAGCTCGCCGTCTGAGGCCCCCCCCCCCTGGAGCACGCTACAAGCGTTGAGATGCCTGCGTTGCAAAACTACTGTAGCTATGGACAGTGAAATTTCGCACAAAAATTTTCCAGACAAGTTTTATTTCAAAAAGCTGTATGATTTTATATCGTTCTCGATTGGCTACATGAACGTGCTACTCTTGGTTCCCTGGCAAAGTTGTTCAGTTCTAATTGGTCCGTTTAAAAACAGATACGGCTTCTCATGAAGAGGGCGACCAATGGCAAAACATTAATTTCTGTTTCTGCTTAGAGTGTTGAAATCTACATGTTCTCAGATTTTTTCACGAAAAATCACTGGCTCTAACTATATTACATCTTTTTGCGCTTTATTCACACATTTTACATCGAATCTTTGAAAAATCATCACATGTATTACGTGTTTGATTGTTTCTTATACGTGCCACTTATTACAATCATTTTATACGTCTGTTAACACAAAATTGCGTTACTTTTATTCTATTTTTAATTTATTATATATATATATATGAATATAAACAGGGTGGAAATCACAGTGTTGCCAACTCCTAGAAAGGAATAGTTCTTATGCAAAATAATACTACAGCGAGTGCACACTAATGCGATACGTTGTCCCCGTGGTGTAATTTCATAGACTTGGTTTAAGTTTTACTAGCACGAGGCGGAGGAATATCCTGGAAGTAGAACTTAAGCAGGGCTTCAGAAATGTTGGCAGTAGCCGTGAATGGACTATGTATCAGGTACACCATTAATAGACTACAATCCATTCCCACGTATTTTCTACAGGACTATCCTGAACCTCACGTACGAACATCATGCCATGACTGATTACGAGAAATGAAGGGGGTAACATCAATACGAACCGTGACCCAAAGTGATTACCGAGGAAGAGTGGAGATGAGTCGAGGACTCGAGAGCCGATGAGGGCGAAAAGAGGTGTGGAGCAGCGCCAGAATGCAAGGGCCGAGGGAAACGGGAGATCCCCCAAAAATGTGCCGGACCAGCGGCATCGTAAGGCACGATTCGCACTTGAGAGAATCTGGGAGCGACTCCACTGAGAATCGAATCCAGTTCGCCTTGGTAGAAAGCGAGTAGCCGACCACTACCCCCACCCCCCTCCCATCCCTTACCGAGGAAGATAAACACATTTGAAAATATTTAATTAAATGTTGACATTTTCAAAAGGCTAGAAACTACGTTACATGAAAAAATAAATGGTGATTTATATCTGCCATCTGCGAGTATTTATTGGTGGGGGAATAACAATCGATTAACACCCACGTGTAACACACTTTTGTTGAATATGGCGCATTCTAATTTCCTAATTATAACGGTCGATATTTTCACACGGCAAACGTCCACGGATGGCAGGTATCAAATCGGACTATAGGCATGTTCACGCTAAAATGAACACTTTTGAAAGCCCTGCTTAAGATCTACTTGTACGCACACTGTGTATTTCTCCGCCTTATGTAAAAGTAACATTGCCATGGGTCTCTTCACTGTATTCATGTGTCAGTCAAGTGAAACTGTGCAGTTGTTGGAAAAGTAAATATCTTTCAAATCTGCTCATTCTTATACCTAAACGCATTAAGAAAAAAGAGGAAATGAAAAAATTTCGGTTTGCACAAATGGTTACCTAACATTATTTATTTGACGTTAAGACACGGAACTATTTCCCATTCATCGTTACCAATTTTACTGTTCGCATGTCACCCAGTGCGCCTGTTAAAATATATTCAGGCAGGGGCAGTGACATTTACCTAAGGTTGATTTCAAAAGTGTTCACTCACTTTATCGTGAACAAACAGCCTTTAACAATATTTTTATGATTTAGGTGTATCACTTCATTTCGTGTCTGGCATTCTGAAAATTGCTCATACCTATGAATTTCGAATTCTCAGAGGCTTGTCATTTCCTTGCTAATCACGTTAGATCATAAATCGTATTATTTTTCCTATGCCATTTTAAATGACGAATCACCTCACCTGGAGGTAAGGAAAATCGTGTATAGTCATGTGTAAGAACTAAGAATAATACAAAGACAGAGAATTTTCGCCTAGCAAAGCAGAAAATATGATAAGAGTTTAGCTCAGAGAATGTGAAGACATTCCTAACATATTTTTGTCCACCCTATAATCATAAGTTCCTTTCGGTAAAAATGAGGCGAATGCAGAAGAACTTTCTGGCAAAGGGAAATTGTTTGGAATATTCGCAGAACTGACGTTGATGTCAATAATTACGATGATGTGTGTGTTAGCAAGTGACTCTGCGCAGAAAAGTTATTTGTTGGTGAATTTTTGTATCGTTTCGAACTGCAGGGTACGACAGCCAACCATATTATAGACTTTTCTGACTATTTACGCAGCGTATTTACTACACTGCAAAAAAATTTTCAATTTTTACTGAGAAGTTCTTTGTTATTTTATAAATACTTTTAAGAGTGCAAGCCGACCTCCCGTGGCGCAGTCTGTTGGTGCGCCACCGATCTGGGTTCGAATCCCGGCTAAGACATAGGTGTTAATTCAAGTTATGTTATAAGTTAGTATGTAAGCTGTCCACTGCAAAGTTTTCCAGCATAAAACCCGGGGACGTTAGAAAGCCCTTTACAATTACAATTGCAAGAGTATAAAGATTTCTCTTGTAAAACTACAAGAGCCGTGTTTATAACATACCTCAAGAAATGTTTGTACTATACCGACCCGCATCCATGAGCTTCAGCAAAATGGCGGACACTCAACAACGTAAAACCGTGCATAGTTGCTTGCGCAGAAAACTATGGGTGACGTAAAGTGCAGTTGCATGCAAAAAGACATGTATTGTAATTTTGAATAACTTAAAACCCTTAAAATAAATAAATAAAACTACAGTTTCGATAAAACGTGACCATATTATACTTAACTGTTAATGTATCCTAGTTCCACAGAACTCTTAAATAGACCCGCAATAACTCGTTAAGAGCCGTCCAAATCTCGTAACTTGACAATAGAGCTCGTAAGAAAAGTTTAGCAGATATTACAAGAAAACTCTTCGTAGTTTTACAAAGGATTTTCTTGGCAACTGGGTTTCCAAGGATTTTTCTTGTAACAGTACAAACCGTTTTTTAGAGTGCATTTCTGCCTTGAAACGCATGTGATTTAAGTGGGGCGAATAACGCTCCAGCGACCAGAAAAATGTGCCAAGGGATCGGGAATTCACGCCCTGACACGGCAACGTCCGTCATGTTTCCAATATGGGTAAATCAGTTCGCCTCGGTAGGATGCGAGCGGGCTAGTCGAGTGATAACAGCAGTCCCTCGAAATCGTTCTAATAAACGCAGTAAGACTGGACCTTGGCTACGGAGTGAAAGTTGAAAACTCTCCAGGGCTAGAGCTTTCATCGACCATCGCATTCGATTTGGTAATCGATGTGATGGGAGGTCAATTTGAAATGGAAGTCCGATAATAAAGTCAGCCGCTGTCAGGACAATCTGAAATGCAGGGAGGTAGGGAGCTGAAGCACTCTGCTATATTGGTTACTTAGCTCCCTTGCTTTTGACTTAATAAAATACAGCTACAAACATACAGTGTAGAATGACTAAGGGTAGAAGTCATTGCCAACCACAAAATTCAGTACACTTTATTTATTTATTGAATCCTTTTCAACACGATAACATTGCTAGTAATATTCTTTCCAGGAAGTTAAAAAAAAACAAATACTTAAATTGGTTTCAAAAGTTCTGGATGAACAAATAACAAAATCTCAGCTTGTCAGTTTTTGTGATATATAAATAGTAGGCCTAATTATCTCAATTACCAATATTAAACGTTTAGAGTGAGAAATAATATGCCACATGTTACATTCAGAAAACAAACATAATTTTTGTTGTTTAAAAAATTATTTACAATGAATTTTTACATACTTTAGGTCTGTAGGTTCCCTCTGAAATTTCGCAAAATAGGTTTTGTTATCGATAACGTAATCAATTAATAGAAAGTCTTTTGGCTCCTTCATTACAATTTTGTATATGGTTTTGCTAATGTTATTTGTGTAAAACAAGAACAGCGAAAATAAATTTGATAAGGGATTTCCGAAAATTCTTAAAACTAAAATAATTTATGATTTTCTGGGACGCATATTACGAGTAGTGTCTACTTGATTTATTAATTAAGATATCATTAAAACACTGAGTAGTTTAGTTGCCAGTTTATATTTTGTGTTCCCGGAGTGAAAGACAAATATAGGAAGGAATCAAGTAACATCCGTGACAAAATAAATATAAATTACCGAGGAGTGAATGCGCTCATAACAGCCATATAAATTCACATGGAAACATACTTACAAAAAAAAAAAAAAAGCGAAATAATTCAGTTAATGATATATACACAAAAGGGGGGGGGGGATACTGATGAAACGATTTGAATAATAATTATAATCACGCACAAAATATTTTCATTATATTAAATAAAAATATAATTTGACCACTATAGACAAAATTGTGAGACATAAGTTTTAAACTGTATGATGCAGTGTTCAAGACGTAACAGGAGTTCTCTAGGAAAAGCCCGAACCTTATGAACTAGGGTACAAAATTGAACTGGAATCGCAGTGGCGAAGATATAATGATCTTCACTGCTTATTCACATACTAAGCATCCCCTAGGCTGTAGCAATAGAAGAGCAAAATCATGATTAGACTACATTAAAAATTGGGTTTGGCTGTGTCGGGGACGCGGCCGTTTGTGTCGCGTGAATACGTCTACGATGACGCCCTCGGACGCCTTGATGTTTATTTTACGTTCCCGGCACCGCTTCACTGGATCCTATGGGGGTTTATGGGTATCACTGGATTGCTTTTCAGATGCTCTTTCCAACCTTAGACTCTTTACTATTTCTGCAAGTCTACTTGGCTTTTTGACGAGTATAGGCCGAAGTTGTGTTAAGTTTTCTTAATTCTGTACATTAAACGCATACAATTTCACCATAACGACGCCATACAGATGTTTTTATACACACAATCGATTGACCTTGACGAGATATATTGAATGAAACATAAACGAACG
Organism: Dryococelus australis; assembly: GCA_029891345.1. NCBI lineage: Eukaryota > Metazoa > Arthropoda > Insecta > Phasmatodea > Phasmatidae > Dryococelus > Dryococelus australis. The sequence goes on along the minus strand of CM057006.1, from coordinate 26,187,046 downwards.
TCGTAGCTTCTCCTAGTCAAAAGTTATACTACGCGGAAGCTATGAGACGCTGCGAAACTAACTCAAATTTGCGCCCCCCCCCCCCCTTTTTCCCCCCGTAGCGCGCTATGCTTCGCAGTCTCCACTCAATCAACGTAACATATGCTTTGATCCACTGGCAATCGAGTGGTGTAATGCAATTTTGAATATGGACGATATATTTGGAGCTGCAATGCCAAAATCTATCCCCCGATTTTATCATCGAATTTTCTGGATTGCCTCCCACTTTGGTCGCAAATTTAAAGACGTATTCACGTCAAAAACTATCCATACACTCATATAAATACATTTATTTGTCACATCAACACGCAGCTATCGCGCATTAAGGCAGCTGGGGAGAAATTAGTTGCAGAACTGAAATTCCAGAAGATATTCAGATATTCAGGTGAGCAATTACGTGAATAGAAGATTTGGAAAAGCTAATCGAGAATTTAATCTTATAATACGGAAATTTTATTCACTATGATACAGCAAGATAAAAACCTTACTTTTGTCAAACTTGTTTACTAAAAGTCGAACATAGTACATGTGAAAATTTCATTCCCTTTGTAGAGTGACTGATTTACTGCAGTATGAAAATTCTTTTCATACTTATATTTCTTTGCTGTATTCATAATGAAGTATTGGTCCTCGACACTAGATCCATACGAAGGCAAAGAAATGAAGATAATGTATTTTACCAGGGATATTCAGTTGAAGCTTGTAGAAGTCAAGATGGTTATCAGGAAACGACCGAGTGAGATGTATGACGCTCTCTGGCATAGAACAGAAATGTAACTTGTGCAAATAAAACTGTCAGTGAAAAGTGATAAGAAAATTCATTTCTTCTAACTTGTATTATGAAATAGAATATTTGTTATTTGACGTGATTTCAATGGCCTCTGAAATATTGAGAAAAGACTGAATTATTATGGGATCTGCGCGGCATTCTGACGAGTAATGTTAAGAATATTTTAAATGAAATCAGTTAGATATTGATGAACACTACAGCAGGAAAAAATCACCTGTTTAGACACGAGTTAAAATGACTTGAGTTGAAATGTTCAAGTATCTTCAAAGACTACAAAAATATTCAGGTCGATTAACAAAATAAACGCTTGAAAATGCCGAAAACGAATTCTGTGTCTGGCTGTCTATCCCAGTGATTACAGAGTAACGAGATTTATAATTGAGTAAAATGAAATTAAATTCATGATATGCTTGAAGCATTTAACTAAATTTTCTTGAGAGAGCGTGCATTTTGTTGACAAGAAACAAAATTGTAGCGCTTTTTTAATTCAGTTACACACAGAGTATAATCAACCCTGTAGTCTAGAAGTAAGATCAAGTAAGGGGTATATCATAATTTATGTTATTATAATTCAGTAAGTATGACCACTTGCTTTCAAATCTGTAAGTTAGCTTGTGAGTTTATTCCACAGGCGCAATATAAAGAGATGTGTCCTTGGAGACACTAAGGTCTCTGATCACAGTTTACCTCCTTACAAACTCTCAAAAAAATGTACATTTTAGACCCTCTGCAGTGGCGATGGCTATAGTTTCTTAGTAGCAGATGCGGTCCGAAGACTCTTGACGTGACAGCGAACACGGTATAGTAATTAGACTTAAATGAGCCAGCAATATGAGCAATCACCTCATTGCAATATAATGGAGTGGTTGATAAAACACGTACAAAAGTTCGTAAGCAAAATTTTACTATGAGCACTGGGGAGTATTCCACTGCATCATTAAGAACCTGTGGTTATATGAATTAATTGAGAAAGTACTACCGATTAAATATTTCTAAGACATGTGCCAGAAACCCCGTACAGGTCATCGACTCCTAAAATGTTTACAGCAGAAATACAAATGGTAGGAGTTTGTGATCTACACATTTTAAGAACAGTGCTGACTAACCCTATGGTTTTTTGGATGTCAAGTAATCGCGATATGTATCAGCTTTAACAGTGACAGGATTGTGGCGAAGAGGTACAAGTATAAACCGCCATGTTATTGGCTAACGTGGAAATGTTAGTGTAAAAAAGTAAAGTAATGAACGCGTTGACTTAAGTTCCAGCTGGGACAGAAAGACTAACTTCGACAGGAACTCTTTATGATAGTGGTATCCGGATCACTTAATTGCCATCTCGGTGTCAACAAAATGTCAACACATCATTTGTTGAGATCATCCACAGAGAATTTTTTTTTTCTAGAATTGCCTTCTTCTGTTGACTTGCCTATGGATAATTATCTACATTTGGATGAACAAGTAAATACTGCTGAAGAAACAAGCAGGTAGTTGAAATTTTAAAATGATTTGACGTAGTTACTATGTATAACAATTCCTCCAAGAATGTTCTTTTTCGTTTTAGTAAAACCGGAAATATTTAAAATTTAGAACTATTCCTTTTGACGTCGTCTATAAAGAATTTCATATAGCTAATATCTTCTTTATTCATAAGTTGAGTGATTTATTTTATTTACTTTACTATGGATAAGCGTGAATAAGAAATAAAGTGAATACTGACTTTCAATTATTCTTAGTTCATAAAAATGTAATAACAAAAATCAATAATAGACTATATTAATTGGAATATAGAAACCAGTGGGCGTCCGTTTGAAAGTAAAGTGTTCCAAGAATCGCTATTCTACCGTATTGCTGACCATATAATTTCCCTTAGATGTCACAATTTACAGAAATGAATTTATGCGTAACATTAGACAAAAATATGTACAATTTAATTACTAACCTCGAAATATGTAACTATAACTACCTTCTTGAATTCTTTATTTGTTATTCCAATAATAAAGCTAATAAAAGTTACGGATCTAAATAATATCATACTCAGTTTGAGCTGCGTATAAAAAATATTTGCTCAAAATGAAGATCTTGATATTACATGAAGAAAATATTACATATTTAAAATTAACTAAACTTTAACCGTTTGTTTAACATTTGTTTCAACTTAAACTAAATATATATTGTATGGCATTTTACTATACATTTCATTATACTCAAATACACATTTACTGTGTTTTGGGAGTGGATTGTCTGAAAATGTAATATTAAGCAGTGTAGATTTTGGCAACCAAATTTCTCAGGAATTGTAATTTGGCTTCTGGGGCACATTAAAGTCCCTGTCTTTGCCTTTCGGTTTGTTTGTATATCATTAGCGAGGAAGATAATTTCGGAGATTAAGTGTAAAACGAGATAATAAATTACACTCACAGCTAATTAGCAGTAAAGCCCCGGAACCGTGCCGAACTCTCTTCTCCAAACTTTCTCGTTGCTCATAATTTCTTGTAGCTTGGTTCCCAGAGTAAGCTACGGTGCGTATTTTAGGTCGTTTTACGTAAGTAATTGCAAATGCAATTGCGAGATTTGTTTTCCATGATAATACAACGCGTGTATGTTTTCAACTTTAATAATGAAGCTAAAGTAATTTGGTACTCTAGTTACAATGTAAAATTTAATAGTTTCGTTTCAGTCTACGTTTTAATTAAATCACGCCAAATATTAACGCAGTTTCGCAACTTAATGTTTAACTCCCATCGTTTCGACTTCTGTTGACCTACTAGTATAAATCAATTTTTTTTTTACCAATCTATCACTAATGACGTGCATGCTTACCTTTTTAACACGTTTATGAAAGAAGTTTCGCAGACTGAGAAATTATTTGATTAAATATACACAAGTTCATAAAATTAATTAAATTACTTTATTATACCTCGTACTATACAAAGAAAGGACATTCAGAATCCTGCAGAAAATTGTTCTAAAGTTGGGTTTGTACGTAGTAAACATTTCATGTTTGCTAGCAAGATGAATAAAAATTGAAAGTGGTTATCGTTTGTTTTATTTTCTCATTGAGATATACTGTGTAACACTTAGACATGTTACGGAATGTATAAAATTATGGTGCGAAGGAATTCATAACTTATAAATTAAGTACAGGAGGCTAGCAGATGACAGAATCAGAAGATGTTGTGCATTGTCATATGATTAGATATAGGCTGTTCACGGTAAAGTGAGCACTTTTAAAGGCCTTTCTAAATTTTTCCTTTCATCCAATTTCCATCTTCCTGCTACTTTTTAGTATAAAGACGTGACCAATAAACACAGTGTATACATTTCTCCACCCTAAAAATGTAATTACTAAGGCTGCAATAGTAAATAGTGGTTAATGCCTGTTGGGAGGGTCTTAAGAAGTGCTCTCTTTACCGTGAACAGCCTATAAGGATGATTTTCCCCCCCAAGTTCATGTAATCCACGCGAGTAGCACGTCCGCCTCAGGTTACAAGTGAAGAATTTCCGGGCGGCTCTTAACGTCGGGGTCTTGACGGCCGATGAGGGCGAAGCGAGGTGACAATGGAGCAGCGCCGGAATGCAATGGCGGGGGAAAGTGGGAGACCCTGAGAAAACTCCGCGACTAACGGCATCGTTCGGCACGTCTTCCACGGGCGAAAATCCGGGGGAGGCCCCATCGGTAATCGAGCCCTGGGTCGCCTTAGTGGTGAGTACTCTAGCTGCTGTGCCACCGCCCCCCCTCCCGCCATCTCGGTTCCGAGCCCACGTTTTACTACAAGGAAAACAAGGCAGAATTATATATTATTATCTGTGAGATTTCTCTGTGTTCTACCGTTTTGTCTCCCGCGACAACATTCCGTACCTTGTTAATGGCATGGTCTGACTTATTACTATACTATAAGCGAAGACGTTCAGAAATGATTAAAGCTCAAATAGTTACATCACTTCGGTGTAAACCATCCTTGGCGTATGATGTGTTTAAAATTGCTATTTTTTTCCTGCATTAAATAAAATACCCAAACCATTTCTTACAACGATTTTTAATACTAAAGAAAAATTCCCGTAACTGCTAATAACATAACAACTAACTTTCAGTACTGTAAAGATGGAACAAATCAAATTCAAAATTCACGTACATTTTCCAAATATTTGCTTAATATTATTGTAGAAAAATTTCCTAGGAAACTTTTTATATATTTTATATATTTTTACGATAGTTTTTTTATTATATTTGGTTATTTAAGTTCATTTGCAATACACTCCACATGCGTATCGAACGAACACTATTGAAATCAGAAATTACTGATATAACTTATGATCCTGCTTTGCTCTACGTGGGTATAAATAGTTTTTTTTTTTAATTAAGTTCTTGAAAACTCGGATGGTAGGTAGGCAGGCCCTGACGTCCTGTTATCACCAATGTCATCAGAGATGAAACCAGACTCACGTGCAGAAGCAGAGATACAATTGCGAACACACACGTGCCTAACCCGGGACACGAAAACGGAAAACGTCGAATTTTTCCGTAGATAGGGTCTACTAACTTGAAATATTTACAGGGCCGTCATTTTGAAGATAAGTGTCTGAGCAACTTAAATCGTGTAATTTTGCGTAACCTACAGTAAAGCCAATTGCGTGCAAATTTGATGGGAATCGGTTTATCAATCAATCAACCAATGATACGAAACCTCAAATTTTTATGTTGCGAATTTCACAAATAGCGGACAAAAGATTGTGTATTAGGAGCAACGTATAACTTGTCGCATGAATTAGGTGAGAATCATATAGTAGTTTCCTGACATATAACATACAAGCTAAATATCTTATGTGGTGCTATCTTACAAATCGGCAGGCAAAATTGGCCATGTGTTGACATATATTCTGCGCGTAGTATATGTTTTCGCCAGACAAAGGTTGGTCAAAGTTGGCCAAACGGGGTGTAGTAGATATAGCAAATAAACAAAAAAAAAAAAATACTGAAATGGCAGCAATCTTTAAAACAAGTGCGTCATCCATTTTTACCGCTTAGGTTTACATCGCTGACAGGCTGTTCATGGTGAAATGAGCACTTTTGAAAGCCCTGCTTTAGATCTACTTGTAAACTCGTTGCGTATTCCTCCGCCTTACGTAAAATTAATATTGCCATGGGCCTCATTCCTTTCTTCACGCGTCGGTCAAATGAAACTGTGAAGTTATTAAGAAAGTAAATACTTAACAAATGTGCTGGTTTTCACACTTAGATGCGTTAAAAAAAAAAGCGAAATAATAATTTTAAGTTACCACAAATGGTTACGAACACTTTTTATTCGACGTTAAGATCTTGAACTACTTTCCATCCACCGTTATCAACTTTACTGGGCGAACGTCACTCAGCGCGCGCATTAAACTATATACATGTAGGGGCAGTGAACTTTTTCTAAGGTCCATTTCAGAAGTGCTCACTTTATCGTGAACAGCCCTTACACGTGATAGACTGTGGCCGCGGAAATGCGGACTTGTACAGTAAATTCGGCGATAAGCCGCCCGACCACGCGGCAACTGACAAGGGAGGGATATTTCGTGATGTATGGTCGTCGGAGGGGCGTGTAGGAACAGACGTGCGTCACTCAGATTTATGAAACAGCGACCAGCAGGCACCTTGCGCGCCCATAGGGATTACCAGGCCCCGCGAGAGAGAGAGAGAGAGAGAGAGAGAGAGAGAGAGAGAGACGACGACTATATACGCGAACCCAGCCCCGATAGCCGTATGATGATGAAGGGAATTTTTTTTTCCCCTCCTGTTGTAATTTTTGCAAGACTGGTCCCAGCATGGATGGCGAGTTACCCCGAGTGACGCGTGATTAATATAATCCGGGATAAACGATGATAAATTCTCATAGTTTTGTTTTATTGCCGGCATAAGTAAACTCGAAGAGAAATGAATTACGACTCATGATACGGAGAATTATGCTTTGTTAAAACACTGATATTTGCTACCTTAATACTCCAGCTCATGTGATGAAAAAAAAGAAGGTTTTATTACTTTGATATATGTATTAAATTTATTGCAGCAAACATTGTTTTTGTTTTGGTTTTTCCTCTTGACACAATCTGATTTTTATATTTTGCGTCTCACATATTTTTTCATAGCTTTAATGCATTACTCATATATTATTAGCCCGAATCTTGTAAACAAAATTGATTTTGCAATATGAGCTCCTTAAAATAAGGACGATTCTTAAAGGTGAGTATGTTATTCACCAAATTGACTGCATTTTAAATTCGTTTAGCGTTTAACATACTGTATTGTGGGTGTAATGACTAAATTTTAGACAATATTCGAAAGAAAATGAAACAGATATAGTCAGCTTCATAAAATATATATAGCAATATAAAACATAGTTTATGTATTCCCATTTTATTTGATTAATTTCTTTGTAAATAATTATTCTTTTAAAATACAAAATAAACGCAGTAAAGTTTTTATGAAATTTTATGTTAACCGATTTACAGGCTCCTGTAATTTTATGTCAAAGAAGTTTAAATACTTGTAATTGCTTTTTGAAATAAATATTTGTCTAGATCTTGCATGTATACTGGTTGTGATTTCTTATGAATGAAACTAGCTGAGAAATGATTTGCCAGTTCCCAGGGCAGAACTAAAAATTATAATTTTTTTCTGCTTATAGACTTATTTATATATAAAGGTTCGAACGGGGCAGAATGATCGGTCTCCGGGGAACGGGTTGTCATACCGTGACAGTTCGGATCGTGCAGGGGCATGCTGCTACGACAGTGATGCGTGTGTGGCACCAGTGGATAGAAGAGGATCGTTCGCAGCGACTAGCGGGTACTGGACCACACAATGTGACCACTGCACGGGATACACCGCCATCTTGTCCGTAACGGACCGTACAGGGTCGTCCACAAAGTTGGCTCGACACTGGAGCACCGCAACGGGTGTGGACCTGTCTGCGTCGACGGTTCGACGCAGTCTGCTGCGGGCTGGACTGGAGGCACGCATGCCATTGCGTCGGCTTCCATTGTCCAGAAACCACAAACACCTCAGACTGCAATGGGCACGTGAACACAGTCGCTGGCTTGCTGAGTGGCAGAGTGTAGTGTTTTCGGGAACGAGTCCCGCTTCAACCTGTCCTACAGTGATGGCCGTATACGTGTTTGACGCTACCATGGTGACCGCAATATGGCAGCCTGCAATGTGGAGCGGCATAGCGGACAAACACCTGATGTGATGGTTTGGTGTGCCATTGGATACAACATGCGATCTCGACTCCTACTTATTGAGTGCTATCTGAACAGCAACCACTACATCAGGGAGGTTTTAGATCCCAAGGTACTACCCCTCCTTCAGGAAACTCCACATGTCACATTTCAGCAGGAAAATGCCCGGCCAAATGTGGCGAGGAATGTGCAAGCCTTCTTCAATGAACTATGGTACCACTGCTTCCCTGGCCTGCACGTTCGCCTGACATGTCGCCTACCGGACATGCCTGGTATATGTTTGGTCGGTGACTTGTTCGTCATGGTTCTCCAGTAACCTGCTGTTGATGCTTTGTGGACTGGCACACAAACCGCGTGGAGGGAGATTCCCCAGGAACATATCCATGTCCTCTTTGATACAATGCCACGACGTTTAGGGAATTGGTTAGAGCAAGTAGGAGCTTCACGTCATACTGAATTGTCAAAGACAGAGATCAGGTACAGTTCTGTAATCCTGTGCATTGGCATGTACCTAATCTGTGGTATAAAGATCATTTAAATCACATGTATCCTTTCTGTTATTGCATTTTTTTTTACAAACTGTAGTGTATTTGACTTGTATTTTCATAGGTTGCTGGAATTTGTTAGGGTTATTCAAAACATCCTGTAAACTCTTATTAAATAAAGTCTATATTTTCCATTAAAACAGTCAATAAAATAACGAAATTTATTAATTTTTTACTTTTATTTCCGAATATGGTTGTTCGACGGATAAATGGGCATTTTTGAAAGTAATTTTGGTTTTTACTTCAAACACGTTTTACGTAACATCTTGTCACGCGTATAAGTACTCTTGTGAGTCAAATTAATTACGCCATTCGTTTCTGAATTGACTCTGTTTAAATTAACGTAAACAAAATTAGGCCTATTTTCAAATTACTGTAGATTTCTTCGTTCATGTGCGTGAGAACAGAAAAAGATGTCAAAGTTAGTGCCAATTTTAGAAATCCGTTTTAAATTAAGTGTTATGTCTCGGATTTCTTATATACTTCTCTGCGAACACTAGTATTCACGTAGGTAAACATAGTTAAGTGTTATGTCTCGGATTTTTTTTATATACTTCTCTGCGAACACTAGTATTCACGTAGGTAAACATAGTTAAGGGTAGGAATTATTATTTATTATTGATTAAAACCTGCTAAATTTACTACGAAGCAAAAGTACCCACATAGTTGATTTTCATTCTTTTTTTCACAGACGCGTTCCACTAATGAAGTTCTAGGACTTGTCGTAGTGCTCACGGCTTAGCGGCTGTTTGCAAACATTTTCTTCTATCTCTGCCTTCCAAGCCGTGGTTTGGGGAAGTTTGGCAAGGGACGAAAGGGTAAGACACGGAGCTTTTGGACTCGGGATGGCATATAGCGGTTCTGGAGAAGTGAGCATGGGATCTGAGAGAGAAAGAGGGAGAGAGAGAGAAAGGAAGTGAGTTGAGAGGGTGAGATGAGCAGGTGGGAACACGGATTGATTGAGAACACACTTCAAACGAGTGTAAATTGAAACAGTCGCTCAGCAAAGGAAGGGAATCGACAGACACGAAACTCGAACTCCCTCCTGGAGACAAAGAAAATAAAGAAGTGGAAGAAAACAAAGGAGCGTAGTTCGGCGGAATAAAAAAGTGGAGAGCACTGACACGCTGTAATTATCTATCCAGGTTTGTTGAATGGCGAGTCGTTTATGAACATCACTTCTTCCTTTAGCGACGCAGCGTCCAAATAAAGATCTCGCCAATTTCCTGATAGGATAAATTTCGTAGAATTCAACACGAGGACGCAAAGTGAGCGCATCCAGCGAAGAGTAATCAGGTTTCAAACTATGCTTTACTTTATTTTGGAATAAATACGAGCAACAACAGCAACGAATCGGCAATTTATTCAACTATTGGACAAGATGCGTGAGTGAAAGACATTATAATTGGTGGCAAAATGTAGACTGAACACGTGTTAGTAATGAGTATTAGCTAATTAACTGTAACCAACCAGAGACAAATAAGTAGGATTAGAGTTGAAATATACATTAAATATCGCTCTCACTGTTAGATAAAAAGAGTAATAGTGGAGGCAGATAATTTAATGCTGTAAAGAATAACAGTGTGAATTAGTAACCTAAATTAGTTCTTTTATTTTTATCAAAATCTCCACCCCTCACGGAATCAGTTACACCCCTCAGGAATCCCATGTAACAATATTGTATACGAATGACTAATGCATATAATACTCATAGGTCGGCAATCTTGCTATATCGTGTATTTCCAGCTGCTAAAATTTCAATTTATAGACTTCATTATTAGAGCTAAAGCGTATTTGCATTCTGGATTTTTCCAAAAAAGCACATTTTGTAAGAAAATCTGCAGGACAGTGACGAAAATTACTGTAGTTCTAAGTTAAAAAATATTGTTAGTAATTTTTACAATTAATTAATTTAATCATTTTTAAAATGTTTATTTAGGTGTACATTATTGATGTACCTACATTAAATTTGATTATAAAAAAAAATCTGAACGTTACAACGAGACTGTTCTAACGGGTAACAGCAGTAAACATCACACTGCTCTGCTTAACAAAGTTTTTCTTTGAAAAACGTGCTTTCTGAAACAACCGGGGTGAAAATACTCTCGATACAACATAAATCGTACATTCGTGGCAATTTCGGTAGTGGCTGTGCTACATGTTAACTAGTTGCGCATGTTCTCCAGTTGGGAGGAGTGTTAAAAGGAAATACACTCTATTTTAAACTGGATCAACTGCGGACAGTCGATATGTGCATTTGTTAGCAAATATTTTGGTCCAAATGCAGAAATCCAATGTCTCCATTTGACTGTGAGCTGATTGCAATGACGACGTTAAGGGGCCTCCCTATTAAATACTAAATGCTTCAAGGTCACATCTGACCATAAGGGAACGCATTTCGACTGCTATGGATAACAGAAAAAAAAAAAAAAAAAAACATGCTTCGGGTGTGTTTTTGATTACTCAGAATTTTCGCCGACGACTACAGTGTTTTAAAACAGCAATCTAATCAGAAAAGATGCAGCATTGTCACTGTGCTTAAAAACACTATTTTGGAGAAGAATAAAGATGGTGAACCGAGGGTTACCTAAAAAGATTTTCGCTAACTATGATTTTTTTTTTCAACGACCACGTTTGTTTCAATAACCAAATTTTATAATGGGCAACAAGGTATCGATTTCCGTTTCTGTCCTAGAAAATTTTTTTATTGAAATATTCCATAATATCGTACTGGTTGTAACCTAAATATTTTATGTATCACAAGCCTTTTATACTTGTGTTAATACAGAAGTTCCTTATGTACGGTTAAATATAAATTTTACATATATTTTATCTATAAATTTTATATTATATTTATGTAATATGAATAAATGAGAGAGTAATAGGTGTGTTGGTATTGTCTTGTAAAAATTGTTTTCATGCAAAAGGCTGTTTACTAAAAACTGAGCACTTTTGAAAGCCCTGCTTAGTATCTACTTGTGTGCTAATTGTGTATTCTTCCACCAGATGTAAAATCAATATTGCCATGAGCGTGACCACATTATTCATGCGTCAGCCAAGTAATATTGTAAAATTATTAAGAAAGTAAATATATTACTAATTAGCTCACTTTTACGTGTATTATGAGATTAAAAGACCTCAATGTAAAATAAATCATGTCAGAAATCACAAATATTTAACCTGACACTTTTCATTTAGCGGTAATACGTGGGACTTCTTTCCTCTCCGTCGTCAGCAACTTTATCAGACACGTCTCGGGCATTGTGTCTGTTAAAAAAAACATGCAGGTATGGGGCAGTGACATTTCACCAAGGTTGATTTCGAACGTGCTTATTTTAACGTGAACAGCCTGTACTTTAAGTTATGGCCAGTGGTGCATTCGTAACATCTAATGGATATCCAGTATGTGGTACAAACTAGTATCCACCCATGGATATCCAAAGGATATACATCAGAAGTGAAGATATTTGGGCGGCTCTTAACAGCGAGGTCTTGAGAGCCGAAGTGGGCGATTGAAGTGAATATGGAGCGGCGCCGGAATGAAGGGGCGGGGGGAAACGGGAGATCCGCGAGAAAACCCGCCGACCAACGGCGTGGTCCGGCACGGTTCCCAAGTTGCGAAAATCCGGGATTGAGCCGGCCGGGGATCGAACCCGGATCGCCTTGGTGGGAGGCGGGGATACACGTACAGTAGGACTTGGAGGACTTTTGGATACTGTGGATATGATTAGGATATCCGGTATATATCCTGTGCGATGTGGGTGTGTGCTTGGCCTCTTCTGCGGTCGGTTGTGGATGGCTAGTGATGGTCGTGAAAGGGGGGGGGGGGGGAGGGCGTTGTGTTCCGAGCTGGAGAAGCACGCGATGATCGTCTCGCGAAGAGCTCTAAGACAGGGACGCACACCAGCTGGGCCGGAGCCAGGAGGTTGTCGAAGAGCAGACCTCGCGCCGAAGTGGCTTCGAAGCGGCCGGACGCACGACTAGGGGGTTGGTTGGCTGCCAAACTGTCCCGGGGAAGAAATATTTGACATGTGCCGGCGAGCCGAGTTTGGTGCTGGCTTCGTGCACGAATTTTTTTTATTGGCTGTTCACAGTAAAATGATCACTTTTGAAATCCCTGGTTAGCATCTAATCGTATACAGGTTGTGTATTCTTCGGCCTTATGTAAAATTAACATTGCCATGGGTCTCATTACTTTATTTATGTGTTGGCCAAATAAAACTGTGAAATTACATAGAAAGCAAATACTTTACAAATCTGCTCATTTCTACACTTCGATGCATTAAAGAAACATAAAGTGAAATAAATATTTCTAAGTGATCACAAGCGGTCACCTAACACTTTTTCTTCGACGATAACATGAGGAACTACTTTCCTTCCATCATTGCAAACTTTTCTGGGCGAATGTCACTCAGCTCCCAATAACGTTTTTCTAAGGTTCATTTATAAAATGCTCCCTTTATTGTGAACAGCCTTTACCCGAATGAATTGAAGAGGAACCTTCGCCCCCCCCCCCCCCCTAAGAAATAAATATCGCTCTTCAACATGAGATTATGCAAAAAAAACCGTGGAGTTCATTTCCAAATTTTTGGGATAAAACCTGACGTGCAATGTCGTTTAGTTCAAAAGTGCTTAGCACAGATGTATAATTATATCTGCATTTTATTATGCAACATATTTATCATTCAATACTATTTACAAGTCTCCCTGTTTTGTTATTATTATGAACGTTTGCTTGCCTAAGCGGCGCAAAAATACGAATTTTGTCTTATTTTGACCATTAACATACTAATATACAGAAATTAAAAGAATACTACTGTGAAAATTAAGGCAGCTAGATGATCAGAATTAATTTTTATTGATGCTGAGGTTTGCTTGCTAAATGTCTCTTGTTCCGGCTCCTCTACACATAGGTTTGAGGTATTTAACGGCAGATTAGCAGTACTCGCGGTATATAACAAAGAAATTTTCCAGGCCTACAGGAATTAAATGGGATCTATAAAGGCTGTTTACGATAAAGTGAGCACTTTTGAAATCAGCACTTTAGAAAAATGCCGCTGTCCCTGCCTGCATATATGGGCGCACTGAGTGAGTGACATGCGCCCAGTAAAGTTGGTAGCGCTGGAGGGAAAGTAGTTCCATATCCTAACGTCGAATAAAAATAGTTATGTGATCATTTGTGTTATTTTAAATTATTTATTTAAGTTTCTGTTTTTCAAATTCACGAGTGTGAAAAAAATGAGCATATTTATGAAATATTTTACTTTTCTAATAATTTTGCAGTTTCGGTTGACCACCCTTGGCGATGTTCATTTTACATACGGCGGAGGAATACGCAACATGCATACAAGTAGATCTTAAAACAGGGCTTTCAAAAGTGCTCATTTTACCGTGAACAGCCTTTACCAATGTTTGCTTTACTCCCCGACTCCATGCGATTTTTTCTTTCCCCCTCTGTTTACTAATGCAACCATTTAACATGCGTGGTCTAGGGCAAGCCTTGGCAGATGTTCGTAGGCAATCCACGCCCATATGTTCACAGTAAGCTGCTATTGTAGAATTGTTGTTTACTCAAATATTGTCTATACAACCATTCTTCCCTTCTTTATCTATCCTCCCTAGCCGAGTCCCGCATTCTGCTTATAAGGGAACTGATCATGGATTGGCTGATATAACGCTCTGTATAATAAACATGTGTAAGGCCGGAATACAGCTAGAAATATTTTCTGAGTCATGCGCTTTCATTGTTAACGGATTATCGTCTCTTCGACACCAAAGTCATAGATACGGAGCCAGCCGATCGGCCACACGGAAAAAGGATATTAATTTAGCACAACCATATCAAGCCACGATCCCAGCGTTCAGGTGAGCGAGTGAAGAGATTTGGGCGGCTGTTAACAGCAAGGTCTTGAGAGCCGATGAGGGCGAAGTGAGGCGAGCATGGAGCAGCGTCGGAATGAAAGATGCAGGGGAAACGGGAGATCCCCGAGAAAACTCGCCGACCAGCGGCATCACCGGCACGATTCCCACTTGTGAGAACCCGGAGTGAACCGGCCGGGTATCGAACCCGGTTCGCCTTGGTGGGAGGCGAGCAGTATAACCGCTCAGACACCGTAATATTTCATCGTCCGTGTCTGTAAAGAATGCGGATGTCTAAATACCACGGCAAACTCCATACAGCTCAGTTAAATTCAGACGGCGAAATATTACGTCAGCAGCACAAGGACTGTCTGATTTACAAGCTACTGTGAGTTTTTACCAACTGCAAGCCATTGGCAAAAAAAAAAAAAAAAAAAAAAACATGTTCGGCGCGTCTCGGAGAACTCTTATCCAATTATATAAGTTCAGCGGTGGAGTGGCCAATCTCTTTCGAGGCGGTCAGTGGATAGCAAACGCGGAAACTAGAGCACCTCACTTCAAATCAGCAATTTCCGCTAAAAGTACAGGAAAAAACTAACAACTATTTTCTGCTATTTCTAACGAAAGTACTGGAATAAATAAAAAATTCAAAAACCGAAGTTCGATGAAAATACGTACAAAATCAAGCTAATTAAAGCTAAAATTAAGTAATTTTATAGTTTCCAAGCAACTTTTTTATGTTTTCAGAAGAATTAATTTTCCATCCTCAAAAACAAGGAAATTTAAGCCAAAATCATATCATCTTAAGACAAAAACCAGCAAATTTCCAATTTTTTTTCCTTCAGAAATGGACGTGCAGGATTAGTTATTTTTTAAAAAACAGCAAATATCTAGTCAAAATAAAGTAAATTTCTCTATTTTAAGCAACATTTTCAGATTTTCTAGAAATGCTAATTTATCAAGCGAGCTATCTAAATCAATCAAATTTGCGCCAAAACCAAGCGAAATAAGCTACATCCAAACGAAAAATACAAATAATAATTGCTATATTCGAATTAATAGAAATTTAATAAATTTTAAGATAATTCAATTTAATGTACAGATTTTCCATTTTTCAGTTCTTTTAAACATTTATACATTATAAAAACTTGTTTCTCATTTATTAATTTTAAAGCTTTTTTATCAAACATGTTTACATTGCGCTCTGATAAAGTAATTTTATACTTTCCATCTAGAATACAATTAATTTTTTTTACCAAACTTAGATTCATAAATTTGAAATTCTCTAGCAGCATAAGATATATTAATTTCAAGATCATGTAGCTTAGTCAATTCATATGAATTGTTTAACTTCTTGAGAAGTGATTTCATTTTTGTTTATTTATAAGGAAATAAATTTATAAAGAAAAAAGAATATCTTTATAATTGTTTTCCTTATAAATAAAATAGAATCAATGCTCGAATTGGAAAATAATACCATATCTAAGCAATGTATGAAATGTGATTAAGTATTAATAATTGAATGTTTTCTATTACAGAACCACACAGCAGATAAGCAGATTATCATCTGCAAAAAAATGTTGTAGAGAATATGCTACGCATCATTATGAGTTAAAAAAGGAGAACGTACTATGCGAATGTGGAAAATATGTTTGTGATCTATATATTAAAAAACATAAAAATCACGCAATACAAATTAAATTCAAAACGGTGATTATTTAACTAAGACATGTGTAGTATGTAATGAGAATAAATATATCGATTCATTTTATCCCCATAAAGCAACTTTAGACAAACTTACAACAAAATGTAAAAATTGTTTTAGTGAATATAGTAGAACTCATTATGAGTTAAAAAACAGGAGATGGTACTATGTGAATGTGGAAAATATATTTATAATCTACAGCTCGAAAAGCATAAAAATAGTAAATCACACAAAACAACATTAGATATTCCAAATGAAATTCAACATTATCATTATCCAACAAAGACGTGTACAGTGTGTAATGAGAATATATCTATAATTTCAGTTTCTCTTCATAAAACTACTAAAGACAAACATACAACAATATGCAAAAAATGCTTTAATGTGAAATATCATCATTACCATAAGTTAAATACAATTTCCCAATAATTCAATCACTTTTTTCAATCATATCCCATTATATTTATTTTACGTTTTCTTCATAATTTTCTTTTCTCATAAATAAAGCTAAAATTTTAGCAAACAGTTGAGTTGATTAATATGAGAGTGAAAGAGTTGAGAGCTATAGGTAGAGATTTTAAAATTAGAAATTGGTACAATCTAAGAAAAGCTGATTTAATTACAGCTATTATACCATTGATTATAAATGAACAAGGAAAAAGAAACTTTGCAAATTTTCCATATTCATATGCCAATATCAAAGAACTATATTCAAAATATAGAAATGAATTAAAAGAAATATTTTCATTCACTAATAATGTATTTGTAAAGCCTAGAAATAAAAGTAAGCAGATAACAGAATTGATAACAAAGAATAGTTTTAGAAATTTTCCTTTGGCAGAAGCCGATATTAACGAATTATATAAAAAAGATAAAAACTAATTAAAAGAAATATTTCCATATTCTACTAATGTATTCATTAACAAAAGAAATAGAAAAACCAATATAAATTACAAAATTAATTCAGCTTTTAAAAGTAGGATATCAACATATAACATTGAAAATACGTTTAATTTGGTACAGCATAATCAATTTTTAACTTCGGTAAAAAAATAAGGTATTTGAGATAGTACATGACCGTCTTAGGAAATTTAGAGGAGTGAAAACTAACATTCAATTGTATGCCAGTTATCACAAGAAAGAGACTAACCAAGTAGAATTTATTACATTTCAATCACAGAACTAGACAGATTGAACGAAGGAGAAATTAAAAGGATTTACAAAACCATAAAAAAAGAACTGCTTGCACATTTATCCGAATTTGAAAGAAAAGGATCAGATAGGAAATTAGATAGAGTAATTGGAATACAATTACCTATAAATGAGTATAATCTATATAAATAGAGCCTCATATATTGAATTACCAGAAGCAATTAAAAAAAAACAAGCATCTATTAATGTGATAAATGAAGATCAAAAATGTTTTCTTTGGGCAATCTAGTCTGCATTGTTTCCAGCAGAAAATAAAATCCGCAAAAACTAAATATAACAACGTTGGGCTTAATATTGCTAAAGTAATAGATATATATGTGTATCCTATTAAAAATTAATGAAATACCAAAAATAGGAAATCAAATTGAAACATCTATAAATGTATATTCTATTGAGAGCATGTCCATATTTTACCCACTAAAACTTACAAAAAATCTAAAGGAAAAACATATCAGTTTGCTTTATTTCAAAGATGATAAAAACTCACATTACTGTCGGATAAAATATTTTCGAAGCTGCTTTCAGCAAAAAAAAAAAAAAAAAAATCAGAAAAGTAAAACTTATATAGCCTATGTGATATGTGTCTTCAATTCATTTATTCTTAAGAAATATTAAATAAACATACAGACGACTGCTCTAAATATGAATAAGTAAGAATCAGTATACCATCGAAAAGAGAGCAGATATTTCTCAGAAATTACAAACATACAATGAAGGTTCCTTTTACAATATATGCAGATTTTGAATCAATTCTAAAGAAAATATCGACAACTAAACCAAATCCAAGAGAAATAAAGAAAATATTAATTGATACAAAAATATCCAGTTTTAAAAGAAGATGATATTGATAATGGTCTTTATATAATACTAAAGCAAAGATAAATTCTTACTAATGAACACATAAATACAATTGATTTGAAGTTGAATGAAGAATCATATACAATGAAATATAAGATACATGAAGCTCTGGTTTTTGCTATTTTTCTGTATCTGCTTATAGTGATTAATGACCACCAGTTGTATCGAGGCCCAAATGCACATAAGATGTTTATACAATCAATGAAAAGGGAAGTAGAAGAAATTGGGGAAATATATTCGCAATTTGAACCAATGCATCCACTAACAAAAGAAGAAATAGTGTTATATAATAGATCTACCAAATGAACTGAATGTGAATATACGAAGGAAAATAAAAATGTACATCATTATGATCATATAACTGGAAAATTCATTAACCCAGTATGTAATAATTGTAATCTACAATTAAAACTACCCAATTTTGTTCCAATTAATTTTAATAACTTAGCTGGATATGATGCTCATTTATTTATTAAAGAGCTAGGATATGATGAAAAAGAAATATATTTAATTCCATATAATGAACAAAAGTTTATTACTTATGGGAAAGCAACAGAAAATTTAAAGATGAGATTTATGGATACATTAAAATTTATGGCAGGTAATTTAGATAACTTATCATCTAGATCAAATGAAACATACACAAAAGCATTTTGGGGAATATCATGATTTATACTTAAAAAGTAATGTGTTTCTATTAGTATATGTATTCGAAAACTTTAGAGAAACATGTATAAATGCATATGATTTAGATCCAGCAATGTATTTTACAGCACCAGGATTATCATGGGATGCAATGTTAAAAATAATGAAACAACCATTAGATTTATTACATAATTATGATATGATTTTAATTGTAGAAAAAGGAGTTAGAGGCAGAATTTCACGATGGTGTAAGAGATATGTAAATGAGAATAATAAATATTTACACGATTTTAATCATAATCAAGAGTCTAAATATTTAGCTTATCTCGATGCGAATTATTTGTATGGTTGGGCAGTGTCTCAATATTTCCCATATGGTGGTTTCGAATGGGTTGATTACCCAGAATTTAAATTAGATTTTTGGCAAAATTATATATTAAATCTTAAGTATGATTCTGATCATGGTTATATTTTAGAGGTATATTTTGCGTATCCACAAGAACAACATAAATTACATACAAATCTTCTAATTTGTCCAGAAAATAAGGTAGTTCCAGGAACAAATGTCTAATTTATTAACAACTTTACTTAATAAACAAAAGTATGTAATTCACTATCACAATTTCAAACAGTATGCAAATAACAGGCTAAAGCTTACAAATATACATAGAATATTAAATTTTAATCAGTTTGATTGGTCAGGAAAGTACACAGATTTAAATACATCGATGAGAACTAATGCAGAGAACAATTTTGAAAAAGATTTTTTTAAACTGAAGAATAATTCCGTGTTTGGCAAAACAATGGAAAATATAAGAAACAGGGTGGATATAAGACTGACTTCAAATGAAAAAGCCTGTGATAAATTAGTAGCAACACCAAATTTTAAAAGAAGTACTGTAATTAATGAGAATTTGCTGTGATACATATGAATAAAACAAATGTAAATTATCATAAGGCTATTTATAAGGGCAAATAAATTTTGGATATATCAAAAGAGTTTATGTATGACACATTATGAAGTGATGAAACCAAAACATGGAGACAACATTGGATTATGCCTTCAAGACACCAATTCCTACATTTATAACATACGAACAGAAGATTTTTACAAAGGTATGATGTCATTGATAGAAAATATGATACAAGTGATTACCCAAAAGAATATATATATAACATATCTCAAATAAAAAAGAGAGTTTTAGGTAAGGTAAAAGATGAATGTAATGGGAAAATAATGAATGGATTTGTTGGTTTAAGAGCTAAAATGTATGCATAAGGAGCTGACGATAAAGAAAACAAAACATCGAAAGGTGTAAATAAATAAGTAGTTAATACGAGAATAACATTTGATGACTATAGGAATTGTTTGTTTAATAAATAAAATACAATATAGAACAATGAATTTAATGAGTGAGAAACATGAAATATATACAGTCGAAGTTAATAAAATGGCATAAAGTCATTGTGATGGCAAAAGGATTATACTAGAAAATAAAATTGATACAATGCCATATGTATATCGAAATGTATAATTTTATTAATGAGAAGTGGGATGAGTTTTTCATCCCCCCTTTTCTGAAAGAAATGTTTTATATTTTATGTATCACTTAAGGGCATCTTGCAGACAATCACTAGAAATCTAAAAAAATTGTCTTTTTTTTTCTTAAAAATTTATCATTATTCCAGACCGCCAAATGTTTGGTGATCTGATTATTTGAGGCGTTCTCAGAATCATTCCAGAGCAGGAAACATTTCCCACTCTGGTTATTTGAGGCATTCTCAGAATTATTCTCAATTTCTTTAAAGTATTTTTCATCATCACAAAAGGTAAATTTAATAATAATATCGCTAATTAAAACAGGAGGTTTAACTGTACCTCCTGTATAATTTTTTTATGTACTTTTTAAGTGGGTGTCTGGCAGATTCCCCTTTAAATGTTCTAATATATTTAATGAAATTTTATGTTTTATTAATTATGGATTAACAAATAATTCAGCAGTCGGCATGCTGACCACTGAAATTAAACAAATTATATTTTAAACACCTTTAATTTCCAAAACTATTTCAATATCAGAACCATCAAAATCAATCAGTTTAACATTTTAATCCATTTATTTCTAAAACAGTATAATTAAACTGCTCATTATTAATTTGATAAAAAATTGGTAATATGGGTTCATGAACAATAGAATCTCTAAACCAAACATCATTTTTTGGTGGAAAAACGTGCAATTACTACAAAAAAATCTATTGGGGTGTTAGTGTATTAATTTCCAAAAAAATGCTTAAAATCAAAAGAATGGTGAACATTCGCCTGATAATATGAGACCCATTATTATTGTACCTAATAAACATGCAAAAACAAATTTGATGATAAGTTTTATATAGATGATGTCATCTTAGAAAATCAAGATGTTATTCACAAGTACTTTACTATGGGAAGGCAATATAATGTTGATGTATTTTGTTTGGTACAGCTTCATTTAAAAGTACCTAAACAATTGGTATGTGATAATGTAATTTTTTGTGTATATTTAGACAAGATGAAACACAATTATAACAATTCTGTTGGTGGAGTTATAACTTATGAGAAATTTAAAGAGATTTGCAATAAGTGTTGAAATGAAGACTACAGGTTTATCACTTTAGATATGAGTAGAACAATGGAAGAAGGGAAGTATTGTAATAAAATCAAAGACTTTTATAAAATAACTTCATCTCAATAAGAATTTTAACTGAAAGTTGCAAATACTGTGCAAGAATTATTTGATCTGCTTCAGCAAACATGCTGCGATCTAGTTGTAACAGAATAAAGCTTTCCTTACAGTAATGGCATCTAATTGTGACAGCAAAAAGCTTTCCTTTCTGTGGTGACCTCTACGGGTAACAGGAAAAAGCCGACTGCATGCAGAAAGAAGATAAAACAAATCGCCCTTTCTCTTCGACCTTGATGTAGCCTGCTGCTCTCTAATTGCAACACATCGAACAGTTGGTAAGAATAACTCCACTTGGCGACCTTGGGGGAAACTTGGCACAACAGTTGTGACACACTTAGAGTGTGACTCGTGATAAAGAAGCTTTCAACTAGCCGCAGCTCACCCCATGAAGATTTATAATCACTGTCTTGTTTGTCATGTTAACATAGCTCAGTTGGCAAGGTGTTCAACTTCAAACTTGTGGGTTGTGGGTTCGAATACCGATGCATGAGGATAATTTAATGGTGTATAGGCACCCACACTATTAAATTATCACCCAAGTCGTTCCAAATTTGAGCTGAAAAATTTTGCTTATGCTTACATAACAAATATGAGCAGTAGAATAAATGAATCGATGCAACTGAAGCTCCATGAAAAAATACCCTCTATAATACAAATGCAATATAACAGATTTATAGGTGGAGTGTTCAATATGATGTAAGGGGCCAACATAATATGGGAAGGGGGTACCATAAAAATAATAAATAAATAAATAAAATAATAATTAAAAAACCCAATTATCTCGCCATTAAAAAATATAAATAAACAGGCTGGCCGAGTCGTGAGGTGATTGGGGTTCTCCAATTGGAGTTTTGCTGTTGTCAATATCAAAGCCGGAAAAATATATAACAAGCCACTGGCGAGGTATATAAGTCCGTAAACCTGGAAGGTATTTGACACAGTGTAACAGCCATAGGTGAAATGTGTGTTGAACGAATGATGAACGAACATTGAATGCATTTCAGGTATGTTAAATGATGAACGAATGTTGAACACATTTTATGTACATTAAAAAATGTTACATTTGAAATGATCAGCCTTCTTACAACGTGTTAAATATTTCATATATACAAATAAAGCTTATATAATCATTCTTGCTATCACAAATATAAATTTTGCACTGCCCAAAAAGATAATCGAACACAATGTGTTAATACTTTTTTAAAAATAAATATGGATATCTAGAGGGTGATGCAAATTTGCTTTAAAAAATCGATACTGAAATATTTGAAAATTCTTTAAGAATATTTCAAGAATATCATAAAATTTCTTCACTTGATTAGTAATCTGAATGAATAAATGATTAATTTAATCACAAAACCAATATGCAGGGTTAAGGATGAGATACTTGTTGACCTATCATTAACCACAAAATAGAATAAAAATATTTTAAATGCCATTTTGCATATGCAAATAAGTAAATAAAAAGTTAACTGAAGAGGCTTTTAACATTTGGCAAAAAACGCACATTTGAAGTTTGTTTATGATACACAATTTCCAGACATACTTATATCATACAAACAAGGCCAACATAATAATCAGAGTTTAATTAGAGTTTGTCGTAGTAGATTATACCCATATGGTAGTGCACTGGTTCATGCATAATTTCCAAATCAACAAAATAAGCTTATTGAAATTTATATAAATAAACAAGAACATTGCCATAATGGAGGGAAAAACACTCCTAAAAATAAAGTTATTTTACTAGCAATTTTGATCCATAAAATTGATCATGCATTGGGTTTACAAAATACAAAAAGTAAAAATGTAATCTTGTATCCAATTCTTAATAATGATATGTTTGATTTGCAACCAGCTGACATTTAGAACATACAAAATTGTTATGCCTCACCCACACAAAAATTTTTGAATGATAACGAACCAATTGATTTGTGTAAAAACATTTGGATAACAAGCTTGAATGACAAGAAAATAATCAATAAACCAATTTTGATAGTGAAAGTATTTCAGTTTTTACAATGCAATTTCATCCTATTATCAGATATCCAAAAGGATTGTCTTTGTTTGGAATAAGTGATGAATATAAATTAAACACTGTTTTTAATTAATATTCTGGAAAAACATTTATCTTCTTTGAAAAGGCATATTATGCTGAAATAGATGAATGTTGTTTCCAAATAAAAGAGAATGGCCTGATTAGCAAGAAATTTCCTCATTTGCCAAATATGACAGTCTGCTTTTAGATGTACAAATGGTTTACTGTATTTCTTTACTGACGAAACTTTCAGCGAATATAATGAATTTACAAAAAATTGTCTACAGTTGGTAAAAATGACATTACCTTGTTTGGTATAAAGTGTGAATCTTCTAAAAAAATTATAAATAAAATGAAATATATTGTTAATGATTTAGAAAATTTAACCATTTAAGCAAAACATTTAAGTAAAATGTTTTATTTCACAAAACATCTGTTTTATTAATCCAAGCGTCATGTGAATTATCAAATCCTAACCATCTTACATGGATTTTATCACCTTTAGTTTTGAAGACATTTGTAACTAATATTCATTGGGGTAGTAGTCATGCATGATAATGATCCAGCACGACTCTTATCCTGCACAATTAATGACCCTGTGGGATTGTTATCCTGCATGACTGTGCTCCTGTTAGATTAATGTTACTGCACAACTGTGATCCTGCACAACTGTTATCCTGCACAACTGTTATCCTGCACGACTGTGATTCTGCACAACTGTTATTCTGACCGACTATGATTCTGCACAACAGTTATCCTGCACAACTGTGATCCTGTATGATTAACGATCCTGCATGACTGTGATCCTGTACAATTAATGATACTGCATGACTGTGATCCTGCATGACTGTGATCCTTACAAAAAATTTAAATTAACGAAACATCTGTTTTATTAATCCAAGAATTGTTAGAATTATCAAAACCTAACCATTTAACATAAATTTTATCTCGTTTAGTTTTTAAAACTTTTTCAGCCAAATATCCATCAGGATAGTTTGTTTTCATAATTTCGTATTCATAAAAACTGCCTTTTATTTCTTCTCTATTGATATCTTTCAGTTTGTATGTTGGCACATCATAATTTAAAACCTCAAAAATGGTAAATAATTATGTTGTCCAATTAGCTGTATAAACCTTTTCAAAGATTCATTTAGTTTTGCCCATGTGGACAATATCGCCAACTTTACATTTTGGTTCAGTAAACACATTCATAAAATTTTATTGTCTTAATTTTTTTCAATTTATTTATTAACTACAATTTCTTTCATTCCGATAGTACTATGTTTGGTATTGTATACTTTAACTAAATCATCTAATATATTTACCCTGTTATAAATACCATTCAAAGCGAATTGTTTCCCCATTTTTTTCTTCATTGTACAATTATATATTTTTACAACACTGACTTTAAGTTTACTGAATGTAGAATAGTGATTGATGTTATATATTTGCATAAGTTCTTTAAATATTTTATTGTAAAATTCGGTCCCATTGTCACTGACGAAATTATGCGGTTTTCTTTTAATGAGTATGCATTCTAAAGCATTCACTACATTTTTAGCAGTTGTGTCTTTTATTGGTATAGCAAATACATATTTTGAAAAAAACATTAATAATTGTCATAATATATTTGTATCCATTATTTGTATGTGGTATTCCTTTTAAATTTCCAGTACCCATTTCAACAAGATCAATTTACCATTAATCATCTATTCCATGTGATATTCCTTTCCTTCTTGGAGAATATCTTCTTGATGGTTTATATAATCCCATTTATTATGCCTTCTCTTACATTGGGTAATTTTTTAAAGGTGATTTATTAGAATTACATATAGAACATATACTTTTCTGAACTAATCGTCTATTTTTCATATTTTCGTTTTTTGTATTATAATTATAATAACTACTTTACACTTAAAGCACCACATATTCTCCATTTAACAGTAAAAAAAAAACTTAATCTTTATATTTTACGAATATTCCTATTGTGGACACAATCCATCATCAAGATAACATATCACCTATGTTGACATCAAAAGGCTGACTTTACTCAATTTTTTATAAAAACAGTTACCGCATCAACAGGTAAATTGATACTTGCAAAAATTATTTTATAAACAGCACAATCCATAAAAAAAGTAAAGAAAATTTTATTAATATCCAAGCGAAAATTATTATTTTTAAACCCACTTTGCAGGTCAATAAAATATATGAGATTTTTCTTCCTTACAATTTTCAACTTTCGAATTAACAAGTGGTTGACAATAATTAAAAACTGATTCGTTTCAATTCATTTTTGAGCATTCTTTTTGGCAATTCATCAATCATATAAACATTTCAGAAATGTTTATATTTAATAGTTTTACATATTTTTCTATATCGATATTAGATAATGGGGATATATTCCAATTTTCTTTGGTTTCCCTGTCTTTTTTTTGCAACTAAACCACATCCTGATTTATTTTTCATTGCTAAATTGTGTACCTATTGTTCTTCTAACACTTTTTTTCTTCTTCAAGTTTGTTTAACAGAATTGTAAACTGAGCTAGCTCCGCCAACTAAAGCATCGAATGTAGCTAAAACAGGAACTAAAAAATAAATGTAAATTTTTTTTTTCCAACCAACCTTTTATTTATAAATCTACTAAAAAGAGAAAAATAATTATAATAGTTACACAATTTGCAGAACTTGTAAGATGTGGTCGAACAACCATAATAAACTTTACTACAAATTAGTATGTTTGTGTCAATTTATATTTAGTATATAAAAGCTTGACACAATGTAGAACGTATAGGCTTACCTCATTTGCGTAAGCGTAGGAAGCACACATCTTGCATAAGGCTCTTAACTATTCACAATATAGAACATATATCACATTTTTGTAATCATAGGAAGAACATATTGTGCATAAGCTCTTGACTATTCGCGCCAAGCTCTAATATAGTAAATATAAATTGATACAAACATACTAAACATTCCTGTACTTTCGTTAGAAATAGCAGGAAATAGTTATGCCAGTTTTTTTTTTCCTGTACTTTTAGCTGAGATTGCCGATTTGAAAGTGAGGTGCGCTAGCTTCCGCGTTTGCTATCCGCTGAGGTCGAGCAGATACGTACGGCGGCCAATGAAACCACGAACTGTGTCACTTGTTTATAAAACTGTCGAGTCTACAGCGTCACTGAATGTTGACGCGAATTTCGCACGTCTCTACCAAAGGACTGGACTAAATGTCTGGCAGCGCTCGTCCGTTCCCGCTACCTTTGCAAGTACATGCATTAGCTGCGGACTGTGACTCCGTGTAACCACGTACTCTAATATGTTGCGAGTGTAATGTTGATGCGTTCGTAAAGTTGGCTATCAGTGTCTGCATTTATGTATCATTATTTATAAATTTTTTATTGTTTTGAAATTTTACTGTTCAGCGATTTTGCGCAACTCTTGTTAAATTTAGACGTAGCTCAAATGTATCACGAAACAGTTTCGGAATCGCTGCTGCAGCATATATGGACAGTAATGTTTTTCAAAAATTTATTTGAAAAGTGTTTACTTTACCACGAAAAGCTAAGTATTTCTCTTCTCTAGCAGCATATTTTCATAAACTCTACAAATGCGACGAAAAAATTTATTTTGAAATGAGCACACATTTTATTGGCATTGAATACAAGCTATAGTCTATTTGCGGTTTCTTCACACTTTTTGAACTAAGCCTTTGAAAAATCACTCCATGTATAACGTGTCTAGTTATTTCCCTAATACGACGTGTATCATAAGCGTTGTATACTTTTGTTAACATGAAAGTGTCTTACTTTCGTTATATTTATAAATTCTATAATTTAATTTATTATAAGCATGAACAAAAACTAGTGAAAAGACACGTGTGTTGGTAGTGTGTAGTGAGAAATAGTTCTTATGCAAAATATTATTATAACTGAGTGCGCACAAATTCGATGCGTTGGTTTGCACGAGGCGGCGGAATATCCCGGAAGTAGAACTTTAGCAGGGATTCAGAAAAGAGTGATGTAACCCTGGATGGATTATATAGATGCTGGTGGCCCTCGTCAAACACTACATTATACAACGTCCCATTGTTCCTGTGTAACCACTTGCCGCCATCCTATTCGGCGCGCACTTCGCCGGACTCGTTGACGCAACGCACAGCGTTCGTTATTGGCTGGCGGTGAACCAATAGAGTGGCGAGCACCAGTCGAGTGTGCTCACGCACGCTAAGGACTCAGCGAGCTTGCACGTCTGTGGGAACCCCGCGTCCGAGGTCAAGAAGCGCGGGGAGCGATACGGGCGACACTAACACGCTCGCCTAGTGCCTCGTCGCTCCTACGTGCAAGGCGTGCAGTGTTTCCGTCCTAACGCTGTACCGTGCAAATTAGATCTGTAACTCGTGACGCGATTAAATACCACGGGTTAAACTATGCCCGCATCTTTGTACTTTTCTTTTGCCGCTTAAGGAAACTGCATAGGCAAGCTTTTTTTTTTTTTTTTTTTTTTTTTAAATGCGATATTTGACAATTTTCAATATTTTTTTTTCTCCAGGAATACACTTAATATGACAAAAGTAGAAAAATAGGGGCAAAGATAATAGTTTTTCTTATCTTTTCTGATAAAAAGTTGTATTTGCAGAACATTTATTTATCGAGATACGCGTATTCGCGCAAACAAACTATTTCACAAAAAATGAGGGGGGGTCCATCCCACTCTTTGGGCACTTAACAAGATTTGTTCTGTGGTAGCATTTTTTTTATACGCTTCTTATAACAAATGTACCAAGATCATGATATACGAAGGCGAATCAAGAACCACTTTTTTTTTTTATAACACAAGTAGAAGTGTAGCTGGAGTAGCCCTCATAGTGTTTAAATCGTATCGGTCTTATTCAATGGAAATAACTAATTTAAAGTTACAAAGTCATCTCCCTCCCGCACTAATGTTAATTTACATTTTTTTTTTCGCGTGTAAGTAGATAAAATTAGTAGCAATGCCAGTTATTCTAGAGAAACCACACTTATGTCACGACTACACATCAAAATCCCAGTGTTGAATTTCCTTTCAACGCGCGGAAAGAGTTTACAGAAAATCTAACTACGAAAATTGAAGATAATATTCTTGTAACCAAAAATGAATAAAATCTGTAGAATAATATTACTTAGGAGCTTTAGACATCTTTTTCCATTAGAATTATCTCATTCTTGCAGAGCGTTAGTTTTCATTATTTGTGCACCAGGAAAGCGTAAAATGTTTTAATCCTTACGCCCGAAAAAAATATTTTTTCTTTGTTTGTTGGAAATCATGCTCTATATTATTTGTGCAAACTAATCAGTATTAAAAAAATAATAATCCGATAACTATTACGCTACGCCTATAAGGGGGGAAAAAACTTTCATTTTTGTATATTTCGCTTGAAACGTATGGCGTCCAGTTCATGCATGTGCTGTTACGGACAAAGAACATTGTTCATAGCTATGGCAACCTGTTCTTCGCGAACATATTTGCGTGCAGGCTACACTTCAATATCCTAGTGCACATTTGAAAAAATTTTTATATGGTTATTGGTTGCGTAATTATGTCCATACGACAGTTCAATTACCTGGCCGGGCCAATCAGAATTAAGTTGCTACGACTCGGACCCTCCGTGATTCGCGGGTAGGCACGTAAGACGCGTGGCAATCGAATTCATCCAATCACGAAAGCGGATCGTAACTAGAGCGTTTTGGAGTGTAGCAAGTCGTGGAACCTTTTAGCGAAAAACAGGCGCCCATATTCGTGGCCAATTTGGAAAAGCATTTCGTTAAACCCTGAAAAAAAAAAAAAAAAAAAAAAAACTTTATAGTCCCTCCATGGTCACTTCCTACTTTTCTGAAACTCTGCTCGAGTTCTACCTTCCGGTGATTCCTCAGCCTCAGAAAACAATGCGTAACAAAGTTTAGAAAATTGCTACGAAAAAAGACACCACACCAAACGTATGCACGCACATTACAACAATATTATGCATGAGTACTATTTCTTAATGCCTATTAACCCTTTGAGGAGTATGCACGTAATATGTATACGTTTATATGGGAATTTCTTTGCCCTTGGAAACAAAACTCACACTTTTATAGTTTTACTAATTCACTGAACATGATAGGAATTTAAGTAAAACTATATAACTAGCGAACAATTCAATTCGTAAGAATAAACTTTACTTTTTAATAACTTCTCAAATGAGCGCGACGGATTGTGCAACGTGCCACATCCATCGTAAGACAGTAATTGGTGCACAGACAACACACAACTCCATTGGTCGACGTCCTGCCAATGATAAACTTAGCAGAGTGCAGTAGGCGTTCCCGGTGTAGCCAGGACCAATAGGACGATGGTAAGTGGAAATACAGGGACCAGCACAACTAAAATTACTGCAGTGAAGAATATAGGCAGCTCACTTCAACCTTGTCTTCAGAGCTTGCAAATTTCCGCCGTCCTTAAGGGGATAATAGGGGCACCTGTTTTTTTCGCGTAAAAGATTTCAGGACAAATTGTGTTCCAACGCACTTTAGGTCATCGCCACTTTCGTGATTGGATCATTTGAACCGTTACGCGTCGTATCTTTCTGTCCGCGAATCACGGACGGTCAGTACCGGAGAAACTTAATTATGATAGGCTCGCTCGTGTAACAGACTGTCCTCACGCAGAGACAAGCGGCCAGTAGTAAAATGAAGGCTGCAAGCGTGCACATTGGATAAATGTAAATATTTCCGCGAAAAAACAGGTGATCCTGCGCATTACTGACTCGCCTAATTTTCCCCCTATTTTTATTCGGGTCAGTTATAAATTGAATCATAAATCGTACCGATAAAAAAATAAGTAAAACATCAACTAACGCTTGCGACACATGGCATATTTAGGAGACAACCGAGCACTTTCCTAAGGTTCGATTCGAAAAAGTGTGAATATACGGCGAATACACTACGGTCACGCGTGTGTAAGTTTTGAAATGTAGCACTTCACTCCAGGGTTTGCTCTCACGCGAAGCAGCACGGCCGCCTGGAGGCAGCTGGGAGTCTGTAGCAGCTGATAAAGTCTCGGCTGTCAGCTCTCGTCCTCAGCTGTCGCTGTTACCTTGTCTTCGTCGCTTATCTTCAGCCAACCTGCTGCAGCTCCCCAGCTGATTATTTAATAAACCTTCCACGACATTCCCCGCTGCCAGTGTGGGGAACAACCTTTCCGCGTTAAGCCGAGTTCTTTTTACTAAATAATTATAATGTTTTACACAAGCGGTGAAATAACGCATCCAACTTACTAAAGAGGGAGGGGGGTAGGGCTTTAAACCCTCATTACGATATCTCTTTATTTTATTGCAGTTTTCTACATTTTGGCGCTGTCAAAACGTAAATTACGCACTGCATAAGATATAGACTAAATACCTATAACTCAGAATCGAAGATATTTATAAGAATTAGAAATACATTATATAATCTTTTCACAGTGACTTCCCACTTTTTGAATCACAGCTTTGAAAAACCACACCATGTATTACACGTACCACAAGCATTGAATACACGTGTTGACATAAAAGTACCTAGTTATTTGCTAAATTGAATTTTTAGTTATATTTTATACACTTATTATATTACATTTATAATTAATGTGAATAAAAATAGTTAAAAAAAAAAGGTGTGTTGGTAATACCTAGTATAAAGCTGTTCGCGGTAAAATGAGCACTTTTGAAAGCCCTACTTAAGATCTACTTGTATGCACTTTGTGTATTCTTCCGCTTTATGTAAAATTAACATTGTCATGGGCCGCGTCACTTTAGTCATGCGTCGGTCAAGTGAAACTGTAAAATTATTAGAAAAGTAAACATTTAACAAATGTACTCATTCTTACACTTCGATGCATTAAAAAAAAAAAAAAAAAAAAAAAAA
Organism: Dryococelus australis; assembly: GCA_029891345.1. Classification (NCBI taxonomy): domain Eukaryota; kingdom Metazoa; phylum Arthropoda; class Insecta; order Phasmatodea; family Phasmatidae; genus Dryococelus; species Dryococelus australis. Next base: position 26,155,504 of record CM057006.1, on the reverse strand, counting down.
CACACAGAAAGCGAGTGAAATAATTTGAGTTATCAAAAATGGCTGCCTAAAAATTTTTACTCGACCTTAAGATACGGAACTACTTCCCAACCATAGTTATCAACCTTACTGGGCGCATGCCACTCAGGGCTCCCGTTAAAGTTTCTAAGGTTGATTTCAAAAGTGCTCACTTTATCGTGAACAGCCTGTAAGAAATAGTTCTCAAGGAAAACATTACTAAACTGAGTGGGCACGAATACGCTGCAGTGTCCCATTGGTATAATTTTATAGACTTAGTTAACCTTTGTTTGCATTTGTAGGAAGTATAGTATGAAAGCAGAACTTAAGCAGTGCGTCAAAAAAGTTGGAAGTCACAACGAGTGTACTATAACAATTCGTTAGATAACTTATATAGAATGTATCAACGCATCACAGTGAACGAAAACAATTTGGGCGTCCATTTACTTTCGTTCACGCGTCCTTGACTAAATTCAGGGACGGTAAATGTATACAATGCCTCCTACTCGTTAGATAACTTATATAGAATGTATCAACGTATCACAGTGAACGAAAACAATTTGGGCGTCCATTTACTTTCGTTCACGCGTCCTTGACTAAATTCAGGGACGGTAAATGTATACAATGCCTCCTACTCGTTAGATAACTTATATAGAATGTACCAAAGCATCACAGTGAACGAAAACAATTTGGGCGTCCATTTACTTTCGTTCACGCGTCCTTGACTAAATTCAGGGACGGTAAATGTATACAATGCCTCCTACTCGTTAGATAACTTATATAGAATGTATCAACGTATCACAGTGAACGAAAACAATTTGGGCGTCCATTTACTTTCGTTCACGCGTCCTTGACTAAATTCAGGGACGGTAAATGTATACAATGCCTCCTACTCGTTAGATAACTTATATAGAATGTATCAACGTATCACAGTGAACGAAAACAATTTGGGCGTCCATTTACTTTCGTTCACGCGTCCTTGACTAAATTCAGGGACGGTAAATGTATACAATGCCTCCTACTCGTTAGATAACTTATATAGAATGTACCAACGCATCACAGTGAACGAAAACAATTTGGGCGTCCATTTACTTTCGTTCACGCGTCCTTGACTAAATTCAGGGACGGTAAATGTATACAATGCCTCCTACTCGTTAGATAACTTATATAGAATGTATCAACGTATCACAGTGAACGAAAACAATTTGGGCGTCCATTTACTTTCGTTCACGCGTCCTTGACTAAATTCAGGGACGGTAAATGTATACAATGCCTCCTACTCGTTAGATAACTTATATAGAATGTATCAACGTATCACAGTGAACGAAAACAATTTGGGCGTCCATTTACTTTCGTTCACGCGTCCTTGACTAAATTCAGGGACGGTAAATGTATACAATGCCTCCTACTCGTTAGATAACTTATATAGAATGTACCAACGCATCACAGTGAACGAAAACAATTTGGGCGTCCATTTACTTTCGTTCACGCGTCCTTGACTAAATTCAGGGACGGTAAATGTATACAATGCCTCCTACTCGTTAGATAACTTATATAGAATGTATCAACGTATCACAGTGAACGAAAACAATTTGGGCGTCCATTTACTTTCGTTCACGCGTCCTTGACTAAATTCAGGGACGGTAAATGTATACAATGCCTCCTACTCGTTAGATAACTTATATAGAATGTATCAACGTATCACAGTGAACGAAAACAATTTGGGCGTCCATTTACTTTCGTTCACGCGTCCTTGACTAAATTCAGGGACGGTAAATGTATACAATGCCTCCTACTCGTTAGATAACTTATATAGAATGTATCAACGCATCACAGTGAACGAAAACAATTTGGGCGTCCATTTACTTTCGTTCACGCGTCCTTGACTAAATTCAGGGACGGTAAATGTACACAATGCCTCCCAGTCGTTTCGCCACAAGTCAGCAAGACGCGAGGAGAAAATTATTGCCAAATACGTAAAAGAATCTGCAGGTTTGAAGGTGTTTCGGAAGGCAGCGTGGAAAAGACTAGAGCAGGCCGCCATACACAACAGTTGTGTGAACTTGGGTGCGCAAATATTTGGCCGCAGCGGTGGGTTTCTTTTTTTTTTTTAAACTTTCCCTGCCGCCGTCAATTTTTAACTATCATTCTCCTGGACAAGTGAGTTTTTCAATAACAGGGGCCGTTTCTACACCCGGGCAGCCCGAGCGGCTGTCAAGAGATCGCGAATTCGTCGGCGAATTAATTTTTTTTTTTTTTTTTTAATATATACTGATCAGAGAAATCTTATAAGTAATTTTTCGACTTACTTTTATGAGGAATGTCATGTGTTTTCAAGTCGCACCCTTTATCCCGTCCCATCAGCTAAGGTCAGGCGAAAATGAATATCTAATGTCATTTCCCGCAATTGAAACATTTCTGCCCCCAATATCGCGACAAATTAACAGCGACTTTATCCCCACAAATCAAAAATATATAGGTGTGTGTATGTGTGTGTATATATATACATATAAACCTGTAAAAGAATAAAAAGTTACTGTTATGGAAAATTAACAGGGGCCACAAAGGTGCTCACTGTACCGTCAAAAGCCTATATAGATATATTTTTTTTTACTTTCAAGAGTTAAAAAAATGTTACTTTTTCTCTGTAAATGCATATTTTTCCTTGGGCTATTTCACTATGTTATTGTTGAATCCAAATTACAAGAAGTGAGTTACGTTTTATTACTTGTGTTATACGAAAAAACGTAAAAAGTAATTATGATACGAAATTCCGTAAACAAAAGAAGTATTTTAAGTAGTAATTTATAAATGTTTGAAATTATTATTCATAAATACAATATTTAAAGTTGAAATGTTTGAGAACACCATGGAAAAGGAGTAAAGTTATTTTTGTTATTATTATTATTATTTTTACAACTGTATTGATTTTTCTGCTGAGTGCTGGTAAGTTTACAGTTTTTTTATGATTCTTTGGGAAATAACTGTTACATTTTTTTTCAATTATTTAGTTGTAAGTATTTTCTGGTTGGGTTACTTTTGTTATTTCTAAAAATATATATTTAATTATGTGCTTTTGTATATACTGAAGTAGTACGTTTCGTTTGTTTCGGTTTTTTTTTTAAAGTGCCGAACTAGTATGGCTTTCGCAGTCCGTCTGGCTTATAAAGTAAACTAACTAAAACGAAAAGAAAATAAATAGAATTGTCACACATGTTTCCATTTATGTATCAAGTACCGTATATGATTTCACGAGCATTTTGCCGTGTGTTATTTGCATACCAATTTTTTTATAAAGACTTTACATTAGTATTTGCAATGGTGTTACTACTTTTTTATGTTCGTAGAAAATCGAATTTTATACACATTTTCTGTAGTCCATTTGACTATAAAAATTGTTCTTTATGTCTCTTTAGCAATTAAAAAATTGCTTGGCAATAAACTAAATTATAATATTATTGCAAGTACAACCTAATTAATGTTTAATTAAAACAGATTCATAAAAAGTACAACACGTTAGCACTAGAAATCTCACAAACGCTGTTCAAAAGGATTACGTATTATTATTATTATTATTATTATTATTATGTATTTTTCCACGTAGCACCACAGAATTAAAACTGTAAAGTGACCAATAAGCTATATAGATTTGTCTATGTGTTAGACATAATTATGTTTAAAACATCGTCACCACCTTGTACGTTTTCCTCGTGTTTTTTTTTCAGTTGAAATACCTAATCGTTTCTCTGTGTATGTGTTGCGTTGCATTCAGGGTCGTATGACCATATTATGTGTTAAACAACTCAAATTCGTGTGTATTTAATATGTGTAAGAAATAGCCTTTCTTACGCCTTGAATTATTTCTGAACATTGAACTTTGTTAACATATGTACTAATAAAAATAAGTAAATGAACACATAAACCATTCATTAGAAGAAGAATATTAAATGAAAATAACAAAAAATAAATAAATAAAAATGAATACTTAAAAATATATCCAGAAATCAACAAATTAATTTGAATCTACATTAAAGTAAGTAATGAAAATACATTTCTTAATGGATAAAATTAAGTGAACAAAACGTTTCAATTACTAAAAGCGTTGACAACTTTTTTTTTAAATTTTATATTTGTAAAACAACTTATACGTATTATCGGTGATTATTATTTTCTCGCATAACATTTGATTGAGTTTTTACATAAATACACGTAAAAATTACAACGTTAACATTTTATAAATGTTAAAATAATTAAAACTAACTTTCGTACATAAACTTTTAATTCCAACTTAAAAGAGATGCCAAGAGCTACTTCAAGACGTGTGTATATGCGCCCAAGGAAATTATTTGGAATTAAAAAAAAAACTACGTAAAATAAAGAAATTCTTGTATGTTTTGGATTTTTTGCTACTCCAGAGATTTTCAAAATATTTTTCCTTAAGCATATATTAAAAGTCCTTTCAATTGCCCTCGTTACATATTTTGCAAACAGTTTGGTTTATTTTATGCGTACGTTACAAAAACATATCAGTTTTGATGTTGACATGTAATTTTGCAGAAACCATGAGATATAAAAAATAGTACGTGGAAGAAATGTAAAATATCACTTCTTTTTTTTTATGGCCAGAGATTTTTAACACCAGGCTATTTACCGTGAAATGAGTACTTTTCAGGGCTCTCCCGACAGACACTTATCACTAATAAATATATTTTATTACAGTATCGGATGTGAACTTTTGATACTAGTGAAATTTTCATACTAGCGGGAAGATACAAAATATCTGAAAGGAAAAATTTAGCAGGGCCTTAAAAGTGCTCATTGTAACGTGAATGGCCTGTATGAGTGGTGCAAGCAAGCAGGCAGCGGATGGAACAGGTGGGAGATGAGTAAAGGACCGAGATTACAGCGATGGCCGCTAGGCAGTGGCCATTGTCAGCCTACAGGGGTGGGCCGGGGATCAGGGCGTACCATGTATGTATCCATTCCCCCCCCCCCCCTGAAATCACAACACCGGGCCGACCCGCCATACGGCTGTGTCCGTACTGGCGCTTGTAACGGGATCGCTGCATTTTGTTCTCTGGCGTGCGCGCGTGTGTGTGTGTGCGTGTGTGGTTGCCCTAGGGGGTAGCGCTGCCGCGTTTATCAAAGGGAGTAGCGAGGGACTCCTGGGGACCTGTAGTACTCTAGTAATGTTAATTCGTCCACAGTTTGGGTAGATCTGTGTTAGAATGTTTGCAGAGGGAAAATTTTCACCGCTAGGTAAACGCTAGGTGCCGGAAGGGTACCGTAATTCCTCTGTTTTCTACGCAAAAAAAAAAAAACAGGGTATTTGCAATAATCATAAATAAAATATAAAATAACTTCTTTTATAATTCACGTAGATTAAATTTTTAATTAAAAGTTACATTTTGGAACACAGCGCACCTACAAGCTATTCACGGTAGAGTGAGCACTTTTTAAGGCCCTGCTGAATTTTTCCTTTTCAATTAATTTCTACCTTTCCGTCACTTTTTAATGTAATCATTGCAAATTGACTAACAGACACAGTATATGTATTTAATCACTCTCAATAGTTAACGCCCGAGACTGCACTAAAATATATTTATTAGGGGTTAATGACTTTTGGGAGGACCTTAAAAAGTGCTCACTTTGCCGTGAACAGCCTATAGCAGCGGGAAATTTCCCTATGCCAAACTCGCCCATAAGAATTCTCGTTTTGTTTCTAACTTGAGTAGATTAGCCTCACCTGTCGCTAGCATTCTGTATTGTGCTTGCGCAACGACAAATTGTTACAATTTCTCTCTCGAAATTCAGTGGGCTAAACCAAGTTCGTTAAGGGATGGAGGTCTTAATTAAATAAAAGAGTTAATTATAATCTCCTAATTTCATTTACAATAAATACAATTAAAATTCTCTCTATCCTAATCCTCACAATAAATTGATATCACTTGCTGTTTACAATTAATGACTTCAATTAATACAATTTATATAATTACCTCAAAGAAATCAAATAATTAAAAATCAGTCCTAATATGCAGTGTATCAAAACCAATGCAATTATTCTATAAAATATGTGTCCATCTGTGACAGTTCCAATATTTACAATAAAATTTGTATTACATGTTCATTCAGTCCCACCTCAGTTCAATCCATGTCCCGCCAGTCCGCAAGGTTCTACGAGCGCCTTCACGCACAGTAGGCTTCGCTCGTCGGATCTCGTACCGCCCCGTACATCCACACCACAGAGATTCTTAAAAATATTCTCTTCTGAAAGCTAAGATAGTAAAATATATATTAAAAAAAACAAGATGGAGGATCATGGGAAACAAGAAGTCACAGAAACCTTATGGCGTATACAAAAAAGTCAAGAACACACAAGATATTTACCGGAAACAAATTGGCGCACGGAAACATGATGGTCGTCATGACGTCATTAAAAATGACGCACAGATTCACAGAACCCCCATCTTCCCTATCTCTTGGCTAATATTAATTTCGCCCTTTCAACGTGCGTCGTTTCGTTTTACAGGATTTAATACGATAGCATTTCACCTAAATTCATCTTCCTAAACCTGTTTTTTGCACGACCTCGCTTGACCTGTGTTTAACCTAACTTCGTTTCACCTGACTTTATTTCGCCTAACTTCGGCGAATGCATGTCGAAACCTAGTTTGGAGGCTGCCGAATACTGCTACCTAACGGCTTGTGCGACCTCGTGAGGTTTTAAAACTTTACTAGGGATCCGCCTTAGTCGTCAACGAGAATCATGTACAAAGAAGAAACCGTAATTTTTAAAACGGCGTCAAGCAATAAACTACACCATTAGAAAACAGGAATTTCAGTATTGGAATTCCGTATCGCGCTTTGAATACGGGCCGTGCTTCTTTGAAACACGCTGTTACTAACTTTGCTTTTAAGAGTCTTGTAAGTTTAAGAAACTCTAACGAGGTAGAACTCTTAATTACTGAACTGAAGAGTCTCGGTTATGATGTTGATCTATAGCACTCACTCGTATAAAAAACACCCTGCCTTCGAGAGCAATGGGAACGTAAAGATGTACGTTTAAAGATCCTGATAACAAAAGTAGTTTGGCTATCAGGATCTTTAAACGTACATCTTTACGTTACCATTGCTCTCTAAGGCAGGGTGTTTTTATACGAGTGAGTGCTATAGATCAACATTATGCATTCATAGGCTATTCACTGTAGTGAGCACTTTTGAAAGCCCCCTCATTTGGCATAATAGTCAAGACGTAAACGTCCGAGAGCGGTGGAATACATAAACTGTATTTATTACTTATATGGCAATATTCATTTTAAAACTTCATACTTTGAAGGAAAAAAGATCCCTTTCGCATTTCGTTTGGCGTGCATGAAGAACTGCACCCCACCGCTAAAGAGCAGATATGTATAAGCTGTTCACGGTAAAGTGAGCAGTTTGAGGCCCTAGTTACTTTTTTCTTTCAGCCATTTCTTATCCTTTGACCACCTTTTTAAATGACTATTGCCATATAAGTAATAAATACTATATATATATATATATATATATATATATATATATATATATATATATATATATATATATATACCACCGCTCTCGGACGTTTACGTCTTGACTATTATGCCAAATGAGAGGGCTTTCAAAAGTGCTCACTACAGTGAATACCCTATAAATGCATAATGCTGGCTGTAATTGGTACGTGATTAAAAAGCAAAGTAAACTGTAAATATTTTACTGGTATACTGAAAATAATGTTGGCGGCAAATCATGGAAAGTAGTTCTGCGTTTAAAATTCTCTTATTGGTCATACATACAACATCCAAAACTGTAGCGGTGAGTGAGATTTCGGGCGGCGTTTAGGTACAGGTCTTTAGTACCGATGATGAGATAGAGATGGAGCAACAGCGAAATTAAACAATAAGAAAAACGGAGTAAACTCGAAAGCCAATGGCAGCTTCCGCCATGTTTACAGGATGCAAGAATCAGGTCTTGACCCTGGCGGAAATTGAATCATGTTCGCCGTGTGTAAGAACGGAGTGCTTAAACCACTATATTACCTCTGCACTGCTCCCTTCAGAGTTGTTCATTCATATGCTATGAATATTTGAATTGTAATGACGTACTTAATCTATAAATGTATATGATGTATCTTAACTTCGTGCGTAAAATGAAGCCACAGCTTCTGTGAGCCTGAGCAACCAGAAAACCAGAAAACCGGGACTTGGAAATAACAAAAACAAATGAATGCACTTATTGCATTTTCTAAGCAAATGTTATGGTTACTCGTTATAAAAAAAAGTAGTGTAGTACATTCTGCACAGCAATACACTACAGTAACTTAATACCTCACATAACCCTTGAACCTAACCACCCTGACTACAACGTCACTTTAGTAATACAAGATTGCTTTTCGGGACATTTTGTTACAAGTTTTTCCGGTTATTTAGGCCCAAAGATGCCATAGCTTCATTTTATGTACGAAGTTCAGACGCATCCTGTATGAAAGGTACAGGGGTAGAATGATGAATGTCCATATATGCTAGTTTCGAGTAAAATGCAATTGAAGTTATAAAATCATAGTGTAATCTGACTGACCAACACCTGGAAACTCTTTATTTGTAGACGGCAATGTTTACTTTTACACAAGTAGAAACGATATACAATCAAAAGGAATAGTCCAAGTTAAGATTTTAAAGGTGCTTTAACTGGTGTCCGTCTTCCCAAATTGATTATTACAAGACTTCTGTACAGTGGTCGTGATATTCTATTCAGCAGTAATTCCTTTAAACTGCTCAATCAAAGAGAACAGTCCTCAATGACAGGATTACTCGACCTCTTTACAAAGTACAATGGTATGGGGATGAAAATAAGGAAATTTGGTATCACCAACATGCTATTAGGTATTAATGTCACCAAATAATTGATAGATGCCTCCACAGACTCCATGCGCACCGTCGCCCTTAACTACAAGGCCAAGAAATTACACGCTAGCTAGAGCTCGTAAATTCACAACGGTTGCATGGCGCGCGATTGCAGGGCCTGCACGCCAGTGCGATGCGATGCAGGTAAGGATCATGCGACTTTTAACGTGCGTGGGAATTTCACCCTTACTGGCGCCCACGTAACTCTTGAAGTATATATAACTGCTTTTCGATCGGGCAGGATTTATTTAGGCCTCAAGATGCCATTCCTGGGCATTACGCGAACTGCAGTAACAGGATTTATTCAAGGCTGATTTTGTTACGGCTCCAGTCATTAAAGTAAACAAATAAATTACATACGTGTCATATAAAAGATGCAGCCACTTTTGTTTGAAATGTGTTATTCAGAATTAGTTATAAACGGTTTCATCACAAACTTTAAGAACAAATGCGTTTATAAAGATCATGATGAAACATTTCCTTACGGCTGAATACAGGTAACGCATTTTAATCAAGAGCCACAACGCATTAAAGAAATATTACTTCCAGCTTTTCAACAGCTGAAACCATCTAAATTGAATAGTGGATTCGAGATAAATTCCTTTGATGTGAACTACATGACGTTCCCAACGAGCGACATGACTTTACATGACTACAACTTTGTGATAAATATCAGTACAGAAACTAGATCTGGTTTAGAGATACCTGTAACCATACGTTTCTACTGCAGACAATTTGTTTGATTATAGTCACGTTAGTATGATTGTGTTTCAGGTCACTATACCTCCGCCAGGAGCAAGGTCGCTGCAGAGTATCCAAAATTACACCAGCACAGGAAAAGGCACAGCGTGTCGTGTAACTGGCTGAGACGAAATCGCCAAAATAAGTGCAGCGAAATTTCGGTATTAAGTATACGAAGCTGACACGGGATGACAATTTGCGAACACCATTTTTTCCCCACCATATTGCAAAAAAATGAACATTTCTTACAGAAAACATTTCCTGGTGATGCTACAGCGTTGTTACTAAGGACCATGCGCGTATTTGGAGACCGTTAAAGCTAAAAACTGTTCAAGCCATTCGAAACCTTCTAGATTTCAAATGGTGCACGATTTAAACATTTAATTATGCATGCAATTTCAATTTCAGACGATTCAGTATCACTCTGCGTATTGTATTCGTCGGTGTCTGGGGCTGGCAAATGCTTGTCACACTCAAAAAGTGAAGGCTGTGCGAATTTCGTCCACATGCCGTAAAATTTTTTTTGTAATTATACCGAGAAATTCTTTGTAATTTTACAATGGCTTGTAACAGTACAAAAATTTCTCTTGTGAAACTACTCGTTTGTAAAACTACAAGAGCCGTGTTTGTAATAGACCTTAGGGAATGTTTGCACTATACTGAGCCGCATCCACGAACTGCAGCAGAATGGCGGACACTCAACAACGTGCAAAACTGTGGGTGATGTAAAGTGTAGCTGCGTGCAAAAAGAAATGTATTGCAAGTTTGAACAACGTAAAATACTTTTAAAACAACTAAAATGATCGTAATAAATCGACAGTTTTAATAAAACGTGACCGTATTATTCAATATCTGTTAGTGTTTCGTAGCAAAACAAAACTCTTAAATCGACACTCAATACCTCGTTGTTAAGAGCCGCCCACATCTCATTACTAAAGAAATTAATGTAGGTGTTCTTCTTAACCAAATAACTTGATTGATATTTTGTAGGTACTTGCTGCTATATCCACTGTAAGAATAAGTTTCAAGTTCGTTGAGTTAAGTTGGTCTTGTGGTTAAGGGTGCTGCTGATAATACAAAGGATGTGGTTTGTAGTCCCCGTGCTGGTAAATTATATTAGATTTTTTTTTTTAGTTGTTCTTTGTTATTAATTTATCACATTCGTTTTCTAGAAGAAAAATTATGTACGCTTATCAATAATATCAGTTGTGATACAAGGCTATAATTTGTAATACTACAAATAAATGTTTTGCAGATTTTACGAAAAAAACTCGTTGTAGTTTTACAAAGTATTTTTTTTGACAACTATGTTTACAAGGATTTCTCTTGTAAAAATACAACAAATTTTTTTAGAGTGCAGTCTGTTCAGATATTGACGGTCGTCCACTGCTTTTTACTGTACAACTAGTCATGAGATCTGGAATGCTCTTAACATCGAGATCTTGAGAGCCGATGAGGATGAAGTGAGGTGAGTATGGAGCAGCGCCGGAATGAAAGGGCAGGGGAAACGGGAGATCCTCGAGAAAACCCACCGACCAGCGGCATCGTCCGGCATGATTCCCACTTGCCAAAATCCGGAGTGAAACGGCCGGGATTGAACCAGGTTCGCCTTGGTGGGAGGCGAGCAGTCTACCCGCTTATCTAGTGTTTTATCGTTTAGATTAAATAAAAACTATAAATAACTCTCTATTTTAGATAAGAAACATAATTTTCAGTAAATATTGAAAATTGAAAAGCTCCAAACACGAAACAGTTATAAAGAAGAACACAAGATCCGAAATAAATGCAAGAAGAATTGACGGAAATATGAAAAAAATAGAAGAAGAAAAAGGAGGAAGAGAAGAAAAAGAAGAGAAAGAAGATGAAAGAAAGAAAATAAAGGGAGGAGAACAGAGAAGAAAAGTAGAAGAACAAAAGAAGAGAGAAAAAGAGGAGGAGAAGCAGCAAGAAAGAGAAGAAGAAAGACAAGATCTGAAACGGATGAAAGGAGAACGGAAGGAACTGCGGAGAAGAAAATCTAAATGAGGGAAATATGTGATTTGTGATAATATGATGGTTGATGTCTGTGTAAAAAAAAATGGGGGGCGCCTGTAGGAGCGGAGCTCCATTCCCTCGTCCGCCGGGAAACGAAGGTCTGGGTGTCCAGAAGGGGTACTTCGATGTCCTGGACGATGCTTAAGTTGGAGCAGAACGGCGGGCGAGGGAAAAAATAAAAAGAACAAAATAGAATAGTACAGATAGGGAGGGGGCTGGGGCCCTTCGGGTTTATAGGCGGGGCCATTCGACCGTTGGGTGCCATGGCGGACCGGCCAAAAGGCTAGTTAGCTGTGTGCGGGCCCGACGGCGTCTGGTCGTACGGACGAATTCGTGGGAATCCCGGTCACTGGCCTGTTCCGGCGGGGGCGGCGAAACGGAGGGCGGCCGAAAGGATACCCGTCGGGGAGCTGTATCGGTCGGGGCAGAATAGCTCACCACCTTCCTATGTAGTTTGAAATATGCTTTTGAATAAAAATAGAATTTGTAGCTAAATTACTGGTGCCCAGACGAACAGCCACCCTCCCACAAAAAAAAATGAATTTATATAACTAATATACTGTTTGTTAAATTGTAGTAGTCATTAAATCAAATTGAACACCCTGGATGGCTGTACTGCTAAGTAGGGTTAATGAAATAAATTTAAAAAAAGTCTACCCGCTTATCCACCGTGGCACCACACCATAAAGAATCTGCCTTTGAATAAAATGAGCAAAAAACTAGCTTTGAAGTAGACGAAGTTGTTTCAGGTATTCGCGCTGGAAGGCTTGTAAAGCGCCTTTTCTCTCTATCGCCTTAGCGGTTAATTGTGGCCGTTTTAATCCTCGTTCTTCGACAAGCTGATTACCGCTCCATACGAACGTAAACCTCTGACCCAAAGTGGCAGGACTCGCTGAAGCGTTATTCTCATGGGGCGAGCAGGCAAGCCCGGTGATTATCATAGCTCAAACGAAGCTTGATTTATAATCTATGAGCTCCAAAGTTGGTACCCCAAGTGATTTGCAACCTATCATATCTAGGACGACCCGTCCTTCTGGGACTTAAACGCGTGATGTTAAACCCAAACTCCAACACTAACCTTGCAGACAGACATTAGCTTTGGGTTTCGAGTGATACAAGTAAGAATAGTTTCGAGCTCTGCTCTACTTGCATTGGCCATTTCCGTGATCACTTATTACTAGAGACCTGAGAAATTCGCGAGTGCAATGACCTGTAGGCTAGACTACGCAGTCTCATATACTCTCATACAGATATCAACTGTTTATTGGTGGATTGTTATGGTAGTGAAAGGCGGTGGTTGGGCGCACGATTTATTGTATGTTTGTTATTGGCTCATTTATCTCCAGGAGGTGTCAAACAACACGCCGGCCAATTACAAAAGTAACATGAACGTACAAGCGTGAGAATTCCAACATGTCTGGAAATGAACCCGCGAAATTCTCGAGGGTCTACTTATTACGAATAGTGAACTGCATGCTTGGTAGTCGATGATACTGACACGAACAATTCGCAAATCACAGTTGTAATCAAAGTCCACACATCAGATATGTCACAAGGAAGACACAAACAGCCTTTCACACCGAGTCTCGCTGTGTGTACACGTAGGGCCATGTATTTTTCGCGAAAATATTCATGCTCATGCTATACTGCAATATCCTACTTCCACAAACACAACTTATGTTGGTCATTGGCCGCGCGTCTACGAGATGAAACCTGTTCATATTTGAGAGGGCCAAGTACTCCGATTCTGAAAGTTCGTGAGTCACCGGTAAAGACAGTTGAGGCAGGTGCCATTTAAAATCACCCAACCACGAAAGTGCATATCAAGTGTTTTGGAGTACAACTGGTCTTGAAATCCTTTCGCGGAAATCACGTTTCACCTATGTATATGACATCTTTCTATGTAACATATACATGATGCTGGGCACTCGGAGAAAATGGGTTAAACGGAAGTGAGATAACATATTTGTTTTTGCGAGAGACGCGGTGGTGCAGTGGTCAGACTACTTGCCTACCACATAGGCGAACCGGGTTCAATTCACGGCGGAATCAATCCCGGATTTTCGCATCGCGCTGGACAATGCCGCTTGTCGGCGGGTTTTCTGAGGGGGGAGAGCTCCCATTTCCTCCCACCCTTTCATTCCAGCACCGCTCCATTCTAGGGCCATATTTAATGCCATGTCCGGAGATGACGGGCACCTGCGGGTCCCAGCTTTAAAGTCCATCATTAGAGGCTGTTCACGGTAAAGTGAGCACTTTTGAGACCCAAGTTACTTTTTCATTTCAGTCATATTTTATTTTTTAATAACTTTTTAAAATAAATATTGTTATGTAAGTAATAAACACAGTGTATATATTTCTCCGGAATCAGAAAGTCAACATCTAAGGCTAAAATAAAATATATTTATTTACTATTATTCCAAATGAGAGGGCTTTCAAAAGTGCTCACTTTAGCGTGAATGGCCTATAGGAGGGTTCACCCCCCGCCTCGGGTGCATCCCTCAAACGGAAGTTTTTGTGCAAAATTAGCGTTACATTTCAGAGACAGGACAGACTCCACTACCGCATAAACAAGCGAGCACAGTCAGTGATTTTATTGACCACTGAACTTGAATCAACGCCACCTACCTGCTTGATCTTCTTATAAGATATTAGTAGGGGTACCTGTTTTTGGCGAAAAGATTCCACGACCAGTTATACTCCAAAACATTCTAGCTATTATCCACTTTTGTGATTGGACGAATCTGGTTGCCTCGCGTCTTATGTGCTTACCCGGCGAATCACGGACGGTCAGAGTCACAGAAACTTAATTCTGATTGGCCCAGCCAGATATGAAACTGTGATCCAACAAAAATACGCAGCCTAGTCACATTACATTTGCAAATGCACACTAGGATATTGAAGTCTAGCCTACGCTTAAAAATTTTTTTTTGCGAAAAAAAAAAAAAAAAAAAGGTAGCTCTAGATATTAGCCACTCCTCCACTGATATTGTCTTATTGGCTCACGAGTTCCCCGAGGCGTGGAGGGTACATTTCCGGCCAATGACTGAAGTCGGTCGAACGCATAGTAACTTACGAGTTCAGTCTGTCCTATAATAAAAAAAGCGAGATGTGCAGGTTTCTATATATTTGTGAGTACAGTCAGGGCTTTTATTAGCCATTTAACTGACGTCACCTACCTGTTTGACTTCGTTATAGAAGTTCGACCAGTCCGCCGCTGAAGTTAAATTCATTTGCTCAAGATTCCCGCTAAACGGGCCGGACATAGGCCACACTGCCCCGGCCAATGGCAGGAGTCGGCCAAATACACAGTAAATTGGAGCTCTACCTGTAGCTAAATAATAATGCGAATTTTCAATTTCTCTAATCGTAAGATTTACAATCTGCATGCTTCATTTCTAAGATTTATATAACGTTTAATAGGCCAAAAAATAGTATTAACGAGTGTTTATTTATATAAAACCACGACAGCTACACTGAATACATTCACTTGTTTTCCTGTAAACTGCAAACGTCAATAAAACGAATATCCTCGAAAGAAATACTGTTTATGTCGGCCATACGGATTCACGAACACTGAAACAAGAGTTGGAAGTTGGCCAGCTTTCTAAAGTCCCCGGCACAATTGACATGAGCATTTTGCAAACCCAAGCATAATGAAAAGAACAAGAACGTCACAATACAAGTACAACGGCGTGGTTACAATTAGAACAACACTTGCAACGCTCTTTTTTTCAACTTTGCTACTTGAAAAAATTTCGTTACTCTAGTTGGTGCTTGGTTTAACCAAAATAGCGAGTAAACCACTGCAATTAGCGTTAATTCAATCAAAACTAACTATCTCGTTAATTTCTGCAGAAAATATGCAAGTCAAGTTTTAATGTAGGTCTCCGACGCATTCAAATAACCAACACATTACATAACGAAAGAGCCACTTTACGAAAACTTAAGGCAAAACACGCTCTTTCTTTTTGAAAAACCAGTTTTCCACTTGACAACGTAGTTGACTGGCTGAACAGCGGCGCACGGCAAAAGTATTAAGGGAAGTAAAACTGAGTAGAACTCTTCTTGTTCGTAATATTGTACGAAGGGATGTGCTTATCGCTATTCGCGATTGTGATTCGTCATATTGTATTACATGCAGCTTAACTCTAGTTTGTAATATTGTGTTGTGTGAGTGGTACACTTATACCTAAAGACCTGCAAAACTCGCGTTATTATTCGGAATCAGGCTGAACTTCATAGTATTGTATGCACTGGAGCCTACGTCGTTTCTCCATTGGCTGATGCATAGATGCGAAGCCACGCCCTCTTTGAATGGACTGTACGTGATTGGCGCACACAGTAGTGAAACGTTCATTGACTGCCGCAGAGATATCCAGGGTGCGTCAAATGAAGTATGATCCACTAGGAAACCAATTGCAGAGGTACACGTGATTTAACTTTAAGCTGTCCTCAAATATTAACGAGAATTTTGCAAGTCTCTGCTTATAGCAATTGGGTCAAAGAATTTACGTTTTTTCTGCAAGTATCGGAGTGATTTTCATTGGAAATTAAACGCGAAGCGATTTATGTGGCTCGCTTCAGCGATACATACCCCCATCCACGTGATCCTAGAAATTCACCAATTGCAGGGGCTATTCACGGTTCGCATTTTTGGAGGTTAGGATTCCCGTTATTTTTTTTTTTTACATTCAGTTTCAGAAATGTAACCACGCGAACATGTCACGTAATTCATAAACGTGATCGAATGGGAGCTGCCGAACATTTAGATGAACGAGTCTAGGCCGTTCTCGTTACCGAGGTCTAGGACGCCTATTTTCGCAGATCCAAACGAGCCACGTTTTTCGGCGCACCATCCGTCCGCGGGGGCCTGTCATTTTCCTTTCACCATAAACGTTTTTCCAAAAAACGCAAATATTTTATTTTCGGTGACTTTGCAAGCGTGGAAAGCGACAGAGGGAAGGGATTAAATGCATCAAAAAATTTCAATGAGTTCGTGAGCAAAAAAAAACTATACGTAAAGGATTTTACTTAAAAACCAAACAATTGTTCTTTCCCAGCTTAATCCGAGAGTGTTTATTTTATGGAATACTTTTCCTCTGGAACGGGCACGCAAACTTCGCGTACTGGGCGGCTTAAAAAAAATATATTTCAATCGGTATTTCCCGAATGTGAGTACGCATGGGTGATGAGGGGGATGGGGTAGGGTGTATCTGGAACGCGGACGAGGTGAAAGAGAATAATGGGGCGAGAATTAGAGGAAGAGGAGTGGGGGCAGGGGAAGAGCTTTAAACCGAGAGCTGATTAAAACATAGGCCGCTGGAGATCACGGGGAAGGTGGTTTGTTGTGGAGTGTGTAGTGGTTGGGGGGGGGGGGGGTAACTTCCCTGGCGATCAGAAAGCCTCGCCGGTATCCCGCGACGCAATCATCCCTTGCTGTCGGAATACGCCCCTGCCCCTACTCCGCCAACCCCGCGGCGAGTCAGCGGGAGGGATAAGATTTACTGTCCCTGCGGCGCAGCGGGGATATAGGCCCGCGGTCGGGACGCTGGCATTACTCGCATACGAACCGCTGGTTCCCCGCCACGAAGCGGACGTTGCTCCTACCGTAAATACTAGCCCGGCGGGAGGGGGGGGGGGGGTGTTCACGCGCTCATGCTCGCATCGGATGCAACAACAGATCCCTGGTTGTTGCTGTGCGTGAACGTAACAGAATGTGACATTCGAATACCGGAGTGGAATAAGCGCTCTGAACTTGATTCATTGAGAATTGAACCAACTCACTGAGAGCAGTGAACACTGAGCGAGTGGTAATCAGGGCCAGATAACTTATTAATGGGGATATGAAAACCTCGCGAGATCATTTCGGAACAAGATAGAAGTCCAACACATATACAGTGAAGTCATCTTCGTAACTGGATCACGGTTTATCAGACCCGCCCTGCACGCCTCTGAGCCAATAGCAGACATGCAAGGAAACACCTTGCGAATCCCATAACTGCCAGGTGTGGGGCAACAGTCAATGAACACACAGCTGAGGCTCCAGTAAGTATAGGACTGAGGTGCCTAGGGTACAGGTCTTTGAACTCGCGAAATTTTCCTATCCATACTTATTAATACGGTGGCTGAATTTCACTGATTTATTCGTGAATCCCACTGAATTTCATGTATTCCACTGCTTTATTCCACTTGTTCCCAGTTAATTTATTTGATTCGCCAATTGGCAGTAGCTTATCAACTGACTTTCAATTAATGTTACTTCATTGATTTATATAACTGATTCGGCCTTAGAGTGTGGATGGTAATCGTGATCACGAATCTGCAGGAGGAAACAGAAAAATTTTGTTAGTGGAATTAACACTTTGAAGACTATGTTCGCGTGTAGCTCGTGCAAAACTAGTATGAGAATAATTTGTCTTTCCATAAAACACAAAACTGACGTGGATGTAGTCACTTCTTTCCCTTATTTTATCATGGTTTAAATACGGTAAAACTTAGCAGTAAAGACAGTTTTCTCAAACGGAAAGAATAATTTTCGTACAAATTCTAAAATTAACACGATGGACTGTAACTACTGCTCATTACGAAAGACCATTTGGTTGGTAGACTGCCAACTCCGCAAATTTGTCTGCTGGCATACGACCAATAAAGAAAGTCTGATGCAGTTTCGACCAATAGGACGACGGCAAGAGAGAAACGAGACCAATAGAGCATGGAGTCCTTACAGTGATGTAAATAATCGACTTACTTCCAGCTTCTCTTTAACGCTGGTAAAAGTTTGCCGACTTCAAAGTGTTAGAGAGTGGGATGGACCTCCCGCGGTGACTCCGCGTCCAAGGTCAAGAAGCGAGGGAGCGATACGGGCGACACTAACACGCACGCCTAGTGCCCCTTATCGCTCCTACGTGCAGGGCGTGCAGTGTTTCCGTCGTGACGCTGCACTGTGCAAACTAGATTTGTAACAGTGGAGTTTTATTACACGCGATGAAAGACCACAGATTAAACTACGGCCGTATCGTTGAATTTTTATTTTGCCTCTTAAGAAAACTGCATAGGCAAGCTTTAAAAATGCGATATTTGACCATTTTCACAATTTTTTTCCTCCAAAAATAGGGCACACTTAATATGACAAAAGTAAAAAAAAAATGGGCATAGACAATTTTTTTAAAAATCTTTTCTGACAAAAAATCGTTATTGCAGAAGATTTATTTACCGAAATACGCGTATTCGCGCAAAAAAGTACTTCACAAAAAATGCAGGGTTCTATCCCACTCTTAATGATCCTCAGGTTTATCAATTCAAATTAGAAGTAGCCTTGTAGTTACATGTTGGGGAATATGACAGGCGTTTCGGTCAGTCGCGCGTGGTGAAGTGTTACAAGGTAAGCTGGTGCTTGCTCACTGCTGTACATTCTCGGTGGAAGCGTCAGGAACCAATAATCACTACGGGTCCTAAGGAAACTGAATGTATTTCGACCAACGGACCCCTTACACACGTCACGTGGGGTCAAATGCCGGACCACGTTTTAGTGCCCGAAGCGTAAGCTAACAAGCAACAGGTTACAGCACAGAGCTAACGCCAGCTTTCCTTGCAACAGTTCACCCCACGCCACTGGTTGCCGTAATCGGTGTTTCCTCGGGGTGGTGCCGATTACCGCTGCCCTTGCATTCCGACGCATTCCGTGTCACCTCTCGGGAAGACGACGAGCGCTTGCGGGACGCATTTCAAAAGACCCGTCATTTCAGCGGGTCTTTCCCTTGTTCTGTGGTGATGATGGATATTGTTGCGAATGGGTGATGATGGCTGATAATGCTCGTGTGTGATAATGTATTATAATTAATGGACAGAGACGTGAAGAATTCGCGGTTTCATTTTGAGTCGAGCTACAATTAAAAAATTCTAATGTTCAGGTTAATATTGCAACTGGTCAACGCGTTATTTAACGCCTCCTGAAGAACCATAGACCAATAAGAAACACGCGCAAAATGCAGAACCAATCATTGCCTTCCTGCTGTGACAGCAAGCAACCAATTATGATTTCCATTTGTGTGATTGTACACAAGACTGTGGAGTCTACAATACTGGTCACTGAACTCGCAAATTATTCCTGTTTCTATTAATGGATTATTACTGACGATTGATAGTTTATTATTGTGACTAACAGTGACTGATATAAAGTAGATGGATCACTATTAAAGATAGTCTATGAATGAAGCATGATTGACGATGTTGGTTGATGACTGGTGAGCGATTAATGATTATTGAGAGCTATTGATAATGAATGCTGACAAATGATGACTGATGATGATTGACGATGACTGTACATCCCGAAGGTTGGTAGAACCCCAAGCATCGAGGCGGCTAGCCGTGGAGATTCTGCAGTGATTTACCGTTGTCCTACGCGGTATGGAGGTTACCCGGTGGGTCCGTCACGCATTTGTAATAAGTGTGATCTGTTGTAAAAATCCCATGTGTCTGTTGCAGCACGAACGCACGAACCCTGGTGGCGGGACTAGCCCTCCCACCGTTTGTGTGCTGCAGGTTGCGGGGTGATTAGAGATCAGCCTTCGCGGGCGCTGCTCTGTTATCATTGGTCGGTGTCTTCGCGCACTAGCCAAAAAAAAAAAAAAAAATGTATTACTTATAGATGGAGCGCTGATCGCCAGTATAGGCGTCTCTGAGGTCTGGTCTCTGGGAAGAGGAAGGCTCGAGGAGGGGATACGGAGCGGTATAAATACGGGTGCTCTGGCTAGGATCGAGGTACGAGCTAAGCTGTCGTGGGATGGACATCGCACTCGTGGCTGCTAGCTCGCTGGGAACAGCCCGCGACTTGAGGACCAGCGAAAGCGAGGTGCATCTGCGAGTGCGATGGGTCCATGACACCTTGGGTACGGCGACTATCCGCAACTCGTTACGTCCCCAGGTCGTGGACAGGGGATCCCCAGGCTCTGCAGTGGCTGGGAATAATCAAATACCGGCCCGCGAACCAACTGGCAGGTGCGAGAGCGCCGACGTCGTGGACGTCGGGAACCTGGGCAGCTCAGTACGAGATGGGGAAGCGCATCTGCTGGAAGTGGCCCAACGATAAAAAAAAGGGGGGGGGGAAGCAGGACCTCGGGGTGCTGAAAAATGCGAAGTGTAGCGATCCTCACTTCTGGATTCTGCGGGTGCGTTATGAATGGATTAGAATGCATTGGACCTTGGAAGCACCCCGATATCAGCCTTCAATCCTGGGCCAGTGGCTTCGCCACCACCACTGGTAGGCCCCGGATGTCTCTCGTTTCCCAGACCGACGGGCTATTTTGGGGGGAGGAGAGGGGTTGGCTCTCTGAAGAACTCTCCCACATTCACCCATGCATTGGAGATCCTGGCATCGGCGCCGAAGGGCGAAGATAGAGTTGGTGTCATGACTGAGCTGTCCGGTTTTCCGACGCTCTCGTTGAGAAGCAGGGGGACTGCAGTGCTGGTTCGCCTACACGGCAGTATTGACATCAGTTCAACTTCAAGGGCGCCTGCGCACGATGACTGGCATCGGCACTGGGGCTGTTCTGTCCCTCGCAATACACACCATCTGCGATCTCCTTTCACTCCGCATCAAACCAACATAAGTCTTTCTTCCCGAATTAACAAATACCCTACTTTATCAAGCCCTAATCTAAATAAAAGGAATTATTTTATCCTCCGCGACTGTGCGTAGATTTTCTTCGGTCATCTCCGCTTTTCCTGGTTTGCTATGCTCTTCCATCTAGACCCTTCTTCTTTCGGGGTGTGTACATGGCTACAATTACGGCCATGGAACTATAACCCTGCTTAGCTGCGATGCATGAGCCCATTATAATCATTAAATCCGACCTAAGGTATGTAGGACTTGCCCTAAGTCACGTCCCATTCTCCAACTGACTTAGGTACTAACATGCATGCCGGAGTGCACACAGAATTGTGGAGGTGCTCACGCTGGCGTAGCGGGATTTGGGGGTTCGCCAGAAAAAAAAAAAAGATCGAGGTATTCGTAGGCCCGCCGAGTGTGGGGCTCTAGCGGTGAGTGGCATCCACCCTAGAACAGAAGAGGAAGCAGATTCCAGCGATGAAGGTAAGTATTGGTTTCTTCGGAGATGGTAGTTGTCGCACTTAGTAAATTTCTCTTCAAGCAGTATTCGTGTGTCGAGACAACGAAATTTCCGTGTTAGCGGCAGTAAAGGACTTGGAAATTTTCGGGGCCAAGTGTGAGTGAACTTATAAAATTTTCGGCACTTATAAAAATTCTGCCCAACAATGATTAAGGACTTATAAAAGTTACATTTGGTAGTGTGATGACACTTAGTAATTTTGAGCTGGGGAGCTCGTGGACTTTGAGAAAATCCCGCTTAGTTACAGAAAAGAATTAGGGAAGTTTAGTCAGTGGGAGTCTGAAAAAGACTGCGGTGAGCCTCGTGGACTTGTAATTATTTGCTTGGCCAGGGACTATTGTGAAATTTTTGTCGATGGAACCGTACTTAGAAGATTTTCACTCTTAAATGGTCGTATGGACAAAGCAAATTATCGTTAGGATTGGAAGCTGGGCGTGGCCTGAAAAAGGGACGTTTTGTGTAAACTTAAATCCAGTGAACGAGTTAGGGGACATTGAACTGTGGCAGATGCCTTAATGCGGGTTCATGCATAAGTTGGTCTGATTGAGGAGCCCAGCTAAAAATTGGTCGCTTTTCTCCTAAAGGAGGGATTTTTCATGTTGAAAGGGAGTGTTTGCCGGTAATGATGCGACTCGAGGGCAGAACTTAGGCAGTAGTGTTTTCTGCTATCCTGTACGGCGGCTTCTGTGAAAGTAAGATTTGAGTTCGTACCCAGTGATTCCGTGAAAGTGATTGAAGGTCGCCTGCTTACTTCGCGAGGTGAACTTAGGAAGAGGAGCCAATGCGCCAAGCTTGACAGGTCCTTCGAAGTGCAGCTTTTTAGATATTAATTAAAACTAGTGTGCGGGACCTGGCTGTTATTATTGTGGAGTTAAATGTGGTGGGTTTTGGATACGCCTGTTGTGTGCTGTGGTGGGTGAAGGAGCACTACCGCTCGTCCGTGAGACTGGCAAGGGAGAATATCCCTGGCTTTCTCTTTCACAAGTAGTGTGTGTGAGTGAGTGGCGTCGGCGGAGGCTGAAGGTCGGCATCCAGGTGAGCAGCTGTGGGGAATATCCACACCCTCCGTCGACTGTGTGGTGCTGAGACTGGAGGTCCAGGACTGGCCACCATTTAAAGGTGAGTGGCTGGGAGAGTATCCCTGGGTTCTGGGCCTGAGTGGTGGTGCTTGAAGGATTGTTTTTTTGTGTAAGAGTGTTGAGGTGGGATGACGAGGTATGGCCAAGGTTCAAAAATGGCGGCCAGTTTACTCTTGTTTTGGGGAAAATTAAAGTTTATGGTAAGACATCCCAGATCAAAGACTATTACCTAGTTGTGGTGTTTCAAGAGTTGTAATGAATATGATTAAAAAAAAAGGCGTGAAGTACAGTCAGGAAAAGGATGCTACAGTATTATTACTGGGAAATAACCAGTTTTAATGTATGGCCTTTTAAGTTGCATTTTTAAGGGTGTTCCTCCTTGGGGAGAGTGGCTTTAGCATTGTGTGAGGATTTTGTAACACTCATTACATTGTTTTTTAAAATACTTTTAGGCATGTCATGGCTGAGTTCATTGCAATTGTAAGTGCTGGGAGCACGTCGGAGTTCATTGTAAGTGATTGGAGTACATTGGAAATTAATAGAAACTAGGGCTTGGGTGTGATTTTGATCTTGCCAAGGATTTGTTACTTGTTTTTAAAGGCGTAAAATACACTTCTATAGTGGGCTGGGAAGAAGGCTGTGAAAGAAAATTGTACTCGTGGTTATTTATTTGAAGAATAAATCATTATGAAGATTTATTGTACGAAATTTTGGAAAAATAATATAATATTTTGTGAAACCGAAATGGTTTGGTCCGAATTGTGAATACTGGTAGTGTTATGGAACCTCTTTTTCCAATCTACACCCAAATTTTGAGCCTAGCACAAGCTGCAAATCTTACAACAAATTTCTGAACTTTTTTTTTTTTTTTGACGATATGTTTTGAGATATTTGATGAGACCCCATCCTTCTCCTTTTCCTGAAAATAATCTAGGGCAGAAAGGGAGCGTTGGGGGGCCTTGGTTGGGCCACCAATGTCGACGAATTGGGGCGCTCACCGACGTAGGCTCTCGAGATCTCGATGTTAAGAGCCGTTCAAATCTCTTCACTCACCTTTACTGCGGGTCATAACTGAGTGCTTGCCAACATCTGCTTCTGTGAACAACTTACCCCGTCTCTAATGATCTTACTGCCAACAAGAAGTTAGCCAAGTATATCTTCCTGAGGCAATTGGGGAGTATAATACGTGCACGGTTACTTCACGCTTTACTCAAGTCCTGCTAAAGTTTTACTTCCCGGATATTCCTCCGCCTCGTACAAATTAAGCTTAAATAAGTTTGGAAAATTACAACAAAGGAAGACGCACCGCATTCGTGCGCACTCAGTTGTAATAATATTTAAAATTAGAACTATTTCTTACTAGGCGTCACCAATACACACGTTTTTTTCACAATTTTTTTATATTATTTATAAATAAAGCATATTAATTTATAAATGAAAAAAAAATAAAATTTCAATTCAACTAAAAAAAAGGGAATTTTATATTAACACGAGTATAAAACAATTGAGATACGTGGCATAGTTAGGAAATACCTAAACACGCCATACATGGGAATGATCAAAGAAAATAGATTTAAAAAGTGTGAATAAACCGCAAATAGACTATACTATCTCTTTGGATAGTTCTTTTAAGAGCAGCTAGGTAAGTTAACTTGCGAACGAAAGAAGGTTCTCGACGGAATTGTATGCTACGAAACTACGCTCATGTGGCGAGAAGGCTCCACTCACAAAATGTTTTGAGTTCCGAGTTGGGAACAAAGTGGTTCAGACCATTACAGCCACAAGTCCCTCTGGTCATAACCATGCAACGTGAAACACGATTTTTTTTTTTTTTTTCGGAAATGTTGTTTCATTATACTTTGATATTTTGCCATGCCATTAAATTTATTTGCATTTCGTGAAATACCGCTGTTACAAAATGGTTTGCACTGTTGTGTTATTTCTGTTTAGTTTTTTTTTAATTTTGCAGTCTATTTTAACTGACAGGATCTGGTTTACGGAAAACATTAGCTCATAACCGTTTGGATGAACGACGGAAGTTCAGCCTCATGAGGGAACAAAAACCTGCGAGTACAAATGTTTTCCCGTGATTACCTTCATGTTATACGACCAACCCGAAAACAGTTTCGCTTGGCCTTCTGCCGTGAAAAATCATTCATTTACTTTCCTCTTCGTTGATTGTAATTTTTTTTTTGTATTGGTAGTCGGTGACAAAATTAATTGTATTTAGGTATTATTTTATAGCTTTCGAGGGCCACGATGGCTGAGCGGTTGGTCTGCTCGCCTCCCACCAGGGGACAAAACGGGTTCAATCCCCGGCCGGGTCACTCCCGGATTTTCGCATGTAGGAGTCGTGCCGGGCGATGCCGCTGGTCGGCGGGTTTTCTCGGGGATCTCCCGTTTCCCCCGCCCTTTCATTCCGGCACTGCTATATACTCGCCTCAATCACCCTCATCGGCTCTCAAGACCTCGATGTTAAGAGCCGCCCGAATCTCTATACTCACTCACGCACTCACTCATTTTATAGCTGTGTAAATTAAGCCGCTTTGTTATTATTATTATTTTGTTGTTTCACTGCTAGAAAACTAATTTTTCCGCTGGTGCGTAGATTTCACATTTTTTTCTTATCAGGTTAGACAGTGCAGATCATTCTAATTTAATTTTGAACCTAAAGGGAATATTTATTTCGAGCTGTTCTGTACGTAACCTTGTTCTACCCCAACAATACATAGGTTATCTCCTATTATGTGGGCAATAGTAGCCGTCAAACAGGGAATTTACTATTTTTGACAGGAAAAAAAAAATTAATCAGGAATCAAGTTCGTGTTTGCATATGGCAAAACGAAATACGATATTTGTCAGGCTAAGCAACATTATGAATGAAACAAAATTAGCTCCATATAAAAAGATATTCAAGTCGAGGGAACTTTTTTTTTTGTGCAGATAAATATGCTCGAAGGTAAAATCTACTCTAGAATTGTCTACGATATGAATCTGCTTTTTCAATATACGTTCCTTTACGCCTGTGATGATAAAGCTGCTGAGAGGGAACAAGATTATAATACTGTCACTTAGGCCACTAATGACAAAAACTTATAGTTCATATACTGGCGATTGACTGAGTCAGCTTTTAAGTACAGACAGATATTGGTTGTACTAATTCATTCCCAAGCCGTGGTAAAATAAAAATAACAATAAACTATTTATGGTGACCATCTTCCGGCAGGAAGTCCTGTACATTAGCACCAGATAAGCAAATGAGGTAATTAAGCATGATGAAAGTTTGAGTTTACAGTAGCCTGGAAATAATTATTTCCTTCGCGTGTTGTGATAGTGAGGAAACGGTACGTTCAAGCAAATCACAGGGATTTTAATGAACTCGCAAGATGTCTTGGGACATGAGAAAAAAAAGTCAAGGCAACACATTCCGATAATTTTCCAAGGGATTGGAAATGTGGTTTTTGTGTCTTGTATCACAAGACGGACGGGTTATCTGTTCAAGCAATACAATTTTTTTTTATATAATCATTTTATGAATTAGTAATGTGGCGGATAGTTACGAAACGGTTTTTGTTTCATTCAAATGCGTAGTACCTACCCACGTTGTCAAAAAATATTACGATTTCCGAATATAATGAATATTGTTTTTGGGCTCTCGCTGAATCTTACAGGCTGTTCACGGTAAAGTGAGCACTTTTGAGGTTCTAGTTACTGTTTACGTATCAGCCATGTCTTACCCTCCCATTGCTTTTTTTTAAATAAATATTGTACTGCAAGTATACACAGTGCATATATCTCACCGGACATAGTTAACGTCTAAATAGACACTGTAAAAAATAAGTGCAATTTTACACATATCAATTTTTGGTCATTTTAAATTTGGTATGAGTAATTTGTACAAATAAGTACAGTGCTTGTAATTTTACACAAATGTTCTTAATAATCGCGAGGGTACTACATATCTTTGGTGAAAATACATGAATGTGTGGCTTAATAAACACAATGTTGGTGTTAATTGAGCATGTGTAAAAATACACCCACCGATTGCATTAACACCTTAAGATATGCATTTTTACTGCAACGTAGTCGTTGTATGAACCCCCGACGTCAGTACATTTAATTAAATAATTTGTAGGATAAATTTATTTGGATGTAGAGTAAAACAACTTTGACATATGCATGTGCAAAATCACATCAATATCAGCGGAGACACTGTTGCCACATTCATTTAGCGTAAAATTATACCATTTTTAGAAGTGTACAATAAAGTATGCTTACTCTGTCTATTATTTCAAATTAGAGAGCTTCAAAAAGTGCTCAATTTACCGTGAACAGCCTATACCTACGTGGCATTGCCGGTCGTGCTAGAGCTTTTGACCTCAAGCGCACGGAGGTGCGAAACAGCCCTCTGGTATCCTCGCTTAATGCCTTTCCTCAATCCGCACTCCATAAATCTAATATATTGCCTAGGCTGGTTGGAACTCGGAGGAAGTTATGGGAACTGCGGGGCCTATTCCTATTGGCTGCCGGCAAAACCTGATTCATATCGACCGCAGCTCATTTGGGAACACCGCGCAGCTAGAAAGTACCTAGACTGCAACATAGCGTTGCCTGAAAACGAGTAGCTTCACAGGAACAAGTATAAAGTATGATACATTTCTAACAGTTCACACCGACAGAACTTTAAAATAAAAAATAATAATAAAAAATAATAATAATAATAATAAATGATACGTGAAACTAGAAAAATTGGCTGGTCAAAAAGTCTACAGAGATATTTTATAATTCATGTTACAGTTTTCACAAAAATTGATGTGAATTCTCAGATTTTTTTCTTAAACTTACTAGTTTTTTCCCCCCGTAGCAAAATTACGAACGTAAGAATTATTTTCGTTGTATTTTTTTTCTACAGCGCATAAACACTTTTTTTTTAATGAAGCGATCTTTGAACGCATGTCCGGTTCGCAAGTAAACAACCGGTTGAAATAAATTATTTGTTTATTACAAACGCGAGCGACTTCGCAATTTGTGCCCCTGGTCGAGAGTTTGAAGTGTTCCCGCCTTCCAAAAGCCGATTGGTTTGTTCTGCTATCTGGTTTCTGAAAGTGATGATTTCTTAATTTTCGCGATTGAGCGTTGACTTTCTCTATACCGCGGCGAAGAATTCTTCGTGTGACCATAGGAGTGTCCATCCCCAGTGGTATACATAAAGTGAAGTCTGGAATATTTTACTATCTTAAATACCATCGACCGCATGAGATCCGTCAATGGGTGCGACCTCTCGTCGAAATACTGTGACATCTGCCTCATCGCTGGCAATGAACCGCGAACAACCTTGGAGACTATTTTGAACGATGTTAAACAGCTCGTACATGTACGATGCGTACCCGTTCACATGAGTGTATATAGTTTGCACGAGAATATATCAATCAAACTGTGATTTCAAGCAGCCACGTTCATCTAATATTCCTTGCCGGAAATTCCTGCATACATACCCCATGTGTAGAGAGAGAGACCTGCAAAATTCGCATTATTATTTGGGGACACGTTAAACTTCGAACACATGTACCTTTGCATACTTTATTTGACACGCCTTCGGTAACCCTGGGCCATTAAATGAACTCTTCGCAATTATGTAGTCCAATAACGCGCAGTCCACTCAACAAACGAGTGGCCTTGTATCTAAGCAGAGATCCGACGCCGGCCCGAGTATATAAAGCACTGACAATTTTAGCCTGATGCCTAATAATAACACGAATTTTGCCGGTCTCTATCCATGTGGTGTCACATTTAAAACGTACATGTCCTTCACTTTCAACTTTTCATAGGGCATTTCTTGTGTTGGGTCATTCTTGGGAGATAAACAACAGTTGCATGACTTCCGAATCAGTCCATCTTGTCTCATGCGCCATTAATACATAAACATTCATTCGCTTACTTGTTGGCAGTTCCCTGATCTGAACATGCCCACACGACGCTCTGAAGCCAGGGAGAAATTGATTACATCGCGTTTGTCAGCAGATGTGAGCGAAGATTAATAAGCGTGACTCTCGCGTTATTTCGAATCGTTTCAACACTCATCTACGAGCTGTCATCACACTCCGATCGCCATTGAGAAACGCATTTGTTACCGCCGGGATACGCTTCGATTCGCAGTTCAGACGAGATGGTACCATTTCCGATGTCGCCTATTTAGCAACGGGAACGAGTACAATTTGTTCCGAAACGAGAATGAATTGCATCCTTGAGTGCAATTATGTACCCTTTCTTTCGTGGGTGTCATTCTTTCGGCTATGATTAATGAGTAGAACTCGCTTACACTGTAAAAGCTGATTATAGACCACCGATAGAAAACATTCTGGAATATCCCCGCATGAAAATACACGTATCTGCAAGTTAAACTAAACCTATTCAAAATTAATAAACCATTTCATAATGTGCATTCTTTTAAATATTAATGTACAGTTTTCAAGATATAATGGTGCACACATTAGTTTCATTATAAGAATAAACAGGAACATTGAACTCTAATATCAGCACATGATTACAATTGAAGAAAATTCCCATGGAGTGAAAGTTATTTTTACGTTGAACTTTTACGATTTATTTATTTAGGAATATTTAAAACTTGGAAGTTCTTAGTAGATGCGAAAATTAAACATATAATCAAAACTTCGTGGACTTTATACCAGTAAAACATTTTCCTTTATGTGAATACAGAAAATTTTGTCAAAGTAATATTGGCCAAAACGGACTAGCATTTAATTGAAGGACTCTTTAATTTAATCCATAATGCAAGGATTTATACTAAAGTATCACCTTTAAGAGTGCGTGAGATATGCTGGATTCTTTCTTCGAAGATATGGCTCTGAAGTAATGTCACAGTATAGTCCTACATCCTGCTAATTATTTTTTCTTCATAAGAGTATGAACCATAATTTCTGTCACCTCTATTGCGGTTAGTAAACTGTTTTGGGTAAATTGCTATACTCTGTTTCATATAACTTCAATAAAATCTGACAGGCGTTGTGACCAACCTACACAGCACGTAAACAGTAAACTCCCCATTTCCAATGTACTTTGCCAGCTCATGGTTGTCGCAGGAAGCTAGTTATTATGTTCGCGCTCTTGGCGCTGACTGTAAAAGAGAATAGTACTCAGAGTTAACAATATTTAGAAATATTATGGTCGAGCATGCGAACATCACGGTTATGTGCAAGGTTTCCACCAATCTCCGTTGAGTCTGGTGTCTATGGCCTCCACCCGCCCGGTGAAAAGCCGTTGTTGCCACTGTGCTCTCTTCCGTCGTGATTTATAAATATGCGAGAATTCCTTGCTGGTGACATCGGAATATTATATATGCAGTTAACTCATTTTGTATTCACGTATTTCATTAAGTGTAATTAGTCGTAGGTGCCTTTTTAAAACAGTATCTTCAGTGAAATTAATTATCGACGTGTGTCTGCCACTTTGTTTTCACAAAGCTTGTTGTGTGCTGAGGTCCGGTATTTTCTGTGAACGTCGCGAAGCGCGAGCGAAAAATTATTTACGTTGTGCAGTTTGAATTTGTTGGTTTCAATAAATAGTTCAAGTGTTTTGTTAATTGTATAGGTCAGCAAATAAATTATTTCGTATCAGTAGCCGACAAGTGATTTTAGTGAATTAATCATCCAAAGTTCAGCACGTGTTTGGGAATTATGAAATGAACAGTAAGTTTGTGTGTTTTTTAAATAATGTTTTTTTTTTTTAAATTGTTGTTAGAATATTTGAAATATATTTGGGCTTTTATTTCATTTAAACTCTTAACGATTTTTACGTAGAAGTTAAATTTGCTTAACATGTTTACAATTTGCATTTTGCACATCGGTATTAACAGTGACGTATTTGTTGCGTTTTGTTTTTGCGGGAGATTTTCAAATATGCGTGGCCTAAATAAGCGCCATTTTAGTGTAGTTCATTATATAAAATATGCAATGGTATTTATCTGTTGGGCATTTCTGGCATCAGTACGAACAGCAACACATTTATCGCATTTAGTTATTTCGATGAAGTTAAAACTTTTGTTATAGTAAATCGAATGCTATTTCCGTACGAACAAAATTTTCCACTGCATCCTAAATACAACGCAAGTTCCGATCGCTACTCTCTCGCTATACTTCTTTACCCCACCAATAAAATAGAAGAGAACCCTAACTATAGTCCATTGCCGATTGAAAGCGACTTATGAAAATCAACCTTCGAAAAAACACTCTAGGCATAACATGTCGACCTGTTTTTTCAATAACCTGTATTCCACAAATATATAACACTGTGGTTAACTTTAGAGTACTGTATTATTGAATAAATTAAACTTTACCTGAATATCTTCTATAACTTGTAATATTTATTTATTTTCAAATATGAATTAACAACAGCGAGAGCAGCGACGTGTTGGCAACGGCCGGTAAGAAACAGTTCACAGTTAAAATATTATTTTAACCTAGTTTTTTTAATATAATGTTTGTAAATTAAACGGCGCCTATTGAAATATTGAAATATTTAGGTAGCCCTGATGGCAACATATCTCATTTTTACAGTTTAAAATAACAGCGGAAAATATCGTGAGTAAGCCGTAATGGTATGGTGTTGTTTTATCGAGACAGAGCAACTTTGAAGCAACTGTCTGTTGAGCGAAGCTTGTCGCTCTCTCTCTCTCTCTCTCTCTGTCTCTCTCTCTGTCTCTCTGTCTTTGTCTCTTTCACACTCGGGAAGTTTCACGTCGCTAGTAAGCAACGAAATTATAATTTTTTTTTTAATTGTAGCATATTCCATACATATTACAGCAAAATAATGATTTTTGAACTTGTAATTTACAACTGAAAAGAGGTTTTAATGTTTGAATACTTATTTTAATATACTTAGATATGACGGCGGGGCAGAAACGAAGTGAAGTTGGCAGACGTGGCGAGCCATGACATGGCGTGTTGCTGTCAAACGAAACGTAAATTATATTTACTTCGAAAAATACTTCAAATTTCCACATCACGTTTGTAGACGTTGTGTTTTTTAAACCTACCTAAGCAAGTTACGATGTTGTGATACATCTGTGTTTCCGCGGCAGTAATAAATATACTGTCACGGTGTTGTTTCAACCGCTGCGTGTGAAATAGCGTGGCGTGGCTGTTTGGGATCTGTGTGTGCATGATTTCAAATATTTGATGTGAATTATTTATGCGTTGTAAATGTGAACTGTTGTAATGACGAAGTTATTTATTTACATCCCCTTATGTTTATTTATCACAACGTTGTACCTTTGCCCTGGTGGGTGTTTGAAACACAGTCGTGTAACGTGATTTACCACCAATCCCAACAGAATAGCCAAGCCCAGCCCCAATAAATTTCAATAAACCTAATACACAGTAAGTAGCAATACATATAAATATGAGCGGAATAAATTCATGTTAAGCTTATTTGTGTGCATTTTCACCGCTATATTTTAAGTTTGTATGACAAAAAATGAGCGACACGAGTTGCGTGCTTGATTTTAATGCCGTTTTTTTCGTTGGGCTGGTTATTTCTTCGTTATTCGAACTGAGGCAGTCCTTTTAAAGAAATAAACCAACACATATCAATAACAAAAAGTTAAATAATACAGGTCATTGCCCCGCAGTTGTAACAGTGTTTAACACAGTCGCGGCAAAATATTAAAGTGCATTACGTGTAATGTGCTATGTCGTGGAAAACAAATATGTTAATGTAACGTAACTGTAAGAACTATCGTTAATTCAGGCATTTTTAAAACGTCATAAAGCTGACCTAAATAATGTTATAAGCCTAAACTGTGAATATTCGTACGAAATGGTTTTTGAAATAGACCTAAGACAGAATTCTTTGAAAAGCTGTGAATAGTAAAAATACAGATTTGACAGGTGTAAAAATAGAAGTCACATTTGAATGTTTATTTATAGGTGTAGCGAAAGTATATGAACACATGTACACATACAATGGAATGTAAACATTGATTTTGACAGATAATACATGCCAGTCACATGGCAATGTTTGTTACATTTGGCGGAAGGATACGAAACGGGCCTGCAAGTAGATATTTAGTAGGGCTCCGAGAAAGTTGCTTCCAATGGGGAATGGACTATAGTATATTATGTGATCATAACAAAAATAAATAAGTTGGGAATGGCAACCAGCTGTAGTAGCCTAAGAACTGGACAGAAGTTGTCAGTTTTTCGATGCTTGCCGTTGGATTCATAGTTTGGTTACGAAGATCGTTTTCTTCGCCGGCAGAACAGCTGTGGCGGAGGGATACATGGTGGCCGCACTTCTTTTCGAGGACTGTCAAAATTTACTGAAGTTAAATGAAACGGACTATATCAAATTAAGGTGTATACAACACAGTGGTTGGTTTGATGCACAAGGAAAACCTGGATTTCTATTCCTCTTTAGCGTTATGCAACGCGAAACCAGTGTTTTACCATTTACTTACTATGTTACGAACAAATTCCAAAGAATCTGTCAAATGAGCGTCAACATTACACGCCTCCATTTGAAACAATACGATCTTTTGAATACTTACCCATTCCTGTAAATCTGATCTCCCTTTTTTCTCATTCTCTCATAAACATTTCTTTTTTATTTATTATACGTGTATTTGACACAATTATACTCCACTTTTATGAAGTATGATTAGTAACTCTTCGCCTACACTACATATTTCTTCCAAACAAGTCCCCTTACTTGTGTCAAATATGGTCTATAAATGAGAATATAAATAAACTGTCCAAAACTTACAGAAAAATGGCTTTTCCAAATATGTATCGAAAGAGCTTCCTATCTGCAAAATGAGCGGATACCATACGTCGATATTTTATAGTACTGGTATAGAGCAAACCGAAAAAAATCGAACCAACAGAGATTCAAATATTAAAATTTTTTCCAGTGTTTTTTGGTTGCATGTATACTTCCTACGAGTTCATTTTCAGTACAGCTGAAAATCATTGTGCGACGTGGAACATAGTAGCATGCACAGTCTTGAAAGATATTTCACATTAACAAAGTATATTTATTTAGGAATATTTTTGTGTACACTAATGAATTCTACGTATAATTTTGATATGTCAGTTGAAACAATACCGAGACAAAATTAACGCACGTTCGAATATCTCTCTAATTTTGGAAATCACTTTACAACGGTATTGCGGAAGTTTTCATATAGTGCTAAGTTGACTGGATCTTCTATTTTTTTTTCCTAACGAGACTACTCATTTTTCCTGTGCTTCCAGTTCCCGTATTGTATAAGCCCATGTATTAAACCATAAAATTAATATGACCTCGAATTACAAATTACTAGTAAAAATTTTTTATCTTGTTCACTCTTCTTGGTACCTGCCTCTTGAAATTACTTATCTGGGATGGTAAGACCTTCATTCTTATTCCGGAAGACTTAATCAACAGCGGCTTGAAACTTAACTAACAAATCTTACAACTTGAAACGGCGCACACACACACACACACACGCACGTACGCACAACCCACTCACCAACACACACACACACATCCATGACCTGGGGGGGGGGGGGGGTTTAAACCCGTAATTTTGTAACCAGAGCGTACATCGCATCGACGAGCTTGGGAACTTACTCGCACTGAAATTGAGACAAGGTTTATCTGGGACTCGAACTCAGTACACATAACAGTGCTGATTTCATAAAGCACTCTACGACCACGGGTGTAATTTGGTGTGCATTTTCGAGATATTCACAACTGCACGTAGAGGTACATTTCTTTTGCTACACCAGCGAAAATTGTCCGTCTTGGGATCATTTGAATCTGATTTGGTCATTACCAAACACAGCTAATGAAAAGCATTAATTTTTTGTCAATCGAATTGTAATCTCACTGCCCCGCGCACTTATTCTCGATACACACGACGTAAACTTAAACAGACGAAAGACGAGAGAAACGCACGTTTTCCATTTTCTGCCCATATCTCCAGCGTCAACTCAGGATTTTCCAGCTAAACATTAAAAATCGCGTGTTGGAAATAAAGTGACGTAAAAATTCCCCAACACCCCTCCCTCCTTTCGGCGTGTCATCAGTTACGTGTGTGTATGTATATATATATATGTATGTATGTATATATATATATGTGTGTGTTCGTTTATTAATATGTGGTGTACGTGTATGCGTGATCATACATATTTACGGACATATGCCTATACGTTAACACGTGCCTGTGTAAATGTGTATGTGCATGTTTATGTTTATCTGTACACGTATAAATAAGGTAGAATGAATATTTCATGGTTCCATGGAACTCGGTAAAGTCATTATCACGGCATAGTTTTGAGAATTGTGTTGTGAAGATATCTCGCTCATTGCCGAGGATCAGAACTCTGTTAAAAGGTACTTGCTGCGCGTTATCTACCCCAAGTTATAAATCACCGCTCCATATTTAGTGGCTACATTTTTTTTCCTGTGAGAAGTATATTATGGGGGTTTGCAAGTGTTAACTACCAGTTGTTTTACCTTCTTTAACATTTGAGAAGAATTTGCAACTGAGATACTTTCTGATAGTGGTCAATGTTTACCAACAGCACTGTGTTACTATTGTATATGCACAAAAACAAACACACGAACAGTTTTGAAAAGTATATTCAATACTTACGTACACCATAAAACTGGAATAGTGGAAATGGGAGCAAGTAAGATGAGAGCGGTGAAGATGGCTCCAGCGAAATTGTGTAACAGCTTACAAATCATTACAGCAGCCTAATTTCACTGGTTTGGAAATTAGCTGTACGCCTTACTTCATGCCAGCTGCGTATCTATACATAGTATAAAACATAATTGCCCAGCCGCGTGTCTGTGTATTTGGCTAAGGCCTCTAAATTACTTAACTGATTTTGAAGTGGTTTTCACCATCATTTAGAGAATTTCTTGAAAATGATTTAAGTATATAATACATTAACGTTTAATGTAAGGATAGTAGATAAATTTCGACGTTTTCTAATCAAGTCGGAAAAAGCCACTTTTCGGGCGATTAAATGACTTACACTGACTAAACCATAAGAGATAACAAATTAATGCACTACAGAAATGTAGATCTTAAAAATGCCTACAAAAATTCCGCGACATCATATATTTATCTTTTAATAATGACCCACAGTAACCATTTAGGGGTTCATTTACGAAGACTTTTTTTAACAATACAGAATTAATCCTATTTAGTTACCATTAGCATTTAGTGTACATACTTGAAAAACTAAACAATGCTATGTTTGTAAATCGCAACCAAGCAAGGCCGGGGCGGGTCGCTAGTTATTGTGTAATGCCGGATACTCATGGACAACAATAACGTCTTGAACTGAAATACACGAAAGCAAACTGTATTTCTGGATGTCTCTAAATCACATAATAGCCTATACCTTCACCCACTTAGAAATAGGCATTTTTCAAAATTGTACACTTAGTACATTCATCGCAGAAGCCAGCTTTCAAATTTTGCAAGGTTATTTAATTGTACATGAATGCCTTATTATTCCACATACATGAAATATTTTTAAAAGGATGTTCATGATAAAGTGAGCACTTTTGAAATCAAACTTATAAAAGAGTCACTCCTCCTACCTGCATACAT
The DNA here is from genome assembly GCA_029891345.1 of Dryococelus australis. Lineage (NCBI taxonomy): Eukaryota > Metazoa > Arthropoda > Insecta > Phasmatodea > Phasmatidae > Dryococelus > Dryococelus australis. The sequence continues at coordinate 26,118,972 of CM057006.1, read as the reverse complement.
TTCAATGGGCGCAATGAGTAACATGTATCTAGTAAAGTTGGTAACGATGGAGGTGAAATCAGTTCCATATATTAACGTCGAAAAAAGTGCTGGGTCATCATTTGTGATAACTTAAATTATTTCTGTCGCTTTCTGTATTTTTTAATGTGTCGATGTGTAAAAATGAGCAGATTGGTACAATATTTCCTTTTCTAATGATTTCACAGTTTCACAGTTTCACTTCACCGACGCATAAATGAAGTGATGAGGCCCATGACAATGGCAAGTTTACAAAAGACTGAAGAACACGCAACGTGTTATACAAGTATATTTTAAGCAGGGCTTTCAAAAGTGCTGATTTTACCGTGAACAGCCTATAAGCTAAAGTACCAATCACACATTGAAACAGAGCCGTTAACACAGCGGCAAACTTACAAACTATACGGTGAGTACTCAGTGGTTTAGATGAAGTTCCAGTTCCACACACATCCACAAATTGTTTTAACAAAATACTAAGCGAGGAACGATTCCCTGGACAATCTTGCAACGATAACCCCGATCATAAAATCGTACTAATGACAGAATGTAGCAGGCTGTCCAGCCTCCTGTGTTGATATTTATTCCGAGCTCCACACGCTACTACACTCGTTCATATGACATTATAGAGGGCCTGTAGCCTTGCTTAGTGAGCTTGTAATAAATAGCAATACAGGAGGCCGGAGAGCCTGCCACATTCTGTCATTAGTACGATTTTATGATCGGGGTTATCGTTGCAAGATAGTGCAGGACATCTTTTCTCGCTCAGTGTTTTGAAACCCCTCTCCACTACTCATAAATTCTATTTATTTCGTTAGTACTGACAAAAAAACACTAGAGCCAATTTAATATGAATGATTAATCATTTTAAAAACTTCTTAAATGTCTCTCAGTAACTACTATTTCAGGGATTTATGTCGCTTTATTCGGTATACCGGATATTCATGATTACGGAAATGAATTCGGAAATGCACTGAAAATATATAACAATGTTACATCTAGCTGGAATGTATTATTTTCGCAAGAATACTTTACTAATAGTTAAATTTCGAAATATTTTATCTGGGTCTCAACATCATGGCTTAATTATTTCAATTAATGTCCGTGTTACCATATGTGCATATGTGCACGTAGAATATTTAAGTTAAGTATGCACAGGTATAGGCTATTCACAGTAAAATGAGAACTTTTGAAAGCCCTGCTTAAGACCTACTTGTATGCACGTTGTGCATTCTTCCGCCTTATGTTAGTTTGACATCATGGACCTCATAACTTTATTCATGCGTCGGTCAAGTGAACCTGTGAAATTATTTAGTAAAGTAAATATTTAACAAATCTGCTCATGCATAAAAAATCACAGAAAGAGAAAGAAATATTTTAAGTTATAAGAAATGGTTACCTAACACTTTTTATTCGATGTAAAGATACGGTACTAATTCCCATCCATCGTTACCAACTTTACTGGGCGCATGTCACTCAGTGCGCCCGTTAAAGTATATGCAGGCAGGAGCAGTGACTTTTTTCTAAGGTTCATTTCAAAAGTGCTCACTTTATCGTGAACAGCCTTTAATAGTTTTTCGAAAATCAAGGTGTTCCCAGCTTTGGTTAGTGCCTACATAATAAATATTCCTCCCCCCCCCCCCTTCTAAACCGTTTTTGGTTAAACAAGCATTATTTGGAACGTGTATTTGCGTGAGAGAAACAAATTTATTATGTAATTTTTAGGCACTGCGTGATCTTGGTATTAACAGCTTGAAATGTTCCAATCTCATCTTAATCATTATCGCAATAGAATAAAAAATTAGAATTCTTGTGCGGTAATTATTTCATGTCATGTAACTTGTAAAAAACTTTTTTTAATGAAGTTATTTTGGATGGTTTTTTTTTACGTTTCCTTGTTCTGGCGCGTTTGCGTTATGTTTTGGTTAAGTGGTGTTTGTTCTTTGTCCTGTCTTCCTCTTGTTCTGCTGTTTTGTGTGCGGAGAGAGGAGGAATAAAAAAAAAACTGTGTCGAGAGAAAGGGTTTTCGCGGGCTGAGGAGGGACAGGGAGGGTGCTAAATGAGAATTCGTCCAGGCCTCTAATTTTTTCCCTTCGCAACGAGTATTCAGCCCACAATGTCACATAGTTATTGCCCTTGTATTATTGTGTGCAAATTACTGCCGCGAGGAGAAAAAAAACACTACCGCCTTTCTTTCCGCCCTTTTTTTTTAGGCGGGGTCGGCATGTTAGGACAAGGAGCTGGGGCTTATGCACTGTATTAAATTTCCGTTTGTTCACAAAAAAATTAAGCGGAAACTTACATTTCACCCTTTAGAGTCTATTCGCGGCTTCCTAATGCTTCTTGAATAAACTTTTATAAAAATCACCCCATGCATGAACTTTTTTTTTTTTTTTTTTTTTTTTTCCCTTAAATATGTTGTGTAGGCTGTTCAAGGTTAATTGAGCACGTTTTAAAGTCCGCTCATTTGGAATAATAGTCAATAAATATATTTTATTTTAGCCTAAGGTGTTAACTTCCGAGTGCGGTGGAATATACACGATGTGTTTGTTACATATATTGCAAAAAAAATATTTAATATGGTTAAAGGATAAAAAGTTGCTATCACACCAAAAGTGCTCACTTTACCTTGAACAGCCCATAACAGAAGTTTTGGTCTTAATCTATATTATTATGTGTTTAAGTGACAGTGATGCCGAAAGTATAAGACTCATTTGATTTATGTGTGTGTATTTAATTTTTATGTAAATAGTAATTACTGATTTGTATTCATTCTGTTATGTTCATTGTGTATTTAATTTGAGTAATATGTTTGAATGTTGTGTGGGAAATGTCTCTGTAATGCGTGTCGAGTTCCTTGTTATGTCTTTATGTGCGATTTTGAATGTAACCTCTCTGGAAAAATTGTTTAAAAGTACATAATTTTATTATATATATATATATATATATATATATATATATATATATATATATATATATATATATATATACAAGATGTATTATAAGAGTAGAATAGACGCGATTTTCTATAACAAATGGAACTAATAAAAAAATCTAATTACGTTTATGTAGTTTATCACAGTCTTTTTCACTTAGTTAAAATAAAAGTATATTGTTTTCGGTAGAATTGAAGTTTTACCCTTATTTTATTTATATTTAGACAAACGGTGAGCAAAAAAAAGGTGTGTTGGTAAAGCCTAGACAGAAATAGTTTTCACGCAAAATTATATTAAAATGAACGCATACGAATGTGATGCATTGTCCCTTTGGTGTAATTTTGTAGACTTATATATACGCTATTTACGGTAAAATGGGCACTTTTCAAAGCCCTGCTTAAGATCCACTTGTATGCACATTGTGTATTCTTCCACCTCATGTAAAATTAACGTTTCCATGGGCCTAATCACTGTAATCATGCGTCGGTCAAGTGAAACTGAGAAATTATTAGTAAAGGAAAATTGCACAAATCCGCACATTTTTACACTTCGGCGCATTAGAAAAACAACAGAAAGCTAAATAATTAATTTAAGTACTTATAAATGGTAACCTAACACTATTAATTCGACGTTAAGATATGGAACTACTTTCTCTCCATCGTTACCAACTTTACTGGGCGAATGTCACCCTGTGCGCCCGTTAAAATATATGCAGGTAGGGCCAGTGAATTTTTTCTAGGGTTGATTTCAAAAGTGGTAATTTCATCGTGAACAGCCTTTAGTGAAGCTTGGTTTGCATGGGGCGGAGGAATATCCTGAAAGTAGAAGTTTAGCCAGACTTCAGAAAACTTGTAAGTAACCGTGAGTGAACTATTGTCTCCCATGTCAAGTCAGATATCCATCATCATCATCATCATCATCATATAATGTACGGGAAGATGCCTAACCTGTAAACCACACAGAAAATTAATGGTGCGTTCCCAAATATTCAAAGAGCAACGCAACACAGTTCCAGAAACTGGAGATCTAGTTAATCAAAAAATCTGTAGCAAGAACTTTAAGATACACCTTGTAATGTTTCTGATATCTTTATACTAGTGTCTAGGGACTATAAAAGGTTTATACTATTACGAGTATATGACTAACCAGAATGATACAGTCGCCGGAGGCTGAGTGTTGAGTCGGAAGGCGACGAGCAGCATTCGAAGTTGCATCTTGATGGCTTCATCTCATCTCAGCGTGGGTCCACAGACAGACAGACCCCGTACAAAGTGTTACTAAGTATTATATAGATTCTGGTGGCGTAATTGTCCCAAAAGGCGCGCCGCCGTTGAGGGAAACCCAGCAGTCACTTCGCTGATTTGTTTTTACAATATATTATTGCTGTATTGTGTTTTGTATTGTTCGCCTGCCCTGGACATCAACGCGTCGCTGCTATTCGCCAGGCTTATCCGCCTTTACTGAATCGACATTGAGCTTCGTATTCACAAAGTATCGAACGTCTCAGTGTTCCCCTAAAACTTCGGGTTTTCGGAACGAACAGTGCCGAGTCTACCCGAAGTTAGGATATCCACATCAATTAGACCTATTTCGTCAAACATAGCGCTTATGATAGTTGGCAATGCTTTAAGTACTTACTATTTAAATTTATTAAGAACAATTTCTGGAAGCGATTTGTAGAACTTGAGCCGGGTTTCAGGAAAGGGCGAAGTAACCGTGAATGGATTATACACGAGCAGGTACAACTGAATCTGCTTTGTCATATCGGTTTTATTGTAGCTTGCTGGCCTGCCCTGCTGCAGGGTTGATTACGAGTTTTGGGTGTGCACGCTGTAAAATGCTTTAGCGGTTGAAACGGGAGCACTCCGAGGAAACCCTTGTATCATTAGGCCGTGATGGAAAGCAACGCGTTCTAATAGCACCACTGCCAGAGTCGCTATTACCGCAGATTTTTTTAGTAAACACTCGCGGATATCCTAATTACATCGATGATACATAAACGTCATCTAATTCCTAAAGTGAATCTCTTAAGTATATCCTTTGGATATTATAATAGTAGTTATGAGTTTGTGCCACATACTGGATGTCCATCAGACATTACAAAATCACCAATGGCCATTGGTAAGTGACCATTTCTAAAAATGTCTATAGGAAATCCAAAATATCTGTAACACATTTTGTATACTAGGTGGACATTCAGATATCATTTGACAGTATTTCGGACGTAACTTTGCTATTCCTGGATGTCCCTGGATATCCTGAATGTCAGGAAGTGACATCAGTTAGATATTCATTGGATGTCTATATACTATGTGGGTGTACACAAAAATCTGTGGGGTCGGTGTATGATGGTATTATGTGCCTGTTTGGGAAAATTCTGTTTTATTTGTGGATGAAAGCCTTATCTGATGTATTTACACATAACACTTCAGTTTGCTCTGGTGTGTGGAAGAATGACGAGAAAGTGAGAGAATGAAACAGGTACGTCACAGAATATTTACTTTTAACCGAAATTTGCCACAAAAATCACGATTGTAACCTAACACCTTCCTCCTCTAACCCCCTCAATTTCTCTTAGATTTCTTATACAACCCATCAGTCGAGCGAATTCACATTGAAGCAAGGAAATTTTTTTTCGAACCAAATACAATAAATCATTTTTATTCTGGCATATAATACTGCAAGCCTGTAATGATTATGATAGTTTCCGACCCAAGCGTGGTTATTCACCCTATCGAATTTTGTTTGCATGGAACTAAAAGACTACTTATTTTGTTACAAAACAAGGTATTATTTTCGAGATTGCTAAAAACGGTTTTGTTAACACCGCTGAAGAATGTGGTGGTCATGGCTCAGTTAACACAATTATTTGCAGCTGCCACAGAATAATATTATTATTATTTTTGCAAACTATTTTCATACAGAGAACAAAAAGTTGTCAGAAGAAAGTATTTTCCCACTTCAGTAATGATAGTACGTCGTGAAAGCGCTATCCTCGTTCACAGATATCGATTAACTGTCGATGTCGAAGTTCTCCAGCATTCCCACAATGCAGGGCCTCCTTCACGACGACACGTCAAGCGTCTTGCTTGACATGACGGTGTATCTGTTCAAGCTCCACGCAAAACTGCACCGTAATGTGACAGGATTTCAATTTATACTAATCTGTAATGCACGTACGAGCAAAAATTTTACAGTATGTAATAAATTAAAACGTGGTGTGAAAAATTAAGCATGTAGATGAATTTCGAGTAGAAAATGAATTTCAAATCAATGTGGTATGTAAATGAGTAAATAATATATAAAAATTTTGCTCTAAAATCCATTATGGATTTTTAAGTCCAATGTCAAATGCATCCACACAATTTTTATAACAGACGAATCTTTACAAATCGGGGCCTTAGTTGTTAAGTCCAGCAAATTATCTTCAACTTACGATGCACTGTAGAAGCTACAGCAGTCATTACCTGAAAAACTGACCATCCCAGTCAAATTATATCCTAGTGGATCAGTCGACAACTTCAATAAACGTAATTGCGAAATATGTTACCAAACTGTAAAGAATTGTCGAATTTAATTCCTTACCAAAAAGTTAGTAATATTCTCTTTCTGAGAAGAATTATTTTCATATCCCGAAACTCTTGTTGACTCTCCACATTGATGTTTCGCCAACGAAGCTGCTAAGTGTATTTTTAAATAGACAAAATATTGATTTTTATAAATTTCTGCACACTGGTTATCAGAACGAATATAGGAAAGGCTGTCACACGAATAATTTTAAATACAAGTTAAAAAAAAAATATTCATATAAAGTAAAGTAAATACGAATTACCTAATTTATTGCTACATTGTCTCACCCCCTATCAACAGTACGTGACCGAAGGCCAGGAGTTTCAAAGTCGATCCAAGTCTTCGAGGAAAACTTCGCCTTCTTGGATTTTTAAAATTAAACCTTACGCACTAAGCAGCGAGCAATTTCTAATGACGATCAAACTGAATTATCTAATGCGCACATGTAAAACCAGTCTTCTGGATGCAGAACGAAAATGTTTCAATAACATTTTAACTTTGAATGCGTTAACATAATGAACCGAGATAAAAGGAAGTCAAAATATTACTGAAGTGAGATCAAAATTTATACTACACAATTGGTCGTATTAGCATGCAAATAGACATACTCTTTTTTTTTGTTGCTACTAATGGTGAAATTAATTATTTTATTCAGAAAATTTTTAAAGTATTTTTATTGCAAGATTGTTTCGTAACACTTTAGTTCTCTTTATCCTAGATGATTTCTTGTAGATCTCCCGTTTCCTCCGTCCTTGCATTCCGGCGCTTCTCTGTTCTCACCTCGCTTCACCCTCGTCGGCTCTTAAGACCTCGGTGAGAAGCATACTCGTATATAATCGAGACTACGTCCATATGGAAATTTCTCAACTCTTGAAGACAGTTCTCACACTCATATGGTTTTACTGGTTTCGCTGGGCTGTATCAGAATCTAGGTAAAAATCACACCTAGTCAGAATCTCGACTCTTTAGAATGAAAGTGTTATTTTTAATAATTTCTCAAGAGAAAACGGTGGGTTCAACACGCTACTCCATTGGCGGACGGCCAGTCAATAATACACGTTGCAGAGTACAGTAGGTGTTCCCGGTATAGCCAGGACCAATCGGACGAAGTAAGTGGAAATATAGAGATCATCACAACTGATAGTGCTGTGGTGGAGAAAAGAGTCAGCTCACTACAGTATTGTCCTCAGTGCCAGTAAAATTTTGCCTGCCAGTAAATTTTTGCCTTCCGAAATGGACAGTCTCACTTACTCGCCTACAGAGTAGAGTAGCCACAAAATTAATGAACGAGCACAGGATGGCAAAAGTCATATCGTGTACTACTGCAACGAACTAAATCTTAGTATTAAATTCCTTATTTTCGGTGCGAAATGAATTTTCCGTTCCGAGCAAATGGGAACAAGGGGAGGTGGTAAATCAACCCTCCTTCGGAATCGCGTGAGCTGTGGAGATGAAAAGCAGGTGACGTGTAGAAGTGGGATGTATCGCCCTCTTTCCACCTGGAGCTGGTAATAAAGGTGAACTTTACAACCACTCGAGCGGAGAACTGGCAAAGAGAAGAGATGCTGCGCTGAGCTCGGATATAACCCAATTACGCCTGATTGGCGTGCACACAGCACATCACTTCGCTCGGATTGGAACACGCCTTGTTCCTCGGCTATCTCCGCGGGATAAATAAACGAGCGGAGAAAAAAAACCACAGCAAGCTTTCATTTAGTTTTTTCCTTAGAAAAAAAAAATAAATAAAAAATAAAAAAAAAAAAAAAAAAAAAAAACCGTGCACGTCAATTCTGTAACAGTTTCACTGTTGAAATTTTCCGTATGTAGGTAAGTAGGTAGTTGGGCTATCACGTCTCGTCGACGGCGAGGTCATTAGAGAGTTACATAGGGAAGAGGCATTGGAGAACGAATGGGAAGGAATCGGCCATGGCCTTTGTTAGGGGCCTATCCCAGCATTCGCCTGGAGCGATTTCGGAAAACCACGGAAAATCGAAAGCTCCAGAATGGCCACCTTCTTCAGGTGGATGCTCTGATGCAACAAGATGAAAATGGCGGCCACAATATAAAATATTGTGTTAGGGGTGGCAGTAGTGGACAAGGCAAAGTGTGGCAAGCTTCGGCAGCGCCCCTAGTAGATTTAGGTACGATTTATTCGAGTTCCCTAACCCAACCCCTAAAACCACCCCAACCCTTATTTTTAATGACATAAGCGTCTTTAATAACATAAACAAACTATACTAACATATTTTAACTGTTAATACACACAAAACATTTTTTATTAATATTTGAAATTCCTTGTAACTAACATAGGATTAATACTGTGTTGATCACAATGTCTTCGTAAGTGAACCTCTAAAAGACAAAAATTGTTACTGTGGAGCATCCTTAAAAGATACACATATGTATTTTTTGTAGACCATTTTAAGCTCTAGTATTCTGTAGTACATTAATTTGGTGTAACCCTTATGGTTTAGTCAGATTAAACCATGAAACCCCCTTAAAAGCGGCTATTTCCGACTTTATTATAAAACGTGAACAATTCTCTACTATCCTTACATTAAATACTGTTGTGCTGAGTTTTTGCGGGTTCGGTAAAGGTTAAGCAGGATGTCCGGACCAGAGATCGAACTCGGTTCCTCCCGGATGCGAGTCCAGTGAGTAACCACTTGGCCACCTCACTCGGAAATTTTTCGTACGTTCGCGTTATTATTAATACACAGAAACGTGATCCGTCACGACGGAAAAAAAAGGAGCTGAGCTCCGTAATTACAAAATAAGCGACGTCTGCGTATTTACTACACAAGAAGATCGTAGATGACGAGTGTGAATCACAGAATCTAGGCCTCCTGTTTAATGTTCGAATCTCGCTCCAGAATAAAATATTTTATCTGTTTAATTTTTTTGTATGCTGTTTATTAATAGTGAAATAAATTTTTGGAAATTTAAAATTATGTGAAAAGAGATTTAGCACAATTACACACATATCACCACATGTTACGTGATTTAAATTTTGAATTCTATCATCGTTATAAAAAAATATTACTTCTGAGATATGCTATTAATTGTCGGGGTGGATTTCCACCAACTGAATCAAAATAATATTTGTTGTTTGCTTTTTTCCAATAGCATATCCAGTGTGTACCAGAGTTTGTTGAAACATCTAGATTAACAATCCCACATTCATTATCGAGTGGCGTTTTAAGTAGCTCATTGATCATAAATACACCTCGAAAATTCTTAATGTTTAATTTTTTTTACCATTTTATCAATATCAAAGTTATTGTGTGGAGTTACTTTTTTAACATTCTTAACCCACTTAACGTTCTTCAATCCCTTGCCGTATTCCTCCATAGCTTAATTATGTCTGTGTTGTTCTTCCAATTCTTGGTTTTTCTTCTGTGCATTAATTATTGATGTAGCGATAGATGATGCACCACCAGCTAATGCTCCTAGAGCTCCCAATGCTGCAAAAATTAAGGGTAAAAATCCACACTTGTGAACTGTCAGAATATTTCCAGTTTTCATTTCTTTGGACATTTTCTTAAGTTGTGGAACTGAAATTGTGATAGTCATCCCTTTGCCCTCCTTTAATTTCTTGTTTTTACGTTCCAGTTGGTCTTTCGTTAGGAAAGAATCAATATTTAAACCCTTCAACTCCTCGCTAGGAACTTGAAATACAATTGTGTTTTTACTTTCATTTATTATAACAATTATTTTATCATTTCAATTTAATTCCCCAGCCAAGCTTACGTTTAATGTGCATCGCAGATCCAGTAACACCAGCACACAATCTCTCATTGAGATCAGCATCTGAACTTAATCTTTTGAACGCTTTCTTTTCTAGTTCTTTGTCAGCTGCGTGCCTTTCAACTAGATCTTTATGATGATGATAAGCTATATCATGTTCCATTGCAGCCGCATCTAGTGGATTAATGGGCTTATCACCACGCTCAATTCTCTCTTTTAGTCTGGTACCCGGACCTAAGTACTGATAACCAGGTGCATGCAACTCAAAAGGTAATGAATTTATTATGTTATTGAGTAACCCTTTTCCGTGATGCTCCGACTCCCAAAAAGTATGTGGTATTGTGTTCAACACTCGTATCAGATATGGTATAACTTTTGGTTTATTCACAACAGAGTGTCTAAACATGCTGTTGAACATATTCATTATTCCAACTCTTTCAGTGTAATAGTTATCATTTCTAGCATTCTCTTCGTCATACATAACGAGAAGTCGATCAATAAGCATCCTAACATCATTCATCCATAAGTATTCTTTAAGATAGTCTGTATATTTCTTTATACCTTTCCCCTTTTTAGGTTATTGACGTTTCTTTTTGATCGAATCGTAAATAGGTTTAACAATAATTTTCCATTTATTCCCTTTACTCGATTTTGGCATTCCCAAGTTTGGATCATTGTTTTGAAAAACTGTGTTTGTATATGCTAGGATACAACTATAGTGTTCATAGTCGGTTGGAGTGTAGTCACTTTCTGTTACTTTCTTACTAGTTAGTAATTTCATCAAATCATCAGTTCCAGTGTATGTTCGGCCTTTTACAGTAAATTTGTCATTGTAGAATGATACTTCGCTATCACTAATATACAATCTACCTTTATCAGCCTTTAGTCCACAAACATCGTCTTTGCAGTCAATTAAGAATTTTACTTCTCAAGTGACTTCTTATGAGAGACGGTTTGTAATAGTGACTACACGCTTCACATTTCACTTGTTTCTCTCGTGAGAACTTCTGTTTTGATATTAAACATTGTGATATTTTAAAAATTTCCAATGCATTTGTTGGTTCATGTGTTTTGTTATGTATTGGTGCAAGGCCTTTGTGCAATCTACTTCTAAGATGACTTCTTATGAGACGTGGTTTGTAAAAGTGATTACAAGTTTCACACTTGACATACTTCTCTTGAGATTTCTTCTTCTTTCTTTTCACAAAAACATCTTTCCTAAACTTATATTATTTCCAAACATTACCAGTTGCGTTAGCCTTTTTCATTGCCATGGCCGTTATCATATTAGACATCAGTTTATTTTTATTTGTGTTCATTTATTATATACAATTTTTTTTTAATAATTTCAATTCTTTTAAGCCACTTTTTTTTTTTTTTTTTGCAAATTGTCCCCAAGCGCAACTTTTTACTCGCATTTTTACAGATGCACTAAAACGCAAAGTTTAACGTAATTATTTTTATAAAGACTACGATCTGACCAAACGCATCTTTTTGAGCCACTTTTTTGCGGTTGTGCTCAAATGCAACTTTTTGAGCCACTTTTTTAAGAGTAATTTTTTTGCTGATGGTTTTCTGATGGCTCGAGTATTTAATTTACCGTTGTTTTTCTGATGGTCCGAGCATTTAATTTACTGTTGTTTTTCTGATGGTTCGAGCATTTAATTGAACGTTGGTTTTCTGATGGCCCGAGCATTTAATTTACCGTTGTTTTTCTGATAACTGGGGGCTGTGCTCGGACCGGCATATTTATACTACGCGCGCGCTCGCGCGTGCGTGTGTGTGTGTGTGCGTGCGCGCGTGCGCGCGTGCGCGTGTGCGCGTGTGTGCGTGTGTGCGTGTGTGTGCGTGTGTGTGTGTGTGTGTGTGTGTGTGTGTGTGTGTGTGTGTGTGTGTGTGTGTGTGTGTGTGTGTGTGTGTGTGTGTGTGTGTGTGTGTGTGGAAACACTCGATATATACACTCTAAAGTAATTTTTATATCTTAAGTTACACAACTTTCGATGAAATTCCGGTAAAATGATTGGCAAGTTGTGTATGTCGTGTTATATCGTTTTTTTTATTTAAAGGCTAGACTCCATTATCCAATGCAAACTTGGGTGTTATCACTTGCTGGTTCTTTGCCTGCTGCGTCAACTCAATAATAATTTCTAACACGAAACAGGTAGCACGGAATTCGATGAATGTTACTTTCCATCCTCATTATTGATGCTGACTTCTTCAAAGTGTATCTGATAAATTTTATAGTCTTTTCGCTGTGTCTTCGTACATTTGAAATCAATCCTTTGAAAAAAATACCCCATGATTGGTTGTTTCCTAAATATAGCATGCATCGCAAACATTTATATTTCTGTTAACATAGAGGTATAGGCTGTTCACGATAAAGTGAGCACTTTTGAAATCAACGTTAGAAAAATTCACTGTTCCTACCTGCATATATTTTAACGGGCGCCCTGAGTGACATGCGCCCAGTAAATTTGGTAACGATTAATAGGAAAGTGGTTCCAATCTTAACGTCGAATAAGAAGTGTTAGGTAACCATTTGTGATAGCAGAAATTATTTCTTTCTCTCTTTTTTTAATGCATCGGAGTGTAAAAATTACCAGATTTGTAACATTTATTTTCTAAAATTTCCACAGTGTCACCTGATCAACGCATGAATAGTGTGTTGAGGTCCATGGCAATGTTAATTTTACATAAGGCGGAAGAATACACAACGTGCTTACAAGTAGATCTTCAGCGCGGCTTTCAAAGTGCTCATTTTACCGTGAACAGCCTATACCATGAAGAGAAAAGCTTACGCATTCACAGCCATAATATTAAAATATCTCTATTTTTAAAAAAAATTACGCACTCCACATTGTTTGCTTTTTCGAATTTATTCAAACACACAGCTCAGTCGATTTTGCCGAGGCCAATGTACACTATAAAGTGGAATGTCTGCAGAGGACATACTGAAAGATATGCACCCAATATATTGTACATGTTCTTTATTAACCATCCTATGAGAAATTACCTCTGCACGTAAATATAATTTACTACTTGCTTTGATGATGAAATACCGAGAAAGCAAGCTTGCGAATTCGTCCCTTACGGCCAATACGATCGACGACCGACCGCAAAATACGGCAGCCAACCTTTGGAGGTGACTGCCAGAGCAATCGTCGGTGTTGTCAGGTAACCGACGCGGGAATTTTAAAATTAACTTCGGCCAATTTAACAAACATCTTATGAGTTGAAATTTCAGCACACACGCAACTTAACTTAAAAATGTTATCTTTTATTTACCCTAGAGTAAGTTTCGAGTATATATTTCTCGGGGTCTGTGGCTATGAGCTGTGCTGCGAAACCAAGAGAGAGTGAGTGGAGAGATTTGGGCGGCTCTTAACAGCGAGGTCTGTAGAGCCGATGATGGTGAAGCGAGGTGAGCATGGAGCAGCGCCCGAATGAAGGAGCGTGGGTAAACGGGAGATCCCCGAGAAAACTCGCCGACGAGCGGCATCGTCCGGCACGATTCGAACATGCGAAAATCCGGGAGCGACCCCGCCGGGAATCGAAACCTGTTCGCCTAGGTGGGGGGGGGAGTAGTCTAACCGCTAAATCCACCGTGGCCCCATGAAACCAAGATCTTCATCAGATGTTACGGGGTGGTTCGGCAGAGTTTAGCCATTTGGTGCAAAGTAATGCTGTATAAATTTGTTTTGAACCGTTTCCTGGTACTGTTGTATTGTCTTACAGTGTCTGCTCTCATGAACTTGTTAGTGCCAACTGTAATGTTTATTTCGCAGCAGGTGTATCGCATAAAACTCATTTCAACTAAATACAATTGTCAAATTTTACAAAGGCGGTTCACGGTAAAATGAGCACTTTTGAAAGCCTTGCTTAGTATCTACTTGTATGCACGTTGTGTATTCTTCTTCCTTACGTAAAATTAACGTTGCCGTGGGCCTCAAAACTTTGTTCATGCGTCGGTCAGGTGAAACTGTACAATTATTAGAAAAGTAAATATGTTGGAAACGTGGTAATTTTTACACTTAGATGCATTAAAAAATAAGTAGAAAGCGAAAGAAATCATTTATGTTATCATAAATTATTTCGTAACACTTTTTTTTTCGACGTTAAGATATGGAACTACTTTTCCGCCATCTTAATCAATTTTACGGGACGCATGCCACTCACTTAAAACATATGCAGGTAGGAGCAGTGACTATGTTTCTAAGGTTGATTTCAAAAGCGCTCACTTTATCGTGAACAGCCTTTATGAAACATTTCAGTAATGTTTATGGACACTATACGGGCGCTGTAAGATTTGTTTTAACCATCAACAGTAAATGTAAGCTATGTGATTATAACTTCGTCCCACAATAAATGTGCACTGCGACTCCAACCAAGAAAATACTTTTCTTATATTACCAAATAAATATGTAGTTGTGACATCGAAATTTTTAAGTCAACAATATTTGAAAAGCAACAAATAACATTTTGTTCGTTTAAAGATTACGTATTCGAGTTGACAACACCTCTGTGCTGGCGTAGCAAAACTCACTGTCAGCAAATTATTTTAGTTAAATGTTTGGCCATGTACACGCAAATATATTGTTCGACCAAACAAACATTTGTCTTAGTTTGTGTTTCACAAACAAAGTGATGCAATAAGTATTCATCCAGATATACGATCTAAAGGAGCAAAGGGACTTTAACACGATCGAAGTCCACTTGAAATTTTGTTCAAACTTACCGAATTCAGTGTCTTGACTTCTGTGTGACATCACTCGGTCGGCATAATAGCGGCCA
This sequence comes from Dryococelus australis, assembly GCA_029891345.1. Classification (NCBI taxonomy): domain Eukaryota; kingdom Metazoa; phylum Arthropoda; class Insecta; order Phasmatodea; family Phasmatidae; genus Dryococelus; species Dryococelus australis. The sequence goes on along the minus strand of CM057006.1, from coordinate 26,103,913 downwards.
TTTTATCTTCTGTAGCAATTTACGTGCATTTAAGATACAAAAATATTTCCATATGTTTATTACAAAGAAATTAAATATGTCATCTTGGAAAAAAAAAAAATGCGTTATTTGATTTTGACGAATTGTTATCGCATAAAGCTTGGTTTGTAGAGATTTGGAAAGAATCTACTGAACATAGTAATGATTAATTTAACCGAAGTATTGGCGGAACATTTTCAATTTGCCTCTTCATTATTTAATGAACACAGCTTGCAATTTTAAACAGCCTTTGAAAACTTCCAAGTAATAATTAAATCTCTCTTTAATTCTGCCCATTGAGGTGCGTGTGGACACTTTCTGTATCCAATAAGTTGAATTCAGTAAACTAATTTATCGTGTGAAATGGCATTAAGTGTAGCCTTGACTGACACATTTGCATGCTCTGCGGATGAATACTTGTCAATTGGGCTGTGATAATATAGATGTTCATTTGCGTGATGTGATGCAAGTGGGCAGCAAGAAAAAAAAAAAAAAAAAAAAAAAACATTAAACTTAAATGCGGTCTTGTCGTTATCGATGAATGCAGAAACGATAATGAAAACTTAATGGTCGCGCTGCTTTTGTCCTCACGAAGAAATAATTGGAGAAGTTTCTGCTACAATGTCTTCTACACGGAAGAACTTTATTTCATACCGCCGCAATTCACCTTTGAAATGCGTTGATAGGAATTCAGACGTAATTTTATATCAGCGCCGGGGTTCCCGGAGTTTCGCTGTGAGGGGGAGATATTGTGCGACGAAGCCGACACACAGCAGCTTGCTAAACAAAGAGCAAGAGAACCATCTGTCTACTGCGAAGACATCCGCAGGGACAAGAGAGCTCTCTCTCTCTTTCTCTCCCTCTCTCTCTCTCTCTCGCTGAACGAAGAGGATAACATTGTATGAGTGTCCCGCGCCAGATAAGAAGTTTATAATGAACCATTTTCGCTCACAATGCCGCCAGGTCTCCGAGAAAACCTACTGCAATTAAGTTGTGCCGAGCGCGTGGGCTCGTGGCAAAATGTCGCCACGATTTAAAGTGTAAAGATAATTTTTAAAAAATATGTTTTAATACGTGAATAAATATTACAATTGAAAATTTACTGAAGTAAGGAACTTGACTACAACCCCATTTGGAGCCAATGTAAGCCTATACGCCGTTCACGGTAAAATGAACACTTTTGGAAGCCCTGGTTAAGATTTAATTTTATGCACGTCGTTTGTTCTTCCGCCTTATGTAAAATTGTCATTGCCATGGGCCTCATCGCTTTTTTTTTTTGCGTCGGTTAAGTGAAACTGCAAAATTACAAAATTTGCTAATTTTGACACTTTGACGCATAAAAAAAACAGTGAGCGATAGAAATAATATAAATTGTCACAAATGGTTAGCAAACACGTTTTATTCGCCGTTAAGTTATAGAACTGATTCCCTTCTTTCCTTCTTTACAAACTTTACTGGGCACATGTACTTCAGCGGGCCCGTTAAAATATACACGTTCAGGTAGGAGCAGTGTCAAGGTTGATTTCAAAAGTGCTAACTTTATTGTGAACAGCCTTTTCATTCATCTGTGTATATGAATCGATATTCTGATGTTACCAACCTGAGAGAAAATCCAAAAAAAAAAAAAAAAAAATCTTCGGGACGAAAATGTATTGAGTCGCCCCAACAAAATATTTTGTTCAGCAAACAAAATTTGTAAAACGATAAATTAATATTGTTCATCCAACGAGAAACTTGCTTAAATTGAAAAGAATACCTCTGTGTTGGGCCAAAAGAAATCCAGATTGCGAACGCGATATTTGGTCGAATAGAATGTACGCATTCGTTTGGCCACTATTTGATTGCCTTCAGTCGAAAATACAGCTCGAGAGTTTATTTAAATTTTTTGTGACAATGATAAGGATAGTATCAGTTTTCGATAGTGTAGTTTTTTTATGCTTCCCGTTGGTATACACATCTTTGTAAAACAAGTTCAACAATTAACTAAAACGTAAAGCGGTAATTTTTTTTTTTTTTTTTTTTTTTTTTTTTTTTTTTAGAGCGTTGTTCAGTATTTGATATATATAGACTTTTCACGAGGTAAAGTGAGCGCTTTTGAGGATCTAGCTACTTTTTCCTTTCTAACATTTTTTCATCTTGTAACCGCCTTCTTAAATAAGTATTGCTATGTAAGCAACAAACACAGTGTGTATATTCCTCCACGCCCGGAAGTTAACATCTCAGGCTAAAATAAAAGATATTTATTGGCTATTTTCCCAAATAAAGGGGCGTTCAAAGTTGCTCACTTTACCGTGAATAGCCGAGTTCGCTAAAGCGCGGAGTTCGGGCGCATTTGATGTAAGTTCGAATCTCGGTCGCGCTTCAAATGTTCCGTTCGTTTTGTTTACCGAAACTGTTTAATACACATACAGCCAAACAAATCTTCAGTTGCACCGACCAAATCTTTGTTTGCGGCAATCAATAGAAACAACCAAATTAATTGGTATTAACAACAAACATTTCATTACCCCTACGCAAACAATTAATTTGATTGCGCAAAACAAACGTTATCTTATTGAACAAAACTTACGATATTCTCAGAGCAATCCAGCATTTTAATGTTCGGATTTTCTTCGTTGCAAATTATGCGATATATTAACTATGGGATTAAGTGTACCTATGGCACTAACAACCAACCGTGGGCTCTTTAAACCATGGCTTTCTGACGTCTACACCAGCAAAGTATACGCGATTAATGCGTTTGTATTTAAGTGGTAGTCTTAAAAACGGAAACATTTACATAGCACAGAATATTGTCCACTAAAAAAAGGAAGTCTGTCCTCATTTCAAAATCCCTTTTCAAATCGACAAGCGTGAATGCAGCGGAGATAAAATTTTCAAATATGTAGTCACATCTTTCGTGACGGCACAGAACAGTATGCGCCTCTAACGGTATTGAAAATATAAGCATGGCTGCACCCTAGTAAAACCAACAAAACTTGATGCACATTATTGTATCGTTGCACAAGGAAGTGACGTTATTAACATAGTTCTATAAGTTGAAGTTAAGTGCGCACTTGTAGGGTAGAAGTCCCACACGAGTTCCTAGAGTGTTTTCCTACATAAGTATTTTTTCAATTAATTATTCTCTAACACACGCAGACAAACGGGGAAATAAAAACGGAAAGAAAGAATTCTTATAATGAAAAATTACAAAAAAAAAAAAAAAAAAAAAAATCTAGCAGAAATGTTTGTTTGCGTATTCAAGAGGAATCATGTTAACGCTAAAGAGGTTGAGTGGCAGATAAATGTCAGTTGCATGATTATTTTATATTAAATGAAATTACTAACGTTTTCCAAAATAAACAGTAGTTATATGAACAACGTTTGCATTTGTGTTTAATTGCGTTCACTGTGCATATTTAACCGTGGCCCAATAAAAAAAAAATACTTTCTCACGCTTGATGCTCCCGTGTCACAACGTTTGCCAATACGGGGTTTACATTAAATTTGTAATTGTTTTGGACAGAGGTGGGTGCAGAAACAAGCAAGGCAAAATTAATTAGCCTACTAACCAACGTAACGTTTTACGTAATTTAATATACAAGAATGTTGAACCGGTGTCAGGAAAGACACGAAAATGCTGTAGCTGTAAAATCAACATTTGGCAATACAATTTTTCTGCAACTGATGCATTATAACTGACGAGCATATTCCCTTTATACATTACGATTAAAATGATGCGTTGTGAATACGTTGCAGTATTTCTCCACCTTGGAAATATTTTTCTTCAATTACTGAAGCAAAGTTGCGTACTAAGCCAGGCCTGGCCTAACGACCATCCTGCCAGGCATTGCCCACGATGTGGATATTCTGAGTGTACCTTCTACTTTCTTTTCCTTCTGTTAAGTTCGTAACAAAAAGCGAAGCTAACAAATAATTCAGCGAAGTGGTCCAAGATATTAAGGCTTGGTTAAGGACCCTGCAAATTCGGAAACTGCAATGGCGGCTGAAAGTGTCATTGAAACAACACACATTCAGAAGGAAAAAAAACATCCAAACAATATATTTTTATTTTAGAAAAACTTGTCTAAAGTTAAACATCTATATAAGATTTCACATTTTATAAAATCTAACAAACACGTTCGCACCTAAAGCTTTCTTTAACACGATCAATTATACCATCGCAGTGTTCTCAATCCTACACAAACCACAATAAATAGGGAAACGGGCTGAAAGGTAGATACGTATATTTCTGAAACAACAATGTACAATGAGATATTTCTGTCAGCATGAAGTTAATAATCGAGAAAAAAAATACTAATCGAGCCAGCATTCAATTTAATAAATTCTTGGCGTAGTGTATTCACGTCACATTCATAACTGTAAATACTACGTTTCATTATCATCCACTGAACATATTTTAACAAAGTCAGCATTAATGCGGACATTTAATTAAAAGAATTTTCATCTCATGAATATCTATGCGTTTGCTCTGAAAAGTGTCTTGCCTTGAATATGTGACGGGTCTTTATTTCCGTTAGGTTAGGTGATCATGTAAGATAAAGAAAATAACAGATTCATCAAATTTTCTATAAGCAAACGATAGAACCGACAGTTAAAGGTTACACTAGAGAGTACAAAAACTATTTTAAAAAATCACTACATTGTCTTTTTTTCAAACTTGAAAATTATGTAGGTATTTATACATAGTCTTTTTTTTCAAACTTGTAAATTATGTAGGTATTTATTAAAATAATATTTTTGACACTTTTTTTTGTAATTAGGGCAAAAGAATTATATATATATATATATATATATATATATATATATATATATATATATATATATATATATATATATATATATATATATATATATATATATATATATATATACATATATACAGAATGTTGCAAAATTGCATGACAGTTCTTTGGGGAAACAATCATCACATCCAGAGGATGAAAAAAATGTTATATGAACATAGGCCCGCAAACTCTTTAGTTTCTGTACTACAGCCCGTTATACATAACGTACAGCGGACTGGATCACGTTACTGTGGAATGCCATCGCAGCCTTCGTTTGCATGATACACGACACCTCACACTACGACACTACACCTAGATAAGTAGGAACTGCACAGGAATTAGTTACCTACGCATGTGTGAAAGCTTATCGTCGGCACTACAGGAAATGTTCAAAATGCCCTCCATCAGCACGAACACAAGCATCAACCCCCGCCATTGCACGGACACCCGGATACGTCGATGAATTCCTGGAAAATTCCTGATTGTTTCGCAACCCGCCTCAATACGATTACGGAGGGTGCCCACATCGTCCACTGGGGTTTCATACACAAGTACCGTTAAATGTCCCCACAAATAGAAGTCTAGTGGATTAAAATCAGGGCTCCTCCGAGGCTGGTATGGGGCTGCCAATTACAGCTGAGATGGCATTCCACAGTAACATGATCCAGCCCGCGCGCCGTACGCTATACGTTATGTACTACGGGCTGTATGCGGACCTACATCCACGTAACATTTTTTCATCCTCCAGGTGTGAGGAATGTTTCCTCCGAAGTATTGTCATGCAGTTTTGCAACATGCTGTATATGATGTTTCGGAGAATATTTTAAACCACAGTTGAAACCCGTTACCACGCGAGACTTCAATGCCGTCTATATAAATTACTCGAGCAGATGTAATTTGATTATTGGCTGTTGCAGTTAGAACTTACTTTCCTGTTCGATTCGACCATACGGAATCACGTCATCCAGTTATTTTATGTTTAGTATTGGCTCACAGTCGTGCAGGTCGTGTAGGAATCTATGAAGTTCGATGAATGGCAATCGCGAAAATAACGTATTCAATCGAAACATCTAACCTCTTTCAAAATCAAATCGCTTAGTGGGTAACAACTCTACAAATTAAATCTGAATAAGTAAAAAAATGTCATTTGTTCAGTCAATGAAAGGCGTCTGACGGAACGGAACAGTCATGTTCGGAATATTTCCAGTGACGTAACGGTGAAATGATGCGGTATTCCTCCACTTAATATAAATATCTGTTAAAAAAAATTTCATTTACCTGTTATCCCTTTCGGCCACTCTTCCGCTGTGATTTTCGTTTCGTCTGATGCGCCAGTTTCACTACGGTGTACGAAAATACTAAATAATTCTATTCAGAAATAATATAATAAAGAATACACCTAAGAAACTAATAAAAACAATTAAATATTGGTTTTTCGATTTGCTATGAGTATCGAGTCCTCCATTTGACTGGCAACGTAATCGTCATGGTGGATGACGATTGTATTTTATGAATGTAGCACGGCGAGGAAATGTAAGTGTCCTGATACAGTTTGTACAAATAGTGAACTAGTTTTTGTGAGCACTGGAAAGGGTATACTATTATCTGCAACAACGACGTATGCGCGTTTTTTTTTTATTTTTGCGTATGGCGTTGTCGACATTAGATATTTAAATGCCTGGACCTGTTCCGTAATGGAATTAGGGAAGTATTACAGCTGTCAAACTGTGCATCTATTAAATAGCAATTTCGAGCACAGGTAGCTAATTCGCTTTAACGTACGGTACATGCATATAATGTGTAATGCCTGGTTCACATGTTCGCCGATCATCCCGAACTGACTGAACGGAAAACTAGAACAGCCAATCAGAAGCCGATCTCGGTAACCGCGCGAGTCGCGCAGAAACCGAGGACGGCTTCTGATGGGCTGTTCTAGTTTTCCGTCCAGTCTGTTCAGCGTGATCGGCGTACATGTGAACCAGGCATTAAGCTCCGTGGTTCATGGTTATAATTATCGGCAATAGCGATATTAAACTCGTCATTTAAGAGACGTGCCTCGACCAAAATTATCCTACGGGGAAAATTGGATTTCACATCGAGCGCAGTTAAAGGAAGTTTTTCATTTTATTTCTTTTTTAATACGTAAGACGAGTGATGTCCGTTCTTATTCTTCTTCTGTGCAATTTTGCGAAAAAAAATATCTTTCAAAGTATTCTTCATAATCATAGCGATATTTTCCGACATGTCAAAATGCCACCAGAAATGCTGTAGAGAATAATTAGATCATAATTCTGTTGTGGTTTGTAGAACTCGACGAAGGTTTCACGACAATCCATTGAAACATAATAACGGCACCCTGACTGCATAATATATATTTTGCCCGATCTTCTTCATATCAGGCATGGAGAAAGTCACCCGAAACGCCTGTTCACAGTAATATGAGTATTCTTGAAAGCCCAGCTAAGATCTACGTGTATGCACATTGTATGTTCTCCCATCATATGTAAAACTGAAATTGCCATGGACTTGATCAATTTATACATACGCCGGTAAAGTGAAACTGAAATTAATATAATAGTGAATATTTTGCAAATTTACTCATTATTTCGCTTATTTGTGTTAAAATAACACAAGCAGTAAAATAAGTGATTTCAGTATTCGCAAACAACTACCAAAAATGTTTAGTTCAACGTCAAGGCGATAACGGAAGGACTGCTGCAGATGTGCAAGTAGGATATTGAAATTTAGCTTCCGTGGAATTCTTTTCGCGAAAATCGGATGGCTCGACCTATAACGATTGTGAAATTGTAATGTACTGTATCAACTCTTTCTGCTCAGAATCCCTGACATTCAAGGTGTTCAATGGAGAGGATAGTGGTGCAGATTAAATAAGTACACAGTAACGCATTGTAGAAGTTAGTTATAGCCGATTCGCGTGCAAGGGCTGGAGGCACGTATACAAAACTAGATAATTTGTAACGTTTATCCCCATCTGGGGTTCGCAGCGCTTAGGTTCGTTTCCGGATATGTCGTGCACCTAGAACCAACCATCTCCTTACAACTGGTTCTTGACGACACCGGACCGGAGCTCCTCCGCCTCGTGATGTTGTGTTGTCGTGGTGATTGGCCGATCAGGTCGCGTCTCTCCAAGATGTCTGGATCTCAGCTCGCTCTGCTGTGTTGGCCTCGAGTTGATCGCGTCGACCTCCGGCGTCGATGTGCCCACTATGCGGTACCCGACAGAGGGGGTCAGAGAGAGAGGGGAGGGGGGGAGTGTCGTCATGTACCAGCGGCCTTATATGCTGTATGGTTGACCGACATACAGATTTGTCTTCTGCCACCCTCGCGTCCATAACACCACGAGTGAACAGTAGTCGTGCACTGCGCTGAGACAGAGGCGCAGGTGTCCTTTCAGCTGTATTCTGACATGGATTTGTAAGTAGCTGCAGCAGCGTACATGTCCATTAACTTGCCTTCAAGGAAGAAGAGAAAAAGGAGACTGCGGTGGCAGACCCGGCACCTTGAGCTGAGGGAATAGTATAGTGGATCAACTTGAATGGCAGACTTGAGATTCCAGGTTTCGTCTTCAGACCACTCCACGACACACGAGGAACACAAACACAGCACAGTAAACTCCGAAATTCGGAGCACAACTAGCAGAATGGAATTACAATGTCCTGGTCACTCGACCAGACTCTTGTTACTCTCTCAAACTCCACTAAGTTAGCTATATAAATACCTGGGGAACGGGCTTAATAACATCAAATAATAATTCAGATAATTGACCAAACTACTCATTTAATGTCAGTTTGGGTTTCAATAAATTATAGAATACAGTAAGAACAAAATGTAGTTAGTAGCTTGAACAGTATCCTCAGAATGTTTTTGCTTGCAAGCAAAAATGACAATATATTATAGCTGAGATACTACTTACATTTAATTAGTTTATACTCTCAGATCGCCTGCACTGGGAAACGATATTCACCTACCACTGAATGATGTATCGATCACGCACGAAGCTCCTCCGTCGTGGGATGACCTCGCAGCTGACTGGCTGACGTCCCACGTCGTCCGGTATCCCCTGGTCACCGGATTTCAGACGCCCTGTCCTAGAGTCCATCAAGTCCGAGTAACGTGGAGAGAGACCCGGAACTGAACGCCTTTTTACACGTGCCTCTGATGACGTCGTTGCCACTCTGCGATTCGTCCTGCCCTCCACCGTCGGTGCCACGACCTCAACAGCGTGGCCGACGTAGGGCGCACCTCCCGGCGGGGGGGGGGGGGGGAGGGGCGCAGGTTCGAGTCCCGGTGCTCGCGACCAAAACAAGCGTTTCACCGCACGGACAGCTGTTGCGATTGCCGTCCACACTGACAGCTCCCGAGATGAACCTCGACGCCAGCATTCCTTTGATGTTTTCGAGGATGTTCAATATTACGAATATTAAAAAAAAAAAAAACCTGTAGGTACTAACAAAAAAAGTGAAAAGAATGGTAGGCCCGTGGCACGAGAAAAACCGAAAGGTAAATACGTTCGCACTCGTGATATTTGTCTGTTTACGAATACTCATGTTTGAGAGTGTTGATGACAAGATATTACCTGAGGTAAATGTCGCTGGAAGTACTTTCCAGCTTGGTTATTACAAAAACAACCATGATAATGGACTTGGGGACTTAACGTACAGCGTCGGAAATTGCGGCGTGGTGGTAAATTGTGCTTTACGTTCTATCTCAGATCTAGAATGTATTCGGATAAAGTAACTGGAGACATTATTACTGCAAAATATTGGGAAGGTATTTTGAGTGCTTGCGGTGTGCCAGTATAGTACCGAATTCCGCTATTTACTTAGGACCTGGAACTATTATGTCAGACTATAGTGGTACTAACAATTATGTTTCCTGTTGGGTTCGGTGTTCCAAAAGGGGAATAACTGGCTGGAGTCAATGCGAATGCTTGGACTGAGTTTATTCAAGAACCGAACCCCGAGCGGATGCTGTTGGGTTCGGTGTTCCAAAAGGGGAATAACTGGCTGGAGTCAATGCGAATGCTTGGACTGAGTTTATTCAAGAACCGAACCCCGAGCGGATGCTGTTGGGTTCGGTGTTCCAAACGGGGAATAACTGGCTGGAGTCAATGCGAATGCTTGGACTAAGTTTATTCAAGAACCGAACCCCGAGCGGATGCTGTTGGGTTCGGTGTTCCAAAAGGGGAATAACTGGCTGGAGTCAATGCGAATGCTTGGACTGAGTTTATTCAAGAACCGAACCCCGAGCGGATGCTGTTGGGTTCGGTGTTCCAAAAGGGGAATAACTGGCTGGAGTCAATGCGAATGCCTGGACTGAGTTTATTCAAGAACCGAACCCCGAGCGGATGCTGTTGGGTTCGGTGTTCCAAAAGTGGGAATAACTGGCTGGAGTCAATGCGAATGCTTGGACTGAGTTTATTCAAGAACCGAACCCCGAGCGGATGCTGTTGGGTTCGGTGATGCTGGGGTCCCGTACGCACTACCGAGCATGACACGGTGTTCGGCTCGCGACGCTGTTACGTCACGGCAAACGCGCGCTAATGTGCGCATGCCTTTAGTCTGGCGCACACCATAGACTGGATATCAGGTAGACCGCTAATTCGTCTTCTGCGCGTGTACCCAACGTTGACCTACCCCAATCGTGCACAACTATCAAAGTCACATGGTCAACAGTGATGAACGTGTTTGTTTATATCTTAAATGTTTAAACGGCAAGCGCTATTATACGAATAAAATACTTTTAACAATTTGAATTTAATCAAACTGCATTACATATTTGTCACAGGAAACATACAACGCCTGAAAGTATTTCTTTACAAATCAGTTTTCTAACCTAAAATCCAATCAATGTCGTTTTCTCTAGACGTGTTGGCAGAAAAGCAGCTCAATGTTGAGACATGGAGATTGGTTGTGCGCAGCCAGCGAGATCGATCTACATGTTCTTTAGTCTACACTGCAAAAAAAACGTGTAAGTTTTACTGAGGAATTCACAAATGCTCGTAACAGTAGAACGATATATCTTGACAAACTATTAAATTGCAAACAAGGGCTACTATACTGACCCGTTTCCATGAGCTTCAGCGGCATGACGGACACTCAACAACGTAAAACCGCATACAGCTGTTCGTGAAAAAACTATGCGTGATGTAAAGTGTAGCTGCGTCTAAAAAGAAATGTATTGCAAGTCTGAATAACGTAACACACTTTAAACAACGCAAATATTCATAATAAAAAGACTATTTCAATAAAACTGTTTCCTAGTTACACAGAACTCTTAAATCGACTCTCAAGACCTCGTCATTAAGAGCCGTCCAAATATCTGCACTCAACAACAGCACTCTTAAAATTAAAATAGAAACAAATATTTTTTTTCTTAATCAAATTACGTATTATTATTTTGTAGTTACCTGCAACTATATTTGCTACAAAAATAAATAAGTTGGTAAGTTAATATGATGGTTAAGTTAATATGGTGGTTAAGGGTTCCAGTCTGCACGCTGGCAAAGTGTGATTTTTTTTATTTTTCGTAAATTATATTTGAAATATTTTTTTTAGTTACTCTCTGTTGTTAATTGATCACATATGATTTCTAGAAACATGGTTTCATGTACGATTTTCAATAATGTAAGTTGTAATACAAGTCTACATTTGCAATATTACAAATATATGTTTTGCAGATTTTACGATATAATCAGTATTTTACTCTTATTGGATCAGTTTTTTTTTACTTATAAAATATAAGAATATTTTTATATTTTACTGAAATAGCTGATCTAAATTTAATATAAATTAATATACGTTAAATATGTATATTGATCGAGTGCTAAAGAAAAAAACACTACATTAAATACAAAGATGCGGCAACAACAAATAATAATTTAAGTGAGAAATAGGAATTTGTTGGCAACTGGGTTTCAAGGATATTTCTTGCAAAAGAAGATAAAACATTTTTAGAGTGTGTGGCGCGGACAGGATGTAGGTGAACTCGGGGTGTGACATGCACGACTGACAGTTCAACAGAGACCGCGTGGGAAGCGTGTTATGTGGCGCGAGTTGAAACCGCCTGTTCTTACTTGCGGACAGAGCGGCGTGACATCGACCGACGAAATGCACTCTCCCAGCTGGTTAAAGGCTGTTCACCATTAAGTGAGCGCCTTTTTGAATTCAACCTTAGGAAAATTCCACTGCTCGTGCCTGCTTGCATTTTAACGAGCTCACTGGGTGACATGCGCCCCAGTAAAGTTGGTAACGATGGGTGGAAAGTAGTTTCAAATTTAACGTAGAATAAAACGTGTTAGGTAATGATTTGCGGTAACTTAAATTATTTCTTTCGCATTCGGTTTTTTTTTTAATGCGTCGGAAGCATAAATTACAAGATTTGTAAAATATTTCCTTCTCTAATAATTCCACAGCTTCACTTGGCCGTCCTTGGAATAAAGTGATGAGTCCTGTGGCAATATTAATTTTTCAAAATGCGGAAGGATACACAACGTGCATACGATTAGATCTAAAGCAGGGCTTTCAAAAGTGCCAACTTTATCGCGAATAGCATGCTTTTCATACGCGGGAAATACACCTGCTACTTTCCACAGGATGTATTCTACCGTGCGCAGATCAAAGATGAGGTAGACAGTTTATTCGTCTCCTGCGCACGCGCCCAACGTTGACCTACCCCATGAGAAACACAACTTTCAAAATTACATGGTCAGCTACGATGAAGCCGACCTCCCGTGGCGCAGTTGGTTGGCGCGCCACTGATCCGAGGGGCGGGAGGCTCTGGGTTTCGAATCCCGGGTAAGGCAAGGGTGCTCGTGTAAGTCAGGTTATAGGTCGGTCTGTAAGCCGATCCCTGCCAAGCTTTCAAGCGTAATAACGGGGGGAGTTGAAAAGCCATTCACAATACAATACAAACTATAATGAAAGTATTTGTTTTTATCTCAATTTGTAAATGACAAGCACTATTATACTAATAACTAGCGAGCCGCCTCGATATCGTTCGGGTGTGGTTTACACGTATATAGCCGGCCGCCGTGAACAATGTGACGTCAATTTGTTTTCCTCATCAGCTCGCTCGACCACTGTAGTTATTTTGTTGCGCGTGGGAAGTAAATCTGTGCTAGCTCTTAAAATGGCATGGTGCAACGAACATATTTAATTTGATTGGGATTACTATCTACCCATAAGATAGCGCAAATATGCTGTTTGGAATTATGGTAAATTTAAGAGTCGGTGATTTCACTTGTACGAAGCTACGATGAATGATCGAACCATTGTTAAATAGAAAGCCCGCGGTAGTTCTAATTGCGATATTACATATTCACTGCGACTATCGATTTCATTAAAAAATTTGCGACTGCGATTTTTTTTCGTGCGTGTGAAATTTTCACAGGTGTCGATTTCACAGCCCTAGTGATGGGCAGGATCGAATAGTTACGTTCGAATGCTTGTGAAAATCGAGAACTTTACTAGCAACTTGAATTCGATAACTGTTAAATTCCATGATGGTATTCATCTTTTCTAATATGTGATTTTAATGCTTTTATTTATTTTTTACCTGAAATAACTGTTACCATTCCCATTATTGATTTAAGGTAAGTTGCGGTTGAGATACGGCAAATCCAGATACCAGGCAACTACATGAAAGACAATAGAATACAAAACAACTTCTTAGAAGTCAACAATGGACAGGTAACCATGTATTTAATAACACTGAAAAAAAAAAACAGATTTTAAAACTGCATTATGTAAAATAAATGGACCATAAAACACATATGATTACTTTCGATTCAGTAAAATAACTGATTAAATTTTGAGAAATACAATCATGTGTGCAAACATTCGAGAACAAGAATGGAACAAAATAGACCTACAATACAACATTTGCGATACATGAGACCTGAATACTGTTGAATCACTCAGCTAATCACTCGGATAAAAGTATTCGAATACTCTCGCCATCATCCGAGATCCCTAGAGAACTCGTAGTTATCGAATTCTTTCACTTTTTGAACTCGAATACTCCCATCACTACCTATGACTGCGAAATTACGGTAAACTAAGCACCAAACATAACCGTGGTCATAATTAACGCATGCAAAACTTCCGATTTAGAAACTTTATTTCTTATTAACAAAGCTCTTATCTTAATGTATGATCTCAATTTATTAAGAGAAGGTTCAAGCCTTGCGAATATATAGATGAATTTTTCTCAATGGATGTTATTTTTTTTTAATGTCAGTAGGTAGCAGTCTACTACACACTAACTGTGTCGGTTTATTTTCACTGCTTTCTTAATTACTTTGATCTGCCTCCACTGAACAATCGATACTCTAAATCGTCGCCGTACGCTCTGATTCAATCAGGTGAACGTTTTGCTTTGAAACAATCTGTGATTTTCGTCTGGTTCTCGGGGGAGTCGTTTTCGCGGATTTGTGATGTCGGAATCGACTGTGAATTAGTGAGCTTTCGCTGATTCCGATTTTTAATATCTAATTGATTACTGGTAGACAACCCTGTTGTACGACGAAAATATTTCACGACTTCGCTGCATTTCGAGAACACTTTTAAGCTCAGGTCCATTTTCTTTATCCGATGATTTGAGTTGTCATGCGTGTTACGTGTATGGCAGCAAAACAACGTAAGTTATGAGTACCCTCGCCCTGGATTGACACAGTCAGATAAGGAAGTTGCAGAAATTCTAGGCGGATACTGAAGTGTCAGCCTACGCGTGGTTACTTACTCGAAAACAAACGTTTCCAATTACCAGAGACATGTTCTAGCTCATCTGGAAATGTGTTGCGCCGTTTGGCCTCACGAGTCCTAGTGGAACAAGACAATTGGTTCTGTCTGTCCAGCAGCAGTCGTAGAAACAATTACCAGAGACATGTTCTAGCTCATCTGGAAATGTGTTGCGCCGTTTGGCCTCACGAGTCCTAGTGGAACAAGACAATTGGTTCTGTCTGTCCAGCAGCAGTCGTAGAAACAATTACCAGAGACATGTTCTAGCTCATCTGGAAATGTGTTGCGCCGTTTGGCCTCACGAGTCCTAGTGGAACAAGACGATTGGCTCTGTCTGTCCAGCAGCAGTCGTAGAACAAATTACTTCTGTTCCAGTAAACCTTACAACGTACAAGGGGCCGCGGTGGTCTAGTGGTCAGACTACTCACCTCTCACCTCTGCGAACCGGGTTCGATTCCCGTTGGCGTCGCTCCCGGATTTTCGCGTACGGGAATCGCGCTGCACGATGCCGCTGGTCGGTGGGTATCCTCGGGGATCTCCCCCCGCCCATGCGCTCCAGCGCCACTCCACATTGAGAGAAAATCGAACGAACAAACTATTTGTTTGTATAGGGCCAAATATATATTTGGTTGCCCTAACAAAATATGTTGTTGAGCAAACAATATTTTAATAGCAACCAAATTACTTTTGTTCGTCTAAATCACTTTGGTTCGTCTAGCAAAACATATGTTTGAATAAACGAAATCTCTATGTTGGACCAATCAAATTAGACTGCCAACTAAATGTTTTGTTGAATCAACTGTATATATTTGTTTGGCCACTCATTTGACTGCCTTCGTTCAAAAATACAGCTCGAGAGTTTGTTTGTATTTTTTGTGACAATTAGGATAGTAACCGTGTTTGTTAGTGCATCTGTTGATGCTTGACAATACTATAAACAAATTAATCAAACAATGCAACAAGAAACTGGCAAGTAAAGCTGTAAAAACGTGAAATATTTGTTTGCACACGTTACCCAATATTTGTAGTATAACTATTTCAAAGCTTTCCGGAGTCACCAGTTGTCACATTAGCTGATATTTCTAACGCGTATCGCGCGGACGCCGGTGATCCGGGTTCGAAACTCGGTCGAACTTGCAAAACTCTTTTTATATCGGCCCAAACAGTTTCCTGTAGGTGTAGCCAAACAAATCTTTATTTGCACCAACCAAATCTTACAGTTTTGGGGCAACCAAATGAGAACAACAAAATAATTCGGTTTCAGCAACTAGAATGTTTCATCGCCCCTATACAAACAAATCTTGCTTGATCCAACAAAACCTTTTTCTCAGTGGATACTCAGCTCGCTCCACCCTCACCTGGCTCTGAAGACCTCGGTTTTAAGAGCAGCCGAAATCTCTCCACTCTCCCTGTAAATTACACGGCAATGTTACATTGGCTTCTGCTGGTGATTTCTCTTTCAAATGGCGATTCGGCCTTGAACGTCGCCGCGAGGATGAACCGAATTGATTCGTGCGCGCTGTTAGCGGAGCGGGCGTGCAGTATTTATACAAGGATGTATCGCGGGTTGACCCCACACGTGCACACACACGTACACACACACACGCGCGCGCGCGGGCGAGATAGGAGGCCAGTTCTGATTACCTTGGGCAAACCGGCTGGGATCTGTTCCCGACACCTACATCCCGCTGCCACAATGCACCCATTGTGATCGGCAGGCGCATTGTGTTTGCGCAGGTGGAAATTAGCACACATCAAACGTTCGGCTATTGCCGCCAAACAGATATGCGATGCGTCTGGCTCCCGCGCGAGGCCGAGGGACAAATCCTGCATTCCCGCAGTGCATCATCCCTCGCCAGAAGCAATTAAAAACTTCTATGGCGTTCATTAACTTGAAAAGGTCGTACGTGTGGAAACGCTTCAATGGTTGCGTTTCGTTATTGAAGAGCGTATTATAGGCAAACAATAAACATTTCATTCGAATGTCTTCGTGTTTTTGACGCGAACACGTCTCTAAATTTGTAACAATGGCGGGAGGCAATCCAGAAAATCCGATGGACAACAAAATCGCGGGGTACGGTTTGGCGTTGCAGCTCCGAATCTATCGCCTACATTCGAAATTCAATTACACCACTCGATTGCCAAATGATCAAAGAATATGTTACGTTGAGTGAGGACTGCAAATCATCGCGTGTGGCGGGGTCGCAATTTTGAGTTTGTTTCGCCGCGTCTCATAACTTCCGCGTAATTTAACTTTTGACTAGGAGATGCTACGACGCTCGTTTAGGTTTCAATCGACAGCTCTCGTCAATATAAATCTATTGCGCGTATAAGAACACTTGTACGGCGTGGTTATGGTGACATTCTATGTGTTAAATGTTAAAAAAACTAAGAAACATTAACACAATTTCGTTCTATACTCGTCATAAAGCCAAGTCGAAATACATAAATCGTATACGGTTGGAAAGAGCAACTCAATAGCAATCCAGTGATATCCATGAAACCCCATATGGTCGATTGAAGAGGTGCCGGGAACGTAAATCAAACATCAAGGCGTCCGAGCGCGTCAACGTAGACGTATTCACGCAAAACAAACGACCGTGTCCCCAACACAGCCAAACCCAGTTATTTTTAAGGAATACTTCCGTATTTTATGAAACCTCACACAGAATGCAGTAACGTGAACAAAAGAACGCTACCCGGTAATATATTTTTTATTCGATTTCATCACCCAGGTATTTGTGCAGCTAGGAAACATTAAGGGTTCATGAATAATACGGTCACGTTTCACTGAAATTGTCGTTTTATTATGATTTTTTGAGATTTTTTCAAATGTTTTTACGTTATTCAAACTTGTAATACATTTCTTTTTACACGCATCTTTACTTCATGTCACCCATAGTTTTTGCACAAACAGCTATATATGGTTTTACGTTGTTGAGTGTCCAACATTTTTATGAAGTTTGTGGAAACGGGTCCGTATAATACAAACATTTTCTTGCGATATATTAAAAACACGGCCCTTGTAGTTTTACAAGAGAAATCATTGCACTGGTGCAATCATCTGTAAAATTAGAAACAATTGTTCAGTAAAAATTACAATTTTTTTTTACAGTGTGTGTAGGTGGAGGCCGGGGAGCAGGAGTGAGGTAGCGTCATTGTGTTTATCCGCCGTTAGCTTGCACAGGCTGGTTGATTGAGTTGCGTAAATGGAAGCGATAACAGCACCAATAGCTAGGTATAGGCTGTTCACGTTAAAATGACCACTGCCATCGGCCTCGTCACTTTATTCATGCGTCGGTTAAATAAAACTGTGAAATTACTAACAAAGTAAATTATTGGAAATCTGCTCATTTTTACACTTTGATGCATTAGAAAAACCGAAATCGAATGAAATAATTTTAAGTTACCTCAAATGGTTACCTAACACTTGTTATTCGACGTTAAAATTTGGAACTACTTTCCATCCATCGTTACCAACTTTACTGGGCGAGTGTCACTCAGTGTGCCCATTAAAATATAGGCATGCAGGGGCAGTGACTTTTTTTTCTAAGGTTCGTTTCTAAAGTGCTTACTTTATCGTGAACAGTCTTTAGAGATGGGGATTATTTTCAATACCTGTTATCAGCAACAGGTATTGGGCGAGAACAGTCGATTACCTGATCCTAGTTCCTGGAGATACCTGCAGCCATCCCTGCCTGTTACTGAAGCAGGAATAATCGCACGTACTCGCTTGTTACTCGGTATTCTACGATATCATTTCGTCGTACTTAATTTTGAACTTATTTAACAACCACATACGCAGTACCCACTGTATACCTCCTCACACCTAACCTCTTCGTGATTCATGTTTACCTGGTAGGGCAATTATAATGCCCGACGTTTATTTACTTTTAATCTGCAGGGAATCCCGTACACATTATTTCTCTGATGTGAACGCTGGAGTCGTGTTTTTAATTATCTTCAGAAGGTATTTGAAAGAATACGATTACCAGGAGGGTATGCGCTACATAGAGGTAGTAAAATAAAAAAGATCAGAACAGCACATGGCTAATAACAGGAATTCGAGAACAAGGTGAAACAGTGGAACCACGTGGCCTAGCACACCACTTGCCCGCAATAGGTGTTCTGAATAACAAGTATCGATTGGAAACAGAAACAGGTACGGGGTGTTGCTGAGAAATACTGGTTTCGCTCATCTCTATCTGGTGCTGATGGCAACCACGGACCTACAGCCACATCTAACACAGTCGCTCGGTAGTTCACGCGTGCGTGCTGCACGCGTGAACTACCGAGCGACCTGCACGCCCACGCATGATTCGTCACTGTATGCAGCTACAGGACATCTCGTCCAGGCACCCACCACGCTGCATTTACAATAACCCGACAGTCCGACAAAATATACCTTTTTTTCATCAGCCAATGAGGAGCGAGGTCACCCCGACAAACGCATCCCCCGACCAAAGTACGTAGATTCTATTGCTGCTTTCGTCGGACGCCGGACCGGTCGGACTGGCTTGGCAGTAGAAAAAAAAAAGTAAACATAATCTTACTAAACAAAATGTCGTGTGGATTTAACTACTGTGGTAAATTTCGCATTAATCATGCGTTTTTGATTACCCGTACATCCTGGTTATCTTGTAGCAGAAAGTTAATGAATGGACAAAAATAAATATTTCTGGAAAAATTACTGCTCCGAAATCCAAAAATATTTCGTTTACAAAATTATCAACACAAAATAGTGTACAATGATTTGTGATTACTTCACACTCCAGAGCAAGTTACTGGGCCATTCTAGGATTAGCCGAAAGTCACGCAACGCTTGTCGGAAGGAAACTGTCGGGTTGCTGTAAACAGTGAACTAATTTTGGTGGCGGAATGGTCGGGCTGTAACGTCGTGCCTGACTGTTGGGACGAACTCGTCGTGGCGTTGTAAATCCAGCACTACCGTGACGGCGACTGAATGCTCACCACAGGCAATGGTGCGTGGAGCGTCTGGCCTGGAGGGCTGACGCTGGAGTCACAATAACCCGACGAACCCGACACGAAAACTCCGACACGACGAAATCTGGGTAGCAGCCAATGACAAGCTAGGTCACTGTGACGTCAGTCAGACAAAAGCGCAGCCCCGACAGCCCGACAAATGTAATGCTATTTATACTTTAGGCCGATGTCAGACTTGTCGGGGCGCGCAAAAATGTCAGACAGCATTAGGAAACATTATTCCGTACGTATTTTTCTACTGTAGTAAATAATAAACTAACTTGTCGTCAAAATAACGATCCGATTCGTTTTTTAATACTTTTTTTATATCTCGTGTAAATTCAAATATTGCCAAAAACAAAATTATCACTCTCTTTATCGCGAGTTTTAAAGAGTAAATATTCGATACTATAAGGACAACTGGCCGTTTGAGAATTTTCCAATAGCTGATTAACACACTTGTCGCGCAAATTTCGTCGGTGTATTGTGAATACTGAATAACATAGAGAATGTTCCGTAACTTATGTTACAGACTTTGGGAGGTGATTCCTTATGGAAAAACATTACGAAAATGCCGATTGACGTCTTAGGGTTGAAAACGCCCTCGAAATTCCGGCTTTAAAAATAGTTTTTACTTAATAAACTGACAAAAAAATTTAGTTACGTTATTTAGATATTAATTTTATAAATTAATTTTAAAGCCCAGTTTTTGGGGATGTTTTTCACCCTTAGACGTCATTTCCGGACATAAGTCAAGGTGTATTTTCGTAACGTTTTTTCGTAAGCAGTCACCGCCTAAAGCATGTAACATAAGTTATGAAACATTCTGTATAATATGAAATTCCGTCGACGTCTGGCGTCATGTTGGACTGTCTTGTCGCGTTCGTCGGGCGATTGTGACTCCGACTTGAGAGGCTTGCCGCCGTCTTCTCCGACGAATCCCTCCTCTGCTTGCAGCACTACGTGTCCGACAGTACCGTGGGCACTATGCACCTTGAGATATGATACGGTGTTCCATTATGTTCCAGTCCCACTCGCTCCTAGTCCGCATCGAAGGTATACTGACCAACGACCTTTACTCCGTGGAGATGTCGGAGCCTTTCGTCCTTCTATCTCCAGAGTCAGTCTGGGACCATGCGCCGACAGGGAAATACGCGACAGCATATAGCAAACATCGCCTGAAGGTCCATGGGTGACCGCCGCGTGACACTGCTTCCTTGGCCTACGCGTTCGCTAGATCTCTCACCCATCGGAAATGTGCTGGCCATCGCCAGACGACAGACTGGTTTGCCGCAGGACACCCCCGTCCACGACGGATGGACTTTGAACAGGTATCGAATCAGCATGGGGTAGATACTCCAGAAGGAAATTCAAAGTCTCTTCGTATCAATACCGCGACCTGTATCTGCGCTTGTTACTGCCCGTTCTGCAAAAGCAAACACGTCACATGTGCGTGATGGGTAGATACATGCAAAATTCGCGTTATTTTTGGTAAAGGCTGTTCACGACAAAGTGAGCACTTTTGAAATCAACCTTAGATAAAAGTCACTGCCCTTGCCTGCATATGATTTAACGGGCGCACTGAGTGACATGCGCCTAGTAAAGTTGGCAACGATGGATGGGACGTAGTTCCGTATTTTAACGTCAAATAAAAAGTGTTCAGCAACCATTTCTGATAACCTAAATTATTTATTTCGTTTAAGTTTTTTTTTTACTGAATCGAAGTGTACAAATGAGCAGATTTATTAAATATTTACTTTTATAATAATTTCACCGTCTTAATTGACCAACGTATGAATCAAGTGATGTGGCCCATCGCAATGTATATAAGACGGAAGAATACACAGCGTGCTTACAAGTAGATCTTAAGCAGGGCTTTCAAAAGTGCTCACTTTATCGTGAACAGCATATGCAATGCTAGATTTCTGTACCCCATGAGTACTTGAGGACAATTCGCGATTTTATTGGCTACTAACAACAATGCGAAATGTGACCGTTCCACGGGCTATTAGTTGCTCAGTTGTCGAGCCTTTGCTATTAGCTCAATGCGTCCCTGGAACATGTCCCGCTAGTTTTCGGCCAATGACAGAGGTTAAACGGGCACACTTAGTCTTTGAGTTCAGTCTGCGAATGTTGCACGTCCATACTGAAGGGTATTCTGTCCAATAATAAATCTGGCTGCGATAGCTCACGTCCTTCTTGGTATCACAATTTGAACGGCCAGTAGTGTAAATATTATACAATCTTACGAATCCGAGGTAGATACAGTATTGTAAAGTAAGTATTACACCCAGAAACATCTCTACGCACCAGCCAGGAATTAAGCAATGAATCTCTCACTAGTTTATAATCCATGTATCTCTAAACACCATCCAGGTTTAATACCAAGAAACATCTCTACCTATCATCCTGGTTACCTGCCAAGAAATTTGTTTTACTTATCATCCAGGGTTCGTGTCAACAAATATATTTATATAACAGCCAGCTTTACGCCAATAAACATACCTAAACACCATCCAACATTTCAACCAAGAAAATTGACTAAATATCATCAACGTCCATCCTTACTCTATGCAATAACTGACTACATCCGTGTCACGCTTTGATAATTAATTTTTTATATAAAATATCAGACTATGTTTATTAAATAAAAAGTTCTACTAGTGCAACAGCTTTTCAAAAATCTTCCAATTATTTAACCAAATTTGTTCGATGGAAAAATTTGACGGTCAAAACCTTATTTGGTCTTCAAATTTTACTGTCAAATATAACTTAACGGAGAAATTTTGACAGCTATGCATAGTGATTAAAAGCTACACGTTTCCAATTTCCTACAACATTTATTGCAGTCAAATACAAAAGACCATCTCCATGCCCAAAGTCACAAAATCGCCTTCGGGATACAACGTTTGCGGTTCGACTCATGAGTGTGCAGTGGATGCATATGTCAACTACAGGATACGGAGCTCTTTCTGGTTTCTTGTGTGTCTATGTGCAATGGACTTTTTAAAAAAAATAAATGTACCCTTTAGCCTCTTGACAACGAAAAGCTAAATATGTAATGATTTAAGTAATATTACTTAATAAGGCAATTTTCTTAGACACGTGTTCGTAATCAATTTTTTCTCATAAGTATCTTACGAACAAATCTTTCACCGGCTTTAGAGAAATATTTTTATACGGCTGTACGCTTAAAGAATTAAAACTTTTAAAAATAAAACAACACAACTAAAATTTCTGGATTCCATTTGCTTTTGAATATTATAAGATATTATAAAATATGAATGTGTAGGCGGAAAGTTTTCAACAGGCGTAGAATGAATGCGATGAATTTACGGAAGATTCCAAAAACTGTAATTACATGGCGGAACTGTGGGCCCGGGACATTTACACTTTAATCAGATAATGCATTAGCTGTTGCTGAAATTTAATCTTTCGTTTCGAGAAGCCGCGCTTCGTTTGTTCCGTGCTGAATTCATTCGGGCAGCGAACAATGGAAGGGGAAGACGCAAGAATGTCGGAGGTAAGATGCGATCACAAGGGAAGGGGGGAAAAAAAAAGCGGGGGGGGGGGGGGGGGAATGAGGTAGCGAGAGGAAAGAAGGGCGCTGGGGAAATGGATACAACAGGCGGGTATAAAGTTTTCAGGGGAAATGAAACCACTTTCACGTGCATATATTTTCAGAGCAATGTTCACTACTTCTATGTAACGATGAGCTTTCTCGTATTTCGCGTATACTTCATGTCCTTGAAAATCACCGACGAACTCCGGCAGGTTGATCCTGACGAAAATATAAGAATATATATATGTACTACTTTTCTTTAAGCTTGGATCACAACCATCCGTCCCTTCCGTCAGTTAGCCGTCCGTCAATTTTTTTTTGTCCGTCAACTGAAAGCGCATCATAACAACCCGTTGTCCGTTGGGCAAGAAAATTCTCAGTGTTACCACCCGACAACACGAACTTTCTCGCGCAGAGACAAATGTTTTTAATGAATGCCATAAATATGTTCTCTTTCACTAACATAATTTATCAGCGTTTCCTCTGAAAATCTACGAGTCATCTTCAGTTCAATTCAAAGGTGAAACGTACAAAAGTAAACACATTTACTGCCTTATGTATTTAAAAAGATAAACATTCAGACAAATAAACAAGTGACTGTTTTCCGACAGCAGTGTTCAAGGAACGATATTATGAGGCGGTGGCCCATCCGTTGGTCCGGCGAAAGTTAAAGTTTGAATTATATTTGACGGATTGGCGGAGAGAATAAAAAGTTGCCCTGCGATTGGTTGAAGATCACGTGACCGACCAACGGACGGGCGACTGACGGATGAAACGGATGGTTGCGAGTCCAGCTTTAAAGAGTTTATTAAAGGAGCTATGAGCCGTCAAAAATCTAGTGGCCTTTGAACAGCGAGGTCTTGAGAGCCGATGAGGGTGAAGTGAGGTGAGTACGGAGCAGCGCGGGAATGAAAGGGCGAGAAAACCCGCCGACCAGCGGCATAGTCCGGCACGATACCTACTTGCTAATATCCGGCAGTGACCCGACCCGGGATTCGACCCGGTTAGCTTTGGTGGGAGGCGAGCAGACTAACCGCTCAGACACCGCAGCCCCTTCTAAAACCGAGTTTTGAAATGATTTTCGCTACGAATTTCAGGAACTACTGAGATTAAGCAACAAATTGGTGAACAGTGTTTTGTAGAACGGATATCTTACACTTGTAAAAATAAGGTTAGTAATATCATCCGTTTTCATCAGTATAATAGGGGTTGCCACCCTGTGTTTTGTAACGAATCAGCACCCTTATTTTCCTAATGAAAGGGAGAGATATTAGCAACTGCATTTTCACAGGTGTAAGATCTCCGTTCTGCAATACACTGTTCGCTGATTCGTTGCTTAATCTCAAGTAGTTCGTGATTTCTGTAACGAAAGTAATTTGAAAACTCGAATTTTGTGGGCTCATAGCTCCCTCGATAATCACTTTAAGAAAGAGTGGTGTATATATTTCCATCTTGTATTTTCGTCAGGAACAACCTACAGGGGCCTGTAGGTGGTTTTTTACACGCTCTATATTTTCATAGAGATTCGAGGATTGGATTGATCGCAGCAGAAATCAAATAACACGTTCAGTAATATAGCAAAAGAGAAAGAAAATATTTCTGTCGTAGATGTCGCTTGGTAAATGTAATATTAATAATTTCATCATTTATTTTCATTAACAAGTTTTAATGGTAAATGATTCTCTGGTATTAAACGCAGTATTTTAACACCGAAGAAAAATTAATTTAAACGTACGTAAAATGAAATTAAATCCCGCCATAGCATATTAACTCTTATTCTACGATATTTAATCATAGACGAAAATATTTTTTTATGACTGAAAACTATTATCAATACATTGTTTATAATGAGCGACACAATAATTGATAAATAGTGCCGTAGTCTATAAAATAAGTAGACCTAGTTGTTTTTACAGAGAAAATGAAATTATTCTTTGTAAGAAATAGACAATGTTTTTGGTGAATGAGTTGTCCATTTCCAAACAGGGCTAATAGCATTTGGATAACCTTTAATAAAAATGAGAAAAACCTTTAATTTAGAACCTCCATGATTTCTCTTTGATGTTTTAACATTACCTTGTCTCTAAATGCATAAAGATTATAAACTAAAAAGTTCCTAATGATTATCTCCTGATGTAAATGAGCTGGTTTTGGAACATTTTTTTGGCAACTGGTTAGTTTCGGAAATTGCCGCTATGTACTAGAAAAGCTTTGACGCTGTGAATCTAATTAGACACTCGTGCAACTCGTGGCCAGTGAAAAGAAGCAACATACAGGAAATAACTAAAGATTCTTGATCGACAGGTCGCTTGATAAGCACTGTTTATCACAAACCCTTCTCTCGGCTGTAGCACGATTCAAGAGGTCGGAGAGCCTCAATAAATGTTTCCACCGAGTTGAGTTTGCCAGAATACTCGATTTTGCACCTCGCATTTCTTTAGGGATCTCACTGCTAAGTAAGATTTTTGCCTGCTGATCAGCTGAGCTCTATGTTTAGAAATTCCTGCGATGCCTAAAATATTCTTTTGGCAAACTTGGACGTAATGTTTTCCACTTCCTACTTTAAATCTTGGCACATAATGCCCTATTGTCAGGAGTACGATCATCAACATCTTCATGCCTTGGTCGGGCTGGTGTTTCTTTGCAAATATACTTCAGTATAAACCCATCTTGTGTAATTTTGTCATTTGATGAATAAGAAGCTTGGCGAAACTTTCTACGTCTTGCATACTCAAAGTAGCTCATTAAAAAAACAGACTTCTTACCTTCACTTTGGTTATACTTTTCCAAGGTAAGCAGATGCTTTGAAACATATCGTTGTTTTTTTCAGTACGTTTTTCTTCCACTGTAACGGATATCTTCCATTTTTTCCACTTTAATTTCCACCACACTTTAAATTAAACCCTCAAATCTCACTTCTTCCATAATATTCTAATTCAAACTCATTTGAAAACATAATGTAATTTAAAAACAACATTACCTCTCAAGCACTTCATCAACTTTCAATACACATATCTGAAAACAAAAGAATGTTTAACGTGAAATATAAGTGTAGCCAACCTCGAATGTTAATCAACATTGAATAAATATAGGTCTGTGCCAGACAAAACGTCCTCTATTATAAGATATTAACGATTTTGTGAGAGCTTATCAAGAGGCAAAATAACTCTTTGTTACTTCAACTAGGTAGTTCTGTAACTGAAATCATAAAAGTAGCAGTCTTAGACGCCAGCAACTCGCCAGTTTTGGAACAGTTTGGCCACTTGCAACGAGACTGTATTGGAACAGTTTGTGGGTGCAATTAGACTTGTTTGGAACTGTATTCATTTCTTAACATTTAAATTTTGTAGGAATTTGAGTGTTTGACACTGTAAAACTATTTCAATTTGTGCATTTCAAACGTACCAACATAATAGAACGCATATATACATATATATACATACATACACACACTCTATCTATCAAAAAGTCAGTTGACTTGTGTTTCACGGCCTTCGGCGTAGGACCGCTGGTGTTTGTCCGTGATAGCATGAACACAG
Organism: Dryococelus australis; assembly: GCA_029891345.1. Lineage (NCBI taxonomy): Eukaryota > Metazoa > Arthropoda > Insecta > Phasmatodea > Phasmatidae > Dryococelus > Dryococelus australis. Next base: position 26,077,260 of record CM057006.1, on the reverse strand, counting down.
AGGCCTGTTGTGACACTGTGGATAATAAAATGCTCCCAACATTGTGGCGTTTTTACGGAATGGACCCGTGTTACTTCCAGGATGACAATGCCAGGTGCCATGTATCAAGGGCTACTATGCAGTGGTACGCCGACAACAATGTTCGCCGATTGGACTGGCCCGCCCAGAGACCCGACCTCAACCCTATAGAACATCTTTGGAACGAATTGGATGGCCGGGCGAGGGCTCGTCAGGGGCGGCCAATATCCATTGCTCAACTCATGGAATGGTTGCAAGAGGAATGGCGACGAATCCCCGTGGATGTCCTGTAAAACACTCGTAGAGAGCATGCCAGACAGAGTGGCTGCTGTTATAGCTGCAAGAGGTGGCCCTAAGAGATTCTAACGGGGTAACAATCGCCGAGCAAACATTGGTGACAGGTGCCCAATTACTTTTTGGTAGATAGTGGGCCTCGGATATTTTTAACATAATTATTGTAATACGCAATGCGTAAAATTATTATTTGCCAAATAATAAAATTAAACTTCATCATTTAAAATAAATATTGTGCACCAGGTTGTAATATTGTGCGGCTAAGAGAGGGCACCACTACTTAATATATGTATGTCTTTATGAAATGAGATGCACAAAGCTGTCTTCGTGTACGGCTGTGAATGCTTTATTTAAAACATGCAAAATAAGCGCTACGAACGGCAAAGCGTATGACCAGAATCTCGGGGGTTAACAGCAAATACATACAAAGCGTTACCGAGACAGAACTAAACTTGTGTAACATTACAAACAAGATTGAATCAAATCTCTATAAAGATATTATTAGTTTTTGAAGGATCTGACCTTTTGTGGAAAGAGTCCCCAGGATCGCTGCAACGAGGACGAGTGGCCACCAAACCCGGGGTAGAAGAGGTGCATCACACAGTTTGTACCTTTTCCCCATGGCGGAACTTCAAGGTCACCTTCGCGTCTTTTTTAAATATGGGTACGGAAAGTTTTTTTTTTTTTTAACACCTGAGAATCACTTCACACGGAAAGCCGCCCGGATATTCCGCGAAAATATGCCAGCGCGCGAGTTATAGCTTTAACTGACGACGAGAAATTAATTTTGGTGTGATGTATATTTTTTTTCGAAAATTCTCCGACCATAGGGCCGAGCTCGTGACGTCAGCTGCAAGCGACGAGGATCGATCACTGGCTTGGCACGGCGCGCGAGAGGATCAAAGCACTGGCGTGAGAGATCCTTCGCTCTCTGCTACCGGCTGGGAGGAGGCACGAAAGCCAACTGAGGTGCGCTTGAACCTGCCCCATTTTACTTCCCGCCCTCGCGCGTCAAGTTGTTGTGTTATGGGAGGAGGAGGGGTAGTATGCGCGCGCGGCTCGTCGCGCGACGCATGCGCAGATATTGGGAACCGCTCACCTTTCGCCGGAGTGACGTCACGGGTCGGAAGGGGGACCCGTCTCGACGGACGGATGATTATGAGACCCGATCCAATCTCTCGAGTCTTTCGCAGTCGGATGGGCCCAGGCGTTTTGTTTTGCGACATCTTATAGGCAATTCACAATTGATTAATATTTTCTTAAACCTACATGAACGTCACTATCCGTATAGGTTGTTCACGGTAAAGTGAGCACTTTTTAAGGCCCTTCTAAATGTTTTCTTGCACCCAATTTCTATCTTCCTGCTGATTTTAAATATATAAAGCTTGCAATGTGACCAATAAACATAATGTACACATTTCACTACTCTCAGGCTTTCACACCTAAAGCCGCAATAAGACATATTTATTAGTGGTTAATGCCGGTTGGGAGGGCCTTAGAAAGTGCTCACTTTACCGTAAATAGCATATACCTGCGTGTATTTTACCAAGCGCATTGGCTGGCACGCGGCCAGATAAATTCATATAGGCTGTTCACGGTAAAGTGAGCACTTTTGAGGCCGTAGTTACTTTTTCCTCTCAGCCATGTTCTATCCTTTAACCACCTTTTAAAATAAATATTGTCACATCAGTAACAAATACAGTGTGTATGTTCCACTGAACTCTGAAGTTAACGTCTAAGGCCAAAATAAATTATATTTATTGAACATTATTCCAAATGAGAGACCTTTCGAAAGTGCTCATTTTACCGTGAACGGTCTTTGCGATAGCAGTCGGAAAAATCACAATTGTGTTGCTAGATTTTACTCTAAAATGAGGTCTTTAGGTGTCAAACAAACACATGGCTAATGTACGGACACCCGATTTTTTGCGAAAAGATTCACGTTCAGTTGTACTTAAAATCACGTTAGCTCAGACCCGTTTAAGCAATTGGACGGTTTTTAAATGTTTCACGTCTCAAGTACCTGAGCGCGAATCATCGACACTCGGTACCTGAGTAACCTAATTTCTGACTGGCCGAGTCAAACTCTACAAAGTCTTCTCTCCCAAATACACGCGGCCTATAATCGAAGAAAAACTTCAGATGAGTACGCGAAAGTTTTTTTTTTTTTTTTTCGCGAAAATTAGGGATTTCCTGGCCACGTGATTAGCTTAAGCAGAAATTATACACGCTGTGAGGATTTATTACTTGCGAATTAAAAAAATAAATAAAAAAGGGTTCGAAACCTTCGTAGTTACAGGGATTTGACAAAATTCATACAATTTCGTAATGTAGAACTGCACTTCCGAACAATTCGTGTGACTGCATCCTTTATATTATGGAAGTTTTATCACTTGCGTATTCGCTGTCAGCGGGTAAAATATAAAGTATCCTAGACGCCGATGGACTCGGGCTGGATAACGTATTGCTGACTTCGGATCGACCAGACAGCTGTTCGGAATTGCAACACCAGGTGGTTAGTCGGACAATGATTACCGGGAAAGTGTGCGCTCACATATAATTTGTTATTATCCGAGACTTACATCCGCCCTCTATTCCGATTGTTTTGTCGGATTGCAGAGACCGACATTTTTTTTTTTTACAGGTAACCCAGACGGACTGTCACTTTCGTCGGGTCGGGTTTAAGATTAAGTACTGAAGAAGTAAGACTTGTACTTATGACTCGCTAAGTGCACGGAAAATAAGGTTTTGCAGTTTACAGTTGATCTGGCAACTGTTAAGTCTAGCCAATCAGCCGATATAACCTGGAAAAATGGACAAGGGTGATTATTATTATTATTTATCACGGTTGTATTAATCTATTAATTCCGTGTTATTTAAATATATTTAATTACGCGTGGTTACTGTTTGTGCAGTCGATTAGAAAAACTCGCGATATCTAATAAAAGGGGATGCCGATGTCATCATTGCAAATTTAATAACCCCTTTCAAGAACTAAAACGTGAGGAACACTTCTTTAAATACACGAGAGTACTGTCACCCGTCATAATAATTCATTCGATACGATTTCGCGATGTGACATAACCTAAATCCAAGACGTAAACACAGTTTCCGCCATTAACAAACTGTGGCTGTGCTCTGATTGGCTACTTCGTCTTGACTTTTACGCATGTCCCGCACAATGCAGACATAAACCCGTGCTTTTGGACTCATTGATTCGTGCTCTAAGCACACGGCTTAAGGTTTCTGTTAAGTCAATTGTAAACCGCACCTTAAAGTGTGCTTCCCCACGTTTCTTCTTTTCTAAAGTCATGTCTCAATTTAAAGAATACTCTCTTGAGAGAGAGCGAGAGAGAGAGAGAGAGAGAGAGAGCATTCTCTCGCACAACCTCGCTCTTCCACGCTCTCGCTCTGTGAATTTGAGACAAGCACTCTCTCGTTTATCTCCGACGTCACACAAAATGGCGCGACGTAATGTTAAGCTAAAATCACAGCGATAGCAATTGGAACTAATTCACATGTGTTCAAAAACGCACAAATAATTATAGCACTACCGGAATAATACTTAACACGTAAGATACTCTTATTTTTTGTTTAACACTGTTACGTGCCACTGGTTCGCGCCACTGAAGTTGGTCTGTCCCACGCGAGCAAGCGAAGAGGAGGTCAGATGATCGTTATATGATTGCGGCGGACGCGCGGCAAAGGATTGTTTTGAATGGACAGGCGAGCGATAGGCCGGTGCGTATCAGTTACAAAAAGCGAGCGACCCTGGTTTTATTTATTTCTGCGTTTCTCTGAATAATTCTCAGGATTACTGACCTCCTCTCAGCGCAACTCGAGGTGCGTTGGACTTTCCAGATGGTCAGAGCGAAAGGTATAAATATTGCAACAAGCCTCCGGGCCGAAGTCGCGTAGTATTTGATGATTGAATGAGTGGCTGAGTTCCGAGCGATAGAAGACGAGCAGAGAGAAAACGGAAGGGAAATCTGCGACTGCAAGTATCAATCAGTGAAGTGTGCGGCTGGCAGGCTGGACTATTGTACTAAATGCGTGAGTGAAAACATTACAAATGATGGCAACAGATAGACTGAACACGTGTTAATAACGAGTATGAGTTAATTGACGGTAACCAAACAGGAGACAATGAAGAAGGACATTAATTAGATTCGAATTAGTCATTAACTATTGTGATCACTGTTAAATAAAAGGAGTAATAGTAGATACAGATAATTTAATGCTGTATATAATAGCTGTGTGAATAAATTAGAAATCAAATCTTGTTCTTTTATTTTTATTAAGACCTTCACTCCTCGCAATTTTATAGGCCAGTGCATTTTACTGACTTTTAGCAGATCTATGAATGGAGGTTTTATTTACTACGAGCTACAAGCTGCGTACCCATAGAGGGTGCCAAATGCTAGTACGCGAACTACTGCCGCGTAATACGAATTTTTCATGGCGGCTCATATAGTGGGAGTGTTTACCAGCTCGTGCACCAGGCCTTGCAAAAGCTTGCAAAAGAACCAAGTACGGCAGCAGGTATCGTGTAATATCGGTTTCAGGCTCCCGACGCCTGAACTCCTTACAAGAGAGTTTGAAATAGGCAGGATTTACAACAAACACAACCCGTCGCGTCCGTCCGTCCGTCTTCCGTCCGTAAATCACGCGAGCAACAGCCAATCAGACGGAAGATTCTATCAATATCAACGAAATTCGGTTTTCGAAGCCAACTTCGAAGATGTCTATAAACATGTAAGAAGATCATCGTCAGTTTCAGTCACAAATGTTTGTGACAAATGGACGCACGCAAAATTAATTACAAAAGTGATTTCCTCCACTATTATTACAATTTTCTTACATGCAGTCATAATACATATTGTGACGATATTCCATGACGAAGATTTTCTTGTAAATTCTGCTTTCCGAAGCATCCAAAACGAAGATGCACTTCAATCGATCGATAATTTTTTTACATTAAAAAAGGATATTTTAGTAAAATATACTAGTATTGCTATATATATATATATATATATATATATATATATATATATATATATATATATATATATATATATATATATATATATATATATAATAATTCACATACAGCATAAATCTCACTTTTCTGACAATTGTTATGGTGTATGTATTACTTTCTTACGAGTTATTCACGTTGTACAGTCAGGTGCAGTGTTCCATAGGCAGTGGCTTTACTTCAACTTTAACATCAGCCGTTCATAAACGAAAGTCGTTGCAACTTCTTTTTCAAATCAGTGTACCCTTCGGGGGAAGACTCTCATAAAGCATTGTTTACTGATTCCTCGGTATGCACGGTACTGGAGATGAAATATCATTCCCGTGCGTTATGTACCTGGAGCTATTTAGCGCTCGAAGCTCAAAAGTCTATGGAGTGACAAGGGCGAGACTCGTAACGCGCATCAAGTGCGCTATCGCCTCTGCGAGCAAGGCTCCGAACTGGAGTGCAGTGTTGCTGTCGTGTTGGAACGTGCCTACACTACTTTAAGAGGAGGAATTATCATATTATTAGCGGAAAGTGTGTAAAGGCTGTCCACGATAAAGTGAGCACTTTTGAAATTAACTTTAGAAAAAAGTCACTGCCCCTGACTGCACATGTTATAACGATCGCACTTGGTGACATACGCCCAGTAAAGTTGGTAACGATGGAGGGAAGATAGTTCCATACCTTCACGTCCAATAAAAAGTGTCAGGTAACCATTAGTAACAACTAAAATTGTTTCTTTCGTTTTGTAATTTTTTTTTTAATGCATCGAAGTGTAAAAAAGAGCAGATTTGTGAAATATTTACTTTTTTTTTAATAACTTCAGTTTCACTTGATCGACGCGCGAATAAAGTGACGAGGCCCGTGGCAATGTCAATGTTACATGAGGCGGAAGAATACACAACGGGCATACAAGTAGATCTTTGGCAGGGCTTCCAAACGTGCTCATTTTACCGTGAACAGCCTTTAGCTAGGTCCAATGCAGGTTCGTGCCGTAGTCTCGCGCATGTCTGGACATTATGTTTTAATATACACCAGTCTGGAGAAGCCGTTTTCTTAGCCATGTGAGGAATATCCACGTGTACCAGGGGGCTACGTTTATGTGAAAATTTCCTTGCTATTGAAGACAAAAATTACACTTTTGTAGTTTTACTGTTTCGCTGGACTTTATCGGGACATAAGTATAAATTTACAACTTGCAAACCATAAAGCTCGTAGCAATAAAACTGTTGTTTCAATAGCGTTTAAATCAACACGAGGAATTGTAATACCTGTTACATCTGACGCGACACCTTGATTAGTACATAGTCAGAGCGCGAATTCATTGGCCGAAGGGCCGGCCAATAACAAAACTTCGAAGAGCAAAATAAGCGTGTTCGTTGATGTCAGGACCAATAGCTAGGGACGGGTGTTTTTCGCGAAAATATTTATGGCCATGCTAGAATTCAATATCCCACGCCCACAACGACAAATTTATCTTTGGTTATTGGCTACGTGTCTCCGTGAAAAGACATGTTCTTATTTGGCTGAGCCAATAGTAATAAAGTACTCAGATACCGAACGTCCATGATTCGCCGATAGACACTTGAGGCACGTGACATTAAAAATCACCCAACCACTAAAATGCATATGAGCAAAAGTGTTTTGGAGTACATATGGTCTTGAGATATTTTGTTCAAAAACAGCTGTCCCTAGCAATAGCTTGACGGTTAGTGGAAATATTGAGACCGACATGCCTTATATTGCTGTGCTAAAAAAATACAGGCATCCCGCTTCGATCTTGTCTTCAGTCGAAGTAAATTTGTGCTAACTTCAAAGAGTTAACGGTGTCGGAGGGCAGCAAAGTAACGTTTATATGGCAGGCTTGACATCTTGAAGATGCCATTCCATCCTCTACTGTGGCGTGGTTTCTTTCTGTAGGTAAACACGATAGGGAATCATTTAATAGTTTCGTCACAGAAACGAGTATTTAAAAAAACGCTGCAACACAGTTCAGGTGAAGAGATCACTTCTGAAATCATCCTTTGGCAAAAGTCACTGCCCCCATATGCTTATATTTTAACGGGAGCACAGACTGGCTTGTATCGAGTAAAGTTGGTCAAGGCTGTTCACGATAAAGTGAGCACTTTTGAAATAAACTTTAAAAAGTCACTGCTCCTACCTGCATATATTCAAACGGGCGCACTGAGTGACATGCGCCCAGTAAAGTTGGTAACGATGGAGTGGAAAGTAGTTCTATATCTTAACGTCGAATAAAAATTGTTGGCTAACCATTTGTGGTAAGTTAAATTATGTCTATTGCTTTCTGTTTTTTTTAATGCGTCGAAGTGTAAAAATTAGTACATTTTTAAAATGTTTACTTTTCTTATAATTTTACAGTTTCACTAGACCGGCGGCGCATGGATAAAGTGACGAGGCCCTTGTCAGTGTTAATTTTACATAAGGCGGAAGAACACACATCGTGCATACAAGTAGATGCTAAGCTGGGCTTGCAAAAGTGCTCATTACCGTGAACAGCCTATAACGGCGGAGCGAAAGTGTCTGAACGTTGAATTAAAAGTGTCAGGTAAACGTATGTAAATACTGATATATTTATTATACTTTCAGATTTTTTTTAATGCCTGTGATTTTAAAAATTAGCGAATTTGTAAAACATCTACTTCTCCGATAACCATTTAAGAAGTATGCAAGTATATATTCGGGGCTACCTTTATATGGGAATTTATTTGCCCTTGAAAACAAAACTCACCCTTTTATAGTTTTACTCTTTCGTTAGATACTATCGGAATCTATGTAAAAAAATTATGTATAGACGATGTTTCTATTTCTAAGAATAAGATTGTCCTTTTTAATAATTTCTTAAATTAAAACGGTGGATTGTTAAACCTGTTAAATCTCTCTCGGCACATTAATTGGTACACAGTCAACGCGCGATTTCATTTGCCGGCGGCCAGCCAATGATAAACATAGAAGAGTACAGTAAACGTGACAGGTGCGGCCAGGACCAATAGGAAGATGGGTGAATGAAAATACAGGGTCTAACACAACAAAAATTGCTCTAGCACAGAATATAGGAAGCTCACTTCAACGTTTTCTCCGAAGCTTGTAAATTTGTGCCGTCCTCAAAGGGACAATTTCGCAATTTTCCTTGACCGACGCATGAATAAAGTGACTGGGCCCATGGAAATGCTAATGTTACATATGGTGGAAGGATATACAAAGTGCACACAAGCAGATCGTAAGCAAGGTTGCCATAAGTGCTCAGCCCACCCTTGAACAGCCTATAATAACAAGTAGAGACAGGTGCTTTCCGCGAAAATATTTCCGAGAGCAGTCGTACTCCAAAACACTGCTGTTAATATGCACCTTCGTGGTTGGATGATTTTAAATGTCACGTGCCTCAAGTGTCTGTCAGTTAATCATGGACGTTTGGTATCGGAGTACTTTATTACGATTGGCCCAGTTAAATAAGAACACGCCTTCTCACTTAGACACGCGGCCATTAACCAAAGGATATTGAAGTCTAGCACGGCCATAATAAATATTTTCGCGAAATTACCTGTCCCTAATAATTACGGACCTGCAAAATTCGCGTTATTATTTGGGGACACGTTAAATTTGAATCACGTGAATCTTTGCTATACGTTTGCCATTGGGCCATACTTCATTTGACACGCCCTGGGTAACTCTGCGCCAATAAATGAACACGTCACAATTGTGTGCCCCAATCACGTAGAGTTCAGTGACTTCACATCCACGCAGCAGCCGAAGGAGAAACGACTCCGTATCCTACAAATAATGAGTAGGGACATCCGAATTTCACGAAAACATTTCCGCACATGCTAGATTCCAATAACCTACGGGTGTGCCAGCAGTTTTCCTTTGTTTATTGGCCGCGAGTCTTTGTCAGAAGACATTTTCTTACTTGACGGGCCAATGAGGATGAAGTTACTCCGATACTGCAAGGCTGTGAATTAGCGGGCATGCACCTAGATCATCCAATCAAGAAAGGGGGATCTTAGCCAAAGCGTTATGAGATGAAACTGGTCGCGAAATTTTTTTCGCGAAATTCAGGTGTCCCTAATAATGAGCTCTGGAGTTTCGTCGGTACGCCGCGTCCCCAGGCGAGCAACAAAAATAATTATTTCGCCGCGTGAGCTATGCGCTAGTATTTCTCTCGTCCGGCCTAGGTGGCGCGTCCCCGAGGGTAACGTAGTTAGCGTACACCTTGGTTGTGTGAAGAAGGTTGGAGGGGGTACCACGGGAAGTAATATGTTGATGCCGGGGAGGGGTAGGGGGCTTGTCGCCGGGTTCTCGTGGGTTTCACGACGGAACGCGCGCAGGAGAGGACCAGGCGTAATCCTCGTCATCAGCGGCCAAATTGCCTCTCAGGACCGGCGCCCGTCCCTCCCCTCCGCCACCCCCGACATTCGCTCTTCTGGCCGGGGTAATGAGGAAATTACACGCCTGTAGACAGAATCTAGCGCCACTTGGCGCCGCCTCTCCACGGGTCCGTCCGCTTGCTTCAACTCCCTCCTCCCAGCCACTGCGCACACCGGGGACTACGCTTGAATACAGATTTACAGCCTGGGCGATCATCCTGAACAACTGACCCTGTTTAACCATAGACAAAAGATGAGGCACACCGCTTAAGTCTGCTTCCTGGTTGAGAATTCGGTATAGGGCGACACTTGTTCATGAATTTCGGTTTTTGAAGCTAATTTTGAAGATACTTACTTTAAACAGAAATCTATGTGTGAGAAATGATTCTCCCAAGCTCCCTATCGAAGTAAATACAGCACAATTTGTTTTCCAGTAATTTTTTATTTAATTATTAAGTTTTCTGATATTTCCAGGAAACTAGGTTAAAAAATTTTCAATACCAAAAGAGCACTTTTTTTCTGCTCAAAATGTCCCTGGTGGTTCACATCTAACTTTAGTAGGAACACCAAAAAAAACAATTTCATTAAGGCCATTGGAGCATGAAAACAGTATATTTGTATGCATTGTGCCATAACTTGTTTCACAGCGGAATTTTCAAGTAATTTGGCACTTCAAGACGTAAATAACAACTTTTAACACCTTCTTACATCGTTAGATATTCACACCGTCATTATTCTCGGAGCACCAACGGAAGAAAAGAATGATCTTTGTTTTCAGTGCTCCAAGAATAATGATGGCACTGAATATCTAACAATATAAGGTACTAAAAAGTTGTTTTTTTACGTCCTGAAGTGCCAAAAATTTTGACAAATTTGCTGTGAAACAAGTTATCACACAACTCTTGATAAATTTACTGATTTCATGGACCAATGGCTTTAACATCTATTTTCCTAAATAAAATTCTCGACCAGGCAACAGAATTTAGATGGATTCACGATCTCTTTTTAACGTACGTACATACGCAAGCAACATCTTTTGTTTGCAGACATTCAAATAACAAAAACGCAGCTTTACGAAACGAGATTATTATTTTGTGTGTGTTTTTTTTTTTACATGTTTTGTGCAGCGTATGATGGAATTTCTAAATGTTGTCCAAAGGAAACTGAATTTCGCATATTTGTGTATTTACCTGAATAATTTTTGTTAAAAAAAATAATATTATTTTTTGATCGGACATTCTGATTGGTTGAGAGTTCAGCCGTACGTACATACGTGGAAGTTGAAAGTACTCACGTCCTACGCTAAGCACGAATGTGAACGCACGCATGTGTTTATGCCGTGTTCTACTTTTATTCATACGTACGTAACCCACGCTACTTCGAGGTTGTGAATCCGTCTTCACTCGTCTTCTGCGCATGCACCCAACACTGACCTACCCCAAAGTCAGGTGGTCAACAGTGACGAACGTGTTTGTTTGTGTCTCGAAATTTAAACGACAATCATTGTTATTTTATTCAAATAATTTTACCAATTTGAATCTAATCGAATTGCTTTACAAAGAACTTGTTTGCTAAACAGTATTCTAACCTCAAATACAATCCACGCCGTTATTGTAATCGGTATTGTGTTGGCAGATAAACTTGTTTACTAAACAGTATTCTAACCTCAAATACAATCCACGCCGTTATTGTAATCGGTATTGTGTTGGCAGATAAACTTGTTTACTAAACAGTATTCTAACCTCAAATACAATCCACGCCGTTATTGTAATCGGTATTGTGTTGGCAGATAAACTTGTTTACTAAACAGTATTCTAACCTCAAATACAATCCACGCCGTTATTGTAATCGGTATTGTGTTGGCAGATAAACTTGTTTACTAAACAGTATTCTAACCTCAAATACAATCCACGCCGTTATTGTAATCGGTATTGTGTTGGCAGATAAACTTGTTTACTAAACAGTATTCTAACCTCAAATACAATCCACGCCGTTATTGTAATCGGTATTGTGTTGGCAGATAAACTTGTTTACTAAACAGTATTCTAACCTCAAATACAATCCACGCCGTTATTGTAATCGGTATTGTGTTGGCAGATAAACTTGTTTACTAAACAGTATTCTAACCTCAAATACAATCCACGCCGTTATTGTAATCGGTATTGTGTTGGCAGATAAACTTGTTTACTAAACAGTATTCTAACCTCAAATACAATCCACGCCGTTATTGTAATCGGCATTGTGTTGGCAGATAAACTTTGTCGTTTCATTGAAAATGTCTGTTTTGTTTTCACGGTAGTTAACACTTGGTAGACTACGCTCGAGTGTAGCTCGAGCGAGGCTAATTTGAAATATTCTTTATTATTCAGAACAAAACTCGCATCGATATGTAGTCTTTGTTCGGCTAGTGCTTAACATGACCTCACAGGAACACGACAATGCAGTAATAATGATAATGCTAACGATAGAATTTATTTTTATAGCCACTCAAAGGGACATGATTGATTGTAAATCCTTTTACACGATAAAGTACATTTGATTGGGTCAATATCAGCTCGGCTCTCCATTGGTTGATGACCGGCCAATAATGAACGCTGTGAAGTACAGGGTAGTGTCCAGTGTGGTATGGACCAATAGGACGATGGTGAGTTCTAACACAGACACCAACAGAACCGGTGTTCTTGCAATAGCGGATATAGATGACTCACTTCTAGTCCACCTTACGGGTTTACCGAACAGATTATATTTGGGGGACGTAGGCAGACGGTATATTCATTTAACTACTACTACGTTAGTATATTTTGTCAATGCTTCAAAACATACAACGTTTTACGTCAATAACTGAACAATAAGTTAAGTTACGTCAACGGGGGTAGTTAAATACATAGAAACTATTAAGTTACTGACCATACGTTACGCCACGCCATTATAAAGTTAGCAACAGTCTTTACTTAAGTCACCAGCTCGTTATCACCTTAATGCCATTCTCGAAGGCTGCTCATCGCGTAGCCTCGCTACGGCCGATCTCGGCACACCCTTCGCCTCTCCATCTTGCAGTCGGACATCGCTTCGAGCCTCCGCCGGTCGCTACATAGTCGCCTCGGCACTTCCAAACATCTCCTTGCCTGTGGCCTCGCCCTGGACACACGCCGCTTCTCTGCCACCGGCGCCTCCTGGCAAGCTCTAGGGGCACTCTTGCCCGTGTCCGGAGCATCGTGAGAGGCGAACCCACCTTGAAATACATAGTCTCTGCTACACTCACACGTATCAGCTCAACAGGCTGATGCAAATCCGACAGAGTCCCGAGGGGACCTCGAGCAGACAGAATACCAGAAGGGTAGTCTCGACCAGGTGACCAGAGCCTCGCGCTGACGCCAAGGCTGTTCAGTTCGATTTACATATTGACCAATAAGGAACCAGAGGGCCGCGCACGCGCCGGAGGGTGGGTGGGTGAATTACAAAGAGTTGAGCAGGTAAATGAGAGAGAGAGAGGTAAACCAAAGTACTCGGGATTGCGAGGTAGCAGTTCACAAACACTTTAAAGAAAGCAGCGCTCTCTATGTACTTGTAGCAGTTCATCCAAACTGCGCAGTCCAAAACCTAGATATGTACAGAACACTGCCAAAGACGCAGAAATTACAATAAAGAAGCTGAATACCAACATTTTCACAAGTTTACCATTTTTGCTACACATAATTGGTTAAAACGTAAATCACTTGCTTAAATGAGGATTTTACATCAAAGTTTTCGTTTACAATTATTAAATTGTCAAATTTAAGTGACGTTTGCATTGTTTACATGCGACTATCGTTAACTATTTGCAAAAAATATTTTTCTAGGAATTATAATAAATTGAATTAAGACAGTTTTTGGAAGCATTTGTGCTTATTCTATTTGCTACTTAAAAAAAAAAAATATTTTTGGTATGCAAATATGCAGAAATTTTATGTATTTCTTAATTGCTTGAAATTACTTCATATTTAATGTCTACAAGTTAAATAGCGAGAGCTAATATAGGAGTATAAAAAAAAGAATGTCCTACTCTCCATCGTTTTCAACAAGTTAGCTTTCTTAATTTGCTAAGTGTTATGTATTGCTTTAGAAATATAGCCACAGCTAAAGAAGCAGGGTCATTGACAAGCACATTCGTGAATATATTTTTAATATCTGAAGAATATTTCTAGCTTCTCGTATCGTATACGCAGTGGGTTTTGTAAAAGTCGAAAGGCTACAGAAAAGATTTTTTCTTGTGATTTTCACATAAATATATTTCTGCGCAGTAACTTTCAAGCAGTATAAGGACGCCGAACATGCACTTAATAATTTATGACGCCATGATGTGAGAGAGTAACCACCTAGCACCTCGTATTGCACTGCAGCTCGACTGCAGTAGAGTTGATGGGATACGTGATTCGCGTGGCAATATCGTCCTTACCACTACCTTATAGCTCCTTACTGTCCCTCAAAAATACTACACGTTCTCACCACCATCGGGTTATAGTGCTCTCTCAACACGAAATAAAAAAAATACATATTTTAGTAATCTCATGGCCCCATTTTTATAGCCAACAAAAATTTTACCTTCATCGGAGCAGTTTATCATAAATACTAACGTAGTTTTCCCTTAACCCCTCGGTAGCAAATCTTCACGAGCAATTATGATACACTTAGGAAGATCCCATGTACTGCATAGAAGTTTTTCTTTTACCTGCCGTCAACATTACGAACTACACAGCGCTAGAAAATATCATTACAAAATATTCTCCTATAAGAAACTACGTATAATTTGTAAATAGTGAAGAATTGAAAATTACACTTAAAGTTTATAGTACGTAATACAAAATACTGATCTCCGCGGTGAAATGGATCAACGCTGGCGTGAAAAGCGAAAGGTCGTGGGATAGGACATAAGATAGAGCATGAAAGTGTATGCCCTTTTTAGGCATGTATGGAGAAGATACAGTTAGTCAACAAAAATATTTCCCTGTTATTTACTAAGCAACGGTCATAATGTTCCACCATAGTTAATATTTGACTCTAGGCTTTTGTATAAAATTAAATTATTTTTACTCATGATAATTTTCAAATCACTTTACAAATTGTAAAACGATTTAGCTTTTCACATTTTTCCGAGCTGGGAATTACAAACAGGTCCAGGAGGCGCCATAAAAAGACACGTCGTATTCAGGAAGTACATTGTAAAAATATTTCTGATAAAATTCGTAAACTGTAATGGAAGTTTTTAACGTATACAGTATATGGTAATAGTAGTACGTATCAGGCTGATAATATGGGAATGTTTAGCATCGCTAATATACAAAGTTGGGGAACTTCTCTACTCGTTTGACCCTTTCCCGAGCAACTGTAGGAATGTTACCTTGGATGTATGGGAAAATACTTTACCATTCACGCTTTGTCACTGTACATATACAATGATATGGTAAATTTAAAAATAATTTATTATAGTGTTCATCTGATATATCACTGATATAAACGTTCCAGACAAGGGTGTGCAATCTTGTTGTATTTTTACATTTTTCTCGTGGATTTCTAACCTTCCATGGTTTTGATCTTTGGAGACTGACACGGTGAGTTGACCTACTCAGCAGTCATTACTAGGAACAAGATAGCATGGTTTTACTTTTAACTCATTTTCGATTTTATAATTTGGCGTTGTTAGTTCGTATTTTTGTATATACTGTATACAGTTAAAAACAAGAAGTTATTGACATAACTAGTGAACCTGCTTTCCTCTACATGGGTGCAAATAATATTTAAGGAGTTCTTATAGGGTTAGAAGCTACTCCTCGTACCATGAGAGGGCGTTTAAACAATTTCACCACGAAGGTACACTGTAAGAAATTATTCGGAAATTTACCATACCAGTGTACACGCTTAGTGAGAAAGCAGGAATGATAATGTTTACTCCTATTCATTCATTGTAGCGTTCCTACATTTGCTCAGGAAACAGTCAAATGCATAGGGAAGTTCCCAACTTTGTATAGTAGCGATGCTAAACATTCATATATCTGCAGCTTGAGGTGCGGTATTATTACCATACGATGTATAGGTTAAAAACTTCCATTGCAGTTTAGGAAGTTTACCAGAAATTTTTTTACAGTGTAGGATTTGGAGTATCAACCTCGGTAGTAATCATTCTATTGATTTGGTAGACTGGGTCTACCAACTTCAAATATATACCGGGAAATCATTTTGAAAACAAGTGCATGAGTTACTTAAATCATCTATATTTACATGGTGTGCCATAACACTACTTGTGAGCAGAGTTTGGTTGAAATAGGATTATTAGTTTCCCGAGATATGGGATGAAAAGTTTAGTTTCTCATTTGGTGCTATTGTCAAATATAACCTAAAACCAGCTCTGCATATGCATTTCTGATGCTACTAATATACACTTTCAGCAAAAAAATTTGGTTGAAATATGCAAAATGTTGAATAGATATCTAAATAATTTTTATTACACCATTTCGGAAAAATAAAGTATGACCGTCTTAAATTATGTAAGTTTACAAGGCCTGTTATAGAACTACTTGTCTGCCAAATTTGGTAGGAATCGTTCTATACATTCCCGAAATAAGATAAAACATAACTTATTCATGTGGCATATCTTACAAAATGGAGAATAAAATAGAATTCATGTAGATACATTTGATTGTTGTATAAAATACTGAGAGTATAAAAAGTAAAGTTAAAATTGGTTACTAGTTTTCGTAGAAGTAGAATACTAAAACATATTGATGCCATTTTGAAAACAATTTTTTTGGTCTTTTCAATTCACACGGCTTACTGCAGTATCACTTGTTTGCCAAATTTGGAAGGAATTGGTTGATTCTTTCCCGATATATGACAAAACTTGATTTATTCGTGTAACACTATTAGACAAGATGGTAGACGAAAGAGATTCCGCGTAGACGCACTTGATGATTATAGTAGATACTGTCAGCGTATAAAGTTAAGTTGAAATTTGTTCTATTGTTTCGTAGATATATCATAGCTGTCTAAAATGTTTATATGGCCGACATTTTGAAAATAATAGTCTGACCCACTAAAATATGTCAGTTTCGTGACCTACCATAGTATTACTTGAGTGTCAAGTTTGTTAAGAATGGTTTGATTATTTTCCGAGATATGACATCAAGACTTTATTTTTCAAGTAGCGCTATTTTATAACGTGACAGGCGAAAGGGGCTGTGTAGTGAAATATTTTATGCTTGTTAAAGATACTTTCATTATAACAAATTCAGCCGAAATTGGTCAAACTATATGGTAGGTATTGCAGATGTACCTAAAATATTTATATTGTAGCCATGTGGAAAATAATTGCATTTTTCAGTTGACTTTCATATATTAACATAGCCTAAAATAGTATTATACCTACTTATGTGCCAAATTTGGCTGCAGTCGGTGGTGTGGTTACCGAGACATAATGTACAAGCTTTATTTTTGATGTTAAACTTTCTTACAAAATGGAGAATAAATAACTTTATCACTTTACAAATTCAGTACTTACATCATGCGCTCTTAACGTTTCAAATATGGTTTTTAATTTTTTAAACGGTTCCCAAAATAAAATGCAAAAGGTTCACTAATTTCAATTTGTACTATCTTACAAAATGGCCGATTAACAACATTATCGATTTCTAGATTTAATTCTTACATGATGCACGGTCAACGTACCAGATTCAGTTTAAAACGGTTAAATGGTTCCCGTGATATAGCATATTGCCCGACATTTTAACACTACCAATTAGAAAGTAATTGTCCGGCCGATTTAAAACTTTGAAAGTTTAACGTAATTACTAAGTACTATATGTGGATCTAGTTTTATTAAATTCTGTTGTTGAGTTTAAATGTTTAGGGAGGACATACATTCAACATACATTCGGGCGTTCGCATCCTACCTACCCTTCCTTCGGAACGTAGGCTAAACACGCATATTTAATCACAAATTCATGTAAAAATTGAAATACGCAGCATTTGAAGAACTGTATAATCATGAGCATGAAATTTATTTGAAATAAAATAACTAAGACAGATAATCTCATTTTAGATATTCAGATATTTTTTGGTAAAAAATTGAAGTTTCAAGACATTGTATGTTCCCTCCATGTCTGTAATTAAATTTTTCATAATAAGATAGAGTAATTTAACTAATTTAACTTAAAAATTTTGGTGTTTGAGGTGTATTAACACACATCTCGGTGTTATTGCGGTATCGCTGTTTGCAATGATCTTGTGACTAGTCGCTACTTCGTTTAGCTAGTATGTATTTGTTTCGTCGGTTAAAAAAAAAAAATGCTGGCCTTGTGTGTGACGGTTCCAGTCAGTTAAATGGGTCTTGTGATCATGGAGATAGTGAGATTTGAGTGCCTCTAAACAGCGAGGTATTGAGAGCCGTTGTAGGTGAAACGAGATGAGTATGGAGAAACGCCGGAATGCGAGGACGAGGGAAACCGGATATCCCCGGAAAAAAAACCCACCGGGAGTGGCCCAGCAGAGGATTGAACCCGGTTCACCTAGGTGGGAGGCGAGCAGTCTAACCGCTCAGCCACCGCGGCCCCGTTGTGAGCACGGAGTGGTATAAGAAACCGCATGAGTGAGTTAAATGAAAACCTTTTATTAAGAAATGCTTTTCTTGGTAAAATGGCAGTTTTAAAAGTCCTGCTTAAGATCTACTTGTATGCACGTAGTGTATTCTTCTACCTTATGTAAAATTAACATTGCCATGGGCCTCATCAATTTATTCATGCATAGGTCAAGTGAAACTGGGAAATTATTATAAAAGCAAATATTTTACAAATCTGCTAATTTTTACACTTTGCTGCATTAAAAAAAAAAACACACACAAAGCAAAAGAAATAATTTAAATTATCATAAAGGGTTAACTAAAACTTTTTATTTGACGTTAATATATAGAACTACTTTCCATCCATCGTTACCAACTTTACCAGGCTCATGTAACTCAGTGCGCCCGTCGAATTATATGCAGGCAAGGGCAGTGACTTTTTTATAAGGATGATTTCAAAAGTACTCACTTTATCGTTAACAGCCTTTATATATCTCCTCTCGTACGATTTACTGAACATACAAATGTAAAGTTATATTATTTCTCATACAGATCCCCAACATGCGTTTCATTGCTTGCATAGTGAATGCACATCTCGACAACAAAAAACTCTTTTGAACTCCGTAGCAGCTCATATGTCGCTTCCTACATCCCTTCGTATTGCACATTATCTTTGTGATGAAACTTCGATGGGTTTGATCCCTTCACTACTTAAAATAATGAAATAATAACGGACGGCTGCTCCTCTACGGTGCATGTTAGACAAAATATCCGCCATCTTGACACTACTGCAGCTCCCTTGTTATTGTACCAGCTTCGTTCTGCCAACTGACGGTTATGCGTCACACTATGTCCCTCGAGGGGCCGTGGTGATGTACTGGTTAGATTATTCGCCTTCCACCTAGGCGAACCGGGTTCGATTCCTGGCGGGGTTCATCGCATGTGGGAATCATGCCGGACGATGCCTCTGGTCGGCGGGTTTTCCCGGGGATGTCCCGTTACCCTCGCCCTTTCATTCCGGCACTGCTCCATACTCATCTCACTTCACCCTCATCGGCTCTCAAAACCTCCCAATCACTCACTATGCCCCATTCTTGTACCATCACGCTAAGCATTCTAAGATTCTTTTGAATTTATTGTATAATTTTTGACATTTACGTTTTAATCGCTCTCGTAATATGATTCCTTTTGTTATTTAAAAAATTCGAGCTGTATAATACACAGGTGATTGTGATTAGGCAGTTAAAATGTAAATTTTTGAGCTACCAATGGACGCGTATAGATTTTAGGATTATACCTGTCTTCTGTATAAACAGAAGGGTCACATAAAATCACATTGTCAATACCTTCCAGCATGCGTTCCTGAGGAAAAGAGAAATACATACATGGCTGTGTCGCTGACCACTGGGAAAATTATAAGACTGATGCCAAATACTTCAAAAGACAATATGTATATAACAAGTCTACGCCAATAGCATTAAAGTGCGCGATACGAGCTATAATGGGGATCGTAAGCATTGAGGTGTGTCGATACGACATATTTGGTATAGTCCATTCTCGGTTAATTACAACTTATCTGAAGCCCTGCTAAAGTTATATTTTCAGCCAATCACCGCCTCGTGTAAACAAAGTTTAGCCGAGTCTGGAAAATTACACCAAAGGGGAAGCACACCTCATTGGTCGGCATTCAGTGTGATAATATTTGGCATAAGAACTGTTTCTTACTAGGAATTACCGATTCATCTATTTTCACTTTGTTTTTGATCATATCAATTAGAAATTTACTATTATAATTTATGTACTAAATATGAATAAAAGTTAAGTTTGAAAGCTTGTAACACACGACGTATTTAGGATACAGCCAAACACGTCATCATAGGGTGATTTTTCAAATGTTCGATTCCAAAAGCCGCGAAGAAACCGCGAATTTACTATATTCAGCCTGGCCAATATTTTAAATTAAAATTTCGTATATTCAATATACAAATTTCTAAGCTCATAAAGCCGTTGTCACTACACGTCGCATAAAAGCAGTGCCGTAGATTTTTCTGGCGGAAAAATCAAAGCATTCAGTAGAAAGGAAAAGCCGATTTGGCGCCATCGTAATCTGGAGTCGGAGCTCGGAGCTGTTGATGCTCTGTCATTCCGGTTCCCCAACGTCAATTTTCTCTAAAAATTTCCCTTTTTCCCTAAAAATCGACTAAATTCCCCTCACATTGTTCCTATTTCCCTTAAAATTTCCCTATTTCCTTCAAAATTTCCCTTTTCCCCTCAAAATGGGCAAAAAAATGTTTTCGAAGACTCCTCAGTAGCTCAATAACCTGATTGACATATCGTTAAGGTTGGGTGAAAAAATTAATAAATTTTGAGGGAAATTTTATAGATTCTGAAGGAAAAAATGATTTTTTTTAAAGGAAAAATGGCCGTCGGGGGACTGGAATGACAGAGAATGACCACCTACGAACTCCGATCCCAGATCCCGATGGCGCCAAATCGTTTATTCCCTTCTACTGCAGTCCTGCGTTGTCTTCTAATGTATTTGCTAATACCACCACGACACACGACATCGCTCCCTGTCAACACAGTAGGGTTGCTAATGGCTTGCTTTCACTGCCTGTTCATCGACCAGGTCGTCTTGGCAAAGAACTTTTATGGAGCTGGCGCACGGAGGACCGCCCACGAGAAATTAAGTTTCATGCCGTGCAGGGAACGCCTTCTTGAAGAACAAAGGAACCGACGGATGAGCGGCTCGCAGCTGGAAATGTTGCCACGGGTTGAAAGCTGCCTCGACGACAAGAGATTGCAACAGACTTTTTTTTTTTTTTTTTTTTTAGCTGTGAGTGAGTGAAGAGATTTGGGCGGCTCTTAGCAGCGAATTCCTGAGAGCCGATGAGGGCGATTGAGGTGAATATGGTGAGGCGCCGGAATGAAGGGGCGAGGGGAACGGGAGAACCCCGAGAAAACCCGCCCGACCAACGACATCGTCCGGCACGATGTCCCACTTGCGAAAATCCGGTGACCCGGCCGGTGATTGAACCCGGTTCGTCTTGGCGGGAGGCTAATCGCTCAGCAACCGTGGCCCCTTTTGAGCTATGAAACGAATAATTATTAACAAGCAATTTTTGTGATTAACAAGCTCAATATTATTATCACATCATTAATTTTATGTTGTGGCAAGTTTTATTTATTTGTTTTGAAACACAGTCCGTAGTATTTATTATGTTTTGACAGTATTTCTATTTTGGCTGCATATTTATATAGCTTTCAATTTTTACGTTGTGGATGTGTTCTTACAAGTTCGTATGATTATGCATTTTGAACGTTGGGGCAATTTAAAGTGGCAGTTCAGATGAATTTAAATTGTAACCGTCGTGATTGGCCAGAGTTTAAAGAACATTCTTAAGTTAAGTTTTCAACGAATAAGACGGACATCTTGTTATAGGCTGTTCACGGTAAAGTGAGCACATTTTAAGGCCCTTTCAACAGGCACTACCCACTAATAAACAGATTTTATTACAGCTCCAGACGTTAAATTTTGTTAGTGGTGAAATATATACACTGTGTTCATTAGTCTGACAGCAATGATTATATTTAAAAGTACCAGGAAGATACACATCTAATGAAAAGAAAAATTCAGGAGGGCCTTATAAAGTGCTCACTTTGCCGTGAATCGCCTATACGCGACGTCATGCGGCCAGCCCGGGTGGGCTGTGCACGAGGCGTTAAATCTAGATTTTTAATAAGGCAGTCCGAGTTCGAACCCCCTGAAACTGCAGGCCGTCTACCAAAGACAAAGACGCGAGTTGTTTAAAACAATAAGTAGCCCCTTCCGAGTAGATTTCAGGAGGTTAGCTAGAACTCGTGAGACGTTCGTTAAGGTGACAGTGAACTGTATGCTAGCGCCGTAAGCCGTGTGCTTACATACAGGGATGACGTCACCCACGGATGCTGCAGATACAGAGAGATGCCCCGTCGACGTACTTGATCATCGGGAACTTCAAGATCGTCGAAATTCTGAGTTCCATACTAATTCCAGCTAAGAAATTGTAAATAAAGTTTTTTTTTTTTTTTTTTTTTTTTTTTTTTTTTTTTTTTTTTTTTTTTTTTTTTTTTTCCTTAATTCAACCTTCTAGAACATTTCTACTCCACGATGTTGGTGTTCATACGTACCCTACTTTTCAGATACTTACCACGGCAGACATTAACTGAACCCTTGCTCTGCTGCTAGCTAATCGGAAACCGTTAACTGTTAACTGTTAACTGAGAGATGCTATGAATCAGTGAGATACCCATCATGCATGATTTGTCTTCTGAAACGAAATATTTGTTCGTTTTTGTTCACCTCGACCTACAAGCAGCTTAGTTAAGGATGTCCAATTGCGAAAAATTGTTTTCGATATTTTTAGGATATTTTATAAAACTGTTTTATTACATCAAAAAAGTACACTGAAAAAAAGTATCAAAACCTTGGAAAATTAATTTACAGAACTAATAACGGAAAATAGAGCAATTTCTCATTTATACGTATTAACATATAAACTAAACAATTTTGCATAATTATCATGTTTGGCTACAGTTCAGATTTGCTTTAATTTAATTTATAGGCCTATTAGATGAAGAATTTTCATGGAATTTCTTCCAGTGGTTCGGCAATAATTTTAAGTTTTGCAACAAATTTGAAATCCAAAATAGTCAGATGTTAAACCCTAATCTCAGGGGAATAAAATGTCACTCTTCAAAGAAATTTCTTCGTGGCGTTCCTAATCATTCAAAAAACACTTTAGCTCAAATAAAACATTGTACTCGTATAGCATTTTGTAATTTCTCTGGCACAAATTTTATTTTAAAACGCTGATAATTATACTATAAAAGTATGCACGAGTTATTTTTGAACTGATTTGCCATTTTTATCATGTAGTCATTGATAGTGTATCGCAAAACCGAAAAATATCATAAAAATGCAGACAAAATCAGACACTTAAACAGCCTTAAGGGTTCTCCCTATATATTATCACGTGGGTTTAATTGTAAGTAAAGGCTGTTAATGATAAAGTCAGCACTTTGGAAATCAACCTTAGGAAAAAGTCACTGCACCTATTTGCATACACTGTATCGGGCGCACTGAGTGACATGCGCCCAGTAAAGTTGGTAACGATGGAGGGAAAGTAGTTCGATATCTTAACGTCAAATAAAAAGTGTTAGGTAACCATTTGTGATAACTTAAATTATTTCTCTTGCTTTCTGGTTTTTTTTTTTTTTTTTACGAATCGAAGTGTAAAAATGAGCAGATCTGTAAAATATTAATTTTTACTAATAATTTCACAGTTTCACTTGACCTAGACATGAAGAAAGTGATAAAACCCATATCAATGTTTTTTTTACATAAGGCGGAAGAATACACAACGTGCATACAAGTAGATCTTAAGCAGGGCTTTCAAAAGTGCTCATTTTCCCGGGAATAGCCTGTAAGCAGTTTTGTCTATTATAATTTTTTTAATACTATATAATATTTCAATGTAAAACTATTTCCATGACAAAAATTGCAGTCGATATTTTGTTTCCAATTTATAAATTTTGGTTTGAAACATAAATGTGGTCGTTAAAAAGTGCCAAAGTCAGCAAAAATTGCTGTAAATAGCCTCACGTTCACGACGTATATTCATCTGTAAAACAGTGCCCTAAAATGTAACAGTAATGCTGTTGTCTGTTTCTGAACGGATTGTTGTATTTAAACTCTACACCCACCGGTAAAAATTTTGAGGAAGCAACAGAACACAAGCGAAACTTGTTTATGCTATTTTCCCCTCGCCATCGCGATGCTTACTTAGGGTCGGGCGTAATCTCGAGGCGTTTAATTTCTTTGTGCTAGGCAGACCCCTTAAGGATGTGATGGTCGACACTGTTCTTCGTTCTCTTTCCTGTCGATTCCCCTGACTTCTGGTAGTTTTGTTTCTGGGCACCGATTATCGGATCAGCCCTCCTCTATGTTGCCAGGACGGTGAAGTCATTTTGTTATTATTGTCTATTCGCGGATTATACACTTTTTTTTTTTAAATCTAAACTTTGAAAAAAATCACCCCAAGTATGAAGTGTTTGGTTATTTCTTGAATATGCCCTGTGTCACAAGCGTTTTATACCTCTGTTAACATAAAAGTATCTAATTTTTCGTTTACCAATATTAAATTTATAATATTATAACATTTCATTAAAAATAAATATGTACAAAAACAGTGAGAAAACACGTGTGTTGGTAGCTCCTGGTAATAAATAGTTCTCTTATAAGATATTATTACACTTGAGAGCGCACGAATCCGGTGCGTTGTCCTATGGTGTAGTTTTATATAGACTTATATAAGCTTAGTTTGCACGAGGCAAGAGCAATTGCCCGGAAGTAGAACATTTGCAGGGCTTCAGAAAAGTGTGGAGTAACCGTGAATGGAATATAGTGTGCACGGTTTGTGTACGATACAGAAGCGACCATTTCGTTTCCGTATAGTTGCCTATTCTATGCCTTCGCTCCCGCACTCAGTTACACTTGAAATGAATGAGCAGAAACGGGGCACCTAAAAGTAACGCGCGCAAACAAATCGCGAGCTTTGCAAATTCCTTGGGCAAATATTGCCTGACACTCGGTTCGCAGTATGGTTGAGGATTTCGTTCGATATATGGAAAGTACTGTGTAGATAGGCAGATTGCGGTAGATGAGATCGGTGTTACATTTCTCTGCGTATGAGGTAAGTGAAGTGTGAAACTGGAACAACGAAACATGTTAGCAATCGAGCAGAACATTCCGAGGGCATTAGTGCAATGTAAAATCTTAGATTATTTTGAAACGTTCCAACTACCGCATCGAAAAACGAATCATATAGAATGTTCCTGGTTTTTAGTGTGAAATTAACTGTTGATTACAAAGCAATGCGCCAGTGAGTCGTAGGTTTATTTGTAAAACTTATTTACATGAGAACGAGAGGTAACACGATTTGATTTGTTGTCGTATTTCACACTTTGTGCCCCACCTACCAACGGACACGGGAAAATGCTTTTGGGGCAAACTGTGCGAGTAACTACGGGTAAAAAAAATTCCGTTATTTGTTCAAATTAGTGAAAATTCGAGTGGAACATTCTTGAACTGACATACCTCACTTAGTGGAGTGAAGCAGAGTAATTGGTAGAGCTGATTTTCTTATCACGAACAACCTCTGCAGCTAATAAATAACGTGCTCTCGCCTGACTGACTAAACAGTCGAGTCGAACAAGAGAAAGATTGTCCCTCAATGATCAATACCGTAGTCATTCAGAGGAGAAGCTGTGTTGGTTAAGGGGTAAAGAAGAGTATAAAACTGCTATGGAAAAAAAGCGTGAGTTCTTTTGTTATTGTGTAGCCTATCATTTAAACCGATCAGTTGCCCTGGCAGAGCATAATTACTCGACTCTTTGCGAACTCAGCCAGGAAAAACTGAAAAATCAATTGTTCTTCCTTTATTTTAATTTTTTTTGTCGTCTATTCCATTTAAAACCAGTAGCGAAGCAAATGAGGCTAGTTTATTGGCTAACAAAGTAGTATTAGACTTTTATATCTACGAATTCAGAGTAGTTTTATAGGCTTTGACAACCGTGATCTGGGATACATTTTTTATATTAAAACTCGAACACATTATAACGTACAGTATACGGACTAGAGAGTTTACGTATACCGTACACGCATGCAATCTTCAATTAATTCTCGCTCTCTATAATTCTCGCTTAACCTCCCTCACGAAAGTTAGGCGTACGGCGCGGTTAATGAAGAAAA
Source organism: Dryococelus australis (assembly GCA_029891345.1). Classification (NCBI taxonomy): domain Eukaryota; kingdom Metazoa; phylum Arthropoda; class Insecta; order Phasmatodea; family Phasmatidae; genus Dryococelus; species Dryococelus australis. Next base: position 26,051,164 of record CM057006.1, on the reverse strand, counting down.
TCGATATCACACGCTGATTGCAAAAGTTTCCTCGTTCGCATACTCGTGTCCAACTTTATGGCGAGTTTTAAATTCGTCGAAGGCAGAGACGGAAATAAATGTTCTCTGTAGTACATCGAGGGTAAGTATACTCTCACACTGACGATGGACAAAGGACGAAAACACATACCGAAATGAGCGAATAGGAATTCCTATATTCTAAATATCGCAAATTCGTTGGTATTTCTGGGTGGGGGGGGTACAAGGGATCGCCACCTGCAGCCATGCTCTCATTATGTGTAAAATACTTATACAGTTATACCTTATTAAATCGTATCAAATATTTTTATCAGTATATCTTCCAAAATGTCTTTTTATGTTATCCTGTTTATCATGATATAGGCTATTCACGATAAAGTGAGCACTTTTGGAATCAACATTTGAAAATAGTCACTGCTCCTACCTGCATATTTTTGAACGGGCGCGCTGAGTGACATACGCCTAGTAAAGTTGGTAACGATGAAGGGAATGAAGTTCCATATCTTAACGTCGAACAAAAAGGGTTAGGTAACCATTTGTGATCACCTAAATTATTTCTTTCGCTGTCTGTTTTCTTTAATGCAGCTAAGTGCAAAAATGGGCCGATTTGTAAAATAGTTACTTTTATAATTACTTCACAGTTTCACTTGACCAAAGCCTGAACATTATGATGAGACCCATGGCAATGTTAGTTTTACGTATGGTGGAAGTATACACAACGTGCATACAAGTAGATCTTAAGAAGGGGTTCCAAAAAGGATCAGTTTACCGTTAACATCATATATCAGAAAGTACTGAAAACAGTACATTCAAAGCACTAGCACAATGACCGTAATTGATAAACAAATAAATTCAGTTTGTCTCTATTGAACTAAAAAATTATGAAGCATGGCCTTATATGGTAAATGCTATCCTTCGTTAAAAGTATGTTCGCCAGATATCTTGAATGCTTCCTTGAATACTTAACCAGTGACACTTCAAAATTTGTGGAAACCATTTCTCCTTTTTATCATGAACCGATGGAAATAATTTTCAGAGTAATGCATACCTCCATGTAAATTTATATTTCTAGACTGTTAAAAAAAAAACCTTCATTTTACGGAAAAGTGCTGGTAAAAATTTATCCAGAAGTGTCCGTAAACTCTCCGTAAAATTACGGACACATTGATTTTCAGAAACGGACTTTCCGTAAATCTCACGGAATATCTCCGTTAATTTCCAAGTTAGTTTTCTGTACTTTCCGTTAAAAATAAATAGAGAAAATGAAAATGTCTTTAATTTTCGTTGTGTGGGTGTTCTACCGTGTATAAAAATGATATTAAAAGAGTTGAAATATTTTGTACTTATGCGAAGTTTGAACCCGAGTCAAATAATTACCAGCCTATAACTCTAGCCATCTTTCCCGTTTTTTTTGTTAGTAAAGATGTTCTCACAAACAATACACAGGGGTGTTTACCCTTAACCGATTATATATTATACATTCAAATACACAATATAAACAATAACAAAATACGCAATAAAATATCTACACAATTCTTACATGGGGGCACAAAACGATATGAATATTTGGTGAACTGGTTTTACTGACAAAGTCGAAGAACCAGACTTCAGTGTTTTCTGAAAATAATGGAATATTATTGTTTTGATATCCTCTGGTGTTGGAAACTGGCCCAGTTTTGCAGACAGCTCACAATCCACTACACGGCACAACCGAGGACCTAGAGCATGTGAGGCGCGCGTGTTGGCCACTTTTTTGTGTTAAATTTCTCTATTATATGCTAACCACTTTATATATATACACACACGCATACACAAATATAGATGTACACACACAGCATTATTTAACGTGAGGGGTAGCGCACGGCGTACACCCCGACACTGGACACTGACCTATAACACTACCCCCTATCAACGATTACTACTGGAACATTAAGGTGTACACTTGTAATGACCGAGGGGTGGGCAGCGCACGGAGTACACCCAGACACGTGACGCTGACTTATAACACTACCCCCTATCAACGATTACTACTGGAACATTAAGGTGTACACTTGTAAGGACCGAGGGGTGGGCGGCGCACGGCGTACACCCAGACACGTGACGCTGACTTATAACACTACCCCCTATCAACGATTACTACTGGAACATTAAGGTGTACACTTGTAATGACCGAGGGGTGGGCAGCGCACGGAGTACACCCAGACACGTGACGCTGACTTATAACACTACCCCCTATCAACGATTACTACTGGAACATTAAGGTGTACACTTGTAAGGACCGAGGGGTGGGCAGCGCACGGCGTAAACCCAACCTTGGCAATATACACGCACTTCCTGTAGGCGTAAACGTCAGAATGAAAATAAAAATTTGCCGTACCACTGACGCAATGTGCCACGCCGCGCCATGTTCCACCTATCTTGACGAAGAAGCTGGACAAAGTCTTGAACTGTCACCTGTGTCGAACGGTCCACCAAAGAAACCGATCGCATGAAGTACAAACCAGGCCGCAGCTCTTCGTCGAACTGAGGGCAAGGTGAATAAATCGCAATAAGTATGTGCGTGTCGCTGACATCTCCACGTTCATCGCGAATTATTTTTGGTACTCGTACGCGACACCACTGCCAGATTCGAGCTGCATAAACACAGGAAATTACCCTATGAAGGGCCGTGTCGGTGTTGCCACACAGCGGGCATGCAGGGTCAGCTGTCAGGTGAATGCTGTATTTACGATGCTGTGTTGCCACGATATTATTGTAGAAGCCGAATGCCGCAGCTCGAAGATACGAGGAAAGGTTAGGATCATCAAGTATTTTCCATGGGTGCCTCCAGCGGATGGTTGGGGTGCGATTCACAACAGATGGTATGACTGCCGACATTTTGGAAGCCCGAATGTACAAATATCTCGCTGATGCGACTGTCCCTTCCGGTAAGTGTTCTACTAGAGTTGCGAGTGCTTCCTTTGCCTAACGTTATTGAAGTGGGGTGCGTCTAACTTCAGAACACTTCATTTTCTGTATTGCTGAGTAAATGTCCTCTGGGCGTAAAACTGTTGCAATTGCTGAAGACTGATAGAAGGCCTCACACTTCAAAACGTGATTTATAAGACTCAGGCCTAAGTCTTGTAAGGAAAGATCATGTTGCAGCCTAGACAATTTAAACATACAACATTTCCACAACATGCGACCAACAAATCTGTAGTATTTGTGCACTTTATTGACGTAGTAGTGGGAATATATGGGTCACATACCACAGCTTCGCAATTAAGAATTTATTTATTAAAGTAACCCTCTGTATAATATTTGTACGACGATAATTCATTTCTATTTGACGATCATAGAGTTTATTTATTGTCATGTTCAAGTTATAATGCAACATATGAGTGGCGTCTGCGTGGAAGTGAGAAACAGTTTAGGACAATTCTGGTGCCCATCGAGTTAAATAGCTTCAATTTAATCTTCTGTTACATTTAAAAACGTATCAATCCATTCATGTAATTCCATGGCCGAAGGTCGTTTGACAAACACTATACGCAAGGTATTCACGCGCACATTAGACATGTTGGACAAACATAGACGGGACTGACACTAATATAGAACTATCACTACTCGCGTCGGAACAGAGCCCCGTTTAAGAGCGGTGGGCGACAGAACTCTGCACACTGGACGCGATGTTAACTCAGCCGCTGCTCGGCCACTTGAAAATCGTGGTATAACTTTTATATTCGTATTTGAAAGACAAAAGAAAAAATTAAGTTTCTATTAAATTTTTAGTGTAATTTTAGTGTTGCCAAATGTTACAGACGCCTGATGCTAATTTTTTTTTATGTTTGAAGGAATAGCTCATAGTCGCGTGGATAACCTTAACTGCCGCAGAAACGATAATTTTCTTGTTACAGTGGCGAAGAAAACTTCGTGTAGAATCGGCATTGTTCATCGCCGTAACTCGAAGCCAAAGGGAATACGGAGACTTTCCGTATATTGTATTTACGGACTTAACTCCGTTTTTTTTTGTCATTAGGGATTGCCTTTCCGTATATACACTGTAAATATACGGACATTTTTAACAGTGTAGTGGTAAAATTATATATTTTCAGATAATTGCCACATTTTAAACCTCTTCCCTCCGGCTCCTTCCGAACTACCAGCAGGTGGGCCCTCGCATCAATATGGTGATTCAAAATAGGGGTGAGGGGACAAGCCCCACTGCACCTTTCCTCTCGCCATAGTGGAGAATCCTCTCCACTATGGTTAAGCCAGTGCCAATCTTCACAACAGAAATGCCAGATCCCACTCCTTCTCTACTCGTATTTCTCTTCCCACTAATAAAGAGGATGGTTCCTATAACTTGTTCACGGTAAAATAAGCACTTTTTAAGGCCCCGCTAAATTTTCCCTTTTAGCAAATTTCAACGTTTCCACCACTTTTTTAAATATAAACATTGCCATGTGGCTAGGGACCTGCAAAATTCTCACTATTACTTGGCATCGGGCTATGCTTCACTGTAGTGTATATACTCGAGCCGCCGTCGTTTATCCATTGGCTGCAGCCTGGGTGTGAAGTCACGCCCTTTCTGAGTGAACTGCACGTGATTGGGGCACACAGCAGTGAAGTGTTAACTTATTGGCGCAGAGTTACCAAGGGCGTGTCAAATAAAGTATGCTCCAATGGCAAACCTATTGAAAAGGTACACGTGCTTCAAGTTTAACGTGTTCCGAAATAATAACGCGAATTTTACAGGTCTCTACATATGGCCAATAAACTTAGTGTATAAATTCCATCACTCCCAAAAGTTAACGTCTGAAGCTGGCATTAAATATATTTATTAATAGTTATTGCCTATTGAAAGGGCCTTAAAAAGTTCTCACTTTACTGTGAACAGCCTATACCTATATGTATCCTGCAGCATTTTCTATTAATGCATATAACACTTTATAATTGTTTCATGTCGGAAGGGTTTGTACGGTGTCTATACTGGTATTTCCAACTTCTGTTCTTAGTTATAGGTTAACCATAGGTATACCTAGGGAGGTAGTCATGGGCCCCAAACGCAGCCATGGCTACCCAATTCTTCTCTGCCGTAATGCATCCCCACTTGCATGGATCTCCTCTCCCCCTCACCCAAGGTGTAAGGGGCTGAGCCCTGAGACGCATCTAGCTCTCATCCCTACCTCGGACGTACATCTAACATTTAGAATTAGGGTAGGTTTGGAAAAAAACAGGTAGCCCTTGCCTTTTAATTGCTGCACAATTGCTTCTTAATGTAAAATTAGGACTCTAACCTTTTAAAAATTAATCCTACGTATTACTTATTTAATTGTTTCCTGAATACTCCTTGTAACACAAGTGTTATATACTTGTTTACATAAAGTATCTAATTATCGGTAAACTTTAACTTGTATTTTATCTGTAAATTATTATGTTTCGTTTGTAATTAATATGAATAGATTGAGAGGGAAAATAGGTGTATTGGTAATACCTAGTAAGAAATACTTCCCATGCAAAATATTATTAGACCGAGTGCGCACAAATATAGTGCAATGTCCCTGTGGTGTAATTGTCTAGACTTGAGTTAATTTTTTTGCATGATGTGGTTTAGAATAGCAACATTTTCTGTGGTTGCAGTACGTTCTTGGGATACGGCTGAGAACACCAACACGCAAGAAGTGTCTGAGCTATCATTTTAAAGATTTGTACCGGAAAAAAAAAAAGATAATTGTGAATGCCTAGTGAAGTCTTTTGTAAATAGCTGCTTCAATGATCGCGTCGCTTAGCTTGTTTCTTTATGTTGTTTTTGGTATCCATCATTATCGGCTGATTATCTTTGTGTTTTGCACAGCAATTTATAGTTTGTTGTATACATTAGCAGTTACTAGAGACTTGCAAAATTCGCGTTATTATTTGGGGACACGTTATACTTCAATCACTAGTACCTTTTCGCTACGTTTGTCATTGGGCCACATTCCACGTGACACGCGCTGGGTGATTCTGCGCCAATGAATGAACACAAATCATGCGCAGACCTGTCAGAAGGGGAATGACTTCAAACCTGGGCAGCATCCAATGAACACACGAAGACGGCTCGATGATATACAGGACTGTGGAGTCCAGCGTGACAACAAATAATGACGCGAAGTTTGCATGTCTATAGCAGTTACGTTTCTGGCGCTGTGTAAACGTTCTGTTATTTATTGTCTGTATGTCAGCCTTGCTAACATTATACCGACTGCATTCGTCACAGTCAAAACACCCAATTTTCCAACTGCTTTATCTTTAAAAAAATATATATTTATGTTCTGGTTTATTGCTGGGCCTTGCCTCTGTGTAGACGGCGAGGACATTTCGCACAGTGGAAACAACAGCCTATAAGTACGTCACGACACTGGGGAACACATAGAATGGTCCCGAGTGAACACTAAAAACTGTGATACATTTTGTTAAGCCCCTGTCACACTGTCAAATTATTCCTTCAAAATTCTTCCCATAAGTTTGGTCAAATAAAATAGGACAGTTATGACGTCATCGAAACGTTACAAACGCCGCCATATTTGTCTGTGAAAGTTAGATGGCTTTAGTTTCCATCAAACATTATAAGATTGGAAGAGTTCTAGAATTTCTTTGATGTTTTACGGTCTCAGCCAATCAAAATTTGTTGACAAAATGGTAACGTATTCCGATTTTTTATACAAAAAAGGTGACGTATTTGGTATTTCGTATTTCGTATCTTGTATCTGGCGGATGTTAGCAAAAATACAAAATGACAAAATCCGCGTCATATAAATTTTCGTCTTCAAAATATACACGCGAATTCGTAATTAAAACTTTTTCCAAAACAAATAAGTGTTCATAAAATACCATAGACATGTTTTAAAAAGTAAGCAAGTGTTCTGCTTCGTTTATATGTTTCGTAACAAATTTTTTTAAAGTTGTCATTTCATAAATTATTATAATATTATTTATTAACATATTAACAGCGTTCCGGTAACGATTGTGGAAATAACACGTCCGGTTTAAGCATTAAATTGGGATAAGATTAATTTTCACTGTTAATGTAAAAATGCATGGCCACGAGTGTTAACCATCTGACTGTCGGGAACGTTCGAATTGAAAATCACGAAATGACAAATTACAAAATAACCGAATTTTCACATTTCGGACACGGCCTCAGACAAGTCTCGTCGAGTGCTTTAAAGTTGTCGCGCACGCCAGAAACGCCATTTCGTGGCACTCCAAAGACGAGCGGCTAAAAACGGATTTTTCAACACGCAGTAGCTCAACATAGACGCATCATCAGAGACATAGAAAAATACCCAAGGGGTCCGGCACTGAACCTACCCACAAACATTTCACCAATCAGATAATAGGGCCACCGCTGAAATTCCCTTAAGTACACGCAATGCAACGAGAACACTGCACGCCGGTTCAGAGCCTTGGGCTTAGCGGCGATGGCGCACTTGATGGGCGTGGTAGTATCGCCCTTATCGCTGCCGCACTTCCCGGCCTCAAACCTCCAGAAACCATTCTGGCCACAGTAGTGCTGTTAAAGGCCGTCCACAATAAAGTGAGCACTTTAGAAATGAACCTTAGAGAAAACTCTGCCGCTGCATGCATTTATTTTAATGGTTGCACTGAGTGACGTTCGCCCAGTAAAGTTGGTATAGGCTATTCACGGTAAAGTGGGCACTATTTAAGCCCCTCCCAACAGGCCTTAACCACAAATAAATGTGTTTAATTGAAACCTCAAACATTAACTTTTGGACGTGGTGAAAATATACACTGTATTTATCTGTCACATGTCAATGTTGATATTTAAAAGGGGCTGTAAGATAAATAATTGGTTAGAAGAAAAATTTAGAAGCCCTTAAAGAGTGCTCACTTTACCGTGAATAGCCTAAAACGATGCAAGGAAAGTAGTTCCATATTTTGACTTCGAATAAAAAGTGTTAGCTAACCATTTTTGGTAGCTAAAAATTATTTCTTTCGCTCTCTGTTTTTTTTTTCTAAATGCGTACAAGTATAAAAATAAGCAGATTTGTGAAGTATTTACTTTCCTAATAATTTCACAGTTTCATTTGACCGACGCATGAATAACGTGGTGAGGTCCACGACAATGGTAATTCTACATAAGGCGGAAGAATACAAAAAATGCATACCAGTAGCTCTTAAGCAGGGCTTTCAAAAGTGCTCATTTTACCGTGAAAAACCTATAGCCATGGGATATACTTTTTAGGGGTTGGGGGAGGAAGCGTTTCAGACGAAAGAGAAATTTCTACCCCTTGGAGACTCCCCCAAAATCCGTATCGCAGTCGATGCTGGGCACACACGGAATCATCCCCCCCACCCCACCATTCGCCACCCGCCCTACAGGGTCCCAGAGGAAGCCAACAAGCTCAGACTTGACCCACTGGAAGTCCGGGGCCTACATAGGACACTAACAAGTCCCTTGGGGCGGCGAAGTGTAAGCACTCGCAAGTCGACGCCCAAGGTATCCACCCACTCGAAGGGGTTGAAAAGGAGGGGGTTGGCGGGCAAACAAGGAAGGCTGTGCGGGCTCACCCCGCCTATAGCCCCACCCCCACGAGCTAGCGACTTGAAATCACTGCAGCCCGGCAGCCCACCCTTTAACCTCTGCCAGAGCAAACATCCCTGGCGATGATTGTGTTTGCCATACCTGGAGACAGGGCGAGGGTAAACACCATTACAACTTGCGGCGGTCCCTCGGCGGAGGCCTCGCGCGGTATTCGGCGAGGACGGTTTTGCACCGGTGGAAGGTGGGAGCCGTCTGATGCGGAGGCAATTCCACTAACGTCTCGCTCGGATGACAGCCATTCGCCGACCTTGAAGTCTCGTTCGTCATGCGGGGCGCGATTTAGCGACCAGAAGCTGCCGCTAAAGACTGTTCACGATAAAGTGATCACTTTAGAAATGAACCTTAGAAAAAAGTCACTGCCCTTGCATGCATGTATTTTAATGGACGCACTGAGTGACATTCACCCAGTAAAGTTGGTAACGATGGATGGAAAGTAGTTAAATATCTTAATCTCGAAACGGAAGTTTTCGTAACCATATGCGATAACTTAAAATTATTCCTTTCGCTTTCTGTTTTTTTTTTTTTTAATGCAACTAATTTTTAAAATGAACACATTTGTAAAGTATTTACTTTCTTAATAATTTCACAGTTTCATTTGACCGACGCATGAATAAAGTGATGAGACCCATGGCAATGTTAATTTTACATTAGACAAAGGAATTCACAACGTGTATAGAAGTAGATCTTAAGCAGGGCTTTCAAAATTGCTCATTTTACCGTGAACAGCCTGTAAGCAGGTTTATAACGTGTGAAAAGCGGCAGATTTTAACACCGGGTTTGTGCAGAGAAGGGAAATCAGAGAACACAATATACGGGATTTTTTTTTTTACGATGGTTAACAGTTAGGTCGTAGAGGCCCTATGAATCTTGCACACACTCTAAGGAATTGTTTTAAAATTTACTACATTAGTGTACACGTAGAGTGGAAAAGCGCTAATGGTAGAGATTTCTTTTTCATACACGCGTGGTAGCTTTCCTACATATGCTCGAATGTGATTTTATTGGCTGCGATGACGGGAGGATGTTGATAGGTGGTGCCGTGTGTGTGGTGTGTGTGTGTGTACTACAACGAGGAGGGGTCAAAGGCCCCCCCCCCCCTTCAGAAATATAATGTTGGGGCCCCATTCAAGAGGGTGGCGGTGGACATTCTCGGACCACTACCAATCACCGAGAGAGAGGAATCGGTACCTTCTGGTAGCACAGGACTATTTCAAAAAGTGGTTGGAGGTCACACCGGTGCCAAACCAAGAGGTTGGAACGACAGCTGATGCACTTGTAGATCATGTTTTCTCCCGGTTTGGAAAGCCACTTGATAATCATTCTGATCAAGGACGAAATTTCGATGCAACTCTTTTTCAAGAGTTTGCAAGGATTTTAGGAATGAAGAAAACTCGTACGGCAACATTACATCCTCGGTCGGATGGATGATCGAGATTGTAAATCGTGCCCTGGAACAGTATCTGGCGATATTCGCAGAAGACAACCAGAAAGATTGAGACTCCAAGGTATAGGCTGTTCACGATAAAGTGAGCACTTTTTAAGGCCCTTACAAAATGCGTTAACCTCTAATAAATATATCTTATTGCAGACTCGGGCATTACATTTTGGTGGGGGTGAGATGTATACACTGTGTTTAGTGGTCACATTGTCATGTTTATAATAAAAAGCGGCAGGAAGATGGAAGTTGAATGAAAGGAAACATTTATAAGGGCCTTTAAAAGTGCTCACTTTACCGTGAACCGCCTATACCCTTATTTATCGTGGCATATCGTTCCGCAGTCCACAAGTCTACAAAGGTAACAACTTCAAGGATGCTGTTTGGGAGAGAGCTCCGCCTCCCTTGTGACCTACCGTTCGGACGTCCATTGGAAGTAGAATCAGCCATCTCATGATATGCAATTAAAATACATCAGAAGTTATTCGACATTCATGAGTCTGCCCGTAGGCACCTTAAAATTAACAGTGACAGAATGGAAACACGATATGACGGGATAATGCTTGAAGAGGCTTTTCAAAGACAGCTGGTGTGGGTGTTAAACCCTCAAGAGGCGGAAGGGAGATTGCCCGAAGCTACAGAAATGCTGGGAAGGCCGTTAAAGGATCCTGACACAGATAAATGATGTGGTTTACCGGATTTGTCGACGGGGATCTCAGGCGAAGCCTAATGGAGCGTTTACACGACGATAGAAAATCGCGATAATTCCTATCGCGAGAGCTACTCTCGCATTTCTACATGCGTGTAAACTTCACGATAGTTACTATCGCACCGTCGCGATAGTAATATCGAGACATCAGCTCGTGCCAGAACACGCAACTATCGTGTAAATATTGTAGTGTAAACCGTGTAACATCACTATCGTGATAGTGCGGGTCACAAATTTGTAGATTTATCACATTGACGGTAACATTGGCGAATTATTTTGATTATGTTAATATCTGTCGCAGGTTTTTACACTATCGGACGGTATGACATGACGTATATTATCATATAGGAGTAGCTAGAAATAGTTGGTTCTAAGTCACCTGGCGTCAGGCGGTGGAGCCGTGGAGCCTAACTAACATATTACCAGGCGTCAGGCTGTGGACCCTAGGAGCGAGAATTTCCCTTTTTCCCCCTTTTCCCGGCCAAAATGGTCGATTTAACGTACAAAACGCCATTATTTCTCTTTTCCCCTCAAATTTCCCGAATTCCCCTCCTCCGGCGGTGGCCATATTGGCAACCAGTGCCATAAAGTGCATTTGATCAATTTCGCGCATTGTGGCTGAGGTTTGTTCAATGTGGCCGAATCGGTCGGATCTTCACTCAAAGTCGGAGCTTCTCATCCCCGGCAACCGTCTTGGTAACGACGACCTGTGTCTACCCAGGACAATTGGCCATCAGCTGAGGATGTAGATCATTTTGGCAGCTAGCGCCTCGCCTGCGACGGTGATGGGCCATTAAGGCGTCGCGAACAATCGGATTTCGTGTAAAACTGCCTCCTCCTTAAGCATGTGTGTGTACGTGTGCGCATGACATTCATAAGCATAGTTGGCTATAATTTCCGAACAGTTTAAGTTATAGCTGTCAAATTCATAACATAGGCATCCTACCCCGACTAGGATAAGGGTCTCGGGGTCAAATAATAAGCATAGTTGGCAGTTATTTCTGAACAATTTAATTTATGTCAAATTCATAACATAGGCATCAACCACGACTAGGAGAAGGGTCGCGGGATCAAATATGCCCAATGTCAACTTATAAGCACAGTTGGCTATAATTTCCCTAACCATTTAAGTTATAGTTGTCAAATTTATAATATAGGCATCCGCCCCTACTAGGAGAAGGGTCGCAAGGTAAAATATGCCATATGTTAACTTATAAGGTAAGGTGGCTGTAATATCCGAACAATTTGAGTTATATTTGGCAAATTCATAACATAGACATCATCCACTACTAGGAGAGGGGCCACGGGGTCAAGTATGTCCTATGTAAGTGTATAAGCATAAATGGGTGTAATTTTCGAACAGTTTGAGTAGCAGCCGCTGCAGGGGATTTCCCCCACCCAGGCACAGGAGCCTCTCACCCTGCAGCAGCAGCTCAACCACGACTAGGAGAAGGGATGAAGGGTCAAACCTGCCCTATGTCAACTTAGATAGAATAATAAGTGGCTTTAATTTCCGAACCATATAACATAGGCATCAATTGTAAGTGTGTGGGGAGTCACCCTGTCAGCACTTCCTACTCGTCGGCCTGCTGGCCGCCATCGTGGGCACCCAACAACTTCGGCGACCGTCATTGTACAAATAGTCGTCGTCGTTGTTGGCGCATTGCCCGCCCCACCACCAGCCGCCAATATGTTAGACAGTACGACTTCCAAGCTTCAGCATTCAGACGTCATCAGTACCAAAAACGACAGTCGTCGTTGGCGCACTGCCCGCCCCAACACCCAGCCGCCAATGTGTTAGACAGTACGACTTCCAAGCTTCAGCATTCAGACGTCATCAGTACCAAAAACGACAGTCGTCGTTGGTGTACCGCCTGCCATCGTGGCCCACCCACGCCACCGCCCGTCAGTGTGCAAATGGACGCCATCGGCGCACTTGTCACCAACCACCATTTTGCTAGACAGTGTGTCTTGCAAGATGGTGGACCGAATTGGCAGACCAGGAAGTTCTGTCGTTCGAACCGTTTAGAATACAAATTAATAGCCCAACCTATTGGCAAGGAAACAATATGTCCACGAACTCAAAAGAAAGCATCATAAATTTAACTGTATAAACCGGGTACACACACTTTCTCACGCACACGCACGCCCTCTTGCACGCACGAGTTATCAGCCCACACCTGAGGTATCAGTGAATACTCGTAGGTCGCGAGCACATCTCGTCGTCGACGTGACCTCGCTGGAAGCAGAGACCGCAATTACCAGTCCCGCCTTTCCATGCATGGTAATTACCGACCAAGTAATGCATCTTCCCCACCACCTCCCCTTGTCAACGTACTTACCGGTATACTTTTGAGAGGAAATAATGCTTGTGCCCCGATCCAACCTCGAGGTATCGCTGGTTCGATTCTCGTAGAGAGTGGTAATACAAGTCAACATAAAATCTGACATGTTGTATACAATGGTGTTAGTAATTACAGAAAGTCAGTCCCCAACCTACACTAGCGTACCAAGCCTACGCACACAGACACACACACACCTTATCACACACACGCATATGTATTGCACAAGCGATGGCTAGACAAGACCATACATCATATTCCATTCGACAAAAGCCATGCAATTCCATCACTGATACAAATAGACAGGTTGGCCGAGCAGCCTAAGACGTCTGATATAAGCTCCGGTTCAGCTAAAAGGGAGCGTGGGGTCGATTCCCCACACCTGACACTTTTTGTTCTGTAACCTACTTGAATAAATGCATTATTCCAGGCTCGATTTCCGTTGAAAGTGCATGCTGACATGCCTGCAGACAATCATTGTAATTACAGGGTCTACAGTTACAGGCAGCCAGACTTTGCCGGCTGTGCCCGAACCTTCAATGCATATACCAAGTCTTTGCAATTACAAGTAGTCATACTCTACCCGAACGTTCAATGTATGTTCCACGAGTTTGAAATTACAAGCTGTTGGCCCTTCCCGAACCTTTAATGTATGTAGTTAGACAGTTACGTCCAGCAGCCCAGCTGTTCCACTATGATAACTGCGATGTTGTGTTTACCCATAGTGACAAGTCTCGAACCCACGTTCCTACAGGCAGCTGTTTTGTTTCCCCAGACATCCGCTAGAGTGCACGAAAGGAAAAATAGCTATAAAAAAATGGGTACCTCCTGTATCGTCAAGAGCAAGGAGCCCTGGCAGGTATTACAATATCAACGTTACCAGTTGTGGAAATACCTTTACTAATACACGACGCCGCCTGCAGTGGGAACCTGCCTAAAGAAGGTCATAGCACACGATGCGAAATAAAAGATGTTTACATTAATCATCATGTAAGTAATTAACACTCTGAGTTACATACAGCATTCAGCCTTACCAGTTTTCACTGTAAAACGTGTATTTCAAACACACTGCATGCGTGCATTCCTCTCACGCCCGCCTTTGTGCTGAGTATGCCGGCAGTGTGCGGGAGGCAGCAGGGAGGAAAGGTCAGCCGCTTGACCTATCTGTGTGACATAACAACTATTACAGACAGTGTTCATATGTCACCATTAACCCAAGTAAATGCTGTGCACCGAGCACTTTTTTAAATCCCTCCTTTACAGATAGTCATATATTGTACTCACAGTCATACTCTCTCTCCAACCTACACTTGCTCCTTCAATGCTCGTAGCTAGTCTGAGCCCCTCCCCCCTCCCCAACCCTCTTGGGGCCAGGCGGCACCCACAGCACTCGTGGTTCGTCGTCCTGTACCGAGACTTCCGTGCATGTAATGAAGAACAGTGATACTATATCTCATATACGTTCGAGCAGCCATTACCGAAGTTAGACATGACCAGACCGTCCTCGGCAGAACATATTCCGTACGAAACGAGTTAAACTATACCGGCCTACACTAGCAGCAGAACACGTCCGACCTACCACACAAGCAACATGAGAATCTGTAAGGCTACCTCAAGCGACACGCCAGGGTGGCAGACCAGTCGAGTCACACATGCATGTCCCTCCTTTTACTAAAGGAAGTCAGTTATACAGTACCTAGTGCCAGAACTCTACGCACATATGATACAACATACACGTAAACCATTAGTCAGGAATGAAAGACGTCACCGCTACACGCAGGGCAAGAACTGCAAATAGTACATGTACATTTTTTGCATACGAACCATTTATAATGCTAGAACTGTAAGCTCATTACGAATTTAATTATCCATGAATCGCTCAACACAAAATGTACGAACCTTCTAATGATGAGTAAGGAGGTAGCACAACACATGCATTTCAACTATGTATGTATTCAGCTTTTAGAAGATGCAAAAAATATATAAAGAGCAGAGGTTTGCCTTAACTGGTGTAGGAGTGCACACCTGTATGTCGCGAGCATATTTCGTAGTGGTCGTCGTGAACTCGCTGGAAGCAGACACTACAGTGACCGTTCTGCCTTTCCGCACATGACATACATTACCGACCAAGAAAGCAACTTGAGACCTGCGAGTACTAAGAGTACATTACTACCAACCTTGACAAAACATACATACTTGTTACATGTGCCATTGAAAGGTACTACAGCATGTACCCTGATGGCAGTGGAGAGATTGCATCATCCTTGAAAATACGGTATCGTAGGTTCAATTCCCATAGAGTCCAATCATTTCAGAGGTAAAAAATAAATAAAATTGGTGTTAATGCTCACCAACATAAAAGTAGTCATTGCATTTTTGCCTGCAGTGGATAGGCAATGTATGTTATTCGCCGGGAAGTGAGTGGAAGTATTGCAGCAAGACATTCGCTAACAACACCAGAAATACCTTTAGTAAACACCATAATACACGTCGTCACATACGCCCGTAGTGATAGCATGCCTAAAGAAGACCGTCGCACATATGCATGCACGTTCACGACGACATTAAAGTTGCCATTGGTTTTTCAGCCCAACATTCAAGGCATTCCAGTGTGATAACTACGATGCTGTGTTTACCCGCAGTGATAACCTGTATAGACATAACAAGAAGTGCAACGGAAATGTTCGTCGTTCATCAGGAAGCGACTGCATGCATTTCAGCTAGACATTTGCTAACCGCACCAGTGGAAAATATTATAAAGATACTAACTGATCATTTGCAATAACAATATGATTTACACATGTGTTAATTTCAATGCTGTAAATTCGAATAAGAGTGCCTTGATTGCTCACAGCAGGAATTACTCGAATGAAGACTAAGTTAAACATGTAAGATGAATGGACGTAAAGAGGTTGAGCGTTCGAATTGCCATTCTCGCAGGCTAGACAGCGAACGATCGGATAAGGTAACATATTTCAGTCCATCAACTATGCCGACCTATGCATCATACAGCCAGCAGTCATCTACTGAGACAACCCGAGACGGGCAATGCAAACTACCATACCATGTGAACAGTATTTATAGGCATACATAATGTAAAACATACGTCAGTTCGTCGGTGGGTGTGGCGGAAAGGTGATCATTACAACTTCATTCATCTACTACGATCGTGTACTCTGCTACAACATGAAGACGGAATCAATGGTTGAAGACTTGTCACCTGTAACACGGCCAACATTGGCAACAGCAATGGACCCCGAAGAATCGCTAGAAACATTACGGTATCCCTGTTACCACTGCGATCGCATACTCTGCTGCCATATGAACATGGTATCAATGGTTGAAGACTTACCATCTATAAAACCACCAGCATCGACATCAGCAATGGGTCCTGAAGAGTCTTTGCAACCATTAAATTATGAATGTTACTACTGTGGAAATACTTTTAGCCATAGATGTAATGCACGCCGCCATGAAATTAGTCATTGCCTGTTCAGCCCAGCATACAAGGCGTTCCACTGTGATAAGTGCGATGCATAGCTTACCCGCAGCGATAACCAATAAATACCTAATAAGATGTGTTAAGGAAATGTTCGACATTCATTGGGAATTGAGTGCAAGTATTGTGGCAAGACATTCGCTAGGCACACCATTGCCATATGTCATGAAGAGAGTCACTGTCCATTTGCCACTGCCTACAAGATCTGTCCCTGTGTAAGCTGCTGATGTGCATTATATACAAATAAGAGTGTCTGTAATGCTCACAGCAGAAAGTATTTTGCACAAAAAACGGTCATCATTAATGTTTATGCTCGAATAAAGAATAAATTGAGCATGCATCTCATATTAGTATGCTGTTTTATAACATGTCTGTAAATAAAGGTGAAGTGTATAAAATATGACAATTTTATTCATCTTACAAAACCCTGCTAATATTAGGTCCACCTCCATCTCTATAAAAATTCAACAGATTTTGTCCAAGTCTGAAAGTGAATTAATGGAGTAGGTCGATGTATAACCACTGATAATTGTAGGCTTGGTACACGGGTGCACATAGGTCATGAAGACAGAATATGGCCACCTGTAAATACAAGTCCAATGCATATTACGCATGCTAATCAAGACCAAGAGAGTCCTGGCTAGTACCGTAGAATAGTACATGGTTTCCTTACGAACCGATCAGAATGAAGTCATCAAATTCAGATTATAGCCAAAACTCACTTCACTAGCAGTGGAATGTAACCAACCTAGTGCGGCAAACTATCAACTCGTGAATCTGACAGGTAGCCAAGGGGTCGATGATGGTGTCGGCAGCTGAAGGCCACAGCTGCCATCTTGGACCAGAACTTCCTGCTCTGTCAATCTGATCCGACATATTGGAAGTTGCTCTGTCTAGCAACATGGCGGCTGGTGGCCATGTTGGTGGTTAGTACAGCGATGACTGCCATTTGAAAAACATGGCGCCCGCTGGTGGTGGGCGGTCAGAAGTTTGAATGTTGGCGGCCATGTTGGTTGCCAGCATCCATTTGCCAAATTACAGCTGCCGGTGACAGGTGGCCAGAAGGGCCGGTGGCCATGTTCGCGGCCAGTGCAAGGACGAACACCATTTGCACAATGTCGACCTTGACCTGACCTCGGATGACATGCGACCTTGACCTAGACCTCTGAACAGCATTTCGAACTTACTTAGCCATTTGCAAAATGGTGGCCGCCGGTGGCGGGTGGCCATAAGTCTGAATGGGGGTGGCCATATTGGTGGCCAGCAGCAGGCATGTGCAAAATGGTGACTGCCGGTGGTGGGCGGTCAGAAGAGCCAGTGGACATATTGGCAGCTAGTGCAGATCCTCTCTCCCTCAACGACTTATCGGTGTGTGAGTGTGGATTTGCACCGTCATGCTGTCCAGAACTTCCTGCTCTGTCAATACGGTCTCCCATATTGGAAGTCGTACTGTATAGCAAAATGGTGGCTAGTGATGGGCGGCAATGTTGGCGGCCAGTGCGTCGACGATCTCCATTTGCAAAATGATGGCCGATGGCGAGTGGCCATGGCAGCAGCCAGTACACCAGCAATGACTGACATATTTGCTGTAAGGATTAAGACTGAATGGCAAATCTCGGATGTCGCACTGTCTAACAAAATGACAACTGGTGGTGGGCGGCCATGTTGTCAGCCAGTGCGCCGGCAGAGACCATTGGCGACCACCGGTGGCGGGCGGCCGGAAGTCTGAATGCGGGTGACCATGTTGTAGGGCAGCAGCCAGTGCAAGCGGTCAGAAGGGCCGGGGTGGCGGGCGCTGGCGGCAGGCGACCAGAATTCTGAATGCCACCCTTGACCTTGACCTTAACCTTTGCAAATCATTACGAACTCAGAAAATTTTACCACTTAAAAGAAAAAAAAAATAATTTTAGAAAATTTTAAAATCCTAAGACCATGGCGGCTGAAGTCGGGGGAACGCCCCCGACTTCGGTTACGTCGTAGATAAAGCCTCCGCCATGGTGGCAAGTACGGCGACGGCGTCCATTTGCACACATTATAGTTGGTGGCGTGGGTGGGCCATGGCGGCAGGCGGTACACATACGAGGGGCTGTCAATTTTTGTACGGTTGACGTCTGAATGCTGAATCTTGGAAGTCGCACTGTCTAACACATTGGTGGCTGGGTGTTGGTGCGGGCAGTGAGCCGATGACAACGACGGCCATTTGTACAATGACGTTCGCCGAAGTTGTTGGGTGCCCACGATGGCGGTCAGTAGGCCGACGAGTAGGAAGTACTGCCAGGATGAGCCCCCACTCACCTACAATTAATGCCTATGTTATATGGTTCGGAAATTACACACACCTGTGCTTCTATGTTGTCATAGGGATTACTCGACCCACGACCCGTCTCCTAGTCATGGTGGATACCTATAGTATGCCCTGAGCTCGAGGGTCAGAAAGGGTGTCTGCTCTCTGTTACACGTATGCTCGGGGGGTCGACGTGCAGTGACATAGCTGGAGCTTGGTCAGGGTGTGGCGAACGCGCGAAGAAGTATGACTATAGATGATGGGGTCAGGTGGTGGGAGGGAGGACAAGGGCTAGAGGGTGCGAGGAAGTGTGGCAGGCGGAGGTGCCGGGGTAAGAAAAATTGCGCTAAGAAGTGTGTGTGGCCTTACCGAGGGAACATGTGTTGGGGGGGGGGGGGGTGGGGTCTATTGTGCGTGGAAAGGCAGGACCGGTCATTGAGGCCTCTGCTTCCCGCGAGGTCTCATCGTCAACGAGGACGATGGCGACAATGACGGTGAGATGCGCTCATGGCCTATGTGTATTCACTGCTATATCAGTTAAGATAGGGGATAACCCGTTTTCGTTATAGGATGCTTATCGTTCTACCATGTGTTGTATGTGCGGGGGACTCGGCTGCCTAGCGATTACTGTGCATTCACTGCGTGTGACGTCTCATTTCATACGTACATGCGTACATTGACGTCTCGGTACATGGCTCAGAGGTGCAAGGCCGGTGGTACTGACAGACTATCTGGAAGTAAGTACGCTGTTACACGAGTGCTCAGGGGGTCGTCGCGCAGCGGGTCGCTGGCGCTTGGCTGGGTGTTGGCGAGCACTCGAGGATGTGTCGTCAGGGGTGATGCAGGCAGGTGTAGTCAGGACTAGGGATAGAGACATCGCGAGGACAAGTGGAAGGTCGAGGTACCGAGGGGAAGCGCAAGGAACTGTGTGCGTGTGTGTGTGTGTGTGTGTGTGTGTGTGGCCAGGTGATAGCACCGAGGGGTCAGGAGAGACAGAGGTGAGTAAGAACGGGGAGACATGCAGGCCGACATATATACACACGTCCCTTCTCGTCGTCAGGCGATTATGTATGTATAATAATTTTGGTAATTGTATCTCAAACACTTCGTAAACTATAGCCATATATCATAGTCGTGGTTGATGTCTATGTTATGAATTTGGTGACTATAACTCAAACATTTCTGAAATTACTGCGAACTATGCTTATAAGTTGGCATGGGGCATACTTGTCCTTGAGATCCCCTCTCCTAGTCGTGGTGGATGTCTATGTTTTGAATTTGACAACTATAACGTAAACTGTTAGGAAATTACAGCAACAATACTTATAACTTGACATGGGGCATATTTGACCCAATGACCCTTCTCCCAGTCGTTGCGGATGCCTATGTTATGAATTCGACAGCTATAAGTTAAATAGTACGGAAATTATAACCAATTATGCTTATGAGTTATGTACACACACAGGCTTGAGGAGGAGGCAGTGTTACAAGATATCCGATCTTTCGTGGTGTTTTGGTGCCACACCGCGTCGTCGCCGGCGAGGCGCTGGTCGCCAAAATGTTAAGACATCCTCAGCTGGTAGCCAATTATCCTGGATAGACATATGTCGTCGATGCCAAGATGGCATGCACTTTCTGGAACTGGCTGCCGAGGTGTCTGCTGGCAGCGGAAGGGAAATTCGGGAAAATTTCGAGGGCAAAAAGGGGAAAATGGCGTTTTTGTATGCGAAATCGACCATTTTGGACGGGAAAAAGGGAAATTCTTGCTCCTAGGGTCCACAGCCCGATGCCTGGTAATATGCTAATTGGGCTCCATGGCTCCACCGCTTGACGCCAGGTGAGTTAGAACCAACAATTTTTAACTACTTATAGGGATGACACTACAGTATTGACAGTGTATATATATATATATATATATATATATATATATATATATATATATATATATTAATCATATAATAAACACGGAAACAATATATGTTTACTTGACATTAATATCCTGTCACGATATTTAACTACCCCAACAAAATATCACCCTCTTGACAAAAGGATATAAATGTAGGGCCTATCAATGTACTTACGCGAATGCTGTCGGACATGTCCCTTTTGAGGTCAACTATCGCAGGATGTCTCGATAGTGTGTGTAAACAGTCCCTATCGTGTCAGTTACTGTCACACATTACCGTGATAGCTATTATCATTGTGGAAACACGACCTAAGATTGTCCACATCGACCGATTGGTGCTGTACGAAGGTCCTGATGTTGGAGAGACTGTTCGGAACGAACAGACTTAAGAAGGGGGCAGTGTTACAAGCAGACACTCGCACTAGACGCGAGCTCCATGCTTGGTCCGGTTCTTGGGGGGGGGGGGGATGACCCAACTCAACCCTACCCTCCCACGAGGCAGACCCGCTCTCTGCCCCATCGCTCGCCCAGGGGGCTGATTGACAGAGGCGAGAACTGGCTGGCGTTACAGCCTCTCCTCCTCACCTGCGGGAGAAGTCAACGAGTTTAGAGGATGTGCAAAAATATTCTGTTAACTAGGACCCTTGGTGCAACGCGGCATTTAGAGAGATTTCTGAGCGATGGTCTACGACCCTATAAATACAAGCCACAGCTGGACTGTTGGCAGTCTCTTTGTCGAAGCGAAATGGCTGAGTGCTGGACTCGAGCGAGAGACGTCGGCGAAGGGGGTGGACGATGACAGGTGACTGCGAGGCGACGGCGGACAAGGTGTTCGTGGTGTCAATGGACGAGAGTGCGTGGGACCCTACGAGTGAAGGTTAATGTGCACGAGGGCGCTTGGAGAACTCTAGAACATTCCGGACTGGTGGGACCTGGACCAAACTGACGTGGTACTGTATGAACATGTAATATAGACTTTGCTGTAAATATCGGAACTGGTGAATACGGACTTATGAAATATAAAATAATCGAATGGGTTTTGATAAACTGTCTATTGGGACCGATTTTTAATTAATCAATTACATTATTTTCTTTAATGTAATTGTAGATTGTATAGATTGATTTTATTAATTAACAATATATATCAATTAACTGTGAGATTACGGATCGACAATTTGACTGTAGTTATTGTTATTAAAATAAAAAAATTATAATTGACTATTTTATTTAATTAATATCTCCTTCTATCAACGAATATATTTCGGCCCACTTACTTTTGAGAAATTGTATTAACATGTTAGATTCACGGGACCGTTGAGACCAGACGGTTGACCATAGTATAATACAGTATATTTCCTTCTCACATTTTAATTCTCTATGCCACCCCAGTGTTGAAATCTACCGTTTTATTTTATTTTTCCATGGTGTGTACACACATCGCAAACCGTTTCTGAATATCCTCCTTACATGCGATGACTGGCACTTTGAATGCGGTGCAGATTTGCTCGCAGTTTAGACAAGCTAGAAGCTAGTAGCCCATATCCACGACCGCGTGACTATTGGCCCTGTAAGTATCTACATTTCCATTTAAAAAACGTTCTATTGGTTCAAACTACAACGGATACGCTTGCTATACAATACAACGTTCATTACTGGCCGGCTCTCTGCGGTATAAAGCCGAATTGAATGTTCCCAAATCGAATGTTATTCATTACATATACTAATAATATTCTCTTCATTTGTGTAATTTACACTTTCGGTGTTGCTGACGCAATATTCTGTTGCAGATAATCTTATGATAAATGCTGGCCGAATTTCGCGAAAAGATTTCACGACCAGTTGTATTTCATAGCTCTTCATCACAGATCACCTCTTTCTTGTTTGGCTGATCCAAGAGTTGCGCGTCTTAAGACGTGTGCTACAATATCTGAGTTACCTAATTCTCACTGGCCGTCAAGTAAGGAAATGTCTTATCATGGCCTAATAAGCAAATGGTAATCGCTGGTGCGCCGTAGGCTATTGACATCTAGTATGTGCAGAAATATTTTCGCGAAATACTGATGTCCCTACCTGTAAGTATTTTCTTCGCCCGTGTCTTCTAATAATGTGGATAACGTAATGTTGGGACAAACTCCATAAAATACGTTTAAATTTTGGTGACGTTATTTTTTACGTCGGCACCACTCGACACGTTAAAAGACCTAGAAAATATCGCGTTAATATTTAGTGTCATAATAGATCTCATTCCTTGTGCACACTTGGACACGATTCGTGCTCATGATTGGCTGCTGGCCTTTAAACCTCGTGAAAAAAAAAAAAAAAAGGTAAACATTCGGAATCCAAATGGCGAGGAGGTTTCTTTGATGTGGGTGTTCTCTGTTCGCTGATTGGCTACGTAAATATACGGGAATGGACCTGCAGTCCGATTGGCTGCCGTGAACTGCGATAGACACCATACAGGGTCGGCTTCCTGCTGGCAAGATAAGTTAAAGGCTGTTCACGATAAAGTGAGCACTTTTGAAATCAACCTTAGAAAAAGGTCACTGCCCCTACCTGTATATATTTTTTTCCCCATCGATGAGTTTGCTGGTATATATTTGTGGCTACGTTTATATGGAAATTTCTTTGCTCTTGAATACAAAACTCACACTTTTGTAGTTTCGCTATTTCGCTAGACATTATCGGAATTTAAGTAAAAATTACAGCTAACGAACATTTCAATTTGTAAGAATAAAATGTCCTTTTTGATTATTTTTTTTCTCTAATGAACATGATGAATTGTAAAGCCTGTTACAACTGTCTCGACACATTAATCTGTACTTAGACAAACGCGAATCCATTGTCCAACCGCCAGCCAATAACAATCATTGCAGAGTACTTACAGAAGGTGTGTCCGGTGTAGCCAGGACCAATAGGACGATGGTAATATTGAATACAGGTGCCAACACGACTGATATTGATGTACTGGAGAATATAGGCAGTTCACTTATACCTTGTCTTCAGTACCAGTAAATTTGGGCCGTCCTCAAGGGGTTAACGTGCGCACCGAGTGACATGCGTCCAGTTAAGTTGGTATCGATGGAGGGAAAGTAGTTCCATATCTTATCGCAGAATAAAAATTGGCAGGTAACCATTTGTGGTAACTTGAATTATTTAGTTTTGTTATCTGTTTTTTTGATATGCGCAGAAGCGTAAAAATGAGCAGATTAGTAAAATATTTACTTTTTCAATAATTTCACAGTATTGCTTGACCGACACATGAATAAAGTGACGGGGCCCGTGGAAATGTGAATTTCACACAAGTAGGAAGAACATACAACACGCATACACCAGTGGCGTGTGGTGAAATGTTGCAAGGTAAGCTGGTGCTTGCTCACTTCTGCACATTCTTAGTGCACACAGCAGTAACCAATAACCATCGTGGAGCCTAGGGAATCTGAATGTATTTCGACCAATCACAAGCGAGCAGGCAAGAAACCCACTGCACACGTTTAAGTGGTGGAAGTATTAACTAGCAAGGAAAAGGATACAGCACAGAGCTAACGCCAGCTTACCTCGCAACAGTTTACCACACTTCATTGGCACATATGTAGATCTTAAGCAGGGTTTTCAAAAGTGCTCAGTTTACCGTGAATAGCCTATATCAGAGCTGGTTGAAGAAATGCTTCCCGTCGTGTTGCCTTGGTTGCAGGCTACATTTTTCTGGCGTGTGCGGTTGGAATTCATGGCATGTGCAGATATTTCACTTCTGTATGCTCACCTACTCTATGACTGCGTCATTAACCTGTGTGACCGCGTTACAGGACATTGGTCGTTCCCGCAGTTTAGTTTTTGTTATTGGTTAAAATTCCTTTCGGTGCGCGCACACAAACTGTTTCACCAATGGCAACATAGAAGACAAGCGAATGAACAGCATTTTTGTAGTTTAGCAGGCTGTTAGATCACAACGCGAATTTTGCAGGTCGCTTTGACAGTTCGTATAAAGTGCTTATAGTACGAGAGATTTGCCATATAAACGTACATGCCAGCAAAAATTGTCAATTTCAGTTTCCTACTAAACGAATTTTGCAGCTTCAATTAATTAATATCCAAGTGTAGCAGATGAACTATGTACGGATAGCAATATATTTTATCATTTCTAATTTACTGCTGGCGAAAAATTATTTCCGATATTGTTTACATTCAGGTAAAAATATTATTACTAACACATATTACTATACGATACACTAAAAAAGGGGTGTCACTATTATTCACGGAATTCCGTGTGGCCTGAAACCTCTAACTAAATCGTACACAGAAATCAACAGGCGATGTTGTGTTTCTTGTTGCATTAACGATGTATGTACATAGGTTAGAATTTCTGTGGCATTACTGCAGAAATCTCATAAACGTACAAGCCTCATGTTTTCTATGTATTGGGCTAACATTACTACAGGTAGCTTAATAACACAAAAACTTAGCCCCCCCCCCCCCTCCATCTCATCCCATATATCTTGTAAATAATTGTTAAACATACATTTTTTTATTTCAGCCTTTGAAAGATTTTTAAAATTGTATCAACCCTTGTTATTGACCGTAAAATGTGATGTGCTCAGTATTATTTTAGAAATTTAAAAATCACTTGCGAATTATCTATACACGCCTTAAAGAAAACAA
This sequence comes from Dryococelus australis, assembly GCA_029891345.1. Classification (NCBI taxonomy): domain Eukaryota; kingdom Metazoa; phylum Arthropoda; class Insecta; order Phasmatodea; family Phasmatidae; genus Dryococelus; species Dryococelus australis. Next base: position 26,025,728 of record CM057006.1, on the reverse strand, counting down.
TTACACTGGAAGGGGGAATAAAATTGTTAATTATACTGTACAGTACATGATGTAATAATTTATTCATTTATTTTTCACAAAAATGGTTTTGAATTGCTAATAGGTAGCCATTTTAAAGGTGTGAAATAATTCTAGTTATCAAGTCTAGAATATGCTCGGTCCCAAAATGCAAATTTTCTGGGCCGTAGTTGCTTGAGGTCATGATGCATGGTGAACTTTGCATCAATGTTCAGATACTTCATACTAGTCTTGGTCACTGGTTCCCATGTCATACCCAAATGTCCATGATGTCCATTGGGATTCCTAAAACATTTCATACCAACGAACATAATTTTATGATTATGCACTTAGGAAGAAAATAATTTTAACAGGGCAAAATAAATCGTATTCTATAAACCTGTAATTATCACCTTCCGAATATAGTTTTTAAGGCTTCCAAAAATAACATATAGTATTATTCTGAAAGCAAAATTTATTTGAATTTTTTTAAATTAAAATAATAATTATATGAACGGTTAACTAGAGAAGTTTGTGTTATTTTCTAAATACGCGTTAAGAAAACCAGAATTTTCTTCTAATTATTAATTCTAACTGGCTGCTAAACATATACATTGTTGTGAAATTTTTATAAAAGTAAAATCAATGATTATGCACAGCAACACAAGGGTGCACAAAAGCATTAATACAATTCGCTTATTTGCTTTAAAATAATATTCTTCCATCCTGGTGCTCCCATTTAAGTGACAAGTCTATGTTAAAGAAGTTGAAATTTATTCACTGAATGTTAATACTTCAACTTACCCCGTTTTGGCAAAATTTGTCCACATTGTCGTCATGCGATCCCTTACCGTCCTATCTGTAGAACTAAGTGTCGCGTCAATCCTGTGCATCCAAAACAAATAACACAAGTCGTCGGTATGGGCTGCACCTGTTAAACAAACAGAAATATTAACATATTTTGTCTGTTCGCTCTAGAATACTCTGTGCACACAAAGTAACTTACTTTATTGTAATGAAAGTATGTATTGATTAAGCCATTTAGGTGGTTGTAAATATTCTATAGGGCTGTTTCACAACTCTGACTGTAGCAGGTGTTGTAACAATATTAGGCGAAAACAATTATTTCACGTCGATACAAATGCATAGACATATGCTAAAACGAAACAACAGAAATGCATATTATTACTCGGAGAGGTTTTCATGTAATAGATTTGAAATGCTTCTTTTCGTTCGCTTTTTGCTGCCTCAAATAAGTCATCAAACCATATCAATGACTTTGAATTTTTTTTTTACTAAAAAATCTAAAGAAACATACAACAATTATTTTTCGAAATTATAGAGCGAGAGATAATATTCATTACCTTCGAACGGGTAGTCGTAATTGCAGAATTCTGACAGACTAATATTGCCCACGTAGCTGAACTGGAACACATAAATTGGAGTCGGACTGGTTTTCAGGCGGTGATGGATACTCCTTCGCATACCTTGAATGAAGAATGCGTCTGTTCCCAGCTACACAAAGTAAAACAATGCTTCAAAAAGGATGAATACTTTCTCCTTTATTGAACAGTGTTATTCTATTGACGTCAAGCGATAGTGTGAAAAGAGAACAAAAAATAAAAAAAATATATAAAATTAACATTTGACATTTACAAAGATTTATATTTCACTTTTCGTCAAGCATACTGACATTTAGGAGAACCTTTCGTCATGGGAGACTCAATTACATGATAACTTAGCCTCAAGACAATTATAAGGGAAATATCCCTTGATTAACGTTTGATTCGATAATTTAACTTGCATTCAAAAATTGTAGGACTTAAAGCCACAGGTTGTTATAAAAATTTGTTGTATATATATCTAAATGATTCAAAAATTATGTTCATTTACTGACGAGGGAAAAAATATTATTTAATTGCACAGTGTATTTAACAATCAATTTAACATGCGTGATTCTTCAGACCAAGTGATAAATTGAATCGTTATGAAATCCAATATATTTTGTTAGTACACTCTCAGAGGACACTGACTTGTATAGAGCATGCACCCTGAGTGGTGGGGAAGAGGAATCCAAGGGTTATGATGGGGTGGTCCCACAATACTGAATAAGGACCTGTGAACAATGAGGGCCTTAAGCTGTGAGATTTGGTTGGCACAACTACAGATTTGTTTGCCTCTACGTAAATTAGACAATTCCAGTTAGGCCTAATATAAAATAAATCGGAAGACCCAACGAGATTCGAACCAAGATCGTTTCCTAAAGGGACTACTGATAAAACCGGAATGTTTTGGATACAGTGGAACCTCTATGTACTGAACTCGGATGGATTGGAATCCCACATCCATGAACATATTCTGTGGTCCCATTTTTTTATTCATCTGCATTTCAAGACCACGTTCATTGAAGGTCCACACGTATTGAAATGTTTTATCAAAATCCTGAAAATTTTTTAGATCTATGATGAAAGGTTGTTCGAGGTAAAGTGAGCACTTTTGTAATTAACCTCTGAAAAATGTTCACTGATTCTACCTGCGTATATTTTAACGGGCGTGTATATTGGTAACGATGGATGTTAAGTATTTCCGTATTTAACGTCGAATAAAAAGTGGTAGATAACCATGTTTGATAATTTAAATTATTTCTTTCGCTTTCAGTTTCTTTTTAATGTATCGAAGTGTAAAGATGAGCAGGTTCGTAAAATATTTACTTATCTAATAATGTCACAGTTTCACTTGACCGACACATGAATAAACTGATGATGCCCACGACAATGTTAATCTTACGTAAGGCGAGAGAATACACAACGTGCATTCAAGGTAGATCTTAAGCAGGGCTTTCAAAAGTGTTCCTTTTACCGTGAATAGCCTACAAGGAATTGACAGCGTGTGTGTATATTACACCGCACACTGAAGATAACGCCCAAGACTAAAATAAAACATATTTACTGACTATTATTTCAAATGAGATGGCTTTCAAAAATGCTCACTTTACCGTGAATAGCCTATACCTTTACGTGTGCGAATACCTAAACTATGTTACTTTCTGTTTTTTTTTTAATGCATATAAATATAAGAATTCGTGAAATTTGTAAAACATTTCCTTTTCTAATAAGTTAAAAGTTTTTTTATAGCTTAAGGAGCTTCCTTATTAAAATTTTTTGAGCACCTCAAAATTACACCCTATCGTAACGAAACACTGTGGTGGCAATGGTAAATAGCATAAACTAGCTGCGCGTGTGATTTATGTTTTCAGAAATCTGTTCAGAAAAGATACACCATTGTCGCTATTATACAGACGAATAAATACTGCGAACAGGAGGCTAATTAAACGATATCATATGACATCGACACTTTTCAAGTACCATAGTTGTGTTTCAATAACCGAATTCATATACTGGAAACAAAATATCGAATTTCAAATATGACCCGAGAAAAAAATTTGCGTTAAAAAATTCCGTAGTTTTCAAAAAATTAATTGGCACCAGTGGCGGGTGGTGAACTGTTGCAAGGTAGATTGTGTTTTGCTCTGTGCTATACCTAACCGTTTGCTAGTTTACACATCTGCCACTTGGACGCAGCAGTGCAGTTGGCGTCACATCACGTGTGTAATGGGTGCTACGCCCGCTCTCTCGTGAGTGGCCGTAGTACAGCCAGTTTCTCCCGGTTCCACACTGGTTACTGGTTCCCACTGCGCGCGCCGAGTGGGTACAGCGCTGAGCAAGTATCAGCTTACCTCACAACATTTCACCTCACACCACTGACTGGCACAGTTGTTTACAATGACATCCATATCACAACTAGGGAGGCCCCTTGACGTCTCGGCCAATGGGAAGTGCGAGAAGAAAGTTCATTGCTTGCTTGTATAGTCCATTCAATGTAACTTCCAACTTTTCTGAAGCCATGCCAATGTTCTATTTCCCGAATATTCCTCCGCCACGTGCAAACAAAGCTTAGAGAATTACACCACAGGGCCAACGAACCGCATTCGTGCGCGCTCACTGTAATAATGTTTTACATCGGAACTATTTCTTACTACGCATTTCCAACACACCTAATGTAAATTAAATATTATAATTTACAGTTATAAAATATAAGTAGAAATTCAATTATGCCAAAAACATTATTCTTTCATGTTAAAATAAGTATAACACATTCGCGATAAGTAACATACTTAGGAAGCAATCAAACACACTATACATGGCGTGTTTCTTCAAAGGTTTGATTCAAAAAGTGTGAAGAAACCTGAAATGGACTACAGTAAGACTCTATGACGGTATAGGCAGTTTACGGTCAAGTGAAAACTTTTGGATTCAACCTTCAAGAAAAAAAGTCACTGCCATGTAACTCCATAAGCACTACCGTAAACACTGGAATGCGTGATCACAGCTAAGTTGGCAGAGATTGAATTAAAATAATTCTATGTCATGACCTTTTATTGCGATTGTAATGTTTAAATTTACGGCAGTCCGTGATGGTGTTATTTTTTTTTATACTCGTGTTGGTACGAGCTGGCAGCTTTTACTCGACTGATGAATGAATAAGGTGATTATACCCACGGCAATGTAAATATTCATGCGTCGTAAAGATACAAAACAAGAAAAGGAGATCATTAAGAAGAGCTTACAAAAATTCTCGCCTAGCCACGAACAGCCTATATTCGCTTGCAGTGGTTTCAGAAATCCGTACAAAACTGAAATGAGAGGTGCGAGTCCGGGAATCGAACCCAGGTTCTCCTCAAATTTATGTCCACCTTTCACCACTAGTCCACCTTGCTAGATTCATTCATTTTCATTAATCTTCAAACAACTAACTGTTTCATTTATTAGTTAATTCGCTCGACATAGTTTATTTCCAGTTCTCTATTATATAACTTGCAAGCTAAAATAAGAACAGATGGAAAAACGTTAGCGTCTTTGGAGTATTGTGCTGTTAATTTGTTGTCTTTAAATTGATCCTCAATAAACGTTCAGTCTGACATAACATGTTTAGGGTTGCAGTTACCTCTATTAATCCGCGAATGTTGTCTATTGTTGGAGTATCATCACCAAAGTACAATTCCTTTATTTCAGCAGCCAGCGCCAGCGACTCCGAAGAACCCAAAGGGATGGCCAGTTCTGGAGGAACAAACTGCTCCATGTTGTTCGCTATATCTACCCACAAGCTTGCATTGCGGGCATAGGCTGAAACAAATCATTGCACACTCATTACGCTTGCCAACAGCATATTAAGTAACGAAGGGTGCACAGTAAAAAAAAAAAATTTCTTCATTTTACGGAAAAAGTGGTGGTGAAAAATTATCCAGAGGTATCCGTAAACTCTCCGTAAAATTACGGACACATCGATTTTCTAAAACTGACTTTCCGTAAAATTCACGGAACCTCTCCGTTAATTCCCTAGTTTGTTTTCGTACTTCTGGTTTAAATGATGATTGATATTCATTTTATTTTTATTTTCATTATGTGAGTGTTCTACTGCGTGTAAAAAAGATATTTAAAAAAGTTAAACATTTTTATACTTAAGCAAATTAGAATCCGAGTCAGAAAGCTGAAAGTTCACGACCCTAACCACTTATACAATACTCACATGATGAATCTGGTGTAACTTATGCATTTCGATATAAGTCGCATAAGCTACATTTTTGTTTAGTTTCTGTTAAAGTTAGTGTATTTTAAGTGTTGGTAAGAGTTACACACGCCAGTTGATAATTTTTTAAGGTTGAAAGAACAGTTCTTAGTGACATGGATAACCTTAACTGCCGCAGAAACGATAAACGATAACTTTCTAGTTACAGTGGCGAAGAAAGTTACGTGTAGACTCGGCATTGTTCGTGCCCGAAACCCAAAGTTATAGGAAATACGGAGATTTTCCGTATTTTGTATCTACGGACTCCGTTTTTCATCATTACGGTTTGCGTTTCCGTATATTTACCGTGTTCCGTGTATATATACGGAAAATTTTAACAGTGTGATAGAGGATAAACAATCAATTATCAATCATTTAATCACTCTGTAAGTTATACTGAAGTTCTATTAAGAAAATAAACCTTAACGCAACTTTGGGGGAGGGAACGTAGGGGAGGGCTCTCGGGAACGCTCGCCGCTGGAGGGGAGGGAAACCACGTGACGTTGTTGGCGTTATTCAGACCAAACTGATAACATTGCTCTCTAGTACCGCGCTGTCAAATACCGTCGAGGCGACTTACGTTTTTTCAAAAGGTAATACGTTCGCGCGTAGCAGCTCTCACCTAACCTTCCTCGACTGCTGTCACTACTTAACTGAACAACTTCGCCCCTTCGTGCACAGTTAATGAATGGACTCTGCCGATACGTTTTGGAGTTCTGCTCACTATTTTCTCATTTAGCTTTCACCCCAACACAAGCGCGTAGAACTACGTATAGACTGTTCACGGTAAAGTGAGCACTTATGAAAGCCCTCTCATTTGGAATAATAGTCAATAAATATATTTAATTTTAGTCTTAGGCGTAAACTTCCGAGTACGGTGGAATATACACACTGTGTTTATTACTTATATGGCAATATTTATTTTAAAAATGTGATTAAAGAATTAAAAAAAAAATGCTGATAGGAAAAAGTAACTAGGGCCTCAAAAGTGCTCACTTTACCGTGAACAGCCTACATATACTTTAAAGTAGAAACCGAAAATAGCGTAACTATTCTGTACTTACGAGTACATGCGGATTTTGACATTTGATAAATTTGTTCACGTTTTGTCGCCATGGCATAATTTTCAAATACAGTTTTAAGTAGAAATTATGCATAGAACACTATTTTTTTTTAAATCCAAAAGCTAATGACTAAGAACAAATTGGTAAGCATCGTCATAGAAATATTTGCTGATTTCTGTTTAAACTGAGAGGCCATTAAGACGCCTATAAACCTGAATTACTAGTGTTGCTGGAAGAGGAACTGTAAATGCGCCATGCCGTAGTTCAGCTAAACGATTTGACAAGTGTTTCGGGACTAAACATGTTTGTAGTGGACGAAATGGAGGCGAGTGTTCCACAGTATTTTCTCTTCATTCCTGATTTGTTTACTTTACTGTCATCTCTAAGTAGTGGATGCGTTAGAACTGGCCATCCAGTAAAGAAAAATTCTGACTATATCTGACGTACTGTTGGAGAATCACTGAGTTTGTCACGTACACAAAATTGTGCCAATAACATTAATAGTGTGTTCATGTTTTTGAAAAAAAAAAAGATTACTGATCAACAGATAACATCATGTAAATCATTACCAAAACCTGAAATTCCACTTCTTCCATCCATCTTTCAAATTTAACTAACTGCATTTCGGCTGGAAAGAACTGTACTATTGTGCCATACCGTTCCTTTTTTATCATTTTTAAATGTCAGTATATCTTGCTAAAATAAAAGAAATGCACTGATACAATTCCACGAAGAAAACATTTTAAACCTAAAGTGCTCAGTTAGTTATTTTTAATTTAATAGGCATTTAGCAACTATGTCATTCACAAAAAAAATCCTGCAGTAGTCCTAAAAAAATTTTGGCCAAAGATATTGCACTGATTTCTTTGCTTAAAAAAATTAAGCAGTTTTAAGCTGAAACAGGCACACCTCGATGGCACAAACGGAAATAATGGCTGTACAAATTGCATGTAATTAGATTTATAAACTCTGGTAAATATAACCTATAATTAAAAAAACCAACGGATAAATTTTAGCCGTAGGGATATTTATAAAACGTGCGTAGCTTTGAGTAAGCCAACTTTTTATCCATCATCAGTTGCCATCTTTGAATAGCAATAATGGATACCTAAAGTTGATGGCGTAGTTACAGTGAATGGTGTCAATGATAATTCCTCTTACAAAAGTTCAACATTAATTTACATTTTTTAATGAAGCTGTATTTAGAGTTGTGTAATGAACCTACCCGCTGAATTATTTTCCCAGATGTCAGTGAATTTTTTAGCTCAAAAAACCTAGGCACAACTTTTTAAATTCTTAATATCTGAAGCGCCGGAACCCTCCCGCCATGCCTGTATGAATTTTGTTACTTTTAAGGGGTAATCTTTTCAAGACACTTTTGAGTCAACCACATAAATATCAATAAACAAGGCCAGTAAAATATATGTATATAAAAAAAAACTTCTCGTAACTTATGAAGTTACTTAAATGAATTCCTAAAATACATTTTGCATACTAGAAAATTTAGTTTGTAGTTATCGTTTGGAGAAAATGAATTACATATACGTCCCTGGCTTTAATTATCACATAACACTTATGAAAATTGCATCTGTTATTTAGCCCGAAATATATGTGTGGGCTCAGTGACGTCTACTAAGCTAAAACAAAAAAAAAAAAAAAAAAAAAAAAACCAGTTGCAATCAGAAAATGGGGACAGATATGCGAGAAATTCATAACATCAAACATTTCGTTACTTTTAACTGCAATGTATAACCATTTACATAAGCCTGACAGCTGCTTACCTGAAAGCGAAAAAAATGCAGTAGAGAGGAAAATTAGTGAAAATATTGAAGGCAATGCCATTTTTAGTTGCACAAGTGGCAAATAGTCACTTACTACGAAGATTCACGGTGCCACGGTGGTGTAGTTGTTAGACAAGTCGCATCCCACAGAGACTAACCGGGTTCAGTCCCAGGTGGGGTCGCCCCCGGTTTTTCGCACGTGGGAATCGTGACAGACGAGGCCGCTGGTCGGCGGGTTTTCTCGGGGATCTCCCGTTTCCCACGTCCTTGCATTCCGGCATTCCTTACTCACCTCGTTTCACCCTCATCGGCTCTCAAGTCCTCGATGTTAAGAGGCGCCCAAATTTCTCGAATCTACTCTCTGCTACGAAGATTTCGATACATCTGTTTTAGAGGAAAGTCATTACGTCATTTAAATGTTTTGCAATATATATCTCACAGGAATTATTGATGAAATTATTCTTAAATAGTATATATTTAAAAAAAAAAATGCTAAATTCTCTTACACATATAAGCCATCTTCGCATCGTCTACGGTAAATCCTGTGATGTATGGCACCTTGTTGTATTTCCCCGACTTCAAAATGTTCAACGGAGAGTCCGGCAGGAAAATATCTGTATTCTCTGCTGTAAGTTCCTCCTTGGTTACTAAGAATCCGATGTCTGCACTTCTGAGGCGATCCTGTAATATTTATTTTGTTAATTAGAACTATTTATTTAATTACGGGAAAAATCATTAGTCATAAATTTTTATTTATTACTGTTTCTTTCTCCTTCTCATTTATTACTGTTTTTGCCAATCGTTACCAACTTAATTAAGGAAATTTAAGATAGTAATTTACTACCTACTATGAATATTATCTTACAAAATGAAGAGTCATTGTGCAGAGGCAAACCATGTGTGTAATACTACATACATCGGTGAACAGTCACTGTTGTCTACGCATGCGCGTGTGGAAACGACCAACTTACTCGTCTACTATCCAGGGTTAGGTTAAACTAAGGACAACACTAGTTCAACTAACATCACATGTTTGTTCAGGTTAGGCTAGTTTAAAATATAAAAAAACACGTATTCATCCATTTCCCTTGGTTGGTTTATGGGGTCCTCTTGGGTTGGGAGATTATGGCCATGTTTCAATTGACAATTTTGTTATTTAGTAATTAGTTATGTAGTCTTCTACAATTGGAACGCTATCAATAGTAAATTGTTTTTACCGCAATGGCGTTATTTGTCAATGAATATTGTGTTCAGCAACTCTGCATTGTATAGCACATTATTTAGCATTGTATTTTAAGAAGTGTATTAAATGTCAACAATATATATTTTTTGGTTACGTTTACATCCAATTTGATCACATTCAGTAGCGTGACAATGCAACTAAATTAACCAAAACGGTCATTTACTTACGTAATCAATTTGGTGAATACATAAAAAATATATACGTATGTGTATAACATGAAGCTATACCCACAGTTTTATTTGCCGCATTAGGTTAAAACCAATATGGCGATTTAGTAAGTAAGTTTCGTTTCATACAAAAACTAAATACTAAACTATCAAATATATTCGTCTTCACTTTAGTATACCAAATCGGGCCACGTGACCATTAAGTGTGTGTGTGTGTGTATATATATATATATATATATATATATATATATATATATATATATATATATATATATATATATATATATATATATATATATATATATAACATAGGCCGTGTTCCAATTGGCACTTGCAGTTTACTAAATGGTCACGTGACCCGATTTGGTACACTAAAGTGAAGACGAATATATATATATATATTTGTGTGTGTGTGTGTGTGGTGTGTGTGTGTGTGGTGTGTGTGTGTGTGTGTGTGTGTGTGTGTGTGGTGTGTATATATGTGTTTAAACGCGCATGTATTTACGAATATTAAAAATTTAACCCATCCTCTCAAATCAAATCTAATGCCATAAAACTATTTTCAAAAACGTATCATGATCTCTGGAGGCATATTTTAAAACGTATCAACAGACACATTATACTTAATATAAGTGGGAAATTAGTTACAAAATATACAATTATATTGTTATATGAACACATCTCACTTCGTCTGTGAACACATTCCCTTGAGTTGCAAGCAGCTCAGCCACAGGAGTCGTTTGTAAAAGTCGTACAAGTTCATCTCCATCGTTAGTTGTTGTCCCAAGCAACGTTCCCAGGTTAAACGCGCGCTCTTCAGCTCGGCTGGGTGGAATGTAAGCCCATCTGTCGAGAGCATTCCCACTGTGAGAAATAGCTCTGCGGAAAAGTCCTGAAAAAAAAAAAAAAAAATGTAAAATATTAAAATTATGTTTCGAAGAACAAGTAAAGTATGCCAAGAGGAAACAACGTTAAATATTCTTCAGTTGCGCCGAAACTACAATTATTGCATCAATTAATAAAATATTTATTTCCTTGAGTGTATCGTCACATGGAGCAGTAATACCATGCAGCAATGTAGGAAATAAACAGGTAGGTAGGGTCTATAGTCCATTCACGGTTACTTCACGCTCTTATGAAGCCCTGCTTATATTATACTTCCAGGATATTCATCCGCCTCGTGCAAACAAAGCTTAACCGAGTATATAAAATTACACCAGAGGAACAACGCATCTCATTCGTGCGCACTTAATGAATTGATAGTTTCCATTAGAACGATTTATTTCTAGGCATTACCAATACACCTATTTTCTCATTGTTTTAATTCATACTAACTACATATCGCAGTTTGAACAAAATAAGGTACTTTTATGAACACGAGTGTAAATACGTCACACAATTGATTCAAAAAGTGCGAGAAAATCGCGAATAGACTATACAAACACGTATTACCTTTGTATTGGATATATGTGTACCATATAAATGCTAATTGGTCAAGTTAAAAAAGAATGACATAAAATTGATTTCATAGCTAAAGTTCGATAAGAAATATATAGTACAAGACTGCTCCAATACATATCTCCGAACAAAGTTTCAGAGATCATGATGAACGTCAAGGTAACACTTCGCAAGATAAAGCGATATATAATTTTTTACCATATACACTCAAACTCGAGCAACATACGTAAGCAAATACACTTATATTGGTACCTGACTGTATACGAGATTTCTATTTTACAGAGGCTGAAACGCATCTCACCTTTAGCCATGGGTGACAGCATTAGGAACTCCACGTCGCTGCTTCCGAAACTCTGGCCAAATATCGTAACTTTGTTCTTGTCTCCTCCAAACTGTGCGATGTTAGCCTGAATCCACTTAAGTGCGGCCACCTGGTCCTTTAGGCCATTGTTTTGGGATGACAAGGAGCTCCGGACGTTGAGAAGGCCTGCAAGGAACCAATAACTTGTTTTACTGACATGTTGTTACAAATATGATCTTGATACATGAAATGAACTTTGGGAAGCTCCTTAGCTTTTTAATAGCGGCGCAACGACCAGGAGAAAGAAGAGAGCTTGTTTACCAGTGTTTGAATCACTGCCCTTTTTTTTTCTTCATAACTATACGAGTGTATGAGACTTCCTTGTGCTCGATTCTAGTGCATGAAAGACATATTACCTTACCTGAGAGGTTTAATATATTTTATAATATTTCTAAAGAATTTCACTAAACATAACTGGGAGATAGTTACTCCTGACTACTTAATATAATATTAAGATAGAGACAGAAGGCCGAAAATAAAGTCATCAGTTATGATTATTCATATGATCCTTTGTTAATCTACATGTTCGAACTCAAGGCAAGTTCCTATTGCAATACAGTGCTGCGAACATAAAGAAAAATTTATAATGTATCATTTTTATTGTACCATAACAGCTCTTTTCTTTTTGAAAATGTAAAGGCGATATTAACCGTCGTTAACATATCTCTTGATTACTTTTACGCACTTATTTTAATAAGGCGTGGACAGTCCTTTGACATGTACAACAGCTAAATACTTGGTCATTTCTAATATATGGTAGTCAGGTAAGTAAAAATAAAAACAATTAAAAACACACACAGGGCTATGACTGTTAGTACGGAATTACGTCAGAGTCTTCCTGTCCTTATCGCACGAAGCTCATACTTATACAAGTTTCACAAGGGCCGGAAAAGGTCAAAGTTTATCATGTTAACAGTCCGTTTTATAGCATCTTCATGGCGAAATGATGTTTCAAATTGCACACATCATGGAGGGGAGAGTTGCTGACTCCTCGGCGTAATATTTCCGACAACATCAACAAGCATGTCCCAGTGGGTTTTCACAATTATTTTGCTGGTCTGGATACATTTTTTTTTTTTTTGGGTCTACGGTGCAATTTAACTAGTCTGCGTCTTGGACTGGCTACACCGTATAAAAGTTACGAAACTGACTATATTGCTGATACTTTTCGCAAGCCTCATAACATTTAGTTCATACAACTGGTAAAGATTCACTGACATAAGGAGTGAAATAAGCCAGAATTTTGCTGATGTAATTGATACGTATAATTGATTAATAAAATTGATTAGTGTATCGCGTAAATTAAACAATCATTAATTTTTTTTTCAAATGTAAAAGAATGTTGTAAATGTTAATTACGTATATTTTTATATATTTTGTAGAATATTTATATTTACGTAAATTTCTGTTTGTATCTCATTCTGTTTAGCTCGTTCCTTGTAAACATGAAATTTGTTAATGAAGGTACCACGTTTCCCATCAAAGATCACATTTTGGAAAAAGTAGTTAGGTGACTGCGATTAATATTATTTCAAAGAAAATGGAAATGAATGAAATGCGGTGAGCCGAAAAACCTGTGAAGGTTTTCACACTAATGTTTCAAAAAGCAAATTTAGAGCAAAACAGCTACCTACATTTCATGTTCAAAATAAATAGTTTTCTCACCTAGTACTCCCACTCTATAGTTCATAGTCACAACGATGACGTTTTTGGCGACCAAAAGATCAGGGCCGTAGTTCACAGGATTTCCAGAGCCAAAGTCCCCACCTCCGTGAATCCACAGCATCACTGGCAGAAGTGATGAGCAGTTAGCGCTAGGCAGCTGACGAGAACAAAGGAAATATCAAGAAAAATTACATGAGAAATAAACAATCGTTTGGCAATTACATTACTTGCAGTATCAACAAGCGTATTTTGGGGGTGTGTAAGTTAGTACACTGAGGACGAGGAAAGCATAGCGAGATCTGTGGAAGATAGAAAAAGTAGATTTTCGATGCGCAGAATCAAGTACAAACGCCAGGAAAATATTGTCGGAATATATAGGTGACGAATAAAAGTCAATGACTGTAAAAATAAACTAAATATTAAAGAGTAGTCTTTTATCAACGCTGCTCTTGGCGATGCATGTAGTTCGAACAAAGGTAGTCGAAAGAATTCGGAAATATGATATCAGTACTGATTGCGAATGAGCGTTTCATGACGGAAAAGCGATACAGGAATGAAAATTCGCTTGAGACACGAAGGAAGTGCACTACAAGACCACAGGAAAATTTCCAGTGAAAAGGAGAAAAAACAATTACAGTTGAAAATAATGTTGATATAAACTGAACTTACATTAAAGAATGAGGCATTGGGATTAGTTGAAACTTATGTGACAGGGTAGTATTGAATAAGACAGCAATGGTAAAAAAAGCTGAAGGTAAAATACATACGAGACTAGAATCGTTAATATACACATACAAATATAATGGTCTGCCTAGATTCCACTTTGATTTTCGTTCTAGAGATCTAAATCCCCTAAATTTCCGTATTTTACAAAAAAGACTGAATTATTCGTATTTTTTTGGCGTTAGGCACATGTCTACACGCGTGCGCGCACACACACAGGCATACATGGATATGCATACACATGCAAGTTCCTCAACCCAATTTTAGATTTCGTACCTATTAAAAACAAGAAAAATGTATAAATATAATGTTAGTAGAAAGACGTCTAGAGTACCGCTTAAAGAAAAAGTCGACTATACTGGAAATTATTCTACTACAACTCAAAATGAAGTATTTTATACGCTATAAAGTTTTATAACAATTAAGTAAACTATTAACATTACGTTACTAGGGGCCCAGCCCGTGTCTTTTTTTTTAGTACTGTCACGTGTCTAGAACAGTTACCATGTTAAAAAATTTGATTATCATACAAAGACTGAAAAAAAAAAAATTGCATACATACGCACACACCCCGGCCCCTATCCTCCCCAACCCCCTACCCACCAAAACCCCAAACCCATACATTTAGAGTAAACAATTCCACCCACCACCAACCCCCCCTCCCAAACCCGTCTTTAGTCATACAAAGACTAAAAAAAAAAAAAAATAAATAAATAAATTGCATAGAAATATAAAATTATATTTAAATTAACTCAACTTTTAAGCCATATAGTTAGAGTAAACATTAAACATTACCTTCATATATCTATGCAATAATGTCTTTGCATTAATACAAAACTTTCATAGGAAAACATAATTAAAAATGAGTTTTTAGGGTCAAAAGTCATGATTGCGTAATCTGATCTTGCTGAAATTCTAACTTGATCTGTGTTAGACCCTGAGGATTTTCTCTGCAAAATTTGAAGAAATTTTGTTGAGTTTTAAGGGACTTAGATGTATTAAAGACGGACAGAGATCGTTTCTCTGTTCTATAGGATTCTAAAATTACTGAAGTAATAAAATGATTTATTTACCTGTGGAGTAAAAACATTCAGGAAAAGACAGTCTTCTGATCCTCTGATGGCTCCATTATCATACTGAGGGCAGATTTCTCCCACAGCAGTGGCGTTACGTATACCTGACCACGACTCGAGTTCTCTCGGTGCCTGGAAAGAGCAAACAGCATTTCATAAACAATTTAGTTTACGTTAACACTTTTCCCTTGACACGTTGGCTTAAATTTTTGAAAGTTATTTTTTTCTTTCAAGTGTTAAAACGCACATTGTTACTTACTGTCGCTTAACATAATGCAACTCGCCCAACCTACAGTACTCGGAAGATCGCGTTAATCGACCTAAGTTTAAATCAATGCAAATTTCAGCTAATGCGTTACTGATAATAGTGCATACCAGATAGTTGAAAATATTCCAACAAATCTTAATATGTACGGCCTCTTTCGCGTAAAGATTTCACGACTTGTGCTCGAAAACGTGTTAGTTCATAGCTGGGGCCGTGGTTGGATGATTTTAACTCGCGCGCACCTTGACTCTCTGCCAGCCGAACCGGGCTCGACTCCCGGATCTTCGCACGTGGGAATCGCGCCGGTCGACGCCGCTGGTCGCCGGGGTTTTTCTCGGAGAGCTCCCGTTTCCCCCGCCCTTGCATTCCACCGCTGCTCCATACTCACCTCACTTCACCCTCGTCGGTTCTCCAAGACCTCGCTTCTATGGCCACTGGTGAATGAAAGCATTATATTGATATAATTTGTGTCATAACTCGTTTCACAGCGGATTTATCAAAATGTTTGGCTCATCAAGACGTAAATAACAACTTTTAGCGCCTTCTTTATCCGTTAGGTATTCACTGCCATCATTATTCTCGCAGCACTGATGGAAGAAAATAAATAATTATTGTTTTCTAATCTGCAATCGGTGCCCCGAGAATAATGACGGCAGTGAATATCTAACAACTTAAGAAGGCGCTAAAAGTTGTTATTTGCGCCTTGACGAGCCAAAAATTTAAAAAAATCCGCTGTGAAACGAGTTATGACTCAAATTATATAAATATACTACTTTCATGAACGAATGGCCTCAGGAGCAGCCCAGATCTCTTCATTCACACTCCACCTTCGCTTGCATACCACAGCATAGAATAAAACCCCGAACTCTAAGAGATGTTGGAGCTCGCATTGGTTTAGCACGAATATTAAGGAAAGCTTTCGCACACTAGTAAAACCAATTTTGAACAATACTTTAGCAAGGGAATTCACGCGTATTTACATGTGTTCTTATGGGAGACTTTCAGAAAAGTACCAGGTTTTCCATGTGCTGGAGAATGTATTAGTACCAGGGTATGACAACACAGGTTTAAAGTCAGCCAGTAAATGTTTGATAAATGTAATTAACAAGAGTTATTGTCACATGTCAAAATAGAGGCTTACCTTGAACCTGAGGTCCCCAACAGGTGGCTGAGCATACGGTATCCCTTGGAAACTGTAGATTACTTCCCCCGTATTCCTTGAAATCACCCTTTTTCCCAGGAGAGATCCTTGAGATACATTCACAACGGGGGCCCCCTGTCAACATTTTTACAGAAAATAAGGAACAGATTTACACACACTTTCCATGAAATTATAACAATTTTTCAGACCTGCAGAATTACGTAAAGTGGGTAATGTGTACATACACTAAATTCTACTGAAATGAGCAGGTAAAATAAATAGAGAGAATAATCCGTTAATCACTCCACTATAGGCTGTTCGCGGTAAAGTGAGCACTTTTTGAGGCCCTGCTAAATTTTTCCTTTCGGCGAATTTCTATCTTTCTCCCACTTCTTAATATAAACATTTCGATGTGCCTAATAAACACAGTGTATACATTTCATCACTCTCAATATTTAACACGTGAGGCTGCAATAAAATATATTTGTTAGTGGTTAAGTGATGTTGGGAGTGCCTTAAAAAGTGTTCACTTTACCATGAATAGCCTATATCATAACTATGCTTGCTACTGGTTCCTAGTATAAAGGCCTGACAGTAAAATCGCACTAGTATTCCACTTATTCACCAGTACACTCTAAATCTGAATCATTGGGAATTTCACTGTTCCAATCAGTCAAACGTATATGACTGATACATTAGTCACTTCAGTGAATTTAAGTGATGAATCAGTGGAAAAATGCCAGATTTCCATCACTGATTGATTCTGTTCACTCAGTGGTTTATTTTTAACTGATGGATCAGTGAAACAGCGTGTAAAAATGGCCTTCAAACAACGTCTAAAAATGGCCGTTTAACAAAGTATACCTATCAAGTGAAATAATAATGAATAAACTAATAAAACCAATACAAAATACTTTTCAAAATGTGTTTCGTCTTTCAAAACACACAGCCTTTCATCCTGTTGGTACGTCTTTCATTTCGATTCCATGCAATCGTCACAGAGCTCTGTTTGAAGGTTTCAACTGCATTAAATGTGGCGAAGAGAGTGCACTCACATATACTATTCGTTTTAACAATCCTAACGGTACCAATCAAACCAAACACGACAAGTATGAGCATAGGTACTTTAAATTATGTTATATCTTTCTGATATAATTGTCTTTTAATATGTAAATGTCATTTTTTGTGTCTACTGTCAAATAAGGCATTTAAATAATTATGTAGAGTCACAATAAGGAAATTGTCCTCATTAAAGAATTAACTTAACAAGAAAACAATAAATTCCGTATGGTAGGTGATACCTTGTATTACGTAGTTTCCTGGCCAACTTATTTTACCGGTACTGCGTTAGACATGTGATGAAGTTGTCGCAACCTTAATTTCTGCTTAACAAAACTGGCTTCAGAAAATATCACCATTGGATGATCATAAATTATACGAGTTGTAGTGTTTCAACTGTTAAATCGTTATCGTGACGGTAAATAACGTGGTAGATACGTTAAAATACTGCGTGAAGTGTTGTGCGTGTGGTCGTAAGACTTATTCGTTGGTAGATAGTATATTTTTGTTAGGGGACTTAGGAAACAATTCGATCTTTAATTTGTTTATTAAAGTGAATAGAGTTTCTAAAGCATATAATCCAATCGAAATATCAGATCTCTGCTCGCAGTTTACTGGTTTATTAGGCTTGCAAATTTTACAGTATTTTACATTAGGAAAAAAGAAACGAATAGTAATGATTGCTTACTAATTTATGGAAGTATGACCTACCAGAAGCTTAAGAGATGCGTTTAGAAGTAAGGTGGTAAATATTAAGAAGTAAAGTCAACTGTATTATTGCCTCAAAGGGCGGAATGAAAAATTATGAGAGAAAAACCGAACTCAACGGAGCAGACGGACATTTATACTATGACGTAATGAAAGTAACGCACGGCATACTATATTATTAAATACTTTTCACTTCGAAAATTGTTAACTTATTATTTTTAAGAAATCGTCACGTTAATTGATTACAATTTGTTTTTATTCGCAAATTTAGTCGCAGGAAAACTAAAAATGACTATACGTATTTGATTCCGAATCACTCGTATAGGCTGTTCACTATAAAATGAGCACTTTAGAAATGAACCCAAGAAAAAAGTCACTGCCCCTGCATGCATATATTTCAATGGGCGCACTTGAGTGACATTCGCCCAGTAAAGTTGGTAACGACAAATGGAAAGTAGTTCCACGTCTAAACGTTGAATAAAAAGTGTTAGGTAACCATTTCTGACAACTTAAATTATCTCTTTCGCTTTCCGTTTTTTTAATTTTTTTATTTATGCATCGAAGAGTAAAAATGAGCAGATTTGCCAGATATTTAATTTACTAGTAAGTTCACATTTTTCTTGACCGACGCTTGAATAAAGTGACGAGGCCCCATGGAAATGTTAATTTCACATAAGACGGAAGAATATACAACGTGTATACACGTAGATCTTAAGCAGTGCTTTTAAAAGTGCTCAATTTACCGCGAACAGCCTATAGTTGAAAACACACTTCGTCGCGTCATCAGGGATCCTTGGACTAATAGCTTGTGGTGTTGCTGCAACACGGGACTGCTTGTAACAAGGAAGGAGGAAGAAATCAGTATGCGTACAGTCAGAACAGGCTGTCTTGTTACCAGGTATTGTTACACGACTGTTATGTTTCGTTGGTTTCCCGCTACTGCTTCTAAACTATCTGTGGTTTCATCAGACAACAACACTAGGACGCAAGCTTTCTCGTCTTTTCCTCGGCCACTTTTCTTGTCTGTACAATACATTCTTGGCTCTGTGGTACGCACTACACTAAATACTGTATCTTATGCTAAAATACTATATTTTAAAACTTCTATCTGTGCGTATAAGTAGTCGTACATTATTGTACGCAATACCACTCCCATATAGCATGAGTTTGTTCCGTAAACGTCACCGAGTGCTAGCATTTACAACAGGGAACTGAATTCAGTATCTCAGCTGGTGAATTAACGAACATGTGCAGTAAGTGATACATCTCGTATGGTGATAAGTCAAAACAATTATTCTGGACTTGTAACACGCCACTAATTTAGACCTGATGAACTTATGTTTTTTTGCTGAAGCTACCAGTCTACTTCACTGGACTTTAAGTAAATGTACAGAAAATGAATTTGATAATGAATAAGTGTTATGAAGATCGAACACAAACGAAATTTGTCTTTGCTGCTTCATACACTAGGAATTTAAATGTTTAACTAAATTGTTGAGCGACAAGTTGAATTTATAATTTTTTTTTTTTTTCGTCCAGTGAAGATCAAGCACATAAATTGATATTGTTAATGGAAATTAATTGCTGGTCAAGTTGACTTATGCTAATTTTACCACAGCCACGACTGTCCATTATTTGAATATTTAATTTAATTCGAGTGTGGTATAGTGAAATTAAATAAATAAGTTGCCTTATTTCCCACCACCACTCCCACCCCCATCACCCTCCGGCATCATGGAATTTGAATGTGTCATTAGAATTTGTATTTTAATGATCAAATTATCTACGAATTTGGAAAACTTATTAAATAAACTGTCTATGGAAAATAACAATTTGACTACGAGTAGAACATATACGAACAGTAATACGAAAATACGGGGGAATGAAGCAATTGTTAAACTTCTACAGACATAGCGTGATTACATACTGGTCGTTAATGATATTTTCACAGAAAAAACCGTCCATTATATACACATTTTTAAAGGAAAACAAATATTAAATTTATAATGCTTAACTCCGGGTTAATTTAACGTAATGTAATTCATTTGGCTGTCATTGTACTGGGAAGTATGAAGCACGAGTTCTTAATTTTATTTACGACCTAATTCACAGTTGAATCCTTATCAAAAATCGTTCATTTTTTTCCCATAAATCTGAAACTAGTTCTTTTAAAGTTATTTAGATACCTAATAAATAATTCATTTCCTGAAACACTGCACAGTTCACACTTAGCAATTAGATGTTGTTATGAATTCCAGTGAATAAATAAGTAACTTAGTTTAATACGAAAAACTGTCGTTATCACATGTATGTAATTATAAAGTGAATGTACACATTCTGTGGGACACTTTAAAACAAAACAAAAAATGAATTATTGACAAAAAAAATACTCCAACGAAAACATTATACCGCTGGCTTTACCAGTCCAGTGAAAATATCCGTAATTCTTTTTTTTAGTTAGCACACGTGGTATAATGTTTCACTATTCAATCATCGCAAATTTTAAGCGGCGTGCGGATATACCTAGTCCGTCAAGATAAAGCCGATACATGAGTTGAAGTCTTTCGCTCTTATTACAAGTGGACTCGGACTGGTCAGAATAATTCCGAACAAAATTATTCGCCTTCGACCTTTAGTACATAGCAAAACCAGGCCTGGATGATATAATGAAAAACCATTCGACAAGCTGGAAATAGTAGCCCGATATACGTACATAACACGCTAAGTGTCACTAAGTACATTGTATTTCTACACACGTCTGATATGGAAGTATACACAGTGGGGAAAGAGAGGAGGAGGAGGGACTGTAACTACAGAGACAATTAAGGCCGAAGTGAGCATTCAGAATCTGACAGTAGGCTGCAGTAAATTCGGTACATTATTCGTTATTACGTAATGATTTTTAAATTTGTTGAATTATTCATTATTTAATGTTTACGAGATGGGCGATTTGAATATTTATTTAAAACATACGACTTATCTGTTTTATTTGAAATAAGTTGGCAAACTGATATACAAATGCTCTTTTTCAATATTTAAGTTATAAAAGTTTTAGCATTCATATCAAATAGTTCAGACCGGACAAAGACATCACTAATTATTTATCAGCATTTCATCACATTTGTTTTGAGAAAGCTCCCCTTTCACATCCATTGTTTACGTTTACAATTTAACATTCCACGAATGCGCGCGAAAGTATTGTAAGTCTTCTTTTTTTTTTTTTTTTTTTTTCCTATCAACTCAGGACACAACTTGGGGACAAAATTCTAGTTTTCGGGTAGCTTTATCCTGGGACGCTGGGTGACTCGGGACGGCGCCATGACGTCAGAGGGCCTGCACCTGCACCAATCAGCGTATTCTTGTCCCGAAGGTCACCGGTTGGTACAAGGCAACTGTAGACAGGCCTTCAGGCGAACGTCTGAGAAATCCCATTGTCCGCGTACAACGAGCGATATTCTTCGTTAGTAGTCGCGTTGACTCGTATGAGAAACTGCTGACATCAAACTTGCGCCTACAACGTAACTTCGCGAGGCCGTCTTTATCAACATCTCGTTGACCTTCAGCAGTAAAAATGGCGCCCGTCAAACTGAAGTGGGGTTGCCTTGAAGCCCACCCACGAACCGATAAGCAGCCTGATACACGGAAGCGTTGTTTCGACCTTCGTCTCGCTTACGCCCGTGCGTGCCACATAGCCCCGACAAGCACGACCCGACAGCCCCGACAAGCACGACACTTAAAAACTACACATCCAACGAAATACACGATAGATCTGACGTTAAGCTATGCCATTTCTGTCTTCCGACCAGCAATTTCGGATGAAAAACTATTCCTATTCTCGTCGAGTCGCGCGGCAAGACACACAAGACTGTGCAACCTTGCAAAACGAAATTTTGTGGCGAACTTTCCCTGAAATGGCAAATACGTAGCTTAAAAGAACCGTATTTAACTGTATCTGTATGCACTAGCGATAACTAGGGGTAGAGAAATTTCGCGAAAAGATTACAAGATATGGCGTATTTCAAATCACTGTAGCGTCGTTCGCCTGAATTGGCTGAATTGCTTTTTGACAGGTCAACTAATATGCATCAATGTAGTCAATCTGTATTTTTACGTTAAATTGATGGCACCTTATTATGTTAGTGGGTCATATTAAGAGGTGTCATGATAGAAGAACATCTGCGCTCGTTACTCACAAACGGCGACATTCAACTAGTGATTGCGTTACAAAACGCTGATGATGGCGTTCACTGGCTGCGGAAGGGAACCAAGTAACTGAAATGGTCACTTCACGGCGACCCAACCATATTCTGGGCCGTTCACGGTTAGGGCCCCCCCCCCCCCGGCCGCAGTCGACTTGGCTTAAATAACATTACTTGTAGACTATTCACGAGAAAGTGAGCACTTTTGAAAGCTCTCTCATTTGGAATAGCAGTCAATGACGCAAACTTCTGAGTGCGGTGAAATATACACACTGGGTTTATTACTTACATGACAATATTTCTTTAAAAATGCGATTAAATGATAAACAATGGCTAGAGACCTGCAAAATTCGCGTTATTATTTGGCGGCAGGATGAACTCCATAATGCTGTACGTCAAATTGACTGTTGCCAATGGCATACATCTTGTGTGGCTCGGCCCAAGGGTACTTTGGCCAATTGGAGATGCTTAAAGGTTGAGCAACCAATCGCCTGCAAAGCGGCCACAAAGTGAATGACGTCGTAAGATCACCAGTAGCCAATGGAAATACGAATTTACCTCAAGTATTCACAGGGAAGTGAAGTCTAGGATGTTGCCAAATAATAACGTGAATTTTTCATGTCACTAACAATGGCTGAAAGCAAGCAGTAACTAGTGCCTCAAAAAGGCTCACTTTACCGTGAATAGCCTATACAAATCATAAAAAGCGGAGTAGTCTGTCTGCAATAGGCGTTAACGTAAAAGAAAAATACCCTTGTATCGCCGGTTAGAAAAAAAAACATACGTAAAGGAAAAAAAAAATACTTTTTTTTTTTCGCACAAGAATTATTATAACCATTAGATACTCAAAGATGACTATCTTAAAGCCACGTTACGCAAATAATGACGAATAAGTCACGCCGAATAATAGTTGAGGACTTTGCACTCTAAAATACAGGTTTTTTACTTTCTTTATGCTATGCATGTTATGTGCGCCATGCCGACTGTACGCGGAGCCTTGACTGAACACTTTTGAAAGTCCTCCTTAAAATCTGATTTTCTGCAGATATAGTACACTTTAATTAAGTATACAGTTAAAACTTGCATAGTAATGGATGTAATAATTTTATTTGCGCACCAGCTAAGTGGGAAGCAGGAATTTCTGGGGATTTAAATTCGTCAATAATAAAAGATTTCGTACTGCAGTGTGTATAACGCAGAATACACCAACTGTATTTTTGTCATAAATTCATACATTGAAATCGCAGTACGACTTCAAGACTTGACATCATTTTTTAATTTTTTATTCACTGCCAATATTTAGTTCATTCTCAATTACTTCCAACTTTGATGAAGCCCTGATAAAGGTCTACGTCCAAGATATCCCTCCGCCTTATACAAATAAAACTAAACCAACTCTAGTAAACAGACCAGAGGGACCATGCACCGCATTCTTGCGCACTCAGGGTGATAATATTTTGCATGAGAACTATTTCTTACTAGGTATTACCAACACACACATCTTCTCCCCGTTTTTAATTCATGTTACGTAATTATAAATGAAGTTTTATAATTTGTAGATAACATAAAAGTTAAAGTTCAATTGAACAATAAACGAGGTACTTATATGTGAACAGAAGTGTAAAACACTTGTGATCCATGGAACATTTAGGTAACAACAAAACAGGTCATACATGGGGCGATGTTTTAAAGGCTTGCTTCAAAAAGCGCGAATTTACCGTGAATATAGACTATAACTTGGGAACGTGCTTGAGAGCGGTGGGCCAGCGGATAGACTGCTTGCCTCCCCACCAAGTCGAACCGGGTTCAATCTCCCAGGCCATGTCGCTCACACGGAATTTCGCGAGTGGGAACCGTGCCGGACGTTGCCGCTAGTCGGCGGGTTTCCGCGGGGATCTCCCGTCCCCTCCCCCAGCCATGCATTCCGGCGCTGCTCCATTCTCATCTAATTTCACCCCCGTCGGCTCTCAAGGCCTCGTTGTTAATCCTTTGAGGAGTACGGACGTATATACACGGGACTAGGTTTATATGTGAATTTATTTGTCCTTGAAAACAAAACTAACACATTTATAGTTTTAATGTTTCGCTGGAATTCGTCAGTTCATAAGTAAAAAACCACAACTAGCCAACATTTCAATTCGTGAGGATAAAATTGTCCTTTTTATTTAATGTTTTTATCAATTTGTAGACTATACCCGTGTGTTTCCTTATTTTTGTCACGATTTTACCAGGAAACAACACACAGCACTTAAAACGATTTTCGCAAGTGAAAAGAAAATTATTTTGCCATTTCTGAAATGAGACCGATGTACTTTAAATACTGCTCATTACGAGATACCATTTGGTTGACAGACTGCCAACTCCACTCTTAGTTGGCTAACATATGGCCAAAAAACGAAAGACTGATGCGGTTTTGACCAATACGACGATGGCATGAAAGAACAGAGACCAATAGAATATGGTGTCCTTGCGATGGTATAAATAAGCGACTCACTTCTAGCTTGTCTTCAACGCTGGTAGAATTTTGCCGACTTCAAGGTGCTAAAATGAACGCCATGAATTGCAGACCTGGTTAAATCTGCCACAACGCATTAATTGGTGCGCAGATATCGCTCGACATTATTGGTGGCCGGCCAACCAATAATAAACGTTGCAGAGGACAATAGCCGTGAGCGGTGTAGTAATGGCGCTTCCCCTTCAGGGCCACAAATAAAAGTAAAAAAAAAAAAAAGGGACAAATTTAAAGATGGTAAGTGAAAAGACACACACACAAACACACACGCAAGTGATATCCTTAAAGGGTTAAGGGTATTATGTAGCTGTGCGTCCTAGGTCAAGAAGCGAGGGAGCGATACGGGCGACACTAACACGCACGCCTAGTACCTCGTCGCTCCTACGCGCATGGCCTGCGGTGTTTCCGTCCTAACGCTTTACTGTGTACACTAGAGCTGTAACATTGGGGTTTTATTACACGCGATGAAATTCCATAGATCCAACTACCTTCGTATAATCGTGAATTTCTCTTACCGCTTAAAGAAACGCCGTAGGCAAGCTTTGAAAATGCTACATTTGACCAATTTCATGATTTTTTTTTCCTCCGTTAATACACTTAATATGATAAAAGTAAAAAGTTAGCGACACAGACAATTAGTTTTTTTTTTTTTTTTTTTTTTATCCTTTCTGGCGAAACTTCGTTTTTGCAGTACATTTATTTACCGAGATACGCGTTTGGGGGCAAACGACGATTTCACAGAAAATGTTTCCGTACATAGTCCCCGTAAGAGGCGACATAATCTCTCAACTCAACCCGGCGTTGCGGTGACAGGTATATTCTTAATCGGTCCCTTCGCACTTTTTCAATCCAACGTTTGAAAAATCACCCCAAGTTTTACATGGTCGGTTGTTTCGTAAATATATCAAATCATGAATCGCAAGCGTTTTGTAATAGCGATATTTCTATTAAATTTGAATTTTTCCCTGTATTTTCCCTATAAATTATTATATTTGTATTTATAATTAATATAAATTAAAAGGGGAGAAAATAGTTTTGTTGGCAATACCTAGTAACAAAAAATGTCTTACGCAAAATATTACTGCACCGAGTGCGGACGTATGCGGTGCGCTGTCATTTCTAGACTGCGTTCACCTTTAGCCGTGTCCGAAACGGCCAATTTGGGAAATTAGGGTTTAGGAATCTAGGGCGGATGGTTTCGAACGGCTTGTAACAGCGTTGTATGCGACAAAGTTGGAAACTACAGGCTTGTGGAATTTCGCCTTTTTTTTTTGTTTCTCACTCTATCAGCAAAATAACCTACTCCCGAGCATTTTTTTTTCTCGTAACCTCGCTGTCTTGTGAATAACTAATCAAATTTCTTTCTAGCCGATATTAATTTTCTCGCTCCCTGCTGCTACCACTCCATTTCAAATAATAACCGAACTTTTTTTTTTTTTTTTTTTTTTATAACAACATACGAACTTTATTTAAAAATAACTTATTACTTACATACGAAATAACACGTAGGTCCCTGGTTTTCCTTTTTCCGCGTGCGTGTATTGTGCAGCGTTTCAAGAACAGTAAATACAGTGGTTTTCACCACGGGAAACAAACACCAGCAAACTATTTTACCGACCTAGTTGGGGATTTAGTGTGCTACATCAGTACCTCGGTAAATTTCCACCCTAAAGCCCCAAATATTTAGTAACCTAAATAATGGCCTCGTAGCCGTTTAGGACACGGCTTTTGTTACATGAGGCATGTGAATATCCTGTAAGTATAAGGTAAGGGTCCTGCGGAAGTCGACGTGTCTGAAACGCGGCGTCAAGTGACGTCACATTGACGCGGTCCGGATATGGTCTTCAAATGCGTTGTCCGAAGTGAACTTTCAGAATCTGACACTAGATCGCATTAGATTCAGTATATTGTTCGTTGTTGTGTAGTGATGTTTACATTTGCATTTATTGTTATTTACTATAGTTTACGAAAAGGTTGATTTAAATATATATTTACAAAAACGCCTTAACGGTTTTATTTTTAATAAGTTTGCTAACGTACGTCCAAATTTCATTTTTAAACTAACGCTTTAAAAGATTTAGCCTTAAAATAATTTATTTTTCAGACCGAACGAAGACACTCCTAATTATTTATTCCCATTTCATTATACTTGTTTTGGGAAAGCCCGCCTTGAGCAGCCATTGTTTACATTAATAACGTAAACATTTCACGAATGCGCGCGAAATTATTTTAATGTTTTCGTCTTTTTCTGTCAGCTTAGGATACAACTTCGGACAAAAGTTTGGTTTTTCTGAATGCTTCAACTTGGGACACAGGTTGACTTGAGACAGTGCCATGATGCACCAATCAGCGCTTCCTTGTCCTAAGACGCTGGTTGGGGGTAGCCCGAGTGTAGACAGGCCCTAAATATAGCAGGGTTTCAGAAAGTTGGAAGTAACCGCGAATGGAGTATATACGCTGTCAACATGGTGTTTGTAAGAGGTTGATTTCTCAAGTGCTCAACTTTATAGGTCGTTCACGGTAAAGTGAGCACTTTTTGAAGATGTTTCACCAGACATAATATCCAATAAATACATTTCACTGTAGCCTCGGACTTTTCGTTTTGGTGTATCGTGAATGTATACACCGTGTTTATTCCTCACACGTCAGGGTTTACATTAAAAAGTGGCGTAAGGATATAAATCGGTTGAATGAAAAAAGTAACCAGGGCTTCAAAAGTGCTCAGTTGACCGTGAACGGACTACGCTGTGGGAGGAAGTTCACGGGCGAACGCGGAAGCAGGCCCTCCTCGCTTGTTCCGACCGAAAGGGCCGGGCGTCTCACCTGTTCGCTCGTCGGCGGCGGGTCGTCGTCGTTGACGTTGGACAGCGTCGTTATGAGGCACTCGTCCGTCGTGGTGGCGGCGGCGGCCATGCCCGCCGCCAGCAGGAGCGTCGCAACTTGCCACCACACCGCTTGCATATTCGCCGGCGACTGACCTGGCGGAACCTCCACGCCCGGCCTATAAACACCTCGGAGGGGCACGCCCGCGGAGTCGTCACGTGTCCTCCAACCGCCGCCAGGAGGGGATCCCCTTCCTCCAAGGGCTTCCCCTCGCGATCAGGCCCGCGAGCTACGACGTTGAGAAACAGGGAAGAGCCTTGGCCGGGCCGGCTAACTACTTCCAGTCGGGTGACGTCACTCTGGTTTGACGCTACTCGTCTCTGTCCGCAGCTTCTCAGAAAATACGCCGCACCGGTTAAGCGGGTTACTGTAATTGTTCCCGGTGAACAGGGGGCCGCGATGGTTAGACTGCTCGCCACCTACCAATGTGGGCGAGTGAAGAGATTTAGGCGGCTCTTAAGAGTTATATGGACCTGCACGTTATTTGTGAAATATTTGTTTGCGCGAATACGCGTATCTCGGTAAATAAATGCTCTTCAAATACGACTTTTGCCAGAAAAAACATTAAAAAATAAATTATCTAAGTCCCTAAAATTTTACTTTCGTCATATTTAGTACATTCTTGGAGAAAAATTTTCGTGAAGATGGTGAAATATCGCATATCTAAAGCTTGCCTTGTGCAGTATCCATGAACGGCAAGAAAATGCGGACGTAGTTTAATCTGTGGTCTTTCATCGCGTGTAATGAAGCCTCTATGTTACAGATCTGGTTTACACAGTACAGCGCCAGGAAGGAAACACTGCACGCCTTGTGCGTAGGAGCGACGAGACACTAGGCTTGCGTGTTGGTGTGGCCCATATTGCTAACTCGCTTCTTGACTTGGACGCGCAGCTCCAAGTAAAGCACCAGCCTGTGGATCACTGCACACGACTACACAACGCGAAGAACTAGTAAAAAAATAATGCAGTACAGACACCATACAAATTGTCAGGAAAGTGTGATTTATGCTGTGTATGATAGAAGAATTTATATTTTTTGCAACATTATAAAATATTTTACTAATATATACTTTTTAAACGTAAAAAAATAATTGATATAAATAGTCTGCATTTTTAACCAAATTGAAGCATATTTCCATTCTGGATGCTTCGGAACGCAGAATTTGCAAGAAAATTGTCATGGAATATCGTCATAATGTTTACTGATTGTGTGTAAGAAAATTGTAATAGCAAAGTAGGAAATCATTTTTATAATCTATTTTATGTGCGTCCATTTGTTACAAACATTTATGGCTAAAACTGACGTAAATAAAGTTAGTTATAAAATTGATATAATACACTCTTACTTTGGTTTTATTACACATGTTCACACTAAAAACTATGCCGATCTTTCTTGAAGATGATTTTCTTGAAAATTCTGCTTTCCAATGCATCCAAAACGAAAATGCGTTTAAATGTTGTTAAAAATGCGGACTCTATCGATCGATTAATATTTTTACTTTTAAAAATTTATAATTTAGTAAAATATTTTATAATGTTGCAAAATATAAACATTCTTCTTTCATATATAGCATAAAACACACTTTTCTGACAATGTTTATGGTGTATGTAGTAATTTTTTAAATGAGTTCTTCACATTGTACAGTCAGCTGCAGTGCTCCATAGGCAGTTGCTTTACTCCAACCTTATCGTCGAGGTATTGAGAGCTGATGAGGGAGAAGTGAGGTGGGTGCGGAGCGGCGTGGCGGGGGGAAACGAGAGATCTCCTAGAAAACCCGCTGACCAGCGGCATCGTCCAGCACGATTCCCACTTGCGAAAATCCGGAGTGAGCCGGCCGGGGGTCGAACTCGGTTCGCCTTGTTGAGAGGCGAGCTGTCTAACCGCTTCATAAAGCGGCCTGATGTAATGGTCCATCAGAGACTGGCTTGCCAAGTGGAGTGTATGTGGTTGCACATACAGGCTACGACAACTGGCATAACGTCTGCTGTAGGCCATTGTAAATAGCATTGACAAGAAATTGTGGCAAAAAAATCTGGCGGAAAACTGCGTGCCTGAAATAACAAAACAGAATGCTTAGGAAATGTAATAATTCCGAAGTACCGGCATCATAATTTCAAACAAATCTAGTTGCATGTTTACTGCTTGTGAAGAGTGAAAACGAATCACGAATCACGTGTAAAATTTCCGAACGAATTGTAGATCATGTGATTTACACGCAAAACCCATATCTAACGTGTTGTATTAGAAGTTTGGAAATAACAGTTGTAACCATTTTATGATATGCTGTTGGGGAAAGTGGTGTTAGGGTAATTATTTATGTCGTGATGTTGCTATGAAACAAAATTACTTTTGGTCGAGTATAGGCTGTTGATGGTAAACTGAGAGCTTTCGAAAGCCCAGCTTAAGATCTACTTGTATGCGCGTTGTGTATTCTTCAGCCTTATACAAAATTAACATTGCCATCATCACTTTATTCATGCGTCGTCGTCAGTCAAGTAAATTATTATATAAGTAAGTGTAGAAATCTGCTCATTTTTACACTTTGTTGGATTAAAAAAATAAAAGCGAAAGAAATAATTTAAGTTATCAGAAATTGTTATCTGACACTTGTTATTCGACGTTAAGTCATGGAACTCCATTGTTACCAACTTTACTGGGTGCATGTCACTAAGTGCGACCGTTACAATATACGCAGGTAGGAGCAGTGAAATTCTCCTCAATTTCATTTCAAAAGTGCTCACTTTATGGCGAATAGCCTTTCGTTGGTTTACTGCTGATGGAGATACATACAGTGTACACGCAGACAGCCAGACCCACGATTTCGTAGGCACTTTTTCTTCTAACGATATAGGTAAATAAACAGTTTATGTCTCACTGAAATCGTGCCATTCGTAAGCTAGTCCCCCTCCTCACAAACTGACCATATGTAAATGCAATACCAATACTGAGGCTTGAATTAAAAACCTACGAATTCGAAGTCAATATATTACTAAATACTTTACGACACTCATTTGCAAACATATGAATTATTTTGGATTAAATGTTGCGTCGTATATTACTTGAAATAATGACGCATCATTATTAAATCTGTTGAACCAGTTTGACTTTAGGAGCATACGCCTCTTTCTTATGTATATCGCATCCCTTGTTTCAATCAACCTATAAACTTATTATTTGTTCACGCGATGTTCTTCAAAATTCAGAATATCTAAACAACTACGTTGGGAATGGTCTGTGTATAGTATCACGTTTTAATTACTATCTGCTGATAGAGTTAGCTAATTATGCCTTAACTGCTATACGTTTAATTCTTTACAGACTTTCATATCCGTTATAAAATAAAAATAGACTGCAAATGTACCCACGGTAAAATTTTTCAGCCTTGTAATTATTAACTAGATATACGTTTACTAATTACTGTAATTGCTCAAAATTAATGACCCTTAAAAGTTAATCCTGTGTTATAACCAAATGTTAGGTAGGTAGGGTTTTCCATGTCGACAGCGTGGTCCTTAAGGAAGGAATTGTTGCAAGGAATTTTAGACTGTAATTAAACATGCAAATATTTCTTCTAGATGCAATAGCTTCTATACGAACGTTAACTCGACACAACAAACGGAATTGTAAATTTTTAATATTTACACAATCATGGACTTATTGAACTGGAAATCGCAGAATCACAGCCATACCAGCATAACGTTCGAAATTTAGAGCCAAAGGTATACATAGTGAATTTTCCAATAAAAATTTTTGTTTGGCGATTATAACAATGGATTAAAAACGTAACAAGTAGCGCAAATTTGTTTGTGTTATCTGCACTAATTAATTTCTGAAAAAGCCTTTACATCGCATGATCTCAAAAGAAATGTTACATTAGTTGTAAAGTTCAGGAGTTTTTTAAAATGTTTGTTTAATATTTGTTTTTCTAACAAATGGCCATGTTGTAGATTGTTCACCAAAAACTTATTACTTTTGAAAGCAATACGTCAGATATATAGTACTTTTTTCATGTTGTGTATTCTTCTACCATGAGCAAAATTAAAATTGCTATGGGTCGGAGCACGTTATTCATGCGTCAGTCAAGTGAAACTGTGGAACTATTAGAAAAGTATATACTTTACGAATATGCTAATTATCACACGTAAATGCTTTAAAAATGGAAAGGAAACTAAAAAAAAAAAAAAAACTCCTGTATTGACAAATGTGTACCTGCCCTGCTTAAAACCTACTGTATACACGTTGTTTATATTTCCACCTTATGTAAAATTATCATTGCCATTGGCCTCATCACTTTATTCATGCGTCGGTAAAATGAAACGGTGAATGTATTAATAAGTAAATAGTTTACAAATCTGCTCATTTTTACACTTCGGTGCATTTAAAAAAAAAAAAAAAAAAAAAAACAGAAAGCGAAAGGAATAGTTTTCAGTTACCACAAATGGTTACCTAACACTTTTTAATCGACGTTAAGAATTGGAACAACTTTCCATCCATCGTTACCAACTTTACTGGGCGAAAGTCACTCAGTGCGCCAATTAAAATATATGCATGCAGGGGTAGTGACAATTTTCTAAGGTTCGTTTCTTAAGTGCTCACTTTATTGTGAACAAACAGCCTTTAACACTTTTTAATTAAACTCTTATACATTGAACTACATTCTCTTTGTATTACTGAATGGAAGCAAGTCATTGTTCCAGTTAAAATATATGAATATAAGGGCAGTGACTTTTCTCGAAGGTTGATATCAAATGTCCTCAATAAACCGCGGACAGTTTACGAGCCAGTCGAATGACTGCCGACAGTAACCGAGCTGACGCATGATGTATTTCTGACTACAAAAAACATATTTCTCACAATTGGAGCGCGTTCTCAGAATATAAAACCGTTTGGACGTCGGCAGGAAACAAACGACTTGAGAAACCATCCAAGGCGACTCTTGACACTTCCAACGTGTCGACCACAGTGAGTGGTGAGATAATATAGCTTACACCACATCCGCTGATAGCACCTCACCTTTGTTCCTCATCCTGTTCCTGTCACCACAGCAGCAGCAGCAGAGCGTTGCTTGACAAGACAACTATAGCCAATTCACGGCTACTTCACGGTTTTTTTTTTTTTAATCAAACCTTTGAAAAACAACCCCATGTTTTACGTCCGTGGTTTTGATTCCTAAATAAGTGTAGTGTCACAATTGTTTCATATTTGTGTTTACTTAAAAATATTTTATTCTAGTTGAACTGAACATTCTCATATATTTTATCTATAGATTATAAAATGTAATTTATAATTAATACGATTAAAAACAGGGGAAAAAAATACGTATGTTGGTAATGCCGAGTAAGAAATAGTTCTCATAAGAAATGTTATTACACTGGATGCGCACGAATACGGCGCGTTGTCCCTGTGGTGTAATTTTCCAAACTCGGCAAAGCTTTCCGCCACCAAGGCTATCCGGGTTCAATCCTCGGCCGCCGGATCACCGGATTTTCGCAAGTGAGAATCGTGCCGGACGATGCCGTTGGTAGGCGGGTTTTCTCGGGGATCTCCCGTTCCCCCCCCCCCCGTTATTTAGTTACGGCGACGATCCATATTCACTTCAATCACCTTCATCGGCTCTCAAGACCTCGCTGTCAAGAGCCACCCAGATCTCTTCACTCTTCACTCGGTAAAGCTTTGTTCGCGCGAGGCTGAGTAATATTGTGGAAGTAGAACTTTAGCAGGGCTTTAGAAAAGTTGGAAGTAACCGTGAATGGTCTATGAGGTACCGAGTACCAGGGTACCAGTGGATAGTAGCTTCGCATTTTGTAAGACACCCAGACGCCTGGTATTTTAAGATTTATGAATCTATAATGAATATATATTACTTAATGGTATCGGAGCGCCGAAAATTAATACTTTTATGTTTGTACCAAACATTCTTCAACAGATATGCGTCATATGTGATTGCATTTTCATCGAATAAATAATGTTACACTTTATTTATAATTAATGTCAACCACAAAATTCTCCTTTTTTCTTGCAGCCTCAATAACAAATACTATCTAAGTTGTAAAGATGAAAGAAATATACAAAGTGAACATATCCTATAGACTACCACGTGACACACACACACACTCCCTCACACAATCACACTCTGATACGCATATAAATGTAAAATATAAAACGTAGCAAAATTATTTTAACATAAAAAAAAATGAATGAACTGTTATTTGTTGATTAGATATAGATATATCAAGCAGTATCCCACGGCATTATTAAATGTTGTAATTTTTTTTATTTGTACAACTTAGTTATTATTTGTTAATATAGTTGCAAACAAACACAAGAATTTTGTATTTTACATCAAGTTATTCAAAAAATATAAAGTGCAATTTTCATTCAAGGAATTTACTATCTCATACAATGCGAACGAGTCGAACATTATTTGGTACAATTGTAAAATAATTATGTTTTTTCTGACACCCTTAATGACCTCCCTAATAAAAAATGGTAGACGCCTCAATTGTCCAGAATTTTAAGCGGCGACTATACAGAACTTCATAAGGAGAATAACATACCGTGATGTATTTCACTGAATACATATTTAACCATTGATCCTGTTCGGTTAGTATATTTCAGTAAGCGGCAGTGTTTCATTTTTATTCATAATTTTTTCGCTTCATAAGTTTCCAAAACACGTTGGTTTGACGGCCACAGGTGTAAAAACTACATATGCGAAGTAGAAAAATACATATGCAAAGTACAAAACTACATATGCAAAGTACAAAACTACATATGCAATGTAAAAAACCACATATGCGAAGTAGGAAACTACATATGCAAAGTACAAAACACATAATCGAAAACCCATTCAAACATTTTTCACTTTCTTAGGGATTTGAATTTCGAAAAATCCTGCAATTTTTTTTGAGCATTTATACAGCCAACCTTAACAATATCTTAATCCGGTTACTGAACTGAGCTATTGAGGAATATATAAAAAAAAAAACATATTTAACCCATCTTGCCCTCGAAGCTGTTTAATTAAAAATAATTCTGAAAGTAATGTTTAGGCATTTGCATCGGCAATCTTTTGCAGAAAAGGGGACGACGATGTCTTATTACGTTAATGGGCTGCTAAGGAATCCTCGAAAATACACTTTAACCCTTTTCGCCCTCTTAGAGGCTGGATTAAAAAAAAAAATCTTGAAAGATTTAAGGTTCACGTGAAAGCTACATTTTGAAACTAACAGCACAATGACATCTCATCGGATTAATCAGCTATTGACGAGTCCTCGAAATTTCATTTTAAAACTTTTCGCCCTCTAAGGGATTGAATTTCGAAAGATTTTTCTTTCTTAGTGGGTGCCTGCACCCTAAAAATTTCACGCTTTTGTATCCAGCGGTTTTCTGTACTTTGGCGGGTGACTGAGTCAATCAGTTGGTAACTTTACTCTATATGCGTAGTTATTAATCCACGAACTGGCAATTCATTTATTGTCTTCAGTGTAGCTCAAAGGTACAGTACGTTGTGCCATCTAGTGTTCGAATATTGCCAGAAGAGAAATTCACCCATCCAATTTCATTTACTTCCCTTTTCTGAGTAAGAAAAATGTCGTTAAATTATTCCTTGAACAGAAATTTGCCTCACCTTTCTTTCCGGTCCAATATGTGCGTCCAGTAGGAGTCCTGTAACGATATTTGCTTTGAGTTTCACAACGTATGGCATATGCAATGTAAATAGGCGTCGAACATAAATATGTAATTTAGCCCTTTAATTTTAGTTGTATCTTGACAAATTTATTACAGAATACATGGATATGGTCCTGAGATACTCGTTGATTACTGATATTCTGTCATTTTGTTTCAGTGTCAGGCATACTAATTTCTGTGATCTTGAGTTTATAATGTTCTTGGCTTTGAAAATGAAAACAAATCACCAAAGAAACAGACAATTTCACATCGAGTTAAATCATTTCTATAAAAAAAAAGTTTTATTTTGCTTCACAATTACGGTTCAATTAAAGTCATCTAGAAATTTGTTGTTAATTATGCAGCTAACGAAAAACAGAAGAATCCCGGAATCCCACATGGTGAAAGCATAACCGAAGAATAGCTATGTGTAGGTTAATAAACTTAAATTATTAATTAAAATATATTTAACTGTGATCTCCGAATACAGTCTTGCAGGGTAATCAGGATGATATCCTCTGCAATGCACCAGCGGGAATTTTAGAGATTATATGTCTCAAGAAGAATTCGTCTGCTTGACGTTGCGTTATTGTTAGTTAGCGAAAGCGGAAGTTGTGAGCAAAATTGTCGAGGTAACATGTAGCGAACTGTAGCATGCACTGTAAGTGCTGCACCGTTTGTAGGCAATCGCTGGTTTTTAACTACGTTTTTTCAACCTTGTCCAACATTCTCTTTCAGGGAATATTTGTGGTTTTCATGGCAAAGGCTCTTGTTGTCTTTTCCAGCACCTAGGTTTGTTGTTTGTTTCTATGTAAAAGCAAGGCGAGACAGTTTTTTAGTCAGTGTTTCTGTAATTTTGCTTATTCAACCAGCAATCTTCCAATATTTCATTACTTTTATTCATTTTAAAATCTATCGATGACCAGTTACTCTGATCAGGTTAAGCTGTTGTGTGAACCAATTTAAATAACTTTATTTAAATAGAATTGTAAATTTTGTAATTTAATATCCTATATTTTCTTTGTGAATTTCTGATGTAAATTCTTTTCTGCCAATATAATTTTATAAAGTATTTATGGTGTTAATTTAAAACACCGTATAACGAAACAGGATAGTATCATTGGTTTTGTGTGAATCAACTTGATATCTGTGATAAAGGCTGTTCACGATAAAGTGAGCACTTTTGAAATCAACGTTAGAAGAAAGTTACTGTTCCTACCTGCATATATTTTGACGGGTGCACTGAGTGACATGCGTCCAGTAAAGTTGGTAACGATGGAGTGGAAAGTAGTTCCACATATTAACGTCGAACAAAAAGTATTAGGTAACCATTTATGTCAAGTTAAATTATTTCTCTAGCTTTCTGTTTTTTTTCTTATGCACGGAAGTGTAAAAATGAGCAGATTTGTATAATATCTACTTTTCTAATAATTTCATAGTTTCACTTGACCGACGCATGAATAAATCGTGGCAATGTTAATTTTATATAAGGCGGAATAACACACACCGTGTATACAAGTAGATTGTAAGCAGGACTTTCAAAAGTGCTCATTTTACCTTGAACAGCCTATAGTGGCTGGTATTTTCGGAACGCACCCTTCTTCCTTCTCCTTGCTCTCTACTCGTTATGGCGTGACTAAACACATAATTAGGTTCGGCTATTAAATAGAGTGATAGTTACCTTTTATTTGTCAGTAGCTGTTACCCGCCGTTCCACCAACGTGTAAATATATATATTATATTATATTTTATATATATTATATTATATATTTTATATTATATATATAAAACAACCAACCAGCGCGTACTCAAAAGGGTTGGTTGGTGGCTTATTTTATATATTCCCTGTGAAACTGTTCGTTTTTCCGAAATGAAAAGTACCATGTGTGCTGATCCAGAATATATACCCATATACCAAATTTCATCCAAATCCGTCGAGCCGTTATGACGTGCCTGAGTAATAAACAAACATACAAACTTTTACATTTATAATATTATTAGGAATTTTGGGATATGCTTAAATCTTCCAACTTACAGCAATCAAGTTGCCGTTATTTTCGATTGATTCAATTATAAAAATAAGTAACATCTACATTTGTTGTATAAGGCCACATATTTAGTAGTTTTAAATTTTATTTTTTTCTGCTGATCACAACAAAATTAACGATAATTCCTTTTATAGAGAAACAAAACTTATGTTATAACATATTTTTTAGTATAAAGAGATTATATATATAGTTAATGTTACACATTTGAAATATTTATTATTATTTATCACTCTAATTTAAAACATTTTAATTCTGGTTACAGGAATATCAATTCTACTTTAATTTATCAACCACCTAGCTCTTTTTACTGGAAATCACATTTGGCATTATTGCTGAATTTTTATTGTGTATGTGTGTAAGGGTACTGGAATAGGAATTTTGTATCAGTCTCTTTGTATCTACATTTTTTATCGGAGTCACACCTATACAACTAGATACTTCCGAGCTTCTATTTGTAGCATGCTCGTTGTCAATTTCCCACGAAGTCTCACCTATACTACAATGCAGCGCACACTCGAAACAGAGATAGAAACTGGAAATAGTGCTCGGAGGCGAAATGTTACTCAGCTATTAAACACTGCGTCCGGTTCTGCGAGACGGTCGCGAATACATAACACCACTGCACTCCACGCCATTAAAACTGGAGTGTGGCTGTCGGATCTACGAGGGTTTTCACGCAGACATAGCATTGAAATAGTTTCTCCAGATTTTTCCAGCAAGTGACCAAGCCGACAAAGATAAGAGTGTTTGTATTCGCATAAGACAACGGAGAATCCGCATGTGATTGATCAAGTTGTAAAACGTTTCCAAGTTATTCAATATGCATCTTCTAACATGCTTGCGTAAACTACATTCTCGAACATAAAAGCAAGAAATCGGACAATTTAACTGAAAAATAAAAACATCAGTTTTAATTTGCACAAATCTAGTATGATTAATGTTTTTAAGTTTTTGTTCTTATTTTGCTACTACAAAAATTCGCAAGCTTATTTCACGTAACTTTCGTTTTATTGTTTTTATTTATTCCAATTAACGTGGTCAATTTAAGTTTCACGTAATTTAACCCAACGGTATAAAATCGACAAGTAATGTACTCTTTGTTCTGCGTTTAGGCTGTTCGCAGGTACAGGGAAAGTTTGTAAGTCCTACTTAGTTTCTCGCTTAATACGGTCAGCATATACAAACCAACATCATCAAGCAAAAAGGTACCCCGTGCCTTCTTTTTGTGATAACTATATGTACTGATGCTCTGGGTTAAACGATCTTAATGGCGGTAGGCGGTAAAACACCGCAACTAAAGATTTTGTTTGTTCAGGGCACTGAGATTCCGACTAAACAATACCTTTCAATGTCACCATAGGCTACATACACTAAAGCACAAGAAAACTGTGCGAATAGTATGTTAGGCATAAGAAATATTGCATCCACATTATATATATAGGGGAGTGATGCCAATAGAGATGTTTGTCTTCGACATTAAGAAATGTTATACATATATATATATATATATATATATATATATATATATATATATATATATATATATATATATATATATATATATATATATTATATATATATATATATATATATATATATATATATATATATATATATATATAATAAGAAGATTACTAATTACGAATGCTCCTTTGAGAATTGAGAAAACAATATATATATATATATATATTGTTTTCTCAATTCTCAAAGGAGCATTCGTAATTAGTAATCTTCTTATTCCACAGTCAGTATAACAAATAATTGGTGAATTCTGACGTAATAATATGTTTTCATAGTGTACATATTGTATTTCAGCTTGCAGCATATTTGTAGTGAATTTACACGTCAATCTTTATGATAGAATTTTTTTTTGTGGAATGTAGTAATTCAGGAATGCAATTCCGTCACGTACGGTATACGGGCGGCACACCGAGCAACGAGAACGAGTAGCACCGCTACGACAACGAGTAGCACTCTACGACAATGTAGTCCGTAACGTGGCTGTATCGGGTAACGCCAAGGCCATCCTTAGGCATGCGTGCGCTGGGAGCGAAGTGGGGAAGTTTTTGTCAACGTTCGCATCAGCCCAATATGCTTACCAAGCCACCTTCGTATTTCCGCGTTGAAACATTTCATTGTAAAATGCCTTGGCGCGCATAGCCGCAGACAAACTAGTGTTTAGCATTAAGTGAAATCACACGTCCCGCTGTCGAGAATTCTATAACTAGAGACCCGGAAATCTCGTGGATTCCTTTGAGGGCACGATAAACCTCAACCGCATGCACATGGGAGTCTCTGCTTCTATTGGAACATAGCTTGGTAGTCACCACGAACCACGTTCAACCAATAACAAACCTGCTACAGGCCGTTCACGGTAAAGTGAGCACTTTTGAAGCCCTAGTTACTTTTTCCTTTCGGCCGTTTTTTTTTATCCTTTAACCACCTTTCTTAAATAAATATTGCAACATATGTAATAAATGCAACGTGTATATTCCACCGTACTCGAAAGTTAACATCCAAGGCTAAAATTAAATGTATTTTTCGACTATTATTCCAAAGAGAGGGCTTTCAAAAGTGCTCACTTTACCGTGAACAACCTATAAGAAACCAAGGAAGGAGTCTCATGCTACCTGGTCTGGAGGTACATTGGAGCACCAGGCATTGAACCACTAAAAGATACTCGAATGCACAAAGGATTGTGGAGTTTAGCTTGTCGCTGAATGAATCCGAGAGATTTCCAGGTCTTTATAACTAACAGCTAGGGACACCC
This sequence comes from Dryococelus australis, assembly GCA_029891345.1. NCBI lineage: Eukaryota > Metazoa > Arthropoda > Insecta > Phasmatodea > Phasmatidae > Dryococelus > Dryococelus australis. The sequence goes on along the minus strand of CM057006.1, from coordinate 25,985,315 downwards.
GAGTTTCGCGAAAATATTTCCGCACATGCTAGATTTCAGTAACCTACGGGTGTACCTGCATATTTTCCTTTGCTTATTGGCCGCGAGTCTTCGTCAGAAGACGTTTTTTCTTACTCGATGGGCCGATGAGAATTAGGCTACTCCGATACTGTACGGCGTAAACCTACGACGAGTAATGCCTAGATCATCCAATCAAGAAAGGGGACCTTAGCTAAAGTGTTATGAGGTACAACTGGTCGTGAAATATTTTCGCGAAATTCGGGTGTCCCTACTGACAGCTTGTGGTCTTCGACACGCGGCGGCTTGGAACTATACGCCGTTCACGGTAAAATGAGCACTTGTGAAAGGCCTGCTCAATATCTACTTGTACGCGTGTTGTGTAGTATTCCGCCTTATGTAACATTAACATTAACATGGGCTATTCATGCGTTGGCCAAGCGAAACTGTGGAATTATTTGAAAAATAATTATTATGCGAAACTGGTCATATTTACACTGCCGTGCTTCAAAATAACAGAAAACGAAAGAAATAATTTTGAGACGTCACAGATGGTTACCTAAAACTTTCTATCCGACTTAAAGATGTTGAAATACTTTCCATATATCATTAAACGTTGTTCACGATAAAGTGAGCACTTTTTAAATCAAGCTTCGAAAAAAAATCACTATCCCTACCTGCACATATTTTAACGGGTGAATTCAGTGACATGCACCCAGCAAAGATGGTAACGATGAATGGAAAGTAGTTCCGTATCTTAACGTGGGATAAAAAGTGTCAGGTAACCATTTGAGGTAACTCGAATTCTTTCTTTCACTATTCGTTTTTTTTTTTTTTTTTAACGCGTAAAAGTGTAAAAATGAGCGGATTTTGCAAAATATTTTCTTTTCTAATAATTTCACAGTTGCATTTGACCAACGCATGGATAAAGTGACGAGCCCCGTGGCAATGTTAATTTTGCATAAGGCGGAAGAATACACAACGTGCACGCAAGTAGATCTCAAGCACGGCTTCGAAAAGTGTTCATTTGACCGCGAACCGCCTAGACCAACTTTCCTGGGAGCATGTCACTCGGCGCATACGTTGAAACATGTGCAGGCAGAGGCAGTGAATATTTTCTCAGGTTGATTTCAACAGTGCTCACTTAATCGCGAGCAGCCTTTAGCAGGAAACTAATCGCCGAGCAGTCAAGTCATGTCCTCAACGAGGAAGCAGGTGGTTGTGTTTCCGAGTACTGTCGCTGGGGTGTCATGTTTTCGGTACTGATAGTAAACCACTTGTAATTTCACCAGATAACAACACCATGACTTAAGCTTTCACGTCTTTTCCTCGACCACATATTCCGTTTGTTCAGTCATTCTTAGCTACCTGGCATTTATTTGACTAACGCAAATCTTGTATCGTGTGCTAAAATACGACAGTTTAAAAACTTCTAGCTTTGGGTGTACACAGTTGCACGTTATCGCACGCATTTGTACTCCTATATAAAGGCTGTTCACGATAAAGTGAGTACTCTTGAAATCAACCTTAGAAAAAAGTCACTACCGCTGCCTCCATATATTATAACAGGCGCATAGAGTGACATGCGCCCAGTTAAGTAGGTAATGATGGATGGAAAGTAGTTCAATTTCTTAACGTCGAATAAAAAGTGTTAGTTAACCATTTGTGATCACTTAAATTACTTCTTTGGCTTTCTGTTTTTTTCTTTAATAATACAAAGTGTAAAATTGACTATATTTATAACATATTTACTTTGCCAATAATTCCAGAGTTTCACCTGACCGACGCGTGAATAAAGTGATGAGTCCCATGACAATATTAATTTTACATAAAGCGGAAACATACATAAAGTGCATACAAGTAGATTTCAAGCAGGGCTTTCAAAAGAGCTCATTTTACCGCGAACATCTTATAGTAAGTATCTATTCCGTAAACATCACTGAGTGGCAGTAATTACTACTGGGAATTGAATCCACTTTCTCAGCTAATAAATTAACGAACATATGCACACAAATATTATAGGCCGTAAGGTGACATATCAAAACAATTATTCTGAACGTGAAACTACCGCACATGTTTAGAATTGATTAACTTATGTTCTTCTTTGCTAGAGCTACCAGCATATACAACTTAACCAGAAGTCATTGCTAAAAAAAAAATGAATTTGGCAATATATAAATGTTATGAAGACGAAAAAAAAAAAAAAAAAATGTCTGCCGCTTTATTCGCCAGGAATTTGAATGTGTAAACGAAATTTTTATCAGCAAATTGAATTTTTTTTCCTCCAGTAGCTTTGCACGCATGTAATTAGATTATTTTCACGGAAGTAAACTATTGGTGTTATTGAACTCACGCTTATTTCGCCGCAGCTATACTTGCCCATGATTTGAATATGTTACTTAATTTGTATGTGTGGTAAATTGAAATTGAAGATATATGTCGCCCTGCCACTACAAAGCCTCGCAGAATTTGAATGTGTCAATGACATTTGTGGTTGGAAGACCAAATTATCCTAAATTTCGAAGCATATTGTATGAACTCACGAATCCTCTACTACCTGCTTTGACTCGTAAGTCACGCATCATTGTCTACAATTAGCACGTGTAGGTTAATGAAAATAGATTGCAGCTCAATTATAGCTGAAACAAATTGACGAATGGACACCATAAACATACAAATTAATTAAATTGCATGCATAAATCAACTGGCGTAAGTAGGGTATACTACGACTATTTATAAAAAGAAAAGTAAACAAATACAAAATAGTAGGGAATAATGATGCATGTGCAGATTTTTAGTACTGTCAATTTTTCTACCTCTGCGGGTAAATTATTCCACACCCGTACGACAGATACGGTGAAAGAATTTGCACACACTCTAAATTTCAATCAGTGAGAATTTCACTGTTTCTATCAGTCAAACGTAAACGTAACTGACTGCTTCAACGCTCACTTCAGTGGATTTAACCGAGGAATGAGTGAAAGAATGCCAGATTTCCTTCACTTATTGATTGAGTGATATTTTCCACTATTTCGTCAGTAATTTCTCTTCACTATTTACTCAGTGGTTTTTATTTGACAGATGGATTAGTCAAACAGCGTGTCAAAATGGCCGTTAGCGTTTGAAAATGGCAGTTAAATAACGTGTATCAGGAGAAATAACAACGAATAAACTAATAAAACCAATGCAGAATACTTTCTAAAATGCATTTCGTCTTTCAAAACGCCATTTTACGAGGAAATATGTACACTAAGCCTTTCATTCCGTCTGTACGTCTTTCATTTCGTTTTCATGTAATCATAACAACGCTATGTTTGAAGGTTTAAACAACATAATAGTGTGATGAAGAGAGTGCACTCATTCATACTGTTCGTTTTAAAGATTCTAACGGTACCAATTAAATTAAAAACGAAAAGTAAGAACATACGATTTAAATTTTCACGAGTTCACTGACCACTATTAGACAAAAATTCTCCTCGCTATTTTACAGCTTGGCGTGGTAGCGCAGAAGGCAAGGTAACGGCCTAAGAGTCGATAGGTTTCCGAGCTCAATCCCTGCCACCTCTGAGAAACTTCTTACTTTATCAATTACGATAAATTGGCCAATATAAACAGTGAACTATTTTAATATATTTATTTTACGTAATTATTTGACTACATTCAGTAAAAACAATATTTAATTCGCCACTGTAGTCGGCCGTTACTTATACAAACAGCGAAATAATATCACGTCACTAACTCAATCAGTGAAATTTTTTCACTGAAACAATCACTGGTTTTCCACTTATTCTAAGTGGAGCCATTTTCACTGATTCGAGTCTTTAAATTTCACTGCGAATCAGGGGTTTCCCACTGATTCGAATTTGGAGTGTATACCTGGATTTTGTAAGCGGGAATAATTAAGCCATATGATATAATATATAATTGTAATCATTTCTAAAACTTGCTCGATAATATTCGTCAAGAAGGGAACAAGGTGACGTTAGCAAACGAAGGCCTCAAGCGCAAGTGAGTGAGGATATTTATGTGGCTCTTGAGAGCTGATGAGAGCGAAGCGAGGTGAGTATGGAGCAGCGCCGGAATGCAAGGGCGGGAGAAACGGGAGATCCTCGAGAAAACCCGCTCTTCCGGCACGATTCTCACGTGCGAAAATCCGATGGTTGTGTGTGTGTGTGTGTGTGTGCCGGAGTTGGGGGGGGGGGGGGGGGGTTACCCCGCCGGGAATCGAACACAATTCACCTGTGTGAGACGAGTATTCTGACCAATAGACCACCGCGGCCCCATGCCGACCTCCCGTGGCGCAGTCGGTTGGTGCGCCACCCATCTGGGGTGCGGGCGGCTCTGGATTCGAATCCCGGGTAAGGCACGGGTGTTAGCATGTAAGCCGCCCCCTGCTAAGCTTTGAAGCGTTAAACCGGGGGACGTCAAACAGTTCTTTACAATACAGAACACCGGTTCCCATCAACGCAAGTGAACGAAGGCCAGTTGTACTATATGTTGACACATTCTGTACAAATCTGTGCGATCTGGGAGAGGCGAGCGTTACGAGACAGTGTTACTATGGGAAGCGAAAACATTTTCCCCACCTGTCAATACGATTACAAGAATAGGTGGGTGTCCACACAGCACAATTGATCAAATTTTACTTTGCATTAAGTAAGTAATATTCAAATAAATTACTAGGTTCACTTAAAAATATTTCGAGTTAAAAAGTTTCCAGCTAGCCCGGAACTAATTTATATGCTCCGATTCAATCGTAATAGTGTTCTTTTAAGAATGCATCACGGACTGTCGGAGACAGTAAATGATTGATTGTAGGCAGTTCACGGTAAAATGAGCACTTTCGAAATACCTGCTTCAGATATACTTGTATGCATGTTGCGTATTCTTCCACCTTACGCAAAATTAGCATTGCAATGCGCCTCATCCCTTTATTCACGCGTCAGTCAAGGATACTGTACAATTATTATAAATGTAAGTATTTTATACATCTGTTAATTTTTACACACTGAGGCGTTAAAAAAACATAAAGCGAAAATATAATTTAATAATCACATATGGTTACCTAACACTTTTTATTCGACGTTGACATATGGAACTACTTTCTATCCATCGTTACAAACATTACTTTAAAATATATGTTGGTAGGGGCAGTGGTAAATGTTTTGAAGTTGATTTCAAAATGCTCACTTTATTGTGAACAGCCTTACTTCCTATGACTGGCTGCAGGTACAGTAAGTGTACCAGAGGTCTGACAATACCCTCCTGGAATTTATAAAATGATATTGTGTCCTAAATAATATTTTTTATTAATTAATTATTTATTAATAATTCTCAAGTGAAATCTCGGTCAGAAATACTTCCTCCGCTCTTTAATGGGGATGGGCGCAAAAGCCGACGAGCTGCGATAAAATAGCTTCTTTTGAAGATGGGGCCCCCACTGGAAAAGTATTCTTTATACGCCCTCAAGGGGCCGCCGTAGTGTAGTGGTCAGACTACTCGCCTCCCACCTAGGCGAACCGGGGTTCGATTCCAGGCCTGGCCGCTCCCGGGATATTCGCATGTGGGAAGCGCCCCGGACGATGACGCTGGTCGGCGAGTTTTCTCCGGGATCTCCCGTCTTCCCCTGTCCTTTCATTCCGGCGCTGCTCCATACTCACTTCGCTTCACCCTCATCGGCTCTCATGACCTAGGTGTTGAGAACGGCCCAAATCTCTCTCTCCACTCCACTCCACTACGAGGTTCAGAAACAGTAAACCGGGGAAATTTTTAATTCTTCTCTTAGACATGGAACTAATTTGTCTTTGTAGTTACCACATTTACTGACTGCATGCAAGTCGCCCGTTAAAATTAATGCATGTATAGGCTGTTCACGGTAGTGTGAGCACTTTTTAAGGCCCTACCAACAGTTATTAACCACTAATAAATAAATGTTATTGCAGCCACAGGCATTGAGTTTAGAGGGGGTGGTGATATATATATATATATATATATATATATATATATATATATATATATATATATATATATATATATATATATATATATATATATATATATATATATATATATATACATATCCTGTGTTTACTTACTTTTTACATTGCAATGTTTATATTAAAAAGCAGTAGGAAGATGGAAATTGGACGAAAGGAGAAATCTAGAAGTGCCTATAGGGATGATTTAATTTCGGAAGTGCTCATAACCCGTCTCGCGGTGCTCCTATACATCACGAAGTATTAGGAGCGTATAACATGCGCGGAGGTTCCCCCCCCCCCCCCCCCCCCCCCGGCTTGGCACAGAGTGTTAATATTATCTGTTCCCAGACGGGCATATAGGACGCAATTAACTTTCGCTCCTACGGAGGTCGCTCGGCGTTTCGGAAAAATGACAGAAGTACATAAACAATTAAGCTTTTACGTTATATATCGATAACTACTTAACCTATTTTCACCAAATTTGGCACGTAAGTAATGTGATGATAGGCCAGGAAAATGTCAATAATTTAAATTAATTTGACACTTATTTACAAAACGGTGGCTATACAACTACTTTAGGTTTATTTCGTAACTACCACACTATTTTGGCAAATTTCATCCAAATTTTGGACGCTGATAGTATGTATTACAAGCGTCATATAAGCTAAACAACAAATGTTGTACGTCATTTTGAAAGATAGCACCGTATGAAAAAATATATCCTTCATAATATATCTCTAAGAATACTGAACCTATTTACGCTAAATTTGGCATGCTGGAAATACTATGATAGACTATGTAAATATAAGAAATTAAACTTCGCTAACCACTTATTTGCAAAATGGGGGCCATATCAATATTTTAGTTTTACTTGCTATAACTACCATACCATTTTACCAATTGCAACCAAATTTTGCACGCTGACAGTATCTATTACAGGTATCAAATATGCTAAAAACAAAACTTTTGTCCGACTTTTTATATGATATCGCTACATGAATTAATCAAGAGTGTGTGTAATTTTTCGGGAAACAATCGATAGATTCCTTCCAAATTTAGCAATCAAGTAGTACTGCTGCAGTTGATATGTACAAATATTATTCAAGTTTGCCAGAAACTTATTTTAAAATGTCGGCCATCTAGATATTGTAGCATGTAATGCTATATCTGGGATAGCATTTAATCAAATCCAATCTAACTTTTAGTAGTACTACGATAGGTAATGTTAAGTGATAGGTTTCAAGAAATTCATACAATTCCTACCAAATATGGCAAACCAGTAGTACTACGATAGGTAATGTTAAGTGATAGATTTCAAGAAATTCATACAATTCCTATCAAATATGGCAAACCAGTAGTACTACTATAGGTAATATTAAGTGATAGGTTTCAAGAAATTCATACAATTATTTTCAAAATAGAGGCCATATAGCTATCTTAGTTTTTTTGATGTTATATCGTTGAAACCATGTCATTAATTCCAACGAAACTATGTATGATTGCTGTATATACTACAATAATCAAATATGTACACAAAATATATTTTGTCTGCCATTTATAAAATAGTACCATTTGACAAATTGAAATCATGAGATATCCGAAAAAAACAACCGATTTCTACCAAATTTGCAAACAGTTAGCAAGGTGGCATGCTACGTATGCGTACCGACAAATTTGGGGTGTGTAAAACATACCCAACAAACACGAAAGTACGGGCCGGAATTAGGCCGATAAAAGATAGCCCACAAACTCCGGCCAGATGATGCCGGCCCACTGTCTTATGCCGGAAGTGGCACGATGGAAATATGGACTGGCAGCTGACTGTGGCATGAAATAAACAGATCTTAAAACAATGTTATATTTGTTTAATAAATTATAATATCGGATGCTTACAGTTATTCTATAAAAAATACATACACGACAGTGGTTCGCTGTCTCCCTTTGGTGTATTTTTCTAAACTTGTTTCTGCTTTATTTGCATGAGGCGGAGGGATATCCTGGAAGTAACTGCGAATGCGCACGTAATATTCGCGAGTGAGTAATGTATGAAATTAATGGTGTTTCTATTGATGAAACATTGGATGTGGGCAAATCCACCACCATAAAAAACTACCTCTCGCTCACGCCTAACAATCTTGACATGATAAAAATGAAAAATTGGGGAATGGAAGACGGCTGCAAAGTTCCTATCTTTGCAGAAGGCAAGTTCGAGGTGAGTGTGCAACTGTCATTGCTATTTAGTTTCACTGAGGAATATAGGAAGATAATAACAGGAGCCAAGCAAGAACATGGGATAATGCTAGCCACCTCATATCTCGATGCAATGTTGGGAGCTGGAGAAAATCCACAGATCGTTGCCATAACCCTGACCAACATGGACTAGTTCGTTCCCCGTGTGACTCCGAGCACCCGCGAACACGTAAACTACTGAACTACGCCAAGAAAGAAAAAATCATCGACAGAACCTTCAGAAGTTGGAGTTTGGTTATGTGTCCGGTCCTGTCATCTGTCACAAGGAATCACTGGATTGTGAAGACTTCTTCAAGCATGGAAAAACCACGTTATGTCATACTGACTTTTCAAATGAACAAGCAACACAACATCTCAGCAGACAAATCGACCTTCGACCACTGCAAAGTCCAGAATTTAAAGATATTTTTGAATAGCGAAAGCTATCCATAAGTAGATTTGAATACTTCCTTCGATCAAGAAGGATTTACGTTAGCATATTTCTGTATACTCAGTTTCAAGCCTCATACTACAGATGCGCGTCCTACCCTGTCCTGAGCACTGAAAGGTTCAGTAGAATGGCGCCACTGCTGATCTTCGACACGTCCAAACGAAACGAGCGAGTTCAAAACGGTGTGGTGGATTATCGTACAGAAATTATTTCCTAGGAAAATGTGCCAGCGAACACTGCTTCCTACTTTGATTTTGCGCGACAGAGTAGTGAGCTACGACTACTTTTCGGGACTGGTGAACATGGGGAGCTAAGCACATATAAACAGGATGATCACTGCTTCTCGCCTCAGTTTGTATCAGGATGGACTGTAATATGCAAGGCTTCCAGAGCCAGAGCAGCTACGTGCTCAAGGAGATCGCGAAGATCTACGACGACGATGGCAAAACGGGCATGTGCTCCTTCTGCCCCCCCTTATTCGTGGAAACTCTTGAACGAGAAAAGCACGAATACAAACGACTGACTGACCAAGCACCACCACGGGCTGGAGTGGGATGAAGGCAAGATTCCATACCATCAGGTGGGAAACATGCTGCGCGACTTGCTGATGCAGTATCCACAAGGACTGGTTTACGTGGCAGGGCCCGAGCAGAAGAAATGGCTGAGCGACTTGTGCAAAAACTAAGTTAAAATCATCGATGCGCAGAGCGATTATGACTGTCCTTCACTGCGCAAGCTGGTAAAACTTTACGACGACAAGCACCAACACGTCTCCGACAGGCCAGAACCTGTCTGGACGCGGGCGTGGAGAAACTCACAGCTGCTGGACAAATGATGTGCTTCGTCCTCCGACCGTGAATCAACAAGTTTGCAACTAGACATGAAGTCACCCGATATGTAGGAGAATTTTATTTTTTGGTGTGGTGGCACACCTGTTCATCTACCTTATTATATATAAGTGCGAACAACCAATGCGCTTATTTAGTCGTTGCCTAGAGGTCTGATTGTCACCATGACTCCATTCTGTCCTACGAACAGTTATACAAATGCCAAGCCGGACTATGGCAGTATTGAATACAGTTTCATTGCAGAAGACGGATATCTGCGCACCTACACTGAGACCTGCTATGGTAGTGGCATGCAGCATTTGCGTTTCGCGCATTATTCAGTCTACAAACCAACATAGTTTCAATAGGATTGCCCTGCACCGACTAAATCATTGCCTCTGACCAGCTGCCTGCTACCATCCACGGACCAGATTGTGCAGTGGAACTGTCCCAGGTGGGGCACAAGCCTTTACAACTTCTTGGATCTAAGAAGAATAATACTGTCAGTCAGTAGATCAGGTGTCGCAGAGTACAGCGTCGGTGCCAGCCACTTGTGACGGTACCCACCACGGATGTCTCTGCCTCCATCTCGTGAAACGAACTTGCACCTACCCGTCGGTGCTGCCCAGCAGTGCATATTCTTAGAGCTGTGGATACCGGACCTGCTGTTGGCGGTGGTCCCACCATTGCCGAGGCAAATGTCGCGGAACCAACTTTCACGGAGGAGCAAGATCTGCTGTGCTGCTATGATGAGGTGGATGGTCAACTGGCAACCGATGGACATCGTCATGATCCAGAGACTGGCGCTGCCTTTCGCAAGAAGCTAATGCTTACAATTGTACGAGAACTGCTTAGCCTCGTATGTGACAGTATTCTAAAGTAAATAACTGCAAGAACTAATTTTTTTCAGCTACAAATGTGTTTTGAATTGACTGTATACTAAATAAATAGTGTATGAAAATTTATTTGAGTTTTTTTATTTATTTCTTTCTTGTATCATTTCTTTACAATATAATAAATTATATTTTCCTTTAAATTAGTTCTTGATAGTAAAAATAATTCATTTTTATAGTGTTTTAATTACTTTAATTGTTTATCTAAGTTAATAATCAATCATAATATGTTCTGGAGTCGCTTCCCCGGATTTCCGAGCAGGACGCAGTAGCAAGTTTTTATTGGTAATGTCCTAGCTTTTAAATGTGTTCTGGAATTAATTATTGATGTTCTAAGAATTACTATTGGACACATGACCCTATCAAGGTATAGTGACACACACACATGTAAAAATACTTACCACTGACAGAAAAATGTATTCGCCTATAAGGTGAACTGCAGTGACAATACACCCTTGTGGTGTGTTTTTGCTGTAATTTAATTATTTGTCTTCAGGGGGTGTATGTAAGTCTGATTAATCAGTGGGGTGTATGTCTGTCTGTGGAAACACCTATGTTAAAATCATATGATAATAATCATAATTATTTTTAATATAAATACTTTAAATATTATGACCAATATAGATTTATTACTTATAAATTAAAACATAATTTCGGTATAGATTTTTTCCAATAGTACCGACCAACTTATGATATAACCATGTTTGAACCCCAATCCATAACTTAATATTATTCCAAGAGAACAGCACGGGAGTGCTAGACAGAAATACGGAAAATGATATGCACGGACTTAAAGTGCACTGCATTTTTTATATCATCGTTCTGAGGAACAAAACTGCCCGTATTCATTCTGTTTGAACCTCAACGGTCAAGCAGGAAAATGTAATTTATTCGTCAGACGCTTTTCAGTACTCTCTTACGAGCGCACAATACTGACGAAACTGCAGGTACATATAAAAGGTTAAACTAAACATGACAACCAGGATATGTGGTCTTACTATTGCAGACACCCTATAACACGGGTAGGGGTTCGCGACAACTGGCAGCAATTTTGGCCAAGGGCAAACATTTCCGGGCAGTAACTTACATCTCACTACTCCGATATACTAGGCTGTTGTGTAAAACCTAGCATCTTGCCTATATATAGTTATTTACGACATAAAATCGAAGTATCGATTTCGTTACTTTCATTTTATTCACATATACGGAAAACATATTACCCCCTTAACACAGGGGTGTTAACGTAAAGCCCTCTGCCGTGTCTTCAAAGCAGTCAGCATTTTTTGTTGGTATGGGTGTTTGATAGAGGTAGTTTTTAACTAGGACTACTGACAATAATTTATTACAAATGTGTTTTTTTCTGGAAAATGTAGTCGTTAAGAAGCGCTGATAATAAAAACCTACACCTAATTGGTTGATTCCGTGATTTTAGCATGAAGGTGTTTTGATTGGCTGAAATACTTAGTTGTGATAACATAACATTTTACAGTATTATTTGTACATATATATATATATGCCCAACTTTCAAAATTCTTACTCTTTCTTGTTTCAGCATGATTGAGTTACAAAGTTTGTTTGGAAGCTATGTAATACCAGATCTGATATATATTTTTTTTCATAAATACTAATCAGTAAGAAAAAAAGAAGACAGTTAAGTAAGCATAATTGAAATAGATTACTTGGGTGAATTTGGCACATATGGTACACTACTTGTTCTTCTGACCAAGTTTACACTGCATCTAGTATTTCAATTGCTGTAAAAATATTTTTGGTAGTTTTTAACCTATACTATATATGGAAATAATATCACACATCAAGCTGAGTAATGTTTAGCATTACTTTCTATACAAAGTTGGGAGCGTCCCTAAACATTTTGACTGTTTCCAGCTTGGGATCTACTTGTATGTACATTGTGTATTCCTCCACCATATGTCTGCAATGGGCCTCATACGTTGGTCAATTATTATTAGCTAGAGAAGTTTTTTCCTTCGGTGATCTCTTGCCTTTGCTTTCCAGCACTGCTCCATTATTACCTCACTTCCCCCTCATCGGCTCTCAAGACCTCGATATTAAGAGCCATCGAACCTCTACATATTACTATTAAATCACTAATGGTTTTTCTTTTATGCAAATCATTACAGAGTGAGTATGAGTAGATTCTGGAAGCTCCTGTAATTTTTCGAAAATACATTGCTTACAAGCTTAAACAATACATTTAATTTTTTACTATGCAAGGAAGTTTCAGACGTATAGTATTGCACACTTTTTTATTATTCAACAAGTACAATCTTGCTCGTCCGCGAACATTACGTGCGCATTCCGCCTCATGCAAACAAAACAGGAACAAGTTTAGAAAAATACACCAAAGGGAGACAGCGAACAACTGTTGTGTATGTATTTGCATAGAATAACTGTAAGCATCCGATATTATAAATTATTAAACGAATATAACATTGTTTTAATATCTGTTTATTTCATGCCACAATGTAGAGGGGGAGGGCAGGGGGCAGCGCGCATGATGACGTAATTCCTGAATATAGCCAAGCAGTCATCACCTGGTGCGACACACCGCCTCTCCCACTCACTGATAGCACGATACTATGTCTCCTCCTGCTGTCACATATGCTACCCCTCTCCACGCACTGGTAGTGTGAGAAGACACCAACCTGGTGTGTTATCGAAGCACGCAACACCTTGTCGTGCCACGTGTCACCTTACTCGTGAGGTAACTGCTGCATGCATCACAATGCCGCCCGAGTTCTCATGACTTGACGATTACCGACTTGGAATTTTTAATTCCTCGTGCCTGTAGCCGACCAAGGTGGCACAGTGGTAACATACTGGACTCGAATTCGGGAGGACCTGGGTTCGATTCCCTGTCCGGCCGTCCTGATTTCGGCCTTCCATGGTTTCCTGAAATATCTACAGACTAATGCTGGGATGGTTCGTCACTAAAGGCTGTTCCTTCCCATCAGAGCAACATGCACCGTCCCTAATGACCTCGCTGTCACCGAGACGTAAAGCCCACTTACCTAGCTCGCGCCTGTAAGTAATAATTTCTTTAAAAATATGTTTTCAGGAAAAATTAAATTAGATTGATAATAATTGAGAAAGACTTTCCAGTATAAACTAATTGGTATTTTACTAATAAATCGCTGGAATAAAGTTCAGAATAATTGAATCGTGTATGAAAAAGACTGTTAGACACATTTTTGACATGATTTAGGGACCTCATTTCGAATACCGGCCCGAGTTTGAGATCAATTTTAAACGAAATTTTGTACTTGATTTTCAGACTAATTATGTTCTTATATGCGCCAACTTTAAATATTTAAGCAATATCCATTGGTTAAGAGAAGCGTAGGACCTTCAGTTCAAAGTCCGAAACCATAGAAATATTAGTTTTTTTTTCTATCGGACTTAGAAAAAATACACTGATTTTTTGCAGTATTCATGTGTGCCTGATATAAGGAATTAAGCAGTCACCAAAGGCGAGGTACTGTGTAACTCCCCAGAGTTCGAGGCTGGAAAAATAAATGACAAATATTAATTTCGACAATGTTTCCCATTGTTCGCTGAATAGTATAAGAACTTAAAATAAACGGGAAATATTAATTTTAGGCACCGGATATAGGAATCATGGTAAAATAAGCGGTTCACAATTCGACTAGCGACCTAAGTTTTGGAAACATTTTTTGTAATGTTCATACATAATTTTTTTTTCAAATTGCAATGTTAGTTTGGTATGTATGAGCTATGGTGGTCAGCATTTATATTGGTATGGAGGATTGGTATAATCAAGTGGTTTGTTTGATGGGTTTTATGATTTTTGGCTGGTGTCTGATGGTAGACAGACATGTTGGAGTTAAGATTTTTGGTAAATTTTTCTAAATATTTTTGTGATTTTTATTTGTTGTGTAGTATTGGAAGGTGAGTAGGTAAGAGGAGGGTTGATGTTTAAGGCTCTGGGATGAGCGTGAGGTTAATGTGATATGTTGTTAGATTTATTTTCAATTTTTGGATTTTTGTATATCAATAAATAAATAGATTAATAAATACACGATCACATCATTAATCGTCATCAGTCGAGCTGTAGCGAGTGTATTACGTTAGCTGTGCAAGGGACGTTGACAAAGTCACATCTAAAGAACAGCTCTCGTAAGTGTATTACATCAGAAGTGTATTTGTAAATTTAAAAAAATTTGAAACAATTTACAGATGTGATGCATGTCAGAGGAACCTGAGTTTGAAGCCCGAAAATACAAAAAATATATATATATATAAATTCACTTTCGGACTTAGAAAATATCGGACGGCGTTTTTTCCGAGCGATGGGAGAATTTAATATAGAGTATGCTGATACCTTAGTATCAGGGGAAGCTAAGCTCAATTTGCAAACATAATCTCTCGCTATACTTTGGCTATGAATACCTGCCTTTGACCTCAACGACCATGGAGCCACGACCCTCAATATCGCTAACTGGCTGTCTCAAGTGCCGATTATGCGATCGGGTTATCGCCTATGTTCAAAATGCCTGTCAGCTTAAGAGAATGCCCTGTACGAAGAGTACTTTTATTAGTACGATGTAATCATTTTATTTTGTAAACCAGCAAACCAAAGTTTATTTTAATTTTTTGTTATTCTGCGACATACTGATATGAATTCTGAGATAAGAGGTTTTGATCTGAATATGTTAATTTCAACATATTTTTGTTTATTTACATGATCGTATAGTAATTTTATTTTACTTTAAAAAACATAATTATTTCTTTTATTTGTTATTTAGAAAGAGAATTAATGTTTTAATTTTATTCCCGTTTCGTTGTACCGGAAGTAGTTTCTGTCCAATAAGATCAGGTTTTTGGGAAGCTGCCGTAAGTCGTCGCTTCTGGGGAGGGAATTTGAAGGGTCAATTCAGTTGCAGGCTTGTAATTGCTATGGTATACCAGGTATCCAGAAATGAACACGGCGATAGCCTATGCTAACACCACTGTATGTAGCAACATCTTCAGGTCGGAACTGCACAGGCATGATGGGATGAAACTAATTCTACGAGCCTTCTCCTCCAATTTTATGGATCAGCTTCCCCCTCTCCCCTGAATTATCCCACTACACCGCCATTCTAAATGGGCAGTGTTCAATTCAGTTGCCTGCTTCTCGTTCTCTTCACTTATCAGACGCCGAGCAGTTGCAGAAATGCTAACACAGCTATTCCCCACTCACATGGTCATCCGACACCATCAAGGTGTGAAAACGATTTGTAAGCACGTACATACTCAAGTTACCAGACACCAAGGGGGAGCAGAAATGCCATATGCTGACTAAGACTATCTGACAACATCCAGGTGCGAAAAAGGCCAGAAAGCCCGTGCAGACTCCAGTTAGTGTGCGGGCACAGACTTGTCCTTGACATTTTACAAGGTCATCTGGTCCTCGGATAAAATGAAGGAGTGTTGTGAGTTTAAATCTAGCAATGGTTTGTTCAAGATGTCTGAACTGTGGGTAGTGGTCTACTTGACTTCTAGTTTGAGGTATGAGTATATTTAGTCTGTTGTTGGTTAGTAGAGCAGATATTCTGCAAAATAATGTTGTGATCTATATATTGATGCCCGGTGCCCGTGCACCGGGTATTGTATGTAGAAGCTTGTACACGAACCAAGTACGGCTGCAGGTATCGTGTAATATCGGTTTATATATGTTTGAATGTGTCGTAGGTATAGAAATTTGGTTCCTACAACCATATTTTAGTCAGTGCAATTTTTTTTTCTTTTACTGCTCGATCGTTAGCCTGGCTGCTTTAAAACTCGAGTACACGCACGTCGGGCGATTAAGGGGGGGGGGGGAGGAGGGAGGAGAAAAGCTAGGAGAGAAAAAGACTCGCCGATAAGACAGGAACAATCGTCCGTTGATTGTCGGTCGCTGGGAGGGCGGTCGAAGGTGATACGATTTGTAAACCGCGTCACGCAACGGGAACTGAACAACGGGCCGCGGGGCAGATCGTAATCTGCGACTCTTGGCCAAAGGGCGGAATAGAAAAGGGGATTGTGTTGGTCGGTTTGTCCTGGAGAGCGCCCGGGGGGGGGGGGGGTATGGAGGGGTGACGAAGTCACAGAACGCCCTCGTCTGTCATCTTCCAAACCGGGGTTGAAACCTAACATTCTCGTCTGGCGAAACGGACAAATATTAATAACACAACACGCTAGGAGTAATCTAGAGTAATAACGGCACAAGTAACAGCGACATATTTTTTTTTGTTTTGAAAGTTGAATTAAGTTAATGCATTTTCAACAGCGACCCACGTGGTCGAGATAGCTAATGAACTTAGGATGTACGAAGTTCAGAGTTCCGAGTCCTTGTCGTTTTAAGAAGAAAATTTAAGGGGGAGGGTGGTAAATCTTGGTGTTAATAGTTTTTGAGCGAAGCAATAAATTTTTCATTTTTACTTCAAAATTTTTTCTTTGAAAAGCCTATTGACTTATTTAGTATTAGTGTAGTATTTATTTTCTTTACCACATGTGTATGGAGCCGTGGTGGTGTAGTGGTTAGACAATTTGCCTCTCACTAAGGTGAACCAGGTTTGATTCCCGGCGAGGTCTGTCCCGGATTATCGCACGTGGTAATCATGCCGGACGATGCCGCCGGTCGGTGGGTTTTCTCGGGGATCTCCCGTTTCCCCCGCCCTTTCATCCCGGCGCTGCTCCATACACACCTAGCTTCACCCTCATCGGTTCTTAAGACCTCGATGTCAAGAGCCGTCCAAATCTCTTCACTCACTCAAATTGCGATTATTTTGACGTGCGGCGTACTCATTCTCTGATTGGCTGCGCGAGTCTCTGGGAACGGGCCTCATATCTGATTGGCTACCACGTACTGCGGGATATTCCCTATTGGCTAGGCTGCCAGCTGGCGAGTAGGCTACCAGGTGCTGATTGGCGAACGGCCTTCCGACATGTCGGTGGCCAGCGACGCCATTTTGGTGGCGAGTGCAGCTCTAGTCAGCGGTGTAAAGCAATGTTTCACCTCTGTATTCCTTGGTACTCTGCTTCTCCGGCATGGGCGGCATATAACGTACACTGTAAAAAGTTATTGTAATCTTTGTAAAATGTAATGGAAGTCATATAGAAAATGGAAAATGTCTCATTTATCAAGTTTGTAACATTGTAGATTTTCGGGGTTATGTTTATCGTTAGTCATAGCCATTTTCAATATATATGATTTAATATTATTCCAATTTATGCTTTATTATATTAAATAATAGTGTAATCATTTGTTATTTTAACATTTTATTGACATAGAGATTATGTGTAAGTAATTTTCATTTGTTTTTAGACAGAATTTAGTAATAATGTTTTGTTTGTTATTTTTTATTTCTTTCCTAGAGGGTGATCAGCATTATGATTTATTTAACAGAAGTAATCAATTAAACTATCCTGGCTGTCTCTAGTCTCAGCACTGCGGCTGGCGGAGAGATGTATCATGGTCAAACGACAGCCAATCAGAGGACTGGAGATAAACATAAGTAAGGCAGAAGTAAAATAGAACTATTTTTTTTCTGGCCTAATAATTCTCACCACCTCTAGAGACAGACGTGTGTCTTACAGTTGAAATATTCTAATGATATAATGATTATGAGTATTTTGATACAAGTAGTAATAAGATGCTACAAGATATTTTTAAGAATAATGCATAATAACTAAAGATAAGGAATATTTAATTTCATTGCATTTGAGTACAATGATGAATAATTGGTTAAACGTGCTGAAGAGGAAGATTTAAAAATAAAAACTATTTTAAAGCTGAATATATGATTTAACAATAAGGAAACAAAAGGCGCCCTACGTGATGATTATCCACGTGTGAATTGTCTGAAATGTAACAAGCTGCAAATATAATAATTTCGATTGTTACTTCTACACAAATTTGGGAAATTCATCACGCATTCGACTGACTCTTTCGTGGACCAATCAATAAAAGCTGCTGGAATTACGCTTTCACACATGTTGCTTATGAAATAAATTCTAGAGCTAATACGAAGGATTACCTGTGTAATGACAGTGAAGACATAGAACAAATCCTTTGTCTTCATGCCATTATACAGAATATCGATATTTGTCATATTTTATTCCAACAGGAGCAAATAACGATTGCAGTAACAGTCAGAGCTCACTATAGTTCAAAATAGTTTATTTTTATCCTCACTTCAAAATATTTCAAGATAAAACTATTTTGAATTCTGTCAGTCTGGATACTGAAGGACATGAACCAGTTCTTGAAACGTCACTGCTGTTTCATTACAGACAAACTACTTTGTCGTATTTATTTTCACCGTTTCTTCGTGTAGTCCTATAGGTGCTTTCGTCTCTATGTGTGTTTTGGCTTAGTAGATTTATTCACAGGTATTTCCATGATGTCTCCGTTGTTCGTTTATTTTATCACGCACTTTCTTACTTGCAGTTGCTGGCAACTTTTTCTGCGGAATCATCTACACGTTATTTACTTAAGCTTTAGACAACATCCATTACTGGTTTGTTTACCGTTTACATAATATTTTCTATGCCACGTTTAGGTTTTTCTGCGCGTTAAAAGACATCTCTGCAAAAGCGCATGCCTTTAATAATTATTTTCCATTATGTTACCCACCCACTTGCAAAAAAATCTTAAATATAAAAAGGAAATCACGGGGTTAATTGAAATCATACCAAATGAAGCGTTTGAAGTTTTCCCTGTTTGCGACATACAAAAATAATTTCGCTATTCGCGACACATGTCTGCGCAGGAGCGTTAGTTAGATTAAAATGTTTCGTTGGCCCTCCTGGATGGCTGGCGTGGGTAACACGTAGAAACTACGGCCGTGTTATAATTAAAACAGTATTCTCTGGAGGCAGGGCACACCTTCTGCCAACTTTCCGTCGAGAGTGTGTTTCTCTGCTCTCGTGCTCTCGCTCTGTCCAGATGTAATTACTTCACTCTCTAAATCGCAAATAAACCAGCGAGCTGAAACGTTTCCTGAATATTTCTGCAACAGTCTAAAGTTATTCCACTGTAAGCCGGATAAGTTATAGTATTAAAGATTTAATTTCCTGGCGTTTGATCTGTATCCTCAAGCGGGCAGTATCCATTCCACGCTGTAAAAAAAATTTGCGAATTTTACTGGAAAAATTCTTTGTAATTTTGCAAATGCTTGCAACAGTACACGTATTTCTCTTGTAAAGCTACTCTTCTGTAAAACTACAAGGGCCGTGTTTGTAATAGACTTAAGGAAATGCTTGTACTACACTGACCCATGTCCACGAGCTTCAGCAAAATGGCGGACGCTCAACAACGTAAAACCGCGAAGGCCCTGTAGAAAACTATGGGTGATGTAAAGTGCGGCAGCGTGCAAAAATAAATTTACTGCAAAGTTTAACTAACGTAACACAAAACTCTTAAAACGGCCCTCAATACCTCGTAGTGTTGTTAAGAGCCGTTGAAATCTCTTAAATCAGCGACAGAACTCTTAAAATAAAATAAATGTACCTATTATTCTTAACAAAATAAATGCATTAATATGTTGTAGGTATCTGGAGTTATATTTTCTGTAAAAATATACTTCACGTTTGTAAGTTAAGTTCGCCTTCTTATTAAATGTGCCTGCCAATAATACAAAGAGTGTGGATTTTTATCAACGTGCTGGCAAGGCATAAGAATTTTTTTCGTAAGATATATTCTGGAATATACATTTTTTTATTATTCTCTGTTATTAGTTTATCACATTTGTTTTCTAGAAGAAAAATATAATTTTAATGTACACTTCTCAATAATTTTAATTGTAATACAAGGTTATAATTTGTAATATTACAAATAGGTCTACACGTTTTGCAGATTTTACAAGAAAACTCTTTGTAGTTTTACAAAGGATTTTCTTGGCAACTGGGATTCCAAGGATTCTTCTTGTAAATGTACAAACAATTTTTTAGAGTGCATCTTTGATTTTTCTTACAAAATTTTGTAATGAAAATTTTTGATTAGATATAAAAATGCAAAGCTAGACGTGACATAGAGGACTATATAACGAATTCTATTTAAATTTGTAGGGTTTCAAACATACCTGTATTTTCCCATGTAGGATTAACATTATGAAATAATTAAGTAATATTTGATTACTGTTACACACGTGAAACTAATCATGTAAGAAAAATAAGTTGGATTTTGAAACAACATAATAAAATGATCTCTATGCCTTGAATAGCTTGCTTTTTAAACATAATTATACTGTGGAAGTAAATACGTAAATACACAATGACATGAATATTTCCCCTTTAATCCTTTTAGTGTACGATACATGAGACGAGTATATAATACACATAACAGGAAACTGAGTCTAGTAAGAGAAGTCCATCATAATTTTCGTCGTCGAGACTGTATACCGTACGCTCAAGTAAAATTTTTAAATACAATTCTAACGATTTTAACAATTTCGTATGCGTAATCCGTTCACGGTGACGTCACACTTTTCCGAAGCCCTGCTAAAGTTCTACTTCCATGATATTCCTCCGCCTCCTCGTGCTAACTAATCTTAACTAAGTCTAGAAATTCGCACCAAAGGACATCGCACCGAATTCGTGCGCACTCAGCTGTAATTATGTTTTGTATGAGAACTATTTGTTACTAGGCGCTACCAACACACATGTTTCATTGCTGTTTTTATTCGTATTTGTTACAAATTATATATTATAATTTATAAATAAAATAAAGTTAAAAATCCATTTTAATAAACAATAAGATAATTTTATGCATATCATATGTAGGAAATGACTAAACACACCATACATGGGGTGATTTTTCAAAGGTGTAACGTCTCATTATGTATAGCATATAATTGGTATTGTTAAGCCTTACAGTGGTATGGAAATCTAGTATACGAGTACACACATGTTTATTTTATAGAAATGCTTATGTAGTGACGTGTTCTACATATAAGTTTATTATTCAGTAATTTTATTTTTATTTTTATTTTATTTTACATATTTATCACTGCGTAAGTTGGTAATGGCTGATAACAACGTATTGATTGTAATCTTAAGGAATGCACTCCGATATAGGCCCTATGTCACACAGGTAAATTCAAATCAGGTAACCGATGCCAAATTGAGTTGTAGAAAGAATGTTCTGGTCTCCATCTTGTTTGAAATGGCTCACTTACGTAACAGGTCGGGTAGACATGAGCTCCGTCTGAACAGTGAAAAATTATAATTTATAAGTGAGTTTCCCCCGACAAATATGTTCCGTTTTACATAAATAGCCAACAGAGTGTTTTAAAACTGTCTGAAGAGGGCTTAGGAGCTTTGCAACTTTAAGTATAACGCAGAAATATAAGCTATCTTATCACCGCCATACTAAGTGACCGTTGGTCCAGCGGTGGAGTGCTAAAGAGACGTTTCCTGTTGACTACACATTTAATACAACACTTTCTTGCTGATCACACAGTGCCTGAAAATAAGAACTCGTATTTTACTCTACCGAATGTTTACATTGCTAGCCAGGAATATTTTATTCAGTGTAGACGCATAGACAGATTTCTGTTAAAATGTAACTTGTGAGAGTGATTACTATTTGAACATTAACCAAACTTTCTGCACACTATTTTAAATTTGGTACGGACTTTTAAAAACTGCGAAGACTTTAATTATGGTTGCCAAGCACACACGCATAATTGCTATTTTTGACAGACGTACAGAGTTTTAAATTTAATATTCTAGTCCAGCTGATGCTTGGCATTTGTAAATATTCTGTAGTTATAATATAAAGTTAGAAACATTATTTAAATTGGGAAAAGATTTTGTTTGCATTAAACTCCACTTAACCCTCGGACTTCTTTGATGGATATGCTGGTAGTTAGTTTCCTTATTATTTCCCAGAAAATATTAAAATTTTGACATGTGTACAGCTGTGTGGAGGCGGAGACAAGTCTGGATACAAGAAAACATGCTGGTAAGATGTAAGTCTGTTGATATTTTTGCGGTGATTTTTAGTATTTCGCAGTGGGTGTTCTGTCACCTACAGATTCAGTTGTTTATTTGCAAACCCTGGCTGCATGTTGCATAATAATTACACATATAAATATCTCTCAACTTGTTTTCACGTACATTAAAGAACCCTAATTCACCACAGTGGCTTATACCCATACGTGGGGCTTAAATATTATTTCTCACACTAGCTATCTTAAAGTCTTCCCCACAGCATAATTCATCACAAAGGTTTGTTTCAAAACGTGTGAAGAAACTGTGAATATACTATAGATTATATACTACACTTTCAGCTGTCCATATAAAGTTGTTCTAAAGTTAGTATTTCGAGTGTGAACACAACAACTTGAGTTGAAATAAACAATGCTCGCAGCCCTATATCATGTCCAGCAAACAATTATTATGATTACATCAAGAACGAATACATTTTAACTCACCTAATATATGACGGACTTCTATACTAACACTATAATAGTTTCGTTGCGAAACCTAACATTATTAGCTAACGCATACCTAAAAAATATAAGGAATATTCCCAAAAAAAAAACAAAGTTTATATTTGGATTGAGCATTTAGTTTCGGCCAAGTTGGACTAAAAAAGGAATCTTGAAGGTAAAAACAGACACTTTTGATGAGAAAAACATTATAACGTTCATGGTTTACTCATTTACTTTTTAGCACTGTAATAATTTTTTTTAGTTCCATAATGTAATCGTGGAATTTGTCAGGGTGTACATGTTCGCAGATGATTAACAGGCGTTTAGTATTGGATTAGAAACATAAAACAGTTAACAACTGAAAGAATACTTCAGCAACACCGACATAAAACAGCTAACAACTGATAGAATACTTCAGCAAATACGATAGAGACTAACACCGGACAGCTGTATACGAACAACACGGGGCGAGCTAGTGAACAGCAGCAGCAGCGAACCTAGCGGCTCGAGGTGGCAAACACCCGCCAACTTTGAATCTGTGTATACGCGCAGTGGGCATAACGAGTGCATTGGTCCACGAAACGCAGTATTCCTTTAAAGTATTTTGTTTGGAACATTTTTTCTTTTTATTTTATGTTGCAGTACAGGTGTTTTAATGCGTGTACAGAAGTTTTATATTTAAAAAAAAGACTGTGTTTAATGGCGAAAATCTCGAATAATAAGTGAAGTCTACAATTTTTACAGTAATAACTTTAAAATTTATCTTGCAATGTTCGGGACGCATCTGAAGATCTGGAACACACCGTGATTAAACATGATTTGTTTTTAAATTTAGTACATGTGTGTATGCTACGGAAATATATTAAAAATATATGCTTGCTTTTCCTCACTAGGCCTAATACCTAACCTACACACACATACGTTTCTGACACACTGTTTCGTAACATTTATCGCGAATTAATACTATTGTGTTGGTATTATTTGTATAATACTATTGTGTTGGTATTATTTGTATAATACTATTGTGTTGGTTATTTTTGTATAATAATTATGATCTAAAAACAACATTAGTGACCTTTCACATTATAAAAATAAATTGTGATAAAACTAAATTTATTGCGTTAGCAAGCATGAGTAGTCTCTCTAACTAATATTCCGTTTTAATGTGCATCTCCAGCGTACGAGCATCAAACATTTAAAATGAACAAATAGCTTTAGTTCCCACGGAGTAAAATTCTTTTGAAAATTAGCTTCTTGAAAGCTACTGTTGTGCTGATTATGTGTTTATGATCCACACGACTTTGTAGTCCCAAATAGCAAGGGAAAATTGATCCTAAATATTCATCACTACCCTTTTTTTTTAATTCAAGGACATATTAATACCATATATTTTTGTTTTACTTGCCAGTGTTGGATCTAGTCACATTTTTTTGCTGGTGGGTTGGGGGGGTTGGGGGGGCAGTGTTGTTGTCTGCCAGCACACTCCTTTTTCTATTTTCATTCTAAAGCAAGGTTTCGTTTAGCAAGGTGTTTATACCAGAACATGAATGTCAAGCTTCGGAAACTTGTGTTTCATGATATATATGTGCTTGGAATGTTGAGTAAAAATATTACAAAGATATTTGCTAGTGGGAAAGCAAATCCGAAAATGGAGTAGATTTTGCAGAACAAATGGTGTAACTGAAACAATTATACACTGCGCAGATGCCACCTGCCATGGTAACTCAATGAACGTGAATCACTAAAACCATTAAAACTATATAAAACATAAGCAATTCCCAGTCTAAAACGCACGACGGTAAATGTAAACAAATGTATCGCCACCTCAAGCCGGCAGAGCGCAGGGCAATCACTTTTCGCGTTAGAAAATCGCCAGCTGTCCGGTATTAGTCTCTATAGTATCCGGCTTCAGCCGCGTGCACAGTATTATGAAACATAAAAAACCCAGGAAAGCTTCCCCCGTGATACCTATGTCTCGAAACGTTGGCAGTGAACTACGTGCGAATTTTCAAACAATCTACGAAGACATTGAAACCGTTCACTCAAACGAAATATTTAAGACAACTTGGAACAGCATCCGAGTAGAAACTTCAGCGGAGATGCCTGTTCCAAGGAAATGCAAACGGGTGCAGTATCGAGTTCACTTCATCCCTTCGCAGCATCATTGCTCTTTCACAAAGTCTCCATGGAACTGGAATCCTCGGAATGCCTTTTTTTTTTTTTTTTTTTTTCCACTTCTCCCTTCAATATGACGTCTTCGAGTGAACGAGATTGCATAAGAAGGATAGTATCTCAGCGACCCGGAACACGACGTCATTCCCTTGTGTATTGGATTGGATCACGTTTGAGTGCAACCATTCAACAGCTATTTAATAATGTGGAACAAGGGAAATTACTGGTAGCGTTCGTGTATTTGTCTTGAGGAAAAACTACCGTGAGATCGGAAACTGGTATTTTGACATCACTATTTGTAAGAGTAAGCATCAATTCAGCTGATCATTTAGTAATTGCAAAATTTATCAGATGCTCCTTAAGGTAAATATTATTAAAATAAAAAAAAGCATTTAATTTTAATACTTTGTGTATTAAATAGTTATATAGGGTGTTCGCGGTGAACTGAGCACTTTTGAAAGCCCTGCTGAAGTTATACTTGCCAGCAGGTAGGTATTTTTCCACCGTACGCAAAATTAACATTGCTATGTACCTGATCACTTTGTTTATGCATCGGTCTAGTGAAATCGTTAGAATATTATAAACTAGCGACCCACACCGGCATCGTTCGGACGCGATGAGCAATGTGACGTCATAATGTTTTCCTCATCAGCTCGCTCGATCGTTGTAATTATTTCATTGGGCGCAATTAATAGATCTGCGTAAGTTCCTAAAATAGCATGGTTTATGTAACATATTAGATTTGATAAAGATTAATACTGTGTCGTTCATAAAGTTATATTTTTAATCAAATTTTAAAAAGACAAAAGTTATTACTGTTGGTCATCCTTAAAATATAAGCATATTCTGTGGCGGACTTTTACATGGACTGTTTTCGGATCAAAAATTCTTTAGTGCATAAATTTGGTGTGTCTCTTATGGTTTACTCATTTTTTTTTTTTTTTGTAATTAACGTGAGTAAATGTACGGAGAAATTATATATGTTGGTAATGCCTGGTTAGAAATAGCTCTAATGGAAGATGATATTAAAGTGAGTGCCCATGAATGCTGAGCGTTGTCCATTTGTTGTAATTTTTAGACTTGGTTTGCACGTGGTGGGGGAATATCCCGGAATTAGAACTTTAGCAGGGCTTCAGGAAAGTTACAAGTAACCTTGAATGGACTATATAAGTTAACACTACAATTAAAAAAAAAAAAAATACAGCATTAATTTCTATTCGGATGAGTTACTTCTCGTCCGACCACGTGGTATGTTGTTGCACGCAGTCAGTCGGGTCCGAGTCGGAGGGCAACGCATGCAAAGAGGCAGCGTCTTTAAGCCAGCGGGCCATGCCGTGCGCTACACCTGCCGGATTGTGATTAATTACTCGCCCTTTGTCATGTATATGACTTCGCACGTAACCTAGCGAAAGGAAGGGAACAATTTTTTTTTCTTCTGCTCGTCACAATGAAGCTTTCAACTCGGGGAGAACGCTGCGCTCGTAAACGATGCTCGCACACCCACTTCCCTGCCGCAACTTTGCGGCCGCGATGTTCTGTTCGAGTCGTTTCAAAATTGCAACTCCAGCCGAACAGATTAGGTTGCCTGCCGCAGGGAGATGTTTTCGGAGTTCAACCCCTTTACATGAGATTACAAAAAATAGAACAAAACTGATCACCAGTAAAACATTATAAAGAAATTATTTATTTATTAATTTACCCACGTACAGTTGAGGCATAGGCCACTTTTCAACAAATACGTGTTAAAAATATGCACCACATTATAACACCAGAAATAGGAAAAAAAAACAACATAATATTACATTATTTATAAGCTAATATAAATTAATGTAATTTATCTAAGGATACTATATACTTGTGTAACAAACACCGCAAAATAACAATTGTATTGGGAAAATAAAATAAAAAATTCTTGAGCTATTTTAAACTAATGTGCTTAATATACGATTATGACATGATTATTTTCAAATCATCTAACTCTTTCACAATTTGGTTTTTAATATATATATATATATATATATATATATATATATATATATATATATATATATATATATATACACACACACACACACACACACACACACTTGCGTAGAATGTAGGTCTGCAGCCTTCCAGAGGACTCGAGTTTCTTACGGTAGGATTTGATTACTGGCCATCTCAATTTTTATTTTCTTTTAAAGTGTGATGATATTTGGTTGCCCCTTGAATATTTTGATAATTGGCCTGCAACTAAGAATTACGCTCGTTGTGAAGTCAAAATTTACATATCTTCGTTATAACCATAACAACAGAGCGCCTTCCATTTTGCAAATCCGTTGCACAGGCCTAGCGTACTGTAAACCCAGCGACCAGCCGAATATTTTCCGTGCACTCTCTCGTTTAGTGCAGGTATATAACGCTTACATTATAATCCCATTTAATATTCACAAAAATTATCACATAAAACAAGAAGTGAGATTTTCAAAGTGTTAATAGGCATAATTAGTTTGAATTTGTTTTTCATTCTGTTCCGTGAATACTCGACATGGAATATTTGGGTATATGGGCTACAATTTTGAAGTTTAACCTGAAGATTGAATTACGTACACGACTTCGAATATGACTATAAAAAAAGTTCACGTTGCGTCTTAAATGGCTTCATGGTACAGTGATTGAGAAGGATAATAATCTTGATGTTCTTTCAAGTCCCTTAGGCTAATTAGGATCTTAGTCTAAGTCCCGACACACCCTTAACAAAATTCACCTACACAGGAAATGGAAAATATGAGTACAGTTTTCCTCTCAATGAATAAGTAGAATTTATTCACGGAGCCTATTAACCTGCTGTTCGAAGAATTATGTTTGGCCCTTTTAGAACCACGTTATTTCAAGATCTTAGATAGTACAACCAATAAAATTTCATCCCTACAGTACATGTAATTCTACTAAACTCACTCAAATTTTCGACTCAGCATCATCTTGAATTCTAGGATCTCTTGCTAACATGTTTTACTCACAAAAATTTTTCAAAAATATTATTTTAACTTTTACGCTGCTCACTTTATTCTACAGTACAGACGTGGTAACTGAACCATTAACATACAATTACATCACAAGAGCCCAATCATTTAATTAATAAAAAATTCTTTACCTTTTTCTGCAACTTGGAAACAACACAATGCAGATATTACCACGCCGAAAAAAACGATTTTGTGGTAACCAATAAAATTTTATTGGTGGCCACAAAATTATTTTATCAATATAGGCATCACAATATATTTTGTTGCACCAACAAAAGTTTTTTTTTTTTTTTTTTTTTTTGTAATTCCAGTATTTAGTGATAACTGCAAAATGACCGTTGTGGTCGCCAACAATTAAAAACTTTATTGACGTAATTGACCGACACATTTGCCGTTGGACAAAGCGTGAGTAACGTTGGGAGTTTTGACTGCGGGAGTGTATTTTTGCCTTGTGTCGAGCTCAAGTAGATAGACTTGACGTCAAATTCACAGTACGCGACATGCGAACTCCATTCTAAATATGAATAAGTGAGAATTTCACTGGTTCAGTCAGTCAAACGTGTCTGACTGATTCAACAGTCACTTCAGTGAATTTAACTGACGAATAAGTGAAAAAAATGCCCAGATTTCCTTCACTTATTGATTCAGTGACATTTTTCACTGATACATCAGTCATTCTCTTCACTGTTTACTCGGTGGTTTATTTTTGACCGATGGATCAGTTAAACAGCGTGTAAAAATGCCCGTCAAACAACTTTAAAAAAAATGGCTGTTTAAAAACGCGTACCATTGAAACAACAACGAATAAACTAATAAAACCAATAAAAAATACTTTCTAAAATGTGTTTCGTCTTCCAAAACGCGATTTTACGACGCAATAGTAACACACAGCCTTTCATTCTGTTTTTACGTCTTTCATTTCCCTTGTATGTAATCGTCACAGCACTCTGTCTGAAGGTTTAAACTGCATGTAATGTGATGAAGAGTGCACTCATTTATACTATTCGTTTTAAAAGTCCTAACGGTACAAATTAAAGCAAAAAGGAACAGTAAGAGCATACAATTTAAATCTTCATGATTTCTCGGTTTAAACATAATACATATATTTTCCTTTTATTGTTTCAACTTGGCTGTGTAGTGTAGATGGTAAAGTAATATCCCCAAGTCTAAATGGAAAGGATGTGCGAATTAATTCCGACCGCCTACGAAAGTTTTTCACTTTTTTTTTTTTTGGCTTACGGTAAACTGCGCAATTTAAATAGTAAACGATCGTAAATATGTTAAAACTTCGCATAATTAATTTGTCTACATTCGATAAAAACAATATTTAATTCGCCACTGAAGTCGGCCCGTCACTTATTCAATCAGTGAAATAATGTCACGGTACTAATTCAATCAGGGAAATTTTCACACTGAAACAAGAAGTGGTTATCCACTGATTCTAAGTGGAGTCATTTTCACTGATTCTAGTGGTTGAATTTCACTGCGAATCAGTGATATCCCACTGATTCGAATTTAGAGTGAGAAAATCTGCCGCGGAGGGACCTTGGGCGAACTCTCCGACTACAAGTCGGCCATTCTGCCCCTGAGCTATCAGGGGCACAGTTCTCGACGTCAATGAACTGTCTGGAGAATGCAGATTACTAGAGACGATGGTTTAAACGCGGGAAAAGTAGACTGTTTGCTAGTATTAAAACGTACTGTAAACATGTCAGACAGTTTTCTTTCCTTATTGGCTGAAATGCGTGTTTGAAGGCACTACACCCATTTCACTGGACCAATGAGGATTGTGGTACTATAACGCAGAACGTTCGTGATTGGTATGCAAACAACTTAGCCGCGTCAAAACCTTGTTCACCCAATCATGAAATAGTAAACTAGTTAGAGTGTTATAGAAGATATGTTGTCTCAAACTATTTTCGCGATTTTCAATTATCTCTACAGATTACACAAGTCCAATATGTAGCACACACGAGAATGCCTCCACACTTCAACTCATGGAAAGTTAATATCCTGGAATCATTTACGTGCAACATTTACTTATTTAACAGCTGTCCACGATAAAGCGAATACTTTTGAAATCTACCTTAGAAAAAAGTCACTGCCTCTACCTGCATATATTTCAACGGGTTCCCTGAGTGACATGCGCCCAGTAAAGTTGGTAACGATGGATGGGAAGTAGTTCCGTATCTTAACGTCAAACAAAAAGTGTTGGGTAACCATTTCTGAAAACTTAGATTACTTCTATAGCTCTCTGTTTATTTTTTAATGCAGTGAAGCACAAAAATGAATAGATTTGTTAGATATTAACTTTTCAAATAATTTCACAGTTTCGTTTGACCGACGCGTGAATAAAGTGATGAGTTCCACGACAATGTTCACTTCACATGAGGCGGAAGAATACACAACGTGCATACAAGTAGATTTTAAGCAGGGCTTTCACAAATGCTCATTTTGACCGTGAATAGCCTATAGAAGAAAGTATTCATATAAACGATGTTCTTAAGAGTATACTTCATGAAATAGTTTGTAGTCTGACGCAAAGGAACGGACACGGGCAAATATGGCGTCGTAGCCAGGCAGAAGGTGGTCACTTCGAGAATAGCAGCCAGAGCGCACGCGCGGAATATAATGGGCGTAACTTTGCAGTCGCAGCAAAAGTTCATTACTGTGGATGACATTAATGCCATTGCTACCGACTAAATGTTTTGGTGGCAGCCGGTAAATATGTTGTTAATAAACAAGCATGTGAGTGAGCACTAAATCTACGTGCTATTGGGCTCCAGAATATGTTGTTAATAAACAAGTATGTGAGTGAGCACTAAATCTACGTGCTATTGGGCTCCAGAATCTGTTTTTTTTTTATCAGCAACAGAATTTCTCCTTGGAAAGCATCAGTGCAAATTTGTCACTGTTTCTATTCATATTAATTATAAATGAAAGAATATAGGTTATAGTTAATATACAAATAACACTTCAACTTAAGCAGAAATAAAATGCTTGGATGTCATCAGAAGTATAAAACGCTTGTGATACATGACATATTTAAGATTCAACTTAAAAAGGTTATTATGGGCGAATTTGAAAAGTTTTAGTACAGAAAGTGTGAAGAAAGATAAGAAAATGCTAACAGTGATCAAGCTACCTAATGGACTATATTAATGTAATTTGTGCCAGACCACCTTCTGAATGTTATGGTCCGTGCGGAGACTTCGAGCTCGGAATGTTCGCACAGCCTCGGACTACCCTAGCCCGCTTTCACGGTAATCACGACATTTTACATTTTAGGCTTCATTTAATGTAGCTACTTCGAGCAAATTCTCATTCGTCGTTGTCATCGCAGTGCAGATTATAATTATCTTGGGTTCCAGTATTCAGGGCGCCGAAGTTTTCATCGAGACGCCTCTGCTTAAATGTGTCGCTTATTGTCTTAATCGCCGCCGTCCCCGGAGCAACTTTCCGTTTCTGCCATATTTATTCTCTCGCTTCCTTCTCGCACTTTGTTCATGTTTCCACCTCTCTAGTGTCGATTTTCACGCGACAGTGTAACATAATTTCATTTTCAATGTAGTGAGTTGATAAAGTAAGCATTTATGAAACCCAATCCGTTTTATATATAATTTTTGTTATACTTATTTTAAAGTACTTACGTAAAACTAGTGTTACTATTTTAGGACTCAGAATTCCCGTCTTCAAAACATTCGTTTTTTTTTTTTGCATTTCATCAACTAGTTGAGTGGAGATAGTTGAATGGCTCTTAAAAGCTAGGTCTTGAGAGCTGATGAGGGTGAAACGACGCGAGGAAGGAGCAGCCCTGGAATGCAAGGGTGGGGTAAACAGGAGATCCCGAGAAAACCCACCGACCAGCGGCATCGCCCGGCATGAGTACCCTATCTCATTAAGTAATTTGTAACGTTTTAAAGAAATTCGTACCAGTAACTGACTTTTAAAAAATATATTATTGAGGAATTTGATAGTTTTTGCTGTATAAACCAAATATTATGCAAGCCTTAGCCCGTTTAGCCACAACGTCTACGATTCTGGACACTTTGCAAATCAATTGCATACTGATGACCAGCATTGTACACTGCGAGCGAGACATAGGCACCCAATCTTCCACGTGGCCAATCTGATTTGCGGAATTTTCTACACCTCTTTGACGTGAACGGTTTACACCAACATCACTGACAGAGACCTGCAAATTTCGCGCCATTATTTGAGGACAGCTTAAAACTTAAATCCCGTGTACCTTTGCAATTTAGTTCGCCATCGGACCACACTTAGTTCGACATTCCCTGGATACCTCTGCGCCGATCAATGGGCATTCCACTACTCCGTGCGCCAGTCAGGTGCAGTTGAGTCGAGTGGCTTCACACCTATGCAGCAGCCAATGGAGAAACGACGCCTGCTCCAGTACAGACGCTACTGTGGAGTTCAGCCTCATTCCGAATAATATAATAACGCGAATTTTTCAGCTATCAGCTCGTTGTTCGCTTGTTGCAAGACCAGTGCTGAACACAAGCCTACAACGCGCACAAAAAAAATATATATATATATCTACAGATTATATATTATTTTTGACTGATGGATCAGTTAAACAGCGTGTAAAAATGCCCGTCAAACAACTTTTTAAAAATGGCTGTTTAAAAACGCGTACCATTGAAACAACAACGAATAAACTAATAAAACCAATAAAAATACTTTCTAAAATGTGTTTCGTCTTCCAAAACGCCATTTTACGAGGCAATAGTAACACACAGCCCTTCATTCTGTTTTTACGTCTTTCATTTCGTGTTAACCTTTGGTGTTGATTTCTAGACTTAGTTAAGCTTAGTTTCCAAGCTGCGGAGGAATATCCTGGGAAGTAGACCTTCAGCAGGGTTTCACCAAAGTGTGAAGTTGAAGTGAATAGACTTGTAGGAGAAGAGGTTGACGTCCTAACACACTTGTATCGACGGCTCTCGAGATACCAGCAGAGTTTTAAGTGTTACCGTTATTCTCCTGCAAGCTTGCAACCTTACGGACATTGTTATATCTCCTCACTGAAAGGTAATAACATTATAACATTGATATCCATATTTTTTTTTCACGTGTAAAATACCGGTTCAATAAATAAGTGCTGTATTTAGTAACGTGGTATTATATTGAAAGCGCTTTTTAAAAATCTTAAAATAAATTAATTTTAAAATGTCAATATTCAAGCACTTCGTATTCACCTTTCATTTTAGTGCAATAATTTTAGTCTCCAAGTATTTAAGAGAATTCGTTAGTGTAAAAAAGTTACAATAACGCGTTGTTTAATATTTTTCTACTTATTTTTCACTTGTCTACGTATTATCTGGTAGCTATAAAGAACAGACAACTATCGATACCGTTTATAGTATGTTACTTGTTACTAATTTTCAAGTGGATAGTTCGGAGTTCTCATGTCTGTACTGCAGAGTATAGCAAAATTTTTTTTAAATTTTAATTTATAGACATTTTAACTAGCAGGAAATGAAAGATTTAAAAAAAACGGGTGTTACGCCGAGCCTTGATAAAAATTGTAGGTCATAAAAACCTTACTATTTCTTTGTCGCATTTGTAAGGAATGGCATTTTGATCTGGAGTTGAGAACAACTCTTCATATTTCAAGGAGACGTTGACAGAAAAAAAAAAAAAAAAAGTTTTCACATTCAAACAGTGGCGAACCTCTCAGAGAGGCATTTTGATCCGAGTCTCTTCAAACTTGGAACTTGCTTCTTTCCCTTGCGGGGGGGGGGGTGGGGGGGGGGTGGAAGTAAAAAATGCATGTAACTTGATATGGGGAGAAGTTCGACAACTTCGTGATATACGACCCTGTCTTCCGCTTTATTTGTTTCGCCTTGGGCTGCAAGACGTAGCGCATGAGGATGTGCATGCATGAGATTTTTTGCCTCATGGCGGGGACTCCCCGTCATTTTGAGAGACGTGCAGTAATCGAAGAGGTGGACAAGGTAAATTAAATTGACTATTTAAAACAAGGAACATATTATTATTATGAGACGTGAGTAAATAATGCTGTTTAACGCGAGCGCATATAATTAAAAAAAAAAATTATTTATTGAATACGAACTCGTTTTGTATGAAGACATAAAATTAGTAATTTACGCAAGTGAAAGTGACGATCTAAAATTTATGATCGTAAAAAATTCTGCGAAAGTATATATTTTTTTGGTAATTAGTGAAAGTACTTATGGCTTATGTTTATAGTGTAAAATTTTCAGAAACCATTGCATTTCTACCTCGTCATTTTAGTCATTTTAAATGAAAATTGTTGCTAAAAAAAAAAAGTTGTGAGGTCGTTGTGTAATTTTCACCGAAGACAAAATTCGAACTGCTAATGATATAGTGTGATGATAAAAGTTTCGCCATTTAGTTGTTGTTTTATTACGAGAAATAAAAAAGAAGTATGCGAGTAATGTTTCCAAATAGTATACGCCATAAATTAATTGGTTTGCTCGTCGATGAACTAATATCACATTTCAAAGTACTCTGGTTTAATAGAAGTACACTCGCCAGGGGAAGTTCCGAAATTATTGAGGTGCAGGATCCAGAAACAAATTAGCAATCACGTGTTGAAAAAAGAACCTTCCTCTTGCTGAACTTAAGTGTCTGCCTAACATGTCGTGTTGAATAACTGGTTTCCAGCTTACCTCTTAGTTTATAATACATTCGCGGTTACTTCAGCCATTTCTGAAGCCCTGCTTAAGTTCTACTTGCATGATATTCCTCCGCCTCGCGCAAACTAAGCTTACGTAAGCCTGGAGAATTACACCAGAGGGACAACGCACCGCATTTGTGCGCACTCAGTGTAACAGTATTTTGTATAAGGACTATTTCTCACTAGGCGCTACCAACATACTTATTTTCTCCTTGTATCTATTAAAATTATTTATAAATGGAGCATTACAATTTATAGATGAGATATTAATAACATTTCAATTTAACAGGAAAAAAAAGTATATTTTATGAACACAAGTATGACACGCTTGTGATATATGGCGTACATTGGAAATAACTAAACACGTAATACATGGGGAGATTTTTCAAAGGTTTGATTCAAAAAGGCAGAAAAAACCGTGAATAGATTACAAGGACACTTATTAAAAAAAAAAAAATACAACATTAACTCTTTGGAATTTGCTGTAGAATAAACATAAATGTTGAACTTTTATCAAGTAATTGTATCGTAATCAATGCATCGTAATTTTTGAATTTTGAATAGATTCTTGACATTTCACAACTAACAGAAAAAACGTGGATAATACTTGTCGACCACATTTGCAAGCTTGCATCAAATGTAAACGTATGCTATGAGCCTAACAGGAATCTTCACATATTTATCCAGGATACGGGAATATATATATATATATATATATATATATAATATATATATATATATATATATAAAATCAAAATAATTATACTAGAACAAGTTACATTTATGTGGCCCTTATATAAATATTCAGATAATGAAATAAAAATAATCGTGAAATATGACCTTAACACATGGAGATCGTACATCCATCAGGAGAAGCTGCGAGTGAGCGAGGTTGGAGTGAGGCGAGTATGGAGCAGCGCCGGATTGAAGGGACGGGACAAACGGGAGATCCCCGAGGAAACCCGCTGACCAGCGGCACCGACCGGCACGATTCACACGTGTGAAAACCCCAGGGGGGGGGGGGCAACCCCCGCCGAGAATTCAACCCGGCTCGCCCAGTTCGGAGGCGAGTAGTCAAACCACTTCAGCACCGTGGCCCCAACTTTACTGGGTGCAGTTGCAGGCAGTGATTTTTTTCTCAAAAGTTGGTTTCTAGAGCGTTCACTTTATCGCGAACAACCACCTGCGAAGACATGACACCTACGCATACCGGAGATGGAGCCCGTTGACACGTGAAGTTTGTATGTATACATCCGCCAGGACTCTGCGACGTAGGTAAGATGCAGGCATAAACCTGGGTATAGGGGGTTCATGATAAAATGAGCACTTTCGAAAGCCCTGCTTAAGATCTACTTGTATGCACGTTGCGTATCCGTCCGCCTTATGCGAAATTAAAATTGCCATGGACCCCATCACTTTGTTCGCGCGTCGGTCAGGTGAAAATGTGTAATTATTGGAAAAGTAAATATGTTACAAATCTGGTAATTTTGACACTTAAATACATAAAAAAATAAAAAAATAAATAAAGCGGAATAAATAATTTAACACTTTGCGGACTATGCTCCAGCGTAGCTTGAGCAAATCTAATTTGAAAATTTCTTTGTTGTTCAGAATAAAATCCGCGTGAATGTGCTGTCTTTGTTCGGCTACTGTTTATCACGACCTGACAAGAGCACGACAGTGCATCAACAATGATATTGTTAATGATAGAATTAATTTATTTTATAGCCACTCAAAGGACATGATTGATTGTAAATCCTTTTGTACGATAAAGCACATTTGATTGGGTCAATATCAGCTCGACTCTCCATTGGTTGATGACCGGCCAATAATGAAAGCTCTAAAATACAGGATGTTAAGTTATCACAAATTGTTACATAACACTTTTTATTAGACGTGAAGATATGGAACTACTTTCCCCTCCATCGTTACCAACTTTACTTGGGACATGTCACTAAGTGTGCCCGTTAAAATGTATGCAGGTAGGAGTAGTGACTTTTTTCTAAGGTTGATTTCAAAAGTGCTCACTTCATCGCGTGCAGCCTTCTAGACGCGAGACGCCAGAAGTTGTTGTCAGGGAGTTAAAAACCTTGGGGGGGGGGGGAGGAGGTTACAAATTCACGCCGTCTTGTTGCACGAAAGCGGATGAGACGAGACGCAGTTGTTTCGCTTCCGTTAATTGACGCCCCGCTGGCAGTCGGCGCGCCAGTCGACCGAGTCTCCTCGCGTAACAGCGTTACCTCGCTCTGCGGAGAGAGGGTACGTCAGTTCCTCCAGACGCCGCGCGCCGCGTAACGCGTTTAGCGCCACACGTGGGCGAGTTGACGCGCGCGCGCTCCTTGCAGCGTGCTCTCCTGATCAACGCGCCCAAGACGAGCAGTGGCGTGCGGTGAAATGTTGCGAGGTGAGCTGGCGCCCGCTCGCTTCCGCGCATTCTCGGTGCACGCAGCAGTGACCGATAACAAGGTATAGGAACATTTATTCGCGAATTCATTTCAGGACGCGATGGACATTTCAGGACACGTGTGCACCGAAGTCACCTTTTCAATTCGATGGCAGTTCATTAGACGCGCGCTGGGCGATTCTGAGCCAATAGCGGACTAAAGGCTGTTCACGATAAAGTGAGCGCTTTTGAAACCGACCTTAGAAAAAGATCACTGCTCCTGCCTGCATATATTTTAACAGGCGCAGTGAGTGACATTCGCCCAGTAAAGTTGGTAACGATGGAGAGGAAAGTAATTCCATATCTTAACATGTTAGGCAACCATTTGTGATAAATAAAAATTAACTCTGTCACTTTCTGTTTTTTTTTTTTTTTTTAATTCATCGAAGTGCAAAAATGAGCAGATTTTTTATAAATATTTACTTTTATAATAATTTTACAGTTTCACTTGATCGACGCATGAAGAAAGTGACGAGGCCTATGGCAATGTTAATTTTACATAAGGCGGAAGAACACACGACGTGCATACAAGTAGATATTAATCAGGGCTATCAAAAGTGCTCACTTTATCGTGAACAGCCTATAGCAAGGGAAACAAGTATCTTATCGGTTGCTGTGATCAAGTTAGGCCTCTGTGCAGGACTGTTCAAAACTCACTCACGCTACTGCTTCCAGCTTATTACCGGCTCGCAGTTAAACGGGGGCATGTCTGAAGAACTGTCGTCCAATCACACCAGCAGGAGAGAAGAACAAGTTTTTTGGAGTCCACCCTCGTCTCCGAACGAATTCGCGAAATACTCGTGGCTCTACCAATAACCACAGTGGAACCTAGAATGCCTGAATGTGTTTCCGAACAAACCACAACAAGCAAGCAAGGGACCTGTTACACGCGTCCCGTGACGTCATGTGCCGAACTAGCGAGCAACAAGGTACAGCACAGGGCTAACGTCAGCTTACCTCGCGACATTGAAGGCGAGGCACACCGATTATTAGAGACGTCCCTTTATCGCGGGGAAAGTTGACTGTTCGCCAGGATTCAACGTGCTGCACTCATCTCCGGGCGGTTTTAGTTTCTCACTGGCCATCATTAGGGATGATGAAAATCGCGAAGATTATTTGAGCCAATATATTTCCGATAACACTATAGCTGGTTTAACGTTTTATGACTGGATGACCAAGGTTTTGAGGCGGTCAAGTTGTTTGCATGCCAATCACAAACATTCTTCTCTAGAGTGCCAGAAACGTCATAGGCCCAGTTAAATGGGACAGTGGCATCATACACGCATGACGGCCAATAAGAAAATGAAACTGTTGGAAACATGTACGGTACGTTGAATCCCAGCAAACAGTCAACTTTTCCAGCGATAAACCATCATCTCTAGCCATCGTGCATGTATGAAGCTACTGCCCTATTTAACTGGCCCATTGAGGAGTATGATACTCTAAACGAGAATGTTTGTGATTGGCCTGCAAAGAAGTTAGCCGAGTCAAGACCTTGGTCATCCAATCGTAAAAGGATCGACCAGCTATGGTGTTATCGAAAATACGTCGGTTCAAAAAATTCTTCACGATTTTCCATTATCCCTGCCGATTATTGTCTTCTGCGCAAGTACCCAGCATTGACCTACCACACACCAAATACAGTTGTCAAAGTCACATGGTCATCAGTGATGAACGTGTTTCTTAACAACTCGCCTGTTACGGATCTTAGTAAGTGTTTAGGTAAAGGAATTTTGCATGATCAATTCTTATCCCTCATTCATCAAATTCAAGCAATGTTTGGAAAAATTTAAGTAGGCTACATATAAAAGCTACGTTTTTTTTTTTTTCATTTGTCCACAATAAACTACAATTAGTAGCGGTTAAGTATAGAGTGATAAATTCTGCACTTATAAGCAAATAATAAAAACAATTTAGTGTAACCTCCCCATCCCCAACATAGTGCTTGAGTGCAGAATGTCATTTTTCCATGGAAGATTTGTTCATTACACTCAAGAATATGCGGTTATAGCATAGACGCGTAATTTGGTACAAAATGAAGGCACGGGGATTTTATTTTTGCCCCATGATTATTCGATCCGGCCCACTGTGAGGCGTCAAAATTACCACTCAATTTGGCGAGTTTCCGCGTGAAGTAAGGACCAGAAAGTTATCTGTTCTTTACCCAGCATAAAAACAATTAACTATTTCTCTACTCGATTCGTGATACTAATACTTTCCCCGTATCAGAAAGAAGATAACGTAGGAAACAAGAAATTTGTGCAAAATTGTAAACTTTTACATGGTGAACTTACGGACACGTCATTCAACAAAACACTCGTTAGTATATGTACTACATCTCACCGCAGTCTAGGGATGCTAACAGTATCAGATTTTCCGTAAGGGACACTTCCAACAATAAAACACGCGACATTTTACTCCAAAGAAATAATCAAAGAAAAAAAAAACGATATAAACAAGATTGGTTTGATACTATCTGCAAATGCAGTATTATATTTCAGTCAACATTTTCTCTGAACATACACAAAAAAAATCAGTGAAGGCTGTTCACGATAAAGTGAGCACTTTTGAGACCGTAGTTACTTTTCCTTTAACCAATTATTTATAGTTTATCCGCCAATTAAAATCAATATTGCCAGGTAATTAATAAACACAGTGTGTATATTCCTCCGCACTCGGAAGTTAACGTCTAAGGCTAAAATAAAATATATCTATAGCCTATCATTCCAAATGAGAAGGCCTCCAAAAGTGCTCACTATAGCGTGAATATTCTATAAAAACTGTTCACGATAAAGGGAGCACTTTTGAAGTCAACCAAAAAAAAATGTCACTGTCCCATATTGCATATATATTAACCGGCGCACTGAGTGAATGCGCCCAGTAAAGTTGGTAACGATGAATGGGAAAGTAGTTCCAAGTATTAAAGTCGAATAAAAATGTTCGGTAATCATTTGTGAAAACTTAAATTATTTTGCTCGCTTTAAATTTTTCTTATGCATCGAAGTGTAAAAATGAGCATATTTGTACAATATTTACTTTTCTAATAATTTCACATTTTCGCTTGATCGACGCATTAATAAAGTGATGAGGCCCATGGCAATGTTAATTTTACATAAGGCGGGATAACACACAACGTGTATACAAGTAGATCTTAAGCAGGGCTTTCAAAAGTGCTCATTTTACCGTGAACAGTCTATAGCAACTATACAGTCGTAATTCACCGAGATTTGAATTTCTACTTTAAAACAGGCGACACCAATACACATTGGAAGAGAAAATACTGCACACACCACAGCAAGCGCTAGTTTCACGAACGAACTTTTGGGAGCCGCGGTGGGTTAGTGGTTAGACTACTCGCCTCCCACCTAGAGCGAACCGGGTTCGCTACCCGGTGGGGTCACTTTCGGATTCTCACATGTGGGAATAGCGCCGAAAGATACCGCTGGTCGGTGGGTTTTCTCGGGGATGTCCCGTTGCCCCCCCCCTCCCCCCGGCTCCTTCATTCCAGCGCTGCTCCACACTCATCTCGCTTCACTCACTCGACTAACGTACTCTTGACGAATGCCAACTGCCATGGTCAGTTGTGATTGTCTGTAGCCATTGCGTTTGAGCGTTAGAGTAAACGGATATGGTAAATAACTTGCATTGTGTTTATTTCCGGAATAGTAATGAAATGCGGGACATATGACGTCCCGTCCTGTGTCAATGAGGGTCAATTATTTCAGTCCCAGAATACGGGAAATCTCGTATCAGTACGGGACAGTTGGCATCCCCTGTTGCGAATACCGTGAACAAGGATGTTCTATGCCGTTCTAGCACGCGAGTACGGCGAACCACTAACATGTGTCATCATATCTGGCAGTTTGTTATTGGCTCCCCCTAGCACGTGGACGACCGGATATTGCAGCCGAGAAGGCGTCCACAAATCAGAGTATATTAACCTCTGAGTTACTCCCTCGGGAGGGATAGGCTGTTATCATCACCGTTAGAGAGCACATATACGGAGTCTCTCATGTGATCATCAGTAGTAAGAAATGTCAGCCCCCTGTATACTAGTCTTTCTTTCAGCCTAATAGAGAGCATGATTTCAAACATTCTGTTTCCTGCAGCCTTTCTTTACTGCATGCAATGATTTTGAATTATTTTCCATCGAAAGGGTTTTTACGGTGTCTGTGCCGGGTTTTTCACGTCCTCTTCTTAGTTATGTAGGGAAAGGGAAATTTCGCAAATTCATTTCGGGACAAGATAGACGTCAAACGCATGTACGGCGAAGTCACCTTCGCAATTGGATCACAGTTTATTAGACCCGCCCTGGACGCCTCTGAGCCAATAGCAGACTTGCAAGGAAACGCCTTGCAGATCCCATAACAGTCAGGTGTGGGATAAACGCCAATGAACACACAGCTGAGGCTCCAGTATGTAGAGGACTGAGGAGTCATTGAACTCGTGAAATTTTCCTATCCCTCGTTATAGGTTAACTGTAAGCGCACGGAGGTAGTCGTTGGCCATGGCTGCCCAATCCCTCTCTGCCACGATGCATGTCTCCTTGCATGATTTACTTCCCTTGTAGAAGTATGGTGTCAGCCCTGAGACGCAATCAGCTCTCATCCCTACCTCGGGCTTACACTTCAATACTTAGAAATAAGGTAGGTCAGTACGTGGGAAGTGACGAGAACTACATAAATATAATACACACCGAAACTTACAGTGATTGAGGAACTGCGTGAGATTGGCGACACACAATCCTGCCTGCTATAGTGTATTCATGTTTCTTTACACTTTTTTTTATAAATAAAACATCTCTAAAACTGCTCTATGTATGTCGTGTTTGGTTGTTAACTATGCATTTCACGTATTTAAAGCGTTTTATAATCGTGTTCATATAAATGTGCCTTATTATTATTATTTTTTTTAGATAAATTGAACGTTTACTTATATTCCGTCTATAATATATAATATTTCGTTAATAATCTATGTGAATAAATACACGGAGAGAAAAGGGCGCATTTGTAATGCCTAGCAAGACATAGTTCTTACGGAAAATAATATCACACCGAGTGCGCACGAATCCTATGCGGTGTCCCTTCGGTGTATACAACTACGCTTTGCTTGCATGGGGCAGAGGAATATCCTGGTATTAGAACTTCCGCAGGGCTTCAGAAAAGTTTTAAGTAACCGTGAATATTCTATAAGACGTTAAACGTGTATTTACTTACACAGTAGTCCTGTAGGATGTCAAATTGTTGAATTAAGTTCTTCTACAATAACCCTCAAGAAAACATTGCCTACCAACAGCTTGTAAGAAATACTTCACCTTTGAGGACTAGTTCCCATTATCCAGCTAGGTGTCCAATTTCAGCATTTGAAAGTTAAAATAGTTGACACGGGCTTTTCAGCTACCGGTTTATGTGCACAAAAGATCTG
Organism: Dryococelus australis; assembly: GCA_029891345.1. Lineage (NCBI taxonomy): Eukaryota > Metazoa > Arthropoda > Insecta > Phasmatodea > Phasmatidae > Dryococelus > Dryococelus australis. The sequence goes on along the minus strand of CM057006.1, from coordinate 25,942,774 downwards.
ATATTTTTAGTTTAAGGTAATTTATGAATGTGCAACGAGTATTTAAAAATACGGTAGCAAATTCACTAAAATAATATTCACCAGTAGAAAATTTGTAAATGAGAGTTTCCGATAGAAATACTAGACACCAGTTAAGTATCTTGCGCGCAGAATTTATGATTGTAGCATGTGGGTTATTATACTAAAAAAGGATTTTCCGTAAAACTAAGAATATTTTTTAACATGAAAAATAAATCTAGTACAATATTTTTATCACCAGAGTTATATCGTAGGCTGCTGAATTTACATAAACGGTTGGTTTTGTGATTATTTTGAAGTTGACGCTCCATGCTACTTATATTTCGTCTTCCGATTTTCTTCTGGCTTCATAAAATTGTTATCAACTAAGATTCAGAACCACACTATAACGAGGAAATTAGATTCAGAACCACACTGTGACGAGGAAATTAAATTCAGAACCACACTGTGACGAGGAAATTAGATTCAGACTCATACTGTTTTGAGGAACTAAGATTCAGAACCACACTGTGACGAGGAACTAGATTTCCAAGGATAAGTTCGTCTTGATTCATTCCGAGAACTGAATTTTCCTCAAACAATTTATCTATATTACGTAACTTACAGGCAGTGTCGTTATTTCTCGGTAAAATTCTGATTCCTATGCAGATTTGTTTTCATTCGACGGTTTTTTTTTTTTTTTATTTTCTTCGTTCTTTTTTACTTTTAGATACCTTGTCGAGTGTGCTTAAGTGATTAAACATGTAGCTTTTACCTCATTGAATTAGTCTTGCACAAATTTTATATTTGTCTCCTAAATTTCCTATCCTCAAGAATTCATACTTTATTTTCCTTGAGCTTCTCCTCTCCCGTTTTCTTTTGTTCAATGTGCCCATCTCAGTGATTCTTAAACCGATAAAAGCCTTATTTGTAAGAAATTGGTAAGATTTACACCTATCCAAATTTCTATTAATTTTAAATTCAGTTTATTTGCAGTGATACATCTCCGAAAATACATCATACGAGTGTCAGTTAAAAGTAAACATAAATATTATCAACGTATACAAAAATACATTCCTGCTAATATCTATACTGATTGATGTCCATGCCAGCGACAAAGTAGTAATTTTCTTTATTATCTCTCAGAATGTAAGTTGTACTGCAATTATGATGGCACATTGACACTGAATATTGAACTGGTTCAATATATTACTTTCTCCCAATTTTACTGTTATTACACTGAATTATTTATATCCACGTAAATGACAATCTATTTGTACACTTAACTCTGCTTATGAAGTAAAATATAGGAAGTATCAGTGGTAATACTTCATCCACAACGCGCTGTCACCTCCTGCTGGAAACCACAAGCGAAAAGTATAAATTCATCTCAAGGGCTAATTAATTCTTTGGCAATGACAAAGCAAATGAAGGACCGGATTTAATAGAACTTCATTGCGGTTCTATTGATGGGAAATCTTCTTGATATAATGCTAAATATTTATATTCATAATGGTATCAAACATAGTTTATTTCAGTACAATGAAAAAAGAAAAGGCAAATATTGATTGTTCTAAAGGCGTTGTAATGAATTTCAGTGTTAATAACAGAGAACATAAGTTTTTTTTATTAATTTGTATCTGTAGTCCAGAACTACCCACTAGAGAGAAGAAAGAGGTGCATGTCTTCGCTGGGGGAAATATTTTGGAACTTTTCTGCCAGCAAAGTAAACATTTTACTGAGCAGTAGCATGAAACTGTCCCTTAATCGTACAGTAGCCCATGTGCGTGCCTGGATTTGCAGTCAGCGATTCCACGCTTTTAGGCATTGAACACGCAAAAATCTTCCTTTGAGGTAGCAGAACTTAAAAATCTTCCTTTGAGGTAGCAGAACTTTAAAGGGTTCCGCTTGGTTGGGGATATTTTCTTAGTCCGAGTCCTTTTAAGAGTGGGATGGACTGAAACATTTTCTGTGAAATTGTTGTTTCCGCGAATACGCGTATCTCGGTAAATAAATGTTCTGCGAAAAGGTTTTTTTGCAAGGAAAAATAAAATGACAATTATCTATACCCGTATTTTACTGCTTTTTGCCATATTAAGTGAATTATTGAAGAAAAAATTCTTGAAAATGGTCAAACATCGCATTTTAAAGCTTGCCTTTGCAGTTTCCTTAAGCGGCAAGAGAAAGGTACGAAAATACGGGCGTAGTTTAATCTGTGGGCTTTGATCGCGTGTAACAAAACCACACTGTTACAGATCTAATTTGCGCAGTCACGACGGAAACACTGCACGCCTTGCGCGTGGGAGCGATGAGGCACTAGGCGTGCGTGTAACTGCCGCCCGTATCGCTCCCTCGCTTCTTGACCTTGGACTCATTGCTTGACCGCTCAGCTGTGTGCAGAGCTTCATGCAGAAGGGGCGGCGGTGATTAAGCGGTCAGATTATTCGCCCTCCAACCTAGGCGAACTGTGATCGATTCCCGGCGGGGTCGCTCCCAGGATTCTCGCGCGTGGGGATCGTGCCGGAGGAAGCCGCTGGTCGGCGGGTTTTCTCGGGGACCTCCCGTTCCCCCTGCCCTCGCATTCCGACGCTGCTCCATACTCTCCTCGCTTCACCCTCATCGGCTCTCTAGACCTCGATGTTAAGAACCGCCCAAATCTTTTCACTCACTTATGTACCGTCTTTTTGACGTCATTGTATTATTTTATTTATAGCTCTAAAATATAATTATATTTATTTATTTATTTAAAAACGAATGTGTTTTTGAGGAGAACAAAGCACCACTAAATTCATAGTAGGTACTTCGGAAATACTTCAGTAAATGTCCACACATTACTCTGTATGTGGTGTATGGAATTCTAAACTTCATAACAAGACTTATACTTTACAAATCATATTAATTAAAAAAAAAAATTGTATACTTAAATTTTAAATTACAATATAAATTATAACTTTTCAACAAAACGATTTCACTTTAATTTCTTTACGTTTTTTTTTTAAAGTTACTAAGAAATAATTCTTCCTTTGAAAACACCCAGAAGAGCGTCGGCGAGGCACATCGGGATGTGGCGAATATCAAAGGCAACACACAAACAAACTTTCGCCTGTCACAACTTCCGAAATTTGGACTTGTTGCTAAAATATTCAACAACATTTCTTAAACGTTTTGCTCGTATTGTTTCCGTTTAAATATGGAGCTCTGTCAGAATAGTTTTTTTTAGTAATTTTTCCTCTCCTTTCGAAACACTCGTGACACATTTCTGGTGCTATGGGTACATTTTCATTGAGCTATTTGTGCATATTAATAAAATACGTTGGTATTAAAATATTGAAAATACTATTATTACCGAAGTATAGAGTTAATTAAAACCATTCTCTATGTTATCATGCAAAATAACAAAATTTCAAAACAGCATGTGTCTCCATAAAGTCTTCAGTTACTTCTTTGTCTACAACGGCAGATGTTTTAACGCCAATCACAAGAGTTCTCTGTTAGAGAATCGAAATACTGACTAGCGCTGCCAGGTAGACTAAAGTCTTTTCATGTTTATAGCAGTAAAAAGGAAACAAATAAATGAAAGTGTTTGGAAGAGTCCACGTAGGGTGCTGAGGAATCTCCCTACACTCTGCTAATTACTAAAAAAAATATGACAGTCTAGTTGTACATTTGATAATGGCGAATTTTTCGCGTAATTAATTTTTTTGCACGATATGTTTTATTATGCTGTAGCTTCCTCTCGAATCTCCGACGAGTTAGCAATTTTTCACACGACGTAATTCTTTGCGGAAAAAATCACGGTAGTTAACTGTTGGAACGACAGAATTCTCTCTCGTCCAGTCAACTGGGGAAACAGCTTCTCATGCAGACGACAGCTGATGACGGCAAGAGACGTGCAGATGTGAGCATATGACGCTGGACCTAGTATTTTCGCTAGCAATGAGTAAGGACACATGGTGCATACGAAGAGAACTCCACTCAGGACAGACTTCAGTATCCTATATACGCACAACTGCAGTTTTCCCTCCCGTTTATTGGCCTCTAGTCTTTGCGGAAATAATTTTCCTAACCTCACTGAGCAATTCAGAATTTTTCGTCACCCCGGTTCTGAACGTGTGTGATTAGTGGGCAGTCTCCGACGACTCCGTGGCATTATAAACCAAACCCAATTGCGAAAGATGATCCGAGCTTACGTGTCTTGAAATGAAACTAGAGGGGGCCAGTCGTTTCGCCTAAAATGTAGGCAAAACGTCCCTTAGATTAAACATTCATTATAGGCCATTCACGGTAAAGTCAGCACTTGTTGAAGCTGTTTCATCAGATATAATAACCAATAAATAAATTTTATTGTGGCTTCGGACTTTTGGTTTTGGGCATGATGAATGTAAACACTGTGTTTATTACTCACATAGCAGGATTTACATTAACAAGTGTTGGAAGGATATAAATTGGTTGAAAAAATAGCTGTGTTTTAAATTTGTAGGCGAAACGCTTGTTATGCAAAGCGACTATAGGCAAAAACTCCGCAACACCCAAACTAGACACTAAATATTTTTTTCGTGAGAAATCGGGTGTATCGAACAGAGCGTGAAACACGAGTGTGCGCTTGTGAGCGAATGCCAGAGTAACTTGCTACCACGTGACCAGAAGGTGTCGCTGTTAAACAACGGAGTATTTACTCCGACCTGAAACATTCAAGCTGCCTCTCAGTTCTCCGAGAGCCCGCCCCAAGCCCGTTGCGGCTTGCATTATGCACGCCGTATTTATTTTTTCAAAGCGGATCCTTTCCTCCAACTCCCCCCCCCCCCTCGACTCTTTCTAGACTGGGCTGGCCGAAGAGACTTGGAATTATCTCGAGCCTGCCTGACCCCCCCCCCCCCCCACACTACAACTCTCTTTCTACTCGTCCCGCCCGCCGCGCATTTCTTCTAGTGGTCCCGTCCGTTTCTTTATCAGTAATCCCTCCCCTGGAGCAAGGAAACGCCTCTTTCTCTCTCTCTCTCTCTCCAGACATAAATCTCAAAAGTGCCCGGACAGATTTCTGCTGCGGAGCTCCCAACGCACGCAACCTCCCCTTTGCCCCCTAACCATTCCCTTTCTGCCGCCCCCTTTTCGGCTGCACACTCGACGCATTTATATACAAGCTCGGACCAATCGATAGATTCCGGCCATTAGCATGATGCGTCCCCGAAACGCGGGACAGTGTGTATATCGTCTAAGTAACTTCTGCTTGGACGAAGAAAAGAAAACGAAGGGGGGGGGGGGCTCCTTTCTGGGATAAAAGAGTCTTGTGTGTGGAAACAGTTTTTTTTATCACCAATACTACAGCAAAACAGAACATATCAAATTGGCATCAGTACCCAGATAAAGGCCATAACTGGTTTTAGTTACTAGAATTAAAAATACATTTCGAAAATAGTCGAAACATAAAATTTGTGGCGTTATAAAAATTAAAAGCAAGTTAAATTTTAGAATTACATAGGCTTAAAATTATATTTTGTTATAATTTTAAATAAGAAGTTTACGTTATAATTTTAAAAAAGTTAAAATTCCTCTGCCCCCACCCTTGAACCCTCACCCCGCCATCCTCTCCGGGAGACAGAGGGGCCGACGATTGTCCGATACTAGAGCAGTTGACAAATAACATTTATTTCTTAAGCTTGGTTTACAATTGGCAGCGAAACAGTAACCACAGAACTTGTGCACAAGAATTGCCCGCCATGTTTTCGAACATGTTGATTCACACCTGCACATAACATGTATTGCGTATGACGGTTCCTGACTTAGTACACAAAGGAAACTGTTATTTTTCATTTCTTTGGCAGGCCCATTATTAGAGAGAAATAAATCACATGAATGTACACATAACCCATGAATATTGAATATGAATACGAATGATTTCAACACACGTACTTCGCAATTCTTGTATTTTTAAGATTCTTTTGATTATCGTTATGACATTTGAATATAAGACTGCTCTTGTAATTACCGCGAAAAGGACAGGCAAATGTTTAAACGTGTAATAGCAAAATCATTCGGACACGCAAATGTTTACTCAAATATTAGGAATGGCAGATTCTAGCAGTACAGACGTGTTCGGGCATTGTTTCTCATCCTGCTTTGTTCCACCCTGAAAAGGCAGTTTCTGGAGGCGCAGAGCCCCAGCCGTGTCAAGCAGTTTAGTCTTGACTGTACTGCCGTTGAAGCAACAGTATGGGGTGGGAGGGAAATATGAGGTGGCATTTAATCAAAAACAGTCAGTGGTATAGCGGCCGGTATAACTTCCATTGATATAAGAAGACATGATAGAACTGAAACAACTTACTGGCTGTTCCAATCAAGAATCAGACATTGTGAGACAAATGAAAAAATAATCTCCTTTTAAGTTGATCCTAAGGTCGTGTCTCAATTTAAAGAATACTCTCTCGAGAGAGCACTCTTTCGCGCAATCTGGCAAGAGCACTGCTTCGCGCTCTCTCACGCTCTCGCTCTGTGGAATTGAGACAACCATTCTCTCGTTTCTCTCCGACGTCAGGCAAACAGCTGATTCCAAAAGGCGGGAAATCATGTTAAGCTAAAATCGCGGTCGCAGCTATCGTAAGTAATTTATGTGTGTTCAAAATAATTCACGAATAATTTTAGCACTACCAGAATAATCACTAGCACAAAAAATAGCGTTATTTTGTTATATATTTAACAGTCATGTTACAGTAAAGTGACAAAAAAAATCGAGACGTAGTCAGAAATCCGTATTTACATTTTTATAAATACTTGTTGCGTATGTCATTTCGCTGTTTAAAACAGTTGGAATCATGTACTTACATTTAAAATGCAACGTAGTTTTAGCCTAGAAAGCTGCTATGACTTTATTCAATAAACAAATATGGCGCCCTGCGAGAGAGCGCCAGCGTGTATACAACATTGTGTTCTCTCTCTCTCTCTCTCTCTCTCTCTCTCTCTCTCTCTCTCTCTCTCTCTGTGTGCTCTCGCTCATTCGCGCTCTCTCCGACGAATTGAGACGACCAGAGAGCGTTATCTCTGACGTCATAATGACGTCGTGAGGGCGAGAGCATGAGAACATTAATGTTCAAAAACGTACTTTCCGTAGATTCTACAAAACATTCCCGCGATTTCGCGGAACCTCTCCATTAATTTCCTAGTTCGTTTTCTGTACTTTCATTTAAAAAAAAAACAGAGAATGAAAAAGTCTTTAATTTTCGCTATGAGGGTGTTCTACTGTGTATAAAAAATAATTTAAAAAGTTGAAATACATTATGCTCGAGCAAGATTTGAACCCAAGTTCAGAGTTACAAGTCCACGACTCTGACCGCTAACTTACAACTCTCACACGATGACTGAAATATAACTTTGGCATTTTGTAGTATTTTGTACGGAAACACAAGCAACTTTTCCGGTTTACACTAAAGTTATAATCCATTCACAGTTACTTCACACTTTTCTGAAGCCTCGCTGAAGTTCTACTTCCAGGATATTCCTCCGCCTCGTGCAAACTAAGCTTAACTAATTTAGAAAATTACACCAGAGGACAACGCATCCAATCCGTGCGCACTCAGTTGTAATAATATTTTGCATGAGAGCTATTTCTTACTAGGTGCTATCAACACACGTATTTTCTCACAGGTTTTTTTTTCTCCTTATTTATTATTATAAATTAAATATTATAAATTATAAAGAAAATATTGTTAAATAAGAATTTTAACGAAAACTGATATACTTTTATATTAACAGAAGTGTAAAACAATCGTGATAAGTGACATGTTTAGTAAGTAACTAATCACGTTATACATGGGGTAATTTTTCAAAGGCTTGATTCAAAAAGTGCAAAGAAACCTTGAATGGACTATAGTGTAATTTAAGTGTTGCTCAGTGTTACAGACGCCTGACACTACATTTTAATGTTTGAAAGAATATGTCTCAAGCTCCTGTCACACTGTAGACTTATCTCGTCAAACTGCTTCCAATAAGTTCGGTCAAACGAAGTTGCGCAGTTATGACGTCATCGAAAACGAAACGTCATAAACGCCGCCATATTTGTCTGGAAAAGTTTAATGGCTTCACTTATCATCAAACATTAGAAGATTGGACCGGTTTTAAAATTTCTTTGATGATTGGCGGTCTTTCCTGGCCAATCAGAATTTTGCACGACGAAAATGGACGCCAAGAAACTTTAAAATAACGAACAGTAATTGCTGGAAACGAAGCAGGTTATGAAGATAATTAATTCGTGCAGAAACTGTCTGGGCATGAATGCTATTTTAAGTGATTATTGCACGTAATAAGACGAACTCAGAGGCATTGAATTTAATTGTGCAGCTAACATATCTCATAAATAAGATTTGAATTTAGTAAAGCAGCGAAAATAAATTACAACATTCCTTAACTTTCTTCCTGTAATGGACTGCATGGAAAAACGAAAGCAATTCCTCACTGTTAAATAAATTAAAAATAATTATTCAAATTAGATTCTCCCAATGAAAAAATTCGGCAGCGTGACACGTTTTCAAACACATTCAATATTATTTGATAAAATTTCTTGGAAGGAAAATTTGATGCCTGTATTTTGCTTTCAAATTTTATTGTCAAATATATATGAAAGCGAAAACTTAACAGTGTGACATGGGCTTAGGTGGCGTGGATAACCCGATACCCGTAGCTATAGGAAATACGGAGTCTTTCGGTTTTTTTTTTCACATTTACTCACTTAAGTCCGTTTTTCGTCATTACGGATTGCGTTTCTGGGCATTTAAGCTGGACTCACAACCATCCGTCGATCTGTCACATCCGTCAGTCACCCGTCCATCAGGCGGTCACGTGATCTCCGACCAATCGCAGGGAAACGTTTTGTGGTGGATATGTGTGTTTATCTATCTTGTTGGTAAATTCAGGAATTTAAAACTTAAACAATAATGTTAATAATATCATAAATGCGAAAATTTGAATGTTTGTTTGTTACCCCATCACGTCGTAACAGCTAGACGGATTTGGATGAAATTTGGTACAGGGGTAGGTTATAATTTGGTACAGGGGTAGGTTATAATTTGGATTAGCACATAGGGTACTTTTCTCCCGGAAAAACGAACAGTTTCTTAGGGAATATATAAAGTATGCCACCAACCATTAAGATAGAGCACTTAATCATTATAATTGAAGTTTGATTTTTTCCCGCAGGTGAATTCGCGGGCAACAGCTAGTCATCCATAGATATAAGAAGACACGATAGAGCTGAAACAACTTACTGGCCGTTCCAAAAAAGAATCAATCATTGCGAGTCAAATAAAAAAATAATCCTCTTTTAAATGCTCCTAAGTTGGTTAGTGAAGTTCGATCAGCCACTGGTATGAGAATACACGCCCAATCAATTAGAAGGACACTGAAAAAAGCAAGTTACAATGGTGGGGTCACACCAAAGAAGACCTAGTTCAGTATCAATTTTTATCATGTAGAAAAAAATTTTTCCCCCAAAATTTTTCCCCCCTTGAAAATGTATTTCCAACCAAAATATACCTTCTAAGAAAGAAAGTTCGGGGTGTTAATTTGCCATGCTGAAATTTTGTCAGACCGAAGGATCGACGGATGCCGGATTGTTGTGAGTCGCTTTCAACTGACGGATTAAAAAACAGATGGATGACTGACTGTCGGGTGCGAGGGATGGTTGTGAACCCAGCTTCTGTGCATTTCTGTAGAAATTTCCGTAAATACAAGAAAATGTTTAACAGCGTAGGCAAATAGTCTGGAGAAAACCTAACCAAGAGCTGACAACTGATAATTTTATGTGGACTGTAATACATGGCGGTGGACATATATGCTATTCACGACAAAGTGAGCACTTTTTAAGCCCCTCCCAACAGGCATTAACCACAAATAAATATATGTTAACTTTTGGGAGTGGTGAACTGTATACACTGAGTTTATAACTCACATCGCAATGGCTATATTAAAAATTGGCGGAAAGATATAAATTGGATGAAAGGAAAAATTTCACAGGACCTTAAAAGCGCTCATTTAAACATGGATAACCTATACGGTTATGGGGACATATGTCAACTTCTGGCGTGGGTGAGCTGGTATTTCGTTGAAGAAATCTTGAAAAAGGAAGGTTACCTATATCTATTTCGCGAAAACTTACGGAAAAGTACAGGAAAAATTAGGATTTGCAGGGAATTTCATGTTACACCGAGGCAACAACTCCATGCGTACACCCCATATAGTTTACATGTACCTGCTTTACAACTGCCCTGAAGTACTCTCACTTCCACCACAAAGTCTATGGTATGAAACCAATCAAAAGTTTATGGTCTCCAAAATCCAAAGAACATTTGAAAGCGAGGCGTTACGAAGAATGTGACGTATCTTCTCAGAAAAACGACTATCGGTGGTCCAGCCAGTCATTAATTTCGAAGTGTTTCAGTGAACAGTATTTTCATTGGCATGTGTCCAAATAATTTTGTTGCTAGACAAGTATAGTTATTTATATACATATTACAATTATTAAAGGGAATGCTAGGTTTACATTATGCAAGTTATCGTATAGGATAACGTTTACTGAAATATAAGAAATGTTAATATTATTACGAAATGTAAGCGAGCATATGGAATTATAATATTAAATAGCAAAAGTCCCGAAATTTTCGTTATTGGTTGACAGCACTTCAAGGTAAAATTATTGCAGTAACAAACGCTAAAAGGATAGCCAAATGCATCCACCTACAGTGGTGTTACCCTGACGAAGTTTTTTTTTGTTGCCTCTCTTATCAAAGAAAGAGTTTTCAAAGCTTCCTTTTGCCTTGCTGGTTAAGGATATTTTTGTTATGACATTTTTGGAAGTGATAACTTTTGCTAAACACCGGCAGCTAGATATTGAAAAAATTACCAAAAAGTTTGGTTTGCACATGTAACTAACACACTTATAAACATTTTTTACGTAACCGTATATAAAAATTAATTATTGAAGCTAATTAAAGATATATTTTGATTTATTAGTTTTATCGCTCCAGAGCTGCTCAGTTGATCATTTTTGCTCGTCAATTATATGTATACCTGTCTTCAAACCTTGAAATGCCTTGCATTTCGCAACATCTCTATTCCGTGCTTTTGTCTTAAAATTATAGAGGACAAGGTTTTCAGTTTAAAATCTAGAAGTTTTATAACAGTGCATGAAAAGAAACGCTTGCGCACTTGCGTGCTGAGAAAATTATGCGTTAAATTTTTCACTAGGAAGCCTAAATTTATTTATTTACAAATAAAGAGCCAGCTAGAGAAACAATAAGCTTTACTGCATTTGTTTTAAGGAAATTTTAAAATTAAGTAGGCTAAAGTAAAAATTGTTTTGAAGAGTTACGATGTTCGTTGATTTCATGTAGGATGTATAGGTTGCTCACGGTAAAATGAAAACTTTTGAAAGCCCTGCTTAAGATCTACTTGTATACATGTTGTGTATTCCTCCGCCGTATGTAGAATTAACGTTGCCATGGGTCTCATCACTTTATCCGTGCGTTGGTCAAGTGAAACTGTAAAATTATTAGAAAAGGAATTACTTTACAAATCTGCTAATTTTTACTCTTTTGTGCATCGGGGAAAAAAAAAAAAAACATGAAGAGAGAGAAAAAATTTTAAGTTATCACAAATGGTTACCTGGCACTTTTTATTCGACGTTAAGATATATAACAACTTTCCATCCATCGTTACCAACTTTACTGGGCAAATGTCACTAAGTGCACCTGCTAAAATATATGCATGCAGGGGTAGAGACATTATTCTAAGTTTCATTTCTAAAGTGCTCACTTTATCGTGAACAGCCTTTAATGTGATTTGTGTTATTTTCCTCGTATTCTGGTGTAGATGAGGTGTGTTATCGTCACGCAAGTTTCTTTTATCTCAGTTCTCTTGAACTTTAAACTTTCGCTTACCACGGCAGTCACCGTGTGCATTCATTAAAGACGCGAGAAAAGTTCCAAGAAACCATTTGACACGAAGTTCACCCACGTGTCGTAATATTTTAGTAGTGCTTTAAATTTAGCACATTATCTAGCCATTTTGTTTTGATTTATAAACATAACGCATTTATAGCGTGATATCAAGCCGTGAGATATTATTAGGTCATGCATTAAACTTCTTCCAGTTTTATTTCAGCAACTGGATGGACTAAATGGAAAATCTTAGATTTCTCATTAACGTACCGCACAAAAATAGTAACTTAATTTAATTTAGAAACTGTATGAAAAAGGGTAGGACACAGTAGGCTGTAGAACTTTGCATACACTTTGTGTGCGCTATCGTAAAAGTATAAGAATGTAGCAATTATAACAATACAAGTGGAGAAGGGAAGATTTATTTAACGGAATGTAAATGAACGATCAGATATAATTTTTAATTCATCCCAAATAGTCCTTTTGTCTCGTATAAACACTTACTTTAAAGTTTAAAACTTGTCCTTCAAGACGAAAGTAACTTTGATGTTAACGGGGAATGTTTCGCCGAAACAAATTACTCTTGCCAGCTGGCAAATCTTTCGCAGCTCACTTTCAATGTTTTTATTTTTTTTTGTGTGCTAACCAGAATCAACTGTTAGAGGAGTTCTCTTGCTACAGCTTTCTATATATTTTCGGTCCGAAGTCTGCAGTTGGCAGGAGTTGGAAAAGAATGGTGAGCGGAGGATGGGGGGGGGGGGGGGGGGGGGGGGGGGGTGCCAACATGAGAAATTGTTCTGCCTCGAAACTCGGCAAGGAGCTATGCTGGCTCGATTAGTCTTCATGGCTTCTTCAAATATCAGTATCGTTTAGCTGGTGTTGGAACAAATCTCTGCGATTGCTCTTCTCGGAGCAGAGCTTTCACTTACCTGTTTCAAAATCATGAATTATTGCAAGCGGTTGCACTATGTGATCATATTTATATGCAAACGCTACGTGAAAAAATTGTGTGGTTAACGGGCCTGCCTACTAAGCTGGTAGTGGCGAACTTCAAATGGGGAATCAATGTTAAACGAAATTCCTTCACATTGCGTCAATTTTGAAGATAACTATTTCCAACAAAAAACACGTTAACGCGATTTTCTCAGAGAATACTGCTGCGTGAAATTGTTTTGAAAAAAAAAAAAAAATATCCATCTTTTTTTTTTGTTATATGTAAATTTCAATATTTACATTTTATAAAAAACATACTATACAAAAAAATTGGCAAAATATTTGAACGTAGCATCATTACTTAAGAAATTTCACGTAGAATACCTGATGTGATCCTGGAAGCGTAGCGTGCTATCCAATACCACTCCAAGATACGTAACTGTGTTCTTTATCTTCACTGGTATTTCCTTAAATGTTACCGTTGGCGATCTTTAAAGTCTTCCCTTCAGTAGCACTGCACGGGTTTTCTCAACAAAAGAATTTCAACTTGACTATTTTTCCCCATCCCTAGATCTTCTGTAATGTTTATTTCGTGTTGTGCTCCAGTTCAGCTCGCCTCTATGCTGAAATTATTACAAGAGCATCAACGGCATAAGCAAATATCTCACTTTCTTCCGTCAGCTGCTGATGCAGCAATGGGTCAAAAAAGACCCACACGCAAAGCCGGTCCTAGGACGCATCCCTGAGGACACCCCTTAGACACTGTCTTCCGTACACATACATTGTTCTCTTTGTACTGTTAGCCTGGCACTCCTCTGTTAGCTACCAAAGAACTCCTGGGTGGTGCTTATTATAAGTTTCGTTGGTAACAGCCCACACCGTCACGAACTTACTGTCTGGCAGCCGACCAAAGTACTGGTCGGATCCAAAACGGTATTCAGAGTTATCAGCCGTTTAGCACAGGGGCGCAATCGGGCATCTTTTACTTTCCTACTTTTCCCACTCCAAGCTAGACGAGCGCTTGTGTGTCTGCGCATGGTCGACAACGTACCAACAAAATATTACTAGAATTACTTGTTTTAAAATTTCACAAATCTGTTGAGAAAAAAAACATTACTTAAAGGCCCGTATAGTAAGCTTTATATATATATTAGCTCGTAAACAATATTATATGATTACAAATATGTGTTTTAAAATAAAATAATAGTGTGCAGTTTGCGTTGATTTTGTGAGGAGTATGAGAAACTGTGGTTGGTGGCCATGTTGAACAGTATTTTTTCACCCCCTTTGTGAGATAAAGATGTCTACGTGTTACGAACGTGGTCCGGGAGTTTAGCAAACTATTTGTGTATACGGGAAGGAAAATATTTGGCCAAGGCTAAGTAGAGAAATGTTAGCAGATAATAGTTATAGATTTCATTTAAAACTGTCCTGAATAACAAAGAAATGTACACGTCCTAAATCGATTATATTAATATTCCTAACCTTGGTGTCCGCCGAAGTGTACTGTAGAACCATGGAAAAATACGTATTCTAAAGATTGCGAATTTTACAAACAGTAAGTTTACTTGCTTTGCAAATGAATTTGTAAACCATTAATACAATTATTGAAATGCACGTGGCCTGAAAAAGCAGTACTTTCCATATTTTTGTAGTGAGTGAATAATATTCGTTTAATTGTCTATATCGTAAATTCAACGAGTGTAAGGTTAACTTTGGTCAATTGTGTGTGTGTGTGTGTGTGTATTGCTGCATCTATACGAATACGAACAGCGATGTATATGAATCGCGTTTTGTTTTTCATTAAAGTTAGAATTTTCGAACTTAAATAATTAGAATATTATTTCCGTACAAGCAGAATTTGCCACTGCTCCATCAAAATAACTAATATGCAAAACAAAATGCCGCACACTCGCAAGAACATAAAAATAATGTCGTCTCACGAAAGACGTGAAACTAAAACACCCCCCCCCCCCCCCAAATTCCCGGCTCAAGCATCACCCGGGTTCCTTTTTCCCTCGAAATAAAATAAACAGAACCTCAACATATATAACTTGGAAACTACAAAAATAAATGAATTTGGAATGCCAACCTAACTATAATATCACGACGAGGAAAGAGGAAAATGCAAATATGCATTAGACTCAAACATTTTTTTACATACGTCTTTCTCTTCACGGACAAAACAGCTGTGGTGGAAGGATAAAATGTGGCCATGCTACTTTTCTAGAACTGTCAAAATTTACTCCACTTTCATGAAATAGACTATAACAGAGCCAGTCCCAAAACATTCCAAACGATAGGCTATTAGGGGCCAAAATACAAATGTACACAGCTTATAAGCTTTCTTTAAAAAAAAAAAATGTTGTTACCGTGTATCATTACATACAGTATTTCACAAATTTAAACAAAGAACAATTGAACAGGAGGGGAGTTTTGATCTCATACCATAGAGACGCTTGGGTTGCAGTATACGCAACTTGGCCGCTAGACCACCAAACACGTGCTTTTCTATGGATCAATAAATAATTATTTACGATACGGTAATAGTAACTTATTGAATACATATTTACAATTGAGCATGTGTACATTTACGCGCTTGTAATAACATCCCACGCGTAAAATAGCTTGTATCATATTGTGCGCAATGTGTGATGCACGTTTGTAATAGTTATAACCAATCTTTGCATGCTTATTCGTATCGTAAATGTATCTGTAGGAAAATAACTACTTTCTACACAAACGCGTGCTGCACTGACTTTATAATACGCAATATATATATTTTTCATATCATTGAAATACACAGCCACATTTCATACCAACGCCCGCCAAATTGGTTTACCTACGAAATTCTAGCCTGCCAAACTGCTAGTGAGCAGTTGAGAAGTTCCAACTCCACTCGTGACGTCACTCGACCTTGGTTTAAAGCTTAGAATACCGAACGGTGCTCTGAGCCGATAGTTGTAAAGAATCTGTCGTTTTTCATCGGAAGGAAAGACTTAGAATAACCTCCCCCCCCCCCCCCCGGGCAACCATGACTTATCGAAGGCTCCACTTACGTCAAGGAATACTCTGAAGACATAAGTTTGTCGATAGGATTTTACCTTCCGAACCACATCAAACCAAACACAGCTCTTTCCGTGCCTCTGCTTTTCCGAAAACCATATTGTTGCTTATGGAGTCCGTAATTTCTAGAAATCCTTGTAATTTTTGGTTTAGTAACTTTTCCAGAATTGTTCCGAGCAATGGCAATAATATAAGAGGTCTGTATGATTTCGGGTCTGTCGGGTTAGTTAGGTCTTTATTTCAGCGCAACTATATGAAGAACCTCAAATGCGCTTGCGAGCATTTTCCACCCACTGGACGACCAGGAATATTTTCCTCGGGATGTCAGTGCAGGTACCGCATCCCCCGCTGCTTGCCCTCTGCCTCTTTAATTCCAGTTCTTTTCCAAGGGGTTGGAAGAGCTTGTGGCCGGGGGAGCACCAGCAGCCACCTCTGGCCTCTCCAACCCTGCAACCACCCATCCTCTTTTCCAACCACACTAGTAGAGAGTTGCGGCTGCACCCGACCCTTTTACATCCCCTCGGGCTCCATCACACACCCGGCATGGCCTTCAGCACTTTTGCGGGACTAGGACTACAAGTCTCACCCCCCACTACCCCCATTCTCAACCCATCCGCTAACCCTGGCCCTGCATGATTATGCAGATGACGTCCTCAAGGCGCCGGGGCCGCGGTGGTGTAGTGGCTAGACTCTCAACTAGGCGAGCCGGGCTCCCGGATTTTCGCATGTGGGGGTCGTGCTGGACGATGCCGACGGTTGGCGGGTTTTCT
Source organism: Dryococelus australis (assembly GCA_029891345.1). Classification (NCBI taxonomy): domain Eukaryota; kingdom Metazoa; phylum Arthropoda; class Insecta; order Phasmatodea; family Phasmatidae; genus Dryococelus; species Dryococelus australis. The sequence goes on along the minus strand of CM057006.1, from coordinate 25,926,084 downwards.
CGGGGATATCCCGTTTACCTCCCGGACTTTCATTTCCGGCGCTGCTCCATACTTGCCTCGCTTCATCCTCATCGGATCTCAAGACCTCTATGTCGAGAGCCAGCCAAATATTTCCAAGCTTGTGCAAGCTGTTTAACATCACTGTAAGAAATTTACCATACGAGTGTATACGCCTGGTGAGAAAGCGGGAATGGTAATTTTGTCTCGTATATATTCATTGTAGTCTTGCTACATTCGCCTTAGGAAACAGTCAAATGTATAGGGAAGTTCCCAACTTTGTGTAGTAGCGGTGCTAAACATTCCTATATTTGCAGCTTGATGTGCGGTATTATTTCCATACAGTGTGTAGTAAAAAACTTCCATTACAGTTTAGGGAGTTTACCAGAGAATTTTTTTTTTACAGCGATCCTTCAAAGTGGTCTTCGCGGTTGTCCACCGTTCGTTGCCAGAGATGAGGGCAGATGACAAACACCGCAGGCTGCACGAGTTCCGTCATCGTGCGCCACCTCTCGTCGAAATACTGTGACGATGTCTGCCTCGTCGCTGGCAACGACTACTTTGTCGGATGTTAAACATACATCGTGCCCGTACGATACGTGCCCGTTCGCACGAGTTATACAGTCTGCACAAGAATATTTCAACCAAAGTGTTATTTCAAGCAGCCAGGTATGTCTCTTTGTTCCTTGCCAGACATTCCTGCATCCATACAACCCACGTGGTGTCACCTTTAAAACGTACATGTTACACTTACGAATTACATAGTACATTTCCTGTGTTTGGTCACTTTCAGGAGATAAGCAGATACACACCCACACCCACCCACCCACACACACACACACACACACACACACACACACACATACATACACACACACACACATATATATATACATATATATATCAGATAGTGAAATAACATATCTTGAAGTATGGCCTTAAGAAGAAGTGATAGTGGTTTCTGTGTTTCTGTTTCGGGCGGATAGCGTGTCGAGCGGGCAGCATCGAATACAACGTAAGGGGCAACTGCTTGTCTTACGAGCCGAATAGCATCTGACAGACAATTAACGTTTTACGGCCCCTGTTTCCTTTATTCGCTCTCTATTCCTCCCCCCCCCCCCTTTTTCGCGATACTCTTTCTCCTGCGGCCCCCTATCTTCCGCGGTCCAGACCAGTCAAGAAGTCTCCGCCTCGCTTGTTAGCTTCCTTGTCGATACAGACTTTAAAAGCAGAGGAAAATAATGGCCGAAGCGAGCAGGCACTTAGATCTTCTGTCGGCTGCAATCAACTGTGCGCGGCGAAGATGCGAACTTAACGCTTCCCAAAAAACTTTCGTGGCGCATTACAACGAAATCCTGAATTGTTTATTATGGCAGCTTTTTCGAAAGGAGTTACATTCCAAGTAAAATAAAATCAAGCCGGAAAAAGTTCGCGTAAGTTTCGAACCGAAAAAAGTCAACAAGTTATTTCAGGGTCTTGTATGAAAACGCGCTCATTGAAACAGCTAAGACTCATTTTAAAGAAACAGCATCTAAGCCTACTACGCGATCAGGCTAGCAGGCAAATTGCCTCTGAGACGTATAGTTTAACACGCGTTGAGTTTAACTGGCATTTATCCGAACAAACGTGAATAACTTTCTTGCGTAACACAGCTAAAAAAGTGGTTAAAATAAAGAAAAGGCCTGCGAATATTTTGCTGAAAAGAAATAAATTGTCACTAACGTTTGGTCTAAATGGTGTTCTGGCTTATAAAGCGTTTCGCTTAAGGTGCCCGTCTAGATTCCATGCGGGTACCATTGTACGGAGATGGGTCTAAATAATTTAATGTAAATCCTTTGTCAGGACTACCGTGGCTCTAAAATGCGAACCTCATCTCTCTTCCCCCCCCCCCCCCAACGTTACTGGTTTAACGGTCTTCGCCAATCGGCTACTTTGCCATATTATGTTCCGACTGCTTTTGATAGGCAGTAGCAGGGCCAAAATATGCCACAACTTGGGAGGAATGAGGTTAGGTATTTGTAGAATCACTTCACTTCAGAATGACATGAAACGTCTGCAGTAGGAATGTTCATTAGCTCAGTTTCAGTTCCCTAACTGCAGAATATACTGTTTCCTTCCGGACAACAGCTGGGTACTGAAAACTACAATGTACGAGAGAAAACATTTATTGCCATTAAGACGTTACTTTTGCTACGATGCGGCATTTCTTTCCCGTGAATAAACTCAGCTCAAAGAATATTTTGCTTTGAATGAAAATGTTGCTGTAAAACAAAATCGTAAAAAAGAATACATTTGACGCCAGAAGACGTATGTTTCTGCAAACTTCTCTTTGAATCAAAGCAATGTTTGGTTACTGCAAACAAAACAACCTCAAAGAAATAGTTTTTTTTTTTTTGCCATACAGAAAACATTATAAGGTTTTCTTTTAGAGTGTATCTTTTATGAACATATTGCTGTATTAAGACCCTGTAGTCATTGATAAGAATTCCGAGGGAATAAGGCACACGCGAAGATTATATATGCTTTTTCCCATCGCCGTTGCAATACTTCCTTATGGCCGGATATGACCTTGAAGTGTTTAATATTGTTTACTGTAGAGGTCCCTTAAGGGGGTCGTCTCCTTTCAGCTTATTTTTTATAAAAACCTTTATAATAATAATAATAATAATAATGTATAACCGGACATTAAAAATCAAGGCTTGACGTGATATAGAGGACTACATAACAATTTTTAAGGTTTTGCGGTTTCATTTATATCCGTATTTTATCATGCGGAACTTGAGTTATTCAATGGGACCAATATCCGAATACGGTTACAGATGTAGAGCGAACCACGTTAAAAATAAATAAGACCGATTCCGAAATAACTGTAAATATGTATCCTGTGCCTTCGTAAGCTTAATTTTTAAATACTGACTATGGGAAATAATTTACGGAGTAATTTTTTGTAAATGCAAGATGACGGGGACGCTTACTCTTTGAAGGTACTTAGCGTACGTTGAGTCGAGCGGTTTCGGTCTTGAGCGCTGGCGAGGGTGAGATGAGGTGAGGACGGAGCAGCACTGGAATGCAAGGGCCAGGTAAAAGAGGGAGAGTCCCGAGAAAACCAGCCAGCAAACGGCAACGTACGCCACGGTTGCCAAGTGTGAATATTCCAGTGACCACACCGTAGTTGGGAGGCGAATATCCTCAACTAATGTACAACCGCAGCTCAGTTTAGACGAAGTTTTAGACAACATAATTGAAGAGGACTCCCTATAGTCTATTCGCGGTTTATTCACACTTTTTGAATTATTCCGTTGAAGAGTCACCCCATGTATGGCCTGTTTATTTATTTCCTGAATATGTAATGTATCACAAGCGTTTTTTTACTGTACATCTGTTCTCATAAGAATACCTTATTTTTTATTAAATTGAACGTATGCTTATTTTTTTTGGCCATAAATCATATTTGATTTTCAATTAATACGAAAAAAAACAGGGACAAAATATGTGTGTTGGCAATACCTAATAAGAAACAGTTCTTATGGAATATATTATTACACTGGTTCTGCACGAACGCGGTGCACTGTCCCTTTGGTGTAATTCCATAGACTCGGTTAAGCTTTGTTTGCAGGATGCGGAGGAGCAGCCTGGAAGAAGAACTTCAGCGAGGGTTCAGAAAATATGCAATTAGCCGTGTGAATGGACTATTGTAAAATATTGCCTGTATTGTCAGTGTTTGCATGTGTACACGTATCTCAGTAAATTGATGTTTCGGGACTGCGTCTTTTTCCCAGGAAAGGCGAAAGACGATTGTCTGAAAGGCTGTTCACAATAAAGCGAGCACTTTTGAAATCAACCTTACATAGAAAAAAGTCACTGCCCCTGCCTGCATATATTTCAACGAGCGCAATGAGTGACATGTGCCCAGTAAAGTTGGCAACGATGGATTGAAAGTAGTTCCATTTCTTAACGTCGAATAAGAAGTGTGAGGTGTCTATTTGTGATAACAGAAGTTATTTTTTCGCTTTCTGTTTATTGTTACACCAGAGTGTAAAAATTACCAGATATGTAAAGTATTTAAGTTTATGATAATTTCACAGTTTCACCTGACCTACGCATGGATAAAGTGATGAGGCCCATGGCAATGTTAATTTTTCATAAGGCGGAAGAGTACATGACGTCCATAAAAGTAGAACTTAAGCAGGGCTTCCACAAGTGCTCATTTTAGCGTGAAGAGCCTATCTCACTTCTTACTTTCATACTTTAAAATATATTGACAGACGAAAAATTGAAAATGGCTTAAAAATAAAAGCATTTTTAGGTTTTTCCTGCGCATTTCCTTAAAGGAGAGAGAAAAGTTAAATCTGTTTTCTTGCTTAGCATGTTATGATATCCTACTTCTACAGATCTAGTTTGCGAGAGATTCAGCTACTGTATATCACATTCTTGGCTATGTGTGTCGCAGTGCCTCCTTATGACTGCATGTATAATCCATTCACGGTTAATCCCCGCTTTTCTGAAGCCCTGCTAGAGTTCCACTTTCAGAATATTCCTCCGCTTCGTAAAAACTAAGCTTCACTACGCCTAGAAAATTACACCTAAGGACAACGGGCAGAATTCGTGCGCGCTCAGTTGTAATAATATTTTTGCACGAGAACTATTTCTCACTAGGCGCTGCTACCAACGCAATCGTTTTCTCGCTCTTTTTATTCATATTTATTATAAATGCGATATTATAATATAATCAAGGTAAAACTTCAATTTCACGAAGAATGATATACTTTTGTGTTAACGTAGGTATAAGTTGTTTGTGAAGCATGGCACATTTAGAAAATTGCTGGACACATCATACATGGGGTGAATTTTTAAAGGTTTGATTCAGAAAGTTTGAAGAAACCGCGAATAGACTGCAGCCTTTGATCTTTTAAAATGTGTTTACTAGGGACTTCTCGTAAGGGTGGGTCTGCCTGCGCTACAAGAGCGCCATCGCCTCTAAGCGCAGGGCTCAGAGTTGGCGTGCAGTGTTCTCGTAGTGCTGCGTGTACCTATGGCACTTTCACACGCGACCCTATAATTTTATTGATGAAAAATCTGTAGCAAAGTTTTTTAATACAGGATCCCATCGTAGTTCGGTTCGTGTCCGGCTAGAATATGTTCTAAGACACGGCAGTCTGAGAAAGCCGTTTTTTCACTACATTCGAGGGACCGGATGGAGATTTTTTGGACATTCGCCATTGTGATGCAGATGTCTGTCATAGACAGACAGGACTGAAAACGAAAAAAAAAAAAAAAAAAAATTTAATAAGACAAGTAACCTATTGACGAGAAAATAAATACACGTATACAACGCTGGACAATTCCAAGAGGGAATAAAGTCAAAAAACAAAACCGTAACTAATTATGAAAAATATGTGTGTGTGTGTATATATATATATATATATATATATATATATATATATATATATATATATATATATACACAACCAACAGATAGCACATAGAAAACAACACCGGCTAGAAACCAGCTTGAAAAAATTATGACAACGCTGACAATATAAGTAGGAACGAAATGGGACAACATAGCAAAGAAACGCACCCAAACGCAGCTGTTTTACCAGACATGACCGAATGCAAGCCAGGTATGCTGTAGTCGAGAGTATGTATGCACAAAGCCAGAAAATTCCACGAAGGAATCGAGTCAAATAAAACAGGACAGCAAGCTAAATGCGGAAAACTAATATACTATATGTATGCATACGAAAAAACTATGTACTACCAACAGACAACACACCGAAGACGAAACAGGCTAGTTATCTACTTAAACAAATAAAACAAACGAAATGAAGAAACTCTCACGAATACAGTTGTGTTTCCAGAACAGACAGAATGCCACGTTGGAGGGCTCCAAATATTATTCACAGCAGGCGTTGTAACTTTTAAGTACCAACCTGTCCTCGTCTGGGGTATGATGTCTTTTAGTAGGTAAACGTACGTGGGCCACGTTTAGCAATCTTATAAAAAAAATAACAGGATTTCAAACACATGCAAAACAGGGAAAGGCTCTAAGCAGGCGGATCCCTTAAGTCGATATTTCACATTTTTCTTATTTGGCTATCTGAAAGATCTTTTGAAAGCAGTTATTAGTTGTCAACTCAATATAGTTTTTAAAATATAGCACTCAAAAGTCTCCTAGGTATTTTTTTTCCAGTAAAAATCAATTTAATGCAATCTACATGGTGTACAGAACATACTGATTCAGTGTGTGTGCGATTTGTAAACATGTGAACGAGTATTGGCACTCTGAATTTGGTTGAAAATAGGGGTCAGACTTGTCGTAAATATATTTTTATTCATTCCAGCGACACTGCTAATATTCATTTAGTAACTAGTTTAAACCATAAACTGGAGAGGAAAAGTAGTTTTTGTTCCTTTCGTAGCTTGTAACACAAATGCAGTATGCCACGTTTAGACTCTAATGCAACACTTTGAACCTGTCTATAACTCTCTTGTGTCGAAATTTGAGTGTTATATTTTGAAAAATATAATGTTTTGACAACTAACAACTGCATTAAGGAGGGCACTTTTCGAAACCTCTCACGGATAGCTAAATTAAACAAAAAAATATAAAAAAGAAGAGAGAGAGAGAGAGAGAGAAATATCACCTTAACTGCGCCGAGACTCTAGTGTTAGCGTCTGTTCGGCGACTTACTTTCTTTCTCCCTGGCAGGTCCTACTGTGCGGCGCTGGCCGGGGAAGAACCGTGGAGAGCAGGAAATCGCGACTGGTGACCTCTGGCAATTTTCACTTGGCGGAGGAGTTTTAAGGGAGTCTGGAAACGAGGGAAAACCCCGGCGGCCCGAGCACCGCCGGGAAGATTTAGGAACCCTCGGCAAGCTTTCCGCAGCGCACGAGAGAGCAGGGAGGGAAACTAAGAATTACCAACCTCCGGGTGGCGCGTCTAGCCGCGGCGGTTAGGGGAGACAACGGATCTGCGGAGGGGCGCGCGAAGAAGTAGGCGCGGATGGCGATACACGCCGCTCTGGCGATCGTCACTCCCTGCCTGCTGCAGTGATTGGTGTTCCCCTCGTCATACTCCTCACTGGGAGCATGAGGAGGAAGGAAGGGTGGAGGGGAAACAGAATGGCGTAACTGAGGTCGTGTCCCAGCTAGAAAGCGTGCTCACTCTCACTCGCCACTCTCACTTTAGCGAACTGAGACTTGTGCCCTCTCCAAACCTTCGGCATTATTTCTCTGACAGAAAAAGTAATAAATAGTGAAAAATAAAATATTGCTGGCCGTTCACTTTCCTCGAAAAAATATACAGTATTTTATAAAATCAATAAATTTTTTTAAATTTGTTAAATTTTTGCACAATTAAAAACTTATTGCTATGTGCAAATCACAGTATTAATTAATAAGCACACAATTAACCTAAATCAAATATGAACATAATTACATAATAATTTATCATGTTCCATATTAAACGGAATATTGCTCTTGTTGCATATTTCAGAATCGCAATGATTAAGGTAAGTCGATAAAATATTTCTAACACTGCTTTAGAAACAACAAAATATATCTGAATGTTTGAGGTTAGACTTGAAAACAACATGGCTGCCAGAGAGGGTGCGAAAGTGGGCACCGAGTGTACATCGTCGTTCACTAACCCTCTCGCACTCTCTTCTCGGAGTTCGAACAGCAGAGAGGACTCTCTGTGACGCCAAGAGTGAGCGAGAGGGTACTCACTCGGCGAATTGGGACACGCCTTTAATTAAAGATTAACTTAAATATAAGTGGCTAGAGCCCAGTTTACTGTGGTTTTCAACTCGGTACGTGTTCCAATGTGAATAATAAATTAGGACAATGGGAGAGACGGGAATAAGGGAGGTGTGAGGCACTTGGATAGGGATAAGTTAGAGTATGATGACGGGACTTACCAGGTCTCACACCCTGGACCGCTGGCATCTCTGTCTGGATCGTCACCATCGACATAACAGAACATAACGTATTAAAGTGGTACCAGTGCCCCGCTGAAGGCCACAACTGGTCTTACTTACTTGAATTTAAAATAGATTTAGAAAATAGCCGAAACATAGAATTGGTCGTTTCTTGTGAGGTGTCCATCGTGTGTTTGATGATTGTGTCTGTGTTCGTTTGGTGCCAGTGTCTTGTTGTTTGTATAGGTGTTGTATCATGCGAGTGTTGTTTTTAGTTTTTTTCTTGTTCTTGTGTATATCACAGCGTCTTCCCTGGTCCTCTTAGCTCCGTTCACACATCTCGCCCCACCACGTGTGTTCGTGACAAAAGATTGTTTTTATTTTGTGTTATTACATCCGTAAGATTTTTTTTTCAATACATAGCTGTACAAATATATTGGACAAGTCAAATTACATATACATAAATAAATAAATACATACATATATATACATATATATATATATACATATATATATATATATATATATATATATATATATATATATATATATATATATATATATATATATATATATATATATATATATATATATATATATATATATATATGTGTGTGTGTGTGTGTGTGTGTGTGTGTGTGTGTGTGTGTGTGTGTGTGTACTATGTCCAGTGTATAAACTTTGTATACTGTAATTTGACTTGTCCAATAGCTTTGTACAGCTATGTATTAAAAAAAAAAAAAAGAACTTACGGATGCAATAAAACAAAACAAAAACATGTCACGTGAGCCAATAACATTTCAAACACGTGTCCGCTCTGCACTACACTGCTCGGCGTCAGCCCGATGTAGCAGGACACTGACGTCACGGGTCACGTGAGCCAATAACATTTCAAACACGTGTCCGCTCTGCTGGGCGTCAGCCCGATGTAGCAGGATCCTCACTCGCAATAATGCAGACCCCTTGTTAAGTATTAGCTTTTAAGTCAACTCATACCTGAAAGGGGCTATGGGCGTAGCTAAATAATGAATAATGTTTAGGTAGAACACAACACTATACATTGGGGTTTATTAAACATTTATGTGACTATTGATCGGAGGAGCTTAAATTGAATACCAAAATGCTAATTAATTATATTAAGTTTTATTACCACACGCCACTACTAGTACAATCTAGTTGGAAAGTCCCACATCTTGTTCATGTTGCCGGAGGCGGATTCTAGGAGGAAGTTAACGACGATCGGACATACCCATCCCCATGTCCTCCTTGGTCCGCTGCCCCGATGACGAAAGTCACCGCTCCCAGTGTTACGCTAGACTATATCGGGCTCGTTGTTTGATATTTTCGGCCCCGTGTACTGGCCGGTAAAAGGGGGTTTCTGCAACTGTCTTTCGCAAGGCGGTACTGCAATCACGCTCGCGCCCTGCTTCAATTCTTGAAGGCGTGATTAGGCATGGCCGTTCAGCTAAGGCCTGTTCACTTCATAACACCATGCACAGGATTTGAAAATGTGAGGTATTTTTCTGGTGAGGACAAAGCTACACAACATTTGCCTTCTGTTTCACAATTAATATAATTTTCTGATGCAGCCCAGTTATAAAAATATCCAAGAAACAACCGAATTGAATTGCTTTTTTTTGAATTTTAATAAAACTGAGACTGACATAGTTCATAATTTTTGAAACGCTGTTTAGTTTAGTTTTATTTTTTGCAAGGACAAGTTAACCCCGAATAGCCCTCCTGTGCGCAAGGCAATACGAGACTGCGAGTTTTAAAGGTTGATTCTGTAGTACGGATTACGAAGTCTCCTAAGTTTCCAAACGAACTGTCAGCCGTGGTTTTCTGCTAAATATGCTGATTGTTTATTACTCTCATGCCACTTTCCAGGCTCTCACGCTGTTACGAATTAAAGCCGTGGTGATTAAGGGGGGAGAGGGGATATCGGTTCAAAACGCATGAGTGTTAAGTATCCACCACCTTGCAAACAGATACTTTCCACCAAATGCATTATTATTGAAATACATTTATCCAGTAAGAAAACTAACCAGTCAGGCACACGATCATTAACACCTCGCACATTATTCATGTCGCATTTTGAAATGTTCGTGAACGTTATGTGTGCTGGGAAATTTTACAACAGTTTTTAGAAGTATTCGACTTTTTACGGTGATTTTTTTTGTCGCTGTGTTATCTAGTGCATCTGGAAACATTCCTCTGAAGTTTATTTGCGTTGTTGAGAAATTTTTGCGTGATTTAAACTGGCAGTGGATATTTGAAGCTGCTCTGCACACACGACAGCCGGATGCTTGGAAAATTTTTCACGAATAAAAAATAAATTCACTTGGAACTTGACGCTTGCTTAGCAACAAACGTGTAGATGCGTTGTTTGGTTTTATTATTAATAATAATAATAAAACAAAAAAAAATCAAATGGACCTTCAGTTACAAAATATTCTTATTCGCGCGGTGTCACTACAGTATATCAATTCTTCAGAGCATCATGAACTAAAAGCAACCAGCTTTTATCGAGTGCGTTTGGTCCAGTGTTAGGAAATCTAACTCTCCTTCTGAAGGATGTAATTTCAATCCAGAAAAACCACGTATGTGATCTCTATTACCGGGAAATACGAGCCCCGTCAGGTCAAATTACTTGTAGGATTATACAGAATACTTAAACAGGAAATGAGTTATTTTCTATATTAAAAGAGTTTTACCGCGATTTGATCTTGCCGTTCTAATTTTGTCGATGCATAGCCGTCAGCTCTCTCACTTTTAGCGAGAAATTCAAGAATTCTACAACTTTTTTGCTCTCTTCCCCTGGAACGTACATCTCCCGAAATTTTCTTCAGTAAAATCGCAAACGAAAAACTAATAATGGTTATTAATTATATGGATATTTTGTACTGGTAATTACTTATATATCGACACTCTAAAATCCCGTTGCTTACAGTTATAACATTTCCTCCATTAGAAACACCGAACAAATATAGTTAGAGAAAGATGACTGAGTGCACTGATAAAAAGGGGGATTAAAACACCCGAATGTTGGTTGTCTTGCAAAGTTGATTTCTTGTACCGATTTCAAGAACTTGTGCCTATAATTAACATAATCGTTTTTATATGAGACGTAAGTACGCCTGTGTACCACTTTGAAGAACGATACTGAAGATTCGCATTGACTTGTAGCACGACTGTGCGCCATTTCACTGCTTTGCGCATTGCGGCCACGGCGCACTTGATTCGCCTGGCAATATCGCCCTTATCGCTATAGCGTTCCTTCGGCCTCAGTCGCGGAATTTCGGCTGCATCAAATTATATAAGTACGTACTTGAACGCAAAGTTTTTCACATGTTTGAACTGATTTGTGCACTGAAAAATATGTAGAAATAAAAATATAAGGTACTTAATACGTTAATTTTGTTCTATTAATACTTGGAATTATATAGTTTATTCCGTAATTATAACTTATCAGGGGTTAGAATTTTTCATGAGATCGCTGCACTTTATTTCTCAAGCTCTTGTTACGTGAACTAAAAGAGGATAATTAGGTTGTGAGATAATCTAATTGTCACAAAGAATTACGCGCACAGTACATGCGATAGAAGCATGTCACTTCACCGCGAAAACCATTTTATGAGCATCCGGTTGGTATGTTTACATGTGTTTATGGGTTCATCACAATAACAGTGAGTTCTATCCTCTTCGCCTTGTATCTGCATATGCCTGTACCTTCCATGAAAAAAAAAAAAAAAATTACTCCACTTTTGTTCCTTTTACGTACATAAAGTTCCGTTTCCGAGGGACTGCGTGTTTTGCTGGGATTTATTTACTATAGTCCATTCCCGATTGGAAGCGACTTATGAAAATCAACCTTTGAAAAAACACTCTAGATATAACGTGTCAACCTGTTTTTTTCCAATAACCTTTATTCCACAAATATATAACACTGTGGTTAACTTTACAGTACTGTATTATTGAATAAATGAAACTTTACCTGAATATCTTCTATAACTTGTAATATTTATTTCTTTTTAAATATGAACTAACAACAGCGAGAGCAGCGACGTGTTGGTAACGGCCGGTAAGAAATAGTTCACAGTTAAAATATTATTTTAACCTAGTTTTTTAGTATGTTATTTGTAAATTAAACTGTGCCTATTGAAATACTTAAATAGTTAGGTAGCCCCGGTGGCAACATATCTCATTTTTATAGATTAAAATAACATCGAGCGAGAAAGTATTTGAAAAAAACTGTCTGCTGGGCGAGGCTTATAGCGCGCTCTCTCTCTCTTTCTTCGTCTCTTTCAAACTCGAGAAGTTTCACTTCGCTAGTAAGCAACAAAATTATACATTTTTTTTCTTTCAATTGTAGCATATTTCGTACTTATTGCAGCAAAATAATGATTTTCGAGTTTGTAATTTACAACTGAAAAGAGATTTTAATGTTTGATTACGTATTTTAATATATTTAGATATGATGGCGTGGCAGTTACCTAGTGAAGTTGGCAGACGTGGCGAGCCATGACATGGCGTGTTGCTTTTTGTCAAATCGAAACGTAAATTATTCTTACTTAGAAAAATACTTCGAATTAATACATCACGTTTGTAGACGTGTTTTTTTTTTTTTTAAACCTACCTAGACAAATTACGATGATGTGATAAATCTGTTTCTACGGCAGTAATAAATATACTGTGACTTGTGTTTCGTTAATCATCGTGTCTGTGAAATGGCGTGCCTTTGTGCATCGTGGTCGATAGCTGGCCCTGTGTGTGTGCGTGGTTTAAAATATTTGATTAGCACTATTTATACGTTTTAGCTGTGAACTGTTTTATGACGAAGTTAATCATCTACATCCACGTCTGTTTATTTATCACAACATTGTACCTTTGCCCTAAGGGTGTTTGAAACACAGTGGGGTAACGTAATTTGCCACAATCGCAAAAGAAAAATACTAAGCCCAGCCCGATAAATTTCAATAAACCTAATAAACAGTAAGTAGCAATACACAGACATATGAGCGGAATAAAAGTTATCGTAGGCTTATTTGTGTGCATGTTCACCGCTATCTTTCAAGTTTGCAAGACAAAAATGAGAAACACGAGTTGCGTGCTTGAATTTAATGTACCTTTTTCGTTTGGTTGTTCCTTCGTTTTAATATTTATTCCAACTGAGGCCGTCCTTTTAAAAAAAATGACCCAACACATATCAATAACAAAAGGATAATTAGTACAGCCCTTTACCTCGCAGTTATAACAGTCTTAACACAGTCGCGGCAAAATACTTGCGTGCATTAACGTATTGAGCTATGTTGCGGAAAACAAATATGTTAATGTAAAATCGCCGTAAGAACTGTCGTCAGTTCAGTCATTTTTAAATGGTCATAAAGCTGACTTAAATAATGTTGGAGGCCTAAACTGAATATTCATATGGAATGTGTTTTTTTTTTTTGGCAGAATTCTTTGAAAAGCTTTAAACAGTAAACAACACATTTGACAGGTATACAAGTAGAAGTCACATTTCAATGTTTATTTTTAGGTGTAGCGAAAGTATATGTACACACACAATGGAATGTAAACATTGACTTTGACAGATGCTACATGGCAGTCACATGGCAGCGTTTGTTTACATTTGGCGGAAGGATACGAAACGGGCCTGCAAGTAGATACTTAGCAGGGCTCCGATAAAGTAGCTTCCAATGGGGAATGGACTATAGTAGCAGCCAATTGCGACTTCGTTAGCATGATATTTAGGACTTTGACTTAAATCTAGCCTCTTCTCTTGGGAAGGAAAGGAGGATAGCACATAGAAAAAAAAGAAGAAATGCAGGAAATGTTTTTTAACATTTTTTTTATTATGCAGTAATCCTAAGAAAAGCTTAATCCAGTACCTATTTACATCCATCATAATCGTATCGATATAGCCACTGCGGGCTCATTTGATGTAAATTTATCCACTAGGTCACTACGGCCCCATTTGATATACATATATCCACTGAGTCACTACGGCCTCACTTGATATTTTCTATCCATTAAACCACTGTGGCCCCACTTGGATTAACTCTAGCCGCTGGGCCACTACGGATTTTTGGAAGGAAAGGAGGACAGCCAATAGAGAAAAAAGAAAGGAGAAATGACAGACAATTTTTTAACAATGATTTTTTATGCAGTAATAAATCCTAATATAAAAGTCTAATCCAGTACCTATGTACATCCCTGATCAACATTTTTTCCGGAACCGTTTGAGATATCTCGATGAAACAAAGACTAAGTTGGTTCTGGGGCTATCATCTATGGACTGTGTAAATTTGATGTCAATAAGTACAGTGGTTTTTGAGTTAATCCGGCCCGACAGACCGACATACGTGAAAAAAATACACATTAGATATGGCTTAGTTATAAATTATACTATATGAAAAAAATAATTAAAAGTTGAAAATTCAAAAATCACAGACAGACACTTCTGTTTTATTCTTGTGATAACAAAAAAATATATTATTTTAGGTTACATTTATATCTTATTTATAAATTATAATATTTTAATTATAAACACTATGAAAAAAATACTGAGAAAATAGGTGTGTTAATAATGCATAGTATAGGTGGTTTTCGGTAAAATGAGCATTTTTGAAAGCCCTTCTTAAGATCTACTTGTATACGCGTTGTATATTCCTCCGCCTTATGTAAAATTAACATTGCCGTGGGTCTCATCACTTTATTCATGTGTCGGTCAAATGAAACTCTGAAAATATTAACAAAGTAAATACTTAAAAAATCTGCTGATTTTTTACACTTCGATGTATTAACAAAAAACAGAAAAGGAAAGAAATAATTTTAAGTGATCACAAATGGTTACCTGACTTTTTTTTTATTTGACGTTAAGCTATGGAACTACTTTCAGTCCATCGTTACCAACTTTACTGGACGAATGTCACTCAGTACGTTCATTAAAATATATGCATGCAGGGGTAGTGACTTTTTTTTTAAGGTTCGTTTCTGAAGTTATCACTTTATCGTGACGAGCCTTTAAGAAATAGTTCTCATCCAAAATATTATAAAAGCGAGTGCGCGCGAATCCCACATAGCAGAACAAGCTGGTTTCAGGTTTGAAACAATCTTGCCATGACAAACCTGTAAGCTTAAATCAAGCTTGTCACGACAAGCCATTTAGCTGGAATCAAGCTTGAGTCAAGCTAACTAGTCACCACGTGGCAAGCTTACATCAAGCCTTCCCCGGCTAGCTTGCACCACACCTGCCCACATAGAAGCAGCTTGCCATGCATTTTGGAACTCGTAAACCTCTTTTCCACAGTCTAGAATGATAGCAAGTACTCTACCATGTATTCAAGCAAAATTAAATTATTTTACGTGTTATGTTTTGCAAGAGTTCTAAAGCTAATCAATTAATACAAATTAATATGTATATTTCCGGTCGTTTACCTTCACATTTTATATTAAGATTCTTGTATATATATTAGTGTAAAATAAATGATAACCTTAAATGCTTACGACACGCGTATCGGGCCATTAGGTACCTAATTAAGTATTAAAATACACCACATGAAACATATTATTTATGAATGTATAATTACCTTATTTAAATGGCCTGCTACCCACGTAAACAACAAATTCAAACACAGAATGTAGATTAGCCCATAGAAAGAGGACATTAAGCGTCTGATCCACAGCGTCCCCCTCTAGCCGCTGCAAGCTAAATTCAAGCTTTTGGCGAGTTTGCCGAAGGCAAGTAATCACAAGGCCTTCAAATATAGGCTCGAGACAAGCTTGAATCAAACTTGACACGCAGAGCTTGCACAGCAAGTCTAAATCACATCTATTGGCAAGCTCGCATGCTATGTAGGTTGAGGTGCGATGTCCCTCTGGTGTAATTGTCTAGACACTAATAAGCTATGTTTGGATGAGGCGGACAAATATCCTGGGAAGTAGAACTATGGCAGGTCTTCAGAAAAGCCGGAAGCAACCGTAAATAAACTATAGACGGAGATGACACTCGTTGAACTAAAAGCTCCTTACGTTTTTCTCCCCCCCTCTTTTATTCAGGAAAAGTAGGCGACCGTCCTTGTTACGAACCTCATAATTTCTTTACCTCGCCCTGGAAACTCCAGGTCCCACGGCGCAGGCCTCGTCAGATATTCATGGCGTTGCGATGTCCAGGCCTTCCGCTGCTCCCCCCCTCCCTCCCCCTCTTCACTTCCCCGAACACATAAGATTGCGTTGCGCCGGGAGTGCGGATTTAGAACGAGGGCGAGATAAACAAGAGACCTCTCCCGCATGCCATTAAAAAAGTTAACGAACTGGATTGAACCACGAATTGGGAAACTTATTATTGCCCAAGCGCAAGGAGCTGCAGCGTGCACACTGCAACAACATGAACGCGAAAGAAAAACAGAACGAATTGGGAAACTTATTATTGCCCAAGCGCAAGGAGCTGCAGCGTGCATACTGCAACAACATGAACGCGAAAGAAAAAACAGAACGAATTGGGAAACTTATTATTGCCCAAGCGCAAGGAGCTGCAGCGTGCATACTGCAACAACATGAACGCGAAAGAAAAACGGAACGAACTGGGAAACTTATTATTGCCCAAGCGCAAGGAGCTGCAGCGTGCACACTGCAACAACATGAACGCGAAAGAAAAAACAGAACGAATTGGGAAACTTATTATTGCCCAAGCGCAAGGAGCTGCAGCGTGCATACTGCAACAACATGAACGCGAAAGAAAAACAAAACGAATAAAAATGTAACTCTGGCATGAACTTGAATATCCTGGCTGTATGCAGTAGTAATTTTGTGTAGTTTTAAAATACATTAAATCATTGTAAGAGACTCACTTCGAATTGTTTATGCTTTAAAAAAATGAAAAATGTGGCAATACACCGTTTAATTTTTTTTTTTTATGAAAACAATGGCAACTTTAAATTTCTAAAGAGCCACTGTAAAATAGTTTATGTTTCTTACAAAAATACTTTGTGAGGTAAATTTTTTCAATTTTTTGGAACATAATTATCTTGCTAAACAGGAACATAAGCAGTTGTAAACTCTCCCCGTGTTCAGAAAACAGGACGTTACGCGTATTTTTTATGCAAAATATCGATAAGTTAGTATGTAAGAATCACTCATAAACAGTTTCAATTTTTCTCACTGCACTGACGCTTGCATAAAGCGCGATCTTCACAACTCTGCGGATTTGTTAGGGACTGCCAGTACGTAGTTTTAACGGCTTTAAACAGCTCGCAAAAACTGAAAACGCGTCCACTGCAGCATTACTTCATCTGCATACCAATACCAGCGTGCGAATCATTTGGGTCAGGGGGTAGGGTGTAACGATGGCAGAGAATTCTTCCTCTCGTATTGTTTTTTTTTTCCGCCGGGCTCGTGTAAGAAAAATAATTTGCGAACAAAATAAAGCGATATCCCTTGATGAAGAGTAATAATACACGATACTTGAAGATTTAAATTATTACAAACAAACTTGATTCTTACTTCAGGGAACGTCCTGGCAGGAAAACACACAAGGTGACATATGGCTAGAGATAGGAAAATTTCGCGAATTCATTTCGGGACAAGATAGACGCCAAACACATATATAGTGAAGTCACCTTCGCAATCGGATCACAGTTTATTAGATCCGACCTGCGCGCCTCTGAGCCAATAACAGGCTTGCAAGGAAACACCTTGCGAATACCATAACTGCCAGGTGTGAAGTAACAGCCAATGGAGACGCGGCCGAGGCTCCAGTATGCAGAGGACTGAGGAGTCTATGATACAGATAACTGAACTCGCGAAATTTTTCCTATCCCTGCATATGGCTAATATATACCGACAGTCTAATAACCCAGGTTTTCAGTGCAGCGCTACGTTTTGTACCAAAGTTAGCGTACTAAATTCCACACGAGGCACGCATTTGAGACATACAGTATAACACTACAGTTTCTTTACTACCTGTAAACTAGTGTGTACTTCATCCACCAAATGTCAGACAATTCGCTGGAAAAAACGCGTATCCGCAAAAGCCTACAGTTTACTGGGATATATATATATATATATATATATATATATATCCCCCAGTAAACTATAAAGTTTACAGTAAAGTATATATATATATATATATTCCTCTACTCAGCAACTCAGCAAAAATTTAATTTGCGCCATGACTGAAAGTTCATTCTTTCCTAAACAATGGCCAAAAATAGTTGGTATCTATAAATTCATGTTTGAAAACGGCACAGAAGTACTGTAAAAGAAAGCAGTCGATGGTGTATTAAGTACGGTATTACTGCCTACCTTCTGAATTTCTTTTTTTTTTTTTTATAATTTTGCAAAATTTTGTAAGAATAAACTTTTAAAAATCGAATTTATTATTAAAATTTATTTTAATTAAATGTGTTAGTATTTAAATTTGTTCAGAATTTTCATTTCATTATTATTATTGATAGTGACTCATTTTGGTGATGGTATTTTGTTATTTTTTTTCGTAAATTATTTTGAATGTTTTTTTACTATTCCTAAAAATACATAGAAAGTTAAACACAATCATTTTATAAATGAGGATGAGAGCGACCGGGTGCACGGTAATGTTTATTTTTCGTGCTGCGGAATGATAAAATAACGGGCAGAAAATTAGATCCCAGGAACAACCAGTACCTTAATTCGTCTGCGGTGCCTTAAGGCTACGGTCGGGTGCTGGAGTAGACGAGACCAGCTGACGCCCCGAGCGAGAAATTTTCAACCTGATTCGCTTTCCCCAAGCAGTCGTCACCCCAGTAAGTTGGTCGTAAATTCCGAGCTGATCCCCTCCATATCTCGGGGTGTGGGATAGTGTCACGGAGTGGGTTGGGGGGGGGGAGGAGGGGCGTGTGTTTACGGCCCCGCGGGCATATGATTCACTGGACCGTCCGGGGTTTAAGGGGATGCTGCAGTGATGTCTCCTCAGGGCTAGGGCCACCCTTGTTCCTCGCCCCCCCCCACCCACCTTTTCCCATCCCAACCTTCCAACCCTGTCTGGTCGCCAAGATGGCCACTGGGTGCGTGATTGCTTCCCTCCCCCCGTGCCCCGAAGGGGAATGACGGTAAATAGACAATGATGGCGAAGTAATTGGTTTATTTCGCGAGGAAGTTTGGTAGTGAAGAGGTAGGGAAAGACCCTGTGATCAGAAAGTAAAGAACAACGCTCGCTTTCACTGCTCACTCTCGGAAGCCGAGATAATAGAGTAAAACATCTGAAGATGTTCAGTTCGAAAAGGGCTCCAGGAAACAGTAGTCTAAAAGTTGTATAAGAAGTAAAATAAATTACTTAAAATATTCTAGCCGCACAGAGAAAATGTTCGTTCCTTAAAATGAAATTATCTCGTTGTATTTCTACGTGTTTTTCCCAGGCTCTACATGAAAATGAGATACATAAGTGAAGTTTCCCAGCAGTTATTTTAGCATTAATGTGGATTTTTTCTAGCGTAGTTAAAATTAATGTTTTTCCTCCCTAAACTGTATTTTTTTCGAAAAATTAATTATAATGTTCAACCTATTTCGTTAACTATTGACTGCGTTAACGAAAATTTTACGATTTTCAAAAATTATTTTATTCGTAGTTTCAGTTTATAGAACAGTGCTGGAGTAATGACGGTGTAAACTAGAATAATATATTTTGTACTTTTGGTGTGCGCTTGTCTATTTTGTATGCCACAAAATGGATTTTGTTCCAATATAATTTTACTTACAACAACCTATATATAATTCTTTTTCTATCAGTCTCCTTTTCCTTTTCACCTTCTGCATTTAAATTTTTATATAGGCATTTCAAGGTCAATTTGAGCACTTCTGAAATGAAACTTTGAACATTGTCACCGCGCCTACCTAAATTTATTTTACTAGCACACTTATAATTGTAAGCACCTAATAAATTTGGTAATGACGGGAGGAAAATTGTTCCATTTCTTAACTTTGAATTTAACATTAGGTAGACATTAGTGAATAATGAAATTATTTTATTTTGCTTTCTGTGATTTTTAATACATATGTGTGTAACATTAAGGAAACTTGTAAAATATTAATTTTCTAATAATTTCACACTTCCAGCTAACTAGCGCATGGATAAAGTGATCAGGCCTATGACAATGATAATTTTGCACATGGTTGAAATATACACAATGTCAATACAAGTATGTTTTAAGCATGGGTTTCAAAAGTGCTCAGTCTGCCAAGAACAACCTATAGAATACCTTAAACTGCAGTCTTCAAATCATAATATTCGGATATAGACATCTGGACACTAACGCTCAGCACTAAAACCGTGAACTTTTGTTATACATTTGAAATTACTGGTTAAACGTATCAAACTTTATTTTTGGCTAATAAAGTAATTGTGGTATTAAATTTTGGAATATATATAAGTTTTTATACGAAATGGTAAAACAGGCTAGACGTTAGAATGTGTATGATTAACATTTCACTACTGTCTAACATTATTGCAAGAAGTTTAAGCGTTTATACATTGAAATATGTTAATTTCTATAGTGCATTTTAGAATCAGAGCTGAGCTGTATAAAAGACAGACTTTCTTGATTGCAAGAGGGTATGTAGATTATTAAACATCCTATATTGTACTGACAAAATGTACAAATTTTAACTGTGCTGTGATGGGTCGGTTTCCCGTTCATGGAAACAACGGTTGTCTTTTAACTCGTGGCTCATAAAACAAACGTGAGCAACATAAACAAAATATTACGTGTTGTTTTGATGTGCTTCATAAGCGACGGGTAGAAAATATGCATGTTTATCTTGCAGTATTGTGTCCTCTGTCACATTAACTATCTAAGATGTTTAGCTCATCTTTGATAGCGGGGACTGTAATTTGCGCACGTTCAATTGCAGTAATTAATATTTTAATTCAGGTGTATATCGTATTGTTGGTTAACAATGTTTCTAGTTTGCCTATGAAGAAGAGTTGCCCTTCTCTAGTCTGAACAGCATTCAATTTTAGTTCAGTTTATTTTATGACAGACAATTTTTCCGTGCCAGATTGTTTGTGCTTAGTCCTGATAACTGAAAGAGGTCATCAGTTGCACAGGATTTTTACTGTTTTTTTTTACACCTATGGTTGACAACAACAAGAAACGTGTGTGGAAATACATACGTGTACATACATACCTCACTTCTGGTGAGGTGGAAACACATACGTCTCATAACCACGCCTGTAAGTGACGCTATCTCTACGAAAGCGAACATCATGTATAAAAAAAAATCACGCCTCTAAAATAATTAATAACATGTCCTCCTTAAGAATTTCCCGGAAAAGCTTTATAGTGAATTAAACCACGCACCAGGTTTCGAAAAACCTCATTTTCACACAGCATGGGTCACCGATCTGTATTTATCTTCACGTGAAAAGAATTTCACAATATTTCGACGCCAAAAAACGAGTTTTATCCAAACGATGTCTGGCGTGGTCCTAAATGAGTAGAGTGGTCGCTGGGCATACGAATAAGCATAATCGTCCGTTAAAATGTAATATAATGCGTTCTCCTAACAATACCATTACCGATTTTCGATTATGTGTTTGTAAGCAACAGGTGCACCATAAAAAATTAAAATTTATAATCTGCATAACTATGAGTTACACTCCGGAAAAAAATACTAACAAAATCAGTGTATACCCTACTGTGCGAAATGCGTTGGTAATGCAACACTTTATTTCGTAAGGTTCATTCACCACATTTGCATTTGATATAAATGCTTATTGTATGAATCGCAGATCTAAGCGCCTGGAAATAGTTTCGAGATTATTAAAGCAGTTTGCTGCATCTGAAACTTTGCTGACAACTTATCTCACTAAAAGAAGGTAATATAAGCTCTATGATCTCGTAGTATACATATGCAGCTACAGAGCAAGTTACAGAAATAGCTGCAGTTTCTAAAGTACTGAACATATACTCTGCAAAAACCAAACTGAATCCTCGAACACAGACAAAAATTAATGGATATAACACACAAACGGTGGCCGAGAGGAAATTCTAAACGAAACACTCGTTACCTTATATAAACAAATAACATCGTTCATGATGGAATGTGCAATTTTAATTTTAATTTCAATAATGGATATATTTGGGCCGCTCTTCACATCGAGGTCTTCGGAGATGATTTTAATTATAGTAGTTCCTTTTTGCAGATACGAATATTTTTGAATAGTTTCAAAAGTGAAACTTTAATTTTAATGTAGATAGTTATTTTTTTTTTGCAGATGCGAATTTAAAAATATATATATTCAGTATCATTGTGTTGTCCTGTGTTTACCCTATGCACAGCGATTATAAGCACTTGCTGAAACACATATTTTGGATTCCGAAATGCATTCTTCGTGAAGTCTTTAACTCTGTGAAGTTCGCCCTGAATATAATTTCTCAATGAGCGCTGTAACCATGTGACTCGTTCTAATACAGCTTCTCTCCGCTCGCTAGTGGACAAAAACCCTGGAGTTCGGTCTCTAATTCCAGCCGTGAATTTCCTAACTTATCTGCTAAATCCTCCTGTACGGCTCACATCGCAGCTGATAAATCCTTCCCGGCTCTGGAGAACATTAGAAGCAGGTGCCGCGCCTCGACTCGGGAGACAAATTTAAGACGGGGAAGAACAAGTAATATAAGGTTCCGAAGATCGTATGGTGGCTGGGGACTTTCTCGGATAATTTCAAAATCTCGTGCAGGTGACTGGGTCACGAATTTTTTTTTGAAGAGATTAGGGCGGCTCTTAACATCAAGGTCTCGAGAGCCGACGAGGGTGATTGAGGTGGGCGTGGAGCAGCACTGGAATGGAAGGGCGGGTGAAACGGGAGATCTCCGAGAAAACCCGCTGACCAACGGCATCGACCGACGCGATTCCCACATGCGAAAATCCGGAGTGACCCGGCCGGGGATAAAACCCGGTTCGCCTCGGTGGGACGCGAGCAGGCTAACCCCCCCCCCCCCCCCCCCAGCCACCATGGTTCCTATTTCTCGTTGGTCTTCCAGTGTTTTTATATTACTCTAAAATATTTAATTCATGCTGAACAAAAAAAAATCCTCAACCAAATAACAACAAAATAATCTGATACGAAGAAAAAAATATTTCATTGCTCCTACACAAGCAATTAATTTGGTTGCGCCTAACAAACTTTGTTTAATTCAACAAAACCTTTCTTTTTTTTTTTCCAGTGTAAACATATCAAGGTTATATAAAAATTTCGTTAGCTAGAGTATTAAAAATTTTCGAAACACGCGTCCACGTAAGCAGTTGTGCCAGCAAACAGATTGGCCAACTGTGTTTTCACAAAATTACTGTCAAAATAGCCGTTCGGTTTCGAAACTCCAAAAACTGGTTACTGCGCAACTGGAATGCTTCCACTACCCTACATTTAGGCGCACCGGATTTTGGCACAGGGAAGACTTGAAACTTCTATTTGCACACTATAGCGTATTCGAGGTTATTTCACACTTTTTGAATCGAACCTGGGGAAAATCACCCCACGTGTTTGGTTATTTCCTAAATACTTCACTATCATAAACGTTTCACACTTCCGTTAACACATCAAGTATCTTGTTTTATGCGAAGTTTAACTTGTTCTTATATATATATATATTATTATAAATTATGTTTCCTTTATAATTAATATTAATATTGACACGTAGAACACAGGTGAGCATTTTTTTTATACAAAAATGTTATGTAACTCAGGCCACACGTGGGTTTTCCCTTTTGTGCAGTTTTCTAGATTTCGACTAAGCTTTGTTTGCATTAGACAGAGGAATGGCCTGAAAGTAGAAGTTAAGCAGGGCTTCAGAAAAGTTGAAAGTAACCACGAATGTATCTAAGCAACTTTCCTTTCGTTGATGGCCACGTGTCTTTTTGGTATGACATTTTTTTTTTTCACTGGACCTTCTGGGTTAGCATGCACTTTGAAGTCCCCAATTGCTGCTGCCAGTCCACGTTATGCTGAGTCGGAGAGAGCCTTGGATTGGAGCAGTGATTCCAACTTTGAAGACTAGCCATCTAGCAGGCTGTCTGGTTTTAGTACCAACCAGAGGTAGCAGTATTAATTGCTGTATAGGTGGCTGCATGAAGAGTTTCGTGTAATGTTAAAAAGTACAAATGGGTTAATGTTTATCAATGTGTGTTATAATTTGATTATTATGGGAAATTATTGTGTTGTGTGAATATTATGAATATTATAATAATGCATTATGATAACTGATATCGTGTCCCATTATAAAATGTGATAGGTCCACTTACACTGATTAAGGTTACCTAACCTTACTTAACCAAACCTAAAGTGAACTTCAATTATACTCGGGCTGGCTCATCCTGAGATCAGAGTTGTTAAAACTGCTCCAAATTGGATGAATTTGACTGCAGGTCTGTTGAAACTGCTTCAGTGCCACTAAAATTGCGCGGACTATTTTTATTACCAGTATTCACAGACACTATTAGACATTTCTGCTGTTTCCGAATGAACGACACTGGCCTGGCACTAAAACTTCAGTGCGCTCCACTGACTCGACAGTACTTAAAGAGCTCGTTAACTGAAGTTTAAGTAAAATAATAATTCCCCAGATCCAGGTTCAGAGTGCACCTGGTGCGAAGTGCAGCAATATTTCAGCCGTCCAGCTACTTTAAACGGTTCCGAATTGAAGTGTTTTGAAATTGTACACAGACAAGAAGTTTCTCTGAGAAAATCAGCTGACCCTATCTGCATTGCTTGCACCTAAGCCTCCCGCATACAATTGTTCTTACCGAGCGAGGTGGAGCAATGGTAACTCACTGGACTCGCATTCGGGAGGACCAGGTGTTCGACTCCCGGTCCGGCCATCCTGATTTCGGTTTTCCATGGTTTCCCGAAATCACTCCAGGCGAGTGATGGGATGGGTCCCTAACAAAGGCCATGGCCGATTCCTTGCCCAATCCCTCTTCCCTGTGCAACTTGCACCGTCTCTAATGACCTCGCTGTCGACGAGACGTTAAGCCCAGCTCTGCGTTACAGAGTGTTAGTAATTCAGATTTTTCCACGAAACTATTACACGTGTGTAGTATATGCTGATCTACGAAAAGGACATGCATTTCAGACCAGGGCGCTTGAGCAATTTTAAGGTGTTAAGCACATTAATTGTACCATTTCATAGTTCTTCAAAAAATATATACAAAACTACTCAAGTTCCCTGCATAGAATCTTCCTGCAAACTTTACAGGGTCATGTCCCATAGGTACACGCAGTGCAGCGAGAACAAAGCACGCCAAGCCAGAACTTTGCGCTTAGCTGCGATGGGGCACTTACCGCGCGTGGCAATGTCGCCCTTATTGATCCCGCACCCACGGCTTCAAACGCTCTAGTTTGGCGGGAACCGTATCGCATAAATGCTTCGTTTTCTTGTCGTAATTTCACTTTCAGCGGTGTCATTGAGAAAATTTACAGATTTACCGGTTGTTTAATACTGTCGTTTCTAATATTCACTGTGTATTATTTCCTGCTTGGAAAAAGACAGGAGCTTACTGATAAAATATAAATGTGTTCCTGATGTTTTACAACAAATAGATAATACACAATTATATACGCACAGCTCGTAAAATGTAAAATTTTCTTGTAATCGTACATCGTCAGTAATTACCGTGAATCCGAAATCATGGTACGAAATCATGGTACGAAATCATGGTACGAAAACGAATAATATCTACAAAAGAAGTTAAGCGGGGTCTTAGTACTCACCGAGGCCTGCGCCAAACTCGTGCTGCTCACTTGTCGAGAATGGGAATAAGTAGCGTGTTCGTTGGGGGTAGATCATGGTTCGCTCTAGCGGTGTCCGGGGGATATTCGCCTCTAGCCCGCTCGCCACTTCAATTACAAACGTACCGGAACGTATTCTTCACGGCATAGTGAGTACTTTTAAGGCCCTAGTTACTTTTTCCCTTTCAGAATTTCCTTATCTTTTAACCCCCTTTTAAAATCAACATTTCCACGTAAGTAATAAACAAAGTGTATGCATTCCACTGCACTCGGAAGTTAACTTCTGCGGCTGAAATAAAATTAATTTACTGACTGTTGTTCCAAACGAGAGGGCGTTCGAAAGTGCTCACTTTATCGTGAATGGCCTGTAGACACGTTAACTTCAATGATTGACGAGAGCGACTGAATGCTCGTGTCTTAATTCATTTAAAGGCATGCTCAGAAAAACTTATCTTACAAAAATTCATATACTGCTACAAATCAAAACTATGCATAAATGCCATTATTTTAAACGAGTTTTAAAATTGACGAGAACACTTCATAGGGTTATTTTAAATATTCATCGAAGTAACTCATTGTAACATATGCCAGTGTGAATTATGTCATACCTGTGAGTTATTTTTTACTAAGAGGAATGGAGCATGAAAGCAGCATATTTACCCGATTTTCGATATAAGTCGTTTTCTAAAGGGTTTATCGAATTTTTTGACTCGGCAAGAAGCAAATAATAATTTTCAACACCTTTTTTACTTTAGAGATCCACTGCCGTCATTATTCTCGGGTCACTGATGGAAGAAAAATAATAATATTTATTTTCTTATCTTCAATCAGCGCTCCGAGAATGACGAACACAGCGAATTTGTACCACGTAAGAAGGCGCTCAAAATTGTTATTTGCGTCTTGTCGAGCCAAAAATATTTGAAAAATCCGCTGTATTACAAGTCATTACAAAAATCAAATAAAAATATGGTTTGCGTGCACCATTCCCCTTAAAGGCTATTCACGATAAACTGAGTACTTTTGAAAGCCCAGCTGAATATCTAAGTGTATAAGCATTATGTATCCTTCAACCATAAGAAAAATTAACAGTGCGAAAGGTATAATCACTTTATTCAGGCATCGGTCAAGTGAAAATGTGAAATTATTATAAGAGAAATTATTTTACAAATTTGCAAATTATTACATACATACATATACGTATATATTAAAAATACAGAAGAAAAAATTATTTAAAGTTTTATATGTTTGCCAGAAACTTTTAATTAAACGTAAAGAAGTGGAACTACTTTCTAACCGTCGTTACCAACGTAACTGAGCGCATGCCACCAGTCAGTTCAGCCTTTAAAACATATGCAGGTAGGAACAGCGACATTTTTTAAAAGTTGATTTCAAAAGTGCTCAGATAATCGTAGACGGCCCTATACAGATTTGTACGTCTAAAAAATTACAAAATTGCGATTTTGAAGAGCTATTATTTTTTATGAAATCCGGTAAAAAAAAAAAATTTATGCGAGGAAACTACACTCGTAAATAATTAATACAAGTTTAACAGCAGTTCGTTGAAATTTACAATAATGTATTTTTCGCTGACCAGCGCTTTAACTGCGGTGGAGTAACGGATAGAGCACCCGCCTCCCACAAAGGTGAACCGGTTTCTATTCCAGGCAGCGTCGCTCCAGGTTTTTCGCACGTGGGAATCGTGCCGGACGATGCCACTGGTAGCCGGGTTTTCTCGGGGATCTCCCGTTTCCTCCGCCATTGCATTCCTGTGCTGCTCCATACTCACCTCGCTTCACCTTCATCGGCTGCCAATACCTCGATGTTAAGAGCCACCCGAGTAACTCCACTCTCCAGTACCTAGTTTTAAACGTGTCACCAATATTTTTACCCCCGAAAAGAAAACATTCTTCATACGAGAAATGGAATAATACTTCCAAGATATCACGTAGGCTATAAACATTATTTTGGAACCCGCCGACATTGTTAACAACGGATTTTGACGTGAATACGTTTTTAAATTTGCTACTATAGTGGGAGGAAATCCAGAAATTCCGGTGATAACAAAATCGGGGGATACAGTTTGGCATTGCAGCTCCGAATCTATCGTCTACATTCTAAATTCAATTACACCACTCGATTGCCAAAGTATCAAAGGATATATTACGTTGAGTCAGGACTGCGAAGAATCGCTGAAAAAGAGGGTAAGAAGGGGTGGGGTGGGGGGCGAATTTTCACTGCATCTCATAACTTCCGCGTAGTATAACTTTTGACTAGGAGAAGGTACGATACTCGTTTAGGTTTCAATCGACAGCTCTCGTCAAGATCAATCGATTGCGCGTTTAAAACATTTGCGTGGCATGGTTATGGTGAAATTGTATGCGTTTAATGTAACAAATAAAAAAAACTTAACGAAATGTCGGTCTATACTCGCCAAGAAGTCAAGTCGAAATACAGAAATCGTATACGGTTGGAAAGAGCATCTCAAAAGCCATCCAGTGATACCCATAAAACCCCATACGATCGAGTGAAACGGTGCCAGGAACGTAAAATAAACATCAAGGCGTCCGAGAGCGTCAACGTAGGCATATTCACGCAAAATATACGGCCGTGTACACAACACAGCTAAGCCCAGTTTTCCAGACATATGTTTCTTGCGACACACCTCTCGGACAAGAGCGAATATATAACGGGAGACATTAATGAACTTTCTAAAACATTTCCATCAACATAATTATTTAATCGCCTGTTAGATGCCACATAACTCGAACACTGCATGCCAGTTGAAAGCCTCGCTCAAACAGGTGCCCTATCGTCTCCTTATTTTTTGGTCCCAAAACGCTCAAATAACTCGTAGTATAGATTGTCGTATTGAGGGTGGACCCATGGTGAGCCAAAACCCTACGAGTGTCGGGTTTTCCAGCCGGTACCCGTAGGTGCGCGTCATTCCCGGAAATGACACGAAGTGAGACACTAGGATGGAGCGGTGCGGGAAATGGGATTACCCCGAGAAAACCAGCCGCATCGTCCAGCACACTATTCCCACATGCGAAGATCCGGGAGCGAACCCGCAGGGGATCGAAGCCGGATCGCCTTGGAGGTGGGGGAGGCGAGCGCGCTAGCCGCTGCGCCACCGCTGCACCCTCACATGCCATTGGTTTTATGAGATGCACCTCACTCAAGTGATCACATTTGACTCCGGATTCTGGCGTGTTTGTACACTGAGCAAGGTGGCTCGGTGGCTAAGTCCGTTCACGGATATTTCTAACATTCCTGAAGTCCTGATAAAGTAATACTGTCATGATAATAAAGCTTAACCAAGTCTAGAAAATTACACCAGAGTATCAAGCCAACGCATTATTACGCACCCACTGCAATATAATTGTGCATGAGAACTATTCCTTACTATGTTTTTATTCCTATTAATTATAAATTATATGTTATCATTTATATATTAAATTAAGTAGAAGTTCAGTTCAACGAAAAATAAGGTACATTTATCTTAACCGAAGTGTATAAGCTTGCGATACACAAGTATTTAACAAACAACCAAGTACGTCATACGTAGGGTTATTATTGTGCACATAATGCGCTAATACGAGAGATGGCGTGCGACTGTTAACGAAGATTCACATTTAACGCTCTAAGAAGTTAATACCAGAAAAACTGTGTTTTATGTCGGTATGTTAACCCGTTACTCATGACATTCCAACCAGAAATATTTAAAGAGCCAAAAATAGATATCTAAGCCGAGGCCTACCTTGCCGCTACTTCCATGCCAACATTGGCGGCGATCTGTTCACTATTTCCCGGTTTACGATTACATGCCACGTTATATCACAAAATGATTAGCGAAAGAAGCAATGTAGGCACTGCCAACACACCAAGTTTCACTGAAATCGGTCTAATGGTGCGATAGATGTAGTACATTATACAATATTATAATATGTAAGTTACTGCCTTTTTGAAAATAATGTTTGTCACATATCGTGCAAGTTTAGATTATCCGCCTTAGCAGTAGATTCTTGCTATGTTTGACGTGTATAAGTGTTGTAATTCCGAAATATGCCGCCTTAACATAATTCAAATAAACTTTTAGAACTTTATTCATTTTTTTTTTTTAAATATATACGCGTCTTTATTTGATGCAGTAGGTGCTGTTATGAGAAGTTGTGAACAAACATATTAGTTGTATGTAACACCACAACCTCTATTAGAAGCAGATCTGGCAAAATGCCACCAATTTTCAGCAAATTCCATGCCACTGGCCAAAACTTGGTTTTTACCGGCAAATTACTATACAATTGTGTCCTACGTGTGTAACAAAATTTGGCTATTTGTTAAAGTAATTGGTTTATAAATAAACTGTTGTTTTATAGGCTGTTCACGTTAAAGTGAGCACTTTTTAAGGCCCTTCTAAATTTTTCCTTTCGTCTAATTTCCATCTTCCTGCTGCTTTTATATAAACATTGCAATCTGACCAATAAACACGGTGTATATATTTCACTACTCGCAAAATGTAATGCCTAAGGCTGCAATAAAAATATACTTGTTAGTCATTCATGCCTTTTGTGCTCACTTTACCGTGAACAGCGTATACTTATTAATACCAATTAAATCAAATAGTGTGTCATTGTTTATTCTTATATTTGCTATAAGTGTGCAGATTTATGTTTGAAAATGAGAATGTAATTCTATGAAAATTATTACAGCAGGTATTTATAACAGGAAGCCTGATAATTCCTGTGTTTAGTTGAGTAATTTAATGTTTATGATTCCAAGTGGCCACACTATTTAATGGAGAACAATAGAATAAAAATAACTTTCCTTACAAACACATATTCTAAAAATATTATACTAGGCCTACATAAAATCGACTCGCTATAATAAAAAATAGGCAATACTTGAGAAGGCACGATTTTAAAATATTAAAACAATGTGGTCCTTATAAAGGTTTTCATTTTCACAAAAAAAATTATATGTACGTTATAAACTCCTTCGACTTAAGTGATTTCAGGCAAATTTCCCTACCAAGTGGAAAATTCTGGCAAAAAAAAATAATAAAGTGCGGGGCGGTTTTGATCTGGAATTTACCAGTACTTTCATCCACAGTGGGAAAAAAACTGTGCCAACCCTGATTAGAAGTGGTGGATTCCAGTATCTACGAAGGAATAAATAAAATAAATAAATACGAAAAGTGGAAAGTTCTGGAACCCTACCCATGTGCTGATGTGTCTGCCTGTATACTTGCAGCAGGCGGCTGACAGAACGCAAATCCCAGTAAAATCACAAATCAATACCGAACGACCAGTTGGCGCTATACGTACGCGCGCGCGTGTGTGAGCGCTTGCACGCAACTCACAGGCAAAACATATATTTACAAGAATTTATTTCCGTACATCATTGTCGATGAAATATAGCCGAGAGCTGGGAGCAATTCAGCTGTTCATTTCCACGAGTTTCCCCACGCACGGTGCTGTGTGGGATAGTCTTTGTACACTGCTAGTCAGATTCATTATTACTATTTTTTTTTAACGCGGTTTGTGCAAAAAAAAAAAGTTATTCTATTCTTGTTTTGAAATGTGACTTTTTTTTTGCAGCGTTTTTTTCTTCATATAAATAAAATTCGTAGCCATCGGTTACGGAATAATTTGCAATGCAAGTTGGTAAGACGTTAAGACTGTTAAATTTCACAGGATTACAGGCCGAAAATAAGTTTTAAGCTATTTTAACGTTCGAGATCCTTTATAGGCTGTTCACGGTGAAATGAGAATTTTTAAAATGCTTGTATGCACATTGTGTCTTTTTCCGCCTTATGTAAGATTAACGTTATCATGAGCCTCATTACTTCATTCATGCATCACTCAAGTGAAAATACGAAATAATTAAAAAAGTAAATATTTAGCTAATGTTCTCATTTTTAAATTTTGTTACGTTAGAATTAAAATATTGCGAAGGAAATTATTTACGTTATCACACATGGTTACGTGGCACTTTTTTATTCTACGTAAGCCATGGAAATACTTTCCATTCATAGTTATCAACTTTACTGGACACGTCACTCAGTTCGTCAGTTAAAGTATATGCAGGTGTAGGCTGTTCACGGTAAAATGAGCACTTTTGAAAGACCTGCTTAGAATTTACTTGTATGCACGTTGTGTATTCTTCGGCCTTATGTAAGATTTACATTGTTGTGGGCATCATCATTTCATTCTTCTTTCGGTCGAATGAAACTTCGAAATTATTTGAAAAGTAAATATGTAATAGATCTGTTCTTTTTTCGACTTCAATGCATAAAAAAAAAAAACAGAGAGCGAAAGAAATAATTTAAGTTATCATAAATGGTCACCTAACACTTTTTATTCGACGTTAAGATGCGGAATTACTTCCCATCCATCGTTTCCAACTTTACGGTGCGCATGTGTCTCAGGGCGCCCGTTAAAATATATGCAGGCAGGGCAGTGATATTTTTCTAATGTTACTTTCAAGATGGCTCACTTTATCGTGAACAGTCTTTACTACGATATTGAAATTCCCACTGCTTTTTTCAAGAGCTTTTATACCTCATAAGTGGGGTGGACAGGTTTGGACTGCTCTTAACGTCGGGTTCCTGAGAGCCGATGAGGGTGAAACGACGTGAGTTTGGAACGGCGCCGGAATGCAATGGGAGATCCCCGAAAAAATCCACCTACCAATGGCATCGTCTGGCACGATTCTCGCGTATCATTTCCTTCTTGAGCTGCGCACTGGGGAAAAAAAAAAAAACCTTCATTTTACGGAAAAGTGCTGGTAAAAACTTATACAGAAGTGTCCGTAAACTGTCCGTTAAATTATGGACAATTTGATTTTCAGAAACGGACTTTCCGCATAATTTCACGGAAGCTCTTCGGTAATTTCCAAGTTAGTTTTCTGTACTTTCCGTTTAAAATAAAAATAGATAATGAAAGTGTCTTTAATTTTCGTTGTGTGGGTGTTCTACTGTGTATAGAAAATTATATTAAAAAATTTAAAATATTTTGAACTTAAGCGTGGTTTGAACCAGAGTTAAAAAAATAGCTAACCAGTCCACGATTCTAACCATTCACCTATAACTGTCACTTGAAAAGTGCGGTATAACTTTAATATTGATAGTCAATACAGAAAAGCAAAAATTCAGTTTCGATTAAATTTAGTGTATTTTTAGTGTTGCCAAATGTTACAGACGCCCGGTGCTATTTCTTTTTATGTTTGAAAGAATAGGTCATAGTCGCGTGGATAATCTTAACTGCCGCAGAAACGATAATTTTCTTGTTACAGTGGCGAAGAAAGCTTCGTGTAGAATCGGCATTGTTCGTCCCCGTAACTCGAAGCCCGTATTTAGTATTTATGGAGTTAACTCCGTGTCACGTCATTACGGATTGCCTTTTCGTATATACATTGTACATTTCCGTAAAACATTCCGTAAATATACGGAAATTTTTACAGTGCGATGATGTCACAGGCGCGGAGGGCAGCCTCTTTCATCTCCCCCGCTCGCAGCCACAAACACATGCCGGCCATTCCAATGACCCGTAACCCTCAAAATAATTTTAATAAAAAAAAATGTTTAGTAAAAATTATTTTAATGAGATTTCTTAAATATATCGGCTCGCCACTTTCTATTTATATTTTCCAGAGATGTAATATTCCATACGCGGGAAG
Organism: Dryococelus australis; assembly: GCA_029891345.1. Taxonomy (NCBI): domain Eukaryota; kingdom Metazoa; phylum Arthropoda; class Insecta; order Phasmatodea; family Phasmatidae; genus Dryococelus; species Dryococelus australis. The sequence goes on along the minus strand of CM057006.1, from coordinate 25,892,727 downwards.
AATTATAAAAAATAATCGAAAAAAAATGAGGAACGTATAACATATAACTCACGCTAACCCCACCCAGCCAAGCTAACCCTCACCACCCCCACCCTTAACAATTATTATAAAAATCGCAAAATAATCTTTAGAAAATCTAAAAAATCGAAGCATATATATAATGTTAACCTATCGTAACCATCGCTCGTCCCAACATCCTCACTCCACCCCCTCCCTTAAACAAACCTTTGGTAATTATTACCAAAAGTCACCAAAAAATTCTAGACGTCGAGGAACATATAACGTTAGACCCCCTTCCCTTGCTCCTCCATATAATCCCCCTCCCCCCGGACTCATAAACATCAGGAAAATCATCGACCAACCTCTTTCTGCGGCCCAACACCTCTTCACACACGGCAGCTAGCTGACCTTGTCAAATCAGTCGTAAAACGACCACACATCTAGGAATCGCTGCATTTATTAATTATCATAATTTATTTAAATTTATTTTATTTACTGTTTGAAAAACTCCTAAATATAAAAAAAAAACAGTAAAATAAATCGAAAATGTATTTTAATGCAAAATAGGTGTGTAAAAGTTAAATTGTGTAAATTTTATTCTTTCACGTGACACTTGGTAATATATATATATATACACCTCTAATAGAAGTATGTGTATTTGAATCCACAACCACTCGAACAGCAGTCGGGTGCTTCAACCACTGTGTTACTTAAACACCAATTTCAAAACTTTCTTAAATCTGCTACAATATACACCAAACGAAGTAGATGTCATTACCTTGTACGGTTGCAGAAACTTTTAATGTATTAAACATTTTACTATAGTTTTTTAAACCAATGCATATATGGCTTATGAACATTATATTTTGGAGCTGTTCTTGTTTAATTTATTTAAAGGCAAGTAATGTATTATAATATCTCGTATATTTTTTTTCCATCGGGCGTGTCTCTTACATCATAGTATGCCCACATTTTTGCAAGCCAGGTTTTAAGCAAGCGAGAATTTATAGGCACGTGCGATTGAAATTTGCGATTTCGTAGGGCCAGGCTCGTGAAAATCAGTTTACAAGTATCATTTATAGTTCCAGAAAAGTATGCATGTGTAAGCCCTACGACCATCTATAGACATAGTGAATAATATTTGCACTATAGCGCTTTTTTTTTTTTGTCAAAACCAGTTTGTAACCAGGGAAGAGAAGAATTAGAGTTAAAATATTGACATAATGTTTTGATTTTTTTTTTTTTTTTTTTTTTCACATTTGTTAAAATGTATTACTTCAAAATTATTTATGTTCGTCCACGTGAAGTGTGTATCCTTATACAAATCTCAGTCCTTAGTTAAACACGAAACCTACAACTCTGGCACTTATAAACTTCGTGTCGTTGTGCAGCAAGCCTGGAGGCAAAGTCCTTGCAGCAAAAAGCGGCACCGATTAGCCACTAAAGTTCTGCAGATGATACACTATTGGACCCAGATGGTTCGGATGCCATCACGTAGGAAGGAGCAAGAACCAGGAATGAAGTCGTATTTATAGGGAAGAGATGTTAGACCGGCTGATTAAGTATATAATCTTAATTGGAAACAGTAAAAAACAAAGCATGCGATGTTAGATAAAGTGAGAGGCAAAAATGCCATAGCATACAAGATTTCGAAAAGAACGCGAACATTAAATCATACACGAAACTCAAGAGGCAATGTAAAAAAAAAAAAACCGATATAAAGTTCACACGTTTAAACAAAGAAAGTGTTGGGAGGAAGACGATCTAGTGCACCCGCGACATGAAATTACACAATATTATGAGAAATCCCTCCAAATATACCATTAATGGAAAGTTCAGCATTAATAAAAAACAATAAAATATACATATTAAATAATAGCAGTCTAAGAGAGTCAACAAAGAATAAGGAAATAAACCGGCGTAGAAAAATAACCTTAATTATTTAATAAATATACGAACCCGAGACCGTAACATAGACACATCCGAATCCTGATTCGTAACTTGTTTGGGATGAAAATAACAACACGTAATAATAAAATTATACTGGAAATGTGTATTAAAAATATCTGCACTTCTAAATACAAAGACAAATTGTCATGTCTATCGCAATTCACATCACGAGTTCCCCGAATTGTTTTAAGCACCCCGAGCATTGCTTCCACATTCCACTCATATAAATACCAGCCCGTTATCAGTGATAATCGAATAGATTGTGGCAAGCGTAAATGGCGAGGCCACAATTGTATAATTGTTATTTTATAAAGTTGTGGTATTTTGGGTAATGTTAATTAGTGGTTTAGAGTCATTCCTCAGAGTAGAGTATGTAATATTCATTTATAAATAACTTTATGCTAGCGGGAAGAATCACAGACGACGTAGGCGGGGCTTAAGGTCTCCGCCTCTCTGGTTGGCTCAGAGAGGACATCCTTCGGGTATCCTCGGGTGAACCCGAGTGGCGAGGAGGTAGCTTTGGTCGCCAGGAAGGGGCGACTGAAAAGTATCAATAGAAGGAATGGTTACCGTTCCGGATTTTTGTACCGACATTCGCATCCCAAATATCCTGAAAAGTGCCCACAGTCGGGATGTTTACAATTCCGGTATGTGTGCAAAACACACACACACACACACACATTATTTCTCGCTGCAAATAGGCTACACATGACAATCATTTATGGCGGAAACTCCAAGCTTCGCTAATGCACGACGCTTCGTGTTGCCACCTAAAAAAAAAAAATTTCCGGCGCGCCTTGAATCACTGATTTGGGGATTTACTCCCCTACTGGCGCTGGGACCCTGGCTCGGTGCATAATGTTTGGCTACGCTTGTACAGTATTTTTAAGTGCGAGAGGGCTACGCTTGAAAATCATTTGTGGGGAAACTCCAAGCTTCGCTGAAGCAAAAAAGACAGATTGATTACCATTCAGGCAGTGGACAGTTTTCAGGCTTTTGTGGATAACACCTAAAAAGCACACATACCGGAATTGTAAACATCTCGACTGTGGGCACTTTTCAGGATATTTGGGATGCGAATGTCGTTACAAAAATCCGGAATGGTAACCCTTCCTACAATGGATACTTTTCAGCCCCTCCCCCCCCCCCCCCCAGGACGACGTAGATAGCAGAGTGAAGGGAGTTTTGGTGGTGCAGGCCTACGAAAGGCCTGTGCATATTGTTCTGTCAAACTTGGGCCGTGGTTACACGAGTACTGTTAAACACATTCAGCTAAAAAAAAATTCTGTAACCATGTCTGAACAAGTTCAAAAACAGAAAGTGTTTTCGCGGTCACACACCCAAAGCAGAATGAAATCAATGGAAATTTTAACTACAACAAACATGGAACTTAAAATGTATTATATTTAATTATAACAGCCTCCAACATTTATCACTATTGATCTTTTTAATTGTTATGCAACCTACACTTTTAATGTACTGGCATAATGGGTGGGTATTATTAGTACATTGAACATTAAACTTAAGTTGATTCAACAAGTGCAGAGGAATTCCCACAAAATACAGCAATATTTTTCACACTGCTCGTTTTCTTCGAAGCAGCCAATAGGAGCGCAGCAGAGATGAGAAGTCGTGCGAAACTACTTATGGAAACTGTTCACTTGGAACGAGAAATAACTGCGGTCGGAACTCGTTCGCAGGTAATGTAACCTCTTCAATGGCTGAACTTGTTTTCGCGAAGCAGTTCTTCATCCCGTGTAACCGCGACTTTGGAAACGTGAGATCCGAACACAGTCGGGATGCCAGAGACATTTTTTACGCACCGATGGTCCAGTGTGGGGAACTTTCGTGAAGCAATTAAACGCTCGGAAACAAGTTAGAACACCTTCGCGATAACTCCTTGCGGGCACGTATAAATAATTGCGGTAGTATTTTAAATTAAAATTATGCAGCCCTACCTATAAACCCGAAAGGTGGGTATTTAATTTAATAATCTGGCTCTAAAAATATATAGCTGGGTCCCTCAGTATATTTCATCGCTTCCTTGGTGAACTGAATTTGCACTTTGCAATAAAGTGTCTAGCACCATGGCGAGCCCCCACCACTCTTCGCCATTTGTCGTTAAAAAAAAATAAAGTTGGACTTTGTACATCTCGACGAGGTTGGATGGTGGCGAATGATTGTTGGTGATGCCGGCTTCTTAAGTAACTATATAAGATCACTGATTTCAGGCGTCGATAGTTTCTGTCCTGCGCATACTGTACAGAATCGACTTCCAAGCATGTCTTCTTCTTCTTCTACATTTCATGGATTAGGCCACTGCCTGTTCCGGCTTCACACTTCGTTCCAACTTCTTCTTGGTAGACCAACACGCCTATTGCCTCTAAGATTATAGTGTGTTATCTCCTTCGTAAGATTTCTCTCATCCATTCGTGTGATATGTTCCTTCCATTATCGTCTATACTCATCAATCATATAATTAAGCAATCGATCCAACCTTGTACATCCTTTAACCCCCCTCAGAAATTTCATTTCAGTGGCTTGTATTTTAGACCCCTCTCTGAGAATGGGGACCCAGTTTTCACAGCCATAAGTAAGAACGGGTACCACCATTGTTTTGTAGAATCTTAGCATAGTGTTTTTTCCTTTTCTTATTTTTTAATGTCCTTTGTATTGTCCCGCATATATATCGAAATTTATGTAATTTGTCTTTAATGTCATAATCTCTATCATAGGCAATGTCACAACCTACATAGTTTAAATGCGAAACCTGTTCTATGGGCAAATCATCTATACAAATTTTTGTCCTAACTGTGTTTCGTTCCTTTGAATGGAAAATGCTTGTCTCCTTCTTTGAAATTTCCATATTGTAATTCTTACTCGACCGATTTAAATAGGGAATTGTGAGAGTGTCCAAAACGGCCGGAATTTCCACGTACGGAATAGACCCTGCGTCCTTCCTCAATCCGTGTGTCTCGAACGATTTGCTGGCGGTACGCATGCCGAGTAGTGCGGTCGTGGTGCTTCCACGGACACGAAGGCGAAGGGAAAAAAAAGTGGAAATATTTGGTTTTCTCGTCGTCGTCTCGTCCTTCCGAGTGTATTTCTTGGACAGGGGATTCTTCCTCGGGTTCTGCGTCGTCTGATGGACTGGCCTGTTTGTGCGGTTCATATAGATAATGATGACAATCATCTAAAGCCTGCCTACCTGCCTGTATGTGATATATAAATGCCTTCATGCGATTGATCAGCTGCAATCACGTGGAAACTCGGTGATTGGCTGGTCGGAAGTCCGAACAATGTAGTAATAGTGTAATACAATTGTTTCTAAGTCAATATGACGTCACAGGGCTTGCACACGCGTATATTGTAAGCAGTAGGAGGGCCAGCTGAGAGGCTTGGTTTGACAATGGCTAATGTGAAAGGTGGATCGTCTCGGCTGGCTTCTACGCCAGGTAATCCATGGCTAGTTACGTTAAAGTGGAGTTGATATTGCGCGCCGTCAGTGTCTCGTCATCGACTTCTTCTTCGTGTGAGATATCTCCTGTTTTACCAGCTCCATCGACTTCTCCAGTTGTGACACCTGCATCACTACCAGAATCTATTTCCACCAGAGCAGCACGGCCATCTACAGATGCTGCAGTAACATCGACTTTTTTCCAGCTGTAATGCCTACGAAATCTTCAATGGAGCCATCGAACTTTTCGGCTGAGGTTCTTAGAACCCCATTGCCGGCGCTACTTTGCTTCTTCAGCTCCATCGCCTACATCTCCAACAGGTCCGCCGCGAGCCTTTGGCCTGAACCACTACGCCATCATCAGCGTCGCTTTTGTGATAGCACATTTACTTTCGGCCTCAATGTGCGGTGACATGAGTGTTTTAATCGTGCCAAAAATCACGGTTGCACGTCATGTTTGTGTGACAGGTGTGGTAAGCAGTTCAGCCCCAGCAACAGTTTACTTAGACATGCAAAGACCTGTAAAGCTCAAGTGCAATTCCCAGCAGCACCTCGGTAAAAGGTTTACTGTAAGCAGGTATCTTCTGACTTCGGTATATGTCTTCAAAAGTGTAGTTACCTACGTAAACCGCCTTGCACATTGTGTCGGTGTAATAAATGCCACAATATTTTCGCACAAGGGCAAGACGAGTGTGAATAGCAAGATACGTAAAATACCGTAACCTACAACAAAGTTTCATGTATTGAGATGCATATACATGAATGAATATTGTAATTTTTTGAGGGCACAGGCGACTGTAATAAATTAATTGAATAAAAATATGCCTATGATTGAAATAGTGTTTTATTTCAGGTTTACCTAATTTGTCAGAATATAATTAAAATTTAAAATGCACAGAAATTAAATAAATTTAATGGAAAAGTATTGTATAAACTACTATTGTACTATAAGTACAATTACATAATTAAATAGAAATACTTTTTAGAATTGAACTTGAAATTTTTAATAAAAACGTATATTTAATCAGTTATGCATGTATTCAAAGTCCCGCACCATACATGTATGCATATTGTTGATTGAAAAAAATATTATTTTGAAATAGGAATTAAAAATTACATATTTTTCCTATGTCTATAAATATGAGTGCCGTCAGCTTACCTCTCGGCTGAATCGAGAAATGAATGTCACCTATGTGTTGAAAATAGAATCCAACGCGGAGGGCGGCGACAGCACATCCTATACTTAAAAACATACACAAATATGGCTGTCGCCTGGTGGCTATATCGTCAACTCGCATGGTGGGTGAATTAATACACTAGCGGAAATCCAAGATGGCGTCTTCGGCAATATATAAAGAAACGACAGTAAAAAAACCAAGATGGCTACATACGATAGAATGAGTATTGGTGAGGGGTGGTGGGACCTCAGGAAATGAAAGTTTTTTAAAATATTAATTTTAATAATTTTTAAATAAAATTTTAATAAAAAATTTTCTAATAATTTTAATAATTTGAAGATAATTCATTTTTTAAATTAATTACGTGGATATTTTGTTTTTTTTTGGGGGGGGGGGGGTTCCGAGGCCAAAGGTCACTGACATCCAACATGGCGAACAAGATGGCCGCTGGCCGACCGGAATGACAGAGCATGAACTGATCCAAGCTCCGCCACCCTACTCCCTTGCCTCAGACTTCCCACTTTTCTCCTCTACTATTATAATTCTATTAATTTAACATAAGTTTTATCATTTGAAATGACATTCGATGCAAAAATAACATCTAAGCAGTCAACGACTCGGAGCATCTTCAGCCGTTATACTTGAGTGAATAAGGATAGCTGTAGTAATATTTCCCGATTTACAAAAAGATTTTACTTAATGTATATGCACATTTCATGAGTCAAAAGTAAAATGCAACAACTTTAGGAAATTCATCTTAAATCTAGACTGGGCAGTGTAAATAATATTTTCTGTCAGCCACCAAATATTTTGTGGAAATTTGCCTAGCCAAATGATTTTTCTTAAGTGGTGAATACAAAATAATTTAATTGTCACCACTCAACTGTTGAGCCTACTAAAAATAATTTAGTGAAAAGCATACAGGGACTCGTGAGACTTCCCCGCCTTGAGAACTGAATATCTGGGGTTATCGTTAAAGAACGTTCTGGTTATCGCTCTCGCCTTCCTCAGCGCGACTCGGGGAGCGAGCAACCACTGGACCATGCCTCCAGAACCACGTAAACTGCAGCTGGCTCCCGAGTCAACAGTCTAGAATCTGGGGCCTGGAGGCTTTTGCAGCCTTTAGGTCACATTTCACGATAATTTTTTCTAACTGTTGCATAAATGTAAATATGTGTACTCAAATAATTGCAGATTTTAAAATATAGCACAGAAAATTCGAAAATTTCCGAAAATGGGGGCTCATGTATTAAATACTTCTAATTAACTTTGCCAACTAAATCACATGTCATGTAATCTAAATAATATACACATCATTATAATTAAGTATCAAGGATATTTAACAAACGTAACTAAGGCACTGATGTAGTGAATCTGTTGTAAAATAGGCATTGATGTTTTTGCCAACATATTTTTATTCGTCCAAGAGAAACTAGTGAAATTTTTATTATTTTCATTGTTTCAGGTAGTGATATAGAAATGAATCGTGAAATACAGCCTTAAGCGCAATGTGTGTGGCGCGAGCGAAGCGAAGAGCGACGATTGCAGTGACTAGCGGGAGTAAATTTTGCGGACTGCGAGCATAGATACAGTGAAGGTGGAACTGGCGGGTAGGACTATTGAACTGGATACGTGAGTGACAGGCTTTTGGAATGACGGCAATATACAGCTGGATTGAACGTGTGTAAATAATAACCGCAGATCAACCACAGACTAAAGATGAGGTAGACCGATCTCGATGATCGCTCACAACCAATATCCGTGTCCTGACATTGAACTCCTTTTATTCCACTTCTAGAGAAAACGGCATGGTTTGGATTTTAGGTTAGGAAACTGATTTGTAAATAAGTGCTTAGAGACGTTTTTTAAGATTCCTCTAGAAATTTGTAATGTAGTTTGACTCAATTTAAATTGGTAGATGCATTTTATTAATATAATTATGCTTGTCTTTTAAAGATTAAGATATAACCAAACACTTCCATCACTGTTGACCATGTGACTTTGACAGGTGTGTATAATTTGGGTAGGTCAATGTTGGGTACATGCACAGAAGACGAATAAACGGTCCTCCTCATCTTTAGTCTATGGAATCAACTGACGATACTAATATAAAGACTTTGATAAAGACATTAATTAGAATTGAGTTTCACATTAAATATTGTGTCACTAAGAATAGCAGAGACAGGATGTTTAATGCTGTAAGTAATAGCTGTGTGTATTTTCGTCTTATCGAAAATAAATTTCAGAAAAAAAAATTAATTTTAGTTCGCGTATACGCTTCGGGTAATCGTAACGATCATTCTCAGGCGGGTGTCATGCAGAACACGCATCTGTGGTTGTGTGTGTAGCAAACGCTGTGCGTGCGTCGTTAATGAAGACAGTGCGTCGTTGGATAGCACGGGCAGATAACTAGCATGACGGCTTTGTAACGTCTGGGGACGTGTGGACTTAGCGTGCGGACGTGAATATAGACAATGTGTACTGTCGTGGCGCTTGTAGTATGCGCACGTAGTAACGTGTGTATGCGGGGCTTCCTGGCTCGGGCACCCAGATCAATATTTCTACTTCGTAATATGCTCGCATTCAGAGAGCCGAAAAAAAAAAAAAAAAAAACAGTGCTTTTGTCCTCGCGCGTCCACACCGCCGACAATGTGTCATCGGTGGGCCATCGCGCCTGCTTATCATTGTTATTACGCGGCGGCTAGCCCAGTAAACATTTTCGGTGACAAATTAATCCGCTGCTGGAATTTTTTTTTTTTGTTTGAAATGTTGTTTACTTCAACACGACACTCGCGTACGTCGAGTAACCATTGCACCATGTTGATTATGCCTGATAAAAACTTAAATTTCCTTGTCTAACTGGAAACTTTTCAAAACACTGCTGACAGAATTTTTTTTATGGAATGTGCATTTTATAGCGTATGTGAATATATACATTATAAATATCAAGAAATTACTGTATAAAATTTCATTTTCCGCATTAATTGTTCCCGTTTTTCTCGTTCCCATTTTCTTCTGTTCCAGTAGAACGATGATTCTCTATAGCATGTTGAAAGAAGATCAGTCACATTATGAGGAAAAGATATTATGTGTGTTCGTGCAATCTGACATATATGTTCGTGTATGCGTGTGAGCGTGTGTTTACTATGTCCAGTGTATGCTGTAATTTGACTTGTCTAACATCTTCGTACAGTTATGCATTGGAAAAAAATCTAACGAACCCAGTAAAAGAAACAAACAAACACGACTTAGTTATGAAAAGGGACTGAAGATTTCCGGGAATTTATTTGAAATCACTGCAGATTTTAGTTGGATATTTTCTTTCAGATTACAGTTTATTATATACGTACTTATAACTCTGATTCGATAGTAAACATGTAAAAAAAAAAAACGGACTGAAATTGGAGCTGGCTGATCTGGAGTAGAACTGCCTACTATCCATAAATATTTTTAAATTATTGAAATTAATTTTTTCCCATAACTGAAATTCCATATATTTGCTAGAGTTTGCTAGAGAGTTTTTTTTTACGAATCTTTCCGGTTATTAATAGATCAAATGTAGAAACGTTTGATTTCGGTTGTGCGGATGTTTTACTGTGAACAAAATAAGTTTTAAAAACTTCTAATACTTGGTTTTAGAGGGGCATTTGGAGACGAATTAAAAACCTTAGAGTCGTTCACTTCTACCGCTCGGTCACCACATTACTTTAATTACCTCAATTGTGAACATGCTATTACCACGAAAATGACGCATGTTAAAAGGACGATTTCTAGTTATATTTGAGTAATCGAAGTTTTAATAATTAAACAGGTTGTTTACGCTACTTTTTTTCTTGTTTGAAGGAATAGGTCCAGCTGACGCAAATGTCCTACGGAATTGCCACGGGAACAATACATTTTCGTTTGCAGCGGCGGAGAACGCTTCGTGTAGACCATAGACTAAAGATGAGGTAGACCGCATATTTGTCTTCTCCGCATGTACCCAACATTGACCTATCCCAATTCTACACAACTGTTAATGTCGCATGGTCAACAGTGAGTGATGAACGTGTTTGTTTATATCTTAATTTTTAAATGACAAAAACTATTGTATTAATAAAACACTTTTACCAGTTTTAATTTAATCAAACTGCATTACAAATTGGTTAGAGGAAGTATACAGTCATCTCAAAGCATTTGTTTACAAATCAGTTTCCTAACCCAAAATCCAAACCACGCCATTTTCGCTAGACATGTTGGCATAAAAGCAGTTCAATGTTGGGACACGGAGATTGGTTGCGCGCAGCCAGCGAGATCAGTCTACTTCATATTTAGTCTATGATGTAGACTAGGCATTGCTTCTTCCTGGAAGCCAAAGATATAGGAAATATGGAGGGTTTCCGTTCTCTGTATACGTCATTGCAGACCGCGTTTCCGAATCGCGTACCAATCGGACACGACTCCATCGATCCATACGTCCAGCCGGAAGTTAAACTCAGTTTCACCACACCCGAACATTCTTCTTCCGTCGCAGTCGGAGGCGCTCCGGAACCGCCCAATCAGCTTCTAGGAACGCTCCCAATCCGTAATAATAAAAAAAAAAAATTGTCTTGGAAACCCAGTTGCCGAGAAAAACCTTTTGTAAAACTACAAAGAGTTTTCATGTAAAATCTGCAAAACATGTGTTTCTAATATTACAAATGGTAGAATGCGTTATTATAACTGACATTATTGAGTACTGTAAATAAAATTACTTTCTTTATCGTAAAAAACAAATGTAATGAATTAGTAACAGAACTAAAAAAAATCGTAATATAATTTACAAAAAAAATTATGCCTTGCCAGAACAAGGGATTAGAACTCACACATCCTGTCTAACTAGCCCACACCTTTAATCGCAAGACCAACTTGACTTACTATACCATCCCCTATTTTTACCCTAAATATAAGTACAAGTACATAGAAAATAATATTAAAGGTTTACGGTTAAGAGGAATAGGTACATTTTTTTTTTTTTTTTTTTTTTTTTTTTAAGAGTTCGGTTATTGAGTTAAGATATTTTGAAGCCTCTTAACAACGGGCTATTAAAAGCCGATTTAAGAGTTCTGTTTAGTTAGGAAACACTAACAAATAACAAATAATACGGTTACGTTTTAATGAAATTGTCGTCTTATTATAATTATCTGTGTTGTTTTAAGTGTTTTACGTAACTCAAACTTGCAGTAAATTTCTTTTTGCGCGCGGCTGCACTTTAGATCACCAATAGTTTTTGCACAAACAGCTATATACGAGGTTTTACGTTGTCGAGTGTCCGCCATTTTGCTGAAGCTCTTGGATACGGCTCAATGTACTGTAAACATTTCCTAAGGTCTGTTACAAACATGGACCTTGTAGTTTTACAAGAAAAATCTTTGTACCGTTACAAGCATTTGTAAAACTACGAATAATTTCTCAGTAAAAATTACAGCATTTTTTTCAGAGTGTACTTTACGTCATGGAAAAGATAGGAGTGGTGGAAATTGACACGACGAGAAGTGTACTGGTCATACACTCGTCATAATATCGTAAAATCCACTACGCCTGACTAGCGATGCTCACGTGATTGAGTTCAGTGGAGAGATATGACCGTTCAACGGTGCTGGGACGGCAAATACGAAATAATTTCATTTTTGTGTCAAACATTGTTCTACTTGTACACATTATATGCGATGACATTTTTCTCGAATAAAATAGAATTATACTATAAATGTTCTCAATAATATGACGTCTAATTCAGTGCCATGGACTATCGTGTAACATACGTCATCACCAAATAACAGATCATAAATTAAATATTTAACACTTTGTGGACTATGCTCGAGTGTAGCTCGAGCAAAGCTAATTTGTAAATTTATTTATTGTTCTGAACCAAACCCGCGTGCATGTGCAGTCTTTGTTCGGCTAATGTTTAACACGACCTCACAAGAACACGACAGCGCAGTAACAATGATATTGTTAACGACAGAATTCCTTTTTTTTTTTTGTTAGCCACTCAAAGGGGCATGATTGATTGTAAATCCTTTTGAATGATAAAGAACATTTGATTGGGTCAATATCAGTACGGCTCTCCATTGGTTGATGACTGGCCAATAATGAACGCTGTAAAGTACAGGGTAGTGTCCGGTGTGATATGGACCAATAGGACGATGGTGAGTTCTAACACAGACACCAACAGAACCGGTGTTCTTGCAATAGTGGATATAGGCGACTCACTTCTAATTTGTCTTAAGTGCCAGCAAATGTCCAGGCCTCAATGTTTTGAAAATATGCAGAAACTTCTTTATATTTAACAACTTTTTTCATAGACTATATATGGCTTGTTATTTGGTGATGACATATGTCACTCAGTAGCTCGTGTTATTAGTTTACTCTGTACATTTTTTCATTTGTACAACTTATATAATATTTTTTATTATAGCTAACCTATCATAATTCTAAGTGTTGCGTGTGAGGTAGGGATGGGAGCTAAGTGCGTCTTAGGGCTTCGCCCCTTACGCCTACAGGAGAGGGAATCAGCACAAACGGACATGCATAGTGGCAGAGAGGGCTTGTTACGGATAGGAAAAATTTCGCTAATTCATTTCAGAACAAGATAGGCGTCCAACACTTGTACACAGAAGGCACCTTGGCAATTGGATCACAGCTCATTAGAAACACCCAGGACGGCTCTGAGCCAATAGCAGACTTGCAAAGAAACAAGCATCGAGTGCCACACTGCCAGGTGAGGAGTAACACTGGTTACTCTCTGGGGCAACAGCCAATGAATGCACAGCTAAGGCTCGAGTGTACACAGTACTGTGGAGAACAGCCTACAGGTCCCTGAACTCGCGAAATTTTCCTATCCCTAGGGATTGTGTACCCACGATTGCGTTTGGTAAGGAAGGAACCACGCACTTTGTTAGTGGGTAGAGAAATACTACTAGAGAGGGGGGCGGGTCTTATTTCGTTTGAGTTAGTTGGTGGTAGCTTAACAAGGATAGATTTTACCGCGGCTTAACATCGAGGTGACAAGCTTAATTCAAGCTCTCCTGTTCTGTGTTCTACGGAGTGATTTTCATTCTATTTTCCTTTTATCGGGACCTCAATTAAGTGATGGGGGCCCCGGTGGGGTAGTGGTTAGACTACTCGCCTCCCAACTAGGAGAACCTGGTTGGATTCCCGGCGGGATCGCTCATGGATTTTCGCATGTGGGAATCATGTCTGACTACGCCGCTGGTTCTGCGGGTCTTCTCGGGGATCTCCTTTTCCCCCCCGCCTTTGCATTCCGCTGCTGCTCCATACTCACCTCGCTTCACCCTCATCGGCTCTTCAAGACCTCAATGACAAGAGCTGCCCTAATTTTTCCACTCGCTCGCTCACGATGAACATTTTTTTTTCAACATGTAAACAAGTGTGCATGTGGATATATTTGTTTTAAGAGGTGCTTTATACAGAGTAAAACGATTTATAATTATAAAACAATAACAGGGAAGCTTATTGCATAATCAATCCGTAAAGTAAAAAAGAAATTAGGAAATCTTCCAATTGGTTAAACTTTTATTTAATACAAGTTAACAATGCATGAATAAAGATACTGTAACCGATTATTTCGTGTTAAGCGTAACAATATTTGGCTTCATATCTGAGCATACTACCAAATGACGTAAAAACGTATGTATATTATAGAATTGGGCCACAAAAATTTCCAAGTCAATTATAGTCTGGCCAGTAAAACGTCACATAACACTCAAAGTAGCAGAAGTAGGTCATGGATTGGCTTGATGCTATACCTACTCCATTCACAGTTACTTCTAACTTTACTGAAGCCCTGCTGAAGTTCTACTTCCAAAATATTCCTCCGCTTCATGCTAACGAAGCTTAGAAAATTACACCAGAGGGACAACGCACCGCATTCTGTTAAACGCTGTTCACAATAAAGTGAGCGCTTTTGAGATCAACCTTAGAAAAAAGTCACTGCTTCATTGCGTTTTAACGGTTGCACTGAGTGACATGCGCTCAGTAAAGTTGGTAACGATGGAGGGAAAGCAGTTCCATATCGCAACGTCGAATAAAAAGTGTTAGGTAACAATTTGGGATAATTTAAATTATTTCTTTCGCTTTCTGTTTTTTTTAATGCATCGAACTAAAAAAATAGCAGATTTGTAAATTTTTAACTTATCAAATAATTTTGCAGTTTCATTTGACCGACGCATGAATAAAGTGATGAGGCCCGTGACAATGTTAATCTTACACGAGGTGGAAGAATACACAACGTGCATACAAGTAGAACTTGAGCAGGGCTTTCAAAAGTGCTCAGTATACCATCAATAGCCTATGTGATTGCAAGCCAAGCGGTGACCTTAGGAGAAAGGTGGCAGCAGTAGTGTACTAAGGAGATAGCATCATCACGAGCAAAACTGCGAAATAATAATCCATTGGCAAAAAACCTGCAAGTCGGGTCGTATTAATTAGCATTAGTGCAGTATATATTATTAGTAAATAGTAATAAATAATAATTAAAGTTATTATTACTAATGCTCTTATAAGCATTAATTCATATGTCTATTGAAGATTGAATTACTACTCATTTAGGTAAAATCCTAGTATTAGAGGTAATCCTCTAATCGATAAAATATTGATTAGAAGGAGAAATTTTATGTACGGTATATAGATCCATTTATATATTTTAATTTATTAATATGAAAAATTTTATATATATTAATTGAAAATGTTTATTGATAGTGTTATATGTATAATGAAATATAGTAGCCATAAATTTTCTCCGAGGTGAAACCAATCGGCTGACAACCATTACCACGCCCACGCCAAGCTATCGGCGAATAGGGATGAATTGCAACACACTAACAGGAGGGGGGCGAGAAGAGTGATAAGGAGATACGAACCGTGAGAGAGGAGGACGCAAGACGACAGAGCTCCGATCTCCGACTCTTCAGGGATGAGTTGTTCAGGGGAAGGAAAACAAGTCATACCCAGTCCTCCCCTAACCTGTCCCCGATGACTTGTGATAGGTTTACTTAGATATTAAAAAGTATTGGTTGTCCCCCTTTTTCCTTTAAGTTTGGGTGTGTCACTTCAAGTGGCATCCACAACAATTCGTACGCACTTTGCATAAACATATTTTGCACAAGAACTATTTCTTGCTAAGCGTTACCAATACACCTATTTTCCCTCTGTTTTTAGTCATAATAGTTATAATTAAATACTGAAATTTATAGATAAAATATAAGAAAATTTTAATGTAACCAAAAATAACTTACTTTTATGATAACTCAAGTATAAAACGATTGTGATGCATGCCATATTTAGGAACCAACCAAACACCATAAATATACAGCATTTTTTCGAAGGTTTGATTTAAAAAGTGTGAAGTAACTGCGAGTGGATTATGTAAACAGTTTTCTAAATATGTTTAACTCCTTTGCGGGATAATCCTCTAGATAATTACGAAAATGATGTCGTTAGTTTGCAAAAACCTGTATTCCTGCAGAATTTTTCTCTTCCGGGCAAGAAAACTGTTTACTCCCTGTTCGATCATCCCTGAAGTATTACGTGACGGCAGTTTTGAGGCATTTTACAGCGCAGGAAACAAGGAAACTGAAGTAAAAAAAAATAATTCCATTTCACAGGAAGACGGATTGCTCTCCAGCTGTCACAATCTTGGAGATACAAACGATCATATTTTCATCAGTAGAGAAATTGGATATAAATGCGAGCCCAAAATCGGTAATAAGTGATGATCGATAGTTGGTAAAACGATTCACTTTGCGATTATGAGACTTTTCACACGGGGAAGCACATTTGTAACTGATAAAACCCAACCGAAAGTTGTCTTTAAATCATGTTGCGTGTATAGGCTGTTCACAGTAAAATGAGCACTTTTGAAAGTCGTGCTTAAGATCTACTTGTATGAACATTGTGTGTTCTTCCGCGTTGTGTATAATAAACCTTTTCATGGGCCTAATCACTGTAGCTATGCGTTGGTCAAGTAAAGCCGTAGAACTATTAAAAGAAAATTAATGTTGTACAAATCTGCTAACTTTTACACTTTTATGCAATAAAAGAACAGAAAGCTAAATAAATAACTCCAGTTATCACAAATGGTAACCTAACACTTATTATTCGACGTTAAGCCATGGAACTATTTTCCCTCCATCGTTACCAAGTTTACTGGGCGCATGTCACTCAATGCGCCCGTTAAAATATACAGTAGGATAAAGGCACTCAAAAGTACGCACTTAAGATGGTTTTAATTGTATAATTAAGATATTAATCATTGCATAAAAAGTTGTACAAAATTAAACACTATTGTTTAAAGTGTACGGAACACATATTAGATAAGCAGCAATGAAATCCCTTCCAACTGAAAATAATAGATTTTGCATAAATTGAAATTGCGAACTCTTAAGAGGACAAGTATGCTAAGAGTGCGGCACAATGTCCTTTAAGAGTAGGCATCAGCGCGCATCACATCTAAAGTTTCCACACCCTTCGTAGCTCGAGCAATCTTCGCGCCACCATTGTTTACATTTGCCGCACTGTATCCAATCCTCTAGAATCGGTTCTTGATAGCTTTCATCACAACCTGGACAAAAAATATTGTCTTCAACTTCTTCTTCGAGTGCATGTAACGCTGAGCTGGATGGTACAGAGTGATTGTCTAATTGTACTGTCTTTTTTTACTTGTTTTCTTGTCTGAATTTTCTTAGCCGTCTGGCATAACAGAAAAGAGTTTTGAATGGCGATGCAGACATTATTTCAGACCTTTTCTCCCGCCGTTTTTTCGTTTCCTCGAAGTGTCACACTTTGGTAGTGATGTTATCTTTGAGGGTGGAACTCACGGTGGTTCAGCAATGGAATCTTGTTCTGCCAGAACATCAGTTTGAATTTGGGCTTCATAATTTTCAAGACTCGTTGAATTTTCTGGTGCGTTTGTGCTATTGCCTTCTTCTGTGACGTCCAGTTGCTCTTGAGGACGGTCTGTCGCTTCAGCAGGTGCGAAGTCTTCATCAGAAAACACATCGGGATTAAAAGGATGTATACCTGTTGATTTAAAAGCATTTATTGCCTTTTCCGTTGTTGCTACCCTCGTGTAAGCACATGTGAAGATTTTTGCAACGTCATGCTGGGTGATTGCCTTCCCTGGATGACTCACCAACAACTTATCTGCTTCTTCAGCAAAGGCTTTCTTTAAAAGCCCAAAGAAACCGACGTCTAGTGGCTGGAAGTCTGTGGATAGCATGCGGTGATGGCGACAGCAGTGTTATGAAGTGTTCCCTGCAGAAATTAACGGCTTTAATACTACAGTGCGATACGTGATTATCCAATATCAGTTACCACTGGATCCTTTGCTGTTGGATTCACAAGACTGTAGAAATACTTCAGCCACTTCACAAACAGCTCCGTGTTCATGTACCCAGTGTCAGAAATCATAGTCAATGTTCCTTCTGTTGCATTTGGGTACAGTTCAGGTTTCATTCTCTTCCTAGCAAATATCGTGGCTGGAGGAACAAACGTACCAGTGGAGCTCATGCAGCACACGGTAGTAACCGCCTGACCTCTTTCTGCTGAAGAAACTTTACAAACTATCTTCTTCCCTTTAGGTTAAATCACTTTTGGAATGTGATTTGGTATAGTGGAAATACCAGACTAGTCGATGTTGAATTTACGATCACCAAGAAAAATTATTTTTAGCACAAACACTGCCCAAGTTATTAAAAAATCTCCTGCACTGAACCCTGTTAAAACGAATGGCTCTCCCTAAACTACATTTCTCTGGAATACGAAGTGCCAAACCTTGCTTTTTGCAGAAGGCACGGATCCAATTTTTACCTGCCTTTTGTGTTGTTTTATTGAATCTGTGGTCAATGTTATTTCTTTCCGCGAATTCAAACGCTAAAATCATGAGCTGTTTCCTACCAATACCATAAAATCTCTTCTCTAGTTCTCTTATGTGATCAGCTAACTCTTTCTCAATCTCTGGAGTGAAAAATTGTTTGTGACGTCCCAGAGAAGTTGGTAGTGTCCCCTGAAACAAACAGAAAGAATAATCAATAAAACATATCGTAGAAGGACCATACTGATCTGCAAAAAAAATTAAGGAGCCTCCCTAGTTGACACACACATAGGCCTACCTCACTTGAAGAAATCGTAACTATGGTACTGTTAGTAAACTATTTATGTTTTTTACGTGAAACGTTTATATAAAAAAAGAAGAAAGTCGATAGGTCTAAATTGTTGACCTTTTCTGGCTGTGGCATAAACATTATTAGGTCGTTAAATAATGTAAAACCCAGTGAAAGAGTTTTAATTTATCTGTTTGGAACATTCATTATCCTTTCGCAACAACTATCCTCCGATAAAACTGATTTTAACAAATAGGAAAAATAAAAATGATGCATTTTCCATAACAAATTTATGTATTAAAACCATTTGGCCACTCCTTAAAATGTTAACTATTTCAGACCCACTTAAAATTCCTGTTTCAGATGTTGCAAACTAAATATTTTACGAAACGTGCAGCCCTTAATTTGGCACAACACTTGTTTCGTTGTCACGTCCAATGAGCTGTAGGCTATATGTTCGGCTACAGTTATATGAACCAACTGAACTAGGCCAGTAAGACGGTTTCCGAATCATTTACCCACATGTAAGATCATTGGTCACTGAGCTTCGCAGAGTGTAGTACAGACGAGAAATTACCTACATGTGCGTTATGTACATAATTGTGTACACTGGGACTGAATGGGTTAAGGTAACATAGTAAAAATGAAACTGTTAATGCTTTTTTTCCTCACATCTAGTATATCGGGCGATTGTGGTAAAAAATTTTACTACGGTAGCCCTTGAAACACGAATAATTAAGCTACATTCAGAAAATAAAATGAAATTATATAATCTTACATCAAAGAAACATTTAAAATGCCTAATTTTGCTAGTTCATTTTCATTAAATTATATAAATACGAACAGAATCATTATTTAATAAACAATATAATACATTTTATATGTCTATATTTATGTAGTCTAACTAGATAAAATTTGCTATTGGCAGATGTATCTAAGAGCCTTTTGTACACTCAGCCCAGTGACGCATATGGGCTTAAGACACATGTGGTTATAAGTATGAAAAAGATATGAATTATACATAACACTTACTGCTTTCTGTCTTTTCTTAGGTGTTGACTGAATTACGCCCAGAGATGCAGTGACTTTTCTCTTGCTCTCACCGGCTTCTATTCGTCTGTTAACATCATCAATTACATCTTTAGTGAAAATAAGTTTCCTGTCTGATTATCTAACGTATGTAGAGTTCATTGTGGCGTGCGAAATGAACACTGCAACAAAGAACAGTTGACATGTAAAGTAATATTTTGCCATGCATAAACGGGCCTCTAAGAGTACCAAGTAGAAAATTGGCCTCTTAAGAGTACGGCACACTCTTTCAAGCTCCTATATAAGTTCTACATTTGTACAACAGATGGCAGCAGCTTTCACTTTGGCCGCCCGTAACCACGTTATCGTAAATAATAGACGCTAAGCTTTAGATTACCATATATGATTCGAGGTACCTCGTTGGTGTATTAATTACAAAGATTATTATATTCTTATTCATATTTACAGCAGAACCAAGCAAATTTCATTCTTACCTTGTATATTCGAAATAAATCGCTTCCACAAATTTTCTTCGCACTGTAAAGCAAACACATGCAAGCTTCATGGACCCACCTATCGACTTATTTCGGCAGTACTACCAACTTCAATATATCGATACTGCGCGCTCTTAGAGACTGCGCACTCTTACGTGCCTTTACCCTATGCAGGTAGGAGTGAATTTTTTTCTAAGGTTGATTTCAAAACTGAACAGCGTTTAAATGTGTGTAAACATGTAGTATGAGTAATTTCACAGGATAAACAATCAACGAAGATAAAATAAAGTGGTTAAAATATTTTGCTCTGCTATGATGCAGACACACGAATTAAATTTAACACAACATTATCATTTATTAAACTTTTGTATGTTGTGATCAATATGCAATGGCTCATATATATTTTAAGCTATAGTATATTTGTGAATAAGTGTGCACAATATTGTTGTTTCCTTTTTAAATATATTTATTTAAATTTAGAAATCGGATTACAGTTACTGTGTGTGTGTGTGTATATATATATATATATAATTAATGCCCCTATTGATGAAATAAAATTTCATGATGTAAATATATCTGGATAATCTGAATATCGTCGGGGCATTCCGGTTAAACCTAAGAAGTGTTGAGGAAAGAATGTTAAATTTACCGCAATAAATATTGTAATAAATTTAATTTTTAATCATAATGGATTTATTGTTATTACGGTAAATAAAGGATATCATTGAATAAATCCTGCTATAATCGCAAATACAGCTCCTATAGATAATACGTAGTGAAAATGAGCTACTACATAATAAGTGTCATGCAGCGTAATATCAATTGAAGAATTTGATAAAACAATTCCAGTTAAACCCCCTAAGGTGAATAAAAATACAAATCCTATTGCCCATAAACAAGATGGGCTGAAAGTTAATTTAGATCCATATTTAGTTGCCAATCATCTAAATACTTTAATACCTGTAGGTACAGTAATAATTATTGTAGCTGAAGTGAAATATGCTCGTGTATCAACATCTATTCCTACGGTAGATAACTGGGCTTATGTTCTCGTCGACAGCGAGATCATCATGGACGGGATGCGCAGATGCACAGGAGAGAGGGAATTGGGCAAATCGCCTGAAGTGATTTCGGGAAGCCATTATGGTCGGGCCGGGAATCGAGCCCGAGTCCTCCCGAATGCGAGTCCATTGAGTTACCACTGCACCACCTCACTTGATCGTACGCGATATTGTAAGTAGGTTATTATTTCGTTTTAACGTAATCGTAATTTTTTTTTCTCGATGAAATGTCGTTACCACCAGAAGAATTAAAAAAAAAAAAAAATTACATAAAATTTTGCAAACAGTTGTTGATTTTAACAGCGATAAAAATTGTTGTTGGCGCTAGTTGCGATATCCAGGTAGTCAGCAGCGCGACGACTAGAGGACGACTAGAGGAGGCGCGCGACGACTAGAGGGGGCAATTAAATCGCGTCACATGATCCAACACCGCTCGTGGCCCTGCGAAAACTAATTACCGGTTAATTTGACCGTGACACCGCGTTCGCAGCGCCGAGAATCACTCGCAATTACCCCGATATTGCTTCCGTCACACAGCGAAGCCATTCGTCGACACGGGGTTTGTTGGCACGGCAAAACAAATTTCTGTTACGGCTTCAATTCCCTCGCCCGTTCCTTGAAGTGAAGTCGTGGTTAGTTTGGAGTTCGCTTGAAGTTCGCGCGGACTACGGGACTGAATCGCGCGAGAAAAGTTACACGAATCACAACCCACGTCCCAAGGGCATTTACACGCTGTTCACGATATACTGAGCATTTCTGAAAGCCCTCCACGAGGTCATATTTCTCATTTTTTTTATTGTTTAGAAAACCCATTCTGACCCAGTGTACACAATTGCGCACATTACGCATGTGTAGGTAATTTTTGGTCATTACTGCACACTGCAAAGCTCAATGACCAACGAACATACCTGTGGGTAAATTATTCGCAAACCATCTGACTGGTCTAAGACATAATTGGTTCATATTACCGTGCAGCCCAACATACTGCCTACAGCTCATTGGCTGTGTCAACGAAACAAGTGTTGTGTCGATTTAAAGTACAGCACGCGTCATAAAATGCAATGTCTGCAACACCTGAAACCGCAAATTAAGGTGGGTCTGAAAAGGTTAATGTCAAATCATTATAGTTTTCAAAATATAACACTCGAATTCCGACACAAGAGTGTTATAGGCAGGTTCAAAAAGTTGCATTAGAGTCAAAGCGCGGCATACTGCAATTGTGTTACAAACTACGAAAGGCACAAAAACACTTTTTCCTCTACAGTTTATGGTTTAAACTATTTATAAAATTAATGTTAACTGTTTCGCTTGAATGAACAAAAATTCTATATTTCCAACAAAATTCAGAGTGCTAATACTCGCTCTCCTGTTTATAAATCGCATTCATACTGAATCAGTAAGTTCTGCACACCATACAGATTGCATTAAATGCAATTAGATTGAAAAAAAATAAATAAATACGTGCAAAGCCTAGTACGCTGCAGAATTCGGGAAATTCAGACTTTTGAGTGTTATATTTTGAAAACTATAATAATTTGGCAACCAAAAACTGTATTAAGGGGACAATTTACGAAAGCTCTTTCAGATAACCAAATTAAAAAAAAAAAGTGAAATATGACCTTAACATCTTTTGTATGCACATCTTATATCCCTCCGCCATGTGCGAAACTAAAGCCGTGTCCGAAATGGCCAATTCCTTATTTTGTAATTTGTAATTTCGTAAGTTTCAATTCGTTCGTTGTCGGTATTAACTTGTTTATCGCTCGCGGCAACGCATTTTTACATTAATAACGAACATTTTTAAAAATCTAAATTCAAGGCTTAAAATTGACGTAATATTCCTGCAACCATCATTGGAATTCCGTGAATATGTTAATAAATATGAATAAAATAATAATCTCTGCAATAATGACTTTTAAAAAGAAAAATTGTTGCGAAATATATGCATAAACAAAGCACAACATTTACTTGCTTTTTGAAACATATATAACGTATTTTATGAACAATTATTTGTTTTAAAAAACTTTTTAATTACGACTTCACGCATATGTGTTGAATGTCAAAACCAACATGGCGCTGATTTTGTCATGATGTATTTTTGCTTACATCCGCTAGATACCAAATACGAAATACCAAATTACCAAATACGTCACAATTTTTGTCTACAAAATCAGGTCACGTGATCATTTCGCTAACGAAATCTGCCATTTCGGACACGGCTTAACATTCCCATTGACCTAGTCACTTAATTCATGCGCCGGTCAAGTGAAACTGTTGAAATTATTAGAACAGTAAATATTTTACAAACATACTAATTTTTATGCTTGCACGCATTAAAAAAAGGAAAGGAAAAAATTAACGCCGATAGTCACAAATATTAACCTGATAAGTTTAATTCAAATCAAAGAAGTCAAACTACTTTCCACCCACAGGGCTCATGCCAGTCAGTATGCCTGTTAAAATAATAATAATAATAATAATAATAATATATGCAGTTAAAGAGGAGTGACATTTCTCGAATACTGATTTGAAAAATTCTCGATTTGCTGTGAACGGCCCATACTTTATGCAGACCTCACACTGTCTCAGTAGTTTACGTATTTCACAGTTGTATCACTGGAATTCGTTCACGGGCAACAAAACGATTCCAAAACAAATTTTGGGGGAAGAAAAACCTTGCCTGTTGTTGGAGTACACTGAGAAAAAAAAAAGAACAAAATATTTGTTTGTATAGGGCGAAATATATATTTGGTTTGCTCTAACAAACTATATTGTTGAGCAAACAAAATTTGAAAAGCAACAAAATTACTTTTGTTCGTCTAACAAAATATATGTTTGAATAAACAAATTCTCTGTGTTCGTCAAAAAAAAAATAAATTTAGACTGTCAACTAAATATTTTGTTGAATCAACTGTATATATTTGTTTGGCCACTCATTTGACTGCCTTCGTTAGAAAATACAGCTCGAGAGTTTGTTTGTATTTTTTGTGACAATTATGATAGTAACCGTGTTTGTTAGTGCATGTATTGGTGCTTAATAATCGTATGAACACATTAATAAAACAATGCAACAAGAAACTGACAAGTAAAGCTGTAAAACTGGAAATATTTGTTTGCACTCGTCGTCCAACATTTCAGTATATATATTTAAAAGCTTTCCCCGCAGAACCAATTGTCACGTTAGCTGAGATAACTAAGGCGTGATCTACGTTCGAATGTAGGTCGATCGTGTAAAGTTTTTTAAACTAGGCCCAAACTGTTTAATGTGCGTGTAGCCAAACCAAGCTTTAGTTGCACCATTAAAAATCTTACAGTTTGGGGGCAACAAAATGAGAACGGCAAAATAATTTGGTCTCAGTAACAAAATATCTCACTACCCCTATACGAACAAATGATTTGGTTACACCAAACAAATCTTGTTTGATTCAACAAAACCTTTTCCTCACTGTGTGTCTCTAGTGAAATCATCCTGCGTGGAAAAAAAGGCAAATACGTTACCATTACGAATGCCATAAAATTAATGGCACTGTGCTACACCCGTAATAAACATGCGCCGTTATAAATAAAAATCCCGAGAAAGTAAGGTAAATTACTGGTACAAATTATCCACAAATGCTCATAAATTACAGACGCTTTCCGTGAATTCATAAAACTTCTTCATAAATTTGCTGCTGCGTTTCTGTGTATTTCCGGATTTTAAAAAGAGACCCCAGAAAAAAAATAGCCATGAGGTTGTCTACCAGTGCATAAATAATACATTTAAAGAATTCAAAAACATTCTGTTAAGGGAAGGATTTTGTACAATAATCAACAGGAGCATGGTTCGCGAATTTCATAGTTCTGCTACCACAGCCTGGTATCAAAATGAGTGTTAACATGCTACTGAAGGAATGAGAAGCTTGAAACTTTTTTTTTTTTTCAGTTGATAGTAGACTTACGATTGAAATATTGAACTGTTGCTAACTATTGCAGGTGACTCGTGCTAGTATATTATTATTTTTTTTTCAAAATAATAGTTTTAAGGCTCTCGCCTTACCTGAAGCTGTTTTCTGATTTCGAGGACGAGAAGCGCTAGAGCAATAAGGGCGAAACTGCCACGCGCATCAAGTACCCATCGCCGCTACGCACAGAGGATATGAACTGCCGTGCAGTGTTATAGTTGGGGGTAGTGAAATTTCGCGGAAATATTTGAAGACAAGTTATATTTCAAAACAGTGTAGGTTAGTTTACCTATCTTGATAGACTGGATTACT
This sequence comes from Dryococelus australis, assembly GCA_029891345.1. NCBI lineage: Eukaryota > Metazoa > Arthropoda > Insecta > Phasmatodea > Phasmatidae > Dryococelus > Dryococelus australis. The sequence continues at coordinate 25,867,165 of CM057006.1, read as the reverse complement.
TCTGTGACACGTGTGAACTGTCTGCACACGAATCACGTAGGAGCCGTGCCGATGTTGCCGTATTCTGAGTGGCCTGGTCAAATATGAAAACGCCTTCACAAGCAGACAGCAGCCAATGGCAATAGAAAAAACTGCTGTTTGGTGTGTATAGTATTGAAGTCTACCATGCACTACCATTCGCGAAAAATCACTACCTCTAGTTATCGCCTTGCTGCGTGTGCATACAGAACTTTCAGACTTTCAACGGTGACCCTATCATCTTATTGGTGGAAATTCTGCGGCCAGGCGCAATGCGCGGCACTTGAATAGTTTCGCATGTATCTGAAGCGTGTATCTCTTGTGATACGTAGGGACACCCGAATGTTCGCAACAAGATTTGACGACGAGTTGTACTTCATGACACTTTAGCTCAGATCCAATTTCTTGATCGGCTGATCCGGGTGTTACGCGTGATGAGGTGCGTGCTAGCGAATCACAGAAGCGCTTTGAAAAGGCAGTTTTGTCATTGTTGGCGTGTGCTCTGACATGGTGTTTGTAATGTGCGAGACACCATGAAAGCACTGAACAGCCCTCGACTGAAGTGTGTATCTTCGTATTGGGCACACGTTTAATAGTTTGGTGGATAAAGGCTGTTCACGATAAAGTGAGCACTTTTGAAATCAACCTTTAAAAAAAGTCACCGCCCCTGCCTGTATATATTTAAACGAGCACACTGAGTTACATTACACCCAGTAAAGTTGGCAACGATGGGTGGAAAATAGTTCTATAACTTAACGTCGAATAAAAATTGTTACGTAACCATTTGTGAAAACTTAAACTATTTCTTTCTGTTTCTGTGTTTTTTTTTGCATCGACGTATTAAAATGAGCAGATCTGTGAAATATTTACTTTTATAATAATTTCACAGTTTCGCTCGACCGACGCGTGAATTAGGCGATGAGGCCCATGTCAATGTTAATTTTACATAAGGCGGAAGAATACACAACGTGCACACAATTAGATCTTAAGCAGGGCTTTCAAAGCAGCTCATTTTACCGTGAACAGTCTATAAATGTATGCTTCGAACGCTGCATATTTTTTAGACAAATTTTAAGGAGAACTTTTATAATAACGAAACTCAGATTTTTTTTTTTACATTTTGTTTTTATAAACTTTTGCATAATAAAATTTTATAATTTTAAAGCAATTATCTTTTTTTTTTTTTTTACATGTGCGATGATTTTGTGATTTATATACGTTTATTATTTGAAACACATTCAACATATTCTTATCCTAAATCTATAGTGCCAAATAGGTAGGAATATTAAGTCGCGACGATATTTTAATTGCCGAAGGAACGAAATTTTTTAATTATAGCGGCAAAGAACGCTTTGGGTAACTTCGACTCCATAAAATTATATGACATAGTTAAAATTATGTTATTGATTTTATTTTTCGGGATTTTGCGAACTGCGAGAGTTTTTCAAGAACTCTTAAATAAATTATTTCCAGGGAGAACCAGATGTGTCCAAGATTAGATCGCTACACTGGGAAAGAAAAAAAAAAAAAAAAAAAAAAAACTTTTTTCACTGAGAAATTCTTTGTAATCTTACAAATGCTTGTAGCGTTGCAAAGATTTCTCTTGTAAAACTACTCGTTTGAAAAACTACAAAGGGCGTGTTTGTAATATACCTTAAGAAATGTTTGTACTATAGTGACCCGTTTCCACGAGCTCCAGCGACATCGCGGACACTCAACCACGTAAAACAATATTTAGCTGTTTGTGCAAACACTATGGGTGATGAAAAGCGTAACTGCGTGCAAGAAGAAACTAACTGCAAGTTTGAATAACGTAAAACACTCAAAACAACTCAAATAATCACAATAAAACAACAATTTCAGTCAAATGCGACCGTATAATTCATTAACTGTTAATGTTTCCTAGCTACACAGAACACTTAAATCGGCTCTCAATACCTCGTTGTCAAGAGTCGTCCAAATCTCTTAACTCAACAACAGAACTCTCAATATAAAAGTACCTTATCTTGTTAGCCAAATAACTTCATTAATATTTTGTAGGTACTTGCAGCTATATTTGCTGTAAAAATATGTTTTAAGCTCGTAAATCAAGTTTATCTTGTGGTTAAGAGTGTCCGATAATCTACGATAATCCCCGTCGTGGCAAAGTATATATATATTTTTTTCATAAATTATATACTTCTCGAAATATATATATATTTTTTAGTTATTCTCTGTTATTAATTTATCACATTTGTTTTCTAGCTGAAAAAAAAGTCGTTTTATGTACACTTGTCAAAAATGTCAACTGTAATACTAGGCTACCATTTCTAATGATGTTACGAATAAATATCTTGCATATTTTAAAAGAACTCCCTTTGTATATTTATAAACGCATCGAGGTCACATCTTGCAGTGAGTATTAATTGCGACGGTGATGGTTTATGGAGGGGGAAGGGAGGGGGAGGGAGACATAAACATACTTCGCATGTGTCCTGTTTCTTCCGAACTTTAAGCTGGCACGATATAGTTTTAATACAGCAATCTGTTCAGAAAAGATACAGCATTGAAGTTATAGTTTAAAGCACTGTTTCACAGAAGAATAAATAAGAGTCGTATTCAGAGGCTGTTTTTTTGAATGGGTGACGATATATATTGACTTTAATTTCTGTCCTAAAGAAAATTTATTGCATTGAAATATTCCGTTGTATTTGTTATTAATTAGAATAGGCACGACTGGTTGCAATGAGAACAACGTGAAAAGCGAGGACGCTGCTTGAACTCTACCCGCCATGAGAAGAGGGAAAACGAATGTAAGGGGTGAAATATCGTGAGCGGATGGTAGGGGGGGGGGGTTCCCCATTGGGGGGAGGGGAGGGGAGGGGGTTCCGTCGTCGTTTCGGAGTGTCTTCTTCAGCAGTCGTACCTGCCGTCCTGGGAGGAATCAGCCGAATGTGTGCTGTGCTGACCTGTCACCCAGATCTGAATTCTAAACGAGTGCCGACGTACGGGAAGGGAAACTAAAGGTTGATAGGAGAAATTGGGAGGGGGTTGGAAAATGGCGGTGTACGCTGCAAAAAAAAATATATATTCCGTGCTCTTAAAAAATATATTTGGAAAATTATTTTGACAAAAATAATTTTCCCTAGTCCTACGAAACGTTTCCAAGTAAAAAATAAACCGCAGTCGGTTGGTGCGCCACCGATCTGGGGTGCGGGAGGCTCTGGGTTCGAATCCCGGGTAAGGCATGGGCGTTACTTTGAGTTAGGTTATAAGTTAGTCTGTAAACCGTCCCCTGCTAAGCTTTCAGGCATAAAACCGGGAAGACAATAAAAAGCCATTTACAATACAATACAATAGATCGCAATACACACACACACACACACACACACACACACACACACACATATATATGTGTGTGTGTATATATATATATATTATATATATATATATATATATATATATATATATATATATATATATATATATATATATATATATATATATATATATATATATATATATATATATATATATGCTGTTCACGGTAAAATGAGCACTTTTGAAAGTCCTGCTTAAGGGCTACGTGTATGCACGTTGTGTAATCTTCCGCCTTATGTAAAATTAACATTGACACTGCATTCATCGCATTATTCATGCGTCGATCAAGCGAAACTTTGAATTTACTAAAAAAGTAAACACTTCACATATATGCTTTTTTTACAGTTCGATACATTAAAAAAAAGTACAAAGCGAAATAAATTATTTAAGTTTTAAAAAATGGTTACCTAACGCTTTCAATTTTACGTTTAGATGTGGAAATATTTTCTATCCATCGTTACCAACTTTAACTGGGCGTATGTCACCAAGTGAATTTTACGTTTAGACGTGGAAATATTTTCTATCCATTGTTACCAACTTTAACTGGGCGTATGTCACCAAGTGAATTTTTTCCTAAGGTTGATTTTTAAAGTGCTCACATTATCTTGAACATCTGTTATCTGTATGAAGCCCATTTGCAATGCATTAACACTTTTTGAATAAAAACCATTTTGGAAAATCACCCCATGTATGACATATCTGGTTGTTTCTTAAGTGTGCTATATTCTATAACCATATCAGTGGATTACATTTTATTTATAGTTAATACCAATAAAAACGTAGAGATAGTTGGTAATAATTTCCTTTGTGCTCTCGGAAACGACCTGAGAAATAAATAAGACACAAAAAGTCTTTCGAATTATTGTAACAATAACGTACCACACTGCTGGCACAGAGACTCGAACCAGCTCCATTTTTTTTTTTAAATTACAAATTAATATCTCTTAGCTCACGACCTATTTGCTGTACAACAGGTCGATATATACCGTAATCAAGAAGAAAATGTCACGTCGCGGGAAAAAAAAATGAGGTTGGCGGTTTAGAAAACTACTGCACTCCAAAGTGACTCTAAACGTGTACAGGCGAATTCTACACGTTGAAACTGTATGATAGCAGAATATATTACGTCCGCTATATTACATACGTTTAAGTCGTGGCAACATTGAGTGGCTTTACACACGAACAAAATATTATTGTTGTCTATTCGAATGGTTACAACAGGTAAGGATGAATGCCGCATGATCACATCAGCTTATTTTTCCGTCGGAAGGTGAGGTAAAATCACGTTTGAAATAACTTTGTAAATTAACATTTCCCCCTTCTATTCCAATTTAGTGATATTCTTTCGCAACACATAATAACTAAGGAAATCAACTTGTTTTAAGTAAAATGATTGTCATAGAGTGTAATAGTTGGTTTTATATGACTTCACTTTTAAGGTAATTACTGTTCAGTAGAAATATTTATCTAGGTATATTACAAATACGACATTTTTGATGTTGCAAAATATATATATTACAAGGGATATTATTATACTCTTACAATGGTTGAAAGATGTACAAACTAATTCATAGCTAAATGTACCTATATTACTTTTGACGTGAATACATTTTTAAAATCAGACCGACACATCGGGTACTAGGACAGAAAGGACGATGCAGCGTTTGAAGGACGATCTATTCCGACATCTAACTTCACAACCAATAACAACATTGAAATAATTATTGTCTCGTTCGATCGGGCAAGACGACTATGGCGGGAGTCGGCTACGGGCAGTCGCGAATTGAGGGTGGGGACGAGTGGCGACTGGTGGCAATTTCTGGATCTTGGGCGAAATAATCTCTGGTCACTACATCTCGTGGCTGCGATGTGCTGTCGCGCTGATTTTCGTGACAAACGCCTCATAGAGAACTACGAAATCCGTGTTATTATTATTATGGAATCACGATAAACTCCACAGTGCTGTATATACTTGAGCTGGCGTCGGTTCTTCGTTGACTGCTGCATGGATGTGTGGGTCACTTCTCGCATGATTGGACTACGCAATTTACTGGCTCGGAGTTACCTAGGACGTGTAATATAAAGGATGGTCCAATCACGCACTTATTGCAAATGTACGTGTGTTTGAAGTAGGGAATTTTGCACGTCTCTACGTCCACGGCTAAAACACTGGAAGAACTCCGCAGATAGAATCAAACAGGACATTTCTCTAATGGCATTTTTTTGGAAGCGACAACTAAACTTTAGTGCCAGCAGAAAGAATGTTCTTAATACTTTACAATCCATATCGTTAGCAAAAAACCATCTAAATATCGTTCAAAGTTATTCTGTTGTGGAAAGCCATCTTTCCTGTAGCAGGAACAGTGTTTTCTGTAGCAGGAACTATGCAGATAGTTGTGAACTCAATCTTAGAATATTCTGTTGAAATTATCTCTCTCTTTTTTTTTTTTTTAAGTTTACAGAAAAAACATGGCAGCTATAACAGTGCCGTGGATTGTGGGAGGTATCCTACTATTCTGTTACGATTACAGAACTGGTATTGTAGAGTTAACGAACAAGTATCGTAATTACGACAGTGTCGCGGATTGTAAGCGGTACCCTCTGATTTTCTCAAAAGATTGCATAACTAGAATTGTTGCGTTAAGTATGGTAGTTAAAAGAGTGTCACGGACTGTTTAAGGACGCCCTCTAATTGTTTTAAATATTATAGTACTGGTCGAATTGACAATACAGAAGACTAATAGGAAAATTTTGCTATTCTAAAGTAATATTTATTTAGTGGAGGCTGATGGCAAATCTGTGAGGGCCTTTAAAGTGTTGACAGACACTGCCATGTTAGGCGTTAAATGTAATAATAGCAACAAGGGTGCTGGTATGTCCTATTTGTTAAAAAAAAAAAAAGTATATCACTTACGCAAACAGGACATAAAATATAAATAACTAACGCTATATATTAATTGGTACTACACATTATCTGACATGAAAGTAAAACTTGTTTACACAAACGTTACACGTTAAAACATTTTAATACCAGATGACACCCAATGTTGTATAATATAAATATATATATAATATAACGGAAAAAATATTTTATTAAATATACAAGCTAACTCATGTGTGAATTCGTCGGGTTGGAAGTCGTCTTGAGACACGTTACGTGACAGGCTTAAAAAAAACTATGTAAAATAAATACATTAAAAAATCTGTAATATAATAGCCTAGCAGCCTAAGGCGTCCGTCTATCAACACAAGGACCGGCAGTTCGAGAATACCTGCTTTCACAAGGACTTCTTCAAGTTCTGGAAAATAAGTACAGATAGCAGCGCACCCTATGAGCGTGCGAGGGAATGACAATGGACCTCACGAGATGGCTAGGGCTACCATGCCGCTCAGTAAAAGAGGAGATAGTTAGGTTTACCAAATTCACTCTTTTGCTGGGGCCGCTATGCCGCCCAGTTAAGACAGCGGGACAGATAGTTAGCACTACCATATGTCTCTGCAGCGGCATCAGAGTAGAGAATACCACAATGAACTGTAGTCAGAACCCTACACGTTTGTAATCGCAACATTATATTCTGTAGAAAATAATGACGTCACTGATTTGTGACGCACTGACGTTTTACAATATGTTCTGTTGGCGTTACCATATATCTGTAACAATATTCGTAGGGTAGCCACGACCAAACAGACTGTTGTCCCTATTTTAACATTCTTGGAGGGTAACGGCTACAGAATTATGGTTCGTACAAAAATACTTATCTTTCAGTGAAGATAAGTTTCGTTATTTTCGTTCCATTACCATATCACAAAGAAAAAAAAAATTGCTCTCTAACCCTTGGCTTTATCTGTTATGCATATATTTTTCGTTCTCGTGTCATATTTCCGGTTCCAGAGGTATTATTTAATACTTTTGATTATAGAAACTTTACAGTTTGCTAATCGTTTAATACTTTTGTACCTTATTTTCACCGTGTGTTATTTCCTGCTTGCAAAAAGGCAGGAACTTATTGACAAAATGTAAATGTATTCCTGTTTTTCTACAACAAACAGATCACACGCATTAAAAAATACGCACAAAACTATTAAACCACTTAAAAAATGTAAGTTTTCTATAAACGTGCATTGTCGTTAATTACTATTTATCCGAAATTATGGCGCGAAAAAGGAAAATTTCAGCAAAAGAGCCTACGGTCGTGTGTGTGTCCAACACTGCAATTCCCTGAACTTTTTTTTTTATGGCGTAGGACGAGATCCGGAGAGTAAATGGGAATTGAGGGGAAAGTGCTGTGTTGTCAGGTGAAGGTCTGGGTTGGAATGGGCTGCGGGCGACGAGTGATCGTGAGGATGAGCGAAGGAAGAGAGGAAGAAAGGAGGGAACGATAGTTCAGACAGAGCGACGCGCCAGGGCGACGAATGAATCCATCCATCCATTCTTTTGGACACCTGCGCTCGGAGGAATGGTTCGGGATCCTTTACGTTAATGGATCCGCACCCAAGGGCGCACACTCGCAGCTCCTCGTTCTCTGGATGCGAGCTCGAGAACTCTTCCGAACGACGCGCGGTGGGCCGGATCACGATCACGATCATGCGAAACAATAAAATAAACCTATCGATTCTATTATGAGCTCAGAATTATCAAATGTCGTTTCCCTCACGCTTGAAAAGTCGGGACGTAATTCAGAACTTGAGAATTCTAAGTAACTCCAGAGAGTCCTCGATTTCCGCTGTACGTTATACGCACGATTGAAACGTTTTGCAGTCGTGGTTAATATAAATTAAAGTCTGGTTGTATTTTTGTAACATGCCTTAAAATATATTCTAAATGCTGGAATATGGCAGTTTTACCAGCATTGCCAGATCATTTACAGCCTTTGAAAATTGTGACGTGGCCTGAGAAGCCATGATAAATGTTCCCAAGGCAAAAATTTCGGTACCTACAGCACAAAAACCTTTTAAAGGTTCAAATGAATTAATTCAGGATCTTGACTACTAACGAAGTGTTTTAAATACTTGGAAGAAAAATAAACCTTTGTTATATTTGATTAAATATTGTTTATAGATTTCTTATATCTTGAGCTTTGCCAGCCATTTCCGCTAATATGTTTGGAATTCAATAAGAAAAGTAATTTTTATCTGGGGATGTGATTTTTTTAATGTCATAATGAAGTATTCTATTGGCAGGAAAAAAAAATTAAAGAAGAGTGATTTTGGAGACATGTGGCAGAGTTTCTCAGGTCACATCATATATAATAAATTTTAACCAAAATTTTTTAAATGTAAAAACGTGACTTAGAAGAGTTGTCTGGTACTCAATATAGCTGATACCTAGAACTGAGTCACAGAGTTTTAACCTGCTACTTTGTATCTGGTACCAACTTGCATCAGGTAATGAGTACTCTGCCAAACTATCAAATATATTTAGTATCAGGTTAACATTCACTAATGTGCCGCGTCTGCTGTTCCATGTAACACTATTACATATTTTAATTGTGTTTCAAATGTGCGGTTAAGTTAAAATATAATTTCTTGGTATATATTAAGTGACTACGCAGTTAAGTGTTTTCGTTTTTTTTTTTTTAAAGGGGGATCATTTATAACTTAGTTTTCGATTAAACAATTTACATATAGCAAGTTCACTATCCTCTATAAAATTTTTTCGCACAAATGAAGTCTTTTTTTCCTGCTCTTGCTCTTATCCATACTTAATTTCACTGTAACTGATACCACACATTATAATAATTCGAAATACGTATTTCATAACGCCCGTACTTGGTAACACGCGTGCCTGATAAAGTGTACCTGACAGCATGCACGGAATTCCTCTATCTGTAACATATACTAAAGAAGAGGTAGACCGCTTATTCGTCTTCTGCGCATGTACCCAACATTGACCTACCCCAAAGAAACACAACTGTCAAGTCACATGGTCAGCAGTGATGAACGTGTTTGTTTACATCTTAATTTTTAGATGACTGGCACTATTTTACTAACAAAATACTTTTACCAGTTTTAATTTAATCATTCTGCATTACACACAGGTTAGAGGAAGTGTACATTCATCTCAAAGCATTTGTTTAAATTCAGTTTTATAACCTAAAATCCAAACCATGCCGTTTCCGCTAGACGTGTTGGCATAAAAGCAGATCAATGTTGGGACACGGAGACTGGTTGTGCGCAGCCAGCGAGATCGATCTACCTCATCTTTAGTCTATGATCTGATACAGAAAGTATCAGATACTTCGTATCAGATAACAATTTTGTAGCAGTATCAGTTTACAACAGGTGTAGAGAACAGCTGTAACTTCCCATCCTTAGGCTACATATTTCCATTCATGCCTAAAGTGTTGGCTACCTCGACCTAGCGCTTTAAAGTGATCAAAATAATTAAAGCTGGGCAACTCATGAAATTCGCCTGTTAGTAATGCACACCAACCGAGCAGTAGATTTCCTCTGTGGGACCCCCTCCCCGCCCCCCTCAAAAGCCAAAGGGGTTAGTTCTGGACCTGCCAGTAAATTATTACTAAGCAATTAAAGACAATACAATTTATGTTTTTCAGACAGACTGAATTTTTTATTTGAACATTCCAGTTGGCGACTGTTCGAAAGACAAGGTAATCAGCGAGTGGATTTTTTCTTACGGGGATATCTTAAGTAGAATGATATAGCCGACTTTGGACCAAGGGGAAAGGGACTGGAGCTCGGAGCTGTTCATGCTATGTTATTCCAGCATCCAGCGGCCATCATGTCTGCCATGTTGGATGTCAGTTATTTAAGTTCTCGGCTATAGGGTCAAGGTCATGGGTCAAGGTCGCTTGGATTCAATATGGTTGTTAGGTGGATATAATATGGTGGCTGATCAGCTCCAGTCCCATATCCCCTCCAAGCTGAAACATTCGAAACTTTAATTTTCTATAAAATGAAAAGAAAGATGATATTGTTAAAATAATTCCTAATGTTTTTTGTTAATTTTTGGAAGTTTTACAAGAATTTAGCGGACATGGCGTTTGAGTGATGTTAAAATATGGCAGCTGATCGGCTCCAGATCCCCGTACCCTCTGAGCACAAGCATTCAAAATTTTGATTTCATAAGTTATTAACTAAATTCTTTAGTAAATAGTTAATTATTTATTATTAATTTTTTTATTTTTTGAAATTATTTTGGAATTTTTTTGGGATTTTGTTTGGGATTTTTTGGACGTTCAATGACAACAATTAGCGGGATCAAGGTCAAAGGTCAATATCACCAACATTCAACATGGCGGACAAGATGGCCTCCGGGGGACCAGAATGACAGATGATGAACACCTTCGATCACCGGTCCCCTGTCCCTTCGGCCCAAAGTCGGCTATGTCATTCTGTTACCCTAGGACTTTCACAAGTAACCGAGAAATATATTTTAACTGAATAAATACATTGTAGTTACCTACGCACGATAAGTTTTATTTAATGTTTTAGAGTAAATGGAAGAAATCCAATCCTACATGCCCCATGTTTCAAAATAGTTTTTATTTGTGGCTGGATATCGGTGATTACTTTGAAAGAGAAAATAAGAAAGAAACCCAACGAAAAAATATGGAGTGTTAAGCAAACGAATTAATTAAAAAAAATCATACAATGCTCATCAGACATTGTACCTACTTTAGAAGCAACAAGCAGTTTATGTAACTGTTTGAGAAGAAAAGTCAGATGAGCAGGAGCAGCAAGTTGGAAGCTGTTGACCAGTAGCAACCCAACAGAAATTTATAATAATAATTTAAAATTATAGTACGTTTTCTTACGTCTACATACCGTAATGCTAGTCAAGAAAAAATTTTCGCAAAAAAATAAAATGTTTGGATTCAAACGAAGAATTTTATCAAGACCCTAATTCGAAACCTGTGTTCCAATACCAAGAGTCGTGCAAAGGTGGGCCTACATGTGTTTAAAGTATAAGCCATTGCTATATAATAACGTGAATTCTGCAGTACTCTTCCAAAGATATATTAAAGTATAAATATCTTATTTTTATGGGTAAATTATGTATCGGTAACGGACGTTGGTATATGGGGGGGGGGGGGGGGGCGTTGCCATTCGCCTCTGTGTTTCCTAAAGTTAAACCTTTAGGTTTTTTAATTTTTTAATTCCGTCACTGCTCTGTATCCAACTCGATTCACCTAGGGGCCGCGGTGGCATAGCGGTTAGCTCGCTCACCCCCTACCAAGGCGATCCGGGCACCATTCCCTCTCGGATCACCGGGTTTTCGCATTTGGGAATCGTGTCGGAACATGCCGTTGGTCGGCGGGATTTCTCGGGGATCTGCCGTTTCCCCCACCCCTTCATTGCGGCGCTGCTCCATGATCACCTCAATCGCCTTCATCAGCTCTGAAAACCTCGCTGTTAAGAGCCGGCAACTTCTCTTCAGTCACTCACTCGCTGCACCTACATAAACTCTAAATATCACTTACTGTTTCGCCTTTAATGACTGATGATATTATTATTGTCATTGCACACACAGCACTGTGTTTAAGACAGTAGGTGAATGGGACGTTCCTGCACGGAGGCCGAACGTGTGTGTCTTGTACCTGCAGTAGTTTGAACAGCGAAAGCGGAAGGGCTTAGCGATCAAAGTGGCCGGGTCTCCGGTGAGCCTGGTAATAGGTTTTCAATACTTCGACAGCTTTGAAGCCCTCCCGGAGGCTAAAAGCTAAGCAAACTTTGCTACCATTCTCCACGCTCTTTCTCCGTCTATTCTCCTTTTGGCTGGCGTGGCTGCGTGCCGAAAATACAACACTCCGTCTCTCTCTCTCTCTCTCGCTCGCTCTCTAGCCAAGACCACACAACAAAACACGAGTGAAGGCGGGAGCACGCGCTATGACGCGGAATTCCAAGCGATCCTCTTGCTAGCTGCAAGTCGCGACCACAGAGATCTCGTCGGGCGCCGCTGTACCGATTCCACACACACTTCTAACCCGCCCCGGCCGAGCATTGCTCCAGAAACATTGCAGTCCTCCCGCGAGACGGCCCTGGTTGCGTAGGACACCACAGAACCGATTCCACACTTCGAAACCCACCCTGTGTGTAGACTGTCCAAGCAACATTGCAACCTAAATGCGAGATCGCCCTGGTTGCGTCGTCAACATTGAACCATTTCTACACTTCAACCCCCCTCCCCTACCAATCACCAATAGCCTGGTCCAGAAACATTGCAATCCTAGTGCGAGACGGCTCTGGCTGCGTCGGGCAACACTGAACCGATTACACACTTCGACACCCGCCCCATCAGCAGCCTGCTCCAGAACATTGCAGTCCTAACGCGAGACTGCCCTTGTTGCATCGGGCAACATTGAACCGATTCCACAATTCTAAACCACTCCGTTCGTAGTCTAATCCAGAAATATTGCAGTCATCACAAAAGATGGCCCTGGTGGCTGTGTGTTCCGCTGAACCGCTTCCAAAATTATTAACCCGCCCCGTGCATAGTCTGCTTGACAAACATTGCAGTCTTCATGCTAGACGGCCCTGGATGCTTCGTGAGTCTTTGTACCGATTCCACACTTCGAAACCCAACCTGCCTGTAGCCTGCTCCAGAAACATTGCAGTCCTCACATGTGACGGCCATGGTTTCGTCGGGCCCCTTTTAACTGATGCCGCACTTCGAAACCTACCCCGTCCGTAGCCTGTTCCAGAAACATTGCAATCCTCAAGCGAGATAGTGCTGGTTGCGTCCTGAAACACTCAAAAGATTTCACACTTCTAAACCAGCCCTGTCTGCAGCCTGCGCTATAAAAAATTCCAGTCTTCACGCGAGATTGCCGTGGTTGCTTCAGGCACCGCTGAACCGATTCCACAATTCTAAACCCGCCCCATTCGTAGTCTGCTACAGAAGCATTGCAGTCCTTACTCGAGACGGTCCTGGATGCTTCGGGCACCGCTTAAATTATTCCACAATTCGAAAACTTCCCCGTCCGTAGTCTGCTCCAGAAACATTGCAGTCCTCATGCGTGATGGCCCCGAATGCTTTGGATAAGCTAAACTGATTCCACGATTCGAAACCCGCCCTGTCCGTAGTCTGCTCCAGAAACATTGCCGTCTCCATGCGAGACGGCCCTGGTTGCTTCGGGCGCCGCTGAACCGATTCTACACATCGAAACCCGCCCCGTGCTTAGTCTGCTCGAGAAACATTGCAGTCATCACGCTATACGGCCCCTGTTTGCATCTTGCGCAATTGAACTGATTCCACACTATGAACCCACCCCGTCCGTAGCTTGCTCCAGAAACACTGCAGTTCTCACGTGAGATGTCTCTGGTTGCTTCGGGCGCCACAGAATATATTCCACACCTGTCCACCGATTCGTTCCACGCCGCATCTTTTCGCCAATCGGCAATGACGAAACGAGAGACAACCAGGATAATTTCCTTTAGTATTTTTTAAAATAAATATTTGATGCCGACTACCCATTAGTAAATAAAAATAAACTTAACACTGCCTAGAATATAAGTGGAAAAATATATACGTACTATCTCTATGTAGAGACCTAAAGCATTCTTGGATTCATTTTGGGGCAAGCTTGAATTCAAAACACGTGTGTTTATATAACTTTAGCCATTGGTCCACACGGTTTTCGACACCTGGAGAATGCTGGCCCAATCGTCGCCTACCACTGTGACAGCAGACAACGAATGCAAAGTTTAGCTCGGTTATATTTGTACATAAGACTTTAGAGTCTAGCCTGCAGGTCACTGAACTCGCGAATTTTTCAGGTCTCTAACTATTTGTCAAATATTAAAATGACCAAAGCTCATGCGGTTAACTCATATGATAAATCGAAATTTCGTATGAAATGTAAAGAAGTGACAAATATGAGCAAGTGTTCGGTAATCTATGTAATAGAAATATCTCTGACCAATGGTAATCATAACCCTCATAAACGGCAATGTTACAATAGTTCTGCCAATAGCACGATAAAAACTGTGGGAACACTTATACTGTTTATGTAAGCCAAATGCTCTGATATGTTTTAAATATGGAGAGGTTTTGTTTTGTGTGCATAGCTCAGTCCCGTTCCCGTATTTCAACTCTATTTTTACGGAATAATTTCCTATAATGTACGGAAATTTCCAATATTACAAGACGGCCACGTTTGTTATTAGATTGTTAGTTAGGTAAGGCTTACTTAAATTCAGATTCCAACGTTTGGTATGTCGATTCCCTGTTTCCACTCAGAAACGTCTGGCCCGGTCTGCTTCACAGCGAGAATACACACCACTCAAGGATGCACAATATCCTGCATCGCTGACACATCGCGCAATTCGTGTCCTGATTGTCGACCGACGCGACCACATCCTTGTTGTTTCGAATAACATCGGTTGAAGCGATAGGGATCCGGATTGTAGTAATGTGATATCCCCTGGCAGGTTTACATCTCGCGTGCAAGGACTGGAATGGACATACTGTTGAAACCAGGCGTCTAAAACATGTTTCAAGTGTTTTGAAAAGGTATATTATACGACTTTAAGTCATTGTATCACTGGGAATTTGATTTTAAAAAATGCCTAATCAAACTGACGCCACCTTTAGAGTGAGTGAAACGATTTGAACTGCTATTAACAAAGAGGTATCGAGAGCCGATGATGGCGAAGTGAGGTGAGTATGGAGCAGCACCGGAATGAAAGGGTGGGAGAAACGGGAGATCCCGAGAAAACCCGCCGAATAGCTGCATCGTCCGGCATGATTTCCACTTGCGGAAATCCGGAGTGAACTGGCCGGGGAGTGAACCCAGGCGAGCAGGCTAACCGCTCACCCGCCGTGGCCCGGAACCACATCTCGAAATTATAAGCATATCAATGAGAATTTTAATCTTGAAAACTTTGTGCGAATAAAATTCCAAAAAGTTGTTTAAAAATGGTTTATATAAAATTAAATATTTGTTCGATATCATATGCATGAGAAACAGCTATTCGCTTGAAATATGTAAGTTTGTTTGCTCTTGACTAGGGTTTGGCTTCTGGTTAATTTCACTTACAATTGTAAAGTAAGACTAAAAATAAACATATAAATGTGAACTCAAAAGTTCACATTTATTTGTGCTCTTTTGGTGAATTCAACTGTTATATTTAGCTGTATCAAAACGTTTTAAATGTTTGCAACTTTGAAAATTATATTACAAAAGATATCAATTTTAAACTTCGTTGACTCTTGATTTGTTTACCGTACTGCATTGCCACTTGTGTTGCACTTTCATAACACTGTGTATTATACTGTATCAAATTTACTCAAAATATATCAAATTTTTTACCCTTTATTGTTACTGAGATTAACATTCAACACTTGCTTTCAACCAAAACCATATCGAGAGTTAAACTGGTACAGAATCAACACAAAAGCTTCAGAAGAAACTCACAATAACGTGAAACATACAATAAACCGATAGCCTTCCAAAACATTAGCAAACAAATGGATACGGGAAAGGGAATATGTACTATCTACCAAAAAGTAATTGGGCACCAGCGAAAATAGGTAATTCAGTACGTCAGTTGACTTGTGTTTCACGGCCTTCGGTGTAGGACCGCTGGTGTTTGTCCGAGGTAGCATGAACACAGAGGCCTATTGTAACAGTTTGGATAATGAAATACTCCCAATATCGTGGCGTTTTTAAGGAATGGACCCTTGTTACTTCCAGGATGACAACGCCAGGTGCCATGTTTCAAGGGCTGCTATGCAGTGGTACGCCGACAACAATGTTCGCCGATTGGACTGGCCCGCCCAGAGCCCCGGCCTGGACCCTATAGAACATTTCTGGGACGAATTGGATCCCCGGGTGAGGGCTCGTCAGGCGCGGCCAAAATCCATTGCTCCCCTCGTGGAATGGTTGCACAAGAGGAATGGCGACGAATCCCCGTAGATGTCCTGCAAACACTCGTAGAGAGCATGCCAGACAGGGAGGCTGCTGTTATAGCCGCCAGAGGTGGCCCGACGAATATCTAACGGGGTGACAGCCTCCGAGAAAACATTGTGGACAGGTGCCCAATTACCTTTTGGTTGATAGTGTATATAAAGTCACGTTACTTTAGCTCCGACGACACAGAATCAGAGACCCACGATCTTCAGAAAAAGGCAGATCGGAACGATCCGATCAGTGACGTACGTGCATTTAAGTACATAGACTGCAATATCACACTCACTAACTGCCAGCCAGGAAGCTGTTATTGCACGCTGCTAAATGAAGTTGATGGAAGAAACATCTAGAGTTGTATCGCTTGCACTCGAATCCTACACTCTAAATTTGAGTCTGCGAGAATTTCACTGTTTCAATGAATCAAACCTATCTGACTGATTCATCAGTAACTTCAGTGAATTTAACTGATGGACCAAAGAAAAAAATGCCAGAGTTCCTTAACTTAATGATACGGTGGCATTTTCCACTGATTCATTAGTAATTTTTTTCACTGTTTACTCCGTGGTTTATTTTTGACTGATGGATCAGTTAAACAACGTGTTAAAATTACCGCCAAACAACATTTAAAAATAGCCGTTAAACAAAGTGCACCTATTAAATGAAATAGCACCGTATAAATTAATAAAACCAATAAAAAAAAGTTTCTAAAATGTTTTTCGTCATTCAAAACTCCTTCTTATGAGGTAATAGGAACACACAAACTTTCATTCCGTTTTTACGTCTTCCATTTCGTTTTCATGTAATCGTCACATTCCTAACGGTAACAATTAAACCAAAAACGAAAACTAAGAAAATACAATTTAAATCGTCAGGATTTCACGGCAAAAGAATAAGACATATGTTTGAGTAAGGTAATGGCTTAGAGCAGAAAGGTGTGAGAGTTCAATCCCGGCCACCTCCATGATTTTCTTTTACTTGATTAAATTTCGGTAAATTGCTCAATATAAATGTAAACTATCGTAAATGCGATTATTTCACGTAATTATTTGGATACGATCAATAAAAACTATATTTAATTCGCCACTCTAGTCGGCCGTCACTTATTCATCAGTGAAATAATATCACGTCACTAATTCAATCAGTGAAAATTTTTTCACTGAAACAATCAGTGGTTTTCCACTGATTCTAAGTAGATCCATTTTCACTGATTGAATTTCACTGCGAATCAGTGGTTTCCCGCTGATTCGAATTCTGAGTGCCCCTGGAGCTATTTTCGGCGTTTGTTGCCAAGAAGCCCTGTAGTATCCACACAGGAGATCATCACATCAGAGTTCCAATTTGAGTCCATGCTTTGATAAGGAAGACACAAGTACGGAGCCATGTTCCAACAGCATTCATTACGCCGTACGTCTGCATAATACATACAACCACACAACTTGTTCTGAGGCCTCCGCCTCTTACAGAACACGTCTATCCTCCAGACCTGCACATCACACACTGCTCTGCCATCGCCCTCCTCTTTCGGTTGAGACCAGTACCTCCCAATTCCAGCTCGGGTGAGAGCTCAGATTAAACAATTCACATAGTTCGTTTCCTTATTGGGATGCACTCTTACACTCGTGACCTTCTTGACGTCACTGCACGAGTCATGGGACTCCTCCGTCACGTGATCTGAGCTGTACTCATGTACTCAACAATAATAAAATAGTACACCCTTTTAGTAAAGTCTCAAATGTGTACAGGAAGTGTATAAAGTTTATATCTTTCCATAATTTAGCATATTAAAACTAACACATTCTACAAAGTACTGTTATGTAACAATAATCATGGGTAAATAACATAGCACAATATTACAGTGACTTAATGCATAATTGAGTATAAAGATTGGGGGCTATAACAGCCCGAGAACGATAAGGGAAAATGTGTCAATCGCATCAAGAATGCCATCGCCACAAAGCGCAACGCTCTGAACTGACGTGCAGCGTTCTCGTCTTGTTGCCTGTACACTGTCAATTTATTCAGAAACGACCGTAAACTCTCCGTAAAATTACGGACACGTTGATTTTCAGAAACGGACATTCCGTAAATTTTAAGGAACCTCTCCGTTAATTTCCAAGTTAGTTTTCTGTACTTTCAGTTTAAAATAAAAAAACAGATAATGAAAATGTCTTTAATCTTCGTAATTTGGGTGTTCTACAGTGTATAAAAATGATATTAAAAAAGTTAAAATACTTTGTATTTAAGCGAGGCTTGAATCCAAGTAAAAAAATTACCAGTTCCCAACCCTAACCATCCACCTACAACTCTCACGGATTATTATGGTATAACTTATACAAAAATTCAGTTTCTATTAAATTTAGTGTAGTTTTAGTGTTGCCAAATGTTACGGACGCCTGGTGCTATTTTCTAATGTTTGAAATAATAGGTCATAGTCGGGTGGATAACCTTAACTGCCGCAGAAACGATAATTTTCTTGTTACAGTGACGAAGAAAGCTTCGTGTAGAATCGGCATTGTTCGTCCCCGTAACTCGAAGCCAAAGGGAATACGGAGACTTTCCGTATTTTGTATTTATGGACTTAACTCCGTTTTTCGTTATTACGGATCACCTTTCCGTATATGCACTGTACATTTCCGCAAAAACATTCCGTAAGTATACGAAAATTTTTAACAGTGTACTCACGGTAGATTCAGCGGTGACCCTATCATTTTATATGGGTGGAAAGTCTTGGGCAAGATTCTGTGCAGGGCCTTCGAGTAATTTGGTATGTCTCTGACTCGTATATTTGGAGATACAGCGCTTTCAAAAACAGTTTTTAGCTATCCCAGGATGCAACCACGTACTCCCGCAATTACGAAAAAAAAAAGGGGGGGGGGGGGGAACTGAGCCAAAATTCTATCAAGAAGTCTGGCGAAGTTTCCTTGCCACACTCGGAGACGTAGCAGTAGTACCAATCCCCCTTTTTTTTCTTCCTGTTTGAGTCCTAGAACTTGCTTATGGAAACTCCCTGCAATTTTTTATGGAGTACCTGGTTGGCTCAACCTCTACCTCCTGCCTATGGACCCAAAACCTAGTTATTAAGGGGCCTAGAATTATTTAAGTGGAAGATGGTCCCCTTCCTGGTGTTATGATTAAATATAATGAAAAAAAAAAAAAAAAAAAAAAAAAAAAAAAAAAAAAAAAAAAAAAAGCAAAACTAGTGTAGTGCCTAGTATTAATTTTTATTTTTATTTTTTCTTATTTGAATTTTATTTGATTTTTAATTAGTTTTCATGTTTGTAATTAGTATTTTATATCCCTGTCTTAATCTAGATCTTGTAATATTTTACCCTTAAACCTACCCCTTTCTGGGTTATATATGCGCCCAGGCGAGACTTCCTTACTTGACTCTAAAGGCAGTTGTTACCAACCTAACCTTAAGGGTTGGATCTGCCTGTAGTTTATGTATTTATTAAGTTTTAAATAATGAACTGATACAAATGAAAAATGCAATACAATTTACGCTAAAATATACACTAGAATACATGATAAAATATGCTCGTGTTGTACTGACAGGGTGACACTTCCGCCCGCCACACAGGCCACGCACGTAGACATCATCCGCTGGCAGAAGTCACTTCCATCTCTTTTAGTTTCAGGTTGTACTGGGAAACCAGAGGGAGTGATCCCATAGCGCCACTTCTCTCACCATGGCGATGCTTGCATCACCCTGGCTGAAGACAGCACCACTTGAATACTCCCAAATACAGCACCCTCTCTCTACTAGTCTTTCATCTATACTAATAAAGCACGAGCTCCAACCTCTGTCTCCTGTAGCATTTCTGTATAATGTATGAATAATTTTGAATTATCTCCTGTCGACAGGGTTTTTTTTACGTTGTCTCTGACGGTTTTTCCCTAGTCGCTTCCTAAAACTATGGGTACACTCAGGGAGGTAGTCATGGCCCCCCTCCCCGGCCATGGCTGCCCAATCCTTCTCTGCCGCGATGCATGTCTCTTTGGCATGATTTACTTTCCCTGTTGGCGTAAGGGATTAGGCCTGAGACGCAATGAGATCCCGCCATACCCACCGGGCTTTCACTTAACACCTAGTTGTAGGATAGCTAGAAATAGAAGAAGAAAAATACCCGCCAGCCCAAGCCACCCGTGCGGAAACAGCCAAATTTCTCTTCTCAAATCAAAGCAAGCCCAATCGCCCAGAAATTTCCAGATATAGCGGAGATCCTGGAATCGCAATTTAAGTTGTTAGTCATCTGGGACAGATCGCACACGAGGGCAAGACGAAAAATGTCCAGCTCTCGTGGGTTTAAAGTGATCTGAAATGGGTGTTAATAATGTACGCTCTCAACAGGTTTAGTCTGAAATTAGTGTTCTTTTCGTTTATCAGGACATTGGACGCAAGGTTAATAGTTCAGTAAATAAACGTTTATTTGAATCACATTACAACGTACTTAAAGTCCAAGGTATTCGGAAGCCTTGACATTTTCTTGTGGAGCAAAAAAATGTATATATATATATATAATTATGTTATTTTTCATTCCTAGTATTTCCTATGACTAAGAGACCTGCAAATTTCGCGTTATCTTTAGGTGACAGGATAAAATCCATTGCTTTGTACACAATCAGAGGTTTTATTGGCCGCTAACCTTTAAGTGATCTTACCTAACTGCTTAATTTCGTTAAAGATGATTGGCCAGTTCGCCGTTGAAGTTACATTCACTGGCTGAAGAGACTCGCGAAGCGTGCGAGACATACTAGACATAACTTAGGGTTCTTAGAGTTCTGCCTGTCGATAATTAATAACGCGGATTTTCGCAGGTCTCTACCTACTACTAGGGAGCTGAAAAAAATTCGCGAGTTCAGTGACCTGCAGGCTCGACTCTACAGTCTTACGTACAAATAGGTCGATATCAGCTGCGCATTGGTTGTCTGCAGTCACAGTGGAAGGCGACGACTGGGCCACTGTTCTCCAGGTGTCGAACACCGTGTGGACCAATAGCTAGAATTACACAAACATGCGTGTTTTGAACTCTAGCTTGTCTTAAAATGAATCCCTGAATCCTTCAGCTCTTTACCTATTACATATAAGACCAATTATGCTCACAATATTACAATGTTCGGCATAATTGCATATGAAAACAATAATTCGTTCTTGATAAATACAATCACATCTACAAATTATAAAAGAAAATTAAAATAAAAAACGACACCTTTAAGCAAACACATATATCATACTGTTACTAAGCGTAGGAAAGTTTAAACGGTCAAAATCGCTATTCTACTCAATCCGGAGTTCTATTCAGTTAATTGTAGGTACTCTATGGAAAAGTCGCATGGGAAAAATTTCTGGTTTTAAAAAATTCAGTCAAGTACTCGGTGCATGTGCAGATAAGGGGAAGAAATATAAATAACTATGGCGTTAACAGTTTTCGAACTATACAGTTTAATTGGCTTTGTTTATTAAAAATGTTTATTTTATAAGGTATGGTGATTGAGTAACAGTAATATCAACAGATTTTCTTGTTTTTTTTTTTCTACCATTTGGAACATACGGAAATGAATTATCATCTTCTGTGAATGTCTACAGAAACGATTAAATAAGAAGTCAAACGTTAATCGTCTATGGAATATAACTGAATAACGTTCTATGATCTGTAAGTCGCATTGTCAAATCTGTGCCTGCGATACTTATTTTCTGAACAAAATTGAATATCTTTATGTAATTTATGTAGATTTGTGGATATTCCAAGTCAACTTCTAATATATATGATTGGTCTGATTCATCCTTTATATTCGATTTATATATGTCAAAAATATAAATTAAATTTTGGATAATTTAACTATTGAATACCAATATATTGAATATACCGAGACATTGCTAATTCGAAATTATTTATCTGACACGCAAGTATGGTAAAAATTATGTAAATCCAAGATGACGTGTATCTTTCCATTGTTACAAACACTTTGGACTCGCTCTGAAATAGTAATTGTTTCAGTGTGCCAAATATTTCTGTTTGCGTGGCGTTTGTTTCAGCGAAACAATTTTTTTTTGTACAACCATGGCTCAGTTTCTCAATATTACTTAAATTCGTTCACAAAACCAAATAATTTGCTTAAAATAACTTTTTGTGCCAAAGAAATATTCTGTTGTTCAAGTATATGAAACAAATATTTAATGTAAGCAAAATTATCATTACCATTTGTCAAAATAATCATATGTTTACACTGAGGGAACAGCCAACAAAATGTTTATTTCTATAAGGCCAAAAATATATTCAGTAGCTTCAACTAAATAATTGTTTCCTAAATATGTAGTAGATAGCAAGCGTTTTATCCTTCTGTTAATATAAAAGAATTTTTTTTTGGTTAAGATAATAGTTTTTTTATATTTTATTTATAAATTACAATGTTTCATTAATAATCAGTACGACTAGAATCAGTGAGAACATAGGTGTGTTGGTAATGCCTAGTAAGAAATAGATCTCATGCAAATTGTTACTAAAGCGAGAATGCGCACGAATTCGGTGCGTTGTCCTTTTGGTGTGATTTTCTAGACTTGGGCAAGCTTTGTTTGCATTAGGAGGAGGAATATGCTGAAAGTAGATCTTAAGCAGGGCTCCAAAAAGTAGGAATAAACTGTGTACTGACTATATATAGTGAATTGTGGTCCATTTGTACGCGTGGAAGCCGATTTCATCGTTGAATAAATCCGTGAAGAACATTTCGGCCACTGGCTACACTGTAAAAAAAAATAATGGGAAAATTGCCTGACAAGTGTAAGGTAATATTTGTGAACTTGTGGGGGAAAAAACAGTTTCCTTTGCGGGTAAGGTAAAATTACCGCACTCTGGAGTAAATTTCACGAACATGGTAGTGGCAAATCCCACACGAGGATGGGAAAATTACCTTACGACGCGCGTGGAAGAAACAACCCTTTAACACGCTAATATTCGCGGTTGCAGTGGAGCTGTCGTCGTGGTGTAATGGATAGCGCACATCGACCCATCGTGATAGAGAGCCATGGTTTCGCGCCCATCCACCAGCAAGCCGCGACGATCTCAGCGCGAAGCTTCGGTTACTATTCGTCAGCGGAGATAAGTAGTATTAAAGTTGACAGTATTAAAACTCCGGACTGTTTTTAAATATGATTTCATTATGCACATATGGTCCATTTCCCCGTACTCGTGTGGGATCTCCCTCCACTTTTGTTTGTTATGTAAATTTACTCTACATTTAAGGTGTGATTTTACTTCACATGTCGAGTTAATAAAAATTCCTTTACATGAAAGTGAATATTACATAAATTTTTTTTACAGTGTAAAATATTTTACCATCCTTCCCTTTCGAAACGCAGCTAAATATGATACCTGTTTTTTTTTTTTTTTTTTTTAACGCATGCTCTGGGCATGTTTTCTGATCGCTGTTTTGTGATGCGAACTGAACAGTTTATAAAGCACTCGTGGCGGTATTAAAACTGACGTTTCGAGCGCTCTTCAGACGATAAGCTGTGAAAGCTTCCCCAGCATACTCGCATAAATATTGCTGCAACGAGCGTCGGAAAATGCAAGTCGTTGCACTCAACTGGACAAACACCGATATTTATGGACGTAGGAGTAGCGAAACACACATTTCGTTTTTGCAAGCACTTGCCGCTGTATTTCGATGCGTGCTGGCAAAATATCGCCCTCAGCGGCGATCGCAGTCGCTTTTCGCGTAAACGAAAAAAAAAAAAAAAATACAAGTTCTTGTAACATTCCGCAAAAAAAAAAAAATTAAGCAAACAGATTGGTTTAAATTAAGTGGTGCCCTGTGTTTCATGACTATTATAGGCTGTTCGCGGTAAAATGATCACTTTTGAAAGCCCTGCGTAAGATCTACTTGTAAACACGTCGTGTATTCTTCCGCCTTATGTAAAATTAACATTACTATGGGCCTCATCCCTTTATTCATGCGCCAGTCAAATGAAAATGTGTACTTATTAAGAAATTACAAATTTGTCAATTTTTACACTTCGATGCATAAAAAAAAAAAAAAAAAAACAGAAAGTGAAAGAAATAATATTAAGTGATCGCAAATGGTTACTTAACACTTTTTATTCGACGTTTAAATAACGAGCTACTTTTGATCCATCGTTACCAACTTCACTGGGCGAATGTCACTCAGCGCGCCATTAAAATGTATGCGTGCAGGGGCAGTCACATTATTCTAAGGTTCATTTCTAAAATGATCACCTTATCGTGAACAGCTTTTGCGTGTAATGACATCCTATTTTCAAGTGCTCAGAAGTGAAGCGTTATAATTTTATATAATATTTGACGTAAAATGCTGATAAAATTACATCGCTAATAGTTTTCATAATTTGTGAATTATGTTCGAGTCTAGCGCAAACTCTGAGCGTTAAAAAGGAGTTTTAGTTTTTAGATTTATGTGTGTAGAGGTGGTATAATAATAACTTAATATCATTAGAAAAATTTTCCTTGTGACGTTAATGAATGTGATTGCTTGTAAAATCCCTTTCGTGTGATCGGGAACTTAAAGTGACCGCACAGCCAACTTGTCATGCGGTTGGCTGGCAGTCATCCAAAAGTGAACCCGCCGCAGTTCAGTCACAGAGTACGTGAGAATACAGAGGTCAAATAGAGGTGTGTGTCGCGAACTCCAGACTCACACGCCAGCAAAATGGCATCACCGGCCAGCGATATGGCGAATTGCCGTTCCCCAACCAACAACAGGGTAGCGTTCCGAAACTTTACCCCTAGAGTAGAGTAAAGTAAAGGCTTTTCACGATAAGGTGAGCACTTTTGTAAAATTCCACTGTCACTACCTGCGTTTTTTTTTTTTTTAACAAGCACACGTAGTGGCAAACGCCCAGTAAAGTTGGTAACGATGGAGGGAAATTAGTTCCATGTCTCAACGTTGAATTAAAAGTGTTCGGTAAACATTAAATCAGTATTACAGTGATTTGTTATTTTTTTAATTTTATTTAATGCGTACAAGAGTATGGATTGGAAATTTTTTTAAATATTTACTTTGGTAATAATTTTACAGTTTCCTCTTACCGACGCATGGATAAAGTGACCAGGTCCACGGCAATGTTGATTGTACATATGGCGGAAGGATACACAATGTGCTTGAAAGTATATCTTTAGCAGGGCGTTCAAAAGTGTTCATTACCGTGAACAACCTATAATAGAGGGTAACAGCTAATGAAAGAAAGAGTAAACGTGGTTTGGGAACGAGCATTATGTAAATAGCATGCTGTAAATTCCTAAATATTTTTATCCCTTCCCCAAAATTATTTCGTTTCCAAAAATATAGTGATATACATAATCCGATTTAATCATAAACGTTTTGTCTGAAAATGCAACCTTTGTACAAATTAACTTTTAAATAAAAATGCAAATTTTGTCAATCACCATTTGTAATTTTCCTTGGTGTCTGTAACCAGAATGTCATACATTTCCTTTCAGTTCGTTTAATTCTTCTAAACTTCCCGCTATTTCCAGTTTACCTGAAATAGTACGTGTGAAATGTTTACTCTGCATTTTTTGGGATACTACTAAGAGCGACTAAAAAAATTTACTCTAAGTCTTTTGGGACGCCAAAGAGAAAAATTTACTGCCAGAGTAACTTTCGGGACGCCGCTCCGGAGACTAACATACCAGACGACTGCCCAACCAATGAGAAAGTTTCCATAACGTCCAGTAGCCAATCAGACCCACAGTCAGTTTCCGCAGCTTCGTGCGGCCAATGGACGACTGATTTCGCTTATGCATAAAAGTAACAGCGAAGCAATTTCGCTTCGGTTATACTTAACAATTCTCTTGTAAAGCCAGAGTCTCCGGAGAGCGGCTTCGAGAAATATCCCGGCTATAAAACAGGAATACTGAGGGGTACAGATCTTCCTGCTGAACTGAGCAAAGTCTTCTCATTACTGGATAGTGTTTATTACCAGAAAATACGTACCTACCTCGAAGACTTGAAACCACGTCCCTTACGTCACGCTGGATTCGCTAACTTGTTAGCGAAAACAGCCTAACTTTCATGAGAAAATTGGGTTTGGATGTGTCGGGGACACGGCCATTTGTTTTGCGTGAATGCGTCTACGTTGACGCGCTCGGACGCCTTCATGTTTATTTTACGTTCCCGGCACCGCTTCACTCGATCACAATGGGGTTTTATGGGTGTCACTAGATCGCTTTCGGGCTAATCTTTCCAACCGTATACGAGTGCTGTATTCAGACTTGTCATTTTGACGAGTATTGGCTGAAATTGTGTTAAGTTGTCTTAATTGTTTATATTAAACGCATACAGTTTCACCATAAACACGCCACACAAATGTTTTAATACACGCAATCGATTTATGTTGATGATAACTGTCGAGTGAAACCTAAACGAGCGTCGTAGCTTCTCCTAGTCAAAAGTTAGACTACACTATGAGGAAGTTATGAGACGCGGCGAAACGAACAAAATTGCGCCCCCCCCCCCACCTTTTTTTTTTAACCCCTCGCCACGCGCTATGTTTTGCAGTCCTCACTCAACGTAAAATATTCTTTGATCCTTTGGCAATCGAGTAGTGGTATAATTGAAATTCGAATGTAGACGATACTTTCGGAGGTGCAATGCTAAACTGTATCCCTCCGATTTTGTTATCATCGGATTGTCTGGATTGCCTCCCCCTATGGTCTCAAATTTAATGACGTACTCAAGTCAATAGTGGTTCTGCATCGCGTAATCGCTCGTGCCATTTGAAAGGGAGCAGGACGCTAAACTGCTAGACAGTAACTAGAGGTGTGAGGATTTTCCAAAAAAAAATGTTAGTGCGTCTATGTACACGTTTGGCTGCCAACTGAACAAGAAGCTATTTCTCCAGTTTACTAGGCCAATGGCAACTGTGTCACCAGAGCAATGAGCTCTGGCGTTTCGCCTGCCATGTACTACATAAGTAAGCAAGTGAAGTAATCCAACCATTAAAGTGAGTCTCAGCTCAAGTGTTCTGAAATATTAAGTAATCATTGTATTTTTTCCCCCTGAAAATCTGGCCCCCTTTATAACGGTACACGATATCATCTCCAGCAAACGGCAAACGAAAATCTCAGTTTTCATCATCACAGTGAACGTGTTTCGAATTTCCTGGAACGAACTCCCAGGACTTGTAAATGGGACTGAGAAGATCAAGTTTTGAGTAGAAACCCATGTCCCAAAACGTACTGTGCTGGAACAAAAGAATACTAGTTGAGGTTTTCTAGTCTGCCGCTTCTGCTGGATAAAGGATCATTACTGATGTGGATTTTAGTTCCAATTTAGACATGTTTGGTTAATTTACTGAATTTTTTTCCACTGTAGGTTTTATAGTCTCAGTATTTTGTTCGTCATTGCATCATGGTTGACTTAAAAGAGCTATTCAAAGTAGTGCAAACCTCCTTCGTTCCAAATAATTGTACATTTAAACAATTTCCCATTACGCTCACTCACTTGTATTTCTTGTACCCCCAGTCGTAATTCCAGCAAAGTGGTCATTCATTTGCTTGCTTGTTTGAAAAATGTTGTTTATTATAAAATGAACAATGAGTACACAGATATACAACAAAATAGGAACATAAAACAAAACCAGCGCGGAAATACGCCCTTCTGCACAATAGGGATAATAAAGGAACAACGGGAAACGGAAACAAACGAAAAAAGGGCAGGTGGGGAACATAACCAAAACCCCAAATGTGGAAAAGAATTGGAAAAAACTACTGGAAAAACGGAACACAACGACGGAGTCAAACAAGAATAAAGAAAAAGAAAATACAGTGAATGTAATAGGACCTCACAGAGCCAACGATACGGGAAAGGAAAAACAAATCGCAAATGGGACTAGAGGGCAGATGGCCCTAACCTTAACACGCGGTATACAATGAGCATAGTTGGGAAGCAACCTTTTGTGAAAGGGGAAGGAGTGGTTGTAACATGGCAACGAATGCCTGGAGGTGTTGGAGGATGGATGTGAAGATAGACTTCAGACACATTCATTCATTTGAATTTTCATGGGTTTCGCAAATACGACTCACCAGTAGTGCCTAAAGGGCAAAGTGGAGTGTAGATAAATCTTGCCTTCGTGAACGCCATACAAATGTGCCATATCGGAAATTCGGTTTTCCCCTCAAAATTTCGTCGACACGACATCGAATTAGCAAGTTCTAAATTCGAAGGTTCGCGATCGCATCGAATCAAGTTTCTTCATGGATATTCAATGGCAATTATTCCGAGAACTCCTTAGAGTTTCTTGCAGGAAGGTCACGTGTATACTTTGGACGGCGTATAGGAAGGCGAGACCCAAACTAATGAACGCCGATTGCCGAATCATTCCCGGAAACCATGGGAATGCGGGAGATAAGGCTATCGTCGGCCCGAACATGTGTGTTTTGGAAGCCTGCGAGTCTAGTTTTATCTTTAAAGAGAATGCACCATGAAAAATTGGGCACTTCCACAGGGTAGAGTGTGACCTCGTCAAATTCAGGCTAGCGGTGGCACTTGTTGACATGAATGGTTTTAGATGGCGTCACACAATGAGAGATACACTCTTGATAAAAACTTCGGGCACTGTCGGGATGGACTGGTTAAAAATTTC
This sequence comes from Dryococelus australis, assembly GCA_029891345.1. Taxonomy (NCBI): domain Eukaryota; kingdom Metazoa; phylum Arthropoda; class Insecta; order Phasmatodea; family Phasmatidae; genus Dryococelus; species Dryococelus australis. The sequence continues at coordinate 25,838,293 of CM057006.1, read as the reverse complement.
TTCAGCCTATTCATCGGAGACACAGTAGCAAGTGACAGACAGCTAGAAAGAGGAAGCACTTGATTGGTGAACAGCGGGGATCTCCCTTTTCCCGCACCCTTGCATTCTGCCGCTGCTCCATTCTCACCATATTTCACCCTCCTCGGCTCTCAAGACCTCAATGTTAAGAGCCGATCAAATTCTCTCAATTCAAATCAACTCGGAACTGTAGTCAAAGTCCACTAATCATATAATACGCCGTATGGAAGACGCTGGCAGCATCGGAAACTTAGCCTCGTTGGGTACAGTGCCGCTCATGTGTAAACTTCCGTGCAACATGCGCACGATCACGCACTCTGGGATATGGCTGTTCGAAATATCGATATATCGATTATTATCGATATGAAAAATAACTTATCGAACTATACGCAACTTGGAAAAATATCGGTAAATCGATGTATCGGTATTATCGAAGTTTTAGTTATCATAGATTATTTCGGTATTATCGATTGTTTCGGTATTACCGATTATTTTGGTATTATAGATTATTTCTCTATTATTGATTATTTCGGTAAACCGAAAAAACTGTTTGGATAATATCGACATTAAATTTTTATGATATCGAACAGTCCTACTCTGGGAGTGAATAGTTCAAGTCTCGACCCAAAATGCCCTTTTGCTGACCTGTGACCTCGTTGCCCTGCCGTCTTGTTAGGGTCCTGGGAAAAAATCGGGATTGGCTCAATTCCTGCCGGTGCCGGGAGTGCAATATCAGAACTTCGAAGAGGAAGGGTGGTGTTGGAGTATGGGGGAGGGAGTGACGTCGGGAGAAGGGACTGACTCTCTAAGAACTGGCAGGTTTCGGGTCGCGGATATCGTAGTTGTTATGTCGCCCGCTCTCCCGAGACCCAGTGAACAATAACTGCACAAGTTTGTACAGCCTGTTCAAGGTAAACTGAGAACTTTTGAAAGCCCTGCTTCAGCGAGCGGGGTAAAGGCTGCTCGCGATGAAGTGAGCACTTTTAATATCAACCTTAGAAAAATTCACTAATCCTATCTGCATATATTTTAACCGGCGTACTGAGTGGCATGCGCCCAGTAAAGTTGGTAACGATGGAGGGAAAGTTACTTCATATCTCAACGTCAAATAAAAAGTGTAAGGCAACTAAATTATTTCTTTCGGTTCATATTTTGTTAATTTATCGAAATGTAAAGCTGAGCAGTTTTGTGAAATATATATTTTTCTAACAATTCCAAAGCTAACCGACGTATAAATAAATTGGCGATGCCCATGATAATGTTAATTTTATACGTATGACGGAAGAATACACAGCGTGCATAAAAATAGATCTTAAGGAGGGCTTTCAAAAGTGCTCAGTTTACCCTTAACAGTCTATATATAAATTAATGATGAACACAAGGGCCCTTGTCACCAAAAAATTCCTTATTTTATATTTGCATGAAATACTATTTTCTCGCATGAAAAAATTTTTAGACGTAATACTTTTTGCATAATGGCAATTCATAATCACAATTTTAGTGTTTTTGGGCAGTACAAATAATAAAAAAATCTGACTATTTTACCGAAGCGAGATAATTAGAGTCAAAATAAAATACCACGAATTACTTCAAGATATACTTAAAATCACGCTATAAAAGGTTTTCATTTTTTTTTTTTAAGTTTCTAAATATAATAATATTTTTGCAAATTTTTGTTTTGTAACAGTCAATGATTTTTATAAAATATATTTTGCTAAATATACCTTAAAATCAATCAAGTCATTAGTTTTAACTCGCTGTCGTTAAGTTTTTCTATAAACGTTTCCGTTAATTAAACTTGCACGTTCTATAAACACTAAAATTACGATTTTGACGTGCCATTGTGCAAAAACTATGCTGGACAGTATAGAGTACAAATTAAAAATAATGAATTTTTTAAATAACCAGCGCCTAGATTGAAGTTTAAAGGTTTCTAGTAGCCAACATAGAAAAAGCGAAAAAGGGAAATCTTACTTGAGTCCCTGAGTTCTTTTGAGGTTTCAGGGGAACATCTTACGCTGCACTAAACACGTGTTTATATTTACGGCGTAACAAATAAATCAGAAAATAATACATCACGGTGGTAGCATTTTTTTTGTCCACGAAATGAGCAAAAAAATGTAATCTACTATTGCCGTTCTCATTTTTTGCTAAGTCCACTTGCAAATATCTGTATGTAGATTATTATTAATTTAATTTATTAATTAATTTAGATTTAACCAAAGCTAGGTAAATTTGTGTTAACACAAGTATAAAACGATTGTTATATATCACGTATTTAGGAAAGAATCAAACACGTAAAACGTATGGTGATTTTTCAAGTGTTTGATTTAAAAATTTTGAAAAATCGTGAATAGAAAACACATGAGAAATAATCTTTGCATTTAATTTCCGATTATTACTTTGTAAAAATACAAAAAAATAATAATAATAAAAATAGTGGAGGTTTTGAGCTCGGTGCCTGGCGCAAAAGCATTAAATAGCCGCCCAGTTTTAGCTGATCAATGTTTTTCCCCTGAGTTCAAAGGGAATTAGAAAGGGCGTTTTTTTTTTTCTCCTGAAGTGAATTCAACTTCACGCGAGCGTGTGAACTACCATGGACGTAAAACGATCCGCGATCAACAAAGAAAGCAGTTGATTAATTTCGGTCTCGGTACCAAATTCGAATCGTGCTTGGGGGGGGGGGGGGGGGGGGGGGTTAAAAAAAAAATGGCGTTTCAGTTTCGGAATGGCAACATGTTTTCTCGCGGCAACGTGGTGCGCCAAAAAAAAACCTCCCCCAATGGCGATACGACGCTCACTGCGCCACCCCCGACTCGTAATCACATTAAGAGACGCTCGCTCTAGGCTCTCCGACTGGCTAATCACGTTATGATGTCACAAGTGCCGGTGAACGAGAAAGAGAGAGAGAGAGAGAGTGTGAGAAAGTGAGAGAGAAACTAACCAAATAGCAGACGGCTGCACTCATTACAGGCAGGAAATTAACACGCGGATTTTCCGGATTAAAACATGGGGGGGGGGGGGGGGGCTTGGCTGGTTGGCTCGCTGCATCCTATCTCTGCCCTCGCAAAGATGCTTAATTTAATTATGGCCTGATAAACAGAACACTTAGAGAAATATTTACCGAAACGTTATTTTTGTTGTTGTTTTTGGGTTTGGAGGGTCGCGCTTCCCGCTATCTGCGAAAACTGGAGGGAGACAGCGCTTGCCTCGTGCTGATAAATTTTCGCTTTCACTCCGATGACAAGGACAACTTTGTTTTAGAATTAAATTGGAATATTGTAATTTGTTTTTAAAACTTATCGTTAGTGTTTATATTTATCAAGCCCGTTCTAATTAATTAAAGACTTATTATATCTTTACTGCGGTAAAGGAATGATTGGTCTGGCAGCTGTTCTGTACGATTCCCTTTCTAGAAGTTGTACGTTTTTTCCCGGATGACTCCAGTAAACCTAAATTAAGTTACTTATATATATATGCAAATATATTTATTTAATTGAGCATAACACACGTGCGAGAGTAAACGCTACTGAGAGTATCTGGTTCAGAATTAAAGACCTCATTCCAGGATTCTGTTATGAAAATCGCGATACGGGGAATTACAATCAGTGACCGTTCACATGGAGCGGAAACGAAGAGAGAGAGAGAGAGAGAGAGAGAGAGAGAGAGAGAGAGAGAGAGAGAGAGAGAGAGAGAGAATTAAAACATATTCTGAAAAATAAAACAACACCAAGTCCTGCAGCGAAAAGAGTATAGGAGACATTAAAGAAAAAAAAAATGAATATGCACAACATGAAACTACACGAGTGGACAGCACTTATTCTCACTTGATGTTAAAAATGAAGAGTCAAAATGAAGTCGTGGTGTCGGGTGGTTAACAAATACTTCTTACACTATGTTGTATTAGGACGTGTGCTGCCTCTTTGTAAAACTTTTGTTTCTTTTTTTGGGGGAGGGGGGTCGCTGTGGTGAAGTGGTTAGAGTGCTCGCCTTCCACCAAGGCCAACCGGGTTCGATTTCCGCGGGGGCCGGTCCCGGATCTTCGCATGTGGGAATCGTGTAGGACGATGCCACCGGTTAGTGGGTTTTCTCGGGGATCTGTCGTTTCCCCGCCGTTGCAATCCGGCGCTGCTCCATACTGACCTCGCTTCACCCTCGTCGACTTTCGAGGACCCGTTGTTTATAGACTAAAGATGAGGTAGCCCAAACCTCGCTGGCTGCGTACAACCAGTCTCCGTGTCCCAACATCGAACTGCTTTTTCCACCAATACGACTAGCAAGACACCGCGTGGATTAGATCTGAGATTTGGATACTGTATAGTAGACAAGAGCTTTGAGTTTTATATTTTCCGTTACTAATATGTAATGCAGTTCGATTAAATTCAAATTGGTAAACGTATTTTATTTATAAAATAGTGATGGTCAATTCATCATTTAAAAATGAAGATATATAAACAATCACGTTCATCATAATTGACCATGTGACTTTGACAGCTGTGTTGCTTTGGGGTAGGTCAATGTTTGGTACATGCGCAGAAGACGAATGATCGGTCTACCTCATCTCTAGTCTACGGCGTCTCTAGTCTCTCTAGTCTCACACCTGAATTCTTCGTGTTTCGATCACACTTTCGCATCCCGTCTGGTACTAGCTAACAGTTGTACAGACGGCCTCCATAGAACACTGGCGCAATACAAAAAAAATAATACAACTAATGTTAAATCAGCATATTTTTACGCTGCCGTCGAATTAATAGGTTTCGCGCAGTCCGTTTGTCTGGTGCTCGAAGTTCATGGAAGTAAAAACTAGTGGTTGCTGTCGTAGACGCGACGATTTGGATGTCCCCGTTCTTGAACTTTTAATACACACTTTCCCCTTCAAAGACTCGCATTTCCAGATCGTGCCTCGACGTCTCTATCAGCACATCGCTTTCTCGGCGCATGTCACCCGTGACATATCCGTTGGGGGAGGGTAAACCGACCTCGCTCCACGTTCCCCTAGGGAGTGGTCATTGCTGATAAGCAAATGGAGAATGATGGCGGGCGGTTCATCCAGGGGTTGGCGACAGGGGGGGGGGGCGGGATTTCAGATGGTGGGTAGACGGGGGACCTGAGGTTTGGGGAGGATGAAACATTTCGTGCGTGAAGTACTGTGACTCGTCCGGACTTAACTGGAAACAGCGTAACCCCATCCTCGCCCCCCCTCCTCGCCGGCCAAAAATTTTCTGCACGCTTCTAAAGCCTGACACAAGACGGACATATTTTGTGAACAAGAAGGCGAATTACCCTCTTGTACGCAAGTCCCATGCACATACTGTATATACATGCCAGTCACTATTTCCATCACAACGCCAAACGATTTTACATACCAAAAAAAAAATCGCTAATATAAAATTAAAATGTATTCACGGGAAATACGCCAACGAGTAAAACGCAAATGTAAACAAACGACTTGCACAAGAAGGTGAACGAAAGACAGAACCGTCTCTAAACGAATCTAGCTAGCATGCGAGCCACTTGCAAACAAGTTAGCCAGTCGCACGATGCAAGTTGACTTGAACAAGAAAGGTGTGCGTACATCTTCTTGTACAAGAAAGTAAGCCGTGTGTGACAGGTGGAAGTGTACGATACACAAATGCGTGCAGATCTGATGACGTATGTCCACGGTACAATGAGCAGTTTTGAAAAGCAACCTTTGAAAAAAAAAAAAAAAACGTTACTGTCTTAACCTGCGTGTGTTTTAACTGGCACACTGACTCGCATATGCACCCCATAAAGTTGGTAAGGACGGAGTGAAATTAGTTCCTGGTGTTAACGTTGAATTAGAAGTGTTACACTGCTAAAAAAAAATTTCCTTCATTTTATGGAAAAGTGCTGGAAAATTTTTTATCTAGAAATGTCCGTAAACTCTCGTAAAATTACGGACACATTGATTTTCAGAAACGGACTTTCCGCACATTTCACAGAACCTCTCCGTTGATTTCCAAGTAAGTTTTCTGTACTTTCAGTTTAAAATAAAAAGGGATGATGAAAATGTCTTTAATTTTCGTTAAGTGGGTGTCCTACCGTAAATAAATATGATATTAAAAAAGTTAAAATATTTTGTACTTAACGAGGTTTGAACACGACTCTAACCATTCCCCTGCAGCTCTCGTTTGTTAACTGTGGTATAACTTTTATGTTTGTAGCGGAAAGACAAAAGTAACAAATCAGTTTCTATTAAATTTAGTGTATTTCTAGTGTTGCCAAATGTTACAGACACCTGATGATATTTTTTAATGTTTGAAATAATAGGTCATAGTCCCGTGGATAACCTTAACTGCCGCAGAAACGATAATTTTCTTGTTACAGTGGCGAAGAAAGCTTCGTGTAGAATCGGCATTGTCCGTCCCCGTAACTCGAAGCCAAAGGGAATACGGAGACTTTCCGTATTTTGTATTTACGGACTTAACGTCGTCTTTTTCGTCATTACGGATCGCCTTTCCGTATATAAACTGTACATTTCCGTAAAATATTCTGTAAATATATGGAAATTTTTAACAGTTTAGGCTATCTTTTGTGATTCCTGAAAGTATTTCTTTTTTTCTCTGCTTCTATTAAATCCTTGTGAAGTGCAAGAATAAGCAGATTTGTAAAATATTTAGTTTCCAAATAATTTTAAAGTTTCACTTGACTGACCCTTGACCACGGCAATATTAATATTACATAAGGTGGAAGAATACACAATTACACAATGTACATACGAGTAGGTCTTAAGCAGAGCTTTCAAAAGTGCTCATTTTACGGTGAACAACATATAACTGCGTTCTCTACGTATTGGGAATTCATACTGGAAGAAATAAGAAAAATTAAACGGACTAACACTTTATAAACTGAACGTAAAATATTTCAATAGTTTCGGTGAGTTATAATGCATTTACTTCTTACCAGGAGTGTATCCAAGCATCTACTAAGAAAAGAGGAGGGGGGCGTCTTTGCCTTGCACAAGATCTTGCGCACGTAAGTACGTGCCTACATATGTACATACACACATGCTTATTTGTATATCTACATATATATATGTAAATACTTATATATGTGTGTAGGGTCAAATGACAGCCAGTAACACTGTACTTTATTTTTTGCTCTATTTAGAGTCGGTAATATAAATTATTTTTAATGTGTAAATTTTCCCTTGAGATCTTATATTAACTCCATAAATATTCCGGAGAGAAGACTTAATTGTTACATATCCATTATATCCTTTTTGTTAAAGTCAGTTTCGCAGATAAGCAAGTTTTTCTATACTTGTCCCACTTTTTATCCTGGGAATAAAATATTTGTATCTGTTTACTGGAACCAGCAATTAACACACGAAGTCGTAAAATCATGATGGTTTTATGTGGCCAGAATAACTATAGTTCGAAACTTTTTTTGTTAAATGGCAAGTTCTGAAAGAAAAAAAAAGCATAATGTCGTTTTCGTTTCACTTCATATGCGTATATGACATTCGTTTTTTTTTTTTTTTTTTCAAATGTATGACGCGGCAATGCAATGTTGAACGGTGCACTGATATTGATTAGCACAGATTTGATTCTCGTTATTTCTCTTTCCAACACTGTTCTTTGAAACTTTTTTTTTTTTAATTTACACTTTTCTCTCTTTAATGTACCGCATGGCGTAGATATAAGACATTTTGAGTTACGATAGTACTGGCGAAATGGAGGGGACATTTAAATGAAAACATAAATTAAAGTAGAGAACTACTCTTCAATCATCTTTAAATCCCAATAGTGATTCGGAACTTAAAATTACAAGTCGCTGATTATGGATTTCGTTTACCTTTCCTTCTCACAGACATATTAGCCCTTGTCATGGCTAATAAGGTATGTTAGGTGGGGTATCAGCATTATGGAGAATATGTTATAGGCTAATGGGAAAACCACAATGTTGTAATTTTGTATACATTAGAAGAACGACAACATTAACACTTCATAACATACAAGCTGAAGAAGTGAAATAATTGTGAAAACCGTATTACACGGCTCAAAATGTTTTGCAACACCGCTGCTTTTGAGATACTAGGTCGAACACGGTGCAGAAGAAAGTATGAGGTGAAATGCACACAGTCCGTGCAGTACAGCATATCAGGCGTGACGACTGGAATTTATGACGTGACAACGTCTTACAACTCAGCTCCTTATGTTCAGAATGTAAGCGGCACGAAATGTTGCTCTCTACTCCGTGGCAGTTACTCGTTGAGAATGCGCAGTGCGTTAAGTGTAAATATACAGTAGTATAGGTCGATCCTTTGACTTCATGCTTCACACAGAAACGTATCGTTCTGACGTCATCAGGCCGCTGCTGTGGGAGCCGCGCTATGAACCTCTGATATCGAGTGGTTTAGCTTGCTTAACACCGCTGTAGCGACCGAACGGCTCAGCCGATCGGAGAAATTCTGGAGCCAGTTCGTGCGTTATAATAAGAGTAACTACAAACACAACCAATAATCACAAATATATAAACACACGCAGTGTTTTTCTAACCGATAATCAATTTCTCTGCAGATTACAAAACAAAATTGATGAAAAATTACGAGTTAGGCGGAAAGGACATTAATGATATTAACAACACGAACTGTGCTCGACAAGACAAATCTAACACTGAAAGGATGGCTCAGCTACCTCAATCCATTCCGGAGTCGTATGAGGAAGAAGTTGACTATTTTAAGCAGCAGCGAAATGCGGACGTGGCGATTACGTCATCATCCCATGCCACCACATCACGTGACGATGCTAAGACTACACAACGACGACACAATCAACGGAAACGCAGGAAGCGCCGAGACAGATTGCACCAACTCAGAGCATTAAATGCGAGCATAGACCCCGTCACGTAAAAATGCCCACGGCCGTGTGGACGACACCCCATTCTGCAACACACCTACCACCCTAGTGGTATCATGATTAATGTGCGACGAATTACAGGCGGGTCAAAACTTCTTTTGAAGCGTGTACAAGTTTCTAACTCTCACTGCAAAGAATACATTGCTAATTTCGTTTTCATTGATGACATGGTGCGTGCGAACCGTTGCATGCGCTGAAAGTCATTCCTTTCAGCCAGCGACACATTCCTTCATAAATTTGCTTGGTGCTTTCCATTAGCGGCAATGTGAATACAGGGCGTGGCTTCGTAAACACGACAACATAGCAATATGGCAACACAGTTCGCTTATGGTCTGCAGCTCCATGCATTAAAAAAAAAAAAACCAATGTCATGATATTCGCACATGAAAAACAAAAAAAAACACGTTATGCTAATTTTATTCAGGACTTTCCAATTAACTTAACTAGTTTTGAGGGTTAGTTATGCTGACCATGGCATAAAAGCTACAATTATGACTGCTATTTCTAAGTGCTGGTATTTTTGTTTTAAGAATAGAAAGTGGTACAAGTAGAAAACTCTCCTTTCTGTGCAAATTATTCGAAAAACAAGGCTATGTATCAGTTACACATGCTCTCCTGATAATTTATAGAGATAACGTAAGATCTTGGGAAGAAACGGAGCCAACGTAATTTTTAATTATTTACATTAAGTGTGCAAGAGAAAACGCTTCTTTCAGTGTATAGGAATAACACAGTAGCGATAAATGATATGATGAATATCATTAACCAAAAAACGCGTTACTGTCCCCTGTTCATTAATGTTTTATTTACGTGTTACTATCTTTCAAAAAAATGATGTTTTAGATACCGAACACAGAATAATATCATCCCTTTTATTATAATACATCAGAGTTATAATATTCAAACAAAGACTTACACAGTTAGTGGTTTGTTTATCACAGTAAAGCTGATGCTGAAGAAATAGGTTTCCAAAACGGTAGGTAGCACGTAAGTTTGTGTTTACACGGGAGATTTGGGTAAAAGCAAATACGTTTAAACTGCGATATCGATAACAACATAAACGTCTAACGTTTCTTATGTATACAGTAGAGGTATAATATATGTTTAATTTAAAACAGATAAATTCTTGATATTAATTACATGGGACAAGAAATATACGAAGATGCTATTTTTTTATTCCTTGTTATTTGTTAAAAACGTCGGTTAGCAAATTTTTTGCATTAGTGATGTGAATTTTACTCACAACTTCCCCGCACATTTCCGCATAATGCGGTTTAAAATAATAAACCTAATCACTGGGACTAATAACTGATCACGATAATATCATCTATTGTATCGTTATTCTATACTGACGTGTCTTTCTTCGGTAACAGGCATAATACTCTTTTGGCTTTTTCCCATTGGAAACTAGGAACTGCTCAAGGAAAACGGGGCATTTGAAAATTCTTTGTGGAATTTTTTAAAGCAAAATTGTCGCCACATCAGCAGAAGTCAAGGAAAATGGCAGATGCAAGAAGGCTGCCGTGACGTCATATAGAATTCAAGATGGCGGACGGCACCACAGCCAGCAGTTCTTATATTCGTAGTCCACAAGAGAGATTGTACATACTCAGAATAATGTCAGCTATTCAGTCAATACCTACAAAAACACAAAAGTTTTATTAGTGTTTGCACGTGCATTACTCTGGTAAGTGAACAGATACTTTATATCATAAAAATAAAAACCATTATGTTTATTTTAAGTAAAGTTCATACCAAACCACATTCTATATGTTCAGCAAAATTTTCCGTAAAAAAACATACAATTTAATTCGCACCAATTATAGTTCATTTTAGCAGGTGTAAAGTCTTAATTTTAATTTACAAAGTTCAATCAAGTAGAGATAGCCTACAATTTTAATTTTAAACAGTTATGACTGCTTTAAAATGTACTTTTTCCAGAAGTAACTTGTTATGTATTTGTACCCAACGTATTTTTAGATTTTTTTTTTCATGTGATGGCATTTATCGAAATATTCTATTTACTTCAAAAGTATGCCTTGTTTACATATCAAAATCACAATATTAACGCATCTAAAAGAAATGAATTAAACTAATTACAATAATAAAATATATATAATAAGCAAAGTCATTTATAAGGGGATTTATTAGTTAGTTTTAAAATGTTCTTAGCAAAAGGTTAGATACAAATAAAATACTTCGATAAATATCCTCATACACAGAAATAAATCAAACTAGTAATTTTATGCACGATAGCATACAGGTTTCTTGAAGTGGCTCACGATATATGTTGTCGTTGTAGATGATATATTTTCTGTAAGCCAAATGGTTTTTATTATTTATATGGGTAAAAACAGTAAGATTCTAATTTTGGAAACTTATCATGCAAAAATAACTCACTGAAATGACGTCAAATGGTTTGTGCAGTTGCGCGGGGTTTAAACGGAATATAAAGTAAAAATATAAAGAAATTTACCGACCAACGCCCTCAAGTACTTGAGAAGGTTATAACCTTGTTCTGCAGATGGCCCGTGGCGTTGGAAAACTACCCTGCGTGTTAAGTGATTAGAAACTTGATAGCCCTTAAAAGAACCAGTATCCAGGGTAATATGGCAACTTGCCTTTTTAATGGTGTGTCGTTTAATCCTCCCCCCCCCCTTCAAAGGTTTATTATACCAGCTTGTGCTCGTCCGCTTGCACACAAAAGTACACTAACTTGACTGGCGAGTGCGAGAAATGCCTGTGTGCAAACCAAATATATATTTTTGCACTTTTACAAAAGTAAATTGGTCTGGAAATTATATGACAAATATCAACGTATGCCACGACACAAAATACATTTGAAAATTATAAATTAGTTTTAATTTCATACACTTAAAATTTTTTTGTACTTAAACAAGAAAAAATCCTTGGACATCCATTTGCCAGGAAATTCCTTTGTAAAACTACAAACAGTTTCCTTGTAAAATATACAAAAAAATATATGTAATATTAAAATGATAGCCTTATATTGCAACTATACAGTATTGAAAAGAGCACATAAAATTATTTTTTCTTCTATAAAACGAATGTAATGAATTAATAAAAGAGAATATCTTAAAAAAATATTTCGAAATATTATGTATAAGGGGAAAAAATATTACACTTTGGCAGCAAGGGGACTAGAACCCAAGTCATTTATATTATTAGCCTGCACCCTTAATCACTAGACCAACTTGACTTACGTACTTCAGGATTATTTTTATATTAAATATAACTCCAAGTACGAACGAAATATTAAAGAAGTTATTTGATTAAGAATACATTTACCGGTACTGTATTCAATATTAAGAGTTCCGTGTGGCTAGGGAACATTAACAGTTAATGAGGAGTACTTTCAAATTTCACTAAAATAGTCGTTTTATTATTGTAACAGTCTAATGTGGAGCGCGACTCTCATAAAATTACGTAACATGCAGTGCCCATTGGAGTAAACACACTATCATAATAGCCCATATGATGGAGTGACTTTTTATTCTGGAAATGTGTAAAACATAACCGAGGCCAACTCAGTGTAGTATCCAGAACTTTAATTTATGCACCATATGACAAAATAGAATATTACGTGTGTTGGCAATATTTGTGATTCAGTAAGCGGATAAAATGAAATAAATACTGTTCAAAAAAAAAACCTGTTAATGCTGGGCTGTTCTCAGTTTAGGATCCAGTATGTAAGATGCGTAGAAACTCACCTTTGGCAACAACACCTTCGTTACTGGCTAACGATTATTCGCCGCACACATACAGCTGAGAAGCTTAATGTACACAACTACGCACATACTAAACCACTTGCTTTAATTATTTACAACTGAAAATGTGAACAGGAGGGATAGCATGAAACGTGCATGTTCAGAACTAGTGTCAGGGGTGTCAAATCCAGCGTAAACTTATTTATTCAAAAGATTCAAAATGTGCAAATTCAAAATTTCTGTTTCAAATAAGCTGGAAAAATAAACAAGAAAAATCAAAAATTCGTGAATGGCAATGAGCAAGAAAATGAAAAATGTTTAAACTAAGTCGCCGTTGGCAAGTGGTCATGGGTAACGGTCATATTTCAAAATCCGTGCGTGGCACTTAATTAATAGCCTGACTTATGCTCTTGAAATTATCGTAGCTCACTCAAAAATAAAATGTCCTGAAAATAATTCACAAAAATGTAACTCTCTGGATACGGTAAAACACTTGACTTTCTCTCTCAGATTAAATTATGGTTAGAAATGCCTGAAGTTAATTTAGGCCCCTTTCCAACATGGCGTCCATAGAATGTTCTACGCCCATGGTGTGACGTAACTAAGTCCAAGGTGAAATAAAATTTAAAACTTGATGTAAAACGGTATTGTAGTTAAATGGCAGGTTGTAGATGAAGGCAGGACGGTGTAACTCGTAGAATGAACGGAGGTAGGGAAGAAATGTAGATATGGGTTCGATAGTGCTGTAAGTGGACCAACGGGTCAGAGACATTACAGGTCTAGCTAGCTACCTACACACCTAAACAAGCTGCTTCAAATAGAAATCTGCGGAGTGCCTATTCTATCAAACTCGACGTAAAAAACCATTGCAAGCTGTTAGGAACTAGAACACCCTAACTCTAATTAAAATTGCGTCCGACTGTCGGGCGAGCGTCCTAGCCTAACGTCTAGCGCAGTTGAAGGTTGGTGGCACAGAGAGAGCAAACTTTCAAACGGCCCGTGCATCCTAACCCTATGCTGAGCTTTCCAGCCAATCGGAGTACAGGATTTGAACCTGTTAGCCAATCGCAAGGCTTCCTGACTAACGATCTAAAATCACACACTCCAAACGGCCTTAATCCCTATTCCATAGAGTTACGGGTCTCGTAGAAGTTAATAAAAAAATATACAATAAATTCCTTGAAACATTAACAATAAACGTGAGACCGAAAATAATGCAAATTACTACGTTATTAATTAAAAATTAGAACAAAAGAAAATCTATCTATCTATTTAAATTAAACAGTAATTATTACCATTCGTATATCTAAGTTTAAATATTCTAATCATATGAAAAATGCAAAATAAAAATAATAAAAATTACGAAAAATTAAAACATATGTGAAACACAGGCAAAATAACAAATATTTTGCATGACGGTGTCCAATACGTGGAACAAACATTATTTATTACAAATAGGTGCAGATAGTGAAAATGTTGTGTTGCATTATGATTATTTGAGTTCTTTAAGTATTTTATGTTATTCGAACTCGCAATACATTTCTTTTTGCACGCAACTACACTTTACATCACCCACAGTTTTACACAAACAACTATATTTGGTTTAACGTTGTTGGTTGCGTGTCCATCATTTTCCTGTTGTTCGTGGGTACAGGTCGGTATAGTTCAAACATTTCTCGAGTTCTGCTACAAACATGACCCGTGTTGTTTCACAAACGGGTAGTTTTACAAGAGAAATGTTCGTACTTTCACAGTCATTTGTAAATTACAAACAATTTGTCAGTAAAATTTACAAACATTTTTTAATTGCGTATTGCATATTGTCAAGAAACTATGAAACTTAGTTGCATATGATTCATGTCAACCAAATTGAATTTGGGTGTCCTCCCTCAGAGCAGTCTCATATTTCGAAACGAATTGATCGCTTTCAGAGCCGCCAGGAAACCCGAGGCAGTCCTCTGAAATAGGAGAAATTCGAAGTTAACAGCGTTTGGCGAGATGTAAGGTATTCAGAGAATCTCAACGGGGACACAATACGTTTTGTAATTTTTCCGCGCGTTTGCTTCAAAGGCAGGTGAACGATTACTGTGCCTCAGCAAAATTTTGCTGACGCGGGGGCTGAGTGGTCAGACTGTTCGCCTCCCACCAAGGCGAACCGGATTCAATTCCCCGGCCGGGGCCACTCGCGGATCTTCGCAAGTGGGAATCGTGGCGGACGATGCTGCTGCTCGGCGGATTTTCTTGGAAATCTCCCGTTTTGTATTGCCGAGAGAATAAAAATTTCCGTTCACAAGAAACAGAAAACGCCTGTGTTTACACATTGAGGGCCGGATTTTGCGTCAAAATTAAAAAAATTAACAGTACTTACTCTGTTATATATATATATATATTTCTAACATGAATTTTATACTTGTTTATAACTGTACTATTCTATGTGAAAATTCGTATTTTACTGTTTGTCAATACCGAAATTTTAAACAGACATATTTGGTGGATTCTTTCATAATGATACGCAATTTAAAGATATGCGTTCTTCGTAGCGTTTTTCTTGCTTTGTCTGAATGTGTGTTCTTCAATCGGGTGTTATTATTAGCACGTATTTATCGTTGGAGTTGTTTATTGATCATGTGCATGCCTCCATCTTAATAGCACGAGGTCTCTTAATTTTCTACAGTTGATTACCTATAGTATAGAAAGGGGAATGACAATGCGACATACTTTTAGGCTTGGCAGTTCATATCTTTCCACCTACTTTCTAGGACATCCGGCATTTTTTTTATAGAAACTTTTAAATTTGGTATGGGATTCGAAATGATGAAGAGATCATATAAGAAGCACTTTGTTAGAGCAACATCAGTGCAAAGGAATCTGTGGTTTCTAATAAACAGGGTCTGCTCGTCCAAGAACATCATCATGATCGATATTTTTGTTATATATATATGGTAAAACGTTTTCTGTGAGCAGTAGGTACCTTGCTATGGCAGCATCATAGGAATAATTTTCACAATAGATGTTTTAGGGGTGGTATGTTGGTTGGGGAAAAGTGGCAAATGGAGTGATGGCGATTAACATGTCATGTATACGTTTTTGGAGTCGGCAATGATACCCTTATACCGAATTTCAAGGGACCAGACCTAATAGTTCGTAAACTATGGAAAACTATACCCTCATAAGGGCCTATGGTCTAATATTTTAGGGGTTCGAGAGGATGAGCACATACTGAATTTACAGTTTAACTCTAAGGGATGTGTAATTGCATTAAAGAAGCTCAAAAGTAAACATATGCCTACAATTGAATACGATATTGCTAATATGCACAAAATGGCATATTATGATGTTATATTCGAATTCTTCTTAAAAAAAATACGAGTACAGTGCTGTGTAGTACGGCATATTAATGTATTTAAGTTTTTAAAACATTGAATAAAAATTTTAAAAATTATTACATGATTTAAAAAATAAACAGATGTTATTTGCATATTGTGGCAACATAATTTCCTGTTTTACAATGTAAAAACCATATTTGAAGTAGCAAAAAAAAATTATGGACTATACATTATATACAATTGTTTTGATATAAAACATAGTATTGCTGCATAAAGAAATTATTTCTCAAAGTGAAGGGTTGGACCTACTAATGTATACCACATTGAACTCTTTCACGCATGCATATTTGTGTATTAGACGTTGCACAGAAAATGGATTTAATAATTCCAACGTCTTAACAATAGCAATTTCTCAGCAATTATTGATAATTTTGTTTGTGTGCATTAAAACGTATTAATTAATTTTTTATAATGGCATAAGCTTTAAGAATTTGATTTATTGTCCAGGTAATTGTTTTTTAGTCAGTAAACCAATTAATAATTTTTGTATCATATGTAAGATTTATTAACCACTGAAATTTGCTTTTGTGTACGAAGGCCATAAGCGAAAGCACATTTGTGGCTATTCTCATGGAGACGAGTGACATGACAGTTATTTTGTGACATAATTCTCTCGTGATTGGCGGTAATTTTGAAAACGTATTTAAGGAAGTTCGTTGAACAGAGTGTTTAGTCATCTTGTTTTCCCGTCAGGCAGGACGCAGACCCTGTGTAGGAAATTTTTCTTGAATCTTTTTAAATTTCACGATTCCGCACAGATGTACAGTCTGTTCCAATGTGGACGAAGACGCGCCTTAGTTCACCACTAGAGGGAAGCCTCTATGGTCGACACACACCATTTAATTAATGTTTTAATGTGTGCTACCGCGATGAGTAAGTTCAGTATGAACTTTATTCATGAGAGTTAGTCCCGACTTTTGAAGCAGATGTCTAGGCATTCATGAGAATGCCAGCCAAGCTCCAGCTACTTCAAAATCTTCCAGGTTCGTCTTGAATTCCAGGTAAGTCCACTCGGAATTAGTGAGCGCAGAGACAAAGTCATTCTATTAATTTGGACGTTCTTATATCGCGATCTTGGAATTTATGCAGAACAGAATTACCGCTTGTAACTTTTATGAAAACCTTCGAATAAAGAATTGAACTTTTGTTATTTAAAAGGGCGTTTTAAACCGTAACGTTTTTATGACTACTGTACCTTGGACTATTAAACGCAAGCGTATACAGAATATAAGTTGCTGAGGCTGATCCTCTTAACGTTACTGTACTCTGGGGGAATAACTCAAAATAGTACAATGAAACAAGACAATTACAAAAACTACTAATTATTTTATTGCTCTTTCTCGTACAAAATTATCTCAATTACTTTAACAAACAATACTGAATAACTCTCGACTCTTCCAAGCCAGAATTGCGTTATCAAATATTAAGGCTCTTAATAGGGGACCTCTAGGGTTCGCTATGCATAGGCTCGTCTCCGGATGTGTCCTGCACCTAGGACCAAACATCTCCTTACCACTGGCAATTAGCGACACCGGGCCGGATCTCCTCCGCCTCGTGATGTTGCGTAGTCGTGGTGATTGGCTGATCAGGTCACGTCTCTCCAAGACGTCAGCATCTCCGCTCGACCTGCATTGCTGCCCTCGAGTTGATCGCGCCGACCTCCGGCATCGATGTGCCCTCGAAGTGGTACCCGACAGAGTGGGTCAGAGAGTGGAGGCTGTCGTCACGCACCAGCGGCCTTTTATACCCTCGCTACTCCCTAGCTCCCCTCACCGCAAGTGCGCCAGGACAGCGCTCCGTCATCTACGTGTGCGGGTTCGAGCCCTGTGCCTGCAACAAAACGTAACACAAGGCGAATATTAAATAAAAAAATGTATTAAATATTAAGAAGGAATTGCTTATGGGAACAAACTTGCATTGTAGGAGCGAGCTGGATTTCATTTATATCATATCCGCTTGTAAAGGTGACCCAAATGTTTTGTGTAAATTAGAGTTTAGAAACAGGAAATGGTTTATATAGATCAATTAAAGTTTTGTTAAAGTATCGTGTGCGTAATATTTCAAACAAAATTAATGTTTCTATATACAGAATGTTTTTAAAAATGTCGGAGCCACATTACTAGTGGAAAGGAGACTTGAAGACAATTAAAAATGCTCATATAAATGCGTGGCCTACTTGACCTCGTTTTCGAGTTTTGGTTCTATTTGTACTGCAGTAATGTGGCACTGCTTTTGTTTATAGTAGGTGCTTGAAATGATCACCCTCAGCCTGAATACATGCCTGCAGCTGTATTGTAGACTGTAGTATTCTTAAAAAAAAAAAAAGTGTTTGTCGAACAAGTTGGCCGCCTTCTTGGATACGCTGAAGGAACTTTTACATATTGACAATTGGCACTGTGTATACAATTGTTTTCAACAACTTCAACAAATAACAATTCAGAGGGTTTACGTCTGTGTTACGTGTAGGCCAGTTAATTGGTCCTGCATAGCCTATACGTTTGTTCGAAAATCTGTCATCCAAGAAATGTCTTGCTATTCGGCTGAAATATGGCAGTGCATCATCATGCACAATACACATGCTATGTTGATCAAAAGGAACGTTTTCCGAAAGTTAGCGTTATTGGTTTGCAAGGAAATCTACTTAAGATTGACGTGACAATTTCCAAACAAAAAAAATCAGGTCTCATAAAATTGTCGTCAAGTTCTCCTGCCCGTGCATTGACTCTTAATTTTCGTTGCCGTCGTGACATACGAATACAAGGTGGATTTTCTTCACTCCATTGACGAGTGTTACGGAATTTGACTGTCCTACCTCTGGTAAACACGGCTGCATCGGTAACTAATACGGCGGACAGAAAATATCGATCACCAATAGACAATTGCTGAAACCAAAAAAAATCTTAGTAATTAACTACTTGTCCTCGTTGAACATGACACGAATAAAGCAGTTGCCATGTCAAAACTTTACAGACTGTCTCTCTCTCTTACGTGCTCTGCCACTGCTATTCTTCGGGAATAGCGACAGCATTTCCCCCACCATGCTTCACAATCCACTTTTCGTGATAACAGCTCAAACAGTAAAGGGTTTGCCACGGTCTGGCACTCGCTTTTTTTTAAAAATGATCCTGTATCTCGAAGGCGTTCATGAATGTCTGGAAAGCTATTTAAAGGGAGACGTCTCTTGCTTCCGCTGCATTACATACCGTGAGCTTTGTATACCATTTCCTGGCGTGAATAATCCGTTATCACGTTCAAACCATGGTACATCAGTCCTACATCACAGTATGAACAGCTATGGTCAGGGTCTCAAACAGGAATAACTCACAGCATATAGGATAAACAGCTTGAGAGTTATCAAGTATGGGACTTTAAATCGAAAATAAGGTCAACTAGGCCACATATTCGTTTGAACTATTTTTTTTCATAATTGTAGTGTTTCCTGTCTACCTGTGAAGTGGGACCCCGTTGTTATGAAACATTCTGTATAGTTGAAGATTTCCCACAACCTCTTCAAGGAACCAGACATTTTCTTTGCAGAAATAAATTATTGTTAAAAAAAAAATATTTTAAATTTTATTATTTAAGTCTGTAAAATAAAAACGAAACCTACCTGGATTTTTTTACCCCGCTTGGATAGTAGTCTTGTATGTGCCAGGCTGTGTGAACAGTGTAAGACTTGTTCGCCGCTTTAAAATTTCTCATAAATACAAAAACACAACTCTCTTTTTTCGCCCCTCCCTGTAAATGACCGTTCTAAGAAACGCTGAGCCGTTGCGCGCTCCGCGTGATGAATGTTTTAAAGACCCACTGGTGGTGGGCGGGGTTAGCTCTTAGTAATGAGTTGCCCCAGGAAGGTTATAACGTATTCAACAGCGGTACGAACTAACGTGCTGGGTCGCCACCGCATCAGGTCCACGTAATTAATCTGTTCTGGAGCGAGCGCGGGCGATACCACGGGCACAAGGACTGCGGTCGCCTCGTAATGAACGCCAGCCAGTAACGGGATCATCGCATACATCAGCTTACCTCCGGTACACTCTAGCTCAGAACTACTTTACTTGTTGCTCGCTTCAGCGAACTGAACGCGATTTGTTGCAGGAGGCGGTGGTCGTGCGGTTAGCTCGCCCAACCTCCCACCAAGGCGATCCGGGGGCTCAATCCCCGGTCCGGTCACCGGACTTTCGCATGTGGGAATCGTGCCGGACGATGCCGTTGGTCGGCGGGTTTTCTCGGGGATCTCCCATTTTCCCCCGCCCTCCCCCATTCCGGCGCTGCTCCATGCTCACCTCAATCGCCCTCGTCGGCTCTGAAGACCTCGCTGTCAAGAGCCGCCCAAATCTCTTCACTCACTCGCTGAACGTGAGTAGTGTAAGATATGCAGTCTACTCGTGGTTTATTCTCACCTATCGAATCAAACTTTTGAAAAATCACAGCATGTGATACGTGCTCCCTAAATATGTCTTGTGTCGGGGCCGTGGTAGCTGAACGGTTAGACTGCTCACCTCCCACCGACGCAAATCGGTTTCGATCCCCGGCCGGGTAACTCCCGGATTTTTGCAAGTGGGAATCGCGCCAGAAGATGCGGCTAGTCGGTGGATTTCCTCGGGGATCTTCCGTTTCCCCCACCCTTGCTGGACCATTCTCACATAATTTCACCCTTATCGGCTCTCAAGACCTTGTTGTTAAGAGCAACCCAAATCCTTCAACAACTCTTGTATCACAAGCGTTTTATACTTGTGTTAACATAAAAATAGTACCTTATTTTGGATGCAAATCTAAACTTGAAACACTGAGAATTAAGCCAGTTCAGTGGAAACAAATAAAATTGAGCGTTTGATATTCAGTGCCAGATAATTAATTAATGTGGTGGCTTAATTTCACTGACTTATATGTGTTTCCAACTAAATTTTAAGAATTCCACTGCTATAACTCACTTGTTCCCAGTTAATTTGCTAGTTGCGCCAGTCGACAGTAGCTAATAAACTGACTTTTTCGTGAAAAGATTCCACTATTAGTTGTACTCCAAAACACGTTAGTACAAAACCAGTATATCAGTTGGATTACATTAACTTGCACGCATCTAAGGTGTCTGCCAGCCAATCACGGGCATTCAGTGCAAGAGTAATTCAATTCTGATTGGCCCAGCCGAGTGAGTGAAGATATTTGGGTGGCTCTTAGCAGAGGTCTTGGGAGCCGAATAAGGTGGAATGAGTATGGTGCAGCGCCGGAATGAAAGGGCTGGTGAAACGAGAGATATCCGAGAAAACCCGGCGACCAGCGGCATCGTCCGGCACGATCCCCACTTGCGAAAATCCGGAGTGCCGGGACTTGAACCTGGTTTGCCTTGGTGGGAGGAGAGCAGTCTAACCACTCAGGCACCGTAGCCCCCGGCCAGTACGAAATATCTTCTCTCACAGACACACGGCCAATAGACAAATGAAATCTGCAAACTTGCACGTAAGAAGTTGAAGTCTAACCTGCACATGAATATTTTCACGCAACAGTTGTATTTTATCTATAAATTATAACATTCGCTTGATAATCGATGCGAACAAAGACAGGTATAATATAAGTGTGTTGGCAATACTCAGTAAGAAATAGTTTTTATGCAAAACACTATTACGCTGAGGGAGCACGAATATAGCCCTACATGTCTACGAAAATGGAATGCCATTACTGGGAGAACTAGCTCTACACATCCATGAAGACAGGAGAGTGTTCTGATATTGCAAATTTAAGGGGCCCGCCTATCTGCATAAATTTCCTTTTTTTTTTTTTTTGCCGAAAATCATGGGAGCTATAAAGGCTACGCTGGCACGTGCTACGAGAGCGCTATCGCCTCTACTCACATGCAGTATTCTCGTAGTGCTGCGTGTATATATGGGTACGGACAGGTTTTTTTTTTTTTCGCGAAAAGATTTCAATACCATTTGTACTCCAAAACAATTTTGTTCGTATGCCCAATCGTGGTTGGATGATTTTAAATGTCGCGTGTCTCAATTGTCTGCTCGCGAATCATGGACGTTCAGTATCGGAGTACTTTATTACGATCAGCAGAGCCAAATAAAAGCATGTCTTCTCGCGTAGACACGCGGCCAATAACCAAAGGAAATTGGGGTTGTGGACGTAGGATATTGAAGTCTAGCATGGCTATAAATATTTTCGCGAAAAACACCTGTTCCTATCTATGGGACTTTCAGCGGTGACCCATCATTTTAATATTGAAAAGTCTGTAACAAAAGTTCAAAACAGGCTCCTATCGTAGTTTGATCCGTGTCCAGCTGGCGTGTTTTAAGATACCGCAGTCTGAAACAACAGTTTTTAACTATGCTGAAGGCCTCCAGAATAATATTCACAGCAAGAGTGGGCTGGAATATGATGTCTTTTCGTAGGTAAGCATATACTGGAGGCACGTTTGATAGTTTCGTCAAAAAAAATGGATTTCAAACGCTCTGCAACGGAGTTCAATTGCCAGGCAGGCGGAACCCTTAGGCTATTATTAGTTCGACTTCTTGCACAAGTCGACCAGAGAGAAGAACGATATACCAAAGACGAGTCGGCTGTCAAGACTCCGCTGTTAAGAGCCGCCCGAACCTCTTCACTCACTCGCCAAAAACGAGGAATATCGATATTAGTCTTCACCGCGTGTCCTCAGAATTGTCTTGCAATGCGCAAGTAGCACTGTCAAAACTCAGAAGAGACCGTAACGTTGGCGAAATAGTGAAGTAACCTTTATCTACTATTAGTTTATCAGCATATCTGTGCGTTTATTAAAACAGTTTCGTTACTTTAAGACTGGATACGGGGGAAGTGTACCAGATATTCGAAGCACTTAAATGGCGTACACCCTTGCCCAAGTTGGCGAAACCAGGATATAAGGTCTTACCGTGGTCAAATTTTAAAAATATTTAAGATCATAAATCTTAACATTTATGGGGAATTCTCAGTAAACATTTTTTTAAACGCCTGAAGCTACACTCTCATTCGCATATTTACCACTTCAGCGTCTATACGTAATGTATGAAAGAGCGAATGTTAAATTATTTTCCTACACGCTCATGGTATCGTTTCTACATTTTCTAATTAAAGAGTGAAATGCGCAGGTAATTTCCTTACATTGTATGGTAGAGACGCTCAACATTCCTATACTTCCAGTCTGATATGTGGTATTATTATCATAAAATGAACAGATTAAAAACTATATATTATATATATATAATATACTATTGCAGTGTAACGTTTGGCAGTAAAAAAAGTATTGTGACTGTTTCTTCCAAGTTGAGAAGTTCATTTCTGAAAAGCTAAATTTCTTGTATAATCCATTCACTGTTACGTCACACTTTTCTGAAGTCCTGCTGAAGTTCTACTTCAGTGATATTCCTCCGTCTCATGCAACCAAGTCTTAACTAAGTCTAGAATATTACACCAAAGGGCAACGCACCGAATTCTTGCGCACTCAGTTGTGACAGTATTTTGCATGAGAATTATTTGTTACTAAGCATTGCCAACACAATGTATTCAATATAAATTAAATATTATAATTTATAGGTAAAATATTATTAAAATTCAGCTTAACCAAAACTAGTATACTTCTATGTTAACAGAAATATAAAACACTTGTGATACGTGAAATATTCAGGAAAGAACAGAACACGTCATACGTGGGGTGATTTTGCAAAGATTTGATTCCAAAACAGTGAAGAAACTGCGAGTAAACTTTACGCAACCAGCGAAACGAGGTGGTAAGCAAAGAATTCGAACTACTGGTTGTGGCGGGCTCACGGGCGAAACAGCCGTAACGTGCTGGGACTAGGGCTGTTCGATATCATAAAAATTTAATATAGATATTTTTCCGAACAGTTATTCGGTATTTTCTATATATCAATAATTTCTGCATTATCGATAACACTTAACATTTCGATAATACGGAACGTTTCGATAGTACCGATAATTTAGATAATAATGAAAATTCCTATAATACCGAAAACTTCGATAGTATCGAAACATTGATATACCGATATTTTTCAAAGT
Source organism: Dryococelus australis (assembly GCA_029891345.1). Taxonomy (NCBI): domain Eukaryota; kingdom Metazoa; phylum Arthropoda; class Insecta; order Phasmatodea; family Phasmatidae; genus Dryococelus; species Dryococelus australis. The sequence goes on along the minus strand of CM057006.1, from coordinate 25,814,248 downwards.
TACATATAGTTCGAAAGATTGTTTTTATATATCGATAATTGTCGACATATCGGTATTTCGAACAACCCTTGTTTGGGACTCGGGGAAGTTGGTAACTGCGCAGCTCTTAGTTCCCTAAACTCGAAGAACCGCACGGGAGTGTCGGGTGAGAGGAAGATGAACGGCCGAGCCCGCGGCGGTGGTTTCCTGTCGCATTCCGCTGACGGGAGACGGGCAAACAGAGCTTCGCGGTTTGGTGACCGCGAAAACGCTCCTCCGTCCCGGACGGGAGATGCGACGGAAGCAGCGGAGAACTACCGGAAGAATCCGACCGTGTCCATCGCCGGCTCGGGCAGCGAGGAGAAAAACAAAACTCAAAACCGTTCAGTTCCTGTCTGTGTGCACGATTGCGTACATTACACACGTGTAAATTCTGTTCGCGGTTAAGAGGCATATGTAATCGTCGTTTGCGCGTTAACGAGTATTTCGGAAAATAAAATTTCTGGAAATAAGAATTTTTGCAAAAAAAAAAAAAAAAAAAAAAAAAAAAAAAAAAACTATTGTTTATGTCCCTATCTTCTTTCTTTTATCATATTAAGGGGGTAGTATCCGCTCCATCTTCAAATTTTCTTGTAAATTTTCGTAATGAAAATGTATGACTAGAAATAAAAAATCAAAGCTAGACATGACATGGACGACTACTTAACGATTTTTTTTTTAATTTTTAGGGTTTCAAATATACCTGTATTTTCCCATGTGGGACTGAAATTATTAAATAATTAGGTAATGTTTAATTACGGTTACAGATGTGACACTAATCAAGTAAGAAAAATAAGTGGGAGTAAGAAATAACTGTTAAAATGTTCCCTATGTCAAGACTTGCTTGGTTTTTAAATATTGACTCCGAAAATTAAGTTAATGAGGAAAATACGTAAATCCAAGATAGCAAGGACACTTCCCCCTTAAGTGTATTACTGAAGGAAAAAAAATCGTGAGTATGTGAAATATAGCATATTTTTAATTTACCTGTGCAGTTTCTTTAAGCGGTAAGAGAAAAGTACAAATATACGCACGTATTTTGATCTGTGTACTTTCATAGAGTGTCATAAAACCCGACAGCTACAGATCTAGTTTACACAGTACAGCGTTACGACCGAAATACTGCACGCCCTGCGCGTAGGAGCGATGAGGCGCTAGGCGTACGTGTTAGTGTCGCCCGTATCGCTCCCTCGCTTCTTGACTTAACTGAGAATTTTTGAAAGCCCTTCCTAAGAGCTACCTCTCTGCCCTTTTTGTATCGTTCCATCAAATGAGTAGTCCATTTCCAAAGGGTTTCTTGTCCACGTATATTGATCGTAAGGAAACAGCGAAAAATTTATATGGAGTGTATTTCTTCTTGAGGCTATATGACTGTTGGCATGGATGTAACAGCTGGTCACAAGAATTGTCTGTAGAAATGAGATCCTTTGGGAACCAGTCGTTCCTCTTGAGAAGAAATATTGTATTTAATGTTCGTGTACAAGGGTTACTTTGGAAATTGAATGAATTTTAAACCTGCGTTTAAATGGCCTTCGCACTGTTTTGGACTCGTAAAACATTTGTAATTATTATATAGCAGAGGCTAGGCAGGAACCAACAGGAATATTATTGGAAATTGTCGTATTTATCTGCAAGGGACGCTTTGCATATAAACGTCTCATATATATGTATAGAATTAGCATTGTCACTGACCCTCTCACTTAATTCATGCTACAGTCAAGTGTAACTATGATATATGTTAGTTTCATGAGAATGTAAATATTTTTACAATGGAGGTGATTATTACTGCAATGGGCGTAAAACGCACAGAAAATATATTAAGTAAATTCAGTCGACACAAATCTATAAGTTACACTTTGAATACAGTGTTGATATATGACACTGCTTTTCGTATTTCGCTGCAAACTTAACTGGGAACAATGCGAGACAGTGTGTCCGTTAAAACACATGCTGTTAAAGGGCAATAAGTTCTTTCTTAGGTCGATTCCGAAAGTGCTTAGTTTGTCGTGAACCACCTGCAGGTAATTTCTCGTCTGTACTGCACACCGCGAAGATCAATGACCAATGTTCTTGCCTGTTAGTAAATGATTCGCTAATCGTCTTACTGGTCTAGGTCGGTTGGATCATATAACTGTAGCCGAACATACAGCTAGGTCGGTTGGATCATATAACTGTAGCCTAACATACAGCCTACAGCACGTTGGCTGTGACAACGAAACGAGTGCTGTGTCGACTTAAGTACAGCACGCATCATGACCGGTTTGGTTTGAAACACCTGAAACCGCAAATCAATGCGTGAGCAACCAAATCAAATGAAACAGAGAGGCCATATTCTGTCATCTGTCTCACGAACGTGCTGTTATGTTTTATCTCCTACTGGAATTAGAAGAAAAAAAAAAGTGGGCGCACAGCAGTCTTACAGAAAGTTAACGCCAGAAAATACGTTCGTGTATAAAGTATATATTTAAGGGGGAAGTGTCCTTGCTATCTTGGATTCAGGTATTTTCCTCATCAACTTAATTTTCGGTGCCAATATTTAAAAACCAAGCTCGTCATGACGTAGGGAACATTTTAACAATATTTCTAAATCTCACTTATTTTTCTTCCGTAATCAAACATCATCTAATTATTTAATAATTTCAGTACCACATGGGAGAATACAGGTATATTTGAAACCCTATAAATTCAACAAAAAATTCGTTTAGTAGTCGTCCATGTCATGTCTAGCTTTGATTTTTTTTTAAATTTCTGGTCATACATCTTCTTTACGAAGATTTGTAAGCAAACTCGAAGATGGAGTGGATACTGCCCTAACAGAAGTAATTATTAAGACTGGACTCACAATAGTCCGTCGGACCAAGTACTTACCCGTCCGTCCGGAGTTCATGTGATCGTCAACCAATCGCAGGGAAACTTATTTTTCTATTCGTCCGTCCGACAATTTTTTTTTTACCAAATTTTTACTTTCGACGGACGGACGGATGGATGAGCCACAGCCTTCTGAGGATATTTCCTCACACGAGAACACGGACTTTAGAGTAAAATTCAAGGCGATGCATATGTGTCTGTTATCTTCGATGGGGAATTCAGGAATTGAAAATGTAAAATTGAAAAATTCAGTATAAATTTTTATCATGTAAAAAAGTTATTCCTACTGAAAATGTATTTTTGACCAAAATATACCCCCCGATCAGAGAAAGATCACGATGTTAAGTTGTCGCACAGGAATCCTGCCGTGCAGAAGGATTGTCGGATGACGGATTGCCGCCAAACGCTTTCAACTGGCGGATGGAAACAACAGACGGATGACTACCGGTCGGATGTCAGACGGGTTTGACGGATGGTTGTGCCCAGTACTATAAAGGATATCAAGCTATAAGACCAACGGAAGAAGGAAAGAGAGGTAAGGTTATATGAAAGTAGAGTGAACATGACTTAGTGAGGAAGGAACTCACCCAGGTCTCGCACTCTGGACCGTCTGTCCAGATGGAGGATCTCTACCAACTCCTCATCTGGTAAAGGCTGTTCATGATGAAATTAGCACTTTTGAAATTAACCTTGGAAAAAGATCACTGGCCCTGAACGCATGTATTTTAATGGGCGCACTGAGTGACATCTGCCCAGTAAAGTTGGCAACGATGGATGGAAAATAGTTCCATAACTTAACGTCGAATAAAAGGTGTCCGGTAACCGTTTGTGATAACTTAAATTATTTCGTTCGCTTTTTTTTTTTTTTTTTTTTTTTTTTAAAAGCATCGAAGTGTGAAAATTAGCCGATTTGTATAATATTTACTTTCCTAAACATTTCAGTTTTATACTTGACCGACGCATGAACGAAGTGACGAGGCCGGTGGAAATGTTAATTCTACGTAAGGCGGAAGAATACGTGACGTGCGTTCAAGTAGATCTTAGGCAGGGCTTTCAAAAGTGCTCATTTTACCGTGAACAGCCTATAGGTGTTCACTTCCCCTGGACACTCGCCGACTGCGACGATCTCGTCCCAGCAGCCCGGTCCACACATCGCGTCCCTCCACGTGAGAGTGTTGTTATGGTGCCGCTTGACCAATAAGTGGCACGGCCTCCATGCCTGCGTTGCGGTGACACCGTGGCTGGAGAGGCAGAGAGGGCGCTGACCTACAGAGTAGACGTGGGCGAAACGAGTCATTTTATTGTTTCGAAACATTTGGATCAACTATGCCAGATGAGTCGACTCACTGATTCGACTCTCAAGATTCGAGACATCTCGAGAGCTCTGAACTGTATTGATTCAACAACACACACACATACACACACACACACACACACATCTTTGCGTGGCTGTTTCGACTCAAAACAGTAGGTTCGGCTCACCACGGCTCACAGAGAATCGTTGATCGTTGCCGGAAAGCTGTGTTGCAGTGACATGTGATAGGCGAGAGGATTAAAAAACTAATATAGTGGGAAATTAAAATATTAAAATGTAATAATACAAGATTTAACAAGATTCAAAATGCTTATTTCGTCACATATACACTCTTTTTAAAATAATGGCTGCCGTATGGATGAACATTTTATTTATTTTTTTAATTTTTAGCAGAAAAAAAAAACACAGGCATATATTATGAGGATGTACTTAGAAAATTGTGCTTTCATTCAAAAGTTTTGTATTTAAAAATGGATAATGCATAAAAAAAATACTCTAGAATAAACTCTTACATGACAAAAATCAATAACACTAACAAAACTATTCACGACTCAGTGTCTGGCACATCACCGCCATCTAGTTTGAGCCATCGAACCATTTCAAAAAAACCTTTGGCTCGTTTCAATACGTACGGAACAGATCGCGCATGTATAGGAACTCGCAACTCGGGGAACCTTGGCGAAAGTCTCGAGTCACCGGCAGACGAATGTTTCGAGCCACTTTTTCAATGTCGGCGAGTCGACTCAGTGTTTCGAATCACTCGCTTAGTGCCCACGTCTACTTAGAGAGCTATATAAGGAGGCCAGGATGTAAGGCAGGGGTCGCTGCTGTTCCTGCCATCCTCCGCACTGTGTCGCAGCTGGCGCAGGGCGCCGCCGCGATGACCAACTTCGAGGACCAGGGACGTGGGCCTCGGCGAGGGCCGTTTCCGAGAGCCAGCATCCTGGAGGGACGATCTCCACGAGGGGACCAGCGTGGCCTTCTCCGCGGCGAGGGGCCAGACGACATCGCACTGCAATATTCCAGTGGTGAGTCTATTTTGGATAACTGGGACGATCCGAGAACAATTGCCCCCGCGGTCACAAGAGCTGAGACACTAATTCGGTGAAGACCTTCCCCTCATTGTGAGATATCATTAGAGAAAGACAGCCGTAAAGAATCATAATTTGTTTTGCCTGTTTTTGTGTATGAGGCTAAAAATTAATAAAGCTACATTTTGAAGTCGTAGTTAATTATTGAAAGTGTGGCAAGCCTCCTCATATATGGTTAAATGAATTAGACTTTTAATCATCTAAATTTGATAGCTACATCCCCTTAATGCATGCAGGAATAATTGGTCAGGATGTACATTCTCTTTGTGTTATTGTATTGCTTTTTGATTGGCTCCCACTGTGCATTGGAGGTGGAGCCTGCTTCGAGGGCGTAGCCAGAAATTTTACTTGGAAGGGGAGAAATACAAATTTATATTTGGGAAAAAGTATGAAAGCTATATTTGCAACCAATGCGATAATATACAGAGATGGAGCCACAAAATGCTATACCTACACATTCTTCGTGTTCAAGGGGAAGTACACGTTTTTTAAATTTAAAAATAAATTAAATTTGTAGTTTTTTTGTTTTGTTTTTTTTTGTTCAATTTTTTGTTAGAATATTTAAAAAAAAATTTTTTTAGAGAGGGGGAAGTTAGTCTTGAACACCCCCCCCCCACCGCAACCATGTGATGGCCAGTACTCAAATGTCGGAATTAATTACTATTTGAAACAATTTTCGCTATTAATGTATCTTTGAATATATTTAATACAATTACAGTGGTAACATTGGGCACTATTTTGTGAGAGAGGCGAAGCTGACGTGAACAGGGAATTATATCGCCTATACTTCGAAACCCACTTGCACACATCAGAAAAACTGCAGCCTAGCTATTAACGCCTGTTACATATGATTGAAGGGACCGCGGTGGTGTAGTGGTTAGACTACTCGCCTCCCACCTGGGAGAACTCGGTTAGATTTCCGGGGAGGTGTGCGCTCAGGTTTTCGCACGTGAGAATCGTACCGGACGATGACGCTGGCCGGTGGGATTTTCCCGGAGATCTCCCATTTCCCCTCGACCCTGCATTCCGGCGCTGCTTCATACCTCGCTTCACACTTATCGATTTTCAAACCCCGTAATTAAGGGTCCGCCCAAATTCCTTTACTCCATCCCTGAGAATCGCGTAGCCAATCAGCAAATGGGGAATCGCAACGCGTTTTCACCTCTGTACTATATGATACTCTGTGGTCTCTTCCAGAGTGACTTATCAACCCTTTCCAAACTGATGCCCGGTTGCACCATAGTGGTTCGAAGCTCGATCCGAGGTCGGATCTAAGATCGACACAGAAAACTGTTGCACCATTCGAGTTCAGAGCTGGACTGGAGATCGAGATGAAGTTCATTTCGAACCGTCGAAATTTGTGGTACGAAATCTCGATCCGAGATCAGCAGCCATCGTCGACAAATGTAGTTCGAAAATACGCCAACGGATATACGTTCGATTGTTTTCTTCGGAAATTAAAACAGCATTATACGCACTTGGATATTATTCAGTAAAATTTGTACAACAATAATTAAATTAAAACAGATAAAACATCACACATCTAGTTCTATATATAGTGAAAAATACGCCTACTTCCATGACGTCATATATTACGAACCAATAGCAAAATTTGTCTCATACTTAATCTCGATCTCTCACTTTGAAACCAAGATTGACGAATCGGAGATCCAGAATCATGAAATTTCGTTGGTGCAACACTTTTAGATTGGAATCAAGATGAAACTGGATCCTGGTTCGGAACTAGGATCATTCGATCTCGGATCGGGGAAGATGTCGGTGCAACCGGGCATAAGTGATGCCAGACTGAAATAATTTTTGTCAACTACAGCGTGTCTCTTTGTTATATGCCCGCAACGTCCATGGAGTTGTTGGCTGTAGTTTTTATTAGCATCATTGGCTCTTATATTTTCTGCGAGGCAATTTCCAGTAATTTTACTGCATAATGATGTCATGTGGCACCGTTATAATTTCAAACACTTTATCTTTTTTTTTTTTTTTTCAAAATGAACTTACATTTTTGATACCGAAATGTACGGGATGAAAAGTAATGGCGATATTAAAAGCACGAAGTCTATAGTGTTTACTTGTTAAAGGTAACAGTGCCTGTATATCTTCACATCACAAAGTGTTACGAACATCCCCTAATACACTTGTAGTGTTATAGAAACTATTTTGGCAATAATTTTTCAGACTTTTTTTTATGAGTACAAAACAAACGTTACTTTCTACTCACATCCTGGGATTATAGTTAAATGTCACATTTTCCTCTTAGTGTTCATACGCAGGAGAATCCTCAGTAGAGTATTAATAAATAATATAATTTGTTGGTTCATTATTTTCCTTAATACTTTTTAAGTGATCTTTGAGTGAATATTGCAATGGGGGTGAATGACAAGACGGAGACTCTTAGGCATTCACCATTGCGTTGCAGATGTCTGTTGTGGAAGAAACACGACTGTCAGCCATGGGAAAACTACTGTTTGTTCTTGTGCGAGTTCCCTCGTTGTGTTTGTTTTATTTGTGAAAGTAGATAACTAGCCTGTGTCGTGTTTTCTGTGTTGTCTGTTGGTCGTATATAGTTTTTTTTTTCTTATACATATACCACATATTATATTAGATTTCACATTTAGCTTGCTGTCCTGTTCTGTTTGACTCTATTCCTTCATGGAATTTTCTGGTTTTGTGCTAATATATTATTGGATACAGCATTCCTAGCTTGTATCCTGTCGTGTCTGGTTAAACTTATGTGTTTTCGCGCGTTTCTTTGTTGTGTTGTCCCATTTTGTTCTTACATTTTTTGTCAGTGTTGTTCTAACTTTGTCAGCATGTATGTGTTATCTGTTGGTCATGTATATGTGCATATATTTTTCGTAATTAGTTACTGTTCTGTTTTTGGACTTAATTCCCGCTTGGAATTTCCCAGTGTTTTATACATATATTTATTTTCTCGTCCATAGGTTGCTTGTCCTTTTTAAGTATTTTTTCGTGCTCAGTCCTGTTTTTTCCATGACAGATATCTGCATCGCAAAGGCGAATGTCCAAAAATCTCCATCTTGTAATACTTTTAAAGATACATTGTTTAAAACTGAGATGACGGAAGGCTTTGCCAGACACGTGAACGTCTAGGGCGCTGGTAGACTACGTCATAGGCTCCAAGTTCTGCAGAGCAGGGCCTACTTCGTGTTTCCTCCTGGGATTGCTGTGGCGGTTTCCGAAGGGTTGCCCGATAGAGGGGAAAGGGGTGTGTCTGGCTTTGCGGAAAGGGTGGTTGGCTCGGCAAGGGAAGAGGCGTAATTCAAAATGTCTGCCGTCCCAGTAGGATAAGGAAGCAGGTGGTCAACGACCCTTGGTTCTTTTAGGGTCCGCAAATTTCCTCTGCCCTTGAACCGTACACAGCAGTCGGATTACAGCAGCTTCGCTAAGGCGTTACTGTAAGACGGCGAGGTCTTGATTAGAATCACGGTAGAGTTATGGGTTTGTGTCCCGTAGTTTGATTTCAGTTTAGAGAAGTAAGTTAACACCACACGGTTTTATTTTTCATTATTTGTTTACCCGAATGGGCATCGAGCGTATGTAAGCCCAGATAAGAAATAATACAAGGATATACTTCGTTGGTTCCTCAAAGAGAGGTGCCGATTTTTTTTTTTTTTTAACCAAGCTGTTATTTCCTTGGAATTGTGACTTTTTATTTTAATACTATACAACATGATTCAGCACTCGCGATTGAGACCTTAAAAATTAAAGTGTATGATGCACTATAACAGTATAAACCAACTGACACCAAGACTAGAGATTTTACTGTATTATGTGCACAATTCTGTGTATACAGCAGCTAATAGAAAATAGCTGCCTTGCTCGGCATGTTCATAACCAATACTTTTCTATATAAAAATCATGTGCAAAATAATAACAATTCAGTTCTCATTTCTTCGAATTCTGGGAGAAGAATCTTGACGTTGATAGTCAATTACACGTTTAGTTGATATGAAGTCAGTTGCACCTCTTTATGATATGATACCCTCCATTAAAACTTACATGATCTTAAATGACACTAATTTTGATGTATTAATGATTGAAACTGCCTCTTGTGTTATAGATGAATACATTTCATTTTCCCCTTGCTCGAAGTAGGCCTATATCGTTGCAAACGAAGTTTTATTCTCATTTGCTGAAATAAGCTTAAAATTATTTTATTTTCACGTTTACTTTTTTTTAGGGAAGTTCTGGTGTATATTATATAATTTATGTAGCCATGAAAGTTATGTCAGAGAGGGCGCCACAGTAAAATCCATTTCAGATGAACAAATATGTACTACCACAAAGTTTATTTGTGAGTTTACAAATAGTTACAAAACACTCTTAAAATATGTTTATATTAAAATGAAATCCTTATAGTGTAAGCTATAGTCTGTTCTCGGTTAATGAAGCAATTTTTGAAAACTCTTTTAAGTATTCTCTGTTACGATAGTTCAGGATAGTATTTATACCAAGTATAAAAATTAACATTTTGAATCCTGGACGAAACGATGATGCAAAATCATAGCGTCCCACATGACTATAGACTATTCACGATAAAGTGAGCACTTTTGAAAGGCATCTCATTTAGTATAATAATCCATAAATATGTCATATTTTAGACTTAGGCATTAACTGCCGAATGCGCTGGAATAAACATACTTTATTTATTATTTACGTGACAGTCTTTATTTTAATCTAGTGGTTAAAGGATAAGAAATGGCTGAAAGGAAAACGTGACTAGGACATCAAAAGTCCTCACTTTGCTGTGAAAAGCTTATAGATTGAAAACGACAATGTGTACCTGTGGAATATAACAATAAGTTACTGATAACTAGAGTCTACATTCCTCTACATAGGTGCAAATAAATTTTACTGAAGTGTTTGAAAGCTCACATGGTAGGTAGTGATTGACGTCTCACTGACAGCAATATTATTAGAAATGAAATCAGAAACCTGTGAAATAGTACAAAGACAATTAAAATATGCGAGTGTCCTTCTCGGGATTCGAATTTAGAAAATTACACAAAATTAAGTTAGCTTTCAATCAACTTGCACGCCATTCAGAAAATAAGTGAATTACAAACTTAAAATATATAAACATATATAGCCTACCACAGTATAACTTCTTCGAAGAATTCGAAAGAAAGCGATTGATTGTATCCCGAGATACGGTATAAAAACTGTATTATTTAATGTGGGGTGATCTTACAAAATGGTGGAGAAATTAAGCTTTGCATATACTATTTTGATGGCTGTAACTTATAATGTCAGCATACAAAGTTTTCTGAAATTTGTATTGCAGTTTCATAAAAAAAAATTTTAATATAAAATGTTTATATGGCCGCCATTTTGAAAATATGTGTTTCTGACCCTTTAAAAATGCAATAGTTTACAAAGGCTGCCACAGTGCTAATTGTTAGCCAAATTTTCTAGAAATAAATAGTTTTTTTTCGGAGATCATATAATGTTATTTTGTCAAGTTAAAACATTTTACAAAATGGCAGAAAAAATACACTATCGACCAAAAAGAAATTGGGCACCCGTGAAGATAGGTAATTCAGTACGTCAGTTGACTTGTTTGGCCGCCATACGCTGCAGGCCGGTGTAGAACGAGTTGAAAAGGAGATGGCACGAGGTACAGAGCTATCGGACTTCGATAAGGGCGTGATTGTGGGCTTGGGCTGTCAAGCCGGGCGATTACACGGAAGGTAAACAGGTCCAAATCAACGGTCGCATTCGTCTTGCGTAAGTGTAAGGTCGATGGGCATTGTGCCAATGCTGCACGTTCTGGGCGACCTCCAATCTTGACCGACAGAAATTGCAGGACCCTGACACGTGAGCTTGTCAAAAATAGGGCATAACCCATGGCTACCATCCGACAGGAGTTTCATGCAGCAACAGGAGTATCGGTTTTCATTGGAACACCGACTTGGATATTTCGGAAGAGCAGCTGCTCATAAGCCCCATCACACAACAAGCTATAAAGCTCCGCGACTCAGGCGGTCGGTCGACGTGTATGGGTGTGGCGCCTACCCAGGGAACTCCTTCTGCAGGAGTGTATAGTACCAACTAGGGATTATGGTGGTGGTGGAGTGATGGTGTGGGGCTGTTTCACGGCCTTCGGCGTAGGACCGCTGGTGTTTGTCAGCGGTAGCATGAACACAGAGGCCTATGGTAACATTATGGATAATGAAATGCTCCCAACATCGTGGCGTTTATACGGAATGGACCCGTGTTACCTCCAGGATGACAATGCCAGGCGCCATGTTTCAAGGGCTACTATGCAGTGGTACGCCGACAACAATGTTCGCCGATTGGACTGGCCCGCCCTGATCCCCGGCCTGAACCCTATAGAACATCTTTGGGACGAATTGGATCGCCGGGTGAGGGCTCGTCAGGCGCGGCCAAAATCCATTGCTCAACTCATGGAATGGTTGCAAGAGGAATGGCGACGAATCCCCGTGGATGTACTGCAAACAATAGTAGAGAGCATGCCAGACAGGGTGGCTGCTGTTATAGCCGCAAGAGGTGGCCCTACGAGAGTCTAACGGGGTGACAACCACCGAGCAAATATTGTAGACAGGTGCCCAATTACTTTTTGGTTGACAGTCTATATTTCGTGTACTCATTTTATTGTTGTAATATAAACATCCATCATACCATGTTTCATTGGAATTAATAACATGGTATAGACGATATAATATACAAAACTAAAATAGCTATATGGCCGCCATATTTGATAGGAATCGGGAAATTGTGTCCTGGTATATGACAGACATAAAACTTTATTTATTCGTGTGACACTATGTTACAAAATATCACAAAAATGTGTCCGTGTAGACACATTTGATGTTTGTTTTATATACTCCCAGCATACAAAGTTAAGTTGGAATTTAATTAATGTTTTTGAATATATGGCACACTAGGCAAAAAAAATCTAGATGGCCGCCATTTTTAAAATAAGTGTCTGACATACTTGAAAAATATTCGTAATATCAACTGCGGCAGTTATAATTGGTTACTAAATTTTTAATAGGAATCTGTCAATTTTTCCTGAGAAATTACAAAAAAACTTTATTAATTGATGTAGCGCTATCTTACAAATTGGCGGAAAAAGTGGCAGTTTTTTTTTTGCGTAGTTAAAGCTTGTGATAGATGCTGTTAACGTACAGCATTTGGTTGAAATTGGTCAAATGGTATAGAAGTTATACCAAGTATACCTTAAATATTTTTAAGGTTGCCATTTTGAAAATAACTGCCTAATAAAGTTTACTTCCTCGTTTTTACCACGCCTTTCATAGTATTTCTTATGTGCCAAATTTGGCGAAAGTTGGATGAGCAGTTTTCGAGATATAATGTAAAAGCTTCGTGTTTTGATGTGGCGCTATCTTCCAAAATGGCGTGCAAAAGCAATACTCATCACTTAATTCAATGCATACATCTTGCGCGGTGAGCATACAAAATTTTGTTTAAATCGGTTGAAAGATTTCCGAGATATGACATATCACCATAAAATTCACAACGGCCGCCATTTTGAAAGTAAGTACCCAGCTTGACAAAACTATAAATGTCATGCGTCCTTACTAAACACCATATATGCACCGAGTTCGGCGAAATCTGGTGAAAACAGTGCAGATTACATACGGTCATAAGGAAGCATAACAACGACGATTAAAAATGTCATCAACAAACTGCGCGTGTCTTCTGTTTCTGTTTACTCAAGAGTTTTAAGCGGCGACTATAGGGTTTTGTCTGTGGCCATCATCTAATTCATTTCTAGTTTCGTTTTTCGTAATTTTTTTTTGACGTGAATACGTCTTTAAATTTGCGACCATAGTGGAAGGCAATCCAGAAAATCCAACGATAACAAAATCGGGGGATAGAGTTTTACATTGCAGCTCCGAATCTATCGTCTACATTCAAAATTCAATTACCCAACTCGATTGCCAAAGAATCAAAGAATATGTTACGTTGAGTTAGGACTGCGAAGCATCGCGCGCAGTGGAAAAAGGGATGGGTGAATTTTTTGGTAGATGAAGGGGGGGGGGGGGGGGGAGAGCACAATTTCGCCGCGTCTCATATATTCCGCGTAGTATAACTTTTGACTAGGAGAAGCTACGACGCTCATTCCAGTTTCAATCGACAGCTCTCGTTAATAGTAATTGATTGCGTGTTAAAAAACATTTGTATGGCGTGGTTATGGTGAAATTGTATGAGTTTAATTTTTTAAAAAATTAAGAAAACCCAACCCAATCTCAGCCTATACTCGTCAAAAAGCCAAGTCGAAATACAGAAATCGTATACGGTTGGAAAGAGCATCTGAAAAGCAATCCTGTTATACCCATAAAAACCCATATGATTGAGTGAAGCGGTGCCGGGAACGTAAACTAAACATCGAGGCGTCCGAGCGCGCAATGTAAACGCATTCACGCAAAATAAACGGCCGTGTCCCCAACACAGATAAACCCCATTTTTTTTAAAAAACATTTTGTAAGGTTTAGTTGGAACCGCACGACAAATAACTATCCAGCCCGCCATGCTGCTACTGTTTTGATGACGTCATTATTCCAAAACTAAAGGTATACGGAGTTTTAAAATAAATAGTAATTTTTCCCGAGACCTTTTCTAGGACCGTTCAAAATTTAAAATTAATAAAATGAAACTAATATCACGTGAAATTGTTACTAACAATTTTTGTCGTGTTAAAATACCTATTTAAAGAATATTTCAGCAACTTGCTTTGCGAAATAAATATTACGAGTACAATACGTGTTTGTTAATTCCAATAACCTCATATATATGTGTGTATTTAAACGTTTTAAACAGGCAAAACTATTACGGCAGCGGTTTGGTAATTTGTCAGCTCCGAAGCTGACAAAATACAAAATGCAAATTACAAAAATTAGACATAGATTTTGAAGATAAAAAAGATCACGTGACCATTTCGTAAAAAAAAAAAAATTCCAATTGGAACACGGCCTGTATTCCTTAGGCAGGTATCTAAAACGTGGAACAGTTAGAATCATAGAATCATAAACGTAGATTTGAGCTTACATGTTTCAAAATACAACTGCGCAGGAAAACATTTTCCGCAAAAATCGGATGTCGTTACGAATAAACTAATTTTAGCCGTGGGTGTGCATTGATAAAGGTTTTCGTATGTTTGCGTCACTATACAGACACATAAATTTAATGTACGGAAATACGATGTGCAATTACGAACAACTGAGCTTAGCTCCGTAAATAAAAAATACAAATCACAATTTACAATAGCTATTGAGAGCGAACAACGCCAAGTTTACACGGAGCTTTCTGTCCAAACTTTTTAAAATTATATTAATAATACACTGTGAAATACATGCGTAAGGAAAGTTATTGATTATTTTGCAATCTCTTTTTAAAACTTGAAGTACTGGAAAACTACCTAGCAAATAAAAAAAAAAAGTTTCGCGAATCCACGGTAAATTTATGTGAAATTTACAGAAAAAAAAAAACGTTATTTAAGGGGCCGCGGTGGTTCGGTGGTCAGACTACTCGCCTCCTACCAAGGCGAAACGAGTTCGGATTCCCAACGGGGTCATTCCCGAAATTTTCGCATGTGGGAATCGTGCCGGACGATGCTCGGTGGTCGGGCGGGTTTTCTCGGGGATCTCCCATCCCCCCCCGGCCCATGCGCTCGGACTCGGCTCCACGTTCACCTCGCTTCACCCACATCGGCTCAAGAAGCGAGGTCAAGAAGCGAGGGAGCGATACGGGCGACACTAACACGCACGCCTAGTGACCCTCATCGCTCATACGCGCATGGCGTGCAGTGTTTCCGCCGTGACGCTGTACTGTGCAATTCAGATCTGTAACAGTAGGTGTTTATAAGACGCGATGAAAGCCCGCAGATTAAACTACGTCCGTATATTTGTACTTTTCTCTTGCCATTTAAGGAAACTGCACAGACAAGCTTTAAAAATTCGGTATTTAACCATCTTCGCGAATTTTTTTCTCCAAGAATATACTAAATATGAAAAAAGTAAAATAATATGGACATAGATAATTGTTATTCTTTTTATCTTTTCTGACAAATAGTCGTATTTGCAGAACATTTATGTACTGAGATACGCGTATTCGCGCAAACAACTATAAAAAAAAAAGTGTAGGTCCATATATCTCTTTCGAAGCCGACCAAGCTTCTCCGCTCCGCCCCGTGTTCGTTATTTTGCGGAGAGCTCTGGATAATTATTTTACGCATCACTATTCCGGTAAAATTACGTTTTTATTTTTATTTTACGGTGCACAGTGGCGTGGAAGACTTGTGTTGCAAAAGGGAGGGGGGGGGGGCGGCGCACAGCGGATATCGACCGGCGTGCCGATTCGCAAAGACGGATGGCCCCGGTAAAGCGGGGGGCCCTTTGATTGCGTAATGAATTTCATTGCGGATCAAGTGGTAAAGTACGGGTGTGTACGTAGGAGGGGGGGGGGGTGGGAGGCGTGGCCGACAACTTCCGCGAGGAGATCGCGTCGCACCGCAGTAAAACGCGCGCAAGACAGCGCCCACTTACTCCAGTAGTAAATTCGAGAGAGGATTTGCGGTCCCGGGGGGGGGGGGGGGCAGCGGAATCTCACCCATCGGTGATTACCGGCGCTCGTAAATAACTCGCTCTTCGAGAGGCCTCGCCGGGTTCGCGTACGTACATACTCTACGTCGTCGAAACCCTTTAGCCCGTTCTTTCGCGTTGTACAGTCCATCCATGTTCACTTCTTATTTGAAGCCCTGCCAAAGATATACTTCCAGGATACTCCTCCGCCTCATGCAAACAAAGCTTAACCGAGTCTAGAAAATCACACCAAACGGACAGCGCAACGCATTCGTGCGCACTCAGTGAAATAATATTTTGGATAAGAACTATTTCTTCCTAGGCATTACAAAACCTATTTTCACCCTGTTTTATTCATATTAATAATAAATAATACATTTTACTGTAAAATATACGAACATATTTAATTTAATACAATATAAGTTATTTTATGCTAACACATGTATGAAACACTTGTGAGTAGTAGGCATATGGCGATTCGGAGACAGAAGGCTGGTGTCTGAGGATTGAGGGTCTGGCCGCCATGTTGGATTTTGGACTTCCCGCACTGTCATTCCGGTCACGCAACCACCATATTTGATTCCGCCGTGTTGGCAGCTAGTACTCCGCCATATTTTAAGCCAGCATGTAGCCACCTTGGAACGTCATATTTGTAGCCAGTACGCCGCCATATTGGTAACAAGTATGTCATATTTTCACACGTCAAACAAGGGAGGGGGGATTTTTCAAATGTTTGAGTCAAAAAAAGATAAGAAACCGCGAATGGACCATACAAAACTGTTTCTATAATGCCCAGGATGGGACAATAACATGGGCCAAGTTGTCGTTTGCCACGTTATACACGGTAGTGGCCCAGGCTGCATACCTTTCAGGACACCACAAATATGTTTTCCAACTTACTATAGGCTGTTCACGGTGCAATGACCACTTTTAAGAGCCCTGCTTAAGATCTAATTGTATGCACGTTGTGTGTGTCTATTCGCCTTATGTAACACTAACATTACCATGGGCCACGTCAATTTATTCATGCGTCGGCCAGGTAAGACTGTGGAATTATTAGAAAAGAAAATATGTCACAAACCTAGCAATTTTTCACTTCGATGCATTAGAAAACCAGAAAGTGAAAGAAATAATTTAAGTTATCACACATGGTTACTTTACACTTTCTAATCAACGTTAAGATATGGAACTACTTTCCATCCATCACTACTAACCTTACTGGGCGCATGTCACTCAGTGCGCCCATTAAAATATACGCAAGTATGAGCAGTGACTTTTTTCTAACGTTGATTTCAAAAGTGCTCACTTTATCGTGAACAGCCTTTGAACGCATGATTTGTGAGGGGAACGGTCGGGATTGGCGAACGCTACCAAGGCGACCTTTCTAATTAATGTTTGCTTGCTGATCATAACCTTGTCGTGTGAGATTGCTTCAAGCGAAGGGGTACAAAGTTCTAAGCAATAAGAGCATGCCAGCACCTATTAAAATGTTGTAAAACGTGTACTTTCCGAAATTGCTGTACACACACTAAGTCGTGTTTTTCCGGAGGATTCCACTCATGCAGGAATAACATACATTAACGACGCAGCTTGTATTTGTGTGATATACAATTTCTTAAACCTATGTTAATGAAAGAAATATAAATTTAATTAATTAATTAATAATAACAGTTATATTTTTAATACGAAGTCCATGAAAATATTATCAATACATCACTGTCAACCTTTCCGCCAGGATGGCACGCAATGTATCTATTAAAATACTCAGTTATTGTCTGTTCGCAGTATAGCCACATTTTCGAATAAAACAATAAAACAATTTAGAAATCATTGTGTGTATGACGAGTATTGTTGTTTCCTAAATATCCCATATATCGCAAATATTTTATACGAGTTTCTTTCGTTATATTGACATTTTAATTATATTTTATATATAAATAATACTATGTGAATTATAATATATATTGTTACGTGCTGCAGCTGGCGCCGACTCAATTGCCCCGCGCCGTAATCGGAGACCCACCTCGCCCTCCCCTCTTCCTGGAACGATGTCTCGCGGCCTCCTGATTCCCCCTTCTGGGAATCCCGTGAATGCCGACAGCGTCGAGACTTGCTGGCGTAACAGACCTCCTCTCGCCTGCTGGAGTTTCCGATACGTTTAGCGACGATGCAAGAATGTTCTGGTGAGACTGGCTGGCGCCTCAGCCCTCCGCGACGCATCACGCGAGTTGGGGAATATTCTAGGTGGCGGCCTGAGACCTACATATACTGCCACATGCCAGCGGCCGGCAGTCTTTGACAGAGGCCGTCTGGCCGAGTGTGCGCGAGTGAAGTGAGGTGTGGACGACGACTGGAGATTGCGGGACGAAGGCGAGTGAGGTGTTCGTGGCTTGAATGGACGAGAGGGTGTGAAACCGACGAGTGAAGCCTACTGTGCGTGAGGGCGCCTGGAGGACTCTAGAACATTGCGACTGGCGGAACATGGACTGAACTGAGGTGGGACTGAATGGAAGTGTAATACTGATTTTATTGTAAATATTCTGACTGTCCAATATGGATACATAAATTATAAAACTAATTGAATGGTTAGATACACTGTCTATTCGGACTGATCTTTAATTATTTAATTTCATTGATTTCTTTGTCGTAATTATAAATTTTATTAATTGGTAACAACTGTTAAGAGTAAGCGATTTCAATTTATTGTGAGAATTCGAGTTTAGAGAATTTTGCTGTAGTTATTGTAATTAAATAATAAGGAAATTATAATTAATTCATTAATTTTTTTAAGACCTCCATCCCTTAACGAACTTAATTTCTAGAGAGAGAGAGAGAGAGAGAGAGAGAGAGAGAGAGAGAGAGAGAGAGAGAGAGAGAGAGAGAGAGAGAGAGAGAGAGAGAGATTGTAACAATATGAATAAAAACAAAGAAAAATGTGTGTTTTAGTAATGCCCAGTAATAAATAGTTCTCGTGTAAAATATTATTATTAAATTGAGTGCCCACAAAAACGATGCGTTGTTCGTTTCATATAATTTTCTAAGCTTAGTTTTGGAAATAACTGTAAATGTATTTCAAAGTCTGGAAGAATTAGTCGTTTCACAGGTACGACAAAATGTTAACAGCGTGTTGCTATGCGTGTTGCTGGTGATGTTCTGCCACCGGCAAGTCGGATCCCCTGCGATCGCTGCAACCTTTCCCTATCCCTCTTCTTGCCTGTAGCTTGCATGAATAAACAATAACTCATGTTAGGGAGAGAACGGGCGATGTCTGGCTGCGCCCTCGCCACGAGGGGAGTACCACAGCTGGCTGATCAGTCTGCGATAGGCTGGAGGACTTGACTATATGAAATTACTGGCGGGGATATTTTAAGCTGTTGATCCGAAATATACTTGATATCTAGAGAAAAAAAAAAGATTAATTTTTTTTTGTTTGAACGACGTGGACTTTCAGAAAACCTACCAGGTATAATAAAATAACTTTGATTAAAAATAACTTAAGTTAAAAAACACTAATAAAATAAATAGTAATGAACTCTCCTGAGATACCTGTCAGTCTGTAGGTGTTTTTTCGGCCTGTGCGCCTTCTCAGTTCCCGACACTTCGCACTGGTTTTCGCCGAAGGAAGCTTACTATTTATCGCCTGTATTGTCGTCTATGTGTCGTCCATATTTACATCTGTACCAGCCATCGTGTTCGCTTGTGTTGTGTTTGTTGTTCGTCTAGTTTTTGTAACATTATTCACATCCCGTGCTTGTTGTTGGTCGGCTTGAGCACCAATTTTGGTAGTCTTGGGTCGTTTTTCCGGTACCATATGACCATATTCCTGCTCGGAATTATATGTATGTTACAATTTCGTTATCTTGCGTCGTTATGTTATTTGTTCTCTGACTTTATGCCTTATTGGAATTGTACTTGTTACACGTTTGTCGACAACAGCGAACTCAGGCTCGTCCAGTCATATCTATTTATTTTTCATCTACCATTTTCAAATCCAAGTTATTTAACTTTACCTTGCAGGTTTTCTCAGACTTCAACTAAGTGTTTGCAATGATGTATGTTCATAATTTTTCAAACAACCAACTACTCTCATCTCAAGAATCATTCAAACAACAAATGTAAAACTAACAACACCTGTGTTTCGAAGAAATTCCTTTATTTCTTCTGTCTTGAACACGGTGTCATACTGTCCAATCAGTGAATATGATCAGTCAAGCCCTAATGCTACGAAAATCGAGGTGGGAATCGGTCATCTACTATCTCGTCAAAATTGATAGAGAACAAGTTAATAAAACAACGCCGCAATGCTTAATTATTACCAGGTCCGGTGCAAGGTAACTTGCCAACCTAGGCTAGAGACCTTTATATGCCATGCCCTCTTTCCATTTCGAATTCCCTTCGGTTAACACTAATTTCTACCAATTTGCTAGAACATGGCGCCACTGAAAACGAACGCGGGAACAACCTCCATTACAGACCATTGATACTTCTCACTCGTAAAAATGAGCGATTGGAATTAATTCTTTCTGATAGAATAAAAATCGCCTATGGTAATATGCAATAATTATATTAGTTTATGTTTAAAATAACTACTATTGTTAAAGTAATAAATAACATGTAACTTCTCATTATGTAGAACATCTAATTAGTATTTTTAAGCCTTACAGTTGTATGGAAATTTAGTATACGAGTACACACATGTTTATTTTATAAAACTGCTATTGTTGTGACGTGTTCTATATATGTATTTCTTATTCAGTAATTCTATTTTTATTTTATTTTACATATTTACTATAGTACACACGGCAGTTGAGAGGTTATTATTCATATATTCAATATTACATATTTATTTTCATATTGTTAAGTTTTGAGTAACATGTTAATTTGTGTAAGTTTGCAATAGTTGATAACAACGTATTGATTGTAATCTTAAGGAATGCACCCTGATATAAGCCCTATGTCACACAGGTAAATTCAAATCAGGTAACCGACGCCAAATTGAGTTGTTAAAATAATGTTCTGGCCTCCATCTTGTTTGAAATGGGTCACTAAGGTAACAGGTCAGGTAGACCTGAGATCCGTATGAAAAGTGAATAATGATAACTTAAAAGTGACAAATGTGCTCCGTTTCATATAAATAGCCGACAGAGTGTTTTCAAACTGTCTGAAGAGGGCCCAGGAGCTTAGATACTTCGATTATTACGCAGATATATAAGGTATCTCTATTACCACCATACTAGGCGACCGTTAGTCCAGCGGTGGAGTGCTAAAGAAGTTTCTTGTTAACTAACCATTGAACACTTTCTAGTTGTTCACACAGTGCCTGAGGATAATAACTCGTATTTGACTCTACTTATTTTGACATTGCTAGCCAGGAACAATTTTTATTCAGTGTAAACGCATAGGCAGATTTTTGCAAACTGTTACGTGCGAGTGTGATTAATATCGGGACCTTAACCAAACTTTGTGCACACTAAAACATTTTAAATTTGGTACAAACTTTTAATCAATGCAAAGTCTTTAATTATGGTTGTTAAGCACAAACACATAAGTGATATTTTGACAGGCATACAGAGTTCCAAATTTAATATTCTTGTCCAGGTGCTACGTGGTATCTGTATATATTCTGTGGTCACAATATGAAGTTGGAAGCAATATTTAAATTGGGAAAAGATTTAGTTTTCATTAAACTCAACTTCACCCTTGGACTTCTTTGATTGATATGATGGTATTTAGTTTCTTTGTTTTTCCCAGATAGTATTTACAGAGTGACATATGTATAGCTATCTGGAGGCGGAGATAAGTCTGGATACACAGGAAACATGCTGGTAAGATATGTCTGTTGGTGTTTTGTGGTTTTCAGTATTTTGCAGTGTGTGTTCTGTTACCTTCACATTCAGTTGCTTATTTGCGAACCATGCATGCATATTGCATAATAATTACACATATAAATATGTCTCTTCTTGTCTTCACATACATTAAAGGAAACACCAATTCTTTTCAGTGGCTAGTACCCATACGTTGGGGTTAAATATTATTCCTCTCACTATCTTATTACAGTTTTCACACAATTCTTTTCAGTGCGTGGTGCTGTAATGAGCCCTAATTTGCATATGCATGTCAGCCCTAAATCCCCACCTATGTTTTCTATTTCAAACCCGATCTGGTATAATCCAATCATTGTTAATTTTTACTTTTTTTAAACCCCTGCTAAAGTTCTACTTCCAGGATATTCCTCCGCCTCATGCATACAGAGTCAAGTTAATTACATCAAAGGGGCATCGCGCCGAATTCGTGCGCACTCAGTATAATACAGTACAATTTTGCATTAAAACTGTTTGTTACTAGGCATTACCAACATACCTATTTTCTCCCTGTTTTCACATTAATTAAAATAAATTGAAATATTATAATTTGTAAATATAAAAAAGGTAAAGTTCAATTTAACCAGAAATAAGGTACATTTATGTTTAAACAAGTATAAAACTCTTGTAACACGTGGTATATTTAGGAAACAAGCAAACATTCTATACATGGGGTGATTTTTCAAAGGTTTGATTTAAAAAGTGTGAAGAAACGGCGAATAACTATACAAATGTTTATATTTTAGCTAATATATCCTAGCTGATATGCAAAGTATGTCAGTTATGCCAGCTTCTTGGCGCTCTATGTAGTCGCCTAGTTCAACTACACGATCACACACACGCCTGTTTACTACTGTTAAATACAACGTTCCTGTAACACGTTCCCTCTCTAGGAAGTGGAAGCGTGGGGAAGAAGGACAGAATGGTATTCGCCCTCACATCCTGACATAGCAGTCACCTACTATCGTTACACTGGGTGCTGATGGCCGACCGAAGTCGAGATCCGCCCGTTGACGTCGTCCCTGTCTTGTGGTTCGGAGTACTCTTTACACATTATCGTTCAAAGCCCCTTACGAGTCCCGGGCGTACAAACAACCGAGATGTATTGCCATTTAGCTGCAGTGTTTCCGTTCTGCCAACACACATTGTCTGAATACTAACCGATTACTATTTCTGTTACGATTGCGAAGTGGTCGCAAACGTTTGTTCGTGTGTTGCAGGGAACAGTCGCTGGTCGTGTTCGAGGCGTGTGGAGGCGCCGGAACCAAGGAGCTGGGGAAACGGGAGATCCCCGAGAAAACCCACCCACCAGCACACTTTCCAATACGAAGATCTGGGAATGAACCCGGCGGGAATCGAGCCCGGTTCGCCTAGGTGGGAGGCGAGTATTCTAACCACTAGACCACCGCGACCCCCGCCACAGCTTGTGATGGGGGACACCGTTACAATACACAGTATGGCGTTTGTTTGTTTCCATTTGGCTTTTCGAAGAACGGCGTCCAATGTACAACTCTCACGCAATGTAGTTGTACTAGTTCTGTTGTTTCTCTCCACCCTGAACCGTTCCGTCCATCTAAGCGCCAGGCCACTCACCTCCTTCTACGCACTGTGAACAGGGCTTGATTCCCAGTGACGTCATACGAGATTTTCACAAGTGGGAAACGTGGCGGACTTTGTCGGTGGATTCTATAGGGACACCCCAGTATCCTCCCGCCTCTGCATTCCTTCTCTACCACATTTACATTCTGATTCACCCCTGTCTGCCCTGAAGTTCTCACCTGTTAAACGCCACCAAAATATCTCTCGCTCTCTCTCTCTGTCAATCACCCACACCCCAAAACTCTCAAGTTCTGCCGATCCACGATATCACATATCTATTACTTCTTTTGACTGAGGGAGTCGGATGCATCTTAAGAGTTGAATGGACCACCGCTTCCAAGGTCAAGATGTGAGGGAGCCATACGTGTGACACTGACACGCACACCTAGCGCCTCATCGCTCTTACGCGCAAGGCGTGCAGTGTTTCCGCCGTGACGCTGTACTGTGCAAACTAGATCTGTAACAGTTGGGTTTTATTACACGCGATGAAAGACCACAGATTAAACCTCGCCCGTATCTTTGTATTTTTCTCTTTCCGCTTAAGGAAACTGCATAAGTCAGTTTAAAAAATGCGGTATTTGACCATCTTCACGAATTTTTTTCTCAGTGAATACTTTTAATACGACAAAAGATAAAAAATAGGGGCATAGAAAATTTTTTTTTTTTTTTTTTTAATCTTTTCTTACAAAAAGTCATATTTGCAGAATATTTATTTACCGAGATACGCGTATCCGCGCATACAACTATTACACAAAAAACACGGGAGTCCATCCCTCTCTTAACTTAATGATAGTGAAGAGAAACACATTATATTCCATAAATCCAATCTTTCGTTAGTTTTCCCTTCTATACACCCTTTCATATGTTTTAAACGAAGGATTCCCCCGTTTAAATAACTATGGTCTAACTGCAATCAGACTAGTACTTATATCCTATGAACCGAGTCAATGTATGTCATATACTTTCTCAATCTTCTTGCCACAAATATTAATTATCCATCATATTTGCCATTATTTTTTCAAGTCGTTTCTTAAAACTACCCATTCTTCGTGCTATACAGATTTTAGGCGCAAAATCGCCTTTAGAAATCACACACTTCGTACGTAAGACCATACATCTAATTCTAGTGTGAAGCTGCGCCATCCGGGGCAGAGAAGCGATGCACCGCTGTATCCAGGTCGAGGCCACAGGAAGCGAGACATTTAGGAAACACGGAGATGTGTTTGTGAATCGGCGGCGAGTATTTAGAGCCGGTGAAGGCTCGTAGCGCGGCGGTCTTACCACAGCCAACAAACGGTGACCCCAAGATGGAGGGGCGAAGGGTGTGCCGAGAACGGCCGTAGCCGACGAGACGACGTGGTGACCAGCCTTCGCCAACTACAATAAGTTGATGACCAGTCGCGTTTATTCCGTAGACGAGAGGTAAGAAATGCCTATCCTATACATATAGTAAATGTTTGTCCCTTTGTAGTTTTCGCCTTCACTTTAAACGTAAACACATTTAAATCTGAGTTTCCCGGTTTCCGATTCGAGAAACAGAGTTCACGTAACTCCCCTACTGTACACGCATAGTGCTGCTATCTAGTATTTATTTACACAAACGGGAGCAACTAGCGATGAATCGAACTCGCGAGCTAGTTACACTGCCACATACCTTCGGCAAGGTAAGCAGTCATTCTGTTTGCGTCCTCCAGTCCGAATTTTTCTTGGAAAACGGGAGTTTACTTATAATTAGTAATGTGCTCTTTAAATAGTATTCAGTTTAATTATATTTACGTTCGTTTCGTCTCCGTTTATATAACTAATGTTAGGTATTATAAAACGGAAAATTTATTTGTGGAGGGTAAGTAAAGTTTGAATTTGTGTTTGTTAGTAGAAATTGAAAATGGAACCACAGCCCGGCACTAGCAAATGTTATATAAAACACTCAAATATGTGGGGCTATTATATTGCTTACCCTGTAAAAAAAAATTTCACTACACGTCACTGGTGATAACGTTCAGGTGGTACAAGTAAAGACTGTAGTTAATCATAGCGTGGCTTGGGATAACATAATGATATAACTTAATAGTAATTAATGTAGATATTTAACTCCCGCGTCTTAACGTAGCGTAAATTGCTGTTCAATGTTGTGTAATTTGATGTAAACGCTGTACGTTCAAAGCTTTAAAATATATTTGACATAGTAGTAAAACGAGTGACTAGCATCTGTCTATGTTTCCCCACTTATTTTGCATGGCCCCCATATGGGAACATAACAATATGATAATTAGAGTCTATGTGTGTTGTGTCTACAATAATAGAAAAATTAACACAGGAGAATAACAGCTTCGGAGCGGTGCTCCGTACAACCAAAGGCCTTAAAATAGATTATGTCTTGTTTTGTAAACGACACAGAACTATGTCGTGCTTCGAGAGCAAAATATTGCATGGCCATGGTGGACTTTAAAATATATAGGTCCTATCACTTTTTTTTTTTAAGAAAATTTACCAAAATGAGTCTGACACACCAGCTGTAATGGTTATACTGTATTTGTTGTATTGCAACAGCCGTTGAACTATAAATACAGCAAACTAATAAGGTCGTTTCAGTTAAGGTTAGACGAATTTCGCATTTAATTTTGAACCTCGAATTCTGTAGGTCCTAATTTCCGTTGCGATATCTTTACTCGACTACTCAACCCTCAGATGAAATATCATAAGTGAAACTGTATATAGAACTGAGGAATGGTACTTACAATCCTACCTGAGAAGTAGGAGTTAATTTACACATTAAGACATACTTTAAGATGAATCTTAACTCTTTAATAATATCTATATGAATACAATTTAAATGTGTTAATAAGATAGAAGGTAGTGGGTTTATTTTTACTTTTTTTTAATTTTAAAGCCACAAAAATTATATTGGCATATGTACATATTGCTACTGTAAAGAGTCACAACAGTAAAATTTAATTTGTTACGATATTTTCGAATTTTGTTTAGTATTGCATCATCTGATAAAGTGTAACACACGACGTAAATTTTACTGAAAATTCTGTTCTGTTTTATATTTTCTCGTTCCGTGGTTACATGCATATAGCCTTAAAATGATATGTCCTCTGCTTGTAAGTAAAACATTCAGCTGCCACCGCTGTTTTAACCTGTTAGTTCCTATCAGATTAACTTATGCGAATCATTTTAATAATTTGAGCTTCTTTGGCGAGAACGCCGGAAGTCTGGCGTGTGGAGATACCAGTTCATACGTCGCTGAACTGCGAAGTCTTCTTCTTAAAGACGTATCGCTAAGGAGAAAAGCTTCAGTCCGGAAGGAAGAGAGCGAGAGAGAGAGTATAGCCGCTGAACCGGAAGGATATAATCCACTTACCCTGACAATGTTATCTGTCGCTGCACGCAAACGTCGAGGCAAGCAGAAGGGGTCTCGTATTCGCAGTTGTTAGCTTCCGCTTAACACACCCATTCAACATTTGCACAATTTCCTGCCCGACTGAACCAATTACACTTCACGCAGAACCTTATATAACGTTTTGAAAATGAGTTTATCTATACTCATTTAAATATCATTGTCTGTGAATAACCTTTTAATCCCCATGACGGGAAGGTATGTCCAATTTATCTGTAAATTCCCCCCTCGGTTACTTCCAACTTTTCTGAAGCCTTGCTAATGTTCTACTTCAAGTATATTCCTCCGCCTCATGCAAACAAAGCTTAGCTAAGTACAGAAAATTATACCTAAGTGATAACGCACTGCATTCGTGCGCACCCAGCTTAATAATATTCTGCATAAGATTTATCTCTGACTAGGCATTACCAATACACTCACCTTCTCACATTTTTATTTATATTAGATATTATTAGAATATAAAAATTTGTAGATAAAATATAATTAAATCGTTTATTCAATAACACATTTATGTTAATGCGACTATAAAACGCTTGTGATACACGGAATATTTAGGAAAGAAATAAACATCATGAAGGGGGTGATTTTTCAAAGGTTTTATTCAACAAATGCAAGTCGAATAAGAGCGACACCAGGCCCCTAGTAGGCGGCAGTTGAACAAAGGACAAGTGGAAACCCAGATGGTGGGGACGAACGAAAGTAAGTAATAGGGTGGCACATTATAGCAGCAATAAACATTACAGGCATCAGTGGTGCACTCTAGCGGATGACAAGATAACTACAGCAAATGACATCTAAGATGGCAGACGAAGGAAGTGCAAGAGAGAAAATAGGTGGGGGAGAGAGGCAAGATGTAATGACAGAGCATCAAGTAGCTAGATGGAATGACAGAACATGAAGTGGAAAATCCTAGAAACAAGATGGTGGGAAGGTCGAGATCACAAAATGGCCGCCGCCCGACCGGAATAACAGAGCGGGAGGTAACATCATCCAAGATGGCGGATGGCTCCTTGCTCCTACTCATGAATCAGTTGTCCATGAAACAACATTCCTATACTACTATCTTGGTATCACTGATGGAGTTGAAGGCGAGAGTGATGTGTCGAGAATCGAATTCAAAATAATATCCACTAGCAACCTCGAGTATTATCCAGGCTCCTTTCACGCGGTCCGGGCAATCGTCCGGATATACAAGCAATACTCCGCGGGACATGGGTCCCTTCACACCATCTGGACACGTGTTAAACTCCGTACGGGCGGTAGAAACGCCCGGATGTTTCCACTACATTCACACGGACCCGGGACAGGCGTTCGCCCGGACAGCTGTCTAGCGGCCGGACCACCAGGAAACAATAGATG
Organism: Dryococelus australis; assembly: GCA_029891345.1. Lineage (NCBI taxonomy): Eukaryota > Metazoa > Arthropoda > Insecta > Phasmatodea > Phasmatidae > Dryococelus > Dryococelus australis. Next base: position 25,786,127 of record CM057006.1, on the reverse strand, counting down.
CATTCACACGACCCGGCCGATCAGTCGTCCAGGTTCTCTCCCGTTGTGCTGTTGAGGTTCGTTACTAGCCAACACTGGCGTGTTTGTAGTGATACTGTGTGAAGTCTACATAGTTCTCACGTGTGTGTAAACACGTTGAAAGACAACTATATAGACGCAGAAGTTCTTATTAATTTGGTAGAGGATAAGCCACAAATCTGGTACAAGTCCCTGCAAGATTATAAAAATCGCAATATGACGAGAGATGCATGGAGATGTGTGCGAGTAGAAATGAAGGAAGATTTCGAAAACTTGAGTGATGGCGAGAGAAAATAATTTAGTTGGTTTCGAATTAGTTAAAGCCATGTGTATACTCACTACAAGAATTAATTTTGTGCGTTTGCCTGATTTATATTGAACATGTATATAAATAAACATGTTCTTTTTGTACGCATCGATATAGTTCTATAGGCCTACTTGAGAGACTGGTGCTTGTTGTCACAAAATATGCATTAAATTTTGTAATATATGATACAACACTATCAGCAATACAATTTACATTATTTGTTATAAACATTTATAAGTCACATTTGTTACAAATTAACATCATTACGATAACATAGAGGCATTCGCTTCCAAAAATAAGTCAATAAACATGAAAGGTTACAGCATTTATAAATATGTAAGTTACCCTCTTACAGCAGAGTTGTTCATTGCCAAACAAACACTCATATGTTTACTACCACTATGAATACATAAAAAAACTCCTCTTATGTAGTGATACGTGCAATGTGGTTGGCATCTTATATAATGTCTCCACAATTGTGATTATTGTTACATTAGAGGCGGATTCTAATTAGATAGTGAAAAGGGGGGGGGGGGAGGCAGAAAGCGCGCGTCCTCCTCTCGAGGGTACAATATTTTGGTTTGATTGTCACCATATTAATGCACAACTTGCACTTTATATTGCGCTGTGTAGCTAGTGTTATACAATGAAACACTTCCATAGCAACAATATTACAAAACAATCGCTTTCTGGTGCAAGGCCGCTGTCATGGTAACTGAGGGCATATACCAGTTTGATTTTCGTAAGCTCCTAGCTGGGACACCTCTATCGTCATTAACATAATTGTATGTTAACGTATTCTAACAACGGTTATAAACAAAATATGCGTGGCGTGAAATTGTTGCTCCAAGTAAATATACATTTAAATTGTATCAACATACAGTATTCCAGTGAAATGTTTACATCGACAATAGACGAGTATGCTGTAAATATTTTAATTTTTAATTTATTCTGGGAAAAATTATGTATGGCAGTGATTAGGCGTATTCAATAGACATGCTTATTTTTCAAAACCTACACCCCTCCCGCAAGAAAATCCTTGATCTGCTACTACGTAACATTCGATAAAGAGCTCTTATTTACTACCCCTCAGAAATTGCTCATTCTAACATTTGTAAACGAGCCCCTTTAACAATTAAATATAGTAAATATATTTATTTTGCAGAAGTTATATCACTATATTATTGTAAAGCATGCCATAGATAAGTATTTAGTTAACTATGCATTACACTGTGATTGTGTGTAAGAACATTGTAAATAATAATGTAGGAAATAATAATAATCATTATTTTTATGTGCGTTCATTTGTCACTAACATTTATGGCTGAAACTGACGTAAATAAAGTTGATTTTAAAATTGATATGATACATTATTACTATGAGTTTATTACACATGATCGCAGTAAATTTTATGACAATCTTTTTTGACGAAGATTTTCTTGCAAATTCTGCTTTCCAGAGCATCCAGAATGGAAATGCGCTGGAATTTTGTTAAAAAATACAGACTATTTTAATCGATGATTTTTTAATATTTAAAAAGTATATTTTTGTAGACTATTTTATAATGTTGCAAAATATATACGTTCTTCTTTCATGTACAGTATAAATAGCAATTTTCTGACAATTTTTATGGTGTCCGTACTACTTTTATTAATGAGTTCATCACGTTGTATAGTCTGGTGCAGTGCTCCACAGGCAGCTGCTTTGCTTCAACATTAGCAAAGCGAGCGCAATAGCTTTTCTGCGTCTATTCATCTCAGCCGGTGGGCTTCTAAAGCTCGCGACACGAGCAGGAGACGGGCGACAACCCGGATAAACTTTGTCATCGTGTGAAGACAACACACGAGTTAATCTCTTTATTTGAATGTAAATATTTATATGTCCCATAAATCCACCAAGGAAGTGAAAATAACTCAGAAATATTTTTTTAAAATAATACTAAGTGGATGCTTTCTGTGTTCGATTCGTAAGACGAACATTTTTTTTTAATACTTGGATTGAAATAAATATTACATTCACGCCCGAACTGCATCATGAAATAATAACTTCAGCTGTTTGTTGAAATTTTTTTATTTAGGAAGTTAGATACAAGGACATGTTTTCGTAATTTAAATATTTTTGTTGAATTTCCTTCAAAGAGTTTGAGTTATTTTATTGGTACATAACAAAGACAGTGAAAATGTTTTTTTTTTTGCATGTCATTTTGCGAAAACCATGTGATCTTAAAAAAAAAAAATCTGATGTGAAAGTAGTCACAGGTAATATTTGTAAGCAGAGATATGCAAAATTCGCGTTATTATTTTGGGATGCTTCAAACTTCAAACACATTTACCTTCGCAGTACATTTGTCATTGGACAATCCTTAATGACACGCCCTGGGTAACTCTGCGCCAATACATGAACACTTCACAGCTGTGTGCCCCAACCACGTGCAGTTCACTCAGAAAGGGCGTTACTCCACATATATGCAGACGCCATCAAATAAACGACGCCGGCTCCATTATATACAGTACTGTAGAGTTTAGCACGACGCTAAAATATGACGCTAATTTTACATGTCCCTACCAATAACTTGAACAATATGCAGTACAAATATAACATGACTGAATTTTTATGGCCAAGGTCCTTAAAAGACGTCGCCACCCGACATATTGTATTTTTCAATTATTTCTTCCTCATTCAAATTTAGGAGGATTTATTGAAAAAGGCGACAATAGGAGCTTAGCAAATTACCTTATCCACTATTACAGATATACCTATATATGAACTTCTTACGTACATTAATTCAACAATCAACTTAATATAATATTTTTACATTAACTCATTCTCACCTTTCAATGACATCCAGGGATTACCTATTAACAATCAGGTACATAAATTTACACATAGTCATAAACTTTAATCCTATACAATGAGACGGTCTCTGTCTGTATGTCTGCCCGTCCGTAATACCTTGAAATTCATCTAAAGTTCTTAAAATTTTGCAAAGCTAATCCTAAGGTTAAAATACAGGTCAAATTCGAATTTATGCAAGACCATATTACGCAATAATTACCTTTTAAACTAAAAACTCATTTTTTAATAACCTTTTTCCTATATGAAAGTTATACCATGGCAACTATTCTAGGCACGTGAAAAAAAAAATAAGTCACGGGCTGAGCCCTTGCTTCTATAATGAAATATTTTCAGTAATGACAATAACTCTTCTGTTATGACACCAAAACAGATATAATTTGCATATGTACTCCATTCATGGCTACTTCCAACTTTTCTGAAGCCCTGATTATGTTCTCCTCCCAGGATATTCCTCCCCCTCATGCAAACAAATATTAACCAAATATAGAAAATTATACATCAAAAACCTAGCCCACAGCATACGTGCGCACTCAATGTAGTAATATCTCGCACCACAACTATTTTCTACTAGTCGTTGCCAACACATCTACCTTCTCACTGTTATTATTCATTTTAATTACAAATGAAATATAATTCTTAGACAGACTGTAAGTATAAGAACCAATTTAATAAATAATTAAGTTAGTTTTATGTTAAAGCAGATATAAAACGCTTGTGATACGCGAAGGAACCAATCACGTGATGTTTGGCGTGCTTTTTCAAATGTTTATTGAAAAAATACGATAGAATATAGCGGCCCCCCCTCGCCAACTTGCAAAGGCGTGGAGGACAGAAGAATAGAAACACGTGTGAGCGAATTCCGTCGAGGGCGCGCTCCCCTAACCTCCTCTGGCCCTAGAAATTTTTTTTTTTTTTTTTTTTTTTTATCATTCCGGGAGCTAGGCTGTTACACTTATTACGTGAACATTGGATGTCGTGGAAGCAATAGGAATCTGGGAGGACCCTTTGGCCGGGCCAGATCCTCTTTTTACGGCCGGCTATACGGCCCTGCGAGAAGCAGGGATGGTGGTGGAAGGAGGGGGGCGGGTGGAGGGGATATGGACTATCGGTGGCCTCTGATAGCAGCCATTATCCCGTGCTCCTCCCTCGTATCTGGCTGCACTCTCGGCGACCGCTTTATACGACTGTCCGGGACGTATAAACGTGCTGATCCTGGCCTTGTTACCGCGGCCCGCACGTGACCGAGAAACTCACATACACACATCCATACACACGAGCGGCCGTATATCGGTTATACCTACACGACGGCTGGATGTAAAACCCGAGCTAGCGTTATACCCAACGCCAATGCTGTAAAATAACCAAGTGTGTGTGTCTGTTTTTTTTTTTTTTTTTGCTTGTTGGGAGCGGGATGGGGGATGGGGTGTCCCCGAGAATTCCCTCCCCCCCCCCCCTGTGGTGGACATTCCAATTCGAGAACTCTGAAAACGGGGATTTCGAACGTCATGCCTCAATTTTGAACAGGCAAGTTTATTGCATACTGATATTTTGCTTGGAAAAAATATATAAATATAAATATAAATATATACATATGTATATGTTCGTGTAAAAACACCGTAGACCAAGTTTTTTTATAACTGCCTGTCATTGTGGCTCCCATGGTCGGTTCTGAGAGACAAAAATTTTCCATTTCTTTTTCGCTACGTTAAAAAACATGAAAATTCAGAAACGGTGTAAATAACAGTAATGCTGGGATAAATTATAAATGGGAACGATGTGGAAATGCGAACTTAGCAAGCCGCTTAAATGGCTCTTAACTTCGTGCTCGATGAAGTATAATTTAATAAAACACAACTTTAGTTTGGCATAAATGTTGGCGAAGAACAAAGATCTGAACTTCCGCATTTCTAATCCTAATACCGTATGTAAATTCATTCTATTAAAACTTTAATATGGGTAAGAATTTTTTTCAGCATCGGCGTGGTAGTAACGTGGTTATAGGTATCTGCGAGAGCAAGCTTATTGTTTCTGCTGATCTAGTAAGAGTCTGGTCTAAAAAGTTTGCTAAAATTGTCTGCGTTTACAAACGAACTTGAAGCTAACAATAATGGCTGAAAGTAGATGCATGGTGCCGATCCTGGCTCACCCCTTATTTTCATCTAAATATCGAGTTTTTCGCTCCGAAATCATGCTTTTTTGAGGCTAAATCTAGGCTCTAAATTTTTTTTTAAAAGGAGCTCTCAAAAACAAGTAAATTTAAGCCAAAAACAAGCACAATTTTCAATTTTTTTTTTTAAAATTATAGTGCAGGATTTGTGCCAATTAAAAAAGCAACAGAATTTAAGCTAAAAACATGTACATTTCTAGAAACGTAAATTTTGCAAGCGAGCAATCTAAATCAAGCGAATTTAAGCAAAAATCAAGCTAATTTAAACCAAAATCTAATTAAATATTATCTTATTATGCTTTACAGTTTATATTCCAGGCTCTACTAATTTTTTTTAAACTTTTCTATTTGCTCTAGATTTTCGCCAATATCTTGAATTTCATATTTATCGTCAATGTTATCTACGATTGATAATTGTAAGCTTCGAAAATTTGAATAAAATTTGCGAACCATATTTTCAAGATCTTCAGATGCATTATCAAATGTATAGTAAGGTGGTCTTGAATCACTACCATTACATTTCAAAATGATAGTCTGACTGCAAGAGAAGACAGTCGACGCCATGTTTAATTCTAAAGAAAAACATTTTATTAAGAAGAATAGGAGATTGTACAAATGAAATTGGCACAAATTGACCCGCATTAGATTGGCATAAATTTACATAAATCAAAATTGTATAAATTGTCACTAATCAAATTTTTATAAATTGACACACATTGTCACAAATCCATAAATTCACACAAATTATCACAAATGAAATTGACATAAATTGACACGAATGAAATTGGCTCAAATTGGCACAAATCAAATTGGCCCGAATTGACACAAATTGTCACAAATCAAATTTTCATAAATTGATACAAATTGTCCCAAACAAAATTGGTATAAACTGACACAAATGATATTGGCACAAAATGACACAAATCAAATCGGCATAAATTGACACAAATGAAATTGGCATAAATTTACACAAACCAAATTGGCACAAATTGTTACCAATCCAATTTGCATAAATTAACACAAATCAAATTGGCATAAATTGATCAAATTAAATTGGCATAAATTGACACAAATCCTGCACAAAAAATTACACATAAATGCTGAGCAAAAAATGGCTCACAAATGCTGAACAAAAAATGACATGTAAATGCTGAACAAAAAAATGATTCACAAATATTGAACAAAAAATGACACACAATTCCTACACAAATAAAGAACCTGCACAAATGCTACACACATAAAAAAGCTGCACAAAAATAGCTGTACAAATAAAAAACTGCACGAATTCTGCACAAATAAAAAGACACGCAAATCCAGCACATACAAAAATATTACTAAATTATTTCTAAAATTTTATCTTCTCTTTACTTTTTTTGTATATCCTTAAGTGTCGCCTATTCGTTTCGCAAAATTTTCTATAGAATATTTTTTGTTTACAAATAACCCCGTCTGCTATTCTGTGCCCTCACAAAAATTCAACTTCTCTAAAGGCCGGAGAGATATTCTTCTCCCGCACAAAAAAAAATTCTTCTCTAAAGTGGGTATGCAATTCAGCACCCCCAAGAAAATTCCAACTTTTTATAAGAATTGAAAATTAATAAATGGGAAACAGTTTAAGCGAGATAAGAGAGTTACAAGAGAGATTTAATAACTTCTCGAAAAACTTTAAAACTTGCGAAATTATTAGTAAAGATCTTCTTGAAAAGGATTATTTAGAATTAAGAGAAATAGCAAAGAATTTTAACATTAGAGGTTTTTCTTACAAAAGGAATTGCATACCTCCTTATAAAGAAAAATTTTTTTGTGGGGGAGGCGAATAGCTACCCGGCCTTTGGAGAAGTTGAATTATTGTGAGGGGCCAGAGTAGCAGACGGGGCTAGTTGGAAACAAAAAAATCTTCTATAGAAAGTTTTGCTAAACGAATAGATGACACTTGAGGATATGCAAAAATGTAAAGAGAAGATAAAATAATTATAAGTGTTTAATAGTGTATTACATTTTCCTCCTGTAGAAATAAGGAATAAGGACAGCCTATGCCTATTTTACTATCCAAGCCGCTAGCTTCTTCTTCTTCGTCTTCTCCATTGACCTCTTCTTCCTTAAAACAATTATTAATGGCATACAGAATTCTTCTAATATATTTCGATGTAGTTTGCTTATCCAAGTCCATTAATTCTAGAAATGCATTCTTAAATAAAATTATATTTAAACTTTATAATTGGTAATCTTCTTCTAGCAAACTATTTAATTTTTCTCTGGTATCTTGGTAGTGTTTCTTATTGTTGTAGAACAAAGCTAAAAGCTTGGAGTTTAGATCTTGGTTATTCATTTACTAAACATTAAAGTTTACTTAAATATAAAAATTTCCAGTGGGGAGGGGAATTTTTCCTGTCTGGAATATTAGAATACGAACAAATACATGAAGTTTGTAAACATATTTTAACTCTGAACCCCGTCTACAAGATGGGGTTAGTAGGAAACGAAAAATCTTCTATATTTATTAACGAACCTGGCCTCTATTCATTAATTTTGTCTTCTAAAAAAGAAGCACAAAAATTTAAAAAGTGGATTATACGCGAAGTTATTGGAAATAACTTTACAAATTTAGTAATATTTTTTTATGTGCAAAATTTGTGTGTCGTTTTATGTGCGCAGGATTTGTGCAGGTTTTTATTTGTGCAGAGCTTGTGCAGCTTTTTTATTTGTGTAGCATTTGTGCAGCCTTTGTGCAGCCTTTTTATTTTTGCAGCTTCTTTATTTGTGCACGATTTGTATGTCATTTTTTGTGTAGAATTTGTGAGTAATTTTTGTGCAGGATTTTCGAGTCATTTTTTGTGCAGGATTTGTGAGTCGTTTTATGTTCATAACTTGTGAGTCATTTTTTGTTCAGAATTTGTGAGTCATTTTTTGTGCACGATTTTTGTCAATTTATGCCAATTTGGTTTGTGCCAATTTATGCAAATTTGATTGGTAACAATTTTTGGCCAATTTTATTTGTGTCAGTTAATGCAAATTTCATTTGTGTAAATTTGGACAAATTTGATTGGTGTCAATTTGGGCCGATTTCATTTTTGTCAATTAATGCCAATTTGATTTGTGACCATTTGTGTCAGTTTGTGCCAATTTTATTTGTGTCAATTTGAGCCAATATCATCTGTGTCAATTTATGCCAATTTCATTTGGGACAATTTGTGTCAGTTTATGCCTTTTGATTTGTGATAATTTGTGTCATTTCATGCCAATTTGATTTGTGACAACTCGTGCCAATTTCATTTGAATCAAATTTATATCAATTTCATTTGTGTCAATTTGTGACAATTTCATTTGTACAATCTACTATTCTTCTTAATAAAATGTTTTCCTTTAGAAATAAACATGACGTCGACTGTCTTCTCTTGCAGTCAGACTATCATTTTAAAAGGTAATGGTAGTGATTCAAGACCACCTTACTATACATTAGATAATGCATCCGAAGATCTTGAAAATACGGTTCGCAAATTTCATTCAAATTTACAAAGCTTACGATTATCAATCTTAGATAACATCGACGATAAATATGAACGTCGAGGTATTGGCAAAAACCTGGAGCAAATAGAACAAGTTTTAAAAAATTAGTAGAGCTTCGAATATAAACTCTAAAGAATAGTAAGGTAATATTTAATTTGATTTTGGATTAAATTCACATGATTTAGATTGCTCGCTTGTAAAATTGACGTTTCTAGAAAACGTGAAGATTTGCTTGGAAAGCGGAAAATTTGCACGTTTTTTGCTTAAATTTAGCTGTTTTTTAATTGGCACAAATCCTGCACGATTAGTTTGAAAAAAAAATCTGCTTGTTTTTGGCTTAAATTTGCTTGTTTTTGAGAGCTCCTTTTCAAAACATTTTAGAGCTTACATTTAGCCTCTAAAAGCTTGATTTCGGAGCAAAAACTCGATATTTCGATTAAAATAAGGGGTGACTATACATCTACTGCTGAAATCGAGCAGGAATTTGGAGAACGTGCTATTGTTTTAGCGTTGTCATCAGATACACGTATTAATCTACGATCACGTTTATATTTATACTAGGGGCCCAGCCTGTGACTCTTTCTTTTTTTTTAGTATTGTCACGTGCCTAGAACAGTTACGATGTTACCAATTTTTGTTATCATACAAAGACTGAAAAGAAAAATATGTGAAACTAACTCAACATTGGATATAGTTCTATCCATTAAGCCACTGCAGCCCCACTTAGAATCGCTCTATCCACTGAGCCACTAAGGGCCCACTTGGAATCGCTCTAGCCACTTGGCCACAGCGGCCCCATTTGATATAGTTTATCCACTAAGCCAATGCGGCCCCACTTGATATAGTTTATCCACTAAGCCAATGCGGCCCCACTTGGAATCGCTCTATTCACTGAGCCACTGCGGCCCCACTTGGAATCTTTCTATCCACTGAGCCACTAAGGCCCCACTTATTAACTCAACATTGAAACGGGACATTTGAAGTATAAAAAATGATATTCCATTACCTTTATATCACTATGTAATAATCTCTGTGCACTAATACAAAACTTTCATAGGAAAAAAAGTAATTAAAAGATGCGTTTTTAGGATAAAAAGTCATGATTGAGTAATCTGATCTTGCTGAAAGTCGAACTTGACCTGTATTTGACCCTGAGGATTCGCTCTTGCAAAATCTGAAGAAATTGTGTTGAGTTTCAAGGGACTTAGAAGTATTAAAGGCGGACAGACAGAGAGAGAGACAGAGATCGTTCTATTAATAGGATTCTTGTGTCCCCGGTGTTCCATGAAGAATAATTCATCTTACACAGATTGTTTTTACGAAGTTATAAGTAAATCTAAATTAAAGGCTGTTCACGATAAAGTGAGCACTTTTGAAATCAAGCTTAGAAAATTGTCACTGCCCCTACCTGCATATATTTTAGGCCCTAACGGGAGCCCGGGGTGACATGCGCCCAGTTAAGTTGGTGCTAACAATGGATAATAAGTAGTTATGTATATTAATGCAAAATAAAAAGTGATAGGTAACCATTTCTGATAATTTAAAATATTTCTTGCGCTCTCTTTTTCTTTTTAATGCACCGAAGTGTAAAAATAATCAGATTTGTAAAATATTTACTTTTATAATAATTTCACAGTTTCACTTGACCTAGGCATGGATAAAGTGACGAGACCAATGAAAATGTTAGTCTTAAATAAGGCGGAAGAATACACAACGTGCATACAAGAAGGTATTAAGCCGGACTTTTAAAAGTGCCCAATTTACCATGAATAGCCTATAATGACCACGTACCTTATAGTTATACTCGAATATAAAAAAAAAAAAAAATCGATTTTTAATTCGGATGATGAAGCGAAGGGAACTCTTGTTAAATAATTTTGCGGTGGAAATAAACACTTATTTATTGAAGACACTTACAAATCGTTTTAATGTTTAAAAGAAGTCTCTTTTTTTATTGATTTTTTAAAACACCATACTGCTTCTGCTTACAATATAAGTATTGCAGGGTTTAAATACAAAATTAAAACGCTGCTGCTACATGAAGTTTGAAAGTAAAGTCCCATATTTGTACCATATCATCGATTACAAACTTATTCTATCTTTTCTTCGATGTACAAATTAGAAAATGTTAAACTTGTAATTATTTTCTGAAAATTTTTTCAAGGTAATAATTTCTTTGCCCACTTTTCTATGTAGCAAGTATGTTAGTTCCCATTATTTATGCACTGAAAAAAATCAAGATATTGACAGGAAATGATGCAAATATACAATAGAAAATAAATAATTTTATGATACATCGTGGAATTTGACATTGTATTTTTTTGGTTCGATAAAATATTGCAAGTCTCGTTGTGTACTATAGTCCATTCAAGTTTATTCCGACTTTTCTGAAGCCCTACTAAAGTTCTACTTCGTGAATATTCCTCCGCCTCATGCAGACTGAGCTTAAACAAGTTTAGAAAATTACACCAAATATGCAGAGCACCGTATTCATGCGTACTAACATTCATATTGTTTTACATAAGAGCCAATTCTTAATAGGCATTACCAACACACCCATATTCTCCCTGTATTTATTCACACCAAATATAAAATAGATATTATAATTTTTAGGCAAAATATAAGTTAATGTTCAATTTTACCAAAAATAAAATACTTTTACGTTAACAGAAGTATAAAACGGCTGTGATACGTGGCATATTTAGGAAATAACCAAGCACGTTATACATGGGGTGATTTTTTTAAAGGTTTGACTCAAAAGTTTTGAAGAAACCACGAATAGACTATATGTTGGCATTTGTGACCTTTTATGGACAACTTCACTTTGCGACTCTGGTGTATCGTGCATACGTATGCAAAGTGAGCAGTTTGAATGAACACGTTGCAATGTCATGCCGTGCATCAACTTCCTTCTCGGAACAAATGCATAACAAGAACGGGCTCATTTCCAACTCGCGATTTAGCTACGGCATGTGTCGATAAGCGGTCGCCAGAAATTTTGGAATCAAGAAGGCGCCGAACCGCTCGCTTGTCATCCCCATTCGCCACATCTTATCTCTCTGAACTACTTCCTGCGTTGTTATGTCGAGCTGTGGTCGTAACGACTGTTCGCGATAAAGTGAGCACTTTTGAAATCAGCAGTTGATAACGATGTTGGTAAAGTGAATCTAAGATAAACATTTGTAAAACTTAAATGATTTCTTTCATTTTATGATTTTTTAATTCATCTAGTATAGGAATTAGCAGATTTGAAGAATATGTACTTTTCTAATTTTTTCACAGTTTCACTTGACCGACGAATAAATTTAGTGACGAGGCTCCTGGGAGTGTTAATTTTACATAAAGTGTAAGAATACACAGCGTGCATACAAGTATATCTTAAGCAGGGCTTTTAATAGAGCTCAGTTTACTGCGACCAGTCTATAGCAATAAGGACTTCGCACAGACAAGCAGATACGAGCTTGTTGATTTGGAAAGTGGGTGGGATATGCGGGAAGGCGGGAGAACCACAAAAGGAACTGGCTTACCTTAACCCGCCCCCCGTCCTTTCTGAACCACAACTCCTGCCCCTAAACGTTCAAAGGATGTGCTCCTGACGTCACTTCCGCACGAGCAGTATCCGGGGAGCCCGAGGGACCCCTGCTCCGAGCGCAATATGCTGAGACAACACGAGCTGCATCTCTGGAGGGTCTGGGGAACGCGGAGGCCACCACTACGTTCGTCGTCTGTGAGGGTTACCGGACTGGCAGAGCAAACATCCCTTCATACCATCTTCTCTGGCTACCCTCCGCGGAGACGTCCTTAGTCTGAGCTGACTTGTGCCTAACGTGGCGTGGCGAGCCACGTCTGCTGGCTACAAAACCTCTGAATATTAAGGGGATCAGGTCCGACCATCTTCAATTTTTTTATTTCCGTCTACTACCTACAAAAGAGAGTTTTGGATGGAATTTCCGGACGACATGAAATAGGGTAAGACTTAATACGTTTTCTGAAATCTGTTCTGTTCGACTGTCGTAGCTATTATGACCTCTGTAGCCACTCCTACAAAATAATCAATCATTTTGATTCTGCTGTTACAAGTTAGAAGATATAAAATGCAGAGAAGCTGTGAAAAATTCAAGAACATTAAGGAAGGTATTTTTCATAATTTGTCGCGCCAAATATTGTAATGTACTTCATGAAATAGAATTCGTGGTGAGAAATCTATGAAAATGTATCCAAGAAGACTGACCCCTCTTAACGTATTTCTTATTTCCGTTCTCTCTTTCTTCGAAATACCCCGACTTTCTAAGACATGTCTTCCTTAAGTCGCCCGCCAACCTCAAGCTATTTTCGGGGTTTAGACTGAGAAGTGTGAGATCCATAAAGGCCTCACTGCCATGTACGTCAAATGCTCCATCGCCATTATGAGCAAGGAAGGGAAGAGATTCGGGCGACTCTTAACGTGGGGTCTCGAGAACCGATCAGGGTGAAGTGAGGCGAGTATGGAGTAGCACCGAAACGCAAAGGAGGGGGAAACGGGAGATCGTCGAGAAAACCCGCCGACCAGCGACACGAGCACGCACGCCTAGTGCCTCGTCGCTCCTACGCGCAAGGCGTGCAGCGTTTTCGTCGCGGTCCTGTACTTTGCAAATCAGATCTTTAACAGTGGGATTTTATTACATGCAATTAAAGCTCACAGATTAAATTACGTCCGTATGTTTGTACTTTTCTCTTGCCGCTTAAGGAAACTGCATTAGGCAAGCTTCAAAAATGTGATATTTGACCATTTTCACAAATTTTTTTCTCCATGAATGTACTTAATATGTTATAAGTGAAAACACAGAGTCATAGATAATGGTTTTTTTTTTACTATTTCTAGCAAAAGGTCGTGTTTACTGGACATATATTTACCGAGATATGCGAATACGCGCAAACAACGATTTCACAAAAAAATGTTTCACTTCACACTCCTCTAAATCAAACCCGGTTCGCCTTGGTGGGAGGCGAATAGTCTAATATGAACAAGGTTCTGAACTGGCGGGCAATGTTGTCGTTCTGCGTTTACCCACGGAACTTTCAGTGGTGTAGTATAATTTTATTGTTGGAAAACCTGCGGGAAGGTTAGATGGAGTCTCTACAACCGTGTCATAACAGGTGTATCATTCATCCACTCCCGCTGAAGGAAAGAGCAATGTTTCGGATGTGCGTGTGTTTGTATGCAACCGCGTAGGCAGTACATACGTCAGACGATCGCCTGATGGCACGTGACATCTACCCTGCCTCGGTATCCTGTGTCGAGCCGCCCCATTCGCGCGCCTTTGCGTCTCCGATTAACATGGTCGAGTACGCGTTGGCGGAATACACAGACATGACCCTTGTGTATGGTGCATCTGAAGGTAATGAGAAAGCAGCTTGTCGGCTGTATCGAGAGCGTTATCCACAACGTGCGACGCCATCGCATACCTTTTCCGCCCCCCCCCCCCCCCAACACACAACAACGCAACAGCTCCGAGAACGAGGCTCCTTCGCCGCCGACAGGAACGACTGTGGTGCTCCAAAGAGACGCCGCACTCCCGAATTGGAATACGCTGTACTGCATCACGTTGAACAGAGCGCGTCAGCGAGCACGCGAACAATTGTGCGAGCAATGGGTGTTGCTCCCAGCATCGTCTGGGAGATTCTGCATGAGCATATTAACTACATCCTCGCCACCCCCAAAAAGGTGCAGTCTTTGGGTCTAGCCGATTTTGCAATGTTGACTTCTGCACGTGGTTCCTGCACCGCTGCGCCGACGAGCCCTTGTTCCCACGCCGTGTTCTGTTCTCAGACGAATATAAATTCACAATGGACAGTGTTCTCAATTCTCGAAACAGCCATGTCTGGGCAGACGAAAACCATAATGCCACGCAATTACAATGTGTGCAACGACGTTGGTGGTCGCCACATCGAGCTGCTGCTGTAGTGGACCAGTACCGTGTGCTACACATCCTTTGCAGAAGACAGAAACAGATTGTCGCGTTTAACTGTACACAAAAGTGCTACTGTGATAAATTAATACGTTTGTTTACTATCCCCGTGGCATTTTTAACAAGTGAATTTGATTGGTAGAAATGTAATGTACTAAGTCACACCTAATTAATTTACGTAAGCGGCAGTGATCGTGTGAACCTGATTTTAAATGGTTGTAGCACGAAAATGATACGTTTCCGGACATGAGCTCCTGTTCAAATGATCGTCTACTCAAACCCTTCTATAAGTCTTAGCAGTTTGCAAGGGAAATTCCCGAGCATCCTGTGTAATGAAATATTATATACCAGTAAATCACTACTTCGTAAAAATCAAGTAAATGTATATAAGCAGTTCATGGTAAACTGAGCTCTTATGAAATAAGTGCTTACGATCTACTTCTCGGATTACACTGTATCCTTCCACCATATATACATCTAATAACATTTCCTGATCACTTTATGCATGTGCCGGTGCCGCCAAACTGTGAAATAATTATAAACGAAATGTTGCACAAATGTGCTAAATTTTACACGTAAGAGCATAAAAAAAAAGCAGAACGAATTTTAAGTAATTTCAGTATCAATAAAAATGTAACACTTTTTTATACAGTGTTAAAACACGGAACTTATTTCTCTCCATCGTTACCAACATTACTAGATGTGTGCCAGACGTGACTTAAAATATATGCAGGTAGGGGGCAGTGGCATTTACCAAAGGTTGAGTGAAAAAGTGCTCACTTTACCGTGAACAGCCTTTAGTTGTGTGCGATTAGTTGATCATATGAAGGGTACATTCGCTACTAACCACACCATTTTTTTGTGAACGTTCTCTAGCGACGTCCCTTGCGAAATTGATCGTAGACCGGTGTAGCAGGCGAATTTTACCAAAGGCTATTTTACCCCCTGAATGCCTGAGTGGCGGGCACGTGTCAAAGCAGCTTGGCGGTCCGCTGACAACAGTATAACACTGTTTACAACCCTCGGCCGACGGCAATACATTAGGTTGACACTAATCCCCGAGAGCATTGCCCTCGTCACTTTCTAGCCAGAACGTCTCCCTTGGTAGAATAACAATTTATGGAACAAGCGCTGCCCTCTCGCAATTAAAACTACTCTTCAAGCGTAGCCAAAAATTACCAACCGAGACCAGAGTCCTCAGCGCCAGCAGGGGAGTTAATCCCTAAAACAGTGATTCAAGCCGCGCTGGCTGTTTTTTGTAGGTGGTGACCGCGAAGCGGTCAAGCATCAGAGAAGCTTGGAGTTTCCCCAGAAATGATTTTGAAACTAAATAATTTCGTGTTCTGTTTATTTAGTAGAGTGGAATTGCACCACTTTCCGAGAAAAAATAAATTAATTTTTCATAAAAGCCCCTATTCCGAACACCTCTTTTATTTCCGTACGACACCCTACTGTGCCGACATCTCATCAATAGTATAATGATGTACTTAGCACGTTCTTTTCCTGTCTCGATCGCGAGGGTGTCCATCCTTTCCTACCTTATAGCGTATTCAGATGCGCTCCTTAGTATTTAGCTGTGAGTTCCGTGGTAGCGCCGGACTGCAGGCCGCGTTACCTGGCGGTAAATCACCGAGCTCTCCCCTTGGGGGTGGTGGCGGCGGCCTGCTCCAGGCCTAATGGGGGGGCTGTGTCCGCTAAGGGCTGATCACTGTCAGGGGGATTGTCCCACCCTCCCTGGCAGGTCAGTTGCCAGGGCACGAACAACCTCGTGAGCAGCAACTCGCTCGAATTACCGAACCACCCCGCCAGCGGCTCGATACGTCCCAGCTTTCTCTCCCCCTCTCCCCACTCCTCACTCTCTCTCTCTCTCTCTCTCTCTCTCTCTATCAGAACTCTTCCTTCCGCTCGGCACAACTTTGTCTTTCCTGGGACGTCCCTGCCTGCTATTGGTCGAGTTCGGGTCAAACTGCCGGCTGGACTCCGGCCCAGAGGACTATTCCATTCGTGGTATATTCACATTCATTTGTGACGCAAACCTTTGAAAAAAAAGTCACCCCATGTCCCGACATGTCTGGTTATCTCCCTACACTGGGAGATAATTTACAGGCTGTCCACGGTACAGTGAGCACTTTTGAGGTCCTAGTTACTTTTTCCATTCAGCCATTTTTTATCCGTTAACCATTTTTAAAAATAAATATTGCCATGTAAGTAATGAACACAGTGTGTATATTCCGCCACACTCGGAAGTTACCGTCTAAGGATAAAATAAAATATATTTATTGACTCTTATTCCAAACGAGAGAGCTTTCAAAAGTGCTCATTTTACAGTGAATAACCTGTAGCAAAATACTTGTTTGTATATCACCAAATATGTATTTAGTTTCCCTATCAGAATGTATTGTTGAACGAACAAAATTTGAAAAGCAACAAAATTACTCCGGTTCGTCCAACAAAAAATATGCCTGAATAACAAAATCTCTGTGTTGGGCGAAAAATATAAAAATTATACTTTCAACTAAATATTTTGTTGAATCAACTGTATATATTTGTTTGGCCGCTCATTTTATTGCCTTCGTTCGAAAATATAGCTCGAGAGTTTGTTTGTATTTCTTGTGACAATTAGGATAGTAACCGTGTTTGTTAGTGCATCTATTGATGCTTCACAATCGTATAAACACATTAATAAAGCAATGCAACAAGAAACTGACAAGTAAGGCTGTAAAACAAATATTTGTTTGCACACGTTGACCAATATTTGCAGTATATCTATTAAAAGCTTTCCGACATCGTTAGTGTCACGTTAGCTGAGATTGCTTATGGCGTAGCGCGCGGACGCAGATGATCCAGGATCGAATCTCGGTCGAACATCTAAAACACTTTTATATCCACCTTAACTGTTTAATGTATGTGTATTCAAACAAATCTTTAGTTGCACCAACCAAATTTTACAGTTCGGGGCAACCCAATGAGAACAACAAAATAATTTGTTTTCAGCAACAACATATATAATTGCCCCTATAAAGATAGTTAATTTATTTGCACCAAACAAATCTTGTTTGATTTAACAAAACTTCTTTCTCAGTGTAAATATGTCATGTATCACAATCGTTGCTAGCTTACTTTACGCAATAGAGTGAGTAAAGTTATATAAGTATTTCACCTGGTCACATCAATATTCCCTAACAGCGAATTCTATGGACTAATATTGTAATTATGCAGTTTACACATAGAAGGGCGAGATAAAGTCGACAATTTTCAAAATGGTAGAATTCTGAACGTCAAATTCGATAATACAGGATCATTTTGTAATGTGTTTATTATTACCTTCTGCAATACAGGTCTCAACATCGGCTCGTGATTTTGTCAAGGGTGCAGTCATGTGTTTTAAGTGATTAGGACTATGTTAGTGGGCAATATCATTTCTTGGATATGGGAAAGGCTGTTAGCAGTAAACTTAGCAATTTTGAAAGACCTGCTGAAGATCTACTTGTGTGCACGTTGTGTATTATTCCGCCTTATGTGAAATTAACACTGACATGGGCCTCCTCACTTTATTCATGCGTCGGTCAAACGAAACTGCGAAATTGTTAGAACAGTAAATATCTTACAAATCTGCACATTTTAAATATTCGATGCATTTAAAAAATACAGAACGCTGGAGGAATTATTTTGAGTTATCACAAATGGTTACCGAACACTTTTTATTCGACATTAAGTTATGTAACTAATTTTCCTTCATCGTTACTTACTTCACTGGGCACATGTCACTCAGTGTGCCCCGTTAAAATATATGCAGGCAAGGGCAGTGACATTTTTCTGAGGTTGATTTCACAAGTATTCGCTTTATCGTGGACAGCCTTTAACGAAATTGATAAGTCGTTTCTACGGCTTAAATAGACGGAGCTAAACGAGATCTTACGTTTGGCACCAAAATTAACGCGCCAGCGTACCGGAGTCGCGAGATATACCGCCCGGAAATTTTCGTCCTAAATTACCGCTATTAGCCGCGGATCTCGCCCATCTCGCGCGTGTTCGCGTCGCCGTCGTATACCCGATCGAACCAGGCCACTTTTATGTAATTTGTGCTGTTTAATGATGTTCACGATAAAGTGAGCCCTTCTGAAATCAACCTTAGAAAAAAGTCACTGCTTCTACCTGCATATATTTTAACGGACGCACTGAGTGACATGCGCCCAGTAAATTTGGTAACGATCGCTAGAAAGTGGGTCCATGTCTTAACGATGAATTGAAAGTGGATATCCATTTGTGATAACATAATTTTTTTTCTTTCTGTTTTTTTTAAATGCATCTAAGTGTAAAAATCAACAGATCTTTCAAATATGTGTTTTATAATAATTTCACGGTTTCACTTGATCGAGGCACGAATAAAGTGACGGGGCCCATGGAAACGTTAATTTTATATTACGCGGAAGAATACACGATGTGCAAACATGTAGGTGTCAAGCAGGGCTTTTAAAAGTTCTCAGTTTACCGTGAACAGGCTATACTCACAAAGTTACAGAGTCTGAACAGACGCCCTGCAAACGTTATATATAGCCGTCCCTGTCCTGGTACCCCATGTGCTGGTCTGATACTAAGGAGCTGTATCAACCCTTATACAGAAACGATATATGTTAGTGTCATAACAAATAAGCCAGGGGCATTGATGAAAATGTTTCATTATAGATTTACTGGTCGTATGCAAATTTTCGTATAGGATCTTCGTGGTAAACTGAGCAATTTTAGAAGCCTTGCGTAAGATATACTTGTATGCACGTCGAGTCTTCTTCCGCATGACGTAACATTAACATCGCCACAGGCCTCAGCACTTTAGTCAAGTGAAACTGTAAAATTATTAGGAAAGTAAATATTTAAATAAAATCAATTTAATTTCACACTTGTATGCGTTAAAAAGCAGAAAGGGAAATAAATAGTTTAAGTTATCACAAATGGTTATCAAACACTTTTTATTCGACGTAAAAATATGGAACCACTTTCCATCTATCGTTACCAATTTTACTGGGCACATGTCACTCACTGCGTCCGTTAAAATATATGCGGGCAGGGTTAGTGGCTTCTTTCTAAGGTTGATTTTAAAAGTGCTCACTTTATCGTGAATAGGCTTTACCTGATTGTTAACACGTGTTCCCATGTTGTCGTTAGAAGGTAATAATAAATGAACGTATACAATTTCGTAACACGTTACTTGTTGCATAAATATGCTTTGGTACTTCGAATATCATGTCTGCAATGATGGACAAGGTAAAAAGTTAAAAATCTACTGTCAATTTTTTTTTCAATTAATCCACAAAATTCGAATCAAGAATATATAAGTATAATTTTTAATATTTTCAGTGACGAGGGCTCTTAAGGACCCCACCCGTCTGAATATCTTTCCCCGCGTTTTAGACTCGAGAAACGCGGGAACGATAAGGGCGACAATGCCCCGCACATCAAGTGTGCCATCGCCGCTAAAAGCAAGGCTCCGCACTGGCGTGCAGTGTTCTCGTCGCGCTGCGCGTACCTGCGGGACTTCCAGCGGTGACACTATAATTCAATTGGCGGAAAGTCTGTAGGAAGGTTCAATGCTGGGACATTGGGTAGTTTCGTATGTATCTGACGCGTGCATTTTGGGACACAGCGCTTTGAAAATTCCGTTTTTTTTTTTTTTTTTTTTTTTTTTTTGGATTACTCTGAATTAGTGTTTCTAATGTGCGTGACGGCTTGAAAGCTCTAAACAGCCCTTGCATGAAGTGCGTGTTCCTTTTTTTGTCGATCAGCAAATTGGCCTAACGTTTAATAGTTTCGCAGAAAACCGTGAATTTCTAACATCCTGTACGTAGTTCAAGCATCAGGTTGGCGGGAACCTTAAGAGCGTGGCAAAGGACGTCAATTTACAAACAGCAATTTCATTGTGGTGATTTATCTTCTGCCAACTTAGAATAAAGTACACTACTACTCTATATCGACTATCCGCCTACCAATAATTTATGTAACCTCATCCTTCGTGAATGGAGTTTCTAACGTAGCTTCTCCTTTATTAAAACGAGGATTCAACCCCCCCTCCCAAGAAAATAATTTAAAAACGGAAACGTTTAAGTCCTGTGTCACTGGCTTTAAAAACGAAAAGCATGCACTTCGGGCTTTTACTGCTAAGGGTTGATTAGCCCCGAGATTCCTTATATGCTTTACTACAGCAGAGGGCTTCGTGCAATACGGGGCTAACAGACAACGCATATTTCACAGATTTCGAGGCAGGCAGTTAGAAATAGCTGTCGTTGACGTGTTCACGTCAAAGACAGAAAACACTTGAAAAATACGCACGCGCCTGTAATCGAACCCGGAACCCTTGTGTAAGAGGCAATAGCATGGAGACAGTCAAATGCAGAAATAATAAGGGTAAAAAAGAGTGACAACGCTGGATAAGCAATATCGCGCGTCAATGCCACTTTATAAATTCTCTTTAGAAGACAAGAAAATCCGGATAGAGAATTCTCGACTGGTAATTCTCAGAACTCTATTTCCAATGGTGCACTGAGAAGACGAGATCATTTCTGTGGTCTGGCTTCGCCGCCTAAGGGGAAAATGTGGTCAATAAATCACGAGAGTATGACAGGATCATCTGCAGTTATTGGCAGAGAGAGTGCGTGAGAGAGAGAGAGAGAGAGAGAGAGGACGGGGAGAGCAGAGATAACGACTCGAGGAAACGGATCTTCACTGATTGGTCAGTCGTCGCCAGAGAAAAAGAAGGGGGGGGGGGGGACATAGCAAAGAATAAAAGAATACTGTCAGGAGAACGACTAATAAATGTTTGCCTTACACAGTGGAGAGAAACATTTGTATCACTACCAGAGAAATAGAATAAACTGTTTCTCAGTAGTGAAACACATCTGCTCACTCTAAGACTTCCTTATCCACCAAGCTAGTCTCACAAATCGCGTTCCCCTCGAGTTTTTCATCAGTTGCGCAATTTTTGCAAACATATTCATACGTATGCGTATTAACGCGATGTAAAACGTTACCAGTTTAAAAATTACGAGGAGAGAGGGACACAATGTTCCTCGGTAAGGTACTCATCTAAATAAGTTGTGGATATTATAAATTACGAGGAGAGAGGGACACAATGTTCCTCGGTAAGGTACTCATCTAAATAAGTTGTGGATATTATAAATTACGAGGAGAGAGGGACACAATGTTCCTCGGTAAGGTACTCATCTAAATAAGTTGTGGATATTATAAATTACGAGGAGAGAGGGACACAATGTTCCTCGGTAAGGTACTTTTCTAAATAAGTTGTGGATATTATAAATGTAAAACTAGGTGCAAGACAACTTGTTCAAATATAGAAAGGAAGGACGGAGAATGGACCAGCAGATACGTGATCACAACCAGTATAAATACCTTTACCTTCTCTTCTCTGTTTTTTTTTCTTCCAGGCGATGCGACCTTAATGTATGGAAAAATCTTTTACTTCCTTGTTCATAGGTAATTCGAGTAGTATGCTATTCTACACGAAGACAATGCGCGTATTGTTTGGCCTGATTTTTTTAATGTTATGTAGTTTTAGCACATTATTCGCAAAATCATAGATATATTGCATCCTGTGTCAAAATATATTGTAAACAATAGAAATAGCTAAAATCTGAAGAGGCGTCGGCAGAAAACTTTGTAATTATTTTTTGGACGTATGTATTAAAGATATTCTTCAACGATAATTATGTTAGCCTTAAATCGAACTGTGAAATACTTTCGTTATATTGTCGGGTTCAGAAAAAGCGAAACTTATTTCTGTGTTGTTATTATTATTGAGTTCCAATAGTTTTGCGCGAAACTTCATGTCGCCAGAACGCCATGCGATACCAAATATTCAATGCTGACGACAAGAAAGTACGTCGCATTCTTAAATTATGAAACAGCCTCCTAACAACGGGTGCAAACATTCATTTATAAGCCTGTTCAATAATTTAACAAGATATTATGAAAGATCTTACAGCCTACTCTTCCCCATAACATGATAAGGTACATTCTCTACATTCTCTAAATAAAGTAATAATACCGCTGTAGATGTAGACTGACTCAACTGTCACTACATGAAGAATTTTTGTATCGCTGGTAGCTTTTACGGCAGAACAATATTTTTTGAGAAATTAATTTTACGTCGTATGAAATCTTCACATTAGACTTCTATGAAGTTGCTGAAATTCAAGTATGTTATAACAAATTTAATTCTATATTTATTCCATGTTGCGGGGTTGTAATTATGTTCATTCGATGACTACGACCTGTAGTTCATTTAAATAGTCTTTTCATTAGTAAATAATAACAACTATCAAAAGAGTAGAATGTGTAAAATTCACCACTTTAAAAAAAGGTATATTGAAAATGACAGATTATTCGGATTGCGGTAGTTAAGCTTATAAAAGGAAATATTATTTATAAACACCTTCAACAGCTGATTATGACTTAAGCTGCTTTTTGTGTAGACATATGTTTCAAATATATTTCAAATACTAGTACGTCAAAACATAAACATTTCCATGGACCTAATGATCACTATACTTCTTTTTGTAAAGAGACAAAATGAACTTACATTATTTTGTAAAAAAAAATATGCTTTTTAAATTTATTTTTTATAGTTATTAAATGAACAAAGTTTAATTTAGTCATCATTATTAAAAAGAAAATAATTTGAAAATCAAACAATAAAAAAACTAAGCCAAAATCAGTGAAAACCAAAGAAAGTGGGCCCACTTGAAATTATTTATAACTTAGCACTACTGATTATTATAGAGGCTGGATTTCGCTGATTTAAAATTTGCTTCGTTGTGTTGTAAAATGAGGGATATTTCTAAACAGGTTTTAATTTTGCAAAGCGGTCTAAATGCGCAATACACATTTATTACCAAAGTGTGAAATATAGTTATACGTAGCGGAACTACTGCTGTTCGTTTGCCACCGTATGTGTTTTTATTTTGTTTGTTTTTTTTTTAATAGAAAAGAGAAGTGTATGATTCAACAGCATAAATTATATTCTATGGCGAAATGATTGATGTTCGTTTGGCGTTGTATCTTCGTAAGAAGCGTTACACGGGCTTTCCTGAAAGGGCAATTAGATACATATATCCAACCTTGATGAATATATATGTTGGCATCACTCTTAAGAAAATTGAAATAATCGCATGTCAGAAAGAATTACTACATATATGACACGTGCCTATATGAATTTAACAATTGGCATCACTCTAATGCGAATTGTTATGATTGCATCCCAGAAAGGACAATT
Source organism: Dryococelus australis (assembly GCA_029891345.1). Taxonomy (NCBI): domain Eukaryota; kingdom Metazoa; phylum Arthropoda; class Insecta; order Phasmatodea; family Phasmatidae; genus Dryococelus; species Dryococelus australis. The sequence goes on along the minus strand of CM057006.1, from coordinate 25,762,041 downwards.
AGGTACATCCTTCCTATCTAGTTAAACTGAACTATTGGCATCATTTAAAATCGAATTGTAAGAATTACACTCCAGAAAGAATATTTAAATTGGTGACTCCTAACTAGGTGAAATGAACTGTTGTCATAACTCTTAAGCGAATTGTAATTGCATCCCACATAGGACAATTAGATACATGTCTCCTCCCTTGATTAATTAAACTGTTGGCATCGTTCTTAAGCATATAGCATCTCAGAAATAGCATTGGTTACACGACTCCTCTCGAGATGTTACTGTTCGTTTGACCAACTTCGGCCATTGGCGAAAAACACGTTTGGCACTCCTCGGAGAACTCTTGAGCCAATAATATAAGTCCAGCGGTGGAAGTGGCCAATCTCATTTGAGGAGACGAAGCAGATACGTGACGTTGACTACAGTGCAGCAGCCAATGAAACCACGAACTGTGCTCACTTGTTTACAAGGCAGTGGAGTCTTATCATGTCATCGAAATATAACGAGGTTTTGCACGTGCCTACTACTAGGTAGAGCCATTAACTTCCATAAGCGCCATTTCCTAAAATTTATGCGCTGCTGTGGTAGATCCAGCCCAGCGCCACAATTTTTTTTTACAACAAAATTATTTGTTTAAGGCCGTGTCTCAACTGATAGAATACTCTTTCGAGAGGGCACTGTTTCGCATGGCCTGTCGAGAGCACCGTTTCGCGCTCTCTCGCGCTCTCGCTCTGTGCAATTGAGACGGCCACTCTCTCGTTTCTCTCCGACGTCATACGAACAGCTGATGCCGAAAGGCGGGAAATCATGTTAAGCTAAAATCGCGGTCATAGTTATAGTAAGTAATTTATGTGTGTTCAAAATAATTTACAAATAATAATAGCACTACCACAATAATCACTAGCATATAAAATACTATTTTTTTTTGTTTGATATTTTACCGTCATGTTGCGGCAAAGTGATAAAAAAATGAGACTTAGTCAGAAATCCGTATTTATATTTTTATAAATAAGTGTTGCGTATGTTATTTCGCTGTTGAAAACAGTTGGAATTATTCACTTACAGTTAAAATGTAACGTGGTTTTGGCCCACAAAGCTACTTATAAACTTATTCAAACATGGAAATAATGTAAACAAATTTGGCGCCGGCGAGAGAGCGCCAGCGATTATACAACTTTGTGCTCTCTCTGTGCTGTCGTTCTTTCACGCTCTGTGCGGCGAATTGAGACGATCAAATAGCGTTTTCTCTGACGTCATAATGACGTCTTCGCGAGACCGAGAGTACGAGAAAGCGCCCTCTGGGCTAATTGAGCCACGGCCTAAGTATCGATAAAAGTACTCTTCATATAATGTATTATCCTATATAATAAGGAGTCGGTCTATGTCTGTCTGTCCGTCTTTAATACTTCTAACCTTGAAACTCAACAGATGTTCGAAATTTGCAGAACGCATCTTCAGGGTCAAATACAGATCAAGTTAGAGTTTCAGCAAGATCAGATTACGCAATCATCACCTTTTACCCTAAAAACTCATTTTTTAATTACCCTTTCCCTATATGAAAGTTTTGTATTAATGCAAAGAGATTATTGCATAGAGATATGAAGGTCTGGAATATCATTTTTGTTTACTTTAAATGTCTCGTTTCACTGTTGAGTTAATTTCCAAATGGGGCCTTAGTGGAACAGTGGATAGAGCGATTCTAAGTGGGGCCGCAGTGGCTCAGTGGATAGAACTATATCAATTGGGGCCACAGTGGCTAAGTGGGTAGAAAAATATCAAATGGGGCAGCAGTCGCTTCAAATATATATATATATATATATATATATATATATATATATATATATATATATATATATATATATACACACACACACACACACACACACACTAGCGGACCCGACAGACGTTGTCCTGTACATATGTCTTAAATCTCTCCCCCTCTCTCTCCCCCTCTCTTTACCGAATTGTGAATCTAAACCATTCTCGAATCCACTTGAACACACACAAAAAATTTCATCAAAATCGGTCCAGCCGTTTAGGAGGAGTTCAGTGACATACACACGCACAGAAGAATTATATATATAAAGAGAGATATATATAATTGCAATATGATTTTTTTCCCAGTCTTTGTATGATAACCTAAATTCGTAACATGGTAACTACCCTAGGCACGCGACAATACTAAAAAAAAAAAGGTCACGGGGTGGGCCCCTAGTGTACAAAATATCAACCCTGATCTCAGGCTAGAGCAAACGAAAATAGTCAACCAATATGAAAACACGTCATATGTCGCCCCTACAGACACAACAATGGCCATTCTGTAAATACATCTTGACTGACTTCCAGCGACCAGTATTTCACTGACTAAACCTGACTGATCCTGTACTTTTCTGATTCGCTGTAAACGTAAGTTCAAGTAAATTGGGCAGATGTGATGAAATGTATCGAGTAACAGAAGCACAAACTTTTTTTTTTTTTTTTTTTCAAATATTATTTGAGAAATAAAGAACAATAATTATCTTGTCTAGGAGTGTTGTTAAACGCACAAAACTTACTTCAGAAAGTTTTACTGTTGCTTTCAAAACTACATTTCTGAAACTAAAAGAAATATTTTCATGGGCGTGTTTCTCCATTCTGAAACCGTAAAACTCTTAAATTAATTTCAGAGTTACGATTTTATAGTTCCTTTCACCTGCTGCAAGCCTACAATTTCCCGCTTGCTTCAGGGCACCACTCCCCCCCCCCCCCCCTTCTCCGCGGGTCGTGATTTCATTAGCTCCTCGGTGATATGTTTTCCCGTGTAATTTGCCAACTCAGCCTTCCCCAGGCACTTTGATATTTAGGTCATATATTTTCCCAACCACTTTCTAGAAATTTTTAATTCCTGCCTTCCGAGGGAATACGGCCACCTTCAATCAGCGACCTGGGCTTTTACGGCGGAAGGAATCGGTAAGAAATATGCGCGTGTAATTAGCGACCAGGCGCCAGGGATGTGTTGAGAAACGGGACGAGGGAAGATGGAGGACTTTCGGAAATAGCTTCCGTAATATTCCTCTCCCCTTAGGTGGTGCGGATGAATATTAAAGTCTGGTGAAAATATTAAGCCTGGCCGAGCACGCGCTAAGCTGATCGGAATCAAGTCACGATATAGGCAGCTCACGGTAAACTGAGCACTATTAGAAGCCCTGCGTGAGATCTACTTGTATTCACGTCATGTATTCTTCCGCATTGTGTAAAATTTTTCGTTTCCATGGGTCTCGTCACTTTTTTCATGCGTCGGTCAAGTAAAACTGTGAGATTATCAGAAAAGTTAATATTTTATAACAAAATGTGCTCAATTTTACACATCGACGTATTAAATAAAAAAAAAGGAACCGAAATAAATTATACAAGTTTTCAAAAATTGTTACCTAACGCTTTTTATTTGACGTTCAGATATGGAACGTCTTTGACTCCATCGTTACCAACTTTACTGGGCACATGTCACTCAGTGCATGCGTTAACATATATGCAGGTAGGAGTAGTAACTTTTTTCTAACGTTGATTTCAAAAGTGCTCACTTTATCGTGAACAGCCTTTATACCTATAGCGTGTTCAAAGCATCCACAGACTTTTTAAACCGAACCATTGAAAAAGCAAACCACGTATGACGCTTTTGGTTGCTTCTCATATATATATATATATATATATATATATATATATATATATATATCACGTATCACGTTATACTTCTGTCAACATGAAAGTATCTTACTTTTGTCTAAATCAAACTTTTCCTTGTATTTTATCTATAAAATATAATATGTGCGATTTACATAATACGACCGCGGTGAGCAATGTGACGTCATAATTTTTTTCCTCATCAGCTCGCTCGACCGCTGTAATTATTTCGTTGTGGGTAAATTAATAAATCTGTGCTAGCACCTAAAATGACGTGATGTAACTAACCTGATTAATTAATAAGGATTAATACCGCGTTGTTCAAAAATTTGTGTTTTTAATCAAGTTTTAAAATACAAAATGTTTACTGTGGGTTATCCTTAAAAGGTAAACATATGCTGTCCCGGATTTTTTGTAGACCGTTTTGAGATCTACAATTCTGTTGTGTATTTATTTGGTGTATCTCTTATGGGTTAGTCAGCGTAAGCGGCCTTTCCGACTTTATTAGAAAACGTCAACATTTCTCTACTATCATTGCACGAAATATTAATGTATTATAAACCTAAACCTTCCTCAAGAAATCCTCTAAATGATAGTGTAAACACAATCAAAATCCATTACGTAAGTTAGTTTAGAAGCTTTATACGATTACACAGACACACGCGGCCGGGCGACTTTATTTTATACCGTGTATAGACATGGATAACAAGCATTTACTGATAATTATTTAGCATGCTTTCCTGTACATTGTCACGGCTATCCCAGCACATCGATCGAAAGCTAAACCGACGGAGCCTTATGAAGTTGAGAAAATGTGTTGGCCGTTTGGGATGGCTTACCTTCGCTGCGACGGGGAGTTCGTTTGACTAGCTCCACGCCTCACGTCCGCTGGGCGGGCCTGCTGGTTTGCAAGTACGGGCGCCACGGGGCTGCTGCAGCCCACGATATCTTTGACTGTCTTCCCCTCCCTTGTACGTCACCCTGACCACGTGACGCTAGCCAGTCGGCCGGTCACGTACCACCAGAGTGCCTTTCTGGGACTTCCGGAAAGCTACTCGATGATTTTGAATTAAGAATATATAGAGGTGTCTCACCCAAGTTCGGGGAGACAGGACAGGATATTCACTTAGGCAGGAACTGCTGTTCCGTCAACATTTTAAACTAGGGGGAAGGGAGGTCTTTGCTGCCATTTTAAGTTAAGTATCATGTAAATTTTGGCAAAGGTATATTTTATATATCATGTGAATATCTAGGGAAATATCCATTTTTAAACCAAATGTTACCTGTGGGAAAATTAGATTTTTATATCAAGTTATATATTCTAATACTGGGGGGCTAATATGTGTGTTTAAATGGTAGCTAGGCGTTGACGTCTCTTTGACAAAAATTTCATTAGAGATGAAACCAGAAATATGTGAAAAAAATACCGCAGTAATTGAAATACGCCAGTGAATTACCCTGGATTCTAGTCCAAAAAACAAAACTTGTAAAATCAAGCTAGCGTGCAATCAACTGCATCACGGAAGTAGGATTCGGAGCATAAACTTCTGATGTAATCAGTCTAATGTTTTGAATGACAGGGTTTACCAAACTGAAATATTTTCAAGGCCATAATTTTGAAAATAAGTGCATGAGTCACTTAAAACACGTAAGTTTACATGGTCTACCACATCTCTACTTGCGTGAAAAATGTGGTGGAAATAGGTTGATTCGTCTCCGAGATATAGCAAAAAACCCTCATTTCCTATCTTTCAAAATTGCCTAAAAAGGCTCTGTATACAATGGATCTAACACATACTGTCAGCATAAAAAAAGTTTGGTTTAATTTCTTAAATTGTAAAATAGATATTGCAAATATATAAAAATATTTACATGGCCGCCATTTTGAAGAAATAAAAGAACTAAGATTGATTTATTCGCACAGCTATTATTTACAGCATTAATATATTTATTTCCATAAATATTCCTTTTATTGCTCAGTGAGCGCAATATTTAATGTATATATTTTAACTCTTATTAAAGTCCTAATTAATGTGTTTTTGGATATATTAATTAACACACACTCATAATTAACACACGTCCAGTATCTCTGTTGCCAACTTTCACTCATGCATTCAGTTAAATAGTCCAGCCAGCTAATCGCACTATTCGCTGCGCCGATGCTCGCACTCTCAGATCCCACCCCCCCCCCCCCCGGCTGGTCACGTCTCTTGCCGCTCACCGCTCTTCTAGCTCGTTGTCTATCGCCCAATGCCGCAGCCAATCATACGCTCAACAACTTCCGGGCCAGGAGGTCCTTTGCACTACTTACACTCTGCTGGCCTTGGCCTGGAAAGTTCTACGCACCCCGAGTCACGCTTAGATAAACTAGGACAGCAAACCACTAGAACATTTTTCAGATAGGTACAGAAACTTCAATAATACCGAGGTCAGCAGCGAGCGCCACAAAAAGGATTATCGTGTCGGATCGCTTTTTTTTTAACAGACACGCAGTTCCTGGTTTATCGCTCGCTTGAATTTGAGAACATTCCATTGACTTGCCGCCTCCGCTATCATATAACTGCACTGTCCTTCACTTCCAATCGCACCTAGAGCGTACCAGTAATGGGTGCGAATTCCAGGAAAGCTGAGCTTGCGTGTGTCATTATTTATATTTCAGTTTAGGTTAGTTGAATCTGTGAGTAGTTACCGCATTTGCTTCCTGGCATAAAAGCGGTGGCATTAAAAATAAATACAAGGAATATCAGTCAATAGCGTTAGAGTGAAACATAACTTTAATTTATTATTTATCGATACCGTACAAAGACACAAATGCCATTCACGTTTATTTTGAGCTGTAAGAACAAAATATAATTTGAATGTTCGTAACTAAAAACACCGTATTAGTTCATACTTTCAAATTTTCATGCTTAAAATTTTGTTGTTGAAAGTGCCAAAATACAAAGTTCTCATTGCTTCATAGCGTGTTTTCAAAACCTTTTCCGCCAGCCTTACTGCGGCGCTAATTCCAGTAATTTTGTATTTGTCTCCAAATTGCATTATATCTCTTACAGCAAGTCATATACAGACATATCATAATGTTTATCATAGTTTGCGCTAATAATGCACTGCACAAATTATTTACAATTTTCAATTAATATTTCAATAGTTATAACGTGGTTATGAACAGTATTTTTTAATTAAGCAATGTATATTTTTTAATTTAAGAATAAAATACTTAGTCATTTGTTGTATGTAAAGTGCAATGATTCCACAACATAAATTTTCTGTGCATTATCAGGCTCGCCAACATTGACAACATCGCAGTGATGGATGGTGTGACACGATTAAAATTCTACGTTGGCTTACATTTTCTTTCTAAGTATTAACATCAAAGTAGAGCCCAACATTAATTTATAAGAACAGGAAGAAAATTTACCACTATAGAAAACTACAGGTGTTTTTGCATTGTCAGAACAAAGTTTTAATTTTATATAGCTAATTTTAGTTTACCTGTTATTCTCTTCTGGCAGCCACCATTTTAGAATTTATTTTAATACATTGCAAAGGTTCCTTAATCATAAAAATGTCCAGAAATATATATATTTACTTTCTCTATATTTACCGTTAGAACAGTCATTTTCGGATAAGTTTACAGCTGTGACGTTATTGTACAAAAAATTTAAACATCTCAAATACTCTCATAATTATGTATATTGTTTATAGAACTCTAATTCAGCATTTAAAAAAATGTTAAATTCACAGATGAAGATAATACAAAATACGTCAATACTTATTTCGAATAACAAGAATACTGACAACATGAATAATAAATAATGGATCTACTGGAAGAACATGTTTGAACAGGCCAGCAGGGCCTACTTCAGACATTCTCTAAGGTCTTGAAAACTGCAGCTGCTTCCAAGGTGTTACAAAACTTCCCTTGCTAATGAGATTGGTTTCACTGCACCAGCAAAGCTAGCTTCCAGTTCAGTTGTCTAGAACTGTAAACTCGCAGCAATCTTTTTTGCACTCGAAAGTAGCCAAAACTTTCTGCAGGTTTTCTAACCAGAGCTTGTGACATCTGCTTGTTTTTCCGCCTTCGGCTTAAACAAAATACTGTTGAGCAAGACCAGAATGTTCCGTAACTCTCGAATTAATGTAATAAATACCAGAAAACTTTAAATGCATTCTCTTGCCAGATAATTCGAGTACTAAAATTATTACTCTTTCAGATGTTTTGGCTGCGAATCAGTGACAAGTGGGGAACTGTTGCAAGGTTTGGCAGTACTAGCGGAAGACTCTATAGAACACTATGTAGGCAGCAGGAACCATTATTACTTACCACAGCGGAGCACACAGTTCATAACGCAGGAGAGACGCAACACTCACTGCAAAAATTTAACCTTATGAGGGCGTCACATAACTCCCGCCCGACAAACACAGCACGACACGACAAAAACCGCAACCACGACTAAACATTTACATTTTCAATGTGACTGCTCGAATTGACAGCCCAACACGAAGATTATAACTTTTTGTAACCCTTTTGAAGGCACTGATTAACTACGCTAGTTTCAAAGGCGTTGGCAGACGGGAAATTTTGAATATACGATGGTGACAAAATGCTATCGCTTATGCATACAAAGGTAAAATTATAAGTAGTAGGTGCGCACGGGTTTCACTTCACTTTTGATTAATCGGATCAACCCTTCGATATCAAATTGATTTTAATCCTTAATCCGATTTTAATCCTATCAAAATTTTTAATCGGATCAATTGTTTTTATTTATATATTTTTTGTATTCTCATTCGATAAATGGTATGTAAATTTTGATTGACGGATCCAATTAATTTAATTGAATTAATCAATCAAAAATTGTTGTATGATAATTGTTTGTTGTACTTTATTTTTTCTTTCTTTTTGGGTTGGGGTGGGGAGCAGTTGTGGTACGTCCTCACCCTTGGAGCTCTGACACTAGGCTGATATATACAGAGAGTTTTGTGCAAGAGTGGCCTAAGTGTTAATTTTTTGGTTTGGTAGTGATATTGCTCGTAGACGGTGGTGGGAGATAGGCGATTTTTTTGGTAATTAAACAGAAAGAGAAAATGTTCATGTAGATAACACACAAGAGAAATTTCTGAGTCTTTAAACGAAATATATTTATATGTATGAATAACCCGGTGTCAACAAGTGCTAAATGATCACAATTACACAAGTCTCCAGTATGAAATTAATTTACGAATCAAAAATGTCACTATAAATTAAACGGCAGTCTTCCTAATCACAATAACAAGGCATTTTGAAGAAGAAAAAAAACCACTACTTGACACCTCTCGCATGTACCTTATATGATTTTAAAACACGTCCGTTTGGTCGGGAGATGGCTGAAGCAATGACTGCAGTGTATGACGTCCGCCAACTTAAATACTGTTAGATACCTAGAGTGCGTCTGACAGGTGACTAAGGATATAGCTACTCGGAAAGAGATGTGAATACGATTTACTTGACAAATGGTTAAAATTTATGTTTACGATGTACATACTAATATATAAATTACACTAGCTGAATTATAAAACATGTAACGAGAGTCGCAGATAACAGTCAGTGATTTTAATATATGTCCATTCGCTCGGGAGGTCGCTGCAGCACTGACTTGGATATAACACTTAAGTAAACTTATAAGCTGTGTTGAGAGCAAACATAACCTGCGTTGGCCTATGTTTGATTATAGACTGAGGCGAAAAACTCGGGAATTTTAAGGAAATTACAAAACGAACGATTCCAAATAAAGTAAATGGCTAAGGAACACAAGTACATGATATTCATTAAACTAAATAAAAAACACATAATGAAATCACACCATGAGCTCCCCAAAACACATCCATCTGCCTGGCAAGTTGGTGAATGAATGACTGGAGGGTATGACATGCCCTGGCTTATAAGCTGTTATATACGTGGAGCGCAGCTGAGTTGAAATTTACGACAAAACCTCTCAATACAATATTCATCCTATAACAGACAGTAAAACGATCATTATTTTTTTTAAACTTACCCTGATTTTTAACGAATGTTTCACTAATGTAAGAAGAAGAATACATGTTTGTGAAATAGTTGAATTTTAATTTTAAAATCCTTCAATTATGTGCTCTGAGTTTGTGAAAAGTATGAGTATCATTTCACTAGCAGACATCTTCGTGTTGAATCTTTAACTGCAGTAGTAGTTGTAATCTGGTTGCTGTGAGAAAACTTATTTTATTTCAAAGTTCGTTGGACTCTGCCACTGCTTGCTGTAGAGTTGTAGGGCAGCGGCAGAATGTTCTTGGAGCTGGTGTGTGCTGATAAGATGCCTTTCTACCTGCCTCCCAAAATGGTATTTGTGTCACTTGATGCTCGGTTTCGTTAAATTCCCCAGAGTTCTTCAAGTTGACCATCAGACAGCCAAAGTTTTCTGAAGATACTAGTCTGTTCCCTCTCGTTTCAAATTAATTCATTCAGACATGTTCGACTATTTCCAACATTTTTGTAATTTCGCCCTTCAGAGTGCGTTTTTTATTTAATTTTAATTTTATTGATAGTTTTTAATGTATAATATTTCTTATCCCTCATCAAGAAGTAAAAGAATAAGGTGTAAATTTTTTTCGTGAAAAAATTTCGAGTTACCTGATTTTAAAATAAAACCCAACAACTTACTATCACCCATTCGTCTCAAGTCACTAATACTATTTTTAATTTAAACATTTAATATCCAGTCACATACAAGTACTTCGTCTTCAGACATATTCCATCTCCAATCATTCACAATAGATATAATGATACGAGGAATTTTAAAACTAATAAACAAGTCACAGTATACCATTTTAACATAGAATGATTTTATTCAAAATTATTTTTTAAATAAATTGTCCTTAAAACTAAATATTTATAATGTCCAAACAAAATTTTAATTTACAGAAGCATATTTTCAATCACACTATGTTTTACCAAATAAAATAAAATAAATTTATACAAAAACCTTTTTTTTTTCGCATACTTTAAAACAAACATATCACCAGAATCAAATATATAACATTCATCTTACGAACTTAATTACCAAACATTTTTAACAACATCATTACATTTTAACAAAAACAAGACATTTTATAGATGACATTTTAAGATTTAAATGATCAAACAATTGATCAAAGTTATGTACATCTTAACACTATTACTGTATACTACTACTTCTACTACTACCACTACTACCACTACTACTACCACTACTACTACTACTACCACTACTACTACCACTACTACTACCACTACTACTACCACTACTACTACTACCACTACTACTACCACTACTACTACTACCACTACTACTACCACTACTACTACTTCTAATACTACTTCTACTACTACCACTACTACTTCTATTACTACTTCTACTACTACCACTACTACTACTTCTACTACTACTTCTACTACTACCACTACTACTACTTCTATTACTACTTCTACCACTACTTCTACCACTACCACTACCACTACTTCTATTACTACCACTACCACTACTACTACCACTACCACTACTACCACTACTACTACTACTTCTACTACTACCACTACTACTTCTATTACTACTTCTACTACTACCACTACTACCACTACCACTACCACTACTACTACTTCTACTACTTCTACTACTACCACTACTACTACTTCTACTACTACCACTACTACTACTACTGGTACAACATTCAAAAATCGTCTTAGAAATAATTCATTATAAAAAAACTATAACAAAAAATATATACAGAAATGATTAACAAAATATTCACAAATATACTACATCATTGTGGTGGATGACTTTTTTCTATCTATTTAGAGTGACTATTTACATAATGATGCACCTTTAAGGCATTCATTTGTCACACCCAGAATATTCTCCAGACACTCACACACACACAACGGCAGGGTGCAACACACTCACATTCATACAGTTTACAGATAATTGCTATGTCACACAGCGACGTTCTTCTTATTATTTTGTAAAATATATCAGTAACAGTTGTATTCTTGTTACAGTAAGGCAAACAGGTAGCAGCAGCATTGATGGTGTTGCAAGAGATGTTGCAAACAGTTGTAGATATTTGTCGACATTGTAGACATCTGTAGATAGATGTGAAGTTGCTTGTGGAACAGGAGGTGCATGTGGTGGCGGCAGATGGACGTCATTGGCGGTGTGGTGTTGGCAGTTGTGGTGTTGTGGGCGGGCTGTATTTATTATGGTGTTATAACTATTATAGGGAGGAAAAACAATTACTTAGGTATTGTGTAGTGCCCCCAAGCTTGGATCGAATCGTATGACTGTACAGCCCATTGACGTCAAAATTGCATATATATTTTGATGCCACACTGGGGTCGTAGTCCTTTCATATGTAAAAATTGTTGGCTTACGCGCTTCTTTTGAAACCTGGATAATGCCGCCCCTAACCCCGTGTTCTACAAAAAGATAAATGTCTGGGTCAGTCAACAGCTCTAGCTGCGCACGAGTTATTGACAAAAAAGTGTCCAATGAAATAGACGGAGCTGTGATGTACATGGCGGGGTCAAGGCCGTGATGAGCCAAACATACGGTCCTGAAATTCTCAACAACATCAACCAGCAAACAAGTGTCCACGCATAAGTAATGAATGGCATACTGCAGCAAGTTTATGCAGTTGAACGCATCCCATGCAGCTTGGGCATGAGCGTAATCCTCATCGCTAATGCCTTCGCCTCTAATCACATTTTGAAATGCGTCCTTTGGTGGGAGTGAATTTCTCCGGCTTACGTCAGATCTATCTTGTATTTCATTTTAAGCGTCGTGTCGTGCTTGTAGGGGCTATGTGACTCCGGCATTAATTTTGCAAACGAACTTTGCACGAGGCAGCGCCCCGATACAGTTTTTCAACAAGACAACGCTTGTCTACACAAGCCACATGTGTGTACACTATGTGATGCCTGCGTCATTTCCAAGTATTCCTCGTGGTCAGCGAGATCCCCTGTTCAGTCCCCGATAGATAGAGACCTGAAAAATTCGCGACTCCAATGACCTGCAGGCTAGACTCTGCAGTATCATGTGCAGATATCCCGATGTCAACTGTGCATTGGTTGTCTGCTATCACAGTGGAAGGCGAAGATTGGGCCAGCGTTCTCTAGGAGGTGTCAAACACCGTGTGGGCCAATAGGCAGAATTTATAAAAAACACATGTGTTTAGAGTTCTAGCTTGTCCCGAAATGAATCCGCGAATTCGTCAGTTCTCTGCCGATAGAACATGTGCAGGACCAACCCAGACGTTAACTTCATCCATATGTCGGTCTGCCGGATATCGAAGGCCAGTTAAAACAGTTGTGGACCGACTTGCCTCAGGAGAGGATACAATGGTTGTGCGATCGTAATTGGTCGCGGGTGGGTTCCGCATCCTGCCTACTTGAGATCAGTAGCATGTCCGTCCTACAACTCTGTTGTCCGTGCTCGTGATAAATGCAATAGTCAAACGACGTTTCGAGACGTACAGTTTAATTTCGTTTCCGCCACTCTTTCGAGATACTATAGGTACAAACCACTGACATAAAATGCCCGAAATGAAGGGCTCTTAAAGGTACAGAAACTCCTTAGTGCACAAAACAAACAAACATGATTTAGCGGCTAATTAGTATGTGTCCGGAATAAATGGGCAACAGCTACATAACATTTAATAGTATGTGTAGGTACGTGTACCTAAGGCGAAATGGCAGACCCGTAGACATAAACATAGCGAATGTGTAGCGTAAACAGATTACCCCAAATGGTTTAGTATGTATGCAACTAACACACTTTTCAATGTGATTTGAGTACCAGCACTTACAAACCCTTACTAGGTTTACCATTAATCAAGAACTCGGTGTCCATGGAAGAATTTCTCCGTTGCTCTCTATTTAATTTGTCTTACCTTGAGAGAGTTCAAAATAATACCATGTACTAAGTAACCAAATGTCACACTAGACATAGGTAGCAGGAAATAGTCAAAATCAACTTCTACTGTAACTGAAATACTCTCCATAGAAGTATCATTAGCTCATATTTATTTGAATACTGAAAAACTTCCGTAAACATCTCAATATTTCGCTGAAGACATAATTACTCATAACTCCACAGACTCGTGATATCTGATACAGCTAGCAGCATAAGTATATGGGCATGGATATTGAAATAGTTTGACATTTAGAATAAAATGCATACATTTACTATTAAAGACTTCAAACAAATTGTTTTAAGCGGCCGTAACTGAGATAGCCAAACCAGTGGCTGACGCCATGATTAAAATAATACTTTCCTAACTAATATTCTTCCTGTTAGTTATACAGATCAACCCAGTCCGACTGGAGAGCTGGAGTGAATTTTAAATCTGACTGGAGAGCTGGAGTCAATTTTAAAACTGCAGGGTTTACTTGGGCGTGAAGAGAATACTAAGCTTGGGTGACTATCAAAATGGTGTGCTGTTCGGCGTCATTTTTACTAAACTCAATCTTCGTTCACCGGGATTAATAGTACCATCTGTTATAAAACGTTACATTTGACTCACAGATCCTATTTCGTAGAAGATGTATATAATAAGTTCTGCACTTCCCAGGGTCCCGGGTTTAGTTCCACGTCTTACCTCACTTTGGGCATACGAGCCTCGGTACATGGATGCTCAGTTCTTTAATGCACGACACGTTACACTCGCGGGAGTCGAACTAATTAATTATTCCCGCGTAGGAAGTGAAAGCCATCTTCGCTCTCAGGCTGTCTGCTGTAATAATAACCGGGACTCGTAATTTTTCCCTAAGTAAAACTGCATAACCCTAGCGGGCCTGCGACACTGACGGTAGGAAACCAAGATGTCCAAACCCTAAACCAAAGCTTAAGGCGAGGCTTAAAACGGTCCTCCGATCACGGCATGGTTACCCCAGCGCGTCACTTCGTTACTATGGTAACTATCAACAAAACCTCAGATGTATGACCACGTGACACAATACAGATACCACAAAACTGGAAACATATAACACTGCAAATATAGGCCTATATAAAATTGCAATGCACGATAAAATAACTTGTAAAATAAATTGTGCTGAGTGCAAATAGAGTGAGAATAGATATTAGCATGTACCATGAAAATATATTCAAAATAGGAAAATAAGGCGTTACAGCGATGTTAGACAATATCAGTGGGTGGATAAAATAATTCGATGAACCGCTCAATATGTAATTAGAATTACAAGAAGGAAAAATCGCCATAATACCACGCATACTGCATTCATTCATATGTTTCATACAACACATTGTTTCAGTGTTCTTACTAAGTACGATGTTTAACTTGACTCTTCCAATATTTTTGTACAACTGTACGGACTTTGGCATGTTTCTCTGGAGAAAAAAGGCTCTCGCATAGAAATTGTGTCATTTTCAGTTGCGTTGCCAGAAAATAACGTAAAATAATTCAGTGCTTTTCGTATTATAAAAATAATATATATAAATCAGAGACAAATAATTTTTCCAGACGTTAGAAAAATGTGTATTAATAATGCATTTACGAAGCGTAACTGTATTTACAGTGGTTATGTGTAAGGTATGTATGTATATATGCACGACACTGCATATCCACTATGTTCGTAGGTCTTCAGAATTTCCCAATTATAATGTTTACTGGAAGCACTCTAAATTAAACCAGCGGCATGTAAAACCACCGACTCAATCCACAACTATGTAGTCACCCGCTGGTTTTATATGGCCTTGCGCGACACAGATGTAAGAAGGGATAACAATACACCAGTCCCTGTTCGGAAAATTATATTCTAATTTTTTTTCAACGCACAGAAATATGATTTAATTTTTAAATCAAGACTTGAGCCAATCTTGAGGGTGCTCCTTAGGTCTCAGTTAATTTTTTGTGACACCACAAAATGTAATTTACCTCTCGATGGACGTAATACTGGCAAAAATGCTTTATTCAAGTAATCCGTGAAATTTTGTGGAAATTATTTCGTGTCTGTGGCAATTTATGAGCTAATTTATGCGTTTATATCTCTTTATATATAAAATTACAAACAATTAAAGTTTTCTTGAAGTCTTGGAAATTCGTTCTTCAATGTCATTCTTTGGCAAGCTTTAGTACTATACAATTACCTTTTTTTTTTTTTTCATCTTTTTTTTCAAAATTGCCACGGATGTGTTACGATTTCGAAACAATTATTTCAATTTTTTCTTAACAGTTCAAAAATTTTTCCCAGTGTCACAATGATATCTTAACTTAAACTGATCTACAGAAAACACATCTCTTCAGCCCAAATGCATTTTGAAAACGGCTTGGCGGCTCTTTGAGCGTGTTGCAGCTGAGACTGGAATTTGTGGACCAAATAAATCCTTTCCGTCGGAAATGATAATAAGCTGCGAGATCCCTTCATAGGAATGTAAATCTACTGGAGCGAAGGGAAGACGGTGATGTAAGATATGCAGCTGTCTTATCTGCAGCGGACGCTGATCCGTTTCAGATCCCCTGAACGCCGTGAATATATGCATCGTAATGTGGTCGCAAAATATATAGTCTACACTTGCAGCCGGCGTTCCCCTAGGAACATTAGCATCGCCGAGAAAGGCGTGAAGCGGACCTCAAGTGCAGCGGGACACAGGAGAGTTCTGTGTTCACTAACGATCCGGTGAACACGATAATCGCTTTCCTGATCCTGCAAAAAGGAAGGGAATTATATATCTTCGTAAGGGCTGTTCACGGTAAAATGGGCACTTTTGAAAGCCCTTCTTGAGACTTACCTCTATACACGTTGTATACAGGTAAGTATATGCAAAATTAACATTGAAATGGGACTCATCACTTTATTATTCACGCGTTGGTTAAATAAAACTGTGAAATTAATAAGAAAGTATATAATTTACAAATCTGCTCATTTCTAATCATCGATGCATTAAAAAACAGAAAGCGAAAGAAATAATTTTAAGTTATCGCAAATGGTTACCTATCACTATTTATTCGACGTTAAAATATGGAACTACTTTCCATTCATCGTTACCAACTTTACTGGACGAATGTCGCTCACTGTGCCCATTAAAATATATGTATGCAAAGGCAGTCACTTTTTCTAAGGTTCATTTCTAAATTGCTCACTTTATCGTGAACGGATTTATTTATTTATTTTTTATTTTTTATTTTTTATTTTTTATTTTTTTCGAAATACGCTTCCATACTGTGTATCACGGATGTGACTTAGGATGAACAACACTATAAATGAGTAACTTACAATTTGCAGTTGATTTGACAGGTAAGAAAAAGGAAAAGGTAAACGGTTATTAAACTGGGGGGCGCGGTGGCTGAGCGGTTAGCCTGCTCGCCTCTCACAACGGCGAAATGGGCTCAATCCCCGGCCGGGCCACTCCCGGATTTTCGCATGTGGGAATCGTGCCAGACTATGCCACTGGTCGGCGGGTTTTCTCAGCGACCTCCCGTTTCCCCTGCCTTTTCATTCCGGCGCTGCCACATATTCACCGCAATCACCCTCATTGGCTCTCAAGACCTCGCTGTTAAAAGCCTCCCAAAACTCTTCACTCACTCAAATATTAAACTCTCTCCTGATATTCAGGATTCATAATGTGCTAATATTTTGATTTTAAAAAAAGAGTTATGATATTTTGATAATTTTGTGTTTCTGCTGTTTAATTTTTCTGTCACTTTATCTACAGTATTTTGATTTTATATGTAAGAATTTGACAATATTAAACTTTCATATTCATTTTTCGTCACAGACACCAGTTGTTTAATTAAGTAATTTTCAATTTTTCAATAAAAATGTGTAACAGTCAAAGGCGTTTATGTACTGTACAAAAGTTTTGTTATATTTTGTATGTTTAAAATAGGTATTTCGTGGAAAAGTATATTCACGATCATAAATAGCTTACGAGTTTGGGAAACATTCTTTTTGATAAATTAATTCTTATAAGATTAACCTTATCATATAAGCCACCAAGAAATTGAACAAATTTCTCTTGGAATACAACGCAAAGAGAAGTAGACAAATTAGTTCTATAAATAACTTCTGGTTTTGCCTTCGAAAAAAAAAACCTGGTAACAGATTAAAAATCGCACATTTTACGAACTGCTTTCCAAAAAAAAGTAGCCCGTTAGTAAAGTCACAGGAATTGTGATGCCGCGCATCTTTCTTGGAATAAAAACGTCAACAACTGGACATATTTTTACGCTAGTTATTGTGTATTTATCGAGTTCGCCTACTCTAGTTTATTTACAAAAGTATGTTATTTTAGCTTCATAAAATGTTTGGAATTCTCTTAGTAAAATATTATATTCGCATGTTTCTAAAACTATATAATTTACTTATTTTGTCATCGCACGACTTTGTAAATTTGCTCTCTCGCATTTTAGAGCTGTTTTCGCTCTCAAAAGCCAACTATAGAATATTTTAATATTCGTCCGGCATGTCACATTTAAATGACCGTGATTCAAAGTATTGTTCGTTTAATTGATTTAGTTATTGTATAACCAATTAATTTAAAATTCTCAATGAATGCGTGTGTCATCATTCTTGGAACTTATATTTGTTAAGGAAGCAGTAAGTCAGAATAGGTGACTGAGGATGTAGAACCCTACGTCAAAGGAGATGCTGTTAAGAACGTGAAGCGAAGGGAAATGGGGCTGTACCAAAACAATGTGCAAAAAAAAAAAGTATTGTATGTAAGTCGAACGTTAGGTCTACCAATAAGTTTGATTGGTCATTTTTAATTTTAAATGTCAAACCATAATTTCAAAATATGAGCAACTTGTTATTAAAATACATTTTTTAAGGGCTTTCGATCAATGTTGGCATATTTAGTATATTGATACCGTAGTTTTAAGTGGTTTTTGTATGCACAGTATTCATAATTTCTGTTATATTCCTTATAAAGCAATGAACAGTTAAAATACTACTTTTCATATTCTAATACCTATTTTTTTTTTACTCTTTTTATGATTTTGGGGCTCTATAAATCACTACGAAAGTTGGAACGTTTAACGTTTCTGCAACATAAATGGTTTTTAAAATGATGGCTTTTAATTGGTACAAATATGCGTAGTTTATTTCGGCAGTAAAAATTTTGCGGCATCTCTCCAAAACTATGCGCTGTCTCGCCCAACGCCTTTGGGAGAGATGCCGCAAACGACATATCTCCAAAATCACTACTGCTTGGAAGCTAACCTTTAACATCTACTGTAACTCCCTTTATGTCCAAACTTAAACTTACGCCTTCAATGTTGGCACAGTTTCATATTTGCAAAAGGTGCGTAATCTCTCCCGAAATTTCCTTATATACTTTGGTACGCTTAGATATAAAAATTACCCTGCACTCGCGTTGTTTCGCTCAATCCTAATGAACACCTGCGTTTGCGAAGATGAATGAGTATATCTCTGAATATATTCATACCTTCTACAAATTATAAAGTTCCAAATACAAATAACGAAATTCTTTATTAATTTATTTTTATGCAAACTCTTAGCTTCAAGTTTCGGCGCATAGTGATTATGAAGCCCGGTTGTTAAAAAAAAACAATCATTAATCTAATTTGACGTTGTCTGCATACTCGTGTTACCTTATACACGATGCAGTAAAAATGTAATCTTCATAGTTAATGAATTTCGCTGCTAACAAGCTTGTGTAAGTCATTACTTATGACCACTAAAAAGACTTAATACTAATTATATCTGTAGCATAACGCACGTAAATTTCGACTGGGGACGATCAAAATATCACGAGTCCACGTGTTCTTTTATTTACAGTGGTCTAAATTACTTTAATAAACACAGAAATCATAGCCCGTATTTTAATTCTCTTGCGAAATTACTTCAAAGTAGTTTTAATCGTCAACAAATATGGACGTATAGAATTTTTCAGCAACCAGAACTCTCGTAACACAATATCATGAGTTTATGATATTCATCTAATAGGTCTTTGTTCATAATATACTTCTGTGTGGTGAACTAAACGGCGCAGATTTATGGAATCAGAAATAGTTCAACAAATAGCCATCATTATAGAAAAACTGTTTGCTCATAAATCTGGAAATTACTGTTTCGTAGGATACTTATTCTTTCCTTCATTTTATATAATGGTTTAAAAAAAAAACTTCTCGATCTCAATCAACTCGTTTAGCGTAAATTGGGCTCATTCGAGTTGTTATTCGCTAATATTGCTGTTTTCATCCAAAATTGCCATGATTCCCGCATTGGTCTTTCTAGAACACGATACGTTATACTTAATTTCAGATAAATGACCATTAAATATGAATCAGTGGTTTTAATCAGTAGAATTATTTGAGTGAATTTTCATGTAAAGTCATCTGATAGTGAATCGATCGACGTAATAAGACGAAGTTTTACTGCCAGGCTAGTACATTTAATTAGAAATCAGTAGAAATTACTGCTTGATCAGTGAGTACGAGAAACTAAAATCATCAGCAGACTTCTACTGATTCTAGTGGAGTAGTTATAACAGAACTGTAGTCAATTTCGCTGATTTGCAGCAGTTTTAACTGTACAGATATTAAAGTAAAAGTAGGTCCCTTTTTTTTTTTTTACAAGCTTTTATTTAACGTCACTTGTTTGTATGTACGGTAGGCGTCTACGAGGTGTCTGCCCGGTGCCCGCCGGATCACTAGCAATCACGATGTATTCGGCGGACAAGTTGTCGATTACTGCCTGGCGTGTAGAGTTCCAGTGCCGGGGAAGTCCTCATTTACACATGGTCGTGTGGTGGTTACAAGACCTTCCAAACGTTTGAAACACAAGAAGGAATTCGGATGATCGACCACGCGTGTGTATGTGAAATACCATTTGAAGATTCCGATCTGCGTGAGCTCGTATTGAAACGTCAAATACATCGACATACACACACGTGCAAGGTGAATAATGAACAATCAGCATGCCGGTTCAACTTCCCGCGTAAAGAGTGCGCTGAAACTTTGAGTAAATATATCTTTACTCAACGACTGAAATTCGCTTGAAAGCGAGTTTCAGGTTTTATCTCACCCTGTAGTTTAACTGTTTAAGCTTAACTATTCGCGCCAAGCTTTTACATACTTAAAAGTGAGACTAAACTGTGAAAAATACATTAACTGTAAGAAACCTTTCAAAACCAAGTTTTTATTTATAAATGAACTAAGCAGACAAAAATAATTATAGGAGTAGTTACAGAATTTGTAGAACTTGTAAGACGTGGTCGAAGATCCGTAATAAACTTTACTAGAAATTAATATTTTTGTAACAATTTATATTAGCTTTGTGCGCATAGTTAAACAGTCCTACGTAAGATATGTGCTTACTACGCTTACGCAAATGACGCACGTTCTATATTGCGTCAAGATTTATGTAGCCTCTAAATATAAATTTATACAAAAATATTAATTTGCAGTAAAGTTTATCACGGCTCTTCGATCACGTCTTACGCGTTCTACAAATTCTGTAACTACTCGTATAATTATTTTTATCTTCACTGTGTTCGTTTATAAATAAAAGCTTTGTTTTAAAAGAATTATTAGAGTTAATTTTTCATAAGTAATTTTTAGCACCGCGGCTGTTAATTCCCACGCTACTACGGGTAGTCTGCAATCAAGTTTGATTGCGTTCCGGTGTCCGTGCCGGCGTATGAAGTTGCCAAGGGCAACATCCCGAGGAATACTCAGTTTCCGCTAAACAGATTTACGAGCACTTAAGTGAACTTGTTGCCGTGTTAATTATCTCGCAGGGCAAAGGAGGGCGGCTCAAGGGCGCCGACGAAAGGAAGGTGAGGTAATGGCCTAGGCAAGTAAGTTAGGGCGGCAATATGTAGCGCATACTTTAATCCAAGGATTAACTTTCCTTCTCGCGAGGGCCTTGCGTCAAATTATAAAGTTGATGCCTTTCCTACACTCTAAACCTGAAATAGTGAAGATGGAGCCGAATCAGTGACAGTCAGTGGAAAAATGACTCCGCTCGGAATCAGTTGCATCTCACTTATTTTTACGATGTTAAATATTTTTTGTAAATTTTGCAATGAAATATTTCGCATTTTCACAAACCTTTAATAAAAATACATCGCTTGTTGAAAATATTTTTTGTTCAATTACAAGAGCCATATTTAAAGTAAAACTAGTGAATGTTTGTAGTCAACAGGAATCGCTTTCTGGCGTGAAATAAAGGTACGAATTATTACATTCTGTGATAAGTATTCTACTTAAAACATGCGAATATGCGTGTATGTCTGTGAGCACGCAATTATCATGATACTGAATCGAAAAAAAATGCGCTAATTACCAATGGAGTCGAAATAAAGTATTATCAATTGTAATATTGGAAATAGGTCTATATATATATATATATATATATATATATATATATATATATATATATATATATATATATATATATAGCATGCCTACTTAGTAGGTATATTGTATATTTTACAAGAAGATAATTTGTAGTTTTGCAAAGCATTCTTTTGGCAACAGGGTATACAACAATTTTCTTAATAATAGTAGGTACAACAATATTTTTACAGCGTATATTGACTACATTTATCTGATTAAAAGTTCGCTTCGTGCCGTTGTAAAGTAATGGATTCCTGTGAACAGGCTAGGTTTTAAACTTTTTAGAGTACGTAGAAACCACAATTAAAATGTAATTACCAAAACACTAAGTATTTTTAGGTGGCAAATCCGTTTTTTTTTTTTTTTTTTTTTTTTCCTCCAAATTTAAGCGAGTTAACAGAGTATTGAGTAAAATCGTCACATTGTGAACTACATGTTTTAGGTGGAGGTGCATTCCCACCCACATCCTAAGTATCGATTACAAATAAAAAATATTTGGTTTCGACAAAAATACTGCTCATGTAATTTACTAAGTACAAAATTATCGAAGTATCCATCTCAAGCATGAGTGAACGATAAACAATAGAATCTCGTGCTATGTCTTGTATCCGGACGTAACAGTGAACATAACACCTTGACACTAACTTCCCGTTCATTCGATTGAGTGGCCAGTCTGTAACAGTTCCCTTAACTGATTTTCAGTAACTAGTATTTCACCAACTGATAGCACTGATACTGGTTTAGAGTTTACGCGAGCTGTAAAAGAAAAGGTAATGCCAGTTTTCAGAATCCTTCTCTGTGCAAACTGGCCAAGAGAATGGATGCAAATTAATATCCCATGCATAAAGTTCGAAACCATTAAGTGATTGCACAAGTTCCTTGAAAAGCGCGAGGTTTAAGGCGATAACGCAAGATTACATTTACCAATAACTTTTCCGTTCTTGTTAATAATCCGTTATAGGTAAACCAATTACGCTTCGGTGTTACGTAATAGTATGCAGGACAGGGTTGCAACCCCTATTCTTCAACGAAACACCCTATGGTAGTGACGAGATTTACAAATGTGACAGTTATTCTTTCACCTGAACACTCCCGTGAAGATCACTGTTAAGTTTTCAATATTTTTCGCAACATTTAAAATCAACTCGTGTTTTGAGATCCACTTTCAAGACTGCGTACCACTCTTAAAATACATTTTCGGCCATTATTTGTTTCGAATTACTTCTTGGTAAGGAATCTGGAGGCAAAGTTCGTCGCATGTTATTCTGGTGCATTCTGTATAATAATGCAGTACACGTTGTGCGA
This sequence comes from Dryococelus australis, assembly GCA_029891345.1. Lineage (NCBI taxonomy): Eukaryota > Metazoa > Arthropoda > Insecta > Phasmatodea > Phasmatidae > Dryococelus > Dryococelus australis. Next base: position 25,738,716 of record CM057006.1, on the reverse strand, counting down.
AAAATTACAAAAGTATGGTATTTGTTTAACTGTATAAAACATTCTATTCTTTGAGGCTAGTAAATGTTCTAAAGTATAAGTCATTACTATGACACTAGTAAAAAGTTTGTACTTAAGAAAATGATTTCAAATTTACCAACCTCCAAAAAGCGAACTCCAGAATTTGGTCACAAACTCGGTTTGTGGAACTCTTAAGCCGCCAAGAATTTACTCAGGTATTTACTCGATGACCGAAACGGAATTCTGGAACATGGCCATTGAGCGTTAAAACTTCCCTCTTAGATAGAAATCTAAATAAGTTATCTTACGTCTATTATTTTAACATACTGCTCGAACTGAAAAGTGTTTGTTTTATTTCACTGTCTCTACCGGGGCCGCGGTGGCTGAGTGGTTTAACTGCCTGCCTACCACAAACGCGAACTGAGCTCAATCCCCGGCCGGGTCATTCCCGGATTTTCGCAAGTTGGACTCGTTCCGCTGGTTGGAGGGTTTTCTCGGGGATCTCCCGTTTACCCCGTCCTTGCATTACGGCGCTGCTCCATTGTCACCTTATATCGTCCTCGTCGGCTCTCAAGACCCAAATCTCTCAACACTATCGATGCCCACTTATTTACATGTTTCGCTGTAGTGGCTCAGTGTCGACAAGGTTAGCCATATGACTTCCCCTACCTGAATCCTGAATACCTGGAAGACACAAACTCCACCACGTATGACAGGAGGGGGGAGGGGGCTGAAGTGGGCGGACTTTAAGCAGATACAACGTACCGTGAGAGAGCCCCAGCTGTCCTGTGGGAATGGTGGTAGCTAGCGGGTGAGAGGATGGAAGGGTGGCCTCGGCTTTGAAGAAATGGAGGGGAAACACACAAGTACAGCGGAAAGCACTAAGAGGCTCATTTGTGCTTTCTCCACAAGTTCCACAGCAAAGAGACGAGTACGAAAATACACTTTCTTCATTCCTCTCTCGGAAATTTCGGCTCTTTTTTTTTTTTGTTTGCCTTACATCAGTAAGTGTACCCGACCTCCCGTGGCGCAGTCGATTGGTGTGTTCTGGGTTCGAATCTTTGTAAGGCATGGTTGCTAGTTTAAGTTAGGTCATAGTTTGTAAGCCATCCCCTTTTAAGTATTCGGGCATAACACTGGAGGGACGTTTAATATGCCCTTTACAATTCCAAAAATCAGTAGTACATATAGGTTTTCTCCGGACAGGTTATTCGGCACACTCGGTTTTTCGTGGAAAGATATCCTACGTCTACACGAGTGGCATTTCTTTGTGTAATGACTGCGTGTATTTGTGGGTAGACAGTGGGGTATTTGATTGTTATAATTAGGTTACTCCAGCACTGGACGTATGTAATTCGTGGGCAGGTACCTGAGACGCGAAGCAATTAAAAGCATCCAAAAGCGAAGGTAGATCTTAGCTAAAGTGGTTTAGAAATACGAGTTAACAGGAAATCTTACCGAGAAAAATTGCGAGTCCCTAACTAGCGTAAAGATTTGTTGTATGCAATAATGTGGACTGCAAGCAAGTACAAATAATTTAAAGAAATAATTAGCTGAAACACATGTTAAATATGCTGCCGCAAAGACTGATACACACTGAAACAATTTGTCGTAGGTGATGAATTTCAGCACCCAGAACAATGTGAGTCGATTAATATTGGTAGCAGCTATCATGTCGATTGTTATTACAGTCTAAACATTTGTGTTTCTGTTACCGGGAGTATACACATTTGACGAGAAAACTTCATCACTAACTGTATTGCAGCAGCGATGATTAGATAACCTTGACGGTTGTGTAGAAGTCCAGTTGCCGTCATCCTTAAAAGCGATTGCGAAACTGTTCGTTTTGTAATTTTCGTTATTAGATATATCCCAACGAATGTACATTGTAAGACAGGAAAAAAACTCTGATATAAGTCGCCATTGCGTTCCTTCTCCCACTCACTCTTACCGTGATGTTCGCTGTGTGCAGCTACAATATATTCGAGCTAATGGATGTGATTAATATTTTCACTTCCCTTGTTAATTATAAACCAAATATATCGGTAGCCACCATTAAAATTCGCGTCATTTGACTATCGTAAAACGCTCGTACTATAAAAAAATGTCGTATACGTTGCAGATGTTAGAGCAATATTATTTCTTGTGCAGAACACAACATGCACATTAATGTGTTTGTATATGTTATAAATATGTTTTTATTTTTCAGCACATAGATAATTACACACACACACAAATATAATATATGTACACACACACGTATATTTAAGTCATTCAACATTTCTGAAAGATTTTCTTTGAAACCCAACAATTGGCTTGCTTGCTTTTAGTATTTAGACTACTTAAAACGTAATTTTTTTTAATCTTTAAGAAACCATTTACACGATCAAAACAAAATATATTATATAAAATATTATTGTAAGCTGAAATTTAACACATAAGCTAAAATTCGGAAATTTGTTTGGCACAAGATATAGCCCTACATTCAAATTTTTACATTTACTTTTATATCGTCAGACTTTTGCCAAGATATTGATTTATAAAGGCTGTACACGATAAAGTGAGCACTTTTGAAATGAAACTTGGAAAAAAGTCACTCCATATATTTTAATGAGTGCACTGAGTGAAATTCACCCAGTAAAGTTGGTAACGATGGATGGAAAGTTTTTCAAGATCTTAACGTCGAATAAAATCTGTTGGTAACCATCTGTGATAGCTTAAAATTGTTTTTTTCGCTTTCTGTTTTTTTAGTGCATCGAAGTGTGAAAATGAGCACATTTGTACAGTATTATCTTTCTAAAAAAATTAGCAGTGCAATTTGACCGACGCATGAATAAAGTGATGAGACCCATGACAATGTTAGTTTTACATAAGGCGGAGGAATATGCAACGTGTATACAAGTAGATCTTAAGCAGGGTTTTCAAAAGTGCTCATTTCACAGTGTACAGTCTATACATTTAAAATGTGTAAGATATGTTTAGCAAAATAAAAAGGAAAATACTTCAAGACGCCTGGAAAAAGACCTGACGTAGTAAAGGTATTGAGTAAAAGTATCGTAGATGGCGTGAACACGGCTTAACAAGTAGTGATTCTGGAAAGGGAGGGAGTTTCGGCCCCATTACGAGACATGACACTCTGCGTGTTCGATAGCGCGGTCGGTGTCTATCGAATAGGAATTTCATGCGACAGATGTCTCCTGGAGAGAGCGGCATGCCTCGCTTGTGCCTCCACCCTCCCCCGCCCCACATCACTCCAATTGGGCGGTCAATACTCTCCGCTCCTCGCCAGCAAGTGATAAAGCCACTCAGCCCTTCCCGCGGAGAACCCTCAGGGATAGGGGGAGGACTGGAGAGTTATCGTCATCGACTAGATCCTCGTCACAAACTAGTACGCAGTTGGGTGCGCGGCGTGCTGGTTGGATACTCACACAACAGATTGCTCGTTTGTAATGTCGCCAGTCAGCGGTGTACTTTACGGGACGGGAAATTGGTAACATGCCCCTGCCCAGAGGCCTAAAATTATTTTCGCCTAACATTAGATTAGGACAAGCGAACTTAGGCCACCTAATGCTAGGCCGAGTGACTTAAAGTCAGATAATTTTAGGGCAAGTGACGTTATTGCAGACAACACTATGCGAAGCGACTTTAGGCGAAATAATTTTAATTTTAACCAAAATAAATTCACGATATGTTTATTTTAATATATATATATAGTCTCTTTATACAGAATGATTCTCAATTAGACCGACAAACTTCGGGAGGTGATTCGTCATGAAAAAGTAAAAGGAAAACATATGTGACACTTTATACCTAAACAGAATATTAAGGGAGGTATGAGCTCTTCAAAAAACGAGATTTTAATAAGTATTTGTGCAAAATATCAACTCTTACGTTGAAGCTCCCGATAACATACAATAATGTTCCGAGAGTTGTCATTGTATTGTACTTCGTTGCCGATATTTTTCACGAATACGGTTCAAAACTTCGTCTTTTAAGGGTTGATACCTCCCTTAATATTCGGTTTAGGTATAAAGTGTCACATATGTCAAATCATTAGATTAGACAAATAGGGCAACGAGTACCCAGACCAGCAGACCATATAGGCCAACTACCCAATCATCAAGTTAATAAGTTCAAACCACCTCCAGAAGGAAGTGCAACATGCAAAACCTACAAAACGGAACACAGCAAACGCAATAATATCAAAATGCTACAATCCCAAAGAATCTACAAACAGCATAAAATGCCCATCATGCTAAATGAATTTAATTGTATATGCGTCTTCAACATATGTTTTCCTATTACTTTTCATGAAGAATAACCTCCCTAATTTTGTCGATATAATTGAGATTCATCCTGTATAACCATGTAGTTATCAACAGAATCTTTCATTATATCAGTTTTTCTGAACGAAACTATTTTCTATACATTTTTTATTACACTTCTACACTGTTAAAATTTTCCGTATATTTACGGAATGTTTTGCGGAAATGTACAGTGTATATATGGAAAGGCAATCCGTAATGACGAAAAACGGAGTTAAGTCCGTAAATACAAAATACGGAAAGTCTCCGTATTCCCTTTGGCTTCGAGTTACGGGGACGGACAATGCCGATTCTACACGAAGCTTACTTCGACACTGTAACAAGAAAATTATTGTTTCTGCGGGCAGTTAAGGTTATCCACGCGACTATGACCTATTCTTTCAAACATTAAAAGATAGCATCAGGCGTATATAACATTTGGCAACACTAAAAATACACTAAATTGAATAGAAACTGAATTTTTGTTTTTGTATTTTCAGTACTAATATCAAATTTTTCATTCGCACGTGACAGTTGTAGGTGAATGGTTAGGGTTGCGGAATTGTAATTTTTTGACTCGAGTTTTATCCTCGCTTAAGTACAAAATATTTTAACTTTTTTAATATAATTTTTTATACACGGTAGAACACCCACATTAAGAAAATTTGGACATTTTCATTATCTCTTTAACGAAAAGTACAGAAAACTAACTTGGAAATTAACGGAGAGGTTCCGTGATTTCTACGGGGAAGTCCGTTTCTGAAAATCAATGTGTCCATAATTTTACGGAGAGTTTACGGACACTTCTGGATAAATTTTGTACCAGCACTATCCGTAAAATGAAGGATTTTTTTTTTTTAACAGTGTAAGGTTTTCTTCTATGGTAGAAAAATATATATTTCGAGTGTCATTTAGTAAACAACTATTCCTCATTCTGTGTGCATGAATTAAATGAAAATAGACCCTTGTCCCCTTTCATGGAGGTAAAAGCGGATATGCTGCTGCAGCCTAAATGAAGTCATTTTTTTTACATTCCCTCGATAATCAGTTTTAAATAACACCAGTTCACGCTTTATGACTCATTTTTTTCGCAGGCGAATTAATTTCCGTTGTATATATTTGCGATGCACATTAAATCTACGGTTCCACAGCATCAGAATATCTGCAGAGTAATTTACTACACTTGTTGTTTTTCGATATTGTAAATAATTATCTTAGCCAACGCTAAAGCCTTATTTATTAATTTTTATTTTGACTCATAAATGGCTGAAGAATTCGATACATGTATTTCGAGTGGATCTCGAAGTTATGGAGACAACGACACTATCTACTACACAACGGAGCCATTAAAGTGTTTTATGACTGAAATGACTGTACGTAAAATTAAGTATTAAAATTATTCCTAAAAATTAGTAAAGGCTGTTCGCAATAACTTGAGTGCTTTTGAAATTCACCTTTTAAAAAAAGTCACTGTTCCTAAAGACTGTTTACGATAAAGTGAGCACTTTTGAGATGAACCTTAGAAAAATGTCGCTGCCCTTGCCTGCATATATTTTAACGGCCGCACTGAGTGGCATGCGCCCAGTCAAGTTGGCAACGATGGACGGGAAGTAGTTCCGCAACTTAACGTGGAATAAAAAGTGTTAGGTAACCATTTCTGAAAACTTAAATTATTTATTTCGCTTTCTGTATATTTTTTAATGCTTCGAAGTCTAAAAATAAGAATATTTGTTAGATATTTACTTTTCAAATAATTTCACAGTTTCACTTGACCGACGCGTGAAAAAAAGCGATGGGGCCCATAGCAATGTTAATTTTACATATGGCGGAAGAATACGAAATGTGCTTACGAGTAGACCTTAAGCAAGGTTTTTAAAAGTGCTCATTTTACCGTGAGCAACATATAACAATATTTCAATGCGTATAATTATAGTAATAATTATGACTACTACCCTGAATGACAAAATGTGCTATCTAAAACAGCTATTATTGGAAATACACCTAAACTTAAATTTTTTAAAAATATTTAATATTTAAAAATTACGTACCAATAAAAATATTTTACAGTGTTACAAAAGGTATGAATTCATGTTTCATGTACTATATAAATCGTAGTTTTCTAACAATTTTGATGGCGAAGTTTTTAACGCGTTCTGAATGTTCTGCAGTCGGGCGCAATGTTAATAAGTAAGCTACACTACATTAACCTTAACGTCTCTTCTGTAAGGTGGCTGCCCGCTCAGGCTGCCACACCAGTGTCGCAGAATCTCGCCGGAAAACGAAGACCCGTTGCACGCCTGTATACCAATTTGACGGCCTCCGTTTACCTCAAAAGTAAAATATTCCGCAAGTGGAAAAGTTAAATCTGGGTGTTTTCGCGATAGTTTTTAAGTAAGAACATATCGATGCAAGTATTACGGCATAAAATTTTATGATCACAGCCGAAAGTCTCATAGAGGCGCGTTATCGATGGGAAGAGCGCGCGTCAGTTCAGTGATCTGCTCATAGAGGCTACAATGAGGCAAGATGAGCTTTCCTGGGTCGTCCTTAGCGCTTCCGCGCTTCTAGGACACGGGTGTGAAGAACACCTCCAGTCAGACGGCCCCCTTAAGCAGTTTTCGCAGTTGAGCTCCACGATGCTTCAACCAATCAGAGCTTTGGAGTTGGCGACGGGCGATGGGAGCATTACACGAACGACAGACACCGGAGAACACAATTGTGTACATTAAAAAAATAATGAACTGGAGAGTGAGTGAGTTAACGAAGAGATTTGGACGGCTTTTAACACCGAGGTCTTGAGAGCCGACGGGGGTGAAGCGATCTGAGTACAGAGCAGCGCCAGAATGAACGGGCGAGAGAAACGGGATATCCCCGAGAAAACCTGCCGACCAGCGGCATCGTCAGACACTATTCGCACGTGAGAGGATCCGGAAGCGACCCTGTCGGGAATCGAACCCGTTTCGCCGTGGTGGGATGCGAGTAGTCTACCCACTACACCACCGCGGCCCCTACTAGTGCAATCGTAAAATCCGCTCTGTGCTGATCGGATTTAAGGTTCGCATGCTGTATCAATCGAAACATGCACAAACGTTCTTGTCTCCCCTATAACTCAGTTAAAATGTAAAATTATAATACATAATTCATATAGGGAAGCGTACTCTTTAATGACAGAAGACGGAACTGAATTACGTACGGCCAAAATACGTAACATCTACGGATTTCCAACAGTTTCGGGGTTGAGTAACGAGCACTGCCAATGTTACACGAAGAGTTATTCGCAAACGTGACTTTAATTATAGTTACTCCTGTAGTTAGTATGTTCAGCCGACTCGAACATATTATATCAAGCATCAGAAACTAGCACAAACCACTTCCAACAGTTAACACAACTTCAAAAGCTGAATTTTTTTTTTTACAATAAACTGAGAACATTACGTACGTGATATTCACAATAATAAAAGTTAATATCGTCTCCTGATATCAGATTTTGGTGAGCAAGAGATAAGTGGCCCGAATCACGAATATTTTTGACTTGTGTTGAAATCACATTCCGAAACAAAATATTATTTTTTAAAATTTCTATATAATTCACTGCTTTCTGCATTAAGAAAATTAAACACTTTTTCTCGTAATATATTTTTATAACCTGGAAATACAAAAATCTAGAATCAAATTTATGGAGAAGTTCTGCGAATTTACGCAATATTATGAAATTTATGTGACGTTGATTACTAGAAAAAATGAAATGTTTGCATCTTAACGGAGATTTATGAACGATTTTATATTACCCTTCGGTATTTTCTCGGATACATCTGGAAAATTTCTTACATTACGTTTCTATGATTTCTCATGAATTAACGATATTTACGGATAACTTATTTACGTAATCTCACGTAATTTCACGGAACGTTAAGAAGAATTCTTTGAAAATATTTTACAGTTAATTTTATGTAATATCCAGGATTCACATAGAAATTTCTGGATCATTTTTACAACACGTTTCCATAATTTCACTGAATTACGATTATTTTTGAACAATTTTAGATTACTTTGCGTAATTTCACGCTATTTTATTAATATTTCGCTGTACGATTCCACACTGTAACGGAACTTTACGATGTTTTCTGGATTACTTCTTACAATATGTCACTCTCATTTCACAGAATTTTAAGATAAATTCTGGTTATTCTTTTACAGTACTATTCGTAATTTCACGCATTTTTTTCTAACAGTGCATTCGAAACGCGAACTTCTTGGTTATACGAAGCCTGGGTGCCTTCTACATTAACACCAACGATTTCGTTAGCCACCAGTAAAATGAGCATATGTCCCGAAGAAGAGTGGCTTGGAAAATGCGAAGTGTGTTAGTTAATGACCTGTCACGTTGTAGGCAGTTGTTCCGGAGGACAATTAACACAAGGGACTGAGAAATAATGGGGGAAGTTGGATGGAAGAGGGTTAAAAAGCGGGAGGGTTGTTTATGAATGCAACACAATAGCATGCAGCTGAAGAGTTCAGCACACAAGTCCTTTCAGAGATCTATAAAGGATACCTTTAAGAAACGAACTTATGTTTCTTTGGATTTGGAATACAAAAGAAACCCCATTATTCACGCTGATATTTCCCTAGACGAACAAGCGATACACGTTATTTCTGTAACTGCTATTCTAAACAAAGGAAAATGTCTCTTTTTTTTTTTTTTTTTTTGTTCCTTCTTCATGTAGATAACATGTGTACATTGTTCAAGAAATATTTTATAAAGTAAGAACACACGAGTTTCAGAAAATTTATCAAACGTTTCTGCTGCAAAAATAAAACCGTAGGAATAAAAAGCACTTCCGGATAACCTATGGACTATATTTAAATATAGCGGCATGACACGAAAATCATTTGTATTACCACAGCCTTCAGGCATACAAATTGCCAAATTTTATATTTGTGATGCTGTTTCAATCTGCAGTTCAGTATTTTTAATCGTGTTCGTATATTTTCCTACAAATGGAATAAGTAATATTATTGTGTAAGTTACTCACAGATAATTAACATTTTTAGTTTCACGTGGTATGCCATGGGCAAATTCAGTTTAATTTTAACAGTTGCTGATAATCGTGCTTAAAGCGTATGTGATTGTAACATTCTCCTTTCCCTTTTTGTAATAATCTCATAGCTCACGTTGACCGTTATTGCAAAGAAATAAAAGCCGAGCCTCGAATATTTAATTCAAGGACAGTAGTGATGTTCGAGTAGATAGTTCTATCGCAAAATAACTTATAAATGGAGAACTGCAAAATTCACTTTATAATTCCATGATGGGCTACACTTTACTTCACTGTACACACATTGTAAGAATCCGCGGTTTCCTTTACACAACTTCACAAGTGATTGTTCACTAAGCCACTGAGCTTCTGTGGGAAGCGCGCAACAAAAATTCTAAGCCAATGGAGAATTCAAACGAGTCAACAAAAGTCTTGAAGTTTCTTCTGCTGCCATACAACGGCGCGAACTTCGCATGTCCCTCTTTATCGGCTTTTTTATTTTACTTCTGTTATATTAACTAGTCGTTTTTAACCAAGAGGATCCCGTTTTTTGTGGAGCATGTTTCATGAAACGAATAAATTCTTCACTGCCACAAGTAAATGGACGTCTTTAATGAAATTATTTACCTCCTTATCTCTGTAATGCCAGAAACAACGTTAATTGCGCTAAATATGGCGCCAGAGTATATTTTTACTCGATATACGCCTAGTTATCGGCAACGTACTTTGCGACTCTTGTTTCTCCACATACTTTTACTCTCTTCCCCCCCCCCCCAACACACCGCGCAAATGAACTCACATACTGTATATGAGTGACAAAATGTTACAATAAAATATGCGCACTTTGTCTTTAAGGCATGAAAGACGGAAACATTTTCTTACCTGCATAAAACGAATTGCTGTTTATGGTGCAAACATAACACTACAATACCTTTGTTTCGGTGTTTGGACCACGGGGAGAATTTTTATTTTTATTTTTCCTTTTCCTCGTCAGCACAATCTATTTGCAGCCAGAAAAGTGCTTTCCCGTGTACAGTTCAATCAAACGTAATTGGATTCCACAGAACGCAAACCAGAGTGCATGGATATTGACACGTGTGGGATTCAGTTCGAAATGGCGAATTTTACTTAGTTGTGGCCTCTCGATCTCTTTGTTGCATATGCCTACATGGTTTCCCTTCAAATCAGTTTATAGGAAGGTTTAAGTAGCTAAAGTAAAATATTTTCAATGGTGGTACAATTTCCAGGATTTCTGTAGCATTCGTGTGTAAAAACTGCAAAAACAGAAAATCAATTTTAAAAATGGCTTTTGCTTTTGGATTACAATTTAAAAAAATAAACAACATCCGGTTCGATACCGTATCGTAAGATTTTCCAAACGAGAATGGTTTGTCAAAGTGAAACACTGACCAACGTGAAAAACATATTGTAATTTGTTTTTTGGTGAAATTACGTTCATTATTTGAGGAAATTGTAGCAAATCGCTTTGAAAGTAAATTGTTACTTGACGTAATAAATGAAGCGATAAGGGAAAAGCTAACAATCCGTAAGATACGTAATGGAGATAGGGCGGGTTTATGAAATTCCAGTAAATCATTTGATTTTGCAAGACAGCTTGTAACGGAACGTAAACAAGAACATCCCATAACCAACCACGCGATAGAAGAACTGTCCGTATATCACGGCTGTTTTCGTATAAGTATTTTAGAATGTCTGCTTAATTAAATTGCAGTCAATTTTCAATGTAAGAGGCGATAATGTTACCAAAAAAAAAACGCAGTTCACTTCAGCGTCAGCAGTAAAACACTAAGCGGAGGAAATATAATTTCAGTTAGAAAAATTTGCCCTAAAAAATATGTCCAGGAGGGCACTTAATTTTTCTGGATATCATATTGTACATGTATTCTAAATAATTATTAAAATGAAAACAGGCATTCACATCAATACGCGATTCATACCGGGAATATTTCACTCTCTATTTGGTGTTTCGTAAACTTTTGCGTGATGCGCTCCTTAAAGAGTGGTCAAATTGCAAAGCAACTGAACATTATTGAAAACACTGCAAGTTATTACATGAAACTATCAGTTAAAAATTTTAACGTCCTTAGAACTCCAAAAAGTTCTTACGAAAAATGTTTCCAATTTCCAGCAATTTTTAAATACCCTTTAAAATTTCAGTTCATAGAGGATGTGAACAATTATATAATATTATATATGCAATTAAAAAAAATGGTTTCGAGGTATTACAGGTGATAAAGAATTTCGATCGTAATGTTTGACATGTAACTTCCTCGAATCTTAATGCTTCATGCTTCACACACAAACGTAGTATCGCTCTGACGTCATCTGGTCCGATGGGAGCCGCGCATCGAACTTCTGATTTCGAGCAATTTAGTATGCTTAAGACCGCTGTAGCGACCGAACGGCTATCCGATCGGAGAAATTCTGGTGTCAGTCTGTGCGTAAAAGGAAAAGGAGTAACTAATAACATAACCAATAATCACACATAATAAAAACAAATAGTGACTTTCTAACCAATAATCATTTTCTTTGCAGATTACAAAACGAAACAGTTATAATTACGAGTTAAGCGAAAAGGAAACTAATCTAATTTACAACATAAATAGTGCTCGACAAGACAAATATATACTGAAAGAACTATTCAGCCACCTCAATCCATTCCGGAGTTAAATGAAGAAGATTTTTGACAACTCTACGCAGCAGCGAAATGCGGACGTGGCGATTGCTTCATCGTGACACGCCACACCACGTGACGAGACTAATACGGAACAAAAACGACGCAATAAGTGCAAACGCTTAAAAGCACCAAGATAGATTGCAACAACTCAGAGAATTAAATGCAAAAACGACGGAAGAAGTCAATAGACACGTCTCCATCAAATACATTAATGATGATTCACTTTTTCCTATTACACCCATAGAAGTCACGTAAAAGTCCCTATAGGCTATTCACGATAAAATTAGCACTTTCGAAAGCCCTGCTTAAGATATACTTGTATGAACGTAGGGTATTTTTCTGTCTTATGTGAAATTAACATTGCCATGGACTTCATCACTAATGAAACTGTGAAACTATTAGAAAAGTAAATAGTTTATCAATATACTAATTTTAACACTTAGATGCATTAAAAAAAAATCAAAGAAATAACTTCAGCTATCACAAATGGTTACATATAGGCTGTTCACGATAAATTGAGCACTTTTGAAGCCCTAGTTACTTTTTTCTTTCAACCAATTTATATCCTTCCACCACATGTTAATGTAAACCCTGCCACGTGAGTAATAAACACAGTGTATACATTAACCATGCCCAAAACCAAAAGTCCACGTCCATAATGAAATGCAATTATTGTTTATTATGTCTGATGAAACAGTTTCAAAAATTTCTCACTTTACCGTGAACAGCCTATAACCCTTTTTACGTTAAGATATGGAACTACTTCCCACCAATCGTTACCAAATTTACTGGATGTATGTAACTCAGTGCGGCCGTTAAAATATATGCTGGTAGGAGCAGTGACTTTTCTCTAAGGTTTTATTTTTTTTTTACAGAGTGACGCGCGCGTATAGTGTACGTCGCTAGCAAGACCCGGTAAGACACCCACGCCGCAGCAGCCCCTGCCGCGTGAGTCATCCGCTGCGCCGCTGAGCGCGCCTGTCAGGCGGATTGCAGCGCTCATATCCATCAGGGCGCCGTGACACTTGGCCGCCGCCGCCGCTACCTGCTGCACAAACACATGAGGGGGCGATAACATGAGGGCGCCCATATACTGCAGTCGACACGGAAGAGACTCATGATGTGTACTCTGAGGGATCGGGGGATGTGGGAACACACACACACACTCGCACACTCACTCCTCCTGTGTCAGCAGACGACTCTGTTTGCTGGATTGCCATTCCAGCCGGCGAGATTTTGGAGGTTGTTGGGAAAAGGGGGGGGGGGGGGGGTTCGGGATATTGACCAGTGGAATCACTCGGCTGTACCGCCTCGCTCAATATAACACCCGGAGAAGGCCATCGATCGAACAGGGGAGCAAAGTAAACACAGGTTGTCGCTGCCCTCTCTGTGACACGCACGAAACTTGTTGACGACGTAAATGGCCCTCGTTCCGGGCGTATAGAGGCAAGCAGCCAGCAAGCTCAGAATTTACTTTGGATCGCGAGAAGGTTAGTCGGGCCGTGAGCACAACTGTTTCCTTTATAATTCGCCACACGCACATCGAATCAGTTGCCGCGTGGAAATGCATCTCTATCCCGGAGGGATGCAGTGTGACAGTGATATATATATATATATATATATATATATATATATATATATATATATATATATATATATATATATATATATGCAAGGGTGGAGTAAACGGGAGATCCCCGAGAAAACACGCTGACCAGCGAAATCGTCCAGCACGATTCCCACGTGCGAAAATCCGGGAGCGACCCCGACCGGAATCGACCCCGGTTCTTCTAGGTAGGAGGAGAGTAGCCTAACCACTACACCACCGCACGACCTCAAAGAGGCGTTAGTATTACCTACGTACCTCACGTGAAGTGACAGGTATGTGTTGTATGTAAAGTCGCTCGAAACACGTAGAACGTTGAAAATGAAATAAGCTTCGAGTAACTGATGCGTTTTGGGCACTTAAAAAAACGTCACATTTGAACACTCAATAATGTTTATGAAACTATGCGGTATTTAAAACTACTAAAAAAAATATACTCTTTAAGTGAATATTCCCCAAGAATACGATCTATTTTTATTTCCAAATAATATCTTGGCTACTGTACTGGTTCCAGTTAACACACTGTTCTCGTAAATCCCCGCGAACAACGGAGACCAGGGCAAAAGCCTTTAAACCAGACATTGTAAATTCTCGCAGCATCTGAAAAGTTACACCCTGTCTACAATTTCTCACTTCCCCGCAAAACAAAAGCGGCAATTCCTTGTTTTTTACCATTTTACAAATAACGCCTTCATCGCTTCGCCCATGCCGTCCTCTTCACGCGTGTGGAAATTTTCAATTTATCAACCGAAATAAATCACTTTTGTTCCGCTCCTTTCCTCTTATTCTTTCTCTTTCTCTCTCCCCTCCCTCTCTCACTCACTCTCTCTCTCTCTTCCGTGTCCCGTGGAACGTTACCCGAGTAACTCATTTCAAGACACGCCAGCCGATAAACGACACCGAGAATTCCAGTTTATTGGAATGAAGAGGATTGAAACGAGGGGATGCGCGGCATGGGAGAGAGAAATGTTTGTTGTCGCTACGAATTGAATGGGCAGCCGGAGCAAATTATCGAGCAGAAGAAAGATGGTGGCAGCTGGCGACGGCAGATAGCGCCCTCTTTAAGCTACGCAGCAATAAACACTTGCTAAGATTCCACGCAGTTTTCGAAACGTCTTTAGTATTTCCCGTACTCAACCCCGACTGAGTACGACAACAGTTCCCAAGAAGAAATTCGGGTCCGAATTGAAACCGGTTTCAATACTATCGCTAACATGCGTGGCGAAATGGAAGTTATGTTGGCTACAATGAAATGAAATTAAGTTTGAATATTTCCTTTCCGTTCAACCCCTATACAATGTTATTTTATTTCAACGACGATATAGCGTAAGTACACAAGGTAAACAAAAATAGTGAATAAAAAATGTCCGTACGTGTTGCAGAAATGAAACTCGACAGTACGAGAATTTTAGTTACGATAAGTTTTCAGTACGACACGGGTTCACGCGTTAACTTGCACGTGACGGAATCCGATCCGATCCCAATTTTCCGGTGTAACGAACTTGAAACTCAGTTCGTTTAGAACACCGTTTACTTGTGCAGATTCAATACGGAAAGTGTATTGAAAACGTTTTGGAAATAAACATGGAAACGCAGAAGCTGCGTTGTCACATGCGCGGAGTGACCGAGGAGAATTAAATTTCAGTCTTGAATGTTTATTCCTTTTTCTGTTTACCTCGTGACGGCTTAGTTTTAACGATGGAGGTAATACATGATGGAGTGGCGACAGCCTATCTTCTCCACGATTATCAAGCGAAGCAGATGCCTTGTCTGACTTCTTCCAACTGCGCATGCGAAGACCGATTATTTACGTCAGCCGCCACACCATGAGTGGCAGAAGTTACACAGTAAGCAATGTAAAACATGCACTTTTTTGCCACTACTAACCTTGTTCTTGTCTCTCATTGTCGGCTTCACTTTCGTGTCTCGGCTTCCACTCCATAGACTAATACCTCCATGGTTTTAACCTGTGGAATTTCGTACGACGATTTCAAAAGTCTCGATGAGGCAAAATTTATTGTATCTGTAACACTCACTTCGGAAAGTTTTTTTTCCAAACAAATACGGGGCCACGATGGCTGAGCGATGAGCACGCTCGGCCTCCCACCAAGGCGAACCGGTTTCAATCCCTGCCCGGGTCACCGGATTATCGCAAGTGGGAATTGTGCTGGACGATGCCGTTGGTCGGCGGTCCACTTCAATCACCCTCATCGGCTGCTAAGACCTCGCTGTTAAGAGCCGCCCAAATATCTTCACGCCAACAGATACAAAAGATTTTGGTGGTTTCAGCGAAGTTACAAGTCAGAAATACAGTCAAATCTTTTATAAACTAACGAAGAAAGTAAATCTCCTCATTTACAGATATGGGGCAAAGGAATCTGACAGAGTTAACAACAAAAACTAAAACAATTGCAACAATAATTACAGCAATTTACAAAAATTTGTTCGTTACATTAAATAGTGTTTTTGCAATGGGTAAATGCATATTATAACACTAATGTTTACAATAACATTTATGAAGCTACGCATAAGGTTTTACTCACACTATTAAAATGTTTACCAGATTTAAAGAACGTGACGAAAATAAATATAGTTAAAATTTACTTTAATAACTTTTCGTCTATGATATCTCTTCTTCTCAATTATAATTATCATTACGTTTTCAAATAGTTTTTCATTGTTTATTTTGTTGGAGAATTTTGGGCGTCGTATGGTATTATTCCTAAAATTTTTTTTTAATAACTCAGTTCATTCATTATATTTGAAACAAGTGCAAAAAACCAACAATTTTATGAATATTTCAGGGAATAATAAAATTCGGCACAATATACCCTGTTTAAACTGTGATATCACACAGAATTATAAATAATATTTTTAATACGTTTCATTAATCTTTGAAAACAACAATTTATGTAATATTTGTTTATTAGAATGTACATTTTGTTGTCGGATCTCTTGCACATTGTAAATATAGTCGTTTATTAAAATAGCGTAACTTCTTAGCAATAAACATTTTTAATAACAGTTATTGTACATACTGTAATCACAGATTACAGCGATCGGCCACAGTCCAACACAGAAATTCACTTCGCATTAGAAACGTCTAAATGCATCGTTTGCTTCGCCTGACATTTAGAGTGAAGTGGAGCGTGGAGAGATTTGGGCGGCGCTTAACATCGAGGTCTTGAGAGTCGATGAGGGTGAAGCGACGGCAGTATGTAACAACGCCGGAATGCAAGGGCCGGGGGAAACGGGAGATCCCCGAGAAAACCCGCGGACCTGCAGCATCGTCCGGCACGCGAAAATCCAGGAGAAACCCCAGGGAAATGAATGAACCCGGTTCACATAGCAGGGAGGCGAGCAGGCTGACCGCTACGCCACCTCGGTTTTTAGAGAGCTGAGTATTTATGGTTGGTTTTTGAAACATTTTAAGTCAATAATACACCGCCTGATCAAAAGTACCCGGGCATACAAGCGAAATGCGTGTCCCTCGGATACTGCGAAGTAGCGGTCATTAATACGGGGTGGTCCCACGCTTGGCTTTTATTACAGTTGTAACCTGCGGGAGAGGCTATCAATCTGGTGTCGGAACGTCTTCGGGAGTATAGTCCATTAATGGTTACTTCATTCAATTTTTCGATGCCCTGCTAAAGCTCTACTTACAGCATATTCCTACACCTGGATTGAGTGATTGAAGAGATTTGGGCGGCTCTTTGCAGCGAGGTCTTGAGAGCTGACGAGATGTGATTAGAGTTGATATGGAGCAGCGCCGGAATGAAGGTGGCGGGTGGAAACGGGAGATGACAGAGAAAACCCGCCGAACCAACGGCATCGTCCGGCACGATTCCCACTTGCGAGAATCCGGTGACCCGGCCAGGGATTGAACCCGGTTCGCCTTGGTGGGAGGCCGAGCGTGCCAATCGCTCAGCCACCGTGGCCCCTACACCTGAAGTAAACAAAGCGTGACCAGTAGCGTATTTCAATTACTGCTCTGGACTGCACTCGGTGCGCGCAGGCCGAGTGCCGCGTGTTCCAATTACCGGAACTTGCTCTGAGAGCAGTCGAATTTGGCACTCCAATTGCGAGTGGCACTGGAAGAGTGCGCAGGGAGAGAAATTTTTCCAAACGCCGCGTCTGAAACAAGTGCGGCAGTTTCAGAGCAATATGGCGGTGACCTGTGACTATGAAAACAACAAGAAAATTTTTGCAATGTTGGAAATTCTACAACATCCAACATTTTGGTAGCTGAATAACACGTAACAGTTACTATGGAACGAATATGCTCTTGGTATGTTAACGATATCGTTAGTCATTACAGCGGAGATAAGGCTAATCTCATCCAGTGACTCGTGCATACATTTGCCGACAAGATAAAAAGAGAGATTTTGGAGAAAATTTATCCACAGAATTTCGTTAATGTAAATTTAAATCCCTCCATCGACATCTAAGGTCAAGCATTTTCTCCTGAAAATCATATGTTGTTGCAAATATTTTGCACTTTTATCGTGGCGTGTTCCAGTTCAATTGGAAAACGCCACAAGTCTGGAAAATTGCACCAAATGGATAACGCACCGCATTCGGCCATACTCAGAGTAATAATATTTTACATAACAACTATTTCTTACTAGGCATTGCCAACATACCTATTCTCTCACTACTTTTAGTTATATTAATTATAAATGAATTAATATTAGTTAAATAGAAAATATAAATAAAATTTAAATGAAACAAAAAATAATGCACTTATATGAAGACAAGTATAAACATTTGCGAATCATGAAACGTTTACGAAACAACCAAAATCACGTCGTACACGGTTAATTTTCTAAATGTTGACTTCAAAAAGAGTGTTCAATGCGACTGAGGTCGGGCCTCCGTGCTGGTACACTGGGAAAACACTTTCTTTGCTGCAACAAATGATTTGTTGCAGCAAATAAAAAAAAATAGTTGTTTACACGTGAACCGCTGCAAAGTAGGCTTGCCACAAACATAGGTATAATTTTTGTTCGATCTCTATAGTAATGACTACAACGACCTTGCTCTGAAAAAAACAACCGCGATTAATAAATAAGCAAGGAGTAACATATCCCTTTAAAATTATATTCCCTAAAAAATACTGTTTATAATAGTTTAACGTACTTCGACAATCAACCACTTTTCCGTATTGTGTTGCGACTACTTATGATATGTAGGTTATGCAGGATAGTAAAATGGGTCGGAATATGCCACCATTTGAGAAGACTTAAGAGTCGGTGATTTGGAGACCCACTGCACTTCAGAATGACATCAAACGTTGCTCAGGCGCCGTTTTGCAACTGCGTAATACATTGGTCTATTAATGCTTGCGTTAGGTCAACAGTTACGTACTATGTAATAGAATTAAGAACAGAAAACTTTTAACATCGCTAAACTGATACCTCTGATACGAAGTAATATTTCTTTACTGTGAAAAAAAAAAAGAGCTCAGATAATGTTTATTTCTTTGTAAAAATGATGGCAATGTTGCCATAAAACAAAAATCTCTACAGGAAAAAAAAATATTGACATCAAAACTATGTTCCTCTAACCTTATCTCGGAATTAAAGCAACATTGATATACTGTGAACTAAAAATCCTTTAAGAAATGGGTTTCTTTACCGCAAAGAAAACTTCGTGAGGATTTCTATAGAGAGTTAGTACATTTCCGGAACCATATAGTCCTAAATCCAGCGAAAAAAAAATAGTGTTTTATGTCAGGGAGCATTGTCGTACTGGAACTCACAGTACTGGAACTCCGAGCTGACATTCTACCATAGACAACACATAGCCGGTCAAAATGTCCTTATAGCCTTCTGCCTTTAACGTGCATGTGTTCAATATTGTTGCGAAAGGTTCAAATACCTCCCATGAAAAGCCTCTCTACACTGCCACCCCACCTCCGGCGAACATCACCGCGGGCGCTGTACAGGCCCGTATAGGCTGTTCACGGTACAAGTGAGCACTTATGAGGCCCTAGTTACATTTTCCTTTCAGTCATTTTTTTATCCTTTAACCACCTTTTCAGATAAATATTGTCACGTAAGTAATAAACACAGTGTGTATATTCCACCGCACTCGGAAGTTACCGTATAAGGCTACGATAAAAAATATTTATTGACTATTTTTTCCAAAAGAGAGGGCTTTAAAAAGTACTCATTTTACCGCGAATAACCTATATGTACAGAGTTCACCAAACCCACAGTCTCCTATCGGAATGCCACATTCTTACCCTAAGTAATCCAAGTCCTCTGTAAAGCTATGGACCTATAGTCTATGCAAGTTTGTATCTTGCACGGAATACATTAAAAACCTAATTGTGAAAGAGTTATTTGAAAATGACTATGTCATGCTCGTAGATTAAGCCCATCAGTTTAAATTAGCTCAATAATTTTGATATTTTTTTCCAATGCTCTTAAACTAATTACATTATTTAAAAATTTTATGTGATTTTTTTTTTTTTTCAGTGCTGGTGTTATAATTTGGTGTATATTCTACACGTATCTGTTGAAAACCGGCCTATTGCCGAACTCTACGTGGGTAAATGAATAAATAAATAAATAGTGTAATGTATGGTTACAATTGAAACGTCTCCAGTCGTCGACATTCCAGTTGCGGCGCTCCTGGCGCCACATAACGCGGCTGGCGCCTCGTGCTCACAGGCTAAACGTCCGGTTTATGGGCAGGCAGTGGCAGGCAGTGTAGTGAACTGTTGCAAGGTAAGCTGTGTTTTGCCCTGTGCATTTCCCCAATATCTGTATTTCATTATAAATTAATAAATATATAATTCCTTTTCAGCCTATATAGTAGATAGAATAGTAATAATGTTAAATTTTTTTTCCCTTAAATTCGAAACAAAATTATATACTTCCTCTTGGACACATCATCAACAACACTTTTCATAAAACAATAGAACTACCAATATTTATGCCAATAGAAACTTAAAAAAGACATCGATAATGTGGATTAATTGTACACAGCAATACAAAAACAAATAAAATAACAACACAGACACAACAATAACACCGAAAATAACAACATAACACTGACACCAACACAACATAATACAAATATCAACACAACACGGACACCTTAAACACAACATCAGCCCTCCTTCTCTGCTAAAGAAGACAATGGGCAAAGACTGTCCACGATAAAGTGAGGACTTTTAAAATCAACCTTAGAAAAAAGTCACTGGTCCTACCTGCACATATATTAACGTGCGCGCTGAGTAACAATAGATGGAAAGTAGTTCCACATCTTAACGTAGAATAAAAAGTGTCAGATAGCCATTTGTGATAACTTCAATTATTTCATCCGCTTTCTGTTTTTTTTATAGGCATCAAAGTGTCAAAATGAGCAGATTTTTAAAATATTTACTTTTCTAACAATTGCACAATTTCACTTTACCGACGTAGAAATAAAGTGATGAGGTCCATACGAATGTCAAATTTACAAAAGACGAATGAATACACAACGTACATACAAGTAGATCTTAAAGAGGGCTTTTAAAAGTGCTCAGTTTATCGTGAACAGCCTATAGGATGAGGTGTCCAATGTAGGAGACAGAGGCGACGCTTTAAATTGTCTAATTTCGCGATTCTAATTTTTAACTTAACTTTATTTTTAATATATAAAAAATATTTTGTAATACTCTGTAATTTTAAATGAAGTAACTACTTTTTATTTTTAATAGCGTGACAATTGTTATGTTTCGACCGACTTTTTAAAATTCCTTATTAATTCACACAACTAAGTCTAGTAAAATGGCTTTCAGCCCGGGACTGGTGCCATTTTAACGTGTTCTGTTCTGTCCTGCGCCGCACAGAATCGTTTGCTAGTTTACACATCGGCCACTTAAACGTAGTAGTGCAGTTGACGTGACAACACAAGTGTAATGGCTGCCTCGCCGCTCTCTCGTGAGTGGCCGCAGTACATTCGGTTTCTTCCGGCTCCACTCTGGTTGCTGGTTCCTGCTGCGCGCGCCGTGTCGGTACAGCACTGAGCAAGCACCGGCGTATCTTGCAACACTTCACCACGCGCCACTGTGGGCAGGTGTCTTGAGCTCAGCTGAACCTCAGTCCTTGTATAGGCTGTTCACGATAAAGTGAGAACTTTAGAAATAACCCTTAGAAAAAAATTACTGTCCCTAGATGCATACATTTTAATGGGTGCACTGAGTGACATTCGCCCATTAAAGTTGGTAACGATGGATGGAAAATAGTTTCATATCTTAGAATCGAATGAAAAGTGTTAGGTAACCATTTCTGACAACTAAAAATTATTTCTTTCGCTTTATGATTTTTAAAGCATCGAAGTGTAAAAATGAGAAGATTTGTAAAGTTTGTATTTACTTTCTTAATAATTTCATAGTTTCATTTTACCGACGCATTCATAAAAGGATGAGATCCATGCCAATGTTAATTTTACATAAGGTGGAAAATTACACAATGTGTATACAAAGTAGATCTTAAGTAGGGTTTTCAAAAATGCTCGTTTTACCGAGAAAAAGCATTCAACAGCCGGCTCGATGTCCGGTTGCTAGCTACATAGTTAGTAAAACCGCGGAATTCACGGCTGATGTTATCACACGGCGATATATGTTCCTGTAGCGCCTTCTTCAATGCTAGACACACCCCGTCGTATGGCACACGTAGCCTACCCGGCCATGGTTTTCCAGTGATTACACCTTCCCGTTTCCACTTTACAATCACGCCCCCGACAGTCGACTTGGGCAACTTGGGTGAGTGAGTGACAGTCGACTTGGGCAACTTGAGTGAGTGAGTGAGTGAATAGTATTGGGCGACTCTTAAGGCCAGGCTTCACCATGCATAGACGTATAAGAAATTAAATGCTAAATTCGGACAAAGATCTCTCAATAATTTTTTGTGTTAGTATTTTCAACTGAAGTTTTTTCTCGTTGGAGATTGAACGCATCTAGATCTGTAAACCGCACCAACTTTAATTTTAAAATTTTAAATACCCTTTTTAATTATTTATAAAATGTCACACTTTTATAAATAATTGAAAAGTGCATTTAAAAATTAAAATTTGGAAAGTTTACGAATCTAGATGCGTTCAATTTCTAACAAAATATCTTCAGCTGAAAATACTACCACAAAAAATGACTGAGGGATCTTTGTCCGAATTTAGCATTTAATTTCTTATACGCCTATGCATGGTGAAGCCTGGCCTTAACATCGAGGTCTTGAGAGCCCATGAGGGTGAAGTCAGGTGAGCATGGAGCAGTGCCCGAATATATTGGGGGTGGGGGGGGGGGAGAGAGAAAGCGAGAGATCGCTGACAAATCCCACCGATCATCGACATCGTCCGGCACGATTCCCTCTTTCGAAAATCCGGAGGTGGTCCCTCCGGGATTTGAGCCCGGTTCGCCTTGGGGGGGGGGGGAGTCTTAGACACTGCACCACCGCGGCCCTGTTTTTGGGAAACTTGAGAAGGGTGGATGCGGCCCTGACTGAGTACTTGTGGACCACATTCCAAGTCACTTCCCTCCATTGCTCCACTCATTCTACCTGTATCGAATGGCACTGAAAAACATCGAGCCCTCTTGTCTCCTTTTGCAGCGGCAGCGATGATCGTAGCGATGTCTAGAAGCAAGTTTACGTTTACTGAGTGGTGTGCGAATTATTCTGATAAGATAATGTTATAATGTTTATATATTTATTTACATGGCTTATTTTTGGTGTCGCGTTAAGGCAAAAATGCGTTTTCTTCCACAGAACCACACATTCATAATACAAAACAATAATAAGATTAAAAAACTACATTAAACATATAAACATGACACAAAATGTAATGACTAATAATGAAAATCACAACTACATGCCTACACACCCACCCACACACACACACACACACACACAACTATAGCATGAGAGAAACAGTTACTGTGAGTAAATACTGATGAGCTAGCGTTAACAAATATTTGAATACTGGAATTTTGAAGGTGTGACCAACTCTGTAATTACTTAAGATGTAGTTCCAAGAAGTTCCAGAGGCGACAAATACTAACTGAAAATGAGCTAGTCAGTCTAATGTGAGAATTGGTAACCACGTGGAAAAAAAAATTTCCAAACATATTTATTTCCAAAAGAAATTGGGTTTGGTAGTGTTGGCGACACGGCAGTTTGTTTTGCATGAATACGTCTACGTTGACGCGCTCGGACGCCTTGGTGTTTATTTTACTTTCCCGGCACCGCTTCACTCGATCATATGGATTTTTATGGGTATTACTGGATAGCCTCTGAGATGCTCTTTCCAACCGTACACGGTTTCGGCATTTCGACTTCGCTTTCTGACGTGCATAGGCCGAAATTGTGTTAAGTTTTGTTAATTTTTTTTTACATTAAACGCATACAATTTAACCATAACCATGCCACCTCAAATGTTTTTATACACGCAATCGATTGATCTTGATGAGAGCTGTCGATTGAAACTCAAAAACGAGCGTCGTAGTTTCCCCTAGTCAAAAGTTATACTACGAGGAAGTTATGAGATGCGGCGAAAGAACTCAAAATCGCCCCCCCCCCCTCCTTTCCCAAATTCCCCTCGCCATTCACGATGCTTCGCAGTCCTCATTCAACGTAACGTATTCTTTGATCATTTGGCAATCGAGTGGTGTAATTGAATTTTGAATTTAGACAATAGAATATCCCCCGATTTTATTATCGTCGGATTTTCTGGATTGCCTCCCACTAAGCTTGCAAATTTGAAGACGTGTTCACGTCAAAAGGACTACTGTGAAAATGCTACCTGAAACCTCCTGGATTCTTGGTGAAAACTTATCTGTGCGCCTGCCTTTGCCAGCTGTTTTCCTTTAACAAGCTTCCTTGTATTTTTATTTTCTTCTCGCCCCTCCCCACCCTCCCCTCCCATCTTTCTCGTGGTGGAACACGCTTAAACTTTCACTTCCCCCCTGCACCGTGTTCGGGGCAGGATTTCATCCCTCCCTTGCCATTGGCGCTTACCGACAGACCCCCTCCCCCCCACCAACACCATCCAGCATCTTTCTAGCCACGTGCTGTTGCCGTCTCCTCCTCTTTGGCCTTGTTTCTGTATTCGTCCGAACTCGTGGCCCTGGCTTGAGCGACTTACGGCTCCTAGGCCTTCGCCCTCCTGCTGGCGCCCCTCAGCTACTTTGCCTGCGCCGCAGATTGTTTCAGACCTCGGGGGAGGAGTTTTAAAGCCGATCGGCTGGCTGGCGTCTGCGTCAGAGATACGTACTTCCTGGGAAACTATTTCGTGCTTTTGTGAAGGACTTTTCTCTCCTAAATAAATAAATTTCAACAACTATTGAGGTACATATGCATCCTATCAAGCACGCTAGTAAATTGAGGCCATGGTATCCCATATTTACAGTCGGTAATTTAAGGGTCTGAAAAAATCAATCGCCTAAATTAAATGTGTAAAGGTTTGAAATTGTAACGTCGTGCTAAAAGAATAAAATCGTTTCTGCTCTTATTCTTTATCGCAATATTTTAATTATGATTTCCACAATAGAGGCCTTATTTATAAAAAAAGGAAATAAGTGTGTGTGTGTTTTGTGTATATATATGTATAATACCAATATAGTTTATTGTATTTTAATGCTCTGTGGTGGAGCTACTTTTCCTGGGCTGTTGAATATAGTTTGACCTCAAGGGAGGTATTTTAAACGCGATCGACTAGCAGCCGTCTATGTAAAATAACTTGCTTAGGAAACGAATCCGTTCTTTCAGAAAGAGCACTTCTAATGTAAATTAATTTAAATAACTGGCGAATATGGCTGGGATTTTTTTTTTTACCCATTATTATTACAGTTAAAATTATATGGTAAATATTTCTCATGTTGCTATCGCGTAAACTGGAGACTGAAATAATAGAAATAGTCAAAATTAAATGTTGAAAAACTTTAAAGGTTAGAAACTAGCTACGAGAATAAACTTATTTCTATTGTTTGTCTTAAGCAGTCCATGCAAGCCAACATATTTAGCTTATTATTCTTAGCAAAACATAAGGCATTTACACTATTTATTCTGTTTCTTGCTTTACAGTGGACAGTAAGACCACTGGTGAAAAAATACCCATCCAATTACAGATGTACGGAACCGGATGCAACTAGACACGTCTCCACATAACTAATAAAAAATAAGTTTGTGTGGAATTGAATTTACTCAACACGCTTAACCCAGAATATAGTCTATTTTCGGTGTCTCCACAAATTTTAAATCAAACCTTTGAAAAATCATCCCTTTTTATACATTCGGTACATTAAAGTAGCTTATGTTTGGTTAGATTCAACTTTACTTTATAATAAATGATACATTATAATATGTCTATACATAAATACAGAGAGCAAATATGTGTGTTAGTAATTCCTGGTATAGTTTGTTCACGGTAAAATGAGCACTTTTGAAAACCCTGCTTAAGATCTACTTGCATGCACGTTGTGTATTATCCCACCTTATATGAAATTAACACTCCCATTGGCCTCATCACTTTATTCATGCGTCGATAAAGTGAAACTGTGAAATTATTAGAAAAGTAAATACTTTACAAATCTGCTCAATTCTACATTTCGATACACTAATCAAAATGGTAAGCGAAATAAATAATTAAATTAATCACAAATGGTTGCCTTACACTTTTTTAGTTGACGTTAAGATATGGAACTACTTTCCATCCATCATTACCAACTTTAATGGGCGCATGTGACTCAATGTGCCCGTTGAAATATATGTAGAGGGGACAGTGATTATTTCTAAGGTTCTACAATCTTAACGAAGAAATTCTAACGCTTTACTTGACAACTTATATGACAGCTTTATTTGACAGAAGCTACACAGCTCTCTTTAATTTCTGTCTTTGTGTTCTTGAAACGTCTAAATGGTGCAAAATATTATAAATCGAGTGAGCTGTCCCTTTTGGCGTAATTTCCGACACTTATTTAAGCTTTTGTTTGCATGAGGTGGAGGAATATCCTGATAAAGGCTATTCTCGATAAAGTGAGCACTATTGCAATCAACCTCAGAAAAATTTAACTATCCCCAACTGCATATATTTTTACGGGCGAACTGAGTGACATGTGCCCAGTAATGTCGGTAATGATGTATGGAAATTAGTTCCATATCTTAACGTCGAATAAAAAGTGTCAGGTACCCATTTGTGAACACTTAATTTTTTTATTTCACTTTCTGTTTTTCTAATGCATCAAAGTGTAAAAATGAACAGTTTTGCAAAACATTTTCTTTTGTAATAATTTTACAGTTGCACTTGACCGACGCATGAATAAAGTGACGAGGCCCATGGCAATGTCAAATTTGCATAAGGCGGAAGAATACAGAATGAGCATCAAAGGAGATATTAAGTAGGGCTTTCTGAAGTGTTCATTTTACCGTGAACAGCCTATAGTAGAACTTCAATATGCCCTCACAAACGTTGCAAGTTACCTTGAATGGACTTTAGTGGTGAATTTAAAGCTGTTTTGTAGCAGGTTCGCTCTTGATTATAAAGTTTAGAAATCGATATTTGCTAATAGTCTCTACCAGCCACTGCAGGAATTCTAACATAAACGCCGTCAATGAGTGACTTTGGAAATCCGCTGATGAGGCTACTGCCCGAGTGTTTATAAAACTTTCCCAATTGTTTACCGAATATCCTACACTCTAAAACCGAATCAGTGATATCAGTTGAAGGGAAGTAGACAAAAATTAAATTGATTGTACAAGTGATTTTGTCACTACTAACAGTGTGAATGCTGACATGGAGCTTGAAGGTTGCCCTGCACCACAGGACGGTAATGACTTCGCAACAACGTAACAGAAAAACCAGATAAATCTTACCACAGATTTTACTTTCAGGAACACTTGTAGCAGCCAGTCTACGTAGACTAAAAACAACATACAGGAAGCACTAGGAAGAAACAGAATTCTAAAATACTACTAGCTACTGAACAATAAATACCCACAGATACTTCAGCGATGCAGATTGGATTTAATTTTAAATGATGAGTTATGATCTGAACGTTATGCAATAAATTACTACTTGTCCAAATATAAAGAAGAAAATCAGTATTAGTTTAAAAATTTGTTTTACTAAAAATTCGAAAATAATTACGCCCTTTAAAATTCCTTAGTTCTTGCAAAGATATAAATTAAAATTTCTTTATAGTTTTTCACAAACCAACTCAGTCGGGAGAACAAATGTTATCTTGTCATGGCTGGCTTCGTAGGCACATAACGTGATCCAAAATGGCTAAACGTAAGCCAAAATTATTTCAAGGATTATTAATTAGCGCCACTGATGACGTCTCTGCGATGAAACTCAAAATACTTAGCTGGCAAATCTTGATCGCAGCAACATCTAGCAGAATCTTCTTAGACTGGTTCCGCTAGTCACGGGCCTTAATCTTCCCTCACAAGACTCTCGGTGCTGGAGGTACGTTCTTACAGTCTATACCATACCACACGCAATATCGCGGTAGCTCTACCTTGAGCTTAATTTCTATACCGCGCAGGTAGCACGTGCAGACTAATTTCGTTTTCTTCTGTGCCGCGCATCTTCGCTCCGCATGCACGGTACGTAACTCGGCAGATTAATGAGAAAATTAAAATTTCCTACCAGGCCGATGAACCATTACATCTCGACCTGCCTGACGGAAACAAGATGGCTAGAACCGCCTTAAACTGCATTCCTAACTGAACGACGCCTTCAAACATCGCACCAATCACTAGACGGCTACATCAATCTCACACATTACGTCGTACGTTTCAATAGCACTCAATGAACAAATTCCTCCATGTAAAAAGGACCAAATACAAAATACCATTCTGGTTGAAATCAGAAAGACTCACAAACAAATTTCAACTTAAATACACTTTCAGAGATTAAAACAACTCGCAATTAATACTATAAGTCAGATCAGGAGTAAATATAAATAAAGCAGCCAGAAATAAACGACAAATAAAATAAATAAATATTATGTTAATAAAAGCATTACAAAAATAAACTGAGATAACTGTGATGTGTTTAAGTAGCGGTTATTTGAGGTGTTACATAGTCGGCGGAATACTATTAATCGAAAGTCAACTAAGAGACTGTTACAGTCTAACCATTCGATCGCATGAACAAGGAATTAGTGTCAAGGCGTGTTTTTTTTTTCACGCCTGGATGTACCACATATAAAAAAGGTGCTTTAATTTTCTTCTCGTTGCCCGAGCTTGAGATTAATACTTCAAAAAGTGTACACAATAAATTACATGAAAAATATTTTTGTCGTTATTAACCAACAAAAATGTTATTTGTAATGCATAAATAATATTAGTTTTGTGTTGAATTGTACGTCAGCACAAAACATATAGAGACCTGCAAAATTCGGTTTATTAATCGGAATCATGCTGAACTTCTAAGTATTGTACGTACTGGGCCCGACGATGTTTCTCCATTGGCTGCTGCATAGATGTGGAGCCACGCCCTCTTTGACTGTCCTGTACGTGGTTGGCGGACACAGTAGTGAAACGTCCATTGATAGACGCAGAGATATCCAGGGCGTGTCAACTTAAGTATGGTCCAATAGTAAATTAATTGCCAAGGTACACGTGATTTAAGTCGAAGCTGTCATCAAATAATCTCGGGAATATTGCAGATCTCTGCTTATAATACAAGGTAACCAAATAGATTCTTCCCGTTTTCGTTTGGCATAGTAAGATACGGAAATTGATAAGTGCGTCGTGGGCCGAAAAACCGTGGGGGGGGGGGGGGCACATTGATCTTGACCAACACAAGCGCGTCGACAACTATAGTACCTGTACAGAAAGTTTATACAGGTTTTACATTAATAAAGTTGCAGAGACATCGCCGATTTGACTGCAAGGGCTAGGGAACTGAGGCAAGAAGCGTCAACATGGTGGCAGTAGTAGGTGCGCACGGGTCCTACTCCACTTTTGATTGATTGAAAGGGTTAAATTGATATCAAAGTTATAACCAAAAATCGAAAGGGTTAATCAATAATTCTAAAAGGTGCACCAAAAGGGTTAAATTTAATGAAAGAGTTAAATTTATTGAAAGGGATAAGTTTATTGAAAGGGTTAATATTTGATCCGATCAATTTTTCTTTCTTTCTTTTCGGGTGGTGGGAGGGAGTAGCAGGAGCTCTGTACGATGTTGATTGTGTGGTGACTTGAGGCGACTGACCAGAGTGATGGGTTGCAATGTCTTATATAGGTGTAGAGTTGAGTGTAAGAGTGGGCTAAGGATAATTTTGTTCAATTTTTTTATAATTTTGAGTCTGATGTATTAATGAGTGCAGCATAGCAATTACATTGTCTTATAAGCTGTGTGCGTGGAGAGCCTGATTATATATGTGTAGCAAAGGAGATAGACGAATGTGTTGAAATTTACGAGAAAAACCTCTGCATTAGTCCTACAACAGACAACGAAACATTGATCTTTTAACCTAAGATTCACTATTTTCAGAATAATTCAATTTTCACACCAATAATTTACATCTAAGCATAGGGACACTTGTATGACGTGAAGAAGTACTTAAGCCCACAAAGCATAATCGTGCAACACTTTTTAGAGATGTACTACATATTTCCATAAAAATTTGTGAAATTCGCATTACTGGGTAACAATAATGGTATTATTGTAGACAGAGCACATAAATCAGTTATTTGTAATATTAACTAAATACACAGAAATTTATATTTCCCCAAAAAATACTTTTATATTAAATCGCAGCTATCACTGGAGATGATATATAGTTGAGCTACCCTGCAGTTGTAAGCTCATCGGCTGCCAAGGGTCTAGAGGTGCAGTGTTTATGAAGGAGCTGAAGACTAGCACGTCGGTCTCCCACAAACATTGATGAGTAACTGAAGATGGCATGAACTGGGATAACTGAGGTCATTTCGCTCCCTGCAACCTATCCCTGCCCCTTGCCAGATTGCGACACCGGGCTGACCATGATCGTCAAATGTTTTCTGAAATTTCTCTAGATGGTATCAACTGATTAGTTGCACTCTGATTGAAAGGACCCTGCCTGTCACCCCTCCCACCCGAGCTTTCCTTCCTCAGAACCAGCCCGACTCCATGTTGCTAGCCACCCCCTCTTCCCTTCCTCATCTAGGTACTGGGAGTCAGTCACCTGTCTGTCCTCGATTCTCATTTCTCGCAACTGATTCAAAATGGCGACAAATGCATAGTTGCATATACATCAGGAGCAGGATGCTTGTAACCACCCCCTTCCATCCTACCCACCACCTCCTGTCTTCAGAGCTGCTCTGACTCCATGTTGCCAGCCAACCCTTTCACTTATACCCTCAGAAGTGGCCATTCTCCAGAGGAACATGCTCCCTACCACCCCATACTCCCAAAGGCGAATTTTTCTGAAGACCTCCAGTATCGATCGAGCCTGGTGTTCGCAAAACCAGTTTTATGCTTTCCAGCTTTAGCAGTGAGAGTGCTTTTTCATATGTTTTCATGATTTTATGTCTCTACAGTACCTGTTTCATGGCAAAGAGCTCTCCTATTAGAGTATTCAGAACATGTTTTTACTACTGTTGGTTCCCCTGCATCATGTCGCCAACCCTCTGAATGCATGCCCCGAGAGATTTGGCCCGACTTGCTGTCCCTTCAACCTTATGTAACAGGTTGACTATATGAGCAGTGAATAAAAATACAAGTCCCTGAAATCAAGTTCACAATATAATCTCCAGATTTAAAATTCAAACAACACCAAATGTATATTTGTATCAAGCAAACAATGATTTGTAAAATCACACAGAAACACAAGCCTTATTTTATTTATTTATTAAAACAGAACTATTTTTTAAAATAATTCAAACAAGATAAACTTTATTCAATAGCTAAGAGATATTTTCTACAAGTATTCACTCATTAAGAAATGTTTTATTATCAATTCGACATATAGGAGATAGCACATATTAGGAGAGATTTTCACATCTCTTAACATCAATGTGTTGAGTGTCCATTAGGGTGAAGCTAGGTGAGAAGCGCCAAGTCGCGTGTGTGTGAGACTAGGGGAAATGAGAGAGAGATTTCCAATAAAAAATGTTTTAAGCAACATCACCTGACGAACGTCTAACACAACTTCCACACATTGTGAAAAAAATTGTTTTATGATTTGACCCTCACAGGCAGGCAAGCATGCTAACCCATGTGTTCCCTTTCTTTATGTCTAGCCAAAAACTTTCCATCAGCAAAAATGTATTCCATGTAATACAAAATGTATATAATTGAATTTACATCTCCAGACATCCATCATTATTAGTACAGCTCCAGGCATCCACTACAATGCAGAATCTACAAGGCATTTCATCATCAAAGCAGAATCTACAAGGCATTTCATCAGGTACAATGCATCGAGGTCACTGCTGTGACAATTGCGACTCAGGATGCATTGAAACATTCAATGCTATTTTATCTTATGGGAAGGCAGAAACCTCATTTAGTCTAGAGTGTTCCCAACTGCAAGTTCTGCCAAAAGAATTCGTAATTTGTTTTGCGGCTCACAAAATAAAATTAGTATATCGGTTCCTGGCTGAATATTTAAAAGCAGATGAGGATATTGATACCTATTTACCATGTGAAGACTGTCCTTATGGCATGCCTGCCTTTGCTAATAATGACAACTTACAGCATATGCAGAGGGATTGTATGTTATGCAGGTTGGAACAGATGCTTGAAGCTAGAATTATTCCAGATATAGAAATGGATGATTCCAGAGTTGATGAAGTAGATTCCGAGGCAAGCACTGTCATATTATGAAAACATTATGTATATGAGAGAATTGTTTTATAAATAGTGCATAAAAAGAAATAACATAAAACAAATGATGTACTATACTCAGAGTTTCGAAAACTACCAAGACAATTCCTTTGTAATTAAGAAGCTTGGTATTTCTTATGCAACCAATACTAATTACTCTAAAGTACTATGTTTTAAATCTCCCAGACCTTGGTATAGTTTAAAACATGAACTTAAAACAATGTTTTGGGAATAGACTTATAAGATACATAACCAGTAATGTTGCAAGGAAGAAAAATGTAGGAAAAATCTTGTTTATAATACAGAAACTGTTTTGCCTAATCAGTATTTCTGAGAACGTGATAATATTCTTCATACTTTACATCATTATTGCAAATACAAGTTTGGTTAAATGTATCATACTGGTTATGATTCATCAAATTGTTATGTACATAGAGCAATAAAATTAGGAAAAATAAAATTTAGCCCTGAAAACACTTCAGCTTGCAAATTTAGAGAATTAATATAAATACAATTTTCTTTGTTAAATCTTCTCAATCGAGTGTTGGATGCCATTTTTTTATCCTGCAAATCATTATGTCAGTGTCAAACAAGGAACATCCCATATAACTTATGCCCTATGGTGCCAGGTAATATTGCAAGAATTTACAGAAACCTGTGACAATAATTTTCATTTTAAAGTAATTTACTTTCCTCTAGGAGACAAAACGAGCCATGAACTCATACAGTATGAGGACATTGAGAAATGTGTATTGTTTCATATGACTGCAAACACACCTCTTTCATCTAGTATTGAAAGTGTGTACTCTCATTATGTTGAATCCTACCCTTATTTCGACGCAAACATTGTTTTACATGCCCTACTTGTAAAGACCTTAGTGTCCAAATAGACAGCTTAAAATCAGGTCATAAGAAATGATCACTCCTTGAAAGCAGATGTCAAGAAGGGAATCTGGATCCAATTT
Organism: Dryococelus australis; assembly: GCA_029891345.1. Lineage (NCBI taxonomy): Eukaryota > Metazoa > Arthropoda > Insecta > Phasmatodea > Phasmatidae > Dryococelus > Dryococelus australis. Next base: position 25,705,303 of record CM057006.1, on the reverse strand, counting down.
TAAGAAAATCGATGAAAAGTTTGTTCACAGAAATTGCTAACAGTTTATAAAATATATATTATGAAATAAAGGTTGTATTTGTTAGTGTTATGTTTTGCAATAACCTCTAGTTGTTTCAGAGCAAGGTGTAATTGTAGTAGATAAAGTTTTGGATCTACCTGTATTTTTGAAAGAATTTGTGTAATATGATGAATTTGTTAATGTTAAAAATGGTTGTAAGTATATTGTGAATTCACTTGTGTTAGTTTAACATGGAAATGTTTGGAGTAAATTCTACTTGATAATGTTTTGGGACCTCTTGTACTTGATTATGTTGAAATAAATATGTGTAATTTGAGTTTTTTTAAGATCTAAATTTGTCTACTTTATTGAATATGTTGCTTCAGTGTTAAAATTATTATTTTTGGATCATCCTATATTTATATATATTTTTGTTAATAAATATGATGTAAAATGAATCCCTTTCTTAAAATTTATTTGCCCTATTCCTTTTTTAAAAGTGTACTTTTTTAACATGAAAAATATTTTCTCGATAGAGAGAGATTATGAAATTTTCTATTAAAGGTATGTTGCATTAACAAGAAAGTCTTGCAAACAAAAGATTCAGATAATAAACAGACTATTACTTTCACCAAAAAAATAGTACTCAGATAAAGATATGTTTGAATCTGACCAAAAGATGCCTTCTGGAAAAATTATAAATACTTAAAATAAGTTGTTAAATGTTGCCTGCCTCCATAGAGTTGTCAGATTAGGCAAGGAGGCCCTGGGTTCGAATCCTGGGTAAGACATGGTTGATATAAGCTGGGTTCAAGTCCCACTTAGATCATGTACAAATGTAATCTAGTTTCACACTTTCAGTTTGGGGTGGTGAGGGTATATATAGCATCTCACACTCACTGGAGCTCATTTGTTTGTGTGACACCATGGAGGTAACACCTTCCCTTCAGTGTGAGGGTGTATCATCTCAACTGTGAACTGGTCCACAGTGCCTAGGTCTAGGGCACTAGTTGCCCTTCCACCAGATGCTACCGGGACTTGACGTGACGGGGCTTTACGAACAAGGGATCTGCTCGCCTGCCCGCCCATCAGTTCGGCTGCGACTGTGAGAGGAAACCACCTTGTCTACCAAAGTTACCTTCTTTCTCGGCATTTTGCTTGGCCTCATGTCTGCTGGAGCAAACCCCTAGGACTTTCGCCTGCCTGTCTGGGTAGGGTTGCATGGATCTCCCGAGGGGGATTGCGAACACTGGCCTGCCTGCTGCGGCACTTACCTTGTGGAGCGGAGTAGCATTCATACAGCTTGACCTAGGTTCGAGTCTCTTTCATCAACCAACCTCTTTGCTACAAGAGTTTAAATAAGTGAACAAAAAAATTTAGGGGTTTTGGTATTTTGTTTAAATTTTTTTCACATTTTCTTTAAACTCTGAGTAAATATTATGATTTGAGTTAAATTTTTAACAAACTGAATGAAATTTCTTTGCAACAGTTTAACATTTTAATGAATTTCGTTAAACTTTTAACAAAATCATTATGACTGAATGATTTTTCTTTATAAATCGTTACAACTAAACTATTTTTCTTTAAACCAATGAAATTTCTTATAAATTGTTACACCCAAATGATTTTTCTTTAAAATAGTTTTAACCGAATGATTTTACTTTGAATTGTTATAAATAAATGAATTTTCATTTAAAATCATTAAGGCTTGAAAGAAAATTTTATCAAACTGAATAATTAGTCTTTGGAATCGTTACAATTTTTAATGATTTTTCTTTGAAATTTGTTACATATCAATGATTTTTCATTTAAATTGTTACAATCAATTAAATTTCTTTATAAATCATTACAACTGAATGATTTTCCTTTAAAACTGGTACAAATCAATGAAATTTCTTTAAAAAATCGTTACAATATATTTTCTTTAAAATCATTATAAATCATTTCTTTTTGAAATCATTACAAATCAATTAAATTTCTTAATAAATTGCTTCACACTTAAGGATATTTGTAAAGTTAAGTATTTAAGGATGTTTAGTAATGTCTAAGGGCAGATGTTTAAGGATGGGGTTTTCTTATGAATGAGTATGACTGTGAGTATGAGTGAAGTGGGAAAAACATGTAAAATTAATTACCATATGTAATTTTTTCATGTAGTTTTGTATTTATTTCGTAGAGCTGAGAGGAGAGGTAGAACCCCAGTAGATGCATCCTTTCTCTATATGGAATAGGGTCCGTGTCAATAACACACACCTACAGCCTCTCTTCACTGTTCAAATATTCACAAACTATGTGAAAAAGCATCTAGATGCATGGCCAAGTACTAGAGTGCATGTCTGTGAGTGTGTGAGTGCAGGGCAAAGTCATGTGAATTTTAGTTAGTTTTACATAGTTATAAGAAATGTTTAAGGGAGGGATGTTGTATGTATATATGTATGAACTATGGAACAGCTTAACAAGGGAAGAACTAAGCTGGATACACATAATGTATTCAGAATGTGCATAACTTCAACTTACAAGCTTGTTCAGTATGAGTTGACTGGAGAAGGATGTATGATGACAAATATATGAGCCTTCAAGTTTTCTAACAAATGAAATGTTTTGTAGTGTATGTGATGGGTGGTTTGGGTAATTAAGTTAATTTTTTGATATTTTCTATTCAAAGTTGACGAATATATATATATATATATATATATATATATATATATATATATATATATCGGAGACATGTGCTCTGGACAGCGATACGGGCGACAATAACACGCGAGACCAGCGTCTCGTCGCTCCTACGTGCAAGATCGTGAACCCGCATGCAGTGCTTCCGTTGTTAAGCTTTCCTGTGCAAATTATATCTGCGACAGTGGGATTTTATTACACGCGATGAAAGCCCGTAGATTTAAAAGACTGTACGGTTTTATTTTTCCCCTACCTATTAAAGATACTGTGCAGGATAGTACTAAATATGCGATTTATAACCATATTCACGATTGTTTTTCTCTTAGATAGATAGTAGATGGAAATAGGAGTTTTCAGGGCAAGGGCTGGGTGCATAGTATTTTAGGATCCACCGCCATCTTGGAATCTGCCATTTTGTATCCCGCCGTATTAGATTCCGCCATCTTGGATGACATCACGACCATCATGGATTAAGAAATTTTGTGACCTTTACCTTTGACTTGACCCCAGTAACATTTGACCTTGAACGCCCCTAAATAATGCTAAATAGCCCAAAAAATTTAAAAAAAAATTCTTATTAAAATTTATTACAAATTTATTTAAAAACAAAATTGTACGCGCTTAGATTATTGTTTTGTTTTTTATATATATTTTCTGGCAAAAAAGTCGTATTCACAGGACCTTTATTTGTTGGGATACACGTAAATGCGCAAACAGCGGGTGTAGAGAAAATACTTCCTGGCTACTAACTCTTAAAGCCGACCTCCTGTGGTGCAGTCGGTTGGTGCGCCACCGATCTGGGGGGCGGGAGGCCCTGGGTTCGAATCCCAGGCATGATACGGGCGTTAATTTAAGTTATGTAATAAGTCATTATGTAATCCGTCCCCTGTTAAGCTTCGAAGCATAACACCGAGAGACGTTAAGAAGCCCTCCACAATCCAATACTAACCCTTAAAAGAGCGCTCGCTATCGCCATGGCGCAATGAGCCTACGGAATCCAATATAGAACTAAAAAACGTGGTTACGTCTTCCTTATTTCGTAGTAGTCTTCAAACTGCGAGGTGATAAGTATTGACGCACTCAATAATATCACAATCCCATCACTGCTGCATTCACGCTATTATTATTATGTATATGATGGTTTTTATTTGTGACAAATGGCACATAACAGACAGAAGTGGAAACTGAACAGGTCTTTCAAAAGCATTAAACAAAAATTATACCAAAAATACCCACTCCAATAACGGAAATAATTGCTGTGCGCCTAAATCCCGTTTCTACAGTTTAGTTAGCCTTCGTGAAAAAAAAAATATATATAAATGTACGTACACTGTATACTAATTATACCAGACAAGAGATAATGCCAGCTGGAAGATTTGTGCAAGTAAGAATTTCTACCAAAATATCTTAGTTTGGGACGTCCCTTTAATGGCCCACCTCTGGAATCTCATTTGAAAAACCAAACCTTGAACTTTTTCGTGTGATTTTAGCAATTTTACGCAAAATTAATAAAAATTAATATCTGTAGTAACGACACATCGTGTTACGTACTACCGACAGTATATAACAGAAGCCATACTTTTTTAATTAGCAAGTACCGCTCTCCAATGCACTGCACTATTCAACATTTTAAACTCTTTCGAAATGATGCAACCGTATTCGACATTATTTGATTTTAGCTTTAATCAAAACAGATGTTATTTACACTGCGGAAGAAAGATGATATGCCTGCTAATTGCACATCAATGCTGCTGTGTAATTAGAGAAAATTAACTACAATGACGCATATTATTTTTGTAGCAATTTTTAAAAATAAATATTTCGCAAATATTGGTAATTCGTAAACGGCTATAGCTGGAACTGTCTTTTTTATAAAACGTATTTTTTTTTATTGAAACTAATATACACGATACAATTCATTTTATAATTACTCCGGATATGCTATAGCGATAAAGTTTACTTTTTATATGTCAACACCAGCTGATACAAAACTTCGGTTAGAAAATAAATCGTTAGCAGAATTTTTGTTTCTAAAAATTCTAGTTCTCAAGTTATCATTGTCATCAATTAAGTCCAGCATTTCGAAATATTACTGTACGCATATTAGTACAAAACATTTTTTGTCAGCCAATGTTCAATATTTTTAGTGATGCGTCTGTGTATTCTTCGGAATCTGTGTAAAACGTTCCCACACCAAGTACACAAAAAAACCGTCAAGTGTTCATTATATCTACGACGATATCTGCAGTGCAATAAAACAATAACGTTGGCTTAAACTTGTTTCAATTACTTCTACCACTGCTCATAAACTATGCAGAAATTAAATTAAGGGACAAAGACGTTCTATAACGCATGAAACGATTTTACAAGAGAAGCAACTGGAAATATTGACGAGGCAAAGAAAAATATTCATAAATAAAGAAACTACAGAGGAAGATAGTTTTATACTGGATACTATAAATATTGTATAACAATGTAATGGGGCAAATATAATATATTCGCTGTTTCTTCAAACTTTTTGAATCAAACCTTTGAAAAATCACCCCATGCTAATGCCTTTGGTTTTTCCATAAAATTTTAATGTATCACAAGCGTTTCACACTTGTGTTAAAACTAAAATTACTCTATTTTTGGATACATTTGACGTTTACTTACATTTCTATGTATATTATAACACTCAATTTATAATTAATATGATTTAAAAAAAGAGAGAAAATATGTGTGTTGCTAATACCTAGTAAGAAATAGTTCTTATCCAATACATTATTAAAGTTTGTGTGCACTAATGTGGTGCGCTGTCACTTTGGTGCAATTTTCTACACTTGGTTAAGCTTTGTTTGCATGAGGCGGAGGAATATCCTCTTGTATAGTTTCAGAAAAGTTTGAAGTAGCCGTGAATGGACTATGCCAGCTGGAAGCATGTGGTTATATGAAGTCATAGGCTTGTAGATGAGATCGTTTGCATCGCGCAATACGTAATTCTTCATACAGCGCTAAAAAAAAAAAAAAAAGCTTCATAAACATGATCACTACAGTTTGTTAGTATTTAGTTTAAGATTAATTCGATTTAGTCACAGTGTCATTTATCTGCGTTGCGAGGGCGAAGATGAAACACTCAGTAAATGACTTAAAACTGAGTTATTGTGAGAATAATTCAAGTGGGCGAGATAAGTTACATATCGATTGCCTAGTGTTCCGGTTCTACACTCTCAAGTCGAAAGCACTGGTAAGGTGAACGGTTGGCAGTTCAAAGAGAAGCATATTCTGAGGCAGAATCAGCCACAAAGGCCTCGAGGGGAGGCAAATTTAAGTCGAGGGCTCCGCAAGTTGAAGGAAATTACTTCAAAGTCCCTGAACGAAGTGAATAGGCTGCGTAGCCATTAGAGGACACCTTTGTTCGTAAGCCCCACGCACCAGTTTTGGAAACGCCACGCCAACTGGGGCCGCGGTGGTGTAGTGGTCAGACTACTTGACTCCCACCAAGGCGAACCGGGTTCGATTCCCGGCGGGGCCGCTCCCGGATTTCCACACGTGGGAATCGTGCCGTATGATGCCGCTGGTCGGCGGGTTTCCTCCGGGATCTTCGGTTTTCCCTGCCCATTCATTCCGGCACCGTACCATACTCAGCTCGCTTCATACTCATCGGCTCTCAAGACCTAGATGTTAACCCCTTAAGGCACACATTAATTTTTAGTTTCAGGTGTTGCAAACGACATTTTCGTTGTGCACTGTACTTCCGAGTCTGTTATAAACTGACGTTTGGAACCTGTGGAAGTGCTTAGGGTAAATCCAAGACACAAGAAGAAACTAATTATTTAATAGTTCGTGTTTCAGTAGCAACCAATACCATTTACCAGGGAAAGACACTGTGTGTTTCGGGCTAGCTTCTGGAAATGTACAGCACTGGCCATAATTTTACCTATTCTGCAACATGTCACACGTGAACGAGTATACTCGGGATAATACGTTAAGAGGTTAAGAGCCGTCCAAATCCCTTCACTAAAAACATACATGGTATAATTTTTCAAAGGTGTGATTAAAAAAGTGTGGCGATACCGCGAATAGACTATAGATGCCGCGACGCGCACTGATGCTTACGGCGGACCGAGTGTATATGTCGCGCCTCGTACCGCAGGGTCAAGGTGGACTAAGTGTGGATGCCAGCGCTCGTGTGACGCGCTCGCGCGGGTCGCTATGTGTTACAGCTGCCCCCCCCCCCCCCATCATTCTCCCTAGAGCTTCCAGCAATTGTCGCAGGGCGGCGTTGCATGCCAACCCCCGCAGGCCATATTGTCCGCGGCAACAATGCCGGCCCGGCCAACACGACGACGGGGTTCGGACGCGACATGACACGGCCCACTGAAGACGCGAAGCGCCGCGGGCAGGCGCCATGTTCCGCTTCGTCGCCTTGCTGGTGCTCCATAACCACCAACCACCGACGATACCTAGTAAAAAATAATAATACCCGGAAATTTTGACTTTCCATAGACCTCGTTCATTGTCTATAAAAATTTGTTTGATATACCTTTGAAAAAATTTTCCTGACAACACGAGGCACCAACTAAAAACGTGTACGGTGGCTGAGGGGAGACAAAGGGAAGTGGTTATATATATATTAGCAAATATTCCGTTTGTTATTCTGCAGTGTTTCGTACTCACTGTCACATAATATAATTTATAATAGGCACATATCGATCGGCGTTTACTCTCATTTTTTAAACTATTAATTTACTGTCTGTATAATTTAATATTCAGCATGGAATAAGCCTTTGAGTTTACAAGATATGCTACAAGCACTCGTAGAATGCTCTTCACTAGAAATTTTTTACCCACCTTAACATGAGACGAAACAAACCTAACTATCACATCACTCCCCAAATAAAAACTGTTATACAATTTTTAATAATTAAATATCTGTACTTGTTTATGTCTCCGGTTTTGACCAAAGTGTTTATGTTTTATTAGACATGCTCATGCTTCCTCCTAATTCTCCTTGATTAGGAGATGATAGCTTAAAAATCAAAACTTAATCATTGAATTTCGTCTGTTTCTAAAGACAATCCTAAAATACATATTAAGGCTATTGGTGTATGCGCTATTTTATGTTTAAATTTAATAACGTTTCGTATATTAAAATTATTTTTTACATTTTAGTTTGCAAGTTGTTTGTTCAGTAGATGAGGTGGCTGAGCGTCTAAGACTACTCGCCTCTCACCAAGGCGAACCGGGTTCAATCCCCGGTCTCTCCCAAATTTTCACGCGTGGGAATCCTGCCGGATGCTTCCTCCCGTTTATCCCGCCCTTGCATTCCGGCGCTGCTCCATTCCCACCTCATCCCACACACGTCGGCTCTCAAGACCTCGATGTTAAGCGCCGGCCAAATCTCTCAATTCCACTCAAGTACTGGCTTGAACTATTAGAAATCTAATTTTTAAATTTATTTATTGGGTTAAGTACAAAATAAATTTGCTACTATTCTGTCTCAAAAATAGGCTTAGTAGATGTACGTAAGAATGGGAAGGGATGTTACTTTCGTTGGATTTTTGTATTCTTTCGGCGTGACTTAAAAATAAAACTGGCTTTGTTATGGACGATACTGCAGCGTGAGTGAGCTTCAGAAATATCCGCAATTGTCTTATAAATTTACCTGGAACAGAGCTTCCAGTCTCCCCACAAACTATCTAGGCGCTAAGAGACATACGTACTTTTTTAGTGATCAGGTGATTTGAGTTTAACATGGTCCCGAGCTGTGATCATTTCCACCGCAGGCAAGTGGCGCGGACCTGCAGAATCACGAAACTAAGTGTGCACACAAGTGCTTATCATTATATAAAGTTTTCGCGCGCTACACGTCCCAGAGATACATCTCGTTCATTTCACGTACTCGCCCGACGCGTATGCGGGGTGGAAGAGGGGGGGGGGGGGCGGGAATTTCACTCGCGCCCTTGGTAACCGAGTCCGTAAGGCGGAGGTCGTATCGTTTAGACCGTGGCATTAATGCTTCATGCCTCCCCGGCCTTGAGCGACGGTGCTTGCGTCAAGGTGACGCTGTTCGGGAGCGTTATCCCCTCTCGGGTTCACCCTTCATCCCTATGGTTCCTCTACGTGTGTGTGTGTGTGTGTGTGTGTGCGAGCCCGTGTATGTTCCAAGTTTCATGATATCGCTCCCAAGTCATTTGGTATTCAGCTGAGACGAAGTCAACGTCGCCGGGGTAAACGTCCCTCATCTGAAATTCACCCCCTCCCTAAACCCCCCCCCCTTTCTTTTTACCATCGTTCACCATCCACGCACCTACCCCTTGCTCCGGCACTCTTCGCGATTGTTACCCCTACCTCGTTCGCCTCACCCACCCCCGGAAACCGTCAGGCACTTCTTGCCGCCGCCCCTAGGCGCCAACGTTACCAGGCGCCCGGCCCCACAATATGCTAAATACGATTTTCGCACTCCCCAAGGAGAAGTATTGGCGCCGCCGGGACACTTGGAATTTTCTTTCCACCTGGCGAATAAAGGGAGAAATGAAATTTTTTGGTCTCTTTCTCTCTCTCTCTCTCTCTCTATCTCTCTCCCGCGTCCTTGCGTATTATAAGACCCGACCGCGCGCAACCTCTCGTCGAATTTCTCAGAGTTATTCAACTCACCCAGATATTTAGAATAGTGTCTCATTCGTTACAAACTCTCTCTTGTATGATACAACCTTGAACGTGCAACAAATTTTTGTGCAATTTTTCGTCACGCCCATTAGTTCATAAATGATAATTAAATTGTTATTGTAGTAAAATCACACCCTCACATTATTATTTTTATGAAACACTTTCTGGGGGAAAAAATATCAACATTAGATCAACGTAAATTTTTTTTTCAGAGTTATTGAAATGTTAGGCTAGTATAATGTCTTTAGAGAATTGCGCTGTATTGTATAACTAAAATCTATAAGAAGTTAAACTGAAATGCAGGTGCGAATAAATTTATTTTTCAACTAAACATTCACGTAAAAAGAGTGGCAGCAAACAGCAGTATGATTCTGGAGCTTCGATGAGTCTTTTGTTGCCACCAGGTTTTTAACATCAGAACATTTTTTTATACTTGTCTTCAACTTCTAATGATACATGATATGTATTGCATTATATATATATATATATATATATATATATATATATATATATATATATATATATATATACACATGAAACGCAATGCCAGCAAGCCTTAAGAAATCCCTCGCGATTATGTAATGAATTTTTCTTTTCAAAATAAAATAATGCATTATCCCTTGGTCCCAACCAAGAAGGCTTATCTATAATGAAAGTCTCTACATCTCTATAGTCTTTTAGTATGCAAGAATGCCATATTAATTTTTTAGAACACACAACTTCGGTGGCGAACTAACATAATACTAAAATAATATTTCTTTGTTTTACTTCATAAATGTGAGTTGTGCAAGTGGCTAGAAATATGTCATGGGCTTGCTGGAGAAAATAAGAATATGCTCAATGTGGGAAAAGGGACAGACTTGAGTTTGAAAAGATCGCGTAGTTTTATTTTTGGCAGTTTTATTACAAAGTAAATGTTTCATTTTAACAAAATTACTTCTAAATGGTAATAATAATAATACAGCATGCATAACTGTAACATATTGTTTGATTAATTTTCTTTTAATTATATCTCTAAAAATTTTACTGTATTAATGCATTAACTGTTTTGACTGCATGTTACAACTGAACGCTGACATTGCGATATACATATTTAAAATCTGAATTAATGAGATTCCATTGCTACTTATTATCTAAGGTTGACTGATTAATACCGTGGTAGGATTACAGTGTCCTTCATTGTTTGTGATACAGGTAACAGGCAATTACTGATATGAAAGAAACAAATTTTTTAACTTTCTTATGGATATTTATAATTATTCTTTATGCAAGGCAACATTACGCCATTAAAGTATGTTCACATAGCAAAAGGTATTATCGACGCGACTAAGACAGTCTGACTGAAATGTTATTTTCGTCAACCAGAACTCGTAACTGGAATAGAATAAATAAATGAAAAGTATACCTTATATAATTTTCATTCCACAGTTTCCATGCTCTGTCTGGCGATCATCTTGATCATCTCCTTTCAAAATTAAACGTTGCAAGTTCTGAAGCTCCATTACTCCTGTTTCAATATGGAAGATACTGTATTAAACCCGATACATTTCTGGACTAATATTCATTCGCCAAAGTAACACTTTTTTTTATTTTTTTTATTGGAAGCTGGCTTGTGTAAAGTTTCAGCAAAGTGCATGCTTGCTGTTTCCTCATGCCCATACTCAAACCAGATTCGTTGTAATCCCCGAAGTCATCATGCATACAACCAACGATTCTACGGTAATCTTTCAATGAAAGAAATTGTTTCACTTTAACCCAGCAAACCTTCCTGCCCAGTAGTGTCAGTATTGTTTTTGAGGCAAGATCCTTAATAAAGTCACTCTAACTTAGTTCGTTGGCATATGGTCCGCTTTGTTTGTTTCTCTCTCACAATGATCTTGCAGCCTTAAATATTTTTAACCATTCCTGAATACAATATACTGGCGCATACCAGTAGGCGTTCTCTGATGCACTATTAATATAATCGCCAACATAGGCTACCTGAGACTAGCCCCGAAAACACGACCATCAGGAATGACGTAGTGAGCTTTTCTACTCCCACGATAGTAACTGATTTAATGAGATTCACAAAACAAGAGTTCACTGGTTTACATACAGTCAGTAACTTAGCGAGTTGTTCCAGTCTATAAACCGTACCTCGACCTCGACAATAAAAGTATTAAGACAAAAACCTAAAACAACTGACTGGTGAGGTTGTCTACCAAGCTCGCCAGATTATAATTTTTTACGGTACTTTCAGTTATTTCTATTAAGTATACAACGATAGCGATTTGTACAACGCCCGTTAAAAGTTTTTTTTTTTAAACTTGACAAATCTATAATCCTTAAAATTTCACCTTTAAATTATAATTTTTTACTGAAATATAATGCATATTTCTTTATTTGTTCTTTTAAGCAACTATTTGCAGTCAGTCACCGGAGACACATATTTTTATTTCAAATTCATATATTTTGTAACACATAGTTTAGTTTTGAATATCCTATATTAAAACTAATTATATAAAAATTAAAATAAATCTTTTTTACTTTCCACAATAGATACTGAAATTATACATGTTCGACGTCAAGCATTAATTTAAAAATTTACATAAAATAGAACTACAAAGAGATGGGATGCAACGAAGGTCCTAGCAGTTATTCAATGTGACTAGACTGTCAAAAAAAATGGAAATAAATAATACTAAATATAAAACAAACATAGAGAACCAAACCAATGTATCCTTTGATTATGAAGCCGTTATTCGTGTAATTATGTTTTCATACTTTAAATCATAACTGAAAAAAAAACATGCTGCTTAAACCTATGCAACTTAATGATCAGTTCATCCTCTGTTATTATAAAATTAAGATACTTGTATAAAGTAAAAAATTTCGTTACTTTGGTTGTATGCAGATACGTGAAGGAAAAATGCGAATTTCCGCGAGTTTACTTATATTTTAAGTGTCTGATATCCACATCATCTTTATCGCCTTCATGTCGCATCATTAAGGCCCGCGCTTGAATCTGCGTTGCAGAGAGTTTAAAATTTTTGTTCCTTCAGGAAACTATCAAAGGTGCGTCCAATGTGCTCAAATACGAAAAAGAACACACTCACTTCACACGAGGAATATTGAGTGCAACATCATTTCAGAGTACTCGTAACATGGCAATAAATAAATAAACAAAAATTATTCAAAGCGTTTTTTTTAAATCAAAATATACGCTCGATGTACACATTGTTACGTTTTTAAAAGCTTGTGGCTAATTATATTTTATTATTAAACGTACATGTTGGGGTAGGTTGTGCTGAAGTTGAACTCAAATTTATTGTTTGTCGTCCCTGTATTAAATTCAATATCCAATTACATCTCGTTACAATATGTTTCACAACTCGTTACAGAATGTTAGTTACTCGTAAAATCGGAGGAGCTCTCGTTAAGGTTACTTGGTTACATTTTGTTAGATATTAATGTGATTCGTTAATAAGTTACTTATTTATATAAAAGGCCACTCTTGACTGGTTTACTATGGTCCGACTTCACCTTGTCCACGATGCCGTAGGCAGAAGACTAGACGCATGTGAGGCGGACGGCACGCCCCCCATCTCTGGACGTCTTGCTGGCGCAGTGTCTCGACGACAAAAGCCTTGTTCGCCGCGTTTCCAGCCGTGAATATAATCGGCGCACTCGGCCTGCCTGGCGGGGTTTGTTTAGAAGCGCTCAAGGCTTCGTTCTACTTCTTCGCAATATGTTCGTGCTACCGCAATCACGCTAGCATGCCTGTTGCCGCACGTAACAATATGGAACTGCCCGAGGGCCCTATACTGAACATTCCTACACACTTTCACACCAATAAAATAATAGGGCCACAGCTGAAAGTCCCATATGTACACGCAGCACGGCGAGAACACTGCACATCAGTTGAGAGTCTAGCGCTTAGCGGCGATGGCGCACTTGATTCACGTGGCAGTGTCGCCCTTATTGCTTCAGCGCTTCTCGGCCTCAGAAGCGGATAAAATCTCCAGATAGGCGGGGTCCTTAATGCGCTACTTAAAATGTCTTATCTACGGCAAACGAGAGGAAATTAATTGTGCGTTTTCAAAATGTTTTTAAAACGCTACTCCAGCAAGGGTATTATAAGTATTAGAATGCTATTAATATTCAGTAGTGCGCCATTCAAACTTTCTAAAACACATCTATGTGCGAATATGCAAAATGTTAATGTTGCCTATTCTGTTTCCCGAAGTGCAACGTCCATTTATCTGCCGTAGGCCTACTGTGTGTCCAGTAAAAGCAATTGGAATGTAGCGACAGTCTTCCACAGTTAAGCAATAGATAAAACAAAAATAACTAAGTTTTATGAGTAGAGACATGCAAAATTCGCGTTATTATTCGGCATCAGGCTAAACTCCACAGTACTGTCTGCACTGGAGCCGGCGTTGTTTCTCTATTGGCTGCAGCATAGATGTGAAGGCACGCCCTTTCTGACTGAACTGCATCTGACTTGGGCACACAATTGTGAAGTGCACATTCATAGGCGCAGAGTTACCCACAGCGTGTCAGGAAAAGCATGGTCCAATGACACACGTATTGCAGAGGTACAATTGTTTAAAGACTAACGTGTCCTCAATTAACAGCGCGAATTTCGCACGTCTCTATTTATGAGCTACGATTGCCTCGCATTCAAAGTGCGATATAGTCATAAAAATTCGAGTATTTCGTCTTAGGAGTGAAACTTCCGGAAATGCGTCCCTCGGGGACATGAAAACGTGTTCAATAGAAGAACGATCGCGTGCGCAAAGCATACTTGCCTAGCCGCTGTCGAATGCAACCACTTTCCAAGGACATTCTATTCGCGATATCTTCACGCCTTTCGAATTAAACTTTTGAAAAACTCACTCCACGTGTTACGTGTTTGGCTGTTTCCTACATATCCCATGTATCACAAGTGTTTTATTCTTCAGTTGGAATAAAAGTGTCTTATTTTTGTTTAAAATTAAACATTAGCTAATATTTTATCTTTAAATTATAATGTTTCATTTAAAGTTTATATAAATAAAACAGATAGAAAATAGGAGTGTTGGCAATGCCTAGTCAGAAATAGTTCTCATGAAAATATTATCAAATTGAGTGCACTGTACCTTTGGTGTAGTTTTGTGTACCTACACTATAAAAAAAATTGTAATTTTTGCTGAAAAATTCTTTGTAATTTTACAAATGCTTGTAACAGTACAAAAATTTCTCTTGTAAAACTCTCTTGAAAAACTACAAAGGGCCGTGTTTGCACTATACCTCAAGAAATGTTTGTACTATACTGATCCGTTTCCACGAGTTCCAGCAAAATAGCGGACAGTCAACAAGGTAAAATCGTATTTAGCTGTATGTGCAAAAACTATGGGTGATTTAAAATATAGCTGCGTACAAAAGAAATGTATTGCAAGTTAGAATAACTTAATACACTAGAAACAACTCAAATAAGCACAATGAAACGTGACCGTATTATTAATTAACTGTTAGTGTTTCCTAGCTACAGAGACTCTTAAATCGGCTCTTAATACCTCGTTGTTAAGAGGCATCCAAATCTCTTAACTAAACAACAGAACTCTTAAAATGAAAACAAATATATAGCTATTCTTCTTAACCAAATAACTTCATTAATACGTTGTAGGTACTAGCCGCTGTATTTACCGTAAAACTATACTTTAATTAAGTAGGTCAATTTGGCCTTGAGGCTGAAGTTGCCAGTTAATAATACAAGGGTTGTGGGTTCGAGTCGCCGCACTGACAAAGAGTGATTCTTTTTCATAATTTATATTCTGAAATAATTTTTTAGCTCTTCTCTCATGTTCACTTCTCAATAATGTCGATTGTAATACAAGGTTATCATGTGTAATATTGCAAATAAATATTTTGCAGATTTTACAAGAAACATCTTTGTAGTTTTACAAAGGATTTTTTGGCAACTGGGTTTCTAAGGATTGTTCTTATAAAGTAAAATATTTTTTTACAGTGTAGTTAATCGTTGTTTGCACGAGGCGGAGGAATGTCCTGAAAGTTTGTGTTGAGCAGGGCTTCAGAATAATTGTAAGTATAGGCTATTCACGGTAAAGTGAGCACTTTTTAAGGCCCTGCTAAATTTTTCCTTTTAATTAATTTCTTCCTTTCCGCTCCTTTTTAATGTAAACAAAACAATATGACTAACAGACACAGTGGACACATTTCATCACTTTCAAAAGTGAACGTCTGGGAGTGCAATACAATGTATTTATCAGGGTTAATGATTTTGGGAGGGCCTTAAAAAGTGCTCACTTTACCGTGGACAGCCTATAGCCATGAATGGACGCATGATAATTGCAATGGAGTATCGTGTTGACAGCGGCAGGGTGGGTAAGACCACAAATGGGGAAGAATTGGCGAAACAAATCCACCGCTGAAACCCTGGAAACCTTTGAAAGGCGCAGTGCATTCGGCGCCGCAATCGGCTTCAAAGGGGCTGGCGCCATTGGAGAAGGGTTGACGGGGGAGGGGCAAAAGGGCGAGTGAGACGTCGTTCGGAGACCCTGGAGGGATATCCCAGGCAGTGCAGGAACCGAGGAAGATTGTAAACGGCACTTTATTTAAAGGGAGGGCTCGGTTCTTCCGGATGCTAAGCAGGGGAGCAAAATGGGTTGTGTCGGAGAGTGGGTTCGGGGGGTGGGGGATTGTAGACTGCGGAGAGCAATTCTGCGGTATGCAAAATACCAGCCGTGGGAAGAAGACACGAGCAATTTAAGGCAACGGCCGATAATGCTGGAGGAAAAAAAAAAAACATGAGGCACATAATTAAGGGCGTGAGGGGTATCACAGTACGGTCAGAGGGGAGGGAGAGAGTGAGTGTGTGTGAGAGAGAGAGAGAGAGAGAGAGAGAGAGAGAGAGAGAGAACATATACGTTCGTAACCATATGAAAACGTTTAGGCAAAGGAAAATATTTTGTGCTTTCGTAAACATACTTATGCCACTAAGATGCAAGCTTTCCAAAAAATGCATAAATATATTAAAAAATTAGTTTTTCTTCTGTAGTTTACTTAGTGTGTACGTACACCTGCGTATCAAAGAATTCAGATCTTGCATAATATATCTCATATAATTTCACTTCTCTTAGAATTAATCAAAGCCTACGTATTACTTTTATTTATGTTGTAAAAATGTTGATAATCTCATTCATTTTACGTAGGTTCAAAAACTTCTGAAGTTCGCAATGGGTATTTTTTTTTTTTTTTTAGCTAGAATAATAGTTTATGCTATTTTTGTATTCTAAAAATTATAAAAAGGAAACAATGACTGACGGCCTGAACCACATACCCGATTTTAACTAAATATTTTAATTTCATTTCTTATTAAATTCTTTCGGATAAAAATCAGTATTTGTCATATAAATTTTTCTTCAGAAAGATACCTACGTTTTGTCAGTGCATTTTTAATAACAGTTTTATTTTACTTATGCCTACTTTCTCTTGTTTCGCTGGTGATAACTTAAAAAAAAACTGCCCAACAAAAAAAATACTTCAAATTTCAGTTCGAGTTGCGAACTACGATGCATTCAGAGATTCTTTGATTTAGATTTCCAGCCTCCAATAATTTATTTTCATGTCCATAAACGCCCGACACTGCCCAGTGTACTTAACTGAAAACAGCACTGGAAAACAGCCAGTTCAGTTATTCTCTTGACTGCTGATGTTATTATTAACCAATATTTTGAACATTGACGCAAGTTCCAAACTACGTCGGATTCGGTTATCCTATATGCCTCGGTTTTCTTCTTTAAAATTCACGTAATTATGTTAAGTTAAGAAATAATTACACCATGCGACCCGATATAGATCATGCCAATACTTCATAAATGTCAAGTGCATAAAAAAAAAAAAAATTTCAGCGCCGTGAAATATGGTTATTACTCGTTTAACACGAAGTTAATATACAGAACTATTTTTCGTACATTGCTGCCAACTTATCTGGGATAAATTCAGTAAGTATTACTGCTATGTAGTTAGGAACAGGGAATTTTAAAATGTTGATTTAAATGTATTCAACAGAACACCAGATTTAAAAAAAAAAAAAAAGTGACAGTTATTTTTTTTTCATTAATGAATGGCAACTTTATCTGTGTCTTGATAAACAAATTGATAAAAGTATAAACTAAATAAAAGGTAAAGCGGTTTTTATTCATCCGCGCATTACCCGGACGTTGAGTCGCCTATCGCTAATACAATGATCAAACTCGCTTGGTCAAACAGTGACTAACACGTTAGTTTACATTTGATTTTCAGAAGAACCTAGCTTTCACAATAAAAATAAATATATAATTTTCCTCATTACTAAGTAAAGGGAAATGAATATACCTTCTGAACGTTTTTTACGCTAACTTTGGTCTAACCTCTAAAATTAACCGAAAAAAGATTTTTTTAACCAAGCTTTTATTTATTAATGAACTAAAAAGATAATAATAATTGTAGGAGTAGTTACAGCATTTGTAGAACTTGTAAGACGTGGTCGAACCTACATAATAAACTTTACTACAATTTAATATTTTTTATACCTATTTACATTTAGTACATAAAAACTTGGCGCAATATAGAACGTATACCTCATTTGCGTAAGCTTATTAAGCACATATCTTGCGTAAAGCTCTTTACTATTCACAATATAGAACGTATACTTCATTTACGTAAGCGTAGTAAGCACATATTTTGCGTGAGGCTCTTAACTATTCGCGCCAAGCTTTTATATACTAAATATAAAGTGATACAAAAATATTAATTATTAGTTAAGTTTATTACGGCTCTTAGACCACGTCTGAAAAGTTTTACAAGTTCTGTAACTTTTCCTAAAATTATTTTTATCTTTTTCGTTCATCTATAAATAAAAGCTTGGTTCTGAATGGCTTTTAACAGGGGTTTTTTTTTTTTTAACTTTTTGCCTCACCTATTTTTTTTTTACTATATAGGTAGACTATTAATACACTCACAGACTCGTCCATCATCGGTAGGTATCGCTTGCGATCAGGCGAGTTTCAGCGCACTCTTTTCGCGGGGAAGTTGAACCGGCATGCTGAATATTCATTATTATTCTTACACGTGTGTTTATGTCGACGTATTTGACGTTTCAATACGAGCTCACGCAGATCGAAATCTTCAAATGGTATTTCACATACACACGCGTGGTAAATCATTCCAGTCCCTTCTTGTGTTTCAAAGTACGTATGGTCTTCTACCCGCACGGCCATGTGTAAATGATGACTTCCCCGGCACTGGAACTCCACACGCCACGCAGTAATCGACAACTTGTCCGCCGAATACATCGCGATTGCTAGTGATCGGGTGGGCGCCGGACAGACACCGCGCAGACACCTACCGTGCATACAGACAAGCGAAGCTGAATGACAGCTCGTGAAAACACGCGTCGTCTTGACAGTGCTGCTGTCGAAAGAAACAGTCCAGTGTAGGAAACTTGAGAGTTGTTACTGTTCGCGCAGCATTGCGCACTCTACGCCAAATTCACTCTGTGTATAGAAGTCACTATTTCGAATGCACGGTCGATTCCTAGATGCTGCATAGCCTAAGGATAAGGCTGCGCACAACCTGTCTCCGTGTCCCAACATCGAACTTGTTTCCTGCCAATACGACTAGCAAAATCGGCGTGGATTGGATTCGAGGTTTGAACACTGTTTAGTAAACGAGTGCTTTGGGATGTTTGTATACTCCTCCCCCCCCCCCCAACCAATTTGTAGTACAGTTTGGTTAAATTAAAATTGGTAAAAGTACAGTGTTTGCCATTTGAATATTAAGACGTAAACAAACAGGTTCATCGTTGTTTGTTGACCGTGTGACGTTCTGTTGCTTTGGAGCAAGTCAATCTTGGGTACACGCGCAAGGGAGTAATCGGACTGTCTCATCTTTGGTGTGTGAGATGCTGCGAAGGACATAAGAACTGGGCGGAATGGTCGAAGTAATCCAGTGATTCCACAAGTGTGTTACAAGTGTTGCCGCGACAGTTGTCTGCCGAGTCCGCCCCGCTCGGCTAGCGGTCCGCGGTACAGAACCTATAAATAACCGCGCTCTATATCTGGCAACGCGTACAGTTGTCTGCCGAGTCCGCCCCGCTCGGCTAGCGGTTCGCGGTACAGAACCTATAAATAACCGCGCTCTATATCTGGCAACGCGTACAGTTGTCTGCCGAGTCCGCCCCGCTTGGCTAGCGGTTCGCGGTACAGAACCTATAAATAACCGCGCTCTATATCTGGCAACGCGTACAGCGATTGACGTGACCTTTCAAAACCCGCCCTCGCGTAAGCGACGACGCTTCAGCCATTTACCGGCCCTCGCAGCTACGAAAGTGCCGTGACCCGTTCATTCTCTCCCCCCCCCCCCGCGGGGCCACGGTGCTCTGGTGGTTATACAGACTACTAGCCTCCCACCAAGGCGAACCGGGTTCAATCCCCGGCCGGATCTCCCCTGGATTTTCGCAAGTGGGTCGGTGGGTTTTCTCGGGGATCTCCCGTTTCCCCCGGCCCTTGCATTCCGGTGCTGCTCCATTCTTACCTCATTTCACCTTCATCGGCTCTCCAAATGGGGTGTTTTAGATGTTGTAATATTGTTTGTCGGTGTCTCCTAAACATACTCTTACGAAATGATGTTTGCAATATGGTACCCCATTAACACACTACATAATCCACACGGAAGTTGGTAGGAATAAAAATAGATACAACAAAAAAAATAGTTTCCTTTATCTAATTGGAGTGAAAACCTCGCATGTAAACACTGCTGCGTCACATATACCAGAACACAACGGTGACGCACAGTTAACGAAAAGGGCTCAATATAAACTTCAATGTGAAGAGGCCTTAATATCTGTCCAAGCTTCACAAGTCAACAACGCACAACGTCATATCCCGGAAATAATGCTGGAGAATCAAACATTTTCCTTGGAGATATTTTGCGATAATCGTTAACACTTTGCACTCTGTGGACCTTAACTAGTATCTAAAGAAAAGCTAGAATTGTTTCACTTATATATTAAATTATAGGAACGACTTTTTTGATGGTTTCTGCATCCCATCTTACTACCATAACTAACTCCACTGAATAAATTTTATTACTTGCCGACTTTCGGCCAATTGGGGGGCTCAGTTGATTGTCTCCCAACGATTTCGACACAGGATACATTTCAAAGCACTGTACGGTCGTCCAGTTTTTTTTTTCATTGGCTGAAAAATGTTGTGGCCTGTCTTAAATATTTGTGCACGAATCACGGTTGTGTAGTGCCGTAGTTACGGAATTCTGAGTGGCCCGATGAGATGCGCAATTGACACGAGTAACCAATGGACGTATAACAACAGCTTAGGCTATATAGTATTGAAGTCTACTGTGTGCTCCGGATTTTTTCGCGAAAAATCACATGTATCGGGCAATACGTACTGTATTAAACATTCGAGTTGTTTTAAATACGTAACTGAATTCATTCACGATACGCTGCAAAGATCTTTTAAGATCCTGATGATCATTAATGAAACAATAAATCTACATATATGTGAATTTTATTTTTGGTACCAGAGAAGTTTTGCTTTTTTATTGTTGCCCGAATTTCATTCGGGCTTAGGGTTCTAAGTGTTAAATAAATATTTCTAAGGCATGGCATGTGAAGTACGGATAGATTAAGGATCCTTGTCAGACAAAAAAAAAAGCTATTTCAAATTTGTAAGAAATACTGCTCAAGTTGTAGATATTACTTAGAAGCACTATTTACTCGGATAAAAAATACAAGTTGTAATATTTGCAAAGGTCTGTAATATAGTAAGTAAATTTACACAGTGAATGACATAGCTAGATATATATATATACATATTTGTAGTATTGTAAATATATTGTAAAATTATATATAAATATCTTATTTGATTACATATCAATCCTTCATGTATCAGGCCTGCCCATACATTTCTAAAATACATTTTTATTTATTTTTTTTCTTACGTATCTACTTTTACAAGGTTCAGTCAGCGTTAAATTTGCGCTGTAGTGGGGTGGAGATGTTTGCGCTGTTGGAGAGCCGATGAGGGTTAAGAGAGGTGGCAATGAAGTGGCGTCCGAATGTAAGAGTGGAAAAAGCGGGAGATCCCCGGGAAAACCAGCCGACCAGTGTCATTGTCCGGCACGAGTCCCACGTCCAAAAATCCGCCGGGAATGAACTCGGTTCGCCTTGGTACGAGGCCCGCGCTCTAGCCGCTGATCCACAGCAGCCCCTCTTGCGCTGTAATACTATGTATGACATTAACAGGCTAAGAAAATAGCTTAAAACAATTGCGTCGTTCTACACTCTAAATCCGAATTAGTGATATGAATTAGTAAAAACACGTTCACTGAAAGACAGTTGATTAGCTACTGCCGACCGGTGAATCAAGCAAATTCACTGCGAACAATTTATTTGTAGCAGTGACATTCTTGACATTCATTGGGAAATCACAAATAAATCAGTGAAATTCAGCTGCTATATCAATTAGTTATCTGGCACTGATTAGCAATCGCTCAATCCTCAAAATTTTCACTGATTTGGCTAAATTCTCACTCAGTCAAGTTTAGAGTGTACGTAAGATACTCCTCATAAAATTGCCAAAAACCACTAGACCTACATATAATTGTTGATTTTTATATAGCTGCTTCCGAAAAGTCATAGACTAAACGGACTGTATTCAGAAACAAACTGTTAAAACATGTCTAAAGACTCATTAGTCACGGTTTAACATGTTTATTTCTTAAGTTGCTATTACGGCTGACTACAATATTTTGTATTGAGAAGCAACTTCCCAGCATCTTAAGATAATTTTTTCCCCGTTATTAACTAGTCAGCTTCCATGGCAATAACTTAGGTGTCGTATTCGTTATTATATAATTGGATCCGTATATAATATGCGTATATATCGTTTCATGGGGTTCTGTTTTGTGTGATTTGTTGACATTATTGAAGGATAGTATGAACAAAGCAACGATATCGGAGGACAAGAACAGAAGAAAGAATATTTTACAATGAATTCAAGACCGAGTACCTGAAACCGAAAATCACTATGTCTGTGGGAACATAATGCACTAATGAGCCGTATCGGATAACGTTTATACATAGCTCAATCAATTAATGAAAAAAATTATATGATTTAAAAACGTATTGCAGTATTTTTACATGAAAACAATATCTTAGAACGGTTGTCGTATTTTTATAAATTTTATCTAATTTGAAAGCGTGTCGGTAGGGAGAAAATAATATTAAGATATGTCTGCAATATAGAAGAATTAAAACACTGGAAATGCCAGCAATTAAAATTGTTTAGAGGCTGTTCAAGATAAAGTGAACACTTCTGAAATCAACCCTTGAAAATTATCACTGCCTCTACCTGCGTGTATTTTTAACGGGCACACGTAGTATCGTGCGCCCAGGTGAGTTGGCAACGAAAAAAGGAAAGTAGTTCCGTGTCTCAACGTCGAATTAAAATTGTTCGGTAAACATTTGCCCATACTACAACGATCTATTTTTCTTTCTGCTTTTCTAATGCATGTAAGTGAATGGATTCGACGATTTGTAAAATAATTAATTCTTGTAATAATTTTACAGTTTCCCTTTACTAGCGCACGAATAAAGCGATCAGATCCTTGGAAACGTTGATTTTAGATACGGCGGAAGGATACACAATGTGCTTACAAGTAGATCTTAAATAGGGGCTTTCAAAAGTGCTCATTTTACTGTGAACAGCCAATATCTCTGCGGCACTGTAAAATAATAGTTTGAAAATGTACGGCCTCTAGTTCTGTGGTCCAGTGTTAATTTCGGAAGCATGGTAGTAAATAATAACCTACGGACTGCCATCATCATACCAATTATACCGAACAAACACAAAATCTGTAACAATGTCGTGCGTACAAATTATATGTTTATTGAATGTTTTTATTTATTTTCCTGGGTTCGGCGAAGGTAATTGTTACACGGTAGCTGCTTCGCATCCCGCGCAAGCGAGGGGAAGTGAAGGACAGCAGTTATATAATAGCGAGCGGCCCGTCATAAAGGACGCCGCCACACACACACGCCGATAAACTAATCGCAGCTCACATCTCGCTCACTCTGAAAAGCTCACACTTCGCAAATTATCACTGAGGAAAGTCGTCCTCATCACGATGACTTTTCCCAGAACACCTTGGATCGCCGGGAACGTTCTAGACAGCAACTGCCTCGAGTATAAATACCGCACGCGGGATTCTGAGGGGAAACGGTCTAGAACCCGAGAGTTTGGCGTCTCGTGCGACCTCAAGCGACAATTGTACGATCACGGAGCGGCGAGGGACGGATGCAGCGATCTGCGAGAGTGCGGTCGGCGAGCTTGCGTGAAGTGAAGAGCGGGACTGATCTGCGGGACTGTGGGCTGGCTGCGTGAGTGAGAAGACATTCGGGACGATGGGAATAGACAGTTTTAACTACACGTGTGGAAATAATGACGGCAGTTTAAGGGACATTAACAAGTGTAAAGACTCTAAGAAAGACTATAATTGAAGTGGAGAAAGTAATTAGATATTGCTCTCAATAAAAAAAATAAGTGTTAATACGACGCTCCGACTGGTTTATAACAGATGTTTGACTGTTTGCAGCCCTAAGGATAAAATAATAATTGCATTTAGTTTTTTTTTATTTTATTAAAACCCCCATCCCTCACGAACTCTGATACGCCCCTCAGGCGTCCCATGTAGCAGTATAAATTAATATTAGAGCTGACATTTCAGTACCTAAAATCATAGACATTATCAGTAACATAGCCGTAAGTATTATATACTTAACCGTTTCAATATCTACAACCTAAAATGTGCCACCGCCATGTTTATTACAAGCTTAATCAGGCAGTAAACTACCTCCATGCCAAGTTTTAAAGTAAACTATATCTTGCTAAAACCCTTACTGAAATAGTCAACACTAATATATTCTTCTGGATACGAAAAAGTCGCGTGAATTGACGGTGAAAAAAACCATAATTATCATAGACTAAATATGAGGTAGACCGATCTCGCTGGCTGCGCAAAACCAATCTCCGTGTCCCGACACTGAACCGCTTATCTGACAATACGTCTAGTGAAAATGGCGTGGTTTGGATTTTAGGTCAGAAAACTGATTTGTAAACAAATACTTCGAGATGAATGTGCACTTCCTCTAACCAATTTCTAATGAAGTTTGATTAAGTTAAAAACTGGTAGAAGTATTTTATTAATACAATAGTCCTTGTCATTTAAAAAATAAGATGTAAACAAACACGTTCATCACTGCTGACCATGTGACTTGACAGTTGTGTTTCTTTGGGGTAGGTCAATGTTGGGTACATGCGCAGAAGACGGATAAGCGGTCTGCCTCATGTTAAGCGACAGTTAACGTCCCATACTCTCTTAGATCGAATGCACAGTTATCATACCAAAGAACATAAGCAACAACAGTAACAATTACAGGACGAAAGCTACACTCCGCATATGAATCGCCTAGTTCAGGAAATGTTTAATGCCTCTTTGCGTAACATCTGGTGGGGGGGAGAGGGCGCCGCGTTTTGTTCATTATGGCCTAACCACGCGACGGGCCCAAGCATAATCCGCCTACGTAGGCGGCAAAAGCAAAGTCATTTAATATTCAGGCCGTCGGACCAACTCCATTTCAACCTGTAACGTAACAGCATCTGAGATTCCCTCCTGCTACGCCCCTCCACATTGGTAACGACGTGCCGTTAAAGATAACTGTGCGGAAACTGTCACAGACTGCAGCATAACGGGAGCCGAAAGTTCCAACGTAAGTTCGCTGGGACCTAAAACACAGCAGGGAAGTAAGTCATTTTTAGAACCGATTTCTGATTTTTTTTTTCTCGAGTCTCTTGGGGAGATGCATATTAGAAAAAACTTTTGCCAACAGGAAGATTATCGATAGCCAAATTCTTGCTTATTGACCACGCTTGTAATTGGTAGCAACCTATCATCGTGTCATTAAGGGAGGTTACTTGAGGGATGGGACTTTCTGCGTTACGTTCAAGACACAAGCTTGCCAATAAGAATTAATTTTTAATACTACGTGCAAATATCAGTAATTAACGGGTAGGTAATATAAATACTTTTCAGTTTCATAAAATACGTAACACACATTAGTTTACATCCGCCAAAGAAAAATTGTTTCAGTAGATAAGATCTAATTATTTAATTAATTCATCTAGTTGGAATCTGAGTAACGAATTCTTATTTGCACTAAGAACTGTAATACATTAAGTGACACTACATTGTGACATGTATAGTCCTGCCGATTTAAGTAATATTATAAGTAATGTAGGAAATGAGTTCTAGATGCTTTCATTTAACTAAGCCTATTTTCCTTTACGAACCTGGAAACTCCCGTACACAGGCAAAAATATATTATTATCGTTAGGAATAATCGCCATCGTCTTAACGTGAGGGGGCAGTTTCCTACTTCGCAGCACGAGAAAGATGGCGCCATCGTACTTTAGGGAGGGCAATGTAATAACTAGAGTCATTCAAAATTCGGGTTATTATTTGGCGCCACGCTAGATTTCACCCCTCTATATACACATTAGCATGTGTGTAATTTATTTATTGACTTGTACGAAAGCGAGGAGCCACAATCCGTTTTGACTAGGCGGGACGTGATTGGGCTATCTGGTCGATACTTGCTTCCGATTAGTTCAAGCCAGTCCAGGGCGTGTCGAACCAGCTGTAGTCCAATGACAAGAGCAGTACATACGCATACGTGTTTGGAGTCTATTCTGTCAACAAATGATAACGCGAATTTTGCAGGTCTTTAGTAATAACGAATAGGTAACATATACTGTTTAAATTTTCCTTGGGGGAAGGGGGGGGGGGGTGTATAATTGAAGTGCTGAATTACATTAGCTCACGCGTGCTTCAAGCTGCATAGGGCCTAACCGTCTCACATCTGCGTTGCGAGCTACTTGCGTATGGTGTTTGCTTTATCTTGAAGGGCATTTGCCAGCGGGTAAGTCTGCGCGGTAATAACGTAGTAATTACCGGACTTGATTAATAGGCGTTTCAGGACGCTGGGACGACCAGCCAACCGGGGCCGCCCCTTAATCCCCATAATGGAGCGCTCATAACATTTCTCCCTTCAGCTCTCCCTTTAACAGTTCCGCACGAACTTCGGGACGGCCGCCCTTCCTGGCATGAACTTTTCCGACGCCCCCCCCCCCCCCACTTCTCTGTCTCCTTGAAGCTGACAAATGCGGCGCGGTTTAAACGCAAGCCTTTACGGACCGCTTCATGCCGAGAACGAACTCTCCCCCGCCCACGCCCACATTCTACAGTTTGTGCGATGTTCATTCCTGCATTACGATCATCACCGTCTTCTAGATTTTCAGAGCTCGGTCCCTCCCAGAAGGCAATCAAGTAAGTAGAGTGGGTACAGATATTAAGCGAGGTCAGATTATTGCATTTTCTATAACAGCGGGAGACTCGAGCAGCAAAATTCGTGCACACCATCTTGCAGGAGACCAAATCCGGTTGTACCAAAAATAACACGCGTTACTGGTTTTAATGAATTTCTCTTTAATTCCGTGATTACTGTGGATTTCGCGCGATTTTTTTTTTTTTTTTTTTTTTTTTTTTTTTTTTTTTTTTTTTTACGGTGCTGATATGTTGGCGAATTCGTCAGTTGTAAAAATTAAGGAGCCAGTCTACTGTTCAGGGCTTTGCTTTTGAAAATATTTTCGTAAATTAAAGAGGGAAAATTCTGGGAAATTATTTTCTGGCACTTTTTTTTTTTTAAATATTGGACACATTCTGACCCGGTGTGCACAATTGTGTACATTACGCATGTGTGGGTAATATTTGGTCAGTACTGCACACTGCGAAGCTCAGTGAACAATAAACGGACCTGTGGGTAAACTAAGTCTGACTGATCTAAGTCATAATTGGTTCATATTACTGTAGCCGGACAAACTGCCTGCTGCTCATTGGCTCTGTCAACGAAACAAGTGTTGTGTCGACTTAAGTATAGCACGCATCATAAAATGTATTGTTTGCAACACCTGAAACCGAAAATTAAAGTGGGTCTGGAAAAGTTAAGTAGGCGCGTACATGATAATTTAGTGTGGCGCCTACGACCTATGCAAAGCACGATCGCCCGAGCTTGTTTTCCAGGTGTTCACAAGGCAGCTTTTAACACAATTATTGGATATAAATACAAAGTTTCCGGACAGAAGTGTATAAAGGCTGTTCACGAGTCAGCACTTTTGAAATCAATCTTAGAAAAAAGTCACTGTCCCTGCCTACACAAAATTTCATGGCCGCACTGGGTGACATTCGCCCAGTAAAGTTGGTAATGATGGATGGAAAGTTGTTCCATATATTAACATCGAGTAAAAAGTATTAGGTTACCATTTGTGATAACTTAAATTATTTCTTTCGCTTTCAGTTTTTTTTTTTTTTTTAATGCATCGAAATGTAAAAATGAGCAGATTTGTAAAATACTAACTTTCCTAATAATTTCGCAGTTTCACTTGACCGGCGCGTGAATAAAGTGATGACTCCCAAGGCAATGTAAATTTCACATAAGGCGGATGAATACACAACGTGCATGCAAATAGAGCTTACGCAGGGCTTCCAAATGTGCTCATTTTACCGTGAACAGCATACAGGCCTTTAGTGTAACTGTCGAAAGAAACTATCTCTGGAATTCGGGCACTTATTTTTCGAACATACTGTGTAATAAAGTTATGCACAATAATGTAATTTTTGTTGTAAATGGGTGGGAATCTCACTGTAAATTTTAAAGTTTTATCAGCAATTACTGAGATAATTTCGAGAACGTGGCAGTAGATGAAAATCAGTAAACCTCATTTGTACTCTATGGTTTTTAACCCCAGTGTTTTTTAAGCCCTTCTAGGCCGTAGAGGTAATGAGAGGTAGTGTGTGCAAGCGCGCCGCGGAGGAGAGTGGAGTGGGGAGGTGCCGAGAGCCGACGAGGGCGAAGTGAGGCGAGTATGGAGCAGTGCCGGAATGCATGGCCGGGGGTAAGCAGGATATCCCCGAGGAAACCCGCCGACCAGCGGCATCGTCCCGCGCTACTCCCACGTGCAAAGATCCGGGAGTGACCCCCGCCTGGAATTGAAGCGTGTTCGTCCAGGTGGGAGGCGAGTTGTCTAGCCACCGCACCACCGTGACCCCGTCAGCCGCAGTAACAATCTTTGTGCCCTAACAGAGAACTAATCTTCTTTCTTCAAATCCGTAAAACTAGAGACGCTGCCACGGGACTTCGGGAAGTATTGTTTAATGAAACTCCCTGTTTATGGTAAACCCCTTTAGTATACATTGTATCTCATATGATCACTTACATAGATAATGGAAAATAATGGACACATCAAGGATTATAAACCAATTCTGCATAACCTAATATTCTCATATTACTACAGGTACCTGATAAATTTCTGTATACAAAAATTTGCTCACCAAATTTAAATTTAATTTTCTTTCGTGAATACACAACAGGATCTCCAAATGAACTTATTATAGCAGTGCCACTTGTAACTCCTTCATTACCTGGGAATGTTTACCAACAAAACGTGTTTCCCGCTCAGGTTACAATAAACAAAAGGCATAGTCATTGTTTAAAAACGTGAACGTCACAGTTATTTCGGAAACTTTGAGCTGGTTGAAGACATCCGCATTAAGAGACTCGGTCTACAGTCCTCTCACTAGTTCTTTGTTTCTGCTCGTCATATACTGTGATGCCGTGTATGAACAAAGAGCTCGTGAGCAGACGTTACCGGTCTTTTAATGCAAGCTTTAGCAGAACTTATCTATTACATCAGGATCCTGCCTCGTTTCGCTTTATTAAAGGAAATTAAGGTCAAATTCGCTCAGTCTGTTTATATTTCAATACCGGAAAATTGAGCGTAGATGCATGGGGTCCTTTGTACTGATATTTCAAGATAAGACGTTGCTTGCTAACTTTTTTCCCCTAAGACACGATACACAACTTGCTACTAGTTTTAATTTGCACCACGATGACTTTAATTGAAACGTCGTGCTTTGTAAAGAAGTTCTTTGCAACTTCAACTATCTGTGGGTGGGGTCATGTGGCCAACACCGGATAAGGCATGCATACGCTTAAGACGTAACTGAATTTTATCTTTGAAGTTTAATGGTAATGGTGAGTTCATTTTACTATGGTGGTATGACTGGACTGTGAGTATAGGCAGCTACCCACTTCTGGAACACTGGGCGAGAGTTGGTGCAAGAGTGGCACAAGTGCCTAATTTGCATATTGATATGAAAATGTTATTAAATAATAGTTTAATTATATTAATTGATTAATTAAAGAATTTTTGATCGAATTTTATTAGTCAATTTTTTTTTATTGTTTGATATCAAATTTGATCATTTTATTGGTGTTGAAAGGGTTAAGGTGGAGGAGCAGCATCGATGTGTCCTCTGTGACGTCCTCAAGTCGATTGAATAGAGGAGTGGGTTGTAGTTGCTTATATGGGTGTTCACGTTGGTGTAAGAGTGGTATAAGGAATATTTTATTCTTCTTGTTTGTGACTGATGAGCAGTTCCGTCCAGGTCGCTCTATGGAGGCATGCTGAGTATTGAGATGTTCTTTTCGGTGAAGAAATTTTTTTTAAAATGAAAAGAGGCGTTCAAATAGGTTACTGAACGAGTTACTTTAAACCCGATAGACCAAAATACTTATATCATCTGATTGCCACAAATTCATTAAACCGACTTTAATCATGCGATTCCAGAATTTATATTAATATCCACAAAATTATTTCATATGCTAACTGAAGTCATTAAGCAAAGGCAATTAATCAATCACATACGAATCAATAATGACAAGCCCAATAACCAAGCTAACATAAAAACACACGATTTAAAATTACAACTCACTATCACTCCATGTGTCATAAACACCCCTCCCACTTACAAAGATCCCCTCCCAACAAAAGTACACGTACATGAATATAAATTCGTGTTTTACTCCGTCCCTCATCGGCTCTCAAGACCAATACTCTAAACACCGAAACATAAAGACAAGTAACGAAATACAAGCAAGGAATGCTTTACAAAAATTATTTTTTACACTAAGAAATTAATCGTAACAGCAATTCGCAAACTCCGCGTACTCTATCAAATCTCATTATATAATCAAACTGTGTGCACGAGAATTACATTTAAACCTAACGCAACTATCCAAGAAAATTGTTTCGTTCCCAACACACCTTAAAACGTATTATCGCTGCTCTTATAAAACGTTTTCTGTAGTACGCCACTCTCAATGCTCACATATTGCGAAACCCCGACGCAAACATTTCACGTAAATTAATCAAACCGAAGCACTTATACGAACACGCGAGACTTTATTAAACGAATTTGAAAACTCTAAGTGTATTGTGTAGGAAATGGCATCTCTTGTCCATAGCTTGCATTACCCCACCGGGCAGGCCGGCTGCTAGCTTAGAATTGATGTCTCCCACGAGGCAACAATTTATCTGCTCACCCCACACGTTTTGCACAGGCACGGTGGAAACAAGTGAAGATCTGGTCTTCCCCTCCACACCCACCAACCAGGACAGACCTACGCCTACACCATTGCTTGACTCCCGGACCTCTCCACACGAGTAAACGTGGATAAATGTGTAATTCAGAGTTTTCCCGCCAGAGGATGTGAGAGGGGCACAAATCGCTCCGCTCCCCGCCCTTCCCCTCGCACACAGTCCAAGGCAATCGAAGCGCCTCACTAATGACAAAGATTTTTTTTCAAAAATGTCACATCCCCAATATTACGTTACATTCCCCAATACAAAAGTAAGAAAGAAATTTAAATAAAAATTAGTCGTAGGAATATATGCATAAGTTTAATACACACACCATGTATAAATATTAATGTGTTCCCAAATACAAAAACCCAAACATAACGTATTTTTATTAAATGAACTTCCAGCTAAAAGTTATATTTTTTTCAATAAAACATGATTCCTACGTTTACAAATATATTTCACTTTGTTAAGTACATTGCATATCATAAAAAACATATTTTATTAACTGTGAAGATTTATTTATCCGCTCTGTATAACCTATGACATAGAATGTTATAGTAAAACCCTCACGGAAGAAAAAATTGTAAATTAATATAACAGCATAACAGAGTTAAAAATTATTACCGATACGTCGCTCGAGGAGAATGTTGGATCGTTCCCGCGATATATATGATGCCAAGTCCCCAACACTGAGCTACGTTATGAACAACACCAAGTTTAAATAAATGTATGAATTTTTTTATATTCAATTGTGCTCTACCTACTTACATTTGACACAAACTACATAATGTTTTTATATAAAATTAGAAAAAATAAACTTAATAATATACAGCCCTGTTAAGGTGCACAGTGCGCATATTGTTCCCCAATCATTGTATAACAAGCCCTATTGTATTCAGTAATGAATGAGCGTTTAGCGGATAAAATATCCTAAACTGTGTTTTGCTGTGTAGACGCGAGATGTACTCGCTCGTTCGGGGAAAGCAGTGGTCTGTCCATTCATACGCCACGAGGGGTTTGCGACCTTGCTACGGTCGGGATGGGAGCAGAACTCGTGGAGTCTGACCCCCTGAGAAGAGATTATTCGGGAGGGGTTGGTACAGAGATCCATCCTCGAGAAGCCAGCAACTGTTCTGAATATTTCCAATTTACCCCGATGATGAGCGCTCAAGTTGCCATGTTCCTTCTCTCTCCCCCTTCCTCTGTCACGGTCCCCCTTCAGGGAAAAAGAGTCTAGCTCAATATTTCAAGCCTCAAGACAGGTGTGGTGCCATGCTGGTGAGGAAGCAAAGTCACCTGCCTGTGAGAACCAACCCTCCCAGGGAAATTTAAAACACCAGGAGAGTGTGGTTTCGACTTGAAGAAGATCCATTACAAATTCAAATGTGTAACAGAGAAGAACATTGGTGTTTCTCGTCAAATAGTCCGATACATTAAAAGTTTTCGATGTTTGTTTTGGAATATAGATTTTGTCCTTTGTATAATATGCAGCCTGACAGTATGCTACCTTGCAGTGAGATTTAAGTAGCATTTGAAGCTTTATCTAAATTCGTAACGAAATGCACATCATGTAAGAAAATTGAATACCTCATGCAGAAGGAATGTTGCTGTTCTATTCCTACAGTATGGAGCAAAACAATGTGACAAGGAACATGTTATGCATATAGGTAACCAGGAATTAAAGACTCTGTAGTATGTGGCAATGGACGGTTTTTCAAAGCAAGAACATATAATCTGCCAGACTACATAAAGGAAACCATTTAATATTAATTGTTAGTCATGGTTACTATCTTGGAGCCTGTAGTCGCATATGAGGTCCTGATGGTATTTTACAAGTTCAAGTGTGTAATGATATCGAACATTAGTGCCACACTTTCGATTCCAGCCTCGTCATTGGCTTTGGTGAAGGCTTAGAATGCAAAGATTGTGCTGTGAGGTATCTCTGCCCCGGCAGTGAACTGCCATCTACATTTGAAGAGCTGATGTTAGCAAGCTTTACTGAAAAATTGAAACAAGAACACAGCAATGGGGGTTCGCTTATCAACTCACCAGACCTCATCAGAGAACCGCAATCCATTCGAAGGTAATGTGTGATGTAGACATTCACAACTTTATTTTCGAACAAGAATGTTTAGTTTTTCTGTCAATATGTAATATCTATGTTTGTGAGGTGTCAAATTCAGAATAATGTTCTCTCTTGTTTGTAAGTATGCATTTATTAGAAATGGTGTGTATTCTGTGACTTATATCTTAGCATATTCACATGCTGTTAAAGAAATGTGTGAGTCAGACATTCATTTCAAATGTTCATATTGGCCTGGATCTGTGACATCACATAATAACCTATAAATTTTTTATTCCAGTTTGACTAACTATAACAGTTGAATTGTCTTGTAAATAAGTGCGGACTGTACAGACTAGAGAGAAAAAAACTAATTTAAAAATTAAGGCTAAGACATATTGTAACAACATTTTGCCAGGAAGAACAGAATTTGAAACATCTGATCTATACAACAGATAGGGTGTAAGAAATGTTCTCTCCTCGAAAGTAGACTTCGAGAAGGGGATCTGGATCCAATTCTATGAAAACGTCTGAAAACATTGTTTACTGAAGTTGCAAATAGCTTATAACTTGTGTTAAAATATTTGGTGATTTTTTTAAACAACCTGTTTTTAAATGACTGTTCGTGTATATATTGTGAGACATCCTGTATTTTGTGAAATATTAGGTGTATTTTGAAACAATCTATGTTTAAATGAACTGATTTGTGTAGTCTGATACCTCCTATACATGTGTAACATTGAAATAATTAGTTGTTTGATATGTATTTCAAAGAAACAAATTTTTTTTAAGACAATCATGTATGTACAAATTAGTCAATAAATATGTGTGATAAAAATCAAAGTATTTGTATATATTTATTTTACCTTTTTCTAACTTTACAAAAATATTTTTGTTTCTTTAATAAATATGCATTACTCTGATTAATAAAGAGAGAACAAAAAGGTCTTAAACTTTCTAAAAAGTACATGGTTCATGTGATCGAATGGTAAAAAAGCTATTATCATATGAAAAGAAATGAAGGATAACCGCTTGTAGAAAAACAACAGCGGGTGTTTAAAAAAATCACATAAACTATGAAAGTAATCACTGCACCATCAGTCCTTAACTAGAAAATACCTAATTACCAACACAAACTTGTGTCTTAAGCAGGTAAGAAAGAAATATACTTGTATGCAATTTCAAGAAAATCTAAGGTGCATTTATGCCTAAACGAATAGCAGTTTTAAAAATGTCGTGCTACCCTTAGCAAGAAGTCTCAAGCACTGCATATCAATTCTACAGACAAATATGAAATTGTATCTACATAA
The DNA here is from genome assembly GCA_029891345.1 of Dryococelus australis. Lineage (NCBI taxonomy): Eukaryota > Metazoa > Arthropoda > Insecta > Phasmatodea > Phasmatidae > Dryococelus > Dryococelus australis. The sequence continues at coordinate 25,671,020 of CM057006.1, read as the reverse complement.
AGCCCTAACAATGTTATTAAAATACATATTTTATTCAAAGGTTTGAGGTTTCAGAGTGAACCCTCTATTCACAAATTTTACTGCATGATGTATTAGCGAACAGAACATGCTGGTGGTTTTCAAGCAACGTTAAACCTTTGGATGGAGAATTCCTCTCTCAACTCAGAAACACAAATACCAACTATTAGATAAGTCTACTAAATATAAAAAATATCTTAGGGAACAACCAAAATACATGCAACAAACTTTAGATCCCAAGCTTCAGTCACTGCAATATTTACTAAGAACCAAGACATACTCCCTAAAATGCAGAATAATGCTTAATAATTTGAAAAACTCAGTAGACCGCACAATATTAAAAATAACTGAAGGCATGTGAAATACTTTTATTTTAATATTGTATCCAGAAATAATAATAACATTGTGTTATATTTCAAAGAAACTCTGCTGTGTGACTAGCATGTAGGCAGAGCTTGAATATTTTTTTGTCCGCTTCCTGGCACAGTCTTCTACCCTGCATGCCACTGTCTTCCCTGCTGTGCGGAGAGCTTACAAAACCTTTTGAAGTGCTAACAATGACAGTCACTGTTCACAATTCCCATCCTGTCCTTCCCCTTCTCATAGGCCCCGTTCAACATCGTTACAAACAGCTCTAGCACACACATATTTTTTTAAATAAATAATATCCAACACAAGTACATAAAAATAGTTGATTTACATCACTAACCATGTGGTGAAGTCAGATAATGCTTTAGTGTGGGGTTATGTGTTCGATTCCAGGGTAAGGCATGGATAATATAATTCAGTGTCCTTATAAAAGTTATATAATAATAGACAGTACACTAATGTATACATACACAATACTTGATAAGTAATAATATAATTTCAAATTATATATAATTAGAATTTAAATGAAATGTAATAGCTAATATTGAAGAAATATGCATATTTCACTTTGCAGTACCAATTCAATACAATTGTAAATAAGAAAATTCAGAAAATGTGTGAGTTAAAAATCATTTAATATTGTAAATTTGTGTAAAAATCATTTAATTCAATAAGCAAATCATATTTACTTTAGTGAAATAATTTCTATTATAAAATCTGGCTATTTCCCTTGTTCGTGTAGGTTCCCTGGGGAGAGTGGTGAGGAGGGTGTCGGCTTATATATACACACAGGAGCGCTGCTCGCCATTGTTCATCGATCCGCCATGATGTGGAGACTGCTCTTACTCGCCACCCCCGCCACCTGCTGAAAGCCTTGACACCCTGCTGGGACAGGGTCAGTCGATCACCTCTCCAGCCTGGTGAGCAACCACCTGTGGCTAGCCCGGGACGGGGTTAGCAGAGCATCGGCCCAGCCTGGACAAGAAGGCACCTGTGGTTAGACCAGGATGCAGTTGGCAGAGTATCGGCCCAGCCAGCGGGCGACCACCAGTGCCTGGTCCTGCTCGGGCCTTCAGCTGCCTGACCCGAGTACGCCCGGATCCTCACCTGTCTCAACAGGGATTCAGACCTCACCTACCACCTTTGGTAGCAGACTTTATGTACGTAAATAGTATTAACATTTAGGACTTTTTAATACTGTTTGATATCACGTAAAATTTTAATGGCTTTTATGCTTGTTTGATGATTTGTATTTAATAATTGTGTACATATTTAAAAAAAATTGTATGCTTGTTGATAGTTTCTACCAGGAGTATTTTTAATTAGTTTGCTGCATATATTTAATATATTTCTTGGAATTTCTATCGGGATTTTAATAAATAAGTTTAATTTTCTTCAATATTCGTTAAAATTTTCTTCACATTTTTATTATAATCATTAAACTTTTTCGGTAATTGCTCAAGAATTTTCTGGGTCTTTCATAAAACTGTTAAATTTTCTTCACGAGTTATTTAATGTTTAGATTTTGAATGGAGACCAAAGCCACTTGTGTGCTGTACAGTTGGATGATGCATTACTTAGCTCCCAAGCTTGTTCTGAATGACTTATTTGGTGAAGAACGACTGTATGATGAATAAATGGGCCTTAAGTAACTCTAACAAATGAAATGTTTTGTTGTGTATGTGATGGGGTGGTTTGGGCATATAAGTTAATTTTACATTGTTTTAAGATTTTTCATTTCCTTTTCAAAGTTGTTGAGTAACTGTGAGCATGACTGGGAGGAAAGGTGTAGTAAGTAATTCTAGGTGGGTTCTTGATGTATAGTTGAGAGTTTTGATAAAGAGGTACTCAGTAACCTCCATTATTCTCATAATGGACAGCAGGCATTATAATATCACAGACCAAGGTTCTTTCTACACTGATAAATACTCGCAAAAATATGTTAAAACCATCTAGAATATACTACCAAGTTCTCTGAAAAAATTTTCGTGAGTAAGTGCATAGCTGTGAGTATGAGTGAGGAAAAATTGTTGCAATTTTTTAAAATTTAGTGAGTTTTAAGTAGTATTAAGACATTCTAGGTAGAAGTGTGCTTGGGTGTGAATTATGGAATAGAGAAAAATAAGAGGAAACTAAACTGGATGCACCTAGCTTATTCAGAGGGTGCATAGCCTGCCCTATTATCTATTTTGAATGAGTTGTTTGGATACGGATGACTGAATGATGAACGAATCGACATGAGTGAATTTAATGATTGTGGAATGTATGAAAACTGGGCGGGTGGGAACTTATTTTAATATCTTGGTAGTTTTACATATTTCTAAGTATTTTAAGACATTTTGGGCAGGATATTGATGTGTGCTTGGGAGTGAATGATGGAGCACAGAAAAAATTTGGGAACTATGCTAAACTGTGCACAGTGTGTTTGGAAGGTGAACAGCCCTACCCATGTCTATTTACAGAATGAGTCTGGTGAAGGATGACTGAATGATGAATTAATGGACCTGAGCAGTTCTAACAATTGTGGAATGTATGAAAACTGGGTTGGGTAGTAAGTTTTAAGTATGCTATTTAGTTGTAAAAGTATCGAATGTTAGAGGTTTCTAAAAGATTTAAAATTTAAGTAATTTTTATGAATTTTTCAAATATAACTTATTTTAAACAATTTTTTAATTTAAGTAATTTTTAAGGATATCAACAAGTGTTTTAAATGTATGTTTTAAAGTGTAACATATTAATTCCCCTGACTAAAACATTTAGACAAAAATTATTTTTTAAATTTATAAAAAAAGTTTTAAAATTGTCAACTGCTTTTTAAAGTGTCAAATACTTTCATTTTTTAAATTAATATTTAAAATTTTGTGTTAAACAAATCATTTTTGGTAGTTAAAATAAAATAACTTGCGTAAATTCATAGGTGATAGTATTAAATGTGTTGTAAACACAGCTTGCTTCTTACAAAGCCCTGAAACCATGTGCCGGTTTTCAAACACAGAACTGACCCCACTTGTTAAATTTATGTATATATATATTTTAAACCCAATTTAAAACAGACATTTAAAAATTGAAAAGAATATTTACTGTCATCTTCCCCTCTATTTATAACAAAATATTGTATGTTTGTATCCTTAATTAAATAATTTATTTCAGGTACATCACAACTATTTGGTAAGACATTATAATAATGCTTTTCCTCTCCTTTCAGAATTATGCAGCACTTTATATTCACTATATTGGAAAACAAAACAATTTAGTTAGGAGTTAAAATAAGTGAGGGAAAACATCTTTGTTTCGATTTGTTATTCAATGATCTATTCTTGAGTGAATCGAGCACTGATTAACACATGGAAAGACAATCAACTTCAACAGATTTCGACACAATCATTTCCCCCAAACATGGAAAAGTATATCTCCTGTTAGACGATTTGTTTCTATATAACAAGGAAAATTCGAGTGATTTGGACAGTTTCTCATCCGTTTCACACCCGACTTTCGAGTCAATTAGAGACACTCCATCTAGGGAAATGGAAAACAATTCGATTTCCGATTCCTCTAACTAAGTGGAATCTTCATTGCCTGAATTGAGGTATCGGCTATTGGCCACATCATTCGAGAGTAGATTGAATGATGTGCATGTTCTTAATGATCAGATAGAGTCTAATGCAGTTCTTTAAAGATGTTTTACAAGGTTCAGGGTCCCTTTGTTAAAGTTAACGTCGGCATCACAATGGCCAATAACACCCAGTGTCACCATAGTGGTTAAATTCTTGAAATACTTTTTTGCTGACGAAGGTGCTATACAGACTTTTTATATTTGAAAGTAAATCCCTACCCATCCTGCATTCAACTGATGTGGGTGAAATCTACGATGAGACAATTAAGCCATACCTCACAAACAGGCTTGAGGAATTGCGTGCTTGTGGTAAAGTCTGGAGTCTACTTGTAATTCTGCACATGGATATTCACATATCACAGTTTACAGCAATCACCTTTGGTGCTGCACACACTAAGCTCCCCAAGTTTATGGCCAATAAGAAGGCCTGCATTAATGTGCAGTGTCCTGAGGGACTGTGTTTGCATTACATCAGTACATCATCTGCATTTCCTGCTGCACAAACTGTCTACAGAATGACATCATATTCAAGCCCTCACAAGTGTTTGGATACTGATGATCTTTTGGAACCTGTAGTGTTATAGGATATTCAAAAGTTTGAGGAGTTTGTCTACTGTGTTGTGGACGAAGGTAGTAGTATTATTGACGAAAATATCTCTCAGCAAGGTGTTATCGTACCAATGTGCATTTGTCCTATACAAAATGCACGTACGTGCTTGTTTGTTTCCATTAAGGATTTGTCAAGATTGCTTAACAACCAGTTAAGTAAAGATAGACATAGGATATTTGTTTGCAAACTGTCTCCAAAACTTTAGTAATGAGGAGAAAATCGCAAACCATATTGATCTCCCTCAGCAATATAAGGCTGTTCGCAGTACTTTCTGTACTGGGGACGACAAGTACTTGCAATTTCAGGGTCACAGCAAAGATTGGGTTTTGTCGGCTATTGCGACACAGAGACATATTTGAAACCTTTGGCCACTTGCCTCCCCAATGATACATGAGTAATATGAAGAGCATCTAAAAAAAATGTTTCATATGCTTGTAGCATTTTGTTGGTTTGTTCGTACAATCCAGCATTATCTAACAACTTAGAGTTTGTGAGTGACGATTATATCAACCAGTTAGTAGATAAATTGGTTGAATTGACAAAGTGGGTTGCAGAAATATACAGCGAGACTGTTCCGATGGAACCAAAAACCCCAGCTGGTGAAGCTAGGTTGGCGTCTCAGAAAAAGTTGTAATATTTGTAAGAAGGAACTTGGTACATATACTGTGGTCAACTATGACCATCTGACCAGGGAAATCAGAGGCCACGCACATAATAAATGCAACTTGAATTTCAGACTGCCCAAGAAACAACATGTAGCTGTCTTTCATAAACTGCAAAACTATGATGCTCACTTTTTCATAAAACCATTGGCTGAACATCATGTAACAAAACTCGACAGAACCACGGTAATCAAAAACTCGGGTAAAATCGAGGTGATTGGAATGACCCTTGAAAAGTACAATTCTATCACCAAATGTATTCCCAATGGGATTAACTCAAAAGTAAAGGCACAACATGTCAAGTTACGTTTCATTGATTCTTTTCAGTTCATTAGTGCCTAGTTGGAAGCTTTGGTAGGTAATTTGAAACCTGCGCAATTGAGTATCACCTGCTCGAAGTTTCCAGACAACACCCAATTTGAATTGGCAAAAAGGAAGGGAGTGTTTTCTTATGACATTGTTAAGTTCGAAGACAGTCTGATGTGCACATCACTCCCACCAAAGGATGTGTTTCATAATGTCATGAAAGGCAAAGGCATTAGTGATGAGGATTATGCTCATGCAAAAGCTGCATGGAATGTGGTCAACTGCATAAACTTCCTGCAATATGTCATTCAATACTTATATGTGGACACTTGTTTGCTGGCAGATGTTTTTAAAAATTCCAGGACCATATATTTGGTTCATTACGGTCGTGACCCCGCCATGTACGTCACAGCTCTGTCTCTTTCATGGGATGCTTTATTGTCATTGACAAGTGCACGGCTAGAGCTGTTGACTAACCCAACCCAGAAATGTGTCTTTTTGTAGAACACGGGCTTAGGGGCAGTATTACCCAGGTTTCAAAAACAAGCGCAGAAGCTGACAATATTTACATGGGTGAGGGATACGACTCCAGTGTCGAAATATATTTGTTATTTCGACATAAACAGCCTCTACAGCCACACTATGAATAGCAAGCTTCCTATTGGCAATTTTGAGTGGGTAGAGGCTGCCGTGTTTTCATTATGGAATTTTGCGAACATGGTGAATGATGAGGACATGCTTTTTCGTGGAAGTGGATTTGTCGTTTCCAGATGAATGCCACAATGTGATATCAGGTTTGCCTTTGGCTCCAGTAGACGGCATTCCTCTGAACGACTGGCATGAAAAACTCCTTTGAAATCTCGCTCTGCGGATGAATTATGTTATTCATGGGAAACACTGAGGCAGTACTTGATATATAGTGCCACATTTGACTCTGCTCATCGCATCGCATCGCTCATCGAATTTAACATTGAGAAACATGCTCAGGCTGCGAATGTTTTTGAGAAATCGTTTTTTAGCTGTTGAATAATGCAGTGTATGGAAAAACTTTACCGAACATGTGCTAGGAAAGGGAGATAAGAGTCGCTACCAGGTATGACATGATCTATGGAGCTGCAGAACTGATAGGCATCCTTCATTCCAGGCACGACATATCATCGATGAGAATCTTGTCCTTATCGAAATGTCAAATATCTCTGTTATGTTAAACAAGCCTTTGTACACTGGTTTTGCATTCTAGATCTTTCCAAATTGATATTATATGTATTCAATTACCAGTACATGCGTCAGAAATTTCCTGCGCCCACCTTGCACCTTTTATACTGCGATACCGACAGCATGATCTATGAAAATGCATGTAGAGATGTTTATAAAGTAATTACCACAGATTTAAAGATGTGGATGGATACTTCTAACTATGTGCTCGATAACCTGCACAGATTCTCACATGAGAACAAAGGCCGTACCGGAGTGATGAAGGATGAATGTGCCGGCTGCATCATCACACATTTTGTAGGTTTATGTCCCAAGCTTTACAAATACGTTGTTTCGAATCAGTAATGTATACACAACGCAAAGGGTGTAAAACCTACCGTATTCCCTTGATAATTGCCCCAGGGTTCTGGAGACCCAATACCAATTCCATTCGCATGGTCATGAGATTTACACTAAACATGTGACCAACGTGGTGTTATCAGGTTTAGACAATAAGCACTTCAGTGGGCTGGATGGAGTATCTATTTTACCCAGGGGGCACTATAAGATGCCAAAGAAAATTTTTTCCCACCCATTTATTTTCAGCACCACATTAAATACAGATCTGCCATCAACATCACCACCACTGCCAGCACCGCACCCAAAACCACACCCTACTCTGCACCGCATACAACACCGCAAACTTCACCATAGCTGTCTTCAAACCTACTGTTTATCCAAGGTAACTCTTCAGAAAATACAGTGCTGTTCTACAACAATGCCTCAATATTCCTGTATTCCATTATGTCACTCAGTAATTACTCTTTGCAGCATGGGATTACATAATGTAATATACAAATCTACAAAGTGTTACATGTTGTAGGTGTTTGTGTGTGGTTTTTTACCAAAATTCTAACCCAGATGTGACATAGAGAACGCCGAACCATAGCATGCTATGGACGCTAGAGTATAGCACAATTTTGTGTAAATAATGTATACTTTTTAGTTTTAATCAATGTAAATAATAGTAATTTTAAATGTGTGTATGATTGAACATGTGCATAAAGATTTTTGTATATATTTTTAAAAAGTGTTGTACATTATAGTTATAAGATGTAAGTATAATCTTAAAGAATGTTTTGTAATAGTTTTTTTGTAAAGGATTGTAGATATTTTAGGAAAGTTTGTTGTAAAATTTGTAGTAAACTTTGTATGATTGTTAAAATGTTTTCAAGAAGTTTGTGAATTTGTAAATATTTGTTGTAAAGTTTGTAAATATAGTTTTAAGGATGATTGGAAAAAATGGAATGAATGGCGATGGAAATTGTGTTACTTGTTATTTATTAGCTTGAATTCCTTTTGTCACAGTTTTATATAGTAGTTGAAGATTGAGTATTTGTGGGTGAGTTGAAATGCAATATTTATTTACACGATTTGAAAACCAATAAGTATGAAAATGGAAGTGTTTGAGAAATGAACGAACTCTGAAGGTGAAGGAATGGGGGATATTCCCAAAAAAGCCTAGCTAAATTTGAAACAAACAATGGTGACACAAGGCAAGGTTGTTGGAAGAGGAAAGTGGTTTGGGAGAAGTTCAGGTAAACAAACTCTTATCCTCGCATCTAAGGTATATATAGTGGCGAGCCTCACATCATTAGCTGGTATTGACTTTGTCATATAACAAACAAAAATATAAATTTCAACAGCTTTCAACAGGTTTTATCAATCACTCTAAGAATTTCGAGTATCACTTAAAAAACATTTCTATGGCTGTGAATCAAAACGTTGATGTCTTCTGTGAAGAGATAATATTCTTTAAATATTTGCTTACATAGATTTTTTAAAAACAATTTGAAGAGATATTATACAATTTGCAAGACTAAGTATATACTAGGTCCTTCTCATCCTCCTCCTCTTTCTCCTCCTCCACATTCGCTTCCACAATCATCTCCACATCCACATTCGCTTCGACAGCTCCACAATCAGCTCAGCAGACTGTACCACATAGCACCACACTGTTCGTCACTGGTCCTCAATCACTCCTCACTGCTCCTCAATTGCTTGTCAATTGCTCCTCACTGCTTTTCAATTGTTCCTCGATACCTCCTCAATCGCTCCTCAATCATGGCTCACTGCTCCTCACTTAAGACTTATTACTTAAGACTTAACATTTGACACCACATAGCACCTCACATTGCACCATGATCCGCTCCACTTGCTTCAAACCTTGCTCCACATACTCCACACCTTGCTCCACATACTCCACACCTTGCTCCACATGTTCCACACCTTGCTCTACACACTCCACACCTTGCTCCACAGCTTGCTCCAAACCTTGCTCCAACCACTCCACAATTAGTTCAGCACACTCCACACCTTGCACCATGCCTTGCTCCACATGCTCCATAGCTCCATAGTTCCATAGATCCATATCTCCATTGCTTAAAAATAAAATTCAACAGCTCACATAGCGCATCACACAGTACCTTGTGTAACACCACATGCTCCACACTTAGCACCATAATTAGCACAACATAGCACCACACTATCACCACACACTCCACACCTAGCATCACAATTAGCACTGCATAGCACCACACTAGCACCATGCTAGCACCACACTAGCACCACATAGTACCACACTAGCACCTCACACAGCATATCAGATATCACCTAACACAGCACCTCACATAGAACCTCATATAGCACCTCACACAGCACCTCACATAAAACCTCGCATAGCACCTCATGCTTGGATAATTTAGATTAATTTATTAGTGTGGGAGGGGATTTTTGTAACTTATGGAGTAATTTTAAATTGTGTGTTTTTATGTAAGCTTGGTTATTGGGCTTGTCGTTATTGATTTGTATGTAATTGATTAATTAACTTTGTTTATTTACTTTAGTTAGCATTTTAAATAGTTTTGTGGATATTAGTATAAATTCTGTGATTGCATGATAAAGTCGGTTTAATGAATTTGTGGTAATCGCATGATTAAAGTATTTTGGTCAATCGGGTTTAAAGTAATTTGTTCGGTAACCTATTTGAACTCCTCTTTTCATTTAAAAAAAAATTACTTCGCCGAAAAGAACATCTAAATACTCAGTATGCCTCCATAAAGCGACCTGGATGGAACTGCTCATCAGTCACAAACAAGAAAAATAAAATGTTCCTTATACCACACTTACACCAACATCAACATCTATATAAGCAATTACATCCCACCGCACTGATCAGTCGACTCCAGAACGTCACAGAGGACACATCGATGCTGCTTCTCCACCTTGACCCTTTCAACACCAATAAAAAAATGGTAACAAACAATAAAAAATCGATCAAACCATTATTTAATTAACTGATTAATTTAATTAGTAAAATTAATTTTTTTAATTAATTAATTAAAAATTATTTAATCTCATTAGCACATCAATATGCAAATTAGGCAATTATGCAAATTAGGCACTTGTGCCACTCTTGCACCAACTCTCACCTAGTGTCCCAGAAGTGGGTCGCTGCCTCTACTACTGTGTCCATTGCCGACCATAAGAACAAATAAAATAAAGATGAAACTTCAATTTAACGAAAAGTAACAAATTTTTATGTTAGCAGAGGTATAAAACGGTTGTGATACATGTCATATTTAGGAAATAACTAAACACGCCATATATGGGGTGATTTTTCAAAATGCTTGATTAAAAGAGAGTGAATAAACCGCGAATATAAAATAGTAGCCTCGATGCGGTGACTTGCTTTGGCCGAGTGTGAACTGGCGCTGTAATCTGTTTGCCGAGTGGCCTGTCTGCAAACCAGACTCTCCGGAGGAGCTGGCTCCCTCGGCCGCGACCAATGCCCGCAGACTTCGTGCTGTGTGCACAGCTAATAGGTCTCCAGAGATGGTGGCTAAGTGGTCCCTATGCGGGCGCTTACTCAGGTGATGGAGTTCGCTAATTGACCGTCGAGTTAGAGACGCCGCGTCGTGGCCGGGCGACGAACTAACGAGCAGAGTCCACCTTAAATATCAACAGAACTCAGCAAGAGAGTCCTTCGGAGGATAACGTATACTCTATCCATTCCAATGTGGCAGCCTGCATTACCCTGCCCGCCCAGCGCTTTAACTACATTGAAGAGTTTTTTAAATCTTGGTTTTTTTTTTTCGACGAAACTATCAAACGTGCCCTCAGTATGTCTATCTGCGAAAAGACATCATACACCGGACGATAAGTGAATGGTACTTTTAAAGTTACCGCACATGATGTACGTAAATCATATTTTGGAGCCATCCAATGTAGTTAAAAGCGGCTTTTTTTTTCAGACTACTCTAATGCATCTTAAAACATAGTAGTCGGACACGAGGCAAACTTTGATATAGGCTGTTTTCGGTAAAGTGAGCACTTTTTAAGGCCCTTCTAAATTTTTCCATTCATCCAATTTCCATCTTCCTGATGCTTTTTAATATAAACATTTTAATGTGACCAATAAACACTGTGTATACGTTACACCACCATCAAAATTCAATGCCTGAGGCTGGGAGGACCTTGAAAAGTGCTCACTTTACCGTGAATGGCGCATAGGAGCATGTTTTGAACTTTGCTTCAGACTTTTCATTAGTAAAGTGATGTTATATGGTATGTATTTTTAACGTCCCCCGGTTTTATGCTTGAAAGCTTAGCAGGGGACGGCTTACATGCTAGCTTATAACCTAACTGAAATTAATACCAACGCCTTACCCGGGATCCGAACCCAGAGTCTCCCGCACCCAAGATCGGTGGCGCACCAACTGACTGCACCACCGGAGGTCGGCAGTAAAGTGATAGGGCCACCGTTTAAATTCCCATATGTACATATGTACACGCAGCACCACGAGAACACAGCACGCCAGTTCAGAGCACTGCGCGGAAAGGCGATGGCGCTCTTGTAGCGCGTGCCAGTGTGACCCTTATAGCTCCCGCACTTCTGGGCCAAAAAAAAAAAAATGGGGAGAAAAGACGATGCAAGCAGACGGGCACATTGTATAGGCTATAGGTAGGTTAAGAGATTTGGACGGCTATTAAAAAACATAGAGGTCTTGAGTGCCGATGAGGGTGATTAGGGCTGTATGGAGCAGCACCGGAATGAAAGAGGGGAAACGGGAGAACCCCGAGAAAACCCCGCCGACCAACGGTATCGTCCGGCGCAATCCCCACATGCGAGAATCCGGAGTGACCCGGCCGGGGACAGAACCCGGATCGCCTTGTTGAGAGGCGAGGAGGCTAACCGCCCAGCAGCGGTGGCCCGGTTATAGGCAGGGAGACCCGAATTTCTTGATAACGGTTTCGCGCATGCTGGATCACAACACGCCACGGGAGTACTAGTCCCTGTGAGAAGACATTTCTTACTTGACTGGCCAATCAGAATTAGGTTACTCCAATACTCTAAGTCTTGTGATTTGGGGGCACACACCTAAGACGCCTAGCAAGGAAATAGTCCAATGACGAAAAGTGGACATGAGTTAAAGTGTAAATAAATATAACTGGTCGTGAAATATTTTTAACGAATATCGGGTGTCCATATTTATAGGCTGTTCCCGGTAAACTGAGCAATTTGGAAAGCCCTGCCAAGGATCTACTTCTCTCATTGCAGCGTATCCTTCCGCCATATGTAAATTTAACATTGCCATTGGCCGGATCACTTTGTTCGCGCGTTCGTCAAGTGAAACTTGTGATATTGTCATAAATGTAAATGCTTTCCGAATTCTCTCATTCTTGCAATCAAACGGCTCAGAGAAACAGAAGGGAAATTAAATAATTTCAGTATTCACAAATATTTACAGAACACTTTTTATTCGACGCTAAGAACTGGACCTTCGTTCCCTCAGTTGTTTCCGAATTTACTGGCCAGCGTGCCTGTTAAAATATATACAGTTAGGGGCAGTGGTCTTTTTTTTTTATATGATGTAATCAATGGTGGTTCACTCATATCGCCACATTTTACGGCGTCAATCTGCAACATAAATATTTCTGTTGGGCGCCAATCTTTATTGAAATATATAACATACGTATTTATGTTAATGGAGATAAAATAAAATATAATAAAATAAAATAAAATAAAATTTCAATTTTATTGTAGTAATAAGGGCAAGTGAGATGTATTCAGACCATTTCTGAAATAAATAATGTAGGTTACCTTCGTACCACTTTTTGACTACAGGAAAAGTTTTTATTCAACTGTAAAATAGTGTTTCTTATGAAAGATCGGTTTTAGCTCCCATTTGTTTAGATGAAGTGTGAGAAACACGTGTCCACATAGATAAGATATTTTCATTGGGCAGGACATGAAAAAGCACTATAAACTAAATAACAAATCAGACATGAGATCACCTTGATATATCTTGATAGGATGAAAAGATATAGGTTTGAATAACGTGAAAAAAAAAAAAATTCAATATTAACTCTGAAAATAAAATACTACAACTATGAATTATGTACAAGAAAATAAGTCCTGATGTCCGTGATTTGACGAGATCTTAACTTGATATGACCATTTATCAACTTGACTTTACGTAGTCAGCCACCAAGCCACACACTACTTTGCCAAGCAGCTCAAACGAGCTCGTTACGAAAACATGCCGCATAAACTGTCACAATATAAAGACAATGTTTGAAATTAAAGTGAATGTATTACATTCGTTATTATACAATCACCGACAATTTTTTTTGTGTCTGATTTCTACGTATTTCGCCACTTCAACCCGACTCATTTCGTCCACCATCTTGTACAACAGTTGTTAATTAGTAGGTTTTTTTTTTTTTTACCCCAAGACAAAATAACAAAATCGAAATATTTGAAACCGGCATGCGCTCGAAGTATTTCAATGCTACAGAAAATGAAAGGCCGCAGTTAAATATTTACATTACTCTTAGTTTTACTTTGAAAGTGACAAAACACCGTCGGAGCTCTGGTCTCCCACATTCATTCTCTGGACCGACTAAATAACCAACGGTTTTGAATTCGTAGCTGGCAATGTTTATCTCTGTATAAGGAGGAGTAAAGAAGATAATTTAAATATAATACAGTCTCTGGTCAAAACAAAAGAAAACATTTTCATGCTAGTACAAATTTAAGGAAGTTTTAAGTTTTTGTACACTTTTTAAAATTAAACCATTAGAAAATCACCCTAAAGGCTGTTCACGATAAAGTGAGCACTTTTGAAATCAACCTTAGAAAAAGTGAACGAAAACGTTGTTTATTTAATAATTAGTTAAAATCATAGAGTTTTTTTTTAGTTAAAAAAATTAGATTACCTAATAAAAACAATTTGTAACAAAATTGCGAGAGGATTTTACAATATTGGCTCCCGTTTGGGTACAAAAAATTAATCCTCGCAACAACTGCAGAAATGGAGGATCGTGGCCTTAAGTGTGCTGTCATTAACTCTGCGACAGCAGCGGCTCAATTTGCAGTGGCGCCAGGCTTGACCAATTTGGAACACCCATGGTCTGGTATTGAGTGGTGGTTGGTTATTAATGACGCTTCGTTACGGGGACTGATGATCATCGTCACCGGATATGGAAGGGCCTCTGGTGAACGTTACCAATACCTACCTGTCCATCGAGCAGCACGCTTACCCAACGGCAGGCAACATGATCTGGGGACTCGTGGTCTACACTCTGTAAATTGTAATCAGACTCGCGGTGCAATTCAAGTACCATGATAAGGGAAAATGTCTCCACTTATAACCAGTGGAAAACCACTGATTGTTTCAGTGAGAAAATTCCGCTGATTGAATTACTGACGTGAAGCAATTTCAGCGATTGAATAAGTGACGGCAGACTGCAGTAGCGATTTAAATATTGCTTTTATTGAATGTAGGCAAATAATTCCGTGAAATTAGGTCATTTATAAGCTGTTCACGGTAAAGTGAGCACTTTAGAGGCCCTAGCTACTTTTATATTTCTGCCATTATTTATACTTTAACCACTTTTCAAAATAAATATTGCCACCTAAGCAATAAACACAGAGTGTAGATTCCACCGCACTCGGAAGTTAAAGCGTAGGACTAAAATAAAATAAATTTGATGACTATTATTCCCAATGAGGGGGATTTCAATAGTGCTCAATTTACCGTGAACAGCCTATGCGATAGTTTACTCTTTGTATTGTGCAATATACTGTAATTAAAAAAGTAAAAAAAAAAATTGCAAGTGGCCGGAATTGAATTCGCGGTACCGTCGAGTCTAAATTGTTGCCTTGCCACCTGAGTTACCACGCCATATTGAGATAATGGGAGGAAATTACACGTGTTGTAATTACGCTGCGAAGTCGTGTAGTTTGAAGTTGTATGATCATACTTCTCGTGTTTGGTTTGATTGGGACCGTAAGGATTGTTAAAACAAACAGTGTGTATGCAGGCCCGGCCCTAGGGCGGGGCGAGTGGGGCAGTCGCCCCGGGCGCCAAGAAGAAGGGGGGCGCCAAAAACAGACAAGAAAATTATTATTTTTTTTCCCAGCAATCATAGCGGAAATTAGTCCCGCATAAAGTTATTTAAACATTTGTATTGCTGACAATGTCGGCAGTCCAAGATTGGTATAAAGAGGGAACAACATCTGGGAGAGTTTACGAACGTGACGTGGTTGTAAATACTGTACTGAAAAATGGACTAATTGATGAGCTACTGAAGATGCGCAGGCTTAACGCTTAGCGCGCTCTGTGCCTTATAGTTCAAACTACCTGCTGTAGTTACGGCTGGAAACGGACAACATTCTCATCGAGTATGCTTTGCTTTAAGAGTTTATCTACAATCTGAGAATTAGTTTGTTATTAACCGTAATCACAGATTGATATTGTGAGCTCAGATGATATAATTTTATGATTATTAATCTTAGCCAAGACTGGGATTTCATTACTTGTTATCTAATGCCAGCAGGTAAGTAAAATAAATGATTACTTTTTTTGTGTAGGTACACAAGTTATGCTTATAGCCTACCCTATTCACGGTAAAGTGAGCGTTTTTTGAGACCCGGCTTATATTTTCCTTTGAACCAACTTTTGTCCTCCTGCACCTTTTAATATAAAAAGTGCTGTTAGGGTGGGACTAGCAGTCTAATAAACACGACGTCTACATTCTACTGCTTTCAAAAGTTATCTTCTGAGGCCACCATAATGTATATTTATTTGTCATGTTTATGAGTATGATGTAGGCCTATTACTCTATCACATGATGAGATTATCTCCGCGCCCACTAATTATATTAATAGTGATTTCATAAATAATCCTACCGAAATATTCGCGTAGTTGTGGGCTCCTTTCAAGAAAAACCAATATCAATTATTACCAGTTACAGTTAACCTAGTTAATAATAGTTTTACAATATATATAATCATGCTAAAACATGTTTTTGTATAAGCATATGTGCTAAAAAATTTTCAAATATTAACAAAAATGTTCAAGGTTAAAATTTTTTTCTGCTGTTACTCTTGTAAAGCATTGTAAGATTATCTAAATATGTCTTAACACAAACAACTTTAATGCTTTATATTCTTTGCGCATAGCATTGTAAATCTTATGAATAGTTTGAGACCCTGCCGTTTCAAGTTATGTAAGAACAATCTCGCCAGACGCCACAATCCTGTGCTACCTGGAGTGCTACAGTACAGGTAGTTCATTAATTATTGTTTGTTGTGACAATCGGACCTCACTTTCCTGTTCAACTTAAACTCGCAGAGTTAGGTTAGCCGAGGGCTAACGTTTTTCTGTTGGTTAAAAGTTCTTAGAGGCATGTTGGACGAGTAAAGGTCCAATCACGTACGTGATAACAGCATAAATTTCAATGGCGTGTAGCCCGCTTCTGAATTATTTCGAGAAATGATAAGGATCTTCATCAATAATATTTTTTCCTACTATTATGCATGTAAAATTATTTATTTCTGTTTCTGGGCAAGATATGCAACAGGTATGAAGGTGCTAATACAACAAAATGGGCACAGAATTGATGAATTATTGTTTCCTATTGCAACATCAGCTTCCCTTGCAAGTTTAACATACTGTGACAATGTCAGCAACGACACCTTTCATAAAGATCAGGGCATCAGCACCACTGGAAATATGTACTGAATTTCTCCTTTAGCAGTACATTATCCCAAATGAAATTAGAACCTTTGGAATTAACAAATTTCCAAACTCTATTGGAGTAAAAAATTAATCTAGTTTCAGAAGAAACCTATTTGTCATATCCAGTGTTCTGGCCTAATGTTATGCAGCCTTCTATAACTGTTATAGACAAACGTTTTTTTTTTTTTAACTGAGCCTCAAGAAATAAAATACACTGTGTTTACTTCGGATACAAACAAGCGGCATTTTAAAAATAAAATATACAATTAGGAAGCTAGATAATTGGGAAAAAATTAAAAAAGCGATGTGTTGTGTATTCTAATAGTTTAGACTGTGCATTGTGCTTTTGCTACAAAATATTCAATGGAGACTCTAGGTCAAAACTAGGAACAACTGGTTTTTGTGACTGGAAGCACGTAAGTGATCGCTTGAAAGCACATGAAAAGTCACCAGATCATATAAATGCGTACTGCAAGTGGATTAAGTAAGAATTCAGACTCAGTCTCAATCAATGTATGGATTCAAAACATCAACAACTTACAAATAATGAAGTCCAACACTGGAAGTGCGTACTCGAACGCCTTTGGTCCATTATTATGTACTTGGCCCAGCATAATTTGGCTTTCAAGGGATCCTCGGAAAAGCTATTTACAGAGAACAATGAAAACTTTATTGGCCTAGTAGAACTGTTGGGAAATTTTGATGATCTTTTGCGTCAACACCTAAGGCCTGTTTTGGCCAAGTCATTAAATAACCATTATTGCGTGAAAACTATACAAAATTAAGTTATGAACATTTTAGATGAAGCAGTACTCGAAACAAACACAAACAGGCTTAAAAGGCCAAATATTATTACATAATTCTAGACTCTACCCCAGAAAATGTCATTCACAACACAGGTTTGTGGATGCAGAAGATGGTGAATTTACAAGAATTGAACACTTTTTGGGATTTCAAAATGCCAGTAATTGTATAGGAGAAGTCTTGTCAGAACTATTAAGAACTTTAGCCGAAAATGGACTAAGATTAAAAGACTGCCATGGCCAGGGATACGACAATGGTGCCAATATGAGAGCTAAAAACACAAGAGTCCAAGCAAAAATTCTTCAAAATTAATCCAAGAACGTCATTTTTGTTTGGGTTGTGATTATTTGAATTTATTATTTTCAGATGCAGCATCATCATCAACTATTTATATCGCACTGTTTGGTGTTCTGCAGAAAATTAATGAGTGCGCTCAGCTACTGTTTAACGTTGGGAAATTTTGAAGGACCACGTGACGAGCCGCAGTGTGAAACCACTAGGCGCTACATGCTGGGAAAGTAGAATTGATAGTGTCAAGGCTATTAGATAACAGGTGAAGAATGTGGATGATGCTTTAATTGTAGTTTTTGAATCAAGTTTTCCAGGTACTGGTTTGAGGAATGAAACACACTCTTAAGCAGACCAATTAATAAAATTTTAATTTTTAATTTCTCTTATTGTAGGGTACGATATTTTGTACCAAATAAACATCGTGTGCAAACCAATTCAAAGCCCAGTGATGGATATTTGTGTTTCCACCACTTTAATAAGGAGTCGTATGGAGTATGTATCTTCCTATAACTGCAAAAGAGCTAGCGAGTACATCTGGAAATGACGCTTCGTTTGGAGATCCCACTCGAGCACGAAGGAAGGAGCTAAATTTTGAATATGAAGGCTTTGACGAGTCGGCAAATGTTAGTTCAAAATAACAGTTTAGACGGAATTTTTTCTTTGTCACAGTTGATGCTACATCGACATCATCGAAACAACGGCCTGAGTGCAGAACACAAAAATATTTTGGGATTTTTGTATGACTTGTGCCAACCCCCAGAAGAATTAGATAGTTCTCAAAAGGCTGATAAGTCTTTATTGGGTAAGCATATGGTATTACAGACAGCTCTAACAAACTCCGATGGAAGTAATTCGGATATTAGTGGCTTGGAGATTTGGTAAGAATTAAAACACTTCCAGTGTTTTGTACCATCATTTGTGAAGAGTTCTCCTAAGACAGTTTTACAATATATAGAAGTTACAAATATGAGCACTACATAATATATGGGTGTCGCTTCGAGTATTTCTGGCTTTACCAGTGACAGTAGCTAGCTGTGAACGCATTTTCGAGGTTAAAACTGATCACGACTTATCTTCGATCTACTATGAGTGACGAGCAGCTCTCATCGTTGGCGATACTGTCCATAGAGAAGAACTTATCTCGCAAGAGTAACCTTTCTTCATCTACAGCCAATTTTTCCCAGGCCAAGGCAAAAAAAAAAAAGGCCCCACTGCATATTCATGTACACTTCATTACCCTATAAGGGCAATGAAGTGTACATAAATATGCAATTTGATTTGTATATTATATTTAATGGTACACCTGAGCGAATTTCTTTGCCACTGAAGTTACATTGATCGCAATAAAGTTACAGTTCTCATTTACCCGGGACCAAAAAAAAATTATTGACTGTTCCTAATATAAGTTTATTTTCTCGTTGCATAGTAGTTGTGTGTGTAAGAATTATTATGGAGCCGTAATTCTGTACTAACAAAGCTTGATGAAAGCGGCAAGATATACGGTGAATTAGGCAAGTGTGTAACAATAAAATTAATACATTCTGGTGATTACATAAATGGGAAATTTGTTTTATTTATCATCATTACTTGGTAAATGAAAATCTTATTTGTAAATTTCTTAAACGAAACTACATTTTTATTAGAGTAATTTTAATTTCAAATGAGAAAAATACGGGAGCGGATTAATTGCCCCTTGCCCCGGGCGACGAACGGTTTAAGGCCGGCCGTGCATGTATTAGTGCACTCTCTTCGTGTGTTCATATTACCTCGTAAAATGGCGTTTTGAAAGACGAAACACATTTTAGAAAGTATTTTGTAATAGTTTCATTCGTTTATTCGTTGTTACTTCACTTGATACACATTGGTTAACGGCTATTTTTAAACTATTTTCGACGGCCATTTTTACACGCCGTTTCACTGAAACGTCAATCAAAAATAATTAGAGATGGAGCGGAAGCAGCTGTGATGTTTCACTGGTCCATCAGTCAGAAAATAAACTACTGAGAAAACAGTGGGAAATGTCACTGAATCAATCATTGAAGGAAATATGGCATTTCTTTTTCACTGGTTCATCAGTTAAATTGAACTAAATGACTGTTGTATCAGTCAGACACGCTTGACTGATTGAAACAGTGAAATTCTCACTGATTCAGATTTAGAGTGTACGACAACAGATTTGCTCTCGTCATGTTACACTGGACATTGACGGTCCAGAGGTGTGAGGTTGAGATCTCGCGCCCCCATCTGCTCCGATTTCTGGACTGGGATCCCGTGTTTCATCTTGCAGCCAGGATATCGTCCAACTGCAGCTGGCAGCAGGGGTCGCCCAGGATCGCCTCCGCCATGTCCAAACACTACAACTTCTTTGATGTGTCCTCAATCGAGCAAGTATGGGGCCAGTTGAAACGTCAGCTGTCGCCGTGCCACAGTGTCCGGGACTTAAAACACACCATCCAACACTTGTGGGCCCGTCTGCAACAGAGCAGCATCCGGCGTCTGCTGGACTCCATATGCCAGACCTGTTGCAGTTCTATCCCAGCGCGAGGTCGTGCGATGCACTATTGAATATGATCTGACGCCCGCTCACATTCAGTAGAATGCAGGGCGTGCATTGGCCAAATTACTGTAAGCAGGAACCCCCACTACGAATCAGATACCTGGGCAGATTGCACCACTGCGGCGCCAATATCTAGCTATGAAGGACCATTACAGAGAACAGCTGTGCCGCCGCCGTATCGCCATTTCCAACAGCCTCGGAACAACTACAGTCAAGGTGGGACAAACCCAATAGTGTAACATGAGTCTAATCAAGTAATAGCTGTCTTTCATCATCTCATATCGCTCCCTCGGTACATTTAAACTGCATTTATGTAGTTGTATTGCTGAGTAATTCAATAATAACCAGACTCTCAACCTAGACAGTTTTACAGTTAATCAACCCTTGTCAACCACTTGCTACAGCCTCTGCCATTAATCACAACCATAAAGTCCCTAGTTCATTTCGCGTATAAATATGTATTTTAAAGGTATATTTATAACAATGTGTATTACTTACCTGTAACACAGCCTTTATAACATTTCAGTACTTTATGATGCATCCTGAAATGTATTTGGTCCAAAAATTATATTTATATATATAGATAACTAGATATATTGCTATAAATAAAATTTGTTTTTGCGTTAAAATGTTTTGTTAGTGGAACAATATTTATATGAGAAATTATTTATTTGTTTGCATACTAAAATTATTTGGTTTCCTCAAATAAATCTTTCTGTCTGCGCATTTTATAATGGTAATGGTGAGCGTTACTTACCGAAGTGAACAGCTGTTCTTTTGGGTTTTGTTGGACCTTACACGATACTTGATGACGTTCAGCACTTTACGTGCTTTCCAAGTAGCTGAAGTTTGTTGAGGACCCTCGTCAAATTATACACGCTAATTAATGCTGCCTGTCATGTACGTTCAAAGAGAGTCCGCCCTTCAGAAGGACTTGTACTGAAATTTTTTCAGCCAGGAAATTTTTGTATAGAGCATTTATTAACGAGAACTTTACTCTGTTTAGGGACCACCCACGAGTCGATTGACAAAACTCTCCACATCTTTTAATAACTACTTTAAGGATTTACTTACTTCACAATTATTTACGAGTCCTCTTAAAATTAAACCATACAATCAATTGATTGTAAATCCTTTGTTAATTGTTTTTCTTAAGCATTCCTTTCCTTATAGCTGCAAAATTCAACGCTGTAGATTATTTTTAACCAAATTATTTTATCATCAGGCAATTCGAAAATTTTAAAACTGGAAAATCCCTTGTTCTAAGCTCTTACTAATATGAATGTTAAGTAAATTTGTGTAGTTGAGTTTCTCGTCGTACACCTGAATTTTTTTTTCAATATATTTTATATGTAATTATTTTTAATATATTAAATATTATTATTTATCATATAAAAAGTATAATCATTGACTTTTAATATGATAATTAATACATATATATGTAATGTTTCTTTACAAATTTTGGATTTAGCAACTATCATAACTCATAATGAGTAACTATAATTTAACAAAAAAAAAAGAGTCGATTTTTGCATATTCTGTTTTACAACACGTGGTTAAGTATAACGGTAAGAGTACGTGCTATCAGAAGAAATTATCTCTGTTTTTAAAATGTTTATTATTCATATTTTAAAGTAGTATGTTAGCCTCTTTATCGTATGTTTTAGTCTCTAGGTGTAACGTAAAATACGGGCGCCAGTGATGTGTTCAAACCGCGACTGCAATAAGTTTTGAAATGCTTGAGCATTTAAATGCATATGAAATAGGCCATATAGTCAATCCGCAGTTACCTCACACTTCGAAAACTCATACCATGCGTGACATGTTTGTTTGTATCCTAAGTATGTCATTTATCACAAGCGCTTTGCATTTATATTAAAATAAAAATATCTTATTTTTGATTAAATTAACCATTGACTTATATTGTATCTAGAGATAATCAGATTTAATTTATAATAATTAACATGAATAATAACAGAGAAAACAATATTTGTAGTGTCCGGCAATAGACAGTGCTCATGTGAAATGTTATTAAAGTGAGTGCATCACGAATGCCATGCATTGCAAATTTTCTACACTAGCTAAGCA
This sequence comes from Dryococelus australis, assembly GCA_029891345.1. Lineage (NCBI taxonomy): Eukaryota > Metazoa > Arthropoda > Insecta > Phasmatodea > Phasmatidae > Dryococelus > Dryococelus australis. Next base: position 25,648,420 of record CM057006.1, on the reverse strand, counting down.
TCGTTTGCTTGATGCGGAGGAATGACCTGAAATTACACACCTCACAAAAATTTTGAAGTACTGTGCGATATGTGCAGTTTGGGTGGCAGGAGTTATGTAGTTATTTTGTGATCAACAGAGAGCGCAGTGACGCATTGAACACGGCTGAGAGGAGTTGAAAACAGCAATTTGTATTCGTCCACAACTTCCAGAAACACTTCCAGATCTCGTAAGAGCTGGCCAGGTAAAATGGGACCTTCTTCAAGAAGATGACACCCGTGCATTGATTAGAAGCACGCCTCAGCGTGCTAGGGACGTGCATAATGCTCGTGGAGGCAATACACGATACTAAGCTGCAGTGGGAAGAAAGAAACGATCTCTAGTCAGAGACGACATACTGTTACTTTTATTGTTCTTTGGTGGTTGCATGTGATACTGGAAAATTATATTTTTGGTCAGAAACACTTTGAACTTCACGTTTCCCACAGGTACCGTTGGTGTATTCCAGTTGCTGTGCTTTCTTTTAACCGATTCATACCCAGTGCACACAATTGTGTACATTACGCACATGTAGGTAATTATTGGCCTCCACTGCACACTGCGAAGCTCCGTGGCCAATGAGCTTACCTGTGGATAAAGTATTCGCAAACCATCTTACTGCTCGAGGTCATAATTGGTCCATATAACTGTAGCTGTATGTGCATGTATAGGGCACAGCTCACTGGCTGTGACAACGAAACAAGTGTGGTTTCGACCTAAGTACAGCACGCCTCATATATTTTTTTTGTTCGCGACACCTGAACGTAAGATTTAAAGTGAGTCCTAACAGGTTAAGTATATTGCGAGGGGAGATATTTGGACGGCTCTTAACATCGAGGTCTTAAGAGCCGTTGAGGATTATTGAGGTATGGAGCAGTGGCGGAGAGGGCGAGGGTAATGGGAGATCCCCGAGAAAACCCGCCGACTGACAGCTTCGTCCGGTACGATCCCCACATGTGAAAATCCGGAGTGACCCGGCCGGGGAGTGAACCAAGATCGCCTTAGAGGGAGGCGAGCATGCTAACCGCTCAGCCACTGTGGCCCCGGTTAAGTATTTCCATATTCTTTTTGCTTTCTTTCTTTATATATATATATAATATATAATATATTTATGTATCCTGCTATATAAGTAGAAGATCTCTGTCTGTCTGCCCATATTTAATACCTGTAAGTCCCTTGAAACTCAACAGAAGTTCTTCAAATTTTGCAGAGCGAATCCTCAGGGTAAAATACAGGTCAACTTCGAATTTCAGCAAGATCAGATTACGCAATCATTACCTTTTACCCTCTAAACTAATTTTTAATTCCTTTATTCCTATGAAAGTTTTGCATTAATCCATAGCGAATATTGCATAGAGATATGAAGGTAACGCAATATAATTTTTGTTTACTTTAAATGTCTCGCTCCAGTGTTGATCCACAGTGGCTCAGTGGATAGAGCGATTCCAAGTGGGGCCTTAGTTGCTCAGTGGATAGAACTATGTTAAGTGGGGCCGCAGTGGCAACGTGGATAGAGAAATATCAAATGGGACCTCAGTCGCTTCGATGTTGAGTTAATTTCACATATTTTCATCATTACCTACATATATCTATGCAATATTTTTTTCACTCTTTGTATGATAGCCAAATTTTTAACATGGCAACTGGTCTAGCCCCGTGACAATACAAAAAAAAAAAAATTAAGGTCACGGGCCACGTGCGTTCAGCAACGGCTTCAGAAAAATGAATGGACCATTGTTAGTTTTCAACGGGATCTTCTCGCACTTGGATCTAAGATGCGACTGTGCTGTACCTCACAACAATGCGGTGAGTTTCGTCGCCGGCATTGTACCATGGTAGTCGCCATGCACTTGCAGCTGCCTGTACCGAGCGGGCCTGAGTACGCCAATGGGAAAACGTCAGCTGGTTCGTGAGTCCATGAGGAGGGGGGGGGGGGAGTCGCACGGGGACCCCGAGGGATGAAGAGGGGCGGAGACAGCGGAAGTAACAACAGAATGCTCTAAGGAAGCGGTTAACGCCCCCCCGCTGTGTTTTCTCCAGGTGAGGCGGGCGAAGAAACTTTCCACTGGCAGCTCCTTCACAATATTTTAATTCTCGCTCGTGGGAGTTATTTCCCAAATTCCTGCGACCAAATGGCTTTTTGAATGATGCTTTTTTTAAATATTCGCAGGTAACTTGAAACAGAACATGAGGAAATATAATGATCATTGGCGTAATACGAACAATTGTTTTTTTTGTGGAGGGGGGAGGGGATACGCCTACCACAAAATTCCAGAAACTACTAAATGCTTTGCTATATGCTATTCACGGTGAAATGAACACTTTTGGAAGCCCTGCCCAAGATCTACTTGTATGTACGTTGTGTATTGTTCCGCCTTACGTAAGCTTAACATTGTCGTGGGCCTCATCACTTTATTCATGCGTCGGTCAAGTGAAACTGTGAAATTATTAGAAAAGTAAACATTATACAAATCTGCTCACATTTACACTTCGATGCATATAAAATAAACAGAAAGAGAAATAAATAATTTCAATTATCAGAAATGGTTACCTAACACTTTATATTTGACGTTAAGATACGGAACTACTCCCATCCATCGCTACCAACTTTATTGGGCGCATGTCAGTCAGGGCGCCCATTAACATATATGCAGGTAGGTGCAGTGACTTTTTTCTAAGGCTCATTTTAAAAGTATCCACTTTATCGTGAACAGGCTTCAGTTACATTTTTTTGAAATTTGATATTACAAATTAAGTTTCAATACCGTTTTTAATAATACACCCGGCTCTATATAATATACATTGCATATATATTAATATAGTATTTGAGCCAGTTATTAGCGCCCAATCTTTTTATTAAATTCTAAGATTTCAGTCTTCTTGACAAGCTCGTTTAAATTACGGATAAAACATATTAATTTTAAAAAAGAAAAAAAACTTACCTGATACGTGTCTTTTTGTCTAAAAATCTGTAGTATGAAGGGGGAAGGGGAGAGCCATCGTGCAGAATTTCTTCATAGTTGTGTCTATGCCTGGTAAATAGGTGGATATTAAATTGGGTACGTTCCTAAGGAAGTTTTAATATTAAATTGTTGCTCTAAAGATGCAGAGGATGAGTGACTGTATATCATGAAAGCAGTAGATTATTTTTGGCTTTTGTGATTCCTGGTAACTTGAAAACGACCATATAACTATTATTATGTATCAGAACAGTCGAATACTACGGCTACCTAAACAATTTTGTTTTCATAGCCGTGATACAAAACAACTAGCGACTGAATCACAACATCGACAGTAAAATTTTACATTTCACGTGGAGTTTTGTTGATTTTTTTTTATTAAATCTCATTCATAGAAGTAGTAATTTATTTTGTTACATTGGTAGATATCTAGTGAACGTCAGCAAGAAAATAAGAAACCTTTTCCCCTCAATCACAGGAGAAACTCGTTCTTGCAAGTGTAATTTAATTGGGAAGATGGGTTCTACTATCTTTAAAGGTCGTTTACGAGAATTCCCTGCGAAAAAAAAAGAACTTCCTATAGGATGCTCACAGTAAAGTGAGCACTTTTGAGGCCCTAGTTACATTTTCTTTCAGCCATTGTTTATCCTTTAGCCACCTTTTAAAATAAATATCGCCATGTAAATAATACACACAGTGTGTATATTCCACGGCACTCGGAATTTAAACGCCTAAGGTTAAAATAAAAAATATATTTTTTTGGATATTATTTCAAATGAGTGGGCTTTCAAAAGTGCTCATATTACCGTGAATGGACTATAAGCATAATCTCGTTTTAAAGACATATTTCATATGTTCTTATTAAGGCTTTAAAGATGACGAATGGAAAGAGGCGGTTCACGGTGAAGTGAGCACTTTTTAAATCCCTGCTTACGAGCTACTTTCATGCTCATTTCGTATCCTTCCTCCATATTTGAATGGTTCGTGAATATTTGCTATTTAAACCATTCAGTTACTAGTTTAGTTTGGGAGTTAGTATATCATAACGCACAAGATACAAAGTAGTTTAATTTGTGTTATAATAAGAATTATATCCGGATAGCAATAATGTTACAGAATTACATTTACTGTGACGCGCGGAGGGATATTTAGTTATGCTGAGTCGTCGCCGTAGGCTGGTCGACATTACGGTAATGGCGGTCGTGCGAGATGGCGCTACGTCCAGGGGCGGCATCTTCTCGTCACGGCGGCAGGTTGCAGATGACGACTTTTCCGGGTGCGATATGCTTTTGTTAACGATTCTGTATTATAAACTTGTCCTGGTCTACCTCCCGCCTCGTGGCCAAAGTGCTGGGAGATTGTTCTGTTCCCGTAGGCCTGTGCTGATGTGTCCTCGTGGCTAGCGTCATATTGGCATTCTTTCGCCTCGGGTGTTTGCAAATTGTCCTGAATACTGCGATGTCTACCTAAGGTGCGTCCAGCCGGCGAGTATGTTGGTTTAAAGGTAGGTTCACGCTAGTGCCCACCATGACAATATGTATGAAGGCTGTTCACGATAAAGTGAGCACTTCTGAAATCAAACTCAGAAAAAAAGTCACTGCCCAGGCCTGCATATACAGTATTCTTTTACGGGCGCACTGAGTGACATGCGCCGAGCTAAGTTGGTAGTGATGGATAGAAAATAGTTCCATGTGTTAACGTCAAATAAAAAGTGATAGGTAGTCATATACGGTAAGTTAAATTATTTCTTTCGTTTTCTTTTTCTTTTTAATCCATCAAGTTTAAAAAATGACCAGATTTGTAACATATTTACTTTTCTAACAATTCCACAAAATCTCCTGCCCGACTTATGAATAAAGTGATGAGGTCCAAGGCGATGTTAACTTTACATAAGGCTGAAGAATGCACAACGTGCATACAAGTAGATCTTCAGCAGGACTTTTAAAAGTGCTCATTCTACCGTGAACAGCGTATAATTTAAATTGCCTTATGATATTATTAATGAGTCAGCCAAGCGAAAACGTGAATGCGTTACGAATATGCCATTTCGTTCTGTATTATTAGAGATCTTGGAGCTTCGCGGTATCATTTCGCAACGAGCTAGACTCCGCAATACTTTGTGTACTCGAGACTCGATAGTTGCTCATTTGGCTGGTGCTACAGTTTTACTCCAGACCAGGTAGCGCGGGATTTGTTCTGTTTTCTTTCAGTCGCAGGTTAGTTATCGGCTCTAACTCACCCAGGGCGTGTCTTACAAACTGCGATCCAATTGAAGAAGCAAATCAAATGTTAAAATTGTTTGTATTATAGCTTGCCCTCAAATGTATTTCGCGAAATTTCCGGTTCTCTATATAGTATTAGTAGGGATAGGAAAATTTCGCGAATTCATTTCGGGACAAGACAGACGTCAAACACGTATACAGTGAAGTCACCTTTGTAATTGGATCACAGTTCATTAGACACGCCCTTGACGCATCTGAGCCAATAGCAAACTTGCAAGAAAACAAGCAGCGAATCTCATACTGCCAGGTGTGATGTAAGACTGGGGCAGCAGCCAATGAACAAACATCTGAGGCTCTTGTGTACACAGGACTGTGGAGTCTAGCCTACAGGTCATTGAACTCGCGAAATTTTCCTATCTCTAATTATTAGTTGAGACCTGAAAAAAATTAGCGAGTTCTTTGATATGCAGGCTACACTCTACAGTCTTACGTACAACTATGCCGATATGTACTGCACGTAGAGACATGCAAAATTCGCGTTATTATTTGGCGCCACGCTAGATTTCACCGCCCTATATTCATTAGCGTATGTGTTATTAGTTTATTGGCATCTACAAAAGCGAGGAACCGCAATCCGTTTTGACTAGGCGGGACGTGAATAGGCTATCTTGTCGTTACTTGCTTCCGATTGGTTCAAGGTAGACCAGGGCGTGTCAAACCAGTAGTCCAATGATATGAGCAATACAAACGCATATCTGTTCGAAATCTATTCTGTATTCAATTGATAACGCGAATTTTGCAGGTCTCTACACATTGGTGTCAGCTGCCACAGTAGAAGGCGACGGTTGGGCAACCCAGGAGTTGTCTAAACTCGCGTGTACCAATGGCTAACGTTATATAAACACACGTGTTTTGAATTCTATCTTTCCCAAAAGGAATCCGCGAATTCTTCAGGTTTACTAATCTCGTTTGTAATGACATCCCTGTCAACGAGACGTCAAGACTGACTACCACGTGAGCTTTTACGAACATCGTCAAAATTACTTACTGTTATGTAGAAGAAAGAAGGCCTCTTCTTATTTTAAACTTTGTAACATAACATACTCTTACAATTTATCTCTCTAGAAATTAAGTGGGCTATACCAAGTTCGTTAAGGGATGGAGATCTTAATCAAATATAATAATTAATTATAATTTCCTTATTTTATTTACAATAACTATAGCAAAATTATCTGATACTCAAATTTTCACATTAAATTGAAATCACTTACTGTTCACACTTGACACCAATTAATAGAATTTATAATTACGACAAAGAAATCAATGAAATTAAATAATTAAAGATCAGTCCCAATACTCAGTGTAGCAACCTATTCAATTATTTCATAATTTATGCGTCCATATTTGACAGTTCGAATATTTACAATAAAATAAGTATTACACTTCCATTCAGTCCCACCTCAGTTCAGTCCATGTTCCGACAGTCGCAATGTTCTAGAGTCCTCCGAGCGCCCTCACGCGCATTAGGCGTCAGTCGTCGGTTTCACACCCTCTCGTCCATTCAAGCCACGAACACCTCACTCGCCGTCGTCCCGCAATCTCCAGTTGTCGTCCACACTTCACTTCGCTCGCGCACACTCGCCAGACGGCCTCCATCAAAGACTGCCGGCCGCTAAGTTGCGGCAGTATATATAGGTCTTAGGCCGCCACCTAAAATCTCCCCCAACTCGCGTGATGCGTCGCGGAGGGCTGAGGCGCCAGCCAGTCTCACCAGAACATTCTTGCATCGTCGCTAAACGTATCGGAAACTCCAGCAGGCGAGAGGAGGTCTGTGACGCCATCAAGTCCCGCCGCTGTCGGCATCCACGGGATTCTAAGAAAGGAAATCAGGAGGCCGCGAGCGCATCGTTCCAGTAAGAGGGGAGGGCGAGATGGGTCTCCGATTACGGAGCTGGGCAGCGGAGTCGACGCCAGCTGCAACACGTAACAATACACTTAAAGTGGACATATTGCGGGCAAGAGGTATATAAGTAACAATGGGTCCATTTAACTTGGAACTATAGGGAAAATGCAAAAAAAAAAAAAAAAAAAAAAATCTTCAAATGCTGGACTCGCACAAAAAAAAGGCAGAACGCGTATATAGACCGTTCACGGTAAAGTGAGCACTTCTTAAGGACCTTACAACAGGCATTATAGGAAATAAATATATTTTACCGTAGCATCAGTAGTGAAATGTAATCTTAGTAACGTGATAAGTGACCAAATATTTATTAGAAACGCGGCTACAAAAGGAGTGTGACCGAAGATGCACGAATGTTTCCGAGGCGACAGCTGAGTCGCTGCTACCAGGAGAACATCACAGAGCAAAAGGTTCTGCCGTATTGTCGTAACCTCCGCGCATGTACCGTATTGTCGTAACCTTCGCACATGTTATATACTCCTAATACTACCAATCGAGTAAGTCGCTTTGTCACGTCGTCAATGGCCGTCTTACGTGTACATAACGCGCTTTCTGTGAGGGCGGGCGCACCAAACTCGACCGCTGCTACCAGGAGAACATCACAAAGCAGGAGGTACTGTGTTTCAGTCCCGTTCGAGCCGTGTATCCAGCCTGCCGATGGTGCGTGACGTCACTGGAAGTCCTGCAGCTGCCGTTTTGCCCGCTACTTGCCACGTAAAAAAAAAAACCCTCCATATTTTAGTTTCTACACTAGAGAGTATGGCGACACGAAATATTTATGTTTGATGTATATGACTGCTGCGCTTTGCATTAAAAAAAAAATATTGATTTACGTAAGACAAATTGCAAGTTCAATGTGCTATGCATGATGTTATTAAAATAATATACAATGGCTAATACTGTTACTTATAAAACATGCGGGGTACTTCAAAACATGCTCAGAACTGTGCACGTCATTTTGCAAACATACCGCAATACGCCTCGTGGAATAGTTTTCGTCAGATGTTGTGTTATGTTTATGAATGTTGAGAAAGGCGCGGAGTTGTGCCTGCGCGCTCGTGCCACACTGGGTACTGAGATATAAACATATTTTCTTTTGGATTTCAAGCAAAGCATACACATTATATTTTTTGTACAATACTTAAATTGTTAACATCATAAATTAATACAGATTTCAGTCTTAAAGTGCGTGGAAAAAGTTATTATTATGTACAAAAAAAAAAGCGTATCCAGTTTTAGGATCGTGAATACCACGCAGTGAGTGATTAAAACATATATTCGAATAGTAAAACAAATCTCTACTTACCTAACGCTGCTGCTGTCGGATGCTCGTTTTGCTTATTGATCGTCTGTAGCTTCCGATGTCGGATTATTACTTTACTCTTGCAAAGTGCGGAAAAAGCTTTTTATGTTTTATCAAGTCTTCGAGAGCATATACATGTTTTTTTTATATATATATACACTGTACACTATACACAATCTCTGTCTTATTGAACAGAACTAATATAATATTCCACTCAGTCACTTTATAAGTCCGATATTTATTTTAATACACAAAATGTAGCTCTTAAAAAACAGTTCGGAAATACCGAAAACTTCACGACAATTTTTTTTTTTTTTGCATTTTTCCTCTCTTCGTCCAATACGTCACCAGAAGCTCTCTTGGTAGATGTGCGGGATTCTTCATTGAGAATCTTCATCCTTATGAAGGTTCTTTGAAGTAAAAATGTTTTAATGATTTTCTTCGGGATATTTTTTTAAGAAATTATTCCTCTGGACAACCAATTTTTTCACGACACCTGGTCTTTCGTTAAGTACATTACGATGATTAATTTGGAATTCACGCTCAAGCTATTTTGCTTGACGTAACCACATTTCAGACGGCTTACATTATCCCCCGTAGGAGAGGTGTTTATCCCATGGCGACGTGGAGCGTCTAAGGATGTTCGTCTCATTGTTATCTTCTAAGTAAGGAAAATCCGGTTTGAGTTTTATTGTCACCCAACCACAAAGGCAGTCAAAAGCATTTTCTTCTAAGTCAGTAGAGAATGTAAACCCTGTTTGTATTGTAATATAGTCAGCCAAAGCTACGTTTCCTATAGACATGCTTTCTTCTCTAAGGATATTAATTGTTGACGTTGCTTTTTCAGTTTCACTTACTGAACCAAAAACAGCGTTGACTGTACGCACCTTGCTTGTAACAAATGCACTGTCATCTGAAGTATTTGTTTTTGTCCGAAGCATACCTTGGTTTTTACCTAAAATTACCATCCTTACGCGGCATAGTGCATCTAAAGGCGAGGTATGGTACTTTAACCCCCCACGGACGCGAATTTGCGAGAGCAGATTTTCTATAATGTCTTGATTGAGACAGTGAGTCAAAATGAAACTAATATCTCGTGTATGTTTTTAGATCTCTATAAAGAAGCTGTAGATTCAGTGATTCCTTTCTGGAAAAGTTCGATTATATTTCTTCCACAGCAATGCAGTTTGCTCATTGCGTCAACTATTTTGTTTAAAATTTCATCTTGGGCTGTTAATTATTGGCAGGAGTAGTAAAATTTAGCGAAAAAACTTTCAAGAGAAGTTATATTTCAAAACATTGTATGGTTATTCCCCTGTCTTGTTTAACTGACTTACTTTTTGACACGTGTTAACTGTCTGCACACGAATCACGTAGGAGCCGTGCCGATGATACCGAATTGTGAGTGGCCCGGCCAAGTATGGAAACGCCTTCTCAAGCAGACAGCAACCAATGGCAATACACAAACAGCTGTTTGGTTCCTATAATATTGAAGTCTACACTGTCATCACATCTTTTCGCGAAAAATCACTAACTCTAATTATTGGCCGTATGCTTTTCGTGATGGCTCGCTTATATTACGGAGCCACAGAGGAGAATGAAGTCTCCAGTTGCTTGTGCAACATTCTTGTCGATCCCGGGCAGATTTGTTTTTAAAGTGATAGCAATGGTTCGTGGCAGTAACTCACTTGCTTTCCTTACATTCTATCGCTGATTTTTTTTCGACTGATGTATGAGCATTTGTTAGTTTGTGACATATTTTAAGATCTGAAGATTCTTTTACATTTAATAAGGGCTTCAATTGGTCCTTTATTTATAGGTAATTTTGTTATCAGGTAACATGAATCTTCCATCCAGAAATTAATTCCTGATGAGTTCCAAAAGATAAGGCGGGTCAGCAACCAAGGTAAATTTTCTCAGATTCTGCACTAGGGGGGTTGAAAAATGTCTTGCATCCACTGATTCCCCATTTCCTTCCACAGGTCTACATTTCTTCCCCCAAGATCGCTTACAATGGCATTCACCACATATCCTACAGCATGGAGCTTAGTAATACTTGATTCAAGAATATCAGGGAAAGACGATATTTAGAAGTACGCTCGCAACGAGACTGCCATGACGTGACCGATTTTATCCCCACAGTATAAAATAAATCAGTGAGAGCGCGCGCGTCTTGACTGAGAGAAATGTCGCGGCCAAGGTCGAGGCGGTGGACTTCACGTGACGTCACCACGCCGCCTGCGCAGAACGATGCGCACCCGTCCGAGGCAAACCTCCCTTTACTAACCTTGGTACGTACGTACACCAAGCCCATCCACGATCGAAAACTTTATCATTCGACTTTACCATTTGACTTTAAGTTTGCTTTATTGTTTCTTATGGAACTTGATGACGCAATGGAACTGCCACAGTTAAAGTCAAACACTCTTGACTTTAAGATTTCGGAAAGTTTAAATTTAATGTCAAAGTCAAGCAGCCAATTTGGCCGAGAATCTAACAGAGGTTATGTGGAAAGTGCGTTATTTTATTGTAAGGCGATTTTAATCTCGGTATATTAAACATGGCTTGTCTTAAAATATGGCAAACTATTAATTACCGTGAAGAGGAAATATATTAATTTACTTTTTCGAATGAAGTAAACAAGTGAGTTTTTGTTTCGAAATAAACTTTTAACGCATATTTCAAGCCTATTTTTATTTTTAAAAAGGTGCGTAAAATGCATTCCTGGATTTTTACAAAAGAACATACACACACTTCACGAAGCTGCATGCAATGCCAAACTCGACTACTGCTACCAGGAGAACATCACAAAGTAGGAGGTGCGACCCAAGGCAATGCCAACAGCGAATGGTTCACTTCTCGCGCTCACAAACAATAATAGTATAGAGACCTGCAAAATTCGCGTTATTATTTCGGGACACGTTAAACTTAAGACACACACCTTTACCGTACGTTTTCCATTGGACCATGCTTTATTTGACACGCCTCAGGTGACTGTGCGCCAATAAATGAACGCTTCACCATTGTGTGCCCCAATCACCTGCAGTTCAGTCGGAAAGAGAGAGTGACTTCACACGGAGAAATGATGCCGGCTGGAGTATATATAGTAACGTGAAGTTCAGCCTGATGCCAAATAATGAAACGAATTTTTGCAGGTCCCTAATTATTAGAGACCCGGAAAATATCGCGAATTCATTCGAGGACAAGTTAGACTTGACACACATGTACATTTGAGTTTCCTTCTTCGACTGGCCCCGCAGTTTGTACGCCGCGCCCTGCACGAATTTAAGCAAATAACTAACCTTCAAGAAAAAAAAGGACCGAATCTCGTGCTATATGGTCTAGGGTGAACTGGATCTTCAGCCAATAAACAACTAAGTGAAGCTCGAGTACATAAAGGAAAGTGGAGTCTGGCCTGTTGCCGAAGAATCCGCGAAATTCCCGGGACTATATGTATTATATATATATAAGATATAATGAAACACAACTTAATTTTGTTAATTTAATCATCAATAGCATGACACAACGCCAAAACTAACGAATATTTCCTGTAATTCGATATCAACTTAACTTGGAGACTGCATTCCAGTGTTTTTTACGGTGAGATACTGCATACAAAGTTATAGGTTATTCACGGTAAAATGAGCACTTTTGAAAGCCCTGCTTAAGATCTACTTGTATGCACGCTGTGTATTCTTCCGCCGTATGTAAGATTAACATTGTCATGGGCCTCATCACTTTATTCCTGCGTCGTTCAAGAGAAATTGTGAAATTATTAGAAAAGTAAATATTTTCAAATTTGCTCATTTTTAAGCGTCGATGCATCAAAAAAAAAAAAAAAAGAAAGAAAGAAAGCGAAATAAATAATTCTAGTTACCACAAATGGTTACCTAATACATTTTATTCGACGTTAAGATACGGATCCACTTCCCATCCATTGTTACCAACTTTACTGGATGCATGTCACTCAGGGCGCCCGTTGAAATATATGCAGGTAGGAGCAGTGACTTTCTTCTAAGGTTGATTTCAAAAATGCTCACTTTGTCGTGAACAGACTTTCACGGGCAATGATTGTTTAGTAGTGATTTCAAAAGTCCTCAATGAACTGTGAAAAGCCTATATAAAGCATACACTAAAGATGAGATAGACCGTTTATTCGTCTTCTTGGCATGTACCTAACACTGACATACCCCAAAAGAACAAAACTGTCAAAAGTCGCATGGCCAACAATGATGAATGCGTTTCTTTATATCTTAATTTTCAAAAGGCAAGCACTTTTATGTGAACATAATACATTTACCAATTTGAGTTTCGTATAACTGCTTTAAAAATTGTTTAGAGGAAGCATACAAACATTTCAAAGCACTTGCTTATTAGATAGTGTTCTAACCTCAAATCCAAACAACGCTGTTTTCACAAGTCGTATTGGCAGATAAGCGGTTCAATGTTTGGGTCATGGCGATTGGATGTGCGCAGCCAGCGAGATCACTCTACCTCATTTTCAGTCTAAGGTATAAGGATGTACTTAGACTGAGCATAAATTCCATTTCTGTGAAAATTATATCGTGTCCGCTAATGCCCGGTTGCACCACATTTTCCCCGATCCGAGATCGAATGATCCTAGTTCTGAACCAGGATCCAGTTTGATCTTGGTTCCAATGTAAAAGTGTTGCACCAACGAAATTTTTTGATTCTGGATCTTCGATTCGTCGATCTTGGTTCCAAAGTGAGAGATCGAGAGTAAGTAAGATGAGACAAATTTTGCTATTTGTTCATAATATATGACGTCATGGAAGTAGGCATATTTTTCACTATAGATAGAACTAGATGTGCGATGTTTTATCTGTTTTAAGTTAATTATTGTTGTGCGAGTCTTACTGAATAATATTCAAGTACGTATAATGTTGTTTTAATTTCCCAAGAAAACAATTGAATGTAGTTCTATCTGTTGGCGTATTTTCAAACTACATTTGTCGACGATGGCTAGGCTGATCTCGGATCGAGATTTCGAACCGCCGAAATGGGCGGATGAAATTCATCTCGATCTCCAGTCCAGCTCTGGACTCGAATGGTGCAACAGTTTACTGTGTCGATCTTAGATCCGATCTCGGATCGAGTTTCGAACCACGATGGTGCAACTGGGCATTGGTGCACTTCCAGATTGTTCTCCTGTTATAATAGACGTCAACGCCGCTCGTTCAGAGCGGCTCCTTTGTAGTACGAATAAAAGTAAAAATTAAACATTTTAGTTTGTTGTTGCACGGTTTTGCACAGATGCGAAAGATTTTAAATTCACGCTGGTTACAAAGAATCTATCGAATTTCATATTTTTTTTAAATTTTATGAAACACACTCTCACCACTATGTTTCTGAGTAACGTATCTTGTAGTCTGGTTGTTCTGCGGGTTGTTGTAACATTGCTTTATTAATTTAAATTGGGCATATCCAAGGTTAATCTGGCAAGATCATCAAGTGTGACTGTGAAGAAGATTAGACTGTTTAACACATGCTCCAGTGTTGACTGTGTCCAGTCTCCTGCATGGAAGATGACCTATAGTATATCAGGCCTCGGAAAATGCATTGGAAGTGGCCAAGTTTTGGTCCAATATTATTACATTCTCGTTACTGCTGTGTAAATATGTATGTTTCTGACACGAGGATAGTAATTAATTTCGAGAGCAAACCTTTCTTCCCCTTATAAAAATATTTGAGATTTTATTAGAAATCTTTACTTTCCCGATAAATCATACTTGTCGTAAATGTGTACATGTAAAAGAAGGTGGAGCGATTGCAGTGAAGAGATTTGAGCGGGTCTCAACATCGCGGTCTTTAGGGCCGATGAGGGTGAAGCGAGGTGAGCATGGAACAGCGACAGAATGCAAGGGGGGGCTGGAAACGGAGATCCCCGAGGAAACCCGTCAGCCAATTCTATGGCCTGGCATGTTCCCCATGTACGAAAATCCCGGTAAACCGTGCGCCGAGACTCGAACTCGGTTACTCAGGTGGGAGAGGCAAGTAGTCTGACCACTACACCACCACGGCTCCTTGTAAAAGTTATGTACATGTCTGAAGCAACGGTTATCTTTCATATACTTAGTGAGTGAAGAGATTTGGGCGGCTCTTAACAGCGAGGTCTTGAGAGACGATGAGGGTGAAGCGAGGTGAGCATGGAGCAGCGACGGAATGCAAGGGTGGGGGAAACGAAGATCCCCGAGAAAAAAAAAAACCTGCTGCCCACCAGCATCGTCCGGCACGATTTCCACTTGCGAAAATCCGGTGAGCCGGCCGGGGATTGAAGCCGGTTCGCCTTGGTGGGAGGGGAGCGTGCTAATCGCTCAGCCACCGTGGCCCCCTCCTTTCAAATACTGCGTTACTTCCTTTGAAAACGAATAAGTGTCATACAAAAAGAATCTGTTTCGGAAGTTGATTCATGTAGATACGCTCTTCGGAAGTTGATTCATGTAGATACGCTTTCGGAAGTTGATTCATGTAGATACGCTCTTCGGAAGTGGCTAAATCTCTTCGTGACCAATGGGATGGTGTTGAAGGGTGGGGGAGGGGGGGGAGGGGGGACGTATCCGCAAAGACTCGCAATGAGATATCAACGATGCCGCCTTGGGACGCATTATTTGCAGTACGTAGATAAGATGTTTTGTTGACATCCCCCCTCCCCTCCCCTCACCAGTTTGTATGGAAATAAGTCGCAATAAAAGCTTTGCTACATCTATCTACAGACGACGCAAGTCAACTCAAGCAATTTATCAGCTAGCGTGGAAAGACGGAGGGTTGTAATTGCTGTGGCAACGTAGTGATTATTCCGCTCAAACGAGCAGGACCAATCTCCGGTCCCCAATAGTTGGAAGCGCGGGTAACTACAGCAGTTAAGCTGAGATGGCGTTGCACCCTTGTAAAAGAACTGAATCAGGGAATTTCTTGAGATAAGACTCCCCAGTAGGAAGGCAGATAATTTATAGAGCTTCACTGCGACATAAAGAGCGAAAACCAACATTCCCTACAGAAATGATAGCAACAACACGTTTGCTCTTGGGGTAGCTACAATTCACCGGACACGAAAGAAAATTTGCCACATTAATAGAGCCATGGAACAATTTGTTACGAGCAGTGATCAGGCCTTAGCTGAGCGGTCTACCTGATCACACCTTCACATATGTATCCAGGACACGAGGTGTGATTACGGAAATTAGTTATGAAATCGCAAACCACAGAAATCCCCTCCAGCGTCCAGTAAACGGGAACAACGCAGCCGATATAGGGCAGTGTAGCCCGTTGGCGGTGTCTTTTGTCGTTAGGCCATTGGAACGAAGACCACTGAAGATGGGTGTGTCCGGGCGTCGACTCCCGCCATCTTAATCAGCCTCGGAATTCATAAACAAGGCGGGGACTCTCTAATCAAACTTTGTTTGGAAAGTAGCTGGTTAAATTTTTACAATTAAATATTTCAGTATATTTGTATAGCTACCCAGGCGCATATACAAACATCTTTATATTGAAATAACATTGTACGAATTTAATGTTAAAATTAACCCCTTTTATGCAGTGTTCATTACATAAGTCTTATCCGTAACAAGGTATGATGATGAAATAAATCATATCGTAACAAATTGTTTCCACACCAACCACAAAGTATTTAAATTTATGCACGAAAGCAAAATAAATATATCATTTATAGCTTGAATTCGGCTCCGAAATTTGATTCAATCTCTTGCAACGCAGAAAATTTTTTTTAGACTACTACAAGTTCTAAAATTCAAAACCTAGGAGTGCGTTATGACTGTTTCTCATATTAAGCATGTTAAAAATTGTATATTAATAATGGAATTAAAAACATTATTAACTATAAAAAATTAGAACATACGTGTTACAAACGACTTTAAATAAGGGAACGTTGTACTTCGAGTGGATTTCTTCTAAGCTATAAAGGAATTAATAACCACAGAGGGTGGTATGTTCGAATGACATCAGTACATTTCGGCAAATTTCACGATATTTAACTTCCATCGTTATGAAGCACAAATAAATTTCCATGTCTTCTCCCTAGTTTGCTTAAAATAAACTGAAAATTGTATGTTCGGTTAATCGCTGAGTGTGTAATGATTGTTGTTGAGAAAATGAAACTTTACTGCAGTCTATTTGTTTTTAACTCGTCTGGCTGTAGATTTTGACGACGCCAATCTCTTTCATTACTATTGTAATTTTTTTAAATATAGTTACCACAAGCGTGTTTAATTGTTTTGATACCAGGAAAAAACTTTTGCAGTAATTCTCTTGGATACATGTTTTTTGAGATGGCATTGTGGCTAAAGGTAGCTCACGATAAAGTGGGCCCTTTTGAAATCAAACATTTGAAATATGTCACTGCCAATGTCTTGACGAGGCTCCAGCGCGTTTTGCCGGAGCTCTGGAGAGGCCCTCGGCCGGTCGTCCGCCCGCAGTCCGCCAGCTAAACTTGCGGAGCCATGTCGAGAATGTTCGTGGTTGTTCTGGAGGGGTTTGTTCGTGGTTGTCCTGGCGGAAAGAAAGTAGTTCCATGTCTAAAGGTTGAATTAAAAGTGATAGGCAAACATTTGAGAATATTTTACTTATTGGTGTTTTTTTTTTTTTATCAATAATGTGACCAGGCCAATGGATGTGTTAATTTTACACATGGCGGTATCATACAGCGTGTGCATACAAGCAGATCTTTAGCAGGGGTTTCAAAAGTTCTCACTTTACCATGAACAACCTTTCACTGAGGCAATGGATACTTCTAGGCGTCAGACAGGTCCATCTCAGCAAAAGGATTCACCGAACTCGAACTGAGAGTTTCCTGTCCGCGGTATCTCCCACGCCTCACGCTCGTGCGTCTTGTCACCCCTTCCCCCCCACCCACCGATCACCTTCGCCGTCCCCCCCCCCCCTCTCGCGGCGCAGTGTCGCAGATGTCGCCACAGCTTGTCCTCCATGATCGATTTCAGCGCGAGCGATGTTGACAAAGCCCCCGAGGACGCTTCGTCCTTTTGTGTGTCGTCGCCGCGAAGGGAGACGATGGGTGTCGACAGCGCGGCTGAGTGCCTTCCCCATCACGTCTCGGCTCCTCTGCCCTCTTCGACGAGGACCTAACAAGCCGAGTTAAGTCCCCTCACAGTCTCTATCCCTTCCTGACGGGTCGTTTGGGGTTGGGGGGGGGGGGAGGACGCAAGCGGGGAAGAAAACAACTTGAAACTTTAATGGCCGGCGGTGCTTCGTTTGGAGTTGCAATCACCGGCCGACGTGGCTCCCTCGGACTGTTCTTCTGCGAGACTCTAGGGCAACTTTCTTCTCGACCGGGATCCCATTAAAGTAAAAGAAAAAAGAAAAAAACTTGTTGCTGGTTGCAATTCCTTCGTGAAATTCTGAAGCTTGTGGCATACATTTAATGTAATCGCGTGGACAAGCTCGAACTCTGGTTATATGTACAACACTGCCACCTAAGTCGAGGCCCATCTGAGGTCGACCAGAGAGATCAGAGTTATCCACCCATTCAATCATGGTTACTGGAGCTTCTACAGAGTCATGGACATGGATCTGACATAGTAGCAAATGATACGTTCATGATATGGTCCACAGTGTATTTCGGCTCTGGAGATTCAATCGTGCGTCATTTATCCAGTGCCTGCTCAGTCTTGTCCAAAATCTTCGAATCATGTGGTTCAATATTGGGAGTAAAAATTAAGGCCAATCAAGCAAATTGTTTTCGGTGCCTGGTTTGGGCAGAGAGATCTAAGTTATTTATTTGCGAGGCATCTATAAAAGCCCGTATGGCAGAGGCTTAAGTTTAAACCCATTCAGACCCAGTGCACACAATTGTGTACATTACGCACGTGTGGGTAATTTTTGGTCGGTAGTGCATACTGCGAAGGTCAATGACCAATGATCTTACCTGTTGGTAAGTTATTCTAAAAGCGTCTTACTGGTCTGTGTCCTAATTGGTTCATATAACTGTAGCCATATACATATTCTACATATCGTTTGCTGTGACGACGAAACAAGCATTCTGTCGACTTGGGCACAGTACGCATCATAGACATTTTTGTTTCCAACACCTGAATCCGTAAATTAAAGTGGATCTGAAAGGGTTAAGGAAAGTAAATACTATGCCGGTTCCAGCTACTCGAAGAAATTTTGAAAGATGAACATTATGTATTATAGTTTGCTTTAAACAAATCGGCATATAATATTGTATATATATTCACACTGAGTAAAATGTTTTGTCAAATAAAACAAAATGTGCTTGGCGCAAACAAATTAATTGTTTGTACGGTAATTAAATATGTTGTTGCTGAAAGCAAATTTTTTGTTCTTATTCCGTTGCCCCAAAATTTGTAGGACTTGTTTGGTGCATCTAGTTATTTGTATGGCTCTGTTCATGTTAGAGTTTCTGTTGTTATTAAAAGCTAGGCTGTACCGTGGTTAGAACACATAATCATTGCACCCGCCCGTTACGCCCTAATGACCTCGACAACGTAACAGCGAAGACGTAAATAGAAGCTACCTGTCCAAAAGTTTCCAAACTTAGGAGACTGACTCACACAGTGAACTATGTGACGGTGCAATTAGTTCCAGCAAAAAATAATACCCACGTACAAATTAAAAGAATATACAAAAACTGCAAGTTCTATAAAAACCTCTGCTCGCGTTAAAGTGAGCACTTTAGATGCCCTAGTTACTTTTTCCATTCAGCCACACTCAATACTTTAACCACATTGAAAAATAAATATTGCCATGTAAGTAATAAACACATTGTGTATATTCCACAGCACTTTGAAGTTAACATCTAAAGATAACATGAAATATATTTAATGATTGTTATTCCACCTGAGAGGGCTTTCGTCTTCAAACGTGCTCCGTTTGCAGTGAATAAGCCATAGTGCAATTCGCTACTCGTTGTTGTGTACCATTTTGAATACTATTAGAAAATTATTGAAGATGGACACGCACAGTGTTGGTAAATACGTAAAGGAAACAACAACGAGAAAGAGATAGAGAGATACACATATGAAATGACGAGAACTGGTTAACCATGCCGGAAGACTCTGAAACAATGAGAAGTGCGACCTAACAAAATACAGTATTTACTATAGCCAAGTATGGAGGCATTTTGTTGCTAGTATTCGCAGTAGTATTTATAATGACAGTGGGTCTCTGTATGTGTATCACGGGAGCATCGGAAAGAATATGAAAAATGAAATAACATCACACCATTTTTGTTTATCTTAAGAGCGAGGATGATAAGGAAGAATGCCTTAAATGGTGTCTGACAGATTTCCAAATAAATAAATAAATATATAAATTCGAATTAAATGTGTGTATAACCTGGTGCACCGTTTAAAAAATGTTTATCGGTGTTAAGCATAATTTTCCTGTATGAGGTCACGCGTATCTTCCTAACTAACGGCTGTTCACGATAAAGTGACAACTTTTGAAATCAACCTTAGAAAATATCTCTGCCCCCCCCCCCCCCCTGCATATAGTTTAACCGGCGCACTGAGAGAAATGCGGCCAGTAAAGTTGGTAACGAAGGATGGGAAGTAGTTCCGTATATTAACGTCGAAAAAAAATGTGTTAGGTAACTATTTCTGATAACTGAAATTATTTCTTTCGCTTTCTGGTTTTTAATGAATCGAAGAGTCAAAAACCAGCAGATTGGTAGAATATTTACTTTCATAATAATTTCACGATTTCACTTGACCGACGCATGAATAAAGTTATGAGGCCAATGAGAATGTTAATATTACATAAGGCGGAAAATTACACATCGTACTTGCAAGTAGATCTTAAGCAGGGTTTTCAAAAGTGCTCATTTTACCGTGAACAGCCTGTATCAGGACTTCTCAATGATTTAAAACGAAAAAAAAAAAAAAAGTATGTGTAGAAACTCCAGACCAATGGGATGAAATAATGGCAACATACATTAAAAAAAGACAAGCACATTCATAATTGTAAATGTTGTTCAAGAAGATACAGTATGTAAAATGGAAAAGAAGATGTAGTATCTCATTTTATGGAAACTCTGAAACCCCCACTTAATTTATGGGACCTTAGGCTGTATCTAATAAAAAGGAAGTGCGAGTTTTTTTTTGAAAGGGGCAAGGGGGGATAGACGCTTTCAGGACCAATGAAGGTCACGTGATATCCAGAATAAGAAGTACTCTTCGGAACTTAACATTCTTCAGCTGTATCCAAGACCCGTGACTATCATAGAAGCTGTATCCAAGACCCGTGACTATCATAGAAGCAAAAATTAAGGATTTGAAACATTGTTACCCTGTAATGACGAAGGAAGGATGCAATTATTTTAATTAAAAGACAATAATGATTTTTAAATGAAATTTCTACAGATGTCTCAAATAGTAGCCTTTTGAAGATTCATGACGAGAGAAAACTCTCGTAAACAGCTGGTTTACACTAACTTCGCTACATAAATCACCAGTGACTCTTTTAGAAAATACATTAAATTTTACAACTATTTATTGATCTTCAAAATTGAATTTACAATTTCGAAGTTAAAATGAACAATTTGAAAAGAGCGGATAGTTCTTATGAGAACAATGGCAACATCCACATCCTAACTACTCTAGGAGAACTTATAAGTAGTTCAAATTCTATTCTTGATTAATTTTTTTGGTAGTTCCTGCACTGCGAGAGCTTCTCCGTGGTTTTTAATGCCACGATTATATTATTTGTACCTATGGTACCTTGTTTCTGCAGCAAAAATATTGCCTCTTCAAATAGCAACACCTCTTCAAACAAAATAACAGTTTATTAATCTGGGCTACCAAATACAGACGTGGCAAATAACCAAGCAGACTTGCTTACCAAGTTCATTAACGTCATGTAGTTCTGTAAACACACCAACCCCATATCAGCACTGAATCGTACTCCAGGGAACTGCAGGCATCACGCATTTCGCCAGCTGGCGGGACGAAAAATAAATCGTTAAGGCAGGACAGTCTTTGGCAGGACAGGAAAACTCACATAAAATTTCTTGAGTTTGTTAATTGACACGCGTGTCAGACTTGAAGCATGGCTTTTGCCTATAGGGGAAAACATTACCCTTCCGAACAATTTCTTGCAGTGTTGACATCAATGCACTGTAGTCAGCAGAGATACTATATGATCTTCACGATTAATTTAGACTTTTGAAAGACCTGCCAGTTATCAAATATTCTACTCATATTTTTCTCCCTTTACAATATGTAAATTTAATTACCGTCTTGAGCCCGATCCTATTTTTTCTGCGTCCATCAAGGGTAACGGTGAAATTCGTATAAACATAAATATTTTCTTGTTAGCATTTGATGTAAAGAAAAAGTATTTCATTTTGAATTTAATAACGACCTAACGACGTTAACCATTGACAATATAACATGGACTGATTGATACAAAATACCTTATTACGGTTTTACAATTGCACAACAGTTACAACTCAAGGGTGTGGAGCGGAGTGGAAAGATTTGGGCGGCTCTTAACATCGATGTCTTGAGAGCCGATGAGGGTGATGCGAGGTGAGTGTGGAGCAGCGCCGGAATTCAAGGGGGGGGGGGGAACGGCAGATCCCCGAGGAAACCACAGACTAAAGATAAGGTAGTCCGATCTCGCTGGTTGCGCGCAACCAATCTCGGTGTCCCAACATTGAACTGCTTTTATGCCAACACGTGTTGCGAAAACGGGGTGTTTTGGATTTTAGGTTAGAAATCTGATTTCTAAATAAATGCTTACAGATGTTTTTATACTTTCTCTAACCAGTTTGTAATGCTTTTTAATAGAATTCAAAATGGTAAAGGTGTTTTATTAAGATAATAATGCATCTCATTTAAAAAATTAAGATGTAAACAAACACTTTCATCACTGTTGACCATGTGACTTTGACAGTTGTGTAGGGTAGGGGTAGGTCGATGTTGGGTACATGCGCAGAAGACGAATCAGCGGTCTAACTCTTCTTTAGTCTAAGGAGGAAGCCCGCCAACCAGCGGCATCGTCCGGCACGATCGACACACGCGAGAATCGGAGAGCGACTCCGCCGGGAATCGTACTCGGTTCACCCAGCTCGGAGGCGAGTAGTCTAACCACTACGCCACCGCGGCCCCAGAGGCTCAAGGGAGTTTCTTTAATTGTTTAGCTCAGGTCTAACCGTTCCTGAATATGATAACTGTTATAGGCTGTTCACGGTAAAATGGGCACTTTTGAAAGCCCTGCTTAAGACCTACTTGTGTGCACGATACGCATTCTTCCGCCTTATGTAAAATTTAAATTGCCATAGGCCTCGTCACTTTATTCATATGTCGGTCAAGTGACACCGTGAAATTATTAGGAATGTAAATACTTCACCAATCTGCTTATTTTTACACTTCGATGCATTACAAAAACAGAAAGCGAAAGAAATAATTTAAGTTATCACAAATGGTTACTTAACACTTTTTGTTCGACGTTAAGATATGGAACTACTTTCCATCCATCGTTACCAACTTTACCCGGCGCATGTCACTCAGTGAGGCCGTTAATATATGTGCAGGCAGGGGCAGTGACATTTTTCTGAGGTTGATTTCAAAAGTGCTCACTTTATCGTGAACAGCCTTTACTCATATGTGTATAAACCAGCAGAAAATAATTCTAATAATTCCGTGGCTTCAATTTATAATTTAGGCTTGTAATACAACTCAAAGACATGTCTGCTGATCCACGGTCACAGCTACCTTTGCAGAGTTATACGACTGTCAATCTGTCTATTAAAATATATTAACTTGGTAGCAAAGAATTTTTTTTTTCAAAGGTTTGTTCTTTATGCACCCTTCCACAATATGTTAAACCAGTATTCCCATGGACACGATTTATTTTATTTATGCGCCGGTCGTGTTTAACGGTGAAATTCATAGGTACGTAAATATGTTTCTTGATTTATGATAATTACAATAATGTATAAATTATTATTTGTAACGATTACATGTTCCTAGAAAGCTAACTCGTCACTAATATAGGCACGAAAGCCAGGACAAAATAAATTTGAATAAATTTAGCAATTACAAAATTAAAGTCCGGCTTTTAAGGGTTCCATCTGCCTGCATCGTTTTCCTCCTTTTTTTTCAGGCGAGAGGCGCGGGGACTATAAGGGTCACACTGGCACGGGCCACAAGAGCGCCATCGCCTCTACGCGGCGACCCTATCTTTGACTCGTGTCCGCTTGTGTTCTATGACACGGCAGTCTGAAAAAGCCCATTATAAATATACTGGGAGGCTACAAAACAATATTACAATATTTTTAATGCATGCGTGGTAGCTTTAAAGTGTCATTCCGTCTTCGTCTGGGGTACGATTTAGTTTCGTGTGTGAACATACTGGGGGCATGTTTATTAGTTTAGTCATTTAATGGTTGTTCACGATAAAGCGAGCACTTTTGAAATCAACCTTAGCAAAAAATCAATGCCACTACCTGCGTATATTTCAACGGGCACCCTGAGTGACATGCGCCCAGTAAATTTGGTAACGATGGATGGGAAGCAGTTCCATATCTAAACGTCGAATAAAAAGTACTAGGCAACCATTTCTTATAATTAATTTATTTCTTTCGCTTTCTTTTTTTTTTTTTTTTTTTTTTTTGTTATTGCATCAAAGCGTAAAAATGAGAAAATTTTTAAACATTTTTTACTTTTCTAATAATTTCGCAGTTTCACTTGACCGACGCGTGAATAGAGTGATAAGGCCCATGACAGTGTTAATATTACATAAAGCGGAAGAATATACAGCTTGCATACAAGTAGATCTTAAGCAGGGCTTCCAAAAGTGCTCATTTTACTGTGAATAGCCTATAATAACAGGGTTACCTTTAATACCATGATAAGAAATGGAACTACTCCTTATTACCAGTTAACATTTCTAGGTGCATGCAAGTCAGTGTGCTCATTAAAATACAAACATTTCAGGGATACGAATTTTTTTCCCTCTCGAAGGTAGGTATCACGAGGGCACGCTGTTAATTACGGACAGCCTATCGCCACAGCAACCCGAGGAAACAAGACTGCTATCGCGCACAGGCCAACGGCAACTTACGGCCCTAGGCGAGTGTTGGCGATATTACCTATTCATGAAACCTCTGGCCCCTAAGACGCACCATTATCTTCGAGCGAACACTATCACCAGCTAGTTAGCTATTCACTGGGGGCCTCCTCCTCCTCCCTCCTTTACCGAACCCCCCTTCAATATCCTCTAAGAGTCCTGAAGCGCTCCTTCGTCCTCTAACCGTGCACCTCTTTGCTGCGGGATATAAGGGGTGGTTACCACCCCGTCTCCCTCACAACCCGACAACCCTTAATGCGTCAAGGTCGGGGGACACCTGCTGTCCTCCCACGGCGGAGGGCGCGATCCTCTTAGCACGCGGGGTGAAAATTCGGAAAAAAAAAATCTCCAGTCTCTGATTCAGTACGCTGGTGTATACCACTCCAGAATGTATTGCGTTTAAGAGAGCTGGTGAAGCAAAACAGTTTACAAAATACCGTTCAACGCGTAAACAATATATTTCAGCAATTTTCCCTAGCATAACATGTTTTTTAATATCCCATAGTTCTTGTATCATGGCTAGAGGCCTGCAAATTTCGCGCTATTATTTAAGGACACTTGCTGTGTGTGTGGCCAAGTTCGGCTATTGACAAAAATTTGTTTGGCATGTCCCGGAGAACTCTTAAGCCAATGATATAAGGTCTATGGTGGAGTGACCAATCTCTTTTGTGATGATCAAGAAGATACGTGACGTTGATTACACTGCAGCAGCCAATGAAACCACGAACCGTGCTCACTGGTTTACAATACAGTGGAGTCCATCATGCCTCCGAAAGATAACGCGAATTTTGCACGTCTATAATCACAGTTTTATTGGTTTTGGAACGTACAAATGAAATTATCGAAAATATTTACAGGATATTTTAACAAGTGAAAGTAGTTTAAAATCATGAAACTAAAAAAATATATCCCATGTGAAATCCAACTATAATTATAGATGTACGAAAGGATAAGTACAGGTATAATTAGCAGAGAAAAAAGTTAACCTTTCCGTTAGTTCTAGATTTTCATAGTAGGGTTTGTAGTGTCTTTTGTTATGCGAAATTAGATTCTATGTTCTTACGTCTTCATATCATCAAAGGTTATCCTGTCGGAATATACTGGGTGGGTGGGAACTCGCGAATACGGAATGCATCATGTAAATAAAATGTAAGGCGAAAATACCTTCAGGTGAAATTGCATTACAGGCACTGTTTCTGAGATAAAATACTTGAAATGTGATGAAAGTAATTTGATGCTGTTACACACACAATCAGTAAACAAATATTTATAAACATTCACGATAGGTGTTCAAAGTTGGCTCCGCACGTTGCTATGCCTTTTTCGGCGCGTGTAAAGGTGGATTTACAACAACCCTTACAGTCCGACAAAACAGCCCCGACACCGGCGATAATTTTTCATCAACCAAACATGAGTACGGTTACTCCGACAAAATCGCAGCCAGGACAGCTCGACAAAAGTAGATACTATTCCTACTTTCGTCGGGCGACGGACCGATCAGGCTCTCTTGGCAGGAAAAAAAAACATAAACATAACTTTACAACAAAAAATTTCGTACGGATTTCACTGCTGTGGTACATTTCATACTAAAAATATTTGATTTATGTGTAACCTCCTGGTTATCCTGTAACAGAAAGCTCTTGCATTGACGTACATGAATATTAGTGCACAATAACTGCTCTAAAATCCAAAAATACTTTGTTTACAAATTTTTATCAAAACAAAATAGTGTACAATGATTTGTGATTTATTTGTATTCCATAGCACTGACCATTCTAGGGTTTTTGCCGAAAGTCGCGCTACACTTGTCAGAGGGGAACTGACGAGGTACCGTAAACACTGTACTGATTTTTTCGGCGGAAATGGTCGGGCTGAAAAGTCGTGTCGGACTGCCGAGCTCGTCGTGGCATTGCGAATCCAGCATAATGCAATGCGGCCTGCACACTGTCCAGCATGGGGGCGTCAATCGTGGTGTGTGGCAGCAGGACGTAGCCACGTGATGATGTCCAGAGGCGACTGGGGCTGGTTGTCTGGCTGACACACCAGAGACTTAGGGCGGGGCCACGTAAAGACGTCCGATGGAGAGAGGTCTGGTGACCGCGGAGGCCATGCCTCAGGTGCCCTGCCCTCCCCGCCCCCTACAGCCGATCCACTTGCCATGCGACGTACTATTTACCAGTACTGAGCCCAGCTGATTTCTTCCGCCTTGACAAATGCCTCGTCACCTACGTCACAGTGTTCTCACATCACCACACTCGTCTCACTAACACACGCTTGCTCCTACTCGTTCCCGACATGTTATGTTGGTCTCCTCAGAAACTGAGCCTCTAGTGCAGTTTCACATGAGTGAATTTTCGTCTTACATTTCGCCACTCAATCGTATGCCGCAATCCGTGTTCGCGAGCTCCCGCCCGGTATATCAAGTAGAATTTGTAAACGTAATCTAATTTTATTCATTTCCGACCTTCAAAACTAATTATATAGAACTGATTTCTCTCCTTGTCTTTATTTGTTTATTTTTTGTAGCATTTTCATTTAGGCTTAAGTGCTACTATTTTAAAAGAAATGTGTTGGTAATACATATGAAGAAATGGTTGCGGTATACTGGCGATTGGTTTAATTTTCTAAACTTCGTTAACCTTTGCTTGCATGAGGCGGAGGAATTTCCCTGAAAGTAGAACATAAGCAGGGCTTCAGAAAAGTTAGTCGTAACTATGAAT
The DNA here is from genome assembly GCA_029891345.1 of Dryococelus australis. Lineage (NCBI taxonomy): Eukaryota > Metazoa > Arthropoda > Insecta > Phasmatodea > Phasmatidae > Dryococelus > Dryococelus australis. The sequence continues at coordinate 25,621,148 of CM057006.1, read as the reverse complement.
GGACTATGACACTTGTTCAAGTTGACAAAACCAGGAAATATTCATGCCATTTGCAATGTAGCTCCAAGCATCTTAGGGCGTTTTACAGTTCTCTGCGTAATAGATTAAAACAGCATAATTTTTGGTTATTTTGCTGCACGATTTCGAACTATGCCATAAGGCGCCTGTGCCCAGTGCATTTTATATGTGAAAGACGTAAGCGACACTGGTTAATCATCCGCCTCCCACGCCATGTTGAATTGCTGATTTGTAATTAATTTTAGTTTTTCAGGGACACCCTGTTGTGAAACCGCAGCTATATCATTACGCACACGCTGCTTCGCATCCCGCGCGAGTGAGGGAAAGCGAATGACACCAGTTATATGATAACAAGAGGCCTATCATAAAGGATGCCGCCGCATACGCCGATTAACTTATAGCAGCTCGCACCTCGCTGACCCTGAGAAGCTCATATTTCTCCAATCATCACGCAGGAATGTCGTCGTCATCACTATTACTTTTCCCAGATTATCTTGAATTGCCTAGAAGGTTCTAGATGGCAACTACCTCAAGTATACATACCACATGTGGGCCTCTGAGGCGCCACATGCGGACCTCTGAGGCGGGAATGATTAAGAGCCGAGAGTTTGGCGTCTCGTGCGACCTTAAGAGGAGTGTGAAGTGAAACATTTTTTTTGTGAAATCGTTTGCGCATATTTGCGTATCTTGGTAGTTAAATATATGTTCTGTAAACACTACTTCTGTTAGAAAAGGTAAAAAAAAAAAAATTAAAAAAAACTATTATCTATGGCTTTATCTTTTCACTTTTAACATATTAATTACATCCACGGAGAAAAAAATTCGTGAAAATGGTCAAATATCACATTTTTGAAGATTGCCTGTGCAGTCTCCTTAAACGGCAAGAGAAAAGTACAAAAATACGGACGTAGTTTAATCTGTGGGCTTTCATTTCATGTAAAAAAAAATCCCACTGTTACAGATCTCATTTTCACAGTACAGGACCACGACGGAAACACTGCACGCCTTGCGCGCAGGAGCGATGAGGCGCTAGGTGTGCGTGTTCGTGTCTCCCGTATCGCTCCCTCGCTTCTTGACCTTGAATGCGCAGGTTCACGCTCCTCTTAAGCGACAGGTTTTTATGGCCCGAAGGCCGGCATTCCCTCCAGCCTCCCGCACTGTTGTCTGTACTCAGAAGAGTAAAACAGTGCACCGCACTCTTTACTAATCTTGTCTTCAAGCCTTAGACCGTTCACGGTTGGCCTCAACGGCCGAAGCCGGTTTCCACAGTGAAAATTTGTCCTCCTCTTCAATCAAGGTACTCTGACTTTCCTTTAAGTCTTTACTCGAGCGCTCCCTCATGTGTCATAGGAATGCTCAGCCTGCCACTGGTCAAACTCTTCCGATCTCTTTCCTACTTCTGTCGCAAATCTGCTCCACAGCATGTACAAGTCCCTGTTCACCGTGACTCGTCCTCCATCCAACTAAAGTCCTCTTACGTCAGCTACTACTTGGAACAATTCGCGTAGGTCATCAACCTTCGGACAGTCCGCAACCACATGCTGCACTGTATCATGGACACCACAAACCTCACAGAGTGGGGACCTCACCATTCCCAAACTAAACAATTTTGCTTCGAAGTTTCCATGACCGGTAAGCAGCTGAACACTGTAGTGATTGAATATCAACCACTTCCTCTTTACCCTTTCTTCGCCACTGGGCAAAATTTCAAATGTGATTCTACCTTTATAAGGAGTTTTCCCATCTCTGCTGCCACTCCACCATCGAGGACAGCCTATACTCTCTTCGTTCTTGAAGAGCAATTCTTCTAATTCTCTTCTGTTCGGCTAACAGTCATCGTTCTCGAACTAATAAGTCTACAGGCAGGACTCCAGCCAAAACAGGTAACACATCGTTTGACACAGTTTTAGCTTTTGTCACAGCTAGTAATGCAGTCGTCTGTGCACCAATAAGCTTTCTTCTGTGCCATACGAGATCCACTCTGGAATGCCAAATAATAGCTCCATATGCTATTATTCCTTCCGTTGTTCCTACTGACCTTAACCTTTGCAATACAATCACTGTTTTTCTTACAGCATATTTAATATGTTCAAGAAAGCTCATTCTGTCATCCAAGATGACTCCCAGGTACTTATACTGGGACACATACTGGAGGAACTCCCCCTTCAGTCGGAGAGTTGGGTTCCTGGTCAATCTCCCATTTAGCAGCATTGTCTTCGTCTTAGATGTCGAGAAGCTCACCTTTGCAATTACTGCCCACTCATCAATATTCCTCATAATAATTGCTATTTTGTCCTCAAGCTGTTTCCTTGTACTACCCGACACCAAGACCATCATCAGCATAGCCAAACACTTTGCATCCTTCAGGGAGAGCCACCTCCAGCACTCCCTCATACAATACGTTCCACAAGATCGGCCCCAACACTGATCCTTGCGGACATCCTTTTGTCAATGTATTGGACACTTGCAGCATCTGTGATGTATAAAAGGATATTCTATCCTTAAACTAGTCCAATATCACAGAATATATATTGGCTGGACAATGTTTCCTTCTTAACTGTCGCATTACTTCCGGCCACCAGGCATTATCAAAGGCACCAGCCACATCCAAGAAGATTGCCATGATATATTTCTCTTGGCATCCAGCCACAGCGGCCTTCACGTCGTATAAAGCAGTATCCGTGCCGTACCCCTTTCTCAATCCATACTGCCTCTCACTCAATTGACCATCTTCATCTAATATGCAATTAACCTTGTATTTAGTAACCTTTCGTAGACTTTGCCTAGCACCGGAAGCAACGTAAGTGGTCTGTAAGATCGGGCCTCAGTCCTGTCCTTGCCATTTCTCTTATACAGAATCTTGAGCGCCCCCTTTTTCCACTGTTGAGGGAACGAACCCTCTGAGAGACAACTGTTGAACACCTTCAGAAGCTCTCCACCCACTCGTGAGAAACTCCTTTTAAGAATCTCTGCTAACAGCCCATCCATTCCAGGAGCTTTGCCATTCTTCATCCCTCTCACTGTTGTTTCCAGCTCCTCCAGAGTAAACTCCGGTGCATCAATTTCTTCTAATCTCATTCCCATCACTTCTCTCTTTAGGGCATGTCCCTCATCCTCACCGTCTTGGGAGTCATCTGGCAGGAGTATGTGGAGCAGAGCCTCCATACATTGCTTTAAGTCCGTCACCAGGGTTCTATCAATCCGAAGATTAGGTGGTGGCAGTTCTTCTTCATTTTATTTGACAACAATTTATAAACCACCCCAAAGGGGTCATCATTACCCACCCTGGTGACGAGCTCAGTCCAAGACTGTTTCTTTTTATGCCTGACTCTGTTAAAATACTCTCTCTTCCTTCTTCGGTAGTCCTCTGCTCGAGCTGCCCCCTCTTCTCCTCTGGCCCTTTGAAGAGCTCTTCTTTCTCTCCGTAAGTTCTTCCTTAGTTGCTCCAGATCTTGATCCCACCAAGACAGATTTGTAAATCCTCTTCTTGTTTTGCTTAATGTCTCTTCGCAGGTCCCCTTGATGGCATCCTCAACAGCCAAAAGCCACTCTTGTAAAGTTCCACCTCTGAAGATGAGACTTCTTTCTTCCAATTTCTTGACCAGAGTCAGGTCATAAAGGTACCAATTCGCTCCGTTATGTATATAACGAACCTCAGGATCAATACCTTGCATCTCATCCTGCGTCTGCAGGTCATCAGTCCCTCTAGGAGCCCTAATTTCAAACACAATAAGCCTGTGGCCACTAGAGCTCCCTTCTGTCACCTTCCAATTACTAATTCCTCTTAAGCGACAGTTGTACGATTCCGGAGCGGCGAGGGATGACTGCAGCGATCTGCGAGAGAATTCGTCGGCGAGCTTGTGTGCAGTGAAGAGTGGGGCCGATCTGCGGGACTGTGGACTGGATGCGTGAGTGAAAAGATAGTCGGGACGATAGAAATATTCAGTTTTAACTAAACTTGCGGGGAATAATTGGAGTAGTTTAAGGGACATTAGCGAAAGCAAAAACTATAATAGAGATTTTAATTGAAATTGAGATAGTAATTAAATATTGCTCTCAATGATAATAATAATAATAATAATAATCGTAAATGGGACGCTCAGACTGGTGAATAACATATATTTGACTGTTTGTTGCATTGAGAATAATAAATTATTGAATTTAGTTTTTTGTACTTCCATCCCTCACGCACTCAAATACGTCCCTCAGGCGTCCCATGTAAAAATACATATTTGAAAATATTCATGTACGCTGCAGGATAAAAACCAAATTATATTTTTTGTAAATTAGCTACCAAGTAATCGGTGCAGCATACTTTCATAAATATTAATTGATATTTGCATTTCACAATTGCGACATAACATGTAGGTAAAATTTTGTAGACAACATTTTAAAGTTTCTGCAAATTGTACTTTAACAATAAATATTTATTACTTCTTTGAAATACAGGTATGGCACATAAATGGAAAATTTAACACGAATAACGAGACCAAGTCTTAACACTTTGATGCAGTTCTTACTTATTGAAATATTAAGACAAGCTATAAGTATGTCACCTATATTTTCGAATGCAATACAATCAGTTCTGTTAATCCCCACACTCGGATTTGCAAATGTGCTATTCGTTCACCCAATACCGAACACGCATACAGTAATGTACCACTTTTTTTACTGGCCAACTTCGTGCCAATATAATGACTAGCTGAAAGCGCCCCAACAAAAAGGCTCATTTCCACGCAGAATATTATAAAATTCATTCTGCCAGTTTCAGTGATTCGCACTTTTGAGTGTTACTGACTTAATATCAGGCTGGAAAGAACCTTATGAAAATTGGTGACGAAGTAATATTCGTTTTACCGTGACTTCAAAGAATGCGGAAGTCGCAATTTCACGGCAAACTCAATACAACCCGGTAAAATTCAACAGTCGTAATGTTACGTTGGCAACACACAAAGTGGTACGAGTAAACAACGACGCTATAGAGGCATGAGAGACGGCAAATTTACTCACCACCGTCAGGGATTTTGTCTGGCAGTTCGTTGTTTCCTTTCCCGAACACCTAAAGGAAAATTGGATAGTCAGATTGGACGACCGAGTTCCGTGTGGATCGAGCTGCAAGCGAAGAGGACAGAGATCCGACGTTGGTGAGACAAGTGAACTCTTTCTAAAACCATGGTTGACGCCACACAAGGTTTCGCTTCAATAGTTAGCTACATCACTGGGGTTTAGCCGTTGCAAGTTTTTTTTTCCCCCCATCATCTTATTGGTGAAACCATTTCTGCTGCATCGCGCTGAGTAGGAATTGGCGAAACTCGCCAACAACTGTGCAAATACTGGCCATCGCTGGTCAATCGGTAGGATCCCTGCTCTGCTCAGACAACGCCATGCCCCACATGGAAAACAAAACTACAAAACAGAATGGATTGGAAAGTAGAGAGGTGATGACGACGAAATTAATAATAATAGTAATAGTAATAATAATAATACTAATAATAATAACACATCTTTATTCTTTGTGACGAAGTTAAGGTATTGCCACCTTCTCTTACACTTAACCACTTCACATAATAAAACATAACACATATGTTTTGGAAAGAAAAAGAAACAAAAAATGAAACAAACCCAATGTCTACTATAAAATTATGAAGTAGTATATATGAAATATATAAAATCAACATACATCGATTAGAAATAAGCTTAACAGTGAACTTATACGATTTCTCTGTTGACGTATATTTTTATGGGATACAAGAATCTGATATTTGTTATTTCAAGTGCTTGTATCTCATAAACCGTTATTTATAATTATAATTATATCACATAACAGTCTCAACGCCAGTATCGTCACACGAATTATTTCAGATTGTGAGAGTTTACAGTAAGCTACTGGATTTCATTGACGGTGGAAAACGATATACCGTTCTGAAGAAAATTTACATCTGTTATTTATTGTACATGATAAGGCATGATAAAATGGAACCCATCTGTTATGAAAAAGCAAATATTTGTTAAATTTCTGGAGTTCAGCTGGTGATCAGCAATTCCCATTTCAGGTAATCTGTAATATTTACTTTAAACGATTTTAAAGGCTGTCCACGATAAAGTGAGCACTTTTGAAATCAACCTTAGAAAAAGTCACTCCCCCTACCTGCATATATTTTAATGGGAGCACTGAATTACATGTGCCCAGTAAAGTTGGTAATATTGGATGGGAGGTAGTTCCATATCTTAACGTCGAATAAAAAGTGTTAGGCAACCATTTCCGATAACTTAAACTATTTCTTTTGCATTTTGTGTTTTTTTAATACATCAAAGTGTAAAAATGAGCAGATTTCTCATATATTTATAATAATTTCACAGTTACTTGACCGACGTATGAATAAAGTGATGAGACCCATGACAATGTTAATTTTACATAAGGCGGAAGAATACCCAACGTGTATACAAGTAGATCTTAAGCAGGGCTTTCAAAAGTGCTCATTTTACCGTTAACAGTCTATAATTAATTATAATGTGTTATAATTTTCATTTTTTCCCCAAGAGTGTAACTTTCTTTTACGGTACTCATATGACACTCACCATAAGCGGGAAGAAATGTAAATCTTAAGGTTCTTGGGGTGTCTCCGGGCTCATGTGGCGAGGTGGTCGCGGAGACCACTATGGCTCCTATTTTAACTCGCATTCCTGCGTCTACACTTGTTCCGGGGTAAAATATAGGTGCGAAATTGGATTCACTTTTCTTGCAGGTTCCTTGTGCGGCTCTCATGGGAGTGCTGCGAAGGTTCAGTTCACAGGCACGCTTTCTCCAAGCGCCATTCTTCTCACTCGCATGTCCTCCATCGCTGCTGCGAGGGCTAGTATCCTTGGGCGACGATGGCCCAGAGTGCTTTCATTTTCCTCCGGGAGTTGAGACCTATCGAGATGGAGCACTGGAGGAGGTAGAGGGAGATAAATACATAGGAAGACAAGGAGAGGGTGTAGAGACGGAGAAAGAGACAATCAGCACACAGCCGCGAGAGAACTAGGGACAGAAAGAAATAAATTCTGGCACAGAACAGAGTCCCGCATTTGAATAACTGCGTTCGTACACTTCCATGAGTTTTTTTCCTCCAGCCGTCCTTATTTCCTGCCTGCATGAATTCATTTTCTATGAGAAAAAGAAAGGAGAGATTTTATTTGGTAGAACGAATGTCACGAGAAAAAAAATATACACATATAAAAATGTGCTTATATATTATGGAAAAATTTTAAATTAATGAAATCTGTTCTTAAATTTACGTCATATATGCTAAGTAGTTACCAACATGCATCGAATTAATCAACAGTAAAAATCGATGTATTTATAGGAGAGCTGCGCACCTTAATGTACCCGTTAGTTTTACATATTTCGTTACCAATAACAATTCTACATTTGCTTACTTAGTAAATGATCCGATGACGTGGCATCGAAGCCCAAAAACCCATCGAATTGTGCAATTTTATAAAAGAACTGTGTAATAAAATAATGTTTATTTCTAACATTAAAATGAAATACACTTCTTCTTATACAATTATTGTTTCATCAAAGTGTTCTAACTATGCTAAATGTTTGTAATATTTTTATTACAAAATTTAATTTTCCATAATTGATATTTACCTACGCACACATAGAAGTTATTAATGTAGGTCACCATCCCAGGCGAAGTTAATTACTTTCTTATTTTGAAACATATATCTGTGGTGATTCCCAGGAAGGCAAATTTCTTTTTACTAACACAAGTAAACAATAGAAAAATTAATATTGTATCTTCTAATATCCACATAATTACACACAGTTGTCATTACATTATACCATGATTTAATTACCTTGACTCAATTTATAAATAATTACTCTTCCAAAAGTATCAAACAATCAAATAATAAAGGACAGTAAATATGTTAATCTAAATGAGCCGGATTGTTAGGCCCCATACCGTTGCGGCAGCCTTTCCTGTACAGTGACCGAAGAATTTTTAGGGGGAAAAAAAAAAGGTCTGTTTCAAGTTCAGGACTTACTGTTGTAAAAAGGAACTACTGACCAAGAGACAATAAATTATTCTTTCAGAAGATAAGATTTTGTACCTGTTAGCCAAAAGCATTATTCATTTACCACGTAATACTTGGAAAATTTAAATTAAGTATGTCTATTGCCTATTTGAGTACAAAATCAGATCGCTGCACAAATTTATTCAGCAAAAATTAACCACTCGAAACTGACAACAGTTAATAAAACCAACCCATCTATACAGAATAGGTATTTAAGGATAAACTTTTGGATGTAAGTAATCCAGTCACCGAAGGATATGCGTAATACAGTAGTCAAACTTAATGTATAGGAAATGAATACAACATACTTTAATAATGAAGCCTCTGATAAATTCTAATACGTTGCGATATGCCAGAAATGTTTATGGCAGAAAACGTAGAAGGTTTCCGATAGTCTGCCAAATTAAGCGGAACTCGGCGCTTTCTCGTTTCTTGAGCAATATCCTTTTGCTTATGTTCCTAACTTTTTTGACCGCTATAAGAGTAGAATTACAGCCTCTTTGTCCACATTCATTTCAACACAGTTGAAACGTTAAAACTGAAATATCTCATTTATTTCTCTGCGTTTTAACAACGAGGATTTTATATAGTAAATGATAAGATGAAGGAACTGTGGTAGTGTCATGAGTCCAAGTATGTCACGTGACAACTACAACAAGAATTTTCAGCCACGCGGACCTTCAAAGTATCTGGGTATGCTCGACAGTGTTGGTTGACCCTTTCAGAATCACTTGTTGCATTGTCACATCCAATGAGCTGTAGGCTATAAGTTCGGCTACAGTTATATGAACTAATTAATACCTAGACCAGTAAGACGGTTTGCGAATCATTTACTCACAGGTCAGACCATTGGTCGTTGAACTTCACTGTGAGAGGTAAACTCCCCCCCCCCCCCCCAAAAAAAAAAAACCTACACGTGCGTAATGTACACACTTGTGTACTCTGGGTCTGAGTGGGTTAGTGCCCACGTAGCAGAATATCTGTTCTGCTAAGTCATGGATGGTACTTCACTTATAAAGTTGCGAAATATTTTGTGAGAATTGCCCAATCAGATACAGGCTGGCCACACACGCCATTCGAACGTGTCGCCTTCTGTGCATTGGTCCAAAGTGACATCATTCTCATTTGGTTGTACATACAGTCGACAGATAAATTTGTTTGCTGCAAGGATCATTCGGCTGTGCACTTTTTTCCAATGTGAAGTCAGAAGCGCAAAGCACAGGAGAAATGGCAGAAATTTTATTCTGAAGACGGCCTTATTTTATTATGAATGTTTGATTGGACTACGTCCATTTCCGACCATGAGACTAAACCACTCTAAGAAATTATTCGGATATTTATGGTAATGTTTTCCCCATATGCAGTCATTGTAGTGTTCCTACATATGCTAAGGAAACGGTCACATGAATAGGGAAGTTCCCAACTTTGTGTAGTAACAACGCTAAACATTCCTATATATGCAGCTTGATGTGCAGTATTATCACCATACAGTGTAGAGGTTAAAAACTTCCATTGCAGTTTAGGAAATTTACCAGAACATTTTTACAGGGTAACTTTCATTTAGTCTCACAGTCAGCAATGGACACACTCCACTCAAACCATCATAATAACATGAACTCACTGTTGCCATTAAACTTCAAAAGGTTTATTTTAGTTTCAATTAAAATTAGTTAAGAATGTTTGCGCACCAATTTTGAAACATTTTACACGAACTAAGTTGTGAACGTATACCAAGTGTTGAATGATTTCGCTCCTCGCGTTGCCAAACATTAATTAATTTGAAGGAGGTAGCCAACATAAAAAAAAATTCTTTATTTTAAATTTTTTTAGTAGTATCTGTTCTATGGTTGATACATAGCTATTTAGTGAAGCGTCTCTTTGTCTCATACAAACGCGCCATGAGTCGAAGAAGTTTATTCGCAATGTTCTAGAAAAGTATGACGATTTACACAGCGTATTTCGATGCGAAAACCAGCAGCAAAAAATATATATCTAAAATTTGAGAAAGCATTGTACAGGGTGTATTGAACCAGTCTGATACGTCAGTTGCTTCATGGGAATACACGTTGGCTGGAGCACTTGAAAATTTCACGAAAATCGTATTCCTTTAATTTATTCTTGAGGAGGAGATGCAAACCTTACGATTGCAGTTAGGAAAACTCAAGTGTATCGTCATTCTGCAATTTGTTTCTTTCCAGCATTTTCAGGGATAAAATAACGTAGATGTAACAATACCGGTGGAATACATGTCGTCTCTCACGGACGTAATTTCCTTTTACGAGAGCTGACTTGGTAAGCTTTCCGCGTCTTTCACGTATGTGCACTGTTTCAAAATAGATTTTCCCCAGAGCTTCCTACCCAACTGCTGTGACAAGCACGCGGGCGTCTTATTTGCTCTTCACGTGGTATTCCGTAAGCAAGGGCGCGTTTTCATATTACTGTCGGAATGTAAAAGGAAAAGTAGAGTTTCCACATTCTTCTAAGATACTGCTGTTACGAAATGAAAACCAGATGATCTTTGATCATTCAATGTATAAATGTTAACCAAGTTTACAAAGGGAAGTTAGCGTAAATTCAACTTAATTTTTTTATCCATTAGATACTCACTCTTATACACTATATATTATAATTTTTTTGAACATTGTTAAGATCACCATTTATATATAATTAGACAGTCGAACGACGCATAACTACCCAAAAATCTTATTTCCTTCAGCAAAGATGATAAAATAACACGGCTAATTTTTTTTTACATAAAAATGTTGTTGTAGTGCTTGAACGTCGAGTTTGATATGAATACAAAACGGGCCGTTATACTCATCCATCACACTAACAAATGATTTATTCCTTTAAACGTAATTAAATAAATCTTCCTATCTTTATCTAAAACTGAGTGTGGTGTCGGAAAACTACAATAACATAACAAACAGAATTTACAGGACGAGCACTCTATAAGCCTTCAGTCTGAGATGCACTGTAACAGCACTAAATGCCATGGTCATCGAGCTCCCCAGATCTGACCATGTTTGTTTAGTTTAGCATACTTGGCGAAGTAGAGAAAGGCTTATGAGAACACCTACTTGTCTTTCAGCCTTAGTGTACGTGTCTGCGTATGCCTGCTAATGAAAAATTGTTTGGCCCCGAACACAGAATTTTACCAAAATGGCAGTACCAAGGACATGCGAGAGAGTTTTAGTTTTTGATTGCTCTGGATGTCTATTTTGAAAACGGCAGCCATCTGACTATTTTCGTGTCCTGTGTAGTATTACAACAGCCGTTCAAACCGATTAGAAATCATCTTGTAACACAGTGCTAATTGGAATATATTATGTAAGCTACTGAGACAAAATCTCAAAATATTTAGCGTCAAATTATTCAGTTCACCTTTCATTCAAACTGTGGCCTGTTTCTGTTTACATCCTCTAACCATTTAACCTATTGGGCTCCTTGGCACACTTAACTTTTGCACTCAATACACCAATTGAAAATATCTTTATTCTATTATGCTGCAAGATAAAGCCGCACGAAAAATTTAACTTATGTACTTTAACTCATTTACTACTTATACTAATGTATTCCTGCCGCATTTGTCGGGCAAGTGGTATTATGAAAGGCTACCGAAAATTTATTGTAGAACAGCCACCTATTTTCAAAATGTTTGTAAAATTTAAATAACTTAATTCTATTACCACCAACAAGATCCGTCACGAATATGATAAGCTTAAGTTTCTACCGTCAGCCATAATAAATATAAACGTATGTAATTTTGGAAGGTGCACCATCAGTAGTTCATTGACTGATGTTCCAGTTCAACAACGGACCAGGGAGCACAGGATTCTTTGAATTTTTTCTTGCAGGTTCGTTATTGGCTTAAAGTCATCCAGGGCGTGGCTTACAAACTGTGATGCAATAAAATAAGAAACTCAGATGAGCATGTGGTTGAAGTCTATCTTGTCCTGAAATGAATTCGCGAAGTTTCTGGGACTCTAATCAGAATTCCGGATGTACTACCAATTACCGTCGTATTCATGAATAGGGCTGTTCGATATATCGATATATCAATAATTATCTATATCAAAATAGGTTATCGATCTATGTGTAACTTTGAAAAATATCGGAATAACGAGATTTCGACGCTATCGACGTTTTCGGTATTATAGAAGTTTTTAGTAGTATCGACGATTTCGGTATTATGAATTATTTCGGTACTCTCTAATACTTGCGGTATTATCGATAATTTTGTTATTATAGATAATTTTTGGCATCATCGATAATTTCGATATTATCGATTGTGTCGATATTATCTATCATTTGTATATACTAGATCGGCCTATATCGAAAATACCGAGTAACCGTTTGGAAAAATATCGATATTATATTTTTATGATATCGAACATTTCTATTCATAAATAGAATTTTTATAAAACACAAGCTATTACTATACAATTATCTGAAGGGGAAAACCACATAAAAATTATAAATAAGTTTTCGGTATTACGCTTGCTGAGAGGGCGTTAAAACATGCTCACTTTACCGTGGATGTCCTATGCTTGAGATCGCCGTTGGGTTGAACCCGTGACTTCCAGCTCATGTGAAATAACCTGGCCAACAAGCGAGGGAGGAACAATCACATCGCGCGCAGAGGGAATATTCGTTCGCCCGGCCGTGGTCTTCTCGAGCGGCCAGGTAGGCAGGAAGACGTTAACTCAATTTGTCGGGCGGTGGCTGTCTGCGTGGGGCGAGGAGGCGAGGGATCGACCCCGGAGGTCGACGCAGTAGGACCTGCCAAGACCACTTGTTCGAGACGGCCTGGGTGACCTGCCACGTGCTCGTGGCGGAGTGACTGGCCCGCGGGACTTGGACAGCGAGACCAAGTGCCCTGTCTGGAGGGAATCAGCCACCAATCAGGTGGGCAGCCACGTGCAGCGCCTTGCTTCCCTGCCCAATTGTCCATTACAACCGGCTGACAAACACGGCCCCACTTAGGCTCCGTCAGCCACACGTTGGCACTCCACTGTAGATCCATGTGGAGAGCGTGTTCGTCCTCATTTGTCTTGCTGTGTTAGTTCACATAAATAATGTGATACTATTCACAGTTTCTCTTACAAAATGCCATAATATATAATTTCAAACCATTTATAAAAATATATCGAATCATAATATCTAATATCAAACCATATCGTATAAAATCACATAATTAGAGCCACGAGTATTTCCCGAATTCATTCGGAGGAGAGGCAGACGCCAAACGCTTGTTCTTTTCTCCTACTGTTGTGATTGGACGGCAGTTCTTTACACACGCCCCGTTTGACTGTGCGCCAGTGATAAGCAGGAAGCAGTAGTGTGAGTGAGTGTTTAACAGTCCTGTACAGAGGTCTCACCTGATCACAGCAACCAATAAGCAAACGATAATGTCTCGAGTGTATAGAGGGCTGTCCAACCTAGTTCGCTGCCAGCTCAATACACGAAATATTCGTGGCTCTACATATAATAAATCATAGTGTCACATATCATATAGCATATAATAAATAATCTTGTACATAATATCACATCATGTTATGCAACATAGTATATAATGTCATATTATATAATTTTATATCATACCATGCGGTATTATACCATGTTTTACTACGTAATGTCATATTATATTATATCATATCTTTTCATGTTATATCGTATGTCATATTATACAGGATAGTCCGCCTAACGTGGACACCCCGAAAATTTCTGGAACGGTCACAGATCACTAAGAGCGATTTTCGCTAAATGAAATTACGTAGGGATGGCAAGTAATTTTCCGCAAAGTGAATGTTCGTAACACGTGTAGGTACGGAAATAATTAAACCACGTATTATTTTCCCCTCCGGAAACAAAATTTATTCCAACGGCATCAGAAAGTTCGCGCAAAGAGGAACTCAGTGATATAGCATATGTTATGTAAAGTAACACAGAAACGCCAAGAAATGATGTGCAAATATGATTAAGTTAAGTGGGCCGGTAGTATGGGGCAGGTGACCTGTACTCACAGCTGTAAGCAAGCAACACGCGCCGTGACTCATCCTGCGGGATGGCTTCATTATTTCAGCGAAAAGCTTACACTAATGGGATATGGGATACGTAATGCGTAGGAGCCTGCAAAATTCGCGTTATTATTTGTCGTCAGGCTAAACTTCACAGTACTGTGTGTACTGGAGCAGGAGTAGTTTCTCCACTGGCTGCTGCACAGACGTGAATTCACTTCCTTTCTGATTGTACTACACGGTGATTGGGGCACACAGTTGTGCAGTATTCATTTACTGGCGCATAATTACTCAGAACGTGACAAATATAGCATGGTTCAATGATAAACTTATTGCAAAGGTACACGTGTTTGAAGTTAAATGTGTGCCCAAATAAATAACGCGAATTTTGCAGGTCTCTTTGTAATGCATAATTAAGAGCCACGTGATATGGATAGAATTTCTGCTGGCGCAGTATCCGTAACCCACTCAACTTACTTATTCCTGCGAACCTGGAAAGTTCTCGCATACCCACGTGGGGGGTTCGCATCGACACGTGCCAAAACACATCGTGTCGATGCGTCTCGCCTGTAGCAGTCTTTCGTCACACTCGTGTTGAGGGAATTCCAATCACCTCGTGACAAGAGAAGTGCGCAAATCATTCGTATCGTTTGTCGTGAGTTGGGCGTCCGAGTAGGACACCTTTCACCATGAGTTCGGACGGATTCCTTGACATTTCTGCCGCACTCGCCATAAACAAGTGAAGCGTTCGGGTTTTTTCCCCTCATTCGTGAATTTCATCGCTCACGTACAGCCACACGCTGCAATTCCGCTCAACCATAACAGATCACGAATACAGGCGCTGCGCTGCTATTAGGAAGATGTCCCGCCAGGGCACGTACAGCCACACGCTGCAATTCCGCTCAACCACAACAGATCACGAGTACAGGCGCTGCGCTCCTATTAGGAAGATGTCCCGCCAGGATGTCACGACTCGTGTTGCTTGCTTACAGCTCCGAGTACAAGTCACCAGTCACAAGAGATTTGGACTGCTGCTCTTGAGAGCGAGGTCTCGGAGCGGTGCCGGAATGAAAGGGCGGGCGAAACGGGAGCGGCATCATCCAGCACGATTCCCGGCGATCCCACCGGGAATCGAACCCAGTTCGCCCGGGTGTGAGAGGCGATTAATCAAACCACTACAACACCCGCGGTCACTTCAAACTTGAATATCTGTGAATAATTCACAGTTTCAAAAAGAAAAATGGTTTTATACGTATTCAGTCATAAATAGAATGCAGAATATCCCGCTTGATTATACATTGCGGACAACCTCACAATGTGATATTCTGCAAACGGCTTTTCAGAAAGCTGTAAAAGTTATGTTCTTTCCTTCACGGCACCAGTTTCTCTTTCTCAAATCTACATAAGCACTGCGAACTGTACACGCTGCCACATTTATAAACGATACGTAGGATTCTGCCGTAAGTTGGTTTTCATGTTCAAGAGTGTAGTCGTTTTACAAGCAACGAAGTAAATTTTAGGAAGACAATGCTACATTAGTTTCCGTAATAAATAGGGACACCCGAATTTAGCGAAAAGATTTCACGACCAGATGTGTTTCATAACACTTTAGCTCAGATCCACTTTCTTGATTGGATTGTCTAGATGTCACACGCCTTTAGATATCTACCCGCGAATCTAAGACGTACAGCCTTGAAGTTACCTAATCCCGATTGGCCAGTTAGGAAGGAGAAGATCTTCTCGCAAAGAAATGCCGCCAATAAGCAAAAGGAAACAATTGGTATGCCCGCAGGGTATTGAAATCTAGCACGAGAGGAAATCTTTTCGCCAAATTCCGATGTCCCTAGTAATCCTTACTACTGTATAAATGCGAAAGTGTGTTTGTTTGTCCTTCTTTCACGTCAAAACGGAGGAACGGATCGACATGATTTTTTGCACAGATGTAGTTGAAGGGTAGGAGAGTGACATGGGCTACTTTTTATTGCAGCAAAATATCTCAATCCTTCAGGAAAATTCTTATTGTAAATATGTACTGGATTAAGCTTTTCCTAGGATTGATTACAAAAAAAAAAAAAAAAAAAAAAAAAGTTAAAAAATTTTTCGTCATTTCTCCATTCTTTTTGTCTATGGGCTGTAAACATTTCCCTCCAAAAAGCTGTAATGGCCCAGTGGGTCACTGCGGCCCCACTTGGAATAACTCTAGCCACTGGGCCATTATATATATATATATATATATATATATATATATATATATATATATATATATATATATATATATATATATAATGCACTGGGTCACTGTAGCTCAGTGGCTAGAGCACCCAATAAGGGGGCCACAGAATCTCAGGGGCCAGACAACCCAATAGTGGAGCCGCAGTAGCTCATTGGGTAGAGCACCCAATATTGGGGCCGCAGTAACTTAGTGGGTAGAGAACCCAATAGTGAGGCCACATAAACTCAGTGGCTAGGGAACTCAATAAAAGCGGTTCGCATTTGTATAGTAGTAAGGATTACAAGTTGGGCCTTAGTGGCTCTGTGGATAGAACTTATTTTTCACAAAAAAATTCGTTACTTATCCGTATAAAAATGCACGCGAAGCAGCGTGTAAAAGCTAGTAACGTAATATTCTAAACCATAAAAAGTGCAAAATATGACATTTTTAATGTTTGAGGGTTAGAAGTGCGAGCAGATATATTAAATTTAAAATTAATTTAAGGCCTAATTAGAAATATGTTTCGTATATTCTAGTGTTAATGTTTCTATAGGCTGTTCACGGTAGAATGGGCGCTTTTGAAAGCCCTGCTTAAGATCTACTTGTGTGGACGCTGTGTGTTCTTCCGCCTTATGTAAAATTAACGTTGCCATGGGCCTCATCACTTTATTCATGCGTCGCTCAAGTGAAACTGCGAAATTATTAGAAAAGTAAATATTTTACGCATCTGCTCATTTCTACACTTCGATGCATTAAAAAATACAAAAAGCGTGATAAATAATTAAAATTATCACAAATGATTACCTAAATTATTATGTTCAACGTTATATATGGAACTACATTCCCCTCCATAATTACCAACTTTACTGGGCGCATGTCACTCACTGCGCCCGTTAAAACATATGCAGGTAGGGGCAGTAACATTTTTCTAAGCTTGATTTCGAAAGTTCTCACTTTATCGTGAACAGCCTTTAGCACGGGAGTATTAGTTTCAAAGCAGAACGAATTGTGAATATCTCGAGTGTAGCAATGATGGTAAGCTACACTTTCCCATTAAATATACATTCAATATTTAGTTTGTTATTCGTTTATCGCGAAAATATTTATGCACAGACTAGATTTCAACTTCTTCTGTGCAAGTTTAAAAATTACCTTTGGTTGTTGGCTGCCGTCTGTGTGAGAAGACATGTTCCACTCGACTGGACCAATCAGAATGAAGTTACCCCGACATTGGACGCCCGTGATTGGCTGGCAGGCACCTAAAACGCGTGCAAGTTAAAATCATCCAAACACGGCATTGGTTCTGAACCAACGTATTTTGGAGAACAGCTAGCTGTGGAATATTTTCGCGGAAAA
Organism: Dryococelus australis; assembly: GCA_029891345.1. Classification (NCBI taxonomy): domain Eukaryota; kingdom Metazoa; phylum Arthropoda; class Insecta; order Phasmatodea; family Phasmatidae; genus Dryococelus; species Dryococelus australis. Next base: position 25,603,478 of record CM057006.1, on the reverse strand, counting down.
CATTTATTACTTATTAGTAATATTACCGGTAAATTCATGAGTAGAATTTCCATTAAATTATGAAACATCTCATGGAGTGAAATGCAATTTTATGTGATATGTCAGATGATTTGTTGCAAGGAAACAATTTAATTTATAGTTCAATTATTTTGCGTTTGGTTTCTAATCATAAATGAGAGACTATGAAAATTCAAACAATATTTTTTCCCTAGAAAACTTCCTATTTTAACATGCATCGCAAAAATTATCTGCTCCATCATTGAACGAATGCAGTACATTGTGCATAAAGCTTCAGTGATAAGACCATTTTCTTTTTCATATGTTCGACAAGGCAAATAGTTTACAGGCAGCTATTAGACAGGGTAACTGACAGACAGGTTGAAAGAAAATTACCTGTCAGAAAATTCTGGCAGGCAACTTTAGGCCAAGTGATTGTAGCACCTCCTGCTTAAAGTGCTGCTTCGAACCACTTCCAAGATGGACTCTCGTGCTTTACCATTTGGTTTTCAGTTTAATAATAACGTAATGCTTTAAACATAATCTTAGTAATGTATTTATCAAAGTGAGCAGAGCGAGGTGGCTTACTGGTTAGCTTTAGGCCTGGCATTCGGAAGGACCGGGGTTCGAATCCCGGTTCGAACATCCTGATTTCGGTTTTTCATGGTTTTTCATGGTTTCCCGAAATCACTCCAGACGAATGTTGGGACGATTTGTCACTAAAGTCCATTATTTGTGTTAACTTAAATTATGTCTTTGGCTTTATGTTTATTTAATGCTTTGGAGAGTTAAAATGGGCAAATTTGAAAAATATTAACTTTTATAATAATATTACAGTTTCACTTCACCGACGCATAAATAAAGTAATTGGGCTCACGGTAATGTTAACTTTACATAAGGCGGAAGAATACACAACGTGCATACAAGTAGATGTTAAGCAGGACTTTCAAAAGTGCTCATTTTACTGTGAATAGCCTATACCTGCAAGTATTTTATCGGGCACAATGACTTAGGGATGCCGATTAAAAATCGATTTTTCAAAATTTGATAAAGTCGGCTTACAAAAAATTGATTTTTAGATTGCTATTCATGCTGCCGATTTTTGTGAGAATCGATACAATTCTTGCAGGATCGGTTTTCGATTCTATTGTGGATATTGCTACTGATATGTGAACCAATGAGCCGATGTGATCGCGTGCATTGTGTAATTGTTATATTTTAACAGATTTAGTGGTGTAGTCTGGTGACACAAATTATGTACAACTGTAATGCCTATATCACTTGTAACACGAATAAGCTTCGTTTTCCGATTTTGTTGAATCACTCCGCTAGAACTTGCAGGATAAAATAATTTCCATGGCAATAAAACAAATTTATTTACTTTACTAATAGTGCTTCGGTAAATGCGTTATTTCATGCAATATTTCGAAAATTACGAATTCGAACAAAATCTACACGTCATACCACTCTTATTATTTAAGAGTAGAATTGGTAGAATGCTCTTACAAGTAGTAGCAAAATATCGTAGAATCGATTTTTGGTAAATCGATATTTTTAGTCCGAATTTCGAGGGGAATCGATATTGTATGCCTCGATATAGATCGGTCCACAGAACAGAATATTTTTCCTTTAGATCGACATCCCTACAATGACTGGCTTCCGCCCAGTAAAGTTGGTGACTACAGACGGAAAGTAGTTCCAAGTCTTAAGGGGCAAATCAAATGTTCGATGTGAACATTTGTAAATACCAAAATTATGTATTTGAAATTCTGTTATAATACATTTACGTTAGGTATCAGCTAATTCGTGAAATATTTAATTATTTAATTAATTAATTTTACAAAACACTTGAACGATGCATGTATAAAGTGATCAGGCCAATGTAAATGTTAACCCAACGTACGCTGAAAGAGTACACGATGTGCATACAAGTAGATGTTAAGCAGGCCTTCCAAAAGTATCCAGTTTACCGCGAACAGCATCGATCAAGCGAGGAAGGGATGATATTTATTTATTGATGGGGGAAGGAAGAAACTAACTATAGAAAACTTTCGTTGAGGTATTTCATGCTGGGATGAAATTGGACGAAGCTCTTATCTTCTTGTTGGAATAGGGAAATAATTCACGCTCGAAATACAGCCCAAGTCATAGGCCTAATTAGAAGGACAATTTCATAGACTAATGATGAGGTAGACCGCTTATTCATCTTATGCGCAGGGACCGAATATTGACCTACCCCAATCCTACAGAACTGTCAAGGTCACATGGTCAACAGTGATGAAAGTGTTGGTTTATATCTTAATTTTCAAACGACAAACACTATCATATGAGTAAAAAAGTTTTACCAGTTTGAATTTAATTAAACCGCTTTACAAACTGGCTGGAGGAAGTATCTGTACATATCAAAACATTTGCATACAAATCAGTTTTCTAACCTAAAATCCAGACCATGCCATTTGCGGTAGATATGTTGGCAGAAAAGCAGTTCAATGGTGGGACACGGAGATTGGTTGTGGATACCGGAATCGAAAGGCTGGATGCAAGCAGCAGAGGGAAATATCGGAGACGTCTGTCTATTTGCACGATGAAAGAGCGATGGCCAAGCAAGTCGCGATGGAGGACAGAGAACACAAGAGAGCTGCCCTGCATCTGAAACCAACATTCGGGTAGGCCTGTAGAAATTACCCCACGACTAGTTAAAAGCATCGTTGTCCAGGACACTGGATTTTAATATTCACCCCTAAATGGCAACGGAGGCGTGCAACGAAGTTTACGTTTGATAAAGAGAAATTAAATAGCAAAGGCGGATCAAGTGGCCAAAAGAATATGTACAATTTATTCAATTCAACTAAATATTTCGTTGGCGGCCTAATATTTTTTGGCCCAGTACAGATGTTATGTTTGTTAAAGCGTGTAATTTGTTAGATGAACAAAGTTTATTTTGTTACTTTTCATGTTTTGTTTACTCAACAAAGAATTTTGTCTTGGCAAATAATTATAATACTGGCCCCATAAAAACAAGCATACGTCTGGCTTGTACATGCCTTTCTCTCAGTGGACGATAAAATAAGAAACATGGAGCGTGTGTTGGAACAAGTAAATCGCTAGTCGCATCTTCGTATCTTATCAACGATCTATTTTCTAGGTGCGCTGGGTCTATTTATGTACTATGAACTACGACGTAATTTGCCGCCTTAATGTCTACAGCCATCGCCACCGCTCCTGTATGACCGGTACCCCCGCCTAACTGCCACCTGAATCACGTCACAGAGTGTTTGAAATGCACGTTTTTCTGAGAAACTATTAAGCGTGTTTCCAATGTGCTGGTCTACTAAAAGAACACGCACTGTATACGTGGGCTGTTACGTTCTCTAAAGACATTACACAAGACAAATTACAAACACGATTTATGAGTACTCCAACGTGGTTCAAAACGGCTTTTTCAGAGCACTGTATCTCAAAACTACTCAAGGGTCCTGAATTAAACCTTCCTATAGACTAATCACGCTTAAGTGAACACTTTTTAAGGCCCTGCTGAATTTTTCCTTTTTGCAGGTTTCTATATTCCTATCACTTTTTAATATAAATATTACCTTGAGACCAGGGTCATCCTTATCCCTCCCGCACTTTTTGGCTCTAAACGCAGAAAAAGCGGCAGGCAAGAGCCTTAAGGCCATTGGTGCATGAAAGCAGTATATTTATATAATTTTTGTCATAACTTGTTTCAGAGCGGATTTTTAGAAAATTTTGGCTCGTCAAGACATAAATAACAACTTTTATAGCATTTTCTTATATCTTTACAAATGCACTATGTTCTTTATTCTCGGAGCACTGATTGCAGATAAGAAAACAAAAATCTTTTCTTTTTTCTTTCCACCACTGCTCCGAGAATAATGACGGAAGTGAATTTCCAACAACGTAAAAAGATGCTAAAAGTTGTTATTTATGTCCTTAAGTGCCAAAATTTCTGCAAAATCCGCTGTGAAACAAGTTATGACATGCATTATATAAATAAACTGCTTTCATGAGCCAATAGCCTTAAACCGAGAACTTGGAATGTAAGTAGTGGGAGAGCAGGAGTTCTGGCACACTCGCCAAACAGGTTGAGGTGGTAGTTGAAAGCCTCCATGACGATGCCGTGGTTCATGAGCTGGTCCCGTCGAGCGATAACCTGACCCCATCACGAAGGCGCCGCGCGACGACGTGCACTATGACCGGCAGCAGGTACGCATTTCTGTCGCCACTGGGGAGCTGCAGACACACACACACACACCACACTTCCCGGCCACTGCTACTTTACAGCTCGGCTTCGACCCTTTTCAAAAGACTCCTCGTTTTCGTTTCATAATTTCCGTTTCAGAAATGACAGCGGAAATTTTTGATTACAGAAACTTTACAATTTGCTAGTTGTTTTTAATGCCGTACGTTTGTATCGAATTTTCGCTGTGAGTAATTTACTGCTTGCAGAGAGGCAGGAACTTATTAATAAAATTGGAGTACGTTCTTGACATTTTACAACAAGCTGACAACACACAATTAAAACTACGCACAAAAATATTAAACAACTTGTAGAATGTAAATTTTCTGTAAACATATATAATCAGTTATTTCTATAAATCCGATAATTATGATGAGTAAACGAAGAATTTCTGCACCGACCCTTAAAGGTGTTGGCTGTGACTACTTTTTCCTCAGATTATTCTTTTTTCCGACGAAATGAATTTTGCAAAAATACAAATAAATATCGAAATTTGGCTGTTTTTGTAAAGTACAAATAAAATAAACCAACATATATTGAGAAAATTCAACAAGGGAAATTGAAAGGTATTGTCTTGATTAATTTTAAAGATACGCTTACGAAAATTTATTTTACAAAAAAACTGAAAGGCAGCCCCATAACACAATCATGCCAAAATTTATTTATTTTAACAATTATGTTATTGTAATTACAAAAATATTTCCTCGAATGATTTTATAGACGTCTTTAATTAGCTCTTGGCATCTTTTTCAACAAGAATTATCTCATTTCTGTACATAAGCTAGTTTTTAAATTGTTTGTACATCTCTAAAACAGTAAAATTATGATTTTGACAGGCATTTTGAGTGAAAACTACACGCCCGAAAAGAATATCTATCACTGATAAACATTTCAAACAAAAAATATTTTACGGTAGATTTCTTCAGGAATACTGGCACATTAAGCAATCTTGCCAATTTTTTATGTTTAATATTTTATTTCTGAAATAAAAATAAAAATTTAAATTTGACATGACATTATATGTGAATATATTAAAACAATTTATCTTTAAAACTGAATCATTCGGAAAGAATTTCTTTAACATTGATACACCATTTGAACTCTGTGACTGCAGACTTGGTAAACAGGGTACTCAAGGGCAATAAATCCCCTTTGTTTGGGGTTAATGGCATTTTTGTGTCTTTGGGGGTTGATCTGCTATCGGAGGGTGTGGGGGATGGAGCTTACTCCAAAACTCATTCTATTAATAATTGTACAATAAATAATTCTGGATTACAGTGAACATAGATTTGATGCACGGCTGTTCAGTCTATTATTTATTGTGAAATTGCACATTAATGTTACATACAGCATTTTTAAATGAATCCGAGCAAGTGTGACACTACCTATTTCCAGGAGAATCGCTCTACCTTTAAATTTGAAGTTATCGTCAGAATATGTCCAACTACTCGCCTGTTCGTAAAATACTCCAAAGTTACGAGACAGAAAAAAAAACTTTGATTTGTGCTATATTTTCGTAATTGCTAAAACTTATTCATTCATGTTTTGTGAAAAGCGTGTTTCCTAAATAAGTAATTTATTAAAAGAATATTTTGAAGACAAAATACGAGAACACTAGTTCCGGTTTGCTCAGTGGTTAGTATGCAAACGTTGTTAGCGAGGAGAGTCATGAGTGTGTTGGATATAAATATAAGATTTTGAGGTTTATTAACTTCGTCAGGTTATGAAAGCTATTGTAGAAAAACGAAAAAAAAAGTAATCCCGCCTAATGGTTTCTACTAACTTTGTAAGGAAATATCTGACCACAGTGAGGCTGTTTCTTCCATTGGAAACATAGGGACTTGAAAATTTCGCGAATCCATTTTAGGATATGCTATACCTAAAATAAGTTTGTATTTCTGTCATGTTTGCAATAGGAATGTTTATTATGATAAAGATATAATATTGATATTTTTCCCAAACAGGTATATGGTATTTTCGATATATCGATAATATCGAACTTATCGATAGTATATAAATTATGTATGTTACCACAAATTATGTATAATACCGAAATTATCGATAAAAACGAAATTGTCGATAGTACCAAAAGTATTAGATATTACCGAAATAATTTATAATACTGAAATAACTGATAATACCGAAAACTTCTATAATATCGAAACATCGATATAACGTTATCTTTCAAAATACACATAGATCGATAATTTATTTTTGATATCGATAATTATAGATACATCGATACATCGAAGTGCCCTACTTTGCATTTGGATCACAGCCAAAAACAGATCTGCAATGAAATAAGCACAGAATCCTTTGCCAGATGGTCTGATGTAAAACTGGCTATGCACTGGGGCAGCAATCAATAAGCAAATAGCTAGGGCTCGAAAATACTAGGACCATAGAGTCTAACCTACAGGTCGTTTAAAACCTCGAATTATTCCTTTACCTACGTACACATACCCCTGCGGCGCAAGTCGTTGTGTGAAATAACTGCATACATGTAGTATAATATTTGCTCAGAAGGCTGGAAAATATCATCATCTAGGATTACCTTTTCTTTAATGCCGTGCCTCAGTTGCCTCAGAGAGTGCTCTCTCTTGCTATCTTGTTTTCACTACCACGTAATTACGATACGACTATTTGTCTGAGAGCGTACGAAAGAGTGAGAGCACAAAGAGAGAACACGAAGTTGCATATTCGCCAGTTCTCTGTTGCACTCTCTGGCCACGCATCATACTGTTTACATTGTTTCAGTGTTTGAATAAGGTATTATTAGCTTTCTGGGACAAAACCACATCGAACTTTTACATCTGAGAGGATAATTTTAACTGTTTTACTCAACAAAATAACATACATAACACATTTACCATGTGTGTGTGTGTGTGTGTATATATATATATATATATATATATATATATATATATATATATATATATATATATATATATATATATATATATATATATAGTGATCTCTGACAAAGTTTTTTTGTCACTTTGCTGCAATATTACAGTACTATGTATATATGGATTTTATGTGCTAACAATTATTTACGTAAGGCTATAAGGATTTCTAAATTATTCTGAACATATATAAAATAATTTCATTAGCTGTGAATGTGATTTTAGCTAAACCCGTTTCTGCACCTTTCTGGCATCAGCTGTTTTGTGTGACACCAGAGAGGAACGAAAAACAGGTTGTCTCAATTTCACAGAGCAAGAGCATGAGAGAGCGTGAAGCAGTGCTTTCGCCAGATTGTGCAAAAGAGTGCTCTCTCTAAAAAGTATTCTTTAAATTGAGCCACAGCCTTAATTTCTCTACGTTGGCTTCTATAACCTCGTGGACTCCAACTGATGTATAATGAGTTAATTTAAGAGCCACTTTCTTTTAACCGGCACTGGTCAGGGCTCTGTGTGCCTGCAGAGCTAGGCCTACCAAAAGGCGTGTATACATTTATGTAAAGGCAGTCCTCAGCACTGGCCTAAACAAGGCTTGTATACATTGATGTAGAGGTAGTCCTCAGCACTGGCCTACCCAAGGCGTGTATACATTGATGTAGAGGCAGTCATCAGCACTGGCCTACCCAAGGCATACATTGATGTAGAGGCAGTCCTCAGCACTGGCATGCCCGAGGCTTGTATACATTGATGTAAAGGCAGTCTTCAGCACTGGCCTACTCAAGGCATGTATACATTGATTTAGAGGCAGGCCTCGGCTCTGGCCTACCCAAGGCATGTGTACATTGATGTAGAGGCAGTCCTCAGCACTGACCTACCCGAGGCTTGTATACATTGATGTAGAGGCAGTCCTCAGCAGTGGCCTCTCCGAGGCGTGTATACATTGATGTAGAGGCAATCCTGAGCACTGGCCTATCAAAGGCGTGTATACATTGATGTAGAGGCAGTCCTCGGCACTGGCCTACCCAAAACGTGTATACATTGACGTAGAGGCACTCCTCGGAACTGGCCTACAAAAGGCGTGTGTAAATTGATTTAAAGGCAGTCCTCGGCATTGGCATACCACAGGCGTGTATACATTGATGTAGAGGCATTCCTCTCCACTGGCTTACCAGAGGCATGTATACATTGATGTAGAGGCAGTCCTCGGCATTGACCTACCCGTGGCGTGTAGACGTTAATGTAGAGGCTGTCCTCGGCACTGGCCTTCCCGAGACGTGTTGACGTTGATGTTGAGGCAGTCCTTGGCACTGGCCTTCCCGAGACGTGTTGACGTTGATGTTGAGGCAGTCCTTGGCACTGGCCTTCCCGAGACGTGTTGACGTTGATGTTGAGGCAGTCCTTGGCGCTGTACTGGCCTACCCGAGATGTGTAGACGTTGATGTAGAGGCAGTCCTCGGCACTAGCCAACCCGAAGCGTGTAGTCGTTGATGTAGAGGCAGTCCTCGGCATAGGCCTACCCGAGGCGTGTTGTCGTTTTTTTAGAGGCAGTCCTCGCCACTGGCCTACCCGAGGCATGTATACGTTGATATAGAGGCATTCCTCGTCACTGGCCTATCCGAGACGTGTAGACGTTGATGTGGAGGAAGTCCTCGCCACTGGCCTACCCGAGGCGTGTATACATTGGCGTAGAGGCAGTCCTCGGTACTGGCCTACCCGAAGCGTCTAGACGTTTATGTAGTGGCAGTCCTTGGCACTGGAGCCGGTCTTCGGAAGCTGCAGACAGGTGCGGAGCAGTTTGGTGGCATCTCTCACGCCTGACCAAGACGCCGGCTGCTAAGATGCCTGCAACATCACAGACTGTCTTTCCGACAGTAACTCAGAATCGTAATAATATTGTTCGTAGTGCCGGGGGGCAGGGGGGTGTATAAAAATTTGATCAACCCCCTAGCGACGGCGTGTGATGAACTTTATCAAGGTAAGCTGTGTGTTTCCTCTGTGCTATATCTAATCGTAAGCTAGTTTACACGTCTGCCACTTAAACTTTGTAGCTCAGTTTGATATCACAGCACTTGTGTAACAGGTGCCTCGCCACTCTCTCGTGAGTGGCCGCAATTCATTACGTTTCGCCCGGATCCACTCTGGTTACTGGTTCCCTTTTTGTGCTCCAAGTGTGTATAGTACTGAGCAAGCACCAGCCTACCTTATAACACTTGACCACACGCCACTGATTTCCCGATACAGTGGCGTTTATTCCATAGACTCAAGGTAAGCAATACTGACCCTATACATATTGTAAATGTTTGATACTTTATAGTTTTCGCCTTAATTTTAAACACATTTAATTCTGCGTTTCCCGTTTCCGATTCAAGTAACAGAGTTTTCCTAACTCCCATACTGTACACGCATAGTGCTCCTGTCTAGTATTTATCTCCACAAATGGGAGCAAGAAGCTATAAGTCGAACTCGCTCGACGTGTGACATGTTGTTGCTTGTGTTCCTTCGGCAGGGTAAGCAGTCGTTCTGTTTGCGTCCTCCAGTCCTTTTTCCTTGCAAAGTGGATTAACGTGTTCGGGAAAACGGGAGAATTTCTCTTATAATTTTTAATATGCTCTCTAATTAATATTCAGTTAAATTATTATTAAATTAATTTCGTTTCCGTTCTTATAACTAATGTTCCGTATTATAAAACGGTCAATACACGCGGAGGGCAAGCAAAGTTTGGAAGTTGCGTTTGCTAGTAGAAATTGCTTAACCTGTAGAAAAAAAAACTCTCTACACGCCACTGCTATACCCAGGAGACAGCCTTAAGTGCGGAGTTATGTTGTATAGTTAAGTGCAGTGTGCACTAGGACTAACAATGTTCACCGCGAAGACCGACGAGGTGAGTCTTGGCGTAAGGGATGTGCTGGAAATATTAGTTTGTAGTATTGTCCGCCATCTTGGCCACAGCTCCTCGCAGGACACCCTGTGCCACTTTTACCGTTGGTCCTTCCAAGGACACCTACGAACCAAGAGATCTCGGGTCAACACACAGTTGTGGGCTCAGCTGGGAAGTGACGCTAGGCGAGGTCCTTAAGTGTTAGTTGGAGCTGCGCGTCCAAGGTCAAGAAGCGAGATAGCAGTCCGGGCGACAATAACACGCACTCCTAGTGCCTCATTGCTCCTATGCGCAAGGCGTGCAGTGTTTCCGATGTGACGCTGTACTGTGCAAATTAGATATGTAGAAGTGAGGTTTTATTACACGCAACGAAAACCCACAGAATAAAACTACGTTCGTATCTTTGTACTTTTCTCTTTCCGTCTAAGGAAACTTCACAGGTAACCTTTGAAAATGCAATATTTGACAATCTTCACGAATTTTTTTTCTCAAAGAATACACCAAACATGACAAACGTAAAATAATAGGGTTATATACAATTTTTTTTTTTTTTAATCTTTTCCGACAAAAAGTAGTTTACCGAGATAGGCGTATTCGCGCAAACAGCTATAAAAAAAACGTGCTGGTCCATATAACTCTTAAGAAGTAATGTTAAACGCGAGAACTTAAGAAGACATTCAATGTAGCAGAGGATTATTAGAATTGTTGTTACGAGAAAGACAGTTTAGTCTGAGAATTATAATTGAGATAATTATTGAATGGATAAATGTATTAGCACTGAGACTTAATAAATACCGCGCTGGTTAATAATTATAAGTAACTCTTTCATTCCATCTGAGGTTACGCCTCCCATTGCTCGTTTTATGTTGACTAACCAGCCAGAACAACACACACCCAGACAACTAAAGGTGGCTTCACATGTACGGGGACCGAGGTAGTGTAGCGGTTAGACTACTCGCCTCCCGACCAAGGCGAACCGGGTCGCTCCCGGGATTTTCGCATGTGGATATCGTGCCGGACGATGCCACTGGTCGGCGGGTTTTCTCAGGGATCTCCCGTTTCCCCCTCTCTTTCTCATTCCGTCACTGCTCCATTCTCACCTCGCTTCATCCTCAACATCTATCAAGATCTCGAAGTTAAGAGCCCTCCACAAATACCTCCACTCCATTTACATGTACGAACAGTAAAATATCTAATGTTACAACAAAAAAAAGCTTACTATTGAGACATTTCTTTAAACGTTTATGATGTAGTAAAATTAATAATGATGTAATGAAGTTAATATTGTTAACCATTTACAAATTCTTATAATGTTTAATACAAAGACACTGTTGAAGTGTTAATGTTAATAAAACCTCTAAGTAATTTTGCAGTCATCGTTAATCGTGAGACTTACACTTTAAACTAGACAATATAAGAGAGAACCAATTTTCATTACTCGCTTCAAAAGCCAATCGGTGATTCCATTTAAATTTATGCAGCTATGACCAAGCATAAGCCAAGAACCAGTTATAATGATTTTCGACACTGAATGAAATGTGTAGTGTTCGTAACATATCAAGTCATTCACATAATCTGAAATAGTTTTTAATTTCCTGTGAATTAGCTATAATTGAAAAATACATTTAAGGTGTTTAAAGACATTTGACCAAAAATAAAGAAACTTAGCGCCTGACTTTTGGTAACTGTCGCTAATGTTAGGTGTACACGACACCTGCTTTAAATAATTTGTAGTGTCTGCAGCACATGCTTGAGATGCCATAGAAGAGACCATCAGGCAACACGTCCACAGTTGTCAGTTGATACAGGTTATTCACGATAAAGTGAGCACTTTTGAAACTCCTCTCATTTCGAATAATAATCAATAAATATATTTTATTTCAGCCTAAGACGTTAATTTCCAATTGCGGCGACATATACACACTGTGTTTGTTACTTATATATACATATAGATAGTTTAAAAAATATTGTGGAAAGTGTATGTTGTCAAGTGTATATAGGTGTATTATTTTGCTTTTCCCGATTTTGTTATTTTGTGTTCGATATTCTCGGGAGAGATTGACAAATCAAAGGACTTAGACGTTAGTTCCCTAATTCGAAATTACGTAAGTTAGCGGTAGTCATAATATACACCATTAGGCCACTACAATTCTTTGAAACATAGAAATGGTGCATGAATATTAATTTTTTTTATTATTATTTTTTCTTTTCATGTAACAAAGTTAAGGGAATATTAACTTTGTTTTCCGAAAAAAAATGACATTTTAGTTCATACAGAAATAACTAAAATATATGGATATCAATAAAAGTACTTAACAGTATGAATTAGAACACTTAAAATTCTACACTAAAAAACAAACCAATTAGTGTATCTTGATATTGCGAATTAGATATGACTAATAGCACTTTTGGATAACATTGTTGAACATTGCAAACTAATCCAAACTGTTTAGAAAAATAAAGGGTCATATGACATTTTAATTATGAGGTAATAATATAAAGAAGATTGTACCGCAACTTAAAAAATACACCACGCAAAACAAAACACGTTTCAATTAAGACCGGAAGAGACTAATAAATGTAACAGTTAAAATTTGTACCGAATACAGTCATATCTCTAGCAAAATATTTCTTCATAATTAAAATTTTACATTACTGTATATTTTTTCTTTACAGGCTGGTTTAATTGGTTGCGTTCAACGATGTGATCTGAAAGTGCTATTGGTAACATATAATCTGCAGTAGCATGATAAATTAATTTGCTTAGTTTTTCGTGTATACTTTTAACTTATTTAATATTATATATTTAATTAGTTTATTTATATTTATATATTTTAGTTTTTTATATACGAACTAGGATTGAATTATTTTTCAAGTTGTGGTTTTATAAAAAAAATAAAGCCCTCTCGCCTTAAATTTGCCACTTGCAAAAATGTTTATTAAAAAAATTAATATTCATGGATCATTTCAACTATGATAACATATACTACGACCACTACTTAATTATGTAACTGCGAGCTGTAATTTAACACAAAAAGTTGCTTGTTCACTGGAGTATCAGCAGCTTATTACATAGACTTGTCGGTATCTTCGAAAACGAAGTTTTTGTTGAAAGTACGTAGATAAAGTGCTTTTCTACTATCGTACTGATTCCTTTACAAAGGATCCAATTTACGTTATATAAGCGCAAGCGGGAGAACTAAAACGACAAGCAAATCCCACAGCTGTAGTAAAATGTATTCCTTTTGTATGTCACAGATATTTCCTTTTTAAGGCAGATATATAGTTGCTGCGTTGTCAATTTTTGTGTCTTATGGCACGTCTGCAAAATTATATAATTTAGAACACTACTTACTGATGTTCAAATGCTACATGCCATCATAACAGAAGCAGTAAACTTCTCCGGTCAGAATTTTTCTAAGGCTTTTCGTATTTGATTTCCAGGAATTTGCCGTTTATAAATTTCTTTAATGTCTGTTTCTGACTTGAAGCTATACCTCCCAAGCTCGATCATTCTTCACACGTAAAATGTTAAAACGCCGAAGAGAAAATAAAAAAAGGTTTGTTATAAAAATACAATGCATGTACAATAAAACACTAAAGGTGCGTGTATTCTATACTTGTGCAAGTATATTTTAACTAAACCAAACAAGTTGTATTCCACTCAGGTCAAGATATATGCAGTGTTATCTAATCTAAACGTTCATATGGACAGGTTGATTTGCGTCAAATATCTAATCAATTGATAGAAGTCAGGGAGTTTAACGTCCTGTAGACTATGCTCTAGTGTAGCTCGAGCAAAGCTAATTTGGACATTTCTTTGGCGTTGAGAACAAAACTCACATGTATGCGCAGTCTTCATTCGGCTAGTGTTCAACACGACATCACAAGAACATGACAGCGCAGTAACAATGATATTGCTGACGTTAGAATTTATTGTTACAGCCACTCAAAGGGACACGGTAGATTGTAAGTCAAGTTCATGCGATAAAGGACATTTGATTGGGTCAAAATTGGTGCGGCTCTCCATTGGTAATCAACGTTAAATGTATCAAAATTTATTCCCGCAGTGGTAAACTTAACGAAATTAACAGAGAATACTTGTGTATCTGAAAATATTTGATACATTTTTTTAAATGCAGATTTAGTTCAATTTACTCTATCACGACGACAGGGATAAAAATACAAAATTAGCGAATTCGCGTAGAGAATATTTATTTACCTTCAATTCTTCGGCTGAATAAGAGTAAGTTAGAGTGAGTCCGATGATTAATAGTGTCCAAGAAGCCATCTTGACGGCTGGTGATTATCTAGCGGTGATATATTCCTCTATTTATACCTAAGGGGACAGCACAAAGCGAAGATGTCACGTGATTATAACCCAGAACTCAAGTATTTATAAGCAATATAATATATCAATATAGAGCTATTTCTGCATGATAGATGCTTATAAAATATTTTCTGAAATATTTTTTCCGTGACGTTCTGCCAGATTCCTTATTAGTAGAGATAGGAATACTTCGCGAGTTCATTTCAGGACAAGATAGGCTTCAAACACGTGTACACTGAGGTTAACTTTGCAATTGGATCGCAGTTTATTAGACACGCCCTGGACGACTCTGAGCCAATAGCATACTTGCAAAGAAACAAGTAGGGAGTGCTATTCTGCCAGAGACGGAGTAACACTGGCTACTCTATGGGGCAGCAGCCAATGAACAAACATCTGAGGCTCGAGTGTACACAGGACTGCGGGGTCTAACCTACAGGTCAGTGAAATTGCGAATTTTTTCTATTCCAACTTATTAGCAACGGCAAAACTAGTATCTGTTTGGACGTAAATATTTCTACTTTGCAAATAAACTGGCGGAGGGATACACTTCTTTAAAATAGAGATACTGACTGTTCAAGTTTATTAGAGCATTTTTTGAAACCATCCTATGGAAAATGCCACTGCCCGTACAGGCATAGATTTTTTAACAGGCACACTGATATTCCAAGCTCCTATTCAAGTTGGTAACTACGAAAAGAGAAGTTTCGTGTCTTAGTGCTGTGTAAGGTAAACAGTTGTGAATACAAAAAAGTGATTTCCTTCGCTTTATGTATTTTTAATGCTTGTAAATGTATGAATTCTCAGATCTGTAATGTATTTACTTTAATAATAATTCCACAGTTTCAACATACCGATGTATGAATAAAGTTGTCAGGCCCATGGGAAGGTTAACTTAATATGCGGCGGAAGAATATACATTATACATACAAGTAGATATTAAACAAGGATTTAAAAGATGCTCAGTTTATCGTCAACAGCATATCTGATTTCTCCTTTTTTTTTTTTTCTCGTGGCAACATCGTGCAGCCAGCCAAATAACGTGATGTTAGCCATAACCTCATTTCTTTTTAGCGTACCACTACTTACTACGGCGGCCTACGGTGGCTGAGCGATTAGCACGCTCGCCTCCCACCAAGGCGAACCGGGGTTCAATCCCCGGCCGGGTCACCGGATTTCCGCAAGTGGGAATCGTGCCGGAAGATTCCGTTAGTCGGCGGGTTTTCTCGGGGATCTCCCATTTCCCCCGCCCCTTCATTCCGGCGCCGCTCCATATTCACTTAAATCGCCCTCATCAGCTCTCAAGACCTCGCTGTTAAGAGCCGCCCAAATCTCTTCATTCATTAATTCACTCACTCACTCACTACATGTAGAGACCTGCAAAATTCTCGTTATTATTTATGGACAGATTGAATTCGAAATTACTGTGAGTTTGGCCAACTTCAGCCATTGGCCAAAAATATGTTTGACGCCCTTCGGAGAACTCTTGAACCAATAATATATGCTCAGCTTTGCAGTGGTCAATCTCTTTTGAGGGGATCAAGCAGATAAGTGACGATTATTACAGTGCAGCGGACAATGAAACCACGAAATGTGGACCCTTGTTTATAAGGCGGTGGAGTCTCTCATGTCACCGAAAGATAACGCGAATTTTGCACGTCTCTAACTATGAACTAAATGAAACGGATGACGTATATTTTAGCACTTGTACATGTTTAAAATAAAAGCATCAAAATATTTTAACATTATTTTAATAATAACTATTAAGATTAACTTTAATCCGGTGGAACATGTCAGAATAAAAAAGAACTTTACATAAGATAAATAATCTACTTTTGTAGGACCTAATTTGTTTTATTTACTTCCGAAAAAGGAGTTAAGTCTTACAGAATTTTTTATTATACAGTACGTGCTTGCAACCAAATAATTTTTTTGCATATAAAATGACGAAACCTCTATTATTTCGTTACTAAGAAACCACCAAACCATCTTTTTCAACTCATTCCCACAACAAAAATAATGAAAATGATTTTGTGAAGGTTAACATATTTATTCTCTGTCTTGTTTTAATTTACGTCCTTACGCACATTTTCTGTTGCTATGTCGAATGGAGATACTCATTTTGTATTTCGCATAATCTTATATTAACGGAGAAGTTGGGTTTGATATCTTGTTCCTGCAGATAATATTTGTTAGATTCCTGAACAAATACGTGAAGCATCGCTACTAGAGTACTCAAGATAATCTTACAATAGGTACTCACGAAAATAATAAACTGAGACGTGTACCAGCGTGAACAAAACATTTAAACAAAAACATGGTCTGTACAACAGCTTTAAGGCTAATCACGCCAAAGCGAGCACTTTTGAAAGCCCTCTCATTTGGAATAATAGTCAATAAATATATTTAATTTTAGTCTTAGATTTTAACTTCCACTAGCTGTGGGATATACACACTGCGTTTATTACGTGCATGGCAATATTTATTATAAAAAAGGTGGTTAAAGGATAAAAAAATAAAGACTGAAAGGAAAAAGTAACTAGGTCCTCAAAAGTGCTCACTTTACCGTGAACAGCCTATAAATATTTGTTCTTGGAGATTGGGTGGGCCGAGGGAAACTCAAAATACCGGAAAACCATAAATAAAAATAATTCCATACTTTTGCGACATGAGGCACAGCAGTGCACAGAACGTATCTGGACAGCGTATTAATTTACGGTGCAATTACTTTTATATCACTAGAAAATGCTATGTGAACAGTTTATATTTGTATGAGTTTTAAGCATTGAGTCAAAGACGACAATTATTCCGAACAAACGTAAAAAGAAAAAAAAATACTCATGATATTTTAACTTTTATAAATTTGTTTATCTGCCGCGCCTACAGGCAGCTCCTCCATGTTGTTTCCTATGTGTTATATCTTAGAACGCGTCAACCATGAGTAATACTAGTGGTTGACGCTACAACGAGTAATACTAGTGGTTGACGCTACGAGTAATACTAGTGGTTGACGCTACAACGAGTAATACTAGTGGTTGACGCTACAACGAGTAATACTAGTGGTTGACGCTACGAGTAATACTAGTGGTTGACGCTACGAGTAATACTAGTGGTTGACGCTACAACCGATCCTTGAAACCTGAAAACGCTATAGCGCACAAACAAATGAACCGAATTCCGTCAAACAAAGTGTTATGTAATCAGAATCACTCCAGCAGCACAATAGTGACAAACATATGCAAATTTCCAACAGAATAATTTGTGTCACAGCACCAGGTAATAATAATCAAATACAGTTTAGAACATTCTGTATATGAATCTCAAATCAAATCTGAAAGTACAGCCACAATACAGCGCAAGGCCGTATTCTTCCTAAGAACTGTTATGTCACCGTCAACTGTCAATCACGTATGCGTGTATCATTGTTTATGAATCGTTTGGTGCAAGGCTATAGACAGGTGGATCTGTATTGGCAGGTATGTCTGTAATGGCAGGTTTCTATACACAGCAGGTATAAGTGTTACAACATATACGACCTATAGCACGTAATTACAAAGGAATACTTAAATGACTAATAATTACTCATTTATAGCCATAGCATAATCAATAATGCAACAAAACGACAATAACAAAACATACACCGCTTATTACGGCAAAAGAGATTTATTATGGATTAAACTAAGGTTCCACATGACCAAGAATATGCATATCATCAGTAGTACCAACTAACTTCTGATACAACCAAATCTGATCACATAGTGATGTTATCTTTGCGCTACACTTTCTGTCTTTTTTTTTTTTTTTTTTTTTTAATGTTACCTATGGTCCTCGTCTTATCAGTTCCGCATGTATATAAAGATTGTAACTGGTTTGTGTACTTCATATCGCTCCGTGTCATTAGAGAAGTCACGTCATTATGATGCCTCGTCAGACTCGCGTGTCTCGGTATATTATCCTAAGAAGATATACTGTAATATTTTGTCATTTAATAAGGACCTTAATAAGGACGATAGGGCCTGGACCGTTAAGGTTGTTAATGTAGAAGAGAGTTATATTTTGTTGTCGTTTTTGTACCGTTTTGGTTTACAAGGAATAATTGCTAAGGCAGGTAATGGTTTGTTGGAATTGTGTTTCTTCAGGAAGTCTCGTATTCAAAAGGAACCCGCTCCTAAGGAAATTAGTGATAGTGATCCTCGTGGTATAATTTGTTGGAAGACTTATCCTGTTCATGAAGGGAAGGCAGATAATACTGCGGTTATTAGTCTATCTGGTAATGCGTCCATGTTCTCGCGTAAGAGGATGGAGTTTGAACTCGGTGATCAGATTTGTTTGTATCGGAAGTTAGTTGATACTACTGGCCATATGAATATTCTTGGTCTTGCGGAACTGTATTTTAATCCATAATAAATCTCTTTTGCCGTAATAAGCGGTATATGTTTTGCTATCGTCGTTTTGTTGCATTAATGATTATGCTATATCTATTAATAATGAGCAATTATTAAACTGCACTGTTAAAAAAAATTAAATTGAGAATAAGCACTAACAAAAATTATCCAAGAATCTTCAGTAAATTACGGAAATGTAGTTTTATTCAATAACGAGCTTAAAGAAAATTTAACTGGACATTTATGAAATTCACGGAACCATTGCGTGAATTTGTTAGCCGTTCTACATGTGTGGTATATGAAGAAGGATTAATGTAAAAGTTTAATTTTTTCCTTATGCGGGCACTTCACTGTGTATGAAAGTCATTAATCTAAAATTATGTATAGTCCATTCATTGGTACTTTAAACTTTTCCGATGCCCTGCTGAAGGTCTACTTCTAGGACATTTCTCCGCCTCATGCAAACAAAGCTTAACCGAGTCTAGAAAATTACAGCAAAGGGACAACGCCCCGATTTCGCGCGTACTCAGTGTAGTTATATTTGCATAAGAACTATTTCTTAGTAGGTATTGCTAGGGAGACCCGGATTTCGCGAAAAGATTTCCGCACATGCTATATTTAAATACCCTATGGGCACACCAGCAGTATTATTTTGCTTATTGGCTATGTGTGTTTGTGAGGAGACATTGCCTTACTTGACTGGCCAATAAGAATAAGGTTTCTTCGCTACTGTACATCTGTGATTCGCGGGCAGACAGCCAAGGCGCGTAATGCCTAGCTCATCCAATCGCTGAAGTGTATCTGAGCTAAAGTGTTACGGAATACAGCTGGTAGTGAAATCTTTTCGCAAAATTCGGGTGTCCCTGGGAATTATCAACACACAAGTTTCTTCCAGTTTTCATTCATATTAATTATAAATGAAATATCATAACAATTGAGTAAACCATAAGTAAAAGTTCAATTTAACCGAAATTAGATGCCTCCGCCTTACCATAACTACAATAGAAAGTTTGTGATACATGTCATTATTAGCGAATAACCAAATAGAGAATACATGGGTTAATTTTTCGAATGTTTGATTAAAAAACTGTGATGAAACTGCGAATAGAGTATAAGATATTTTATACTGGAGTGAGATTTGAGCACGCGCTTCGTGTAGTCCCAGCGTCGTCCGTTTCCAAAACTTGAAGCGATATGAAATACGGACAATTTCCGTGATAATTTTTTATTTCATTATCTGAAAGTGATTTATGCAATGACCACATAAATATACACATGTGTAGTCGAATGATTAAAGTTTTCAAAATATAGCACCGAAAATTCAAAAACTTTCAAACGTGGGGGTCCTGGTTTCTGTGCACCTAATTAATTTTGCCAACTAAATCACATGTCATGTAATAAATATAATATACACGGCATACTAATTAAAAATCAAGGATATTTAACAATCGATACTCGGGTACTGGCATCCTGAATATATTGAAATATATATATATATATATATATATATATATATATATATATATATATATATATATATATATATATATATATATATATATATATATATATATATTGGTATTTTTGCCAACATATTTTATTCGCCAGAGAAAAATATTTATTAATACTTATTATTATCTCTTGGAAGAATAAAAATGTGCAGGAAACAACATCAAAACCTATTAAAAAATATATTCCGGATGCCAATACCCGAGTACCGATTTTTAAATATCATTTAAACTTAATTAATATGTTGTGTGTAATATAGATAACAAGGCATGTGATTTAGCTGTCAAAGTAAATTAAGGGCATAGAAACCAGGAAAGATGGGGGGGGGGGGGTGGTGGTGATCTATAGACACTTTTTACTTTTATCCTACTAAATATACGCAAAGAGAAAAAATAGTAAAAATGGTTAAAATTAGCAATAATGGGCCATACTGCGCAATTTCCGTAACAGATACGAGAAAAATACTAAGTGGCATATTATTATACTTAGGGATAGGAAAAATTCGCGAGTTCACTGACCTGCAGGTTAGACTCCACAGTCCTGTGTACACTCTAGCCTCAGATGTTTGTTAATTGACTGCTGCCCCATAGATAGGCACACCCGAATTTCGCGAAAAGATTTCTCGGTCAGTTGTACTGCATAACACTTTAGCTCAGATCCCCTTTCTTGATTGGAAGATCGAGGTATTACGCGTCTTAGGTGTATGCCCGCTAATCACAGCCGCCAAGTAAGAAAATTTCTTCTGACCAAGACTCGCGGCCAATAAGCTAAGGAAAACTGCTGGTACGCCCGTAGGTTATTGAAATCTAGCATGTGCGGAAATCTTTTCGCGAAATTCGGGCGACCCTACCCATAGAGTAGCCAAGTGTTACTCTACAACTGGCAGTATGGCACTCTCTACTTGTTTCCTTGCAAGTCTGCTATTGGCTCAGAGTCGTACAGGGCGTGTATAGTAAACTGCGATCCAATTGCAAAGTCAACTTCAGTGTACACGTGTTTGACGTCTATCTTGTCCTGAAATGAACTCGCGAAATGTTCCTATAGGCTGTTCACGATAAAGTGAGCACTTTTTCAGGTCCGCCCAACAGGCATTAACTGCTAATAAATATATCTTATTGCGACTGCAGACATTAGAATTTTGGTGGTGGTGAAAGGTATACACTGTGTTTATCGGTCACATTCCGATGTTATATAAAAAAGCAGCAGGAAGATGGAAATATGTTTAAGGGAAACATTTATAAGGGCCTTAAAAGTGCTCACTTTACCGTGAACAGCCTATATCCCCAGTTATACTTCATTAAGGGGGGGTACAGTTCATACAGTCCGTGAAGGGAAGTCGGGGCACATTTAACTAACTAACTCAGGAGGATCTTTACTTACAATAATTACAGGGTGATGTGGTTGGTGGGGTTAGGGATCTAGGTAGTTGTGAAGCACAATGTGTTACAGGAGGATAAGAATATAAGGGTCTCAGGGATCGCTCTCTCGCCCTAGCGTAATACACTTACCCCCCAGAAGCCGCTCGGAGACCGCCCTTAAGGGAGTACCGACACCGACTGACATAACCAGCCCTTAGCCGACGTGTCCATCACACTTCTCGTTCACGCCCACCTTCTCCGATATCCTCCATTCCTATTGGCTCTCCCTTGTAGCCTGGGCGGGGTTACTGCCTGTAGATGTTGATGCAATTGCCGCAACCCCACTGCGTCAGTCAGACCCAGATTTTCTACGTGTTTCTGCAGATTCCTTCATTTCCAGTCGTCTCGTTACAGTCCCTGATGTTCGTGAAAATTGTTTTAATAGCAGTCGTTGACCGTATTCAAGACTTACCCGTCCTCGCCTCTTGTGTTGTAATCGTAATATCATGTTTATTCTGTCGGCTTACATCGCTCAGATTAATATTTTGCTGTTACAGGTACCATTTGCGAGAAATTCAGCCACCTAGAAACCCATAACCTAGCCTTGAGAATACTCATCTCAATGCTTTCTTATGGCCAGACCTGAAACTGAGGAGTTAAACATTTTTTTTGCTAGTTATACCGCTTAGCTGTGAATTTCCGTGGAAATTTCCGGAAATGTACGGGACATTTTCAGCCTACGTTACAAAGGAAATAAAGGCCTACGAGATCGCTTTCCTGTCCGTGTGTGCATGTGTGGGTGTGTATGTGAGTGTTAGGCGTGTGGCTGTGTGTGTCTGTGCGTGATGTGTCTCCCCCCTTCAACTTTCGAAAGCGCGAACCGAATTTCACAAAATTCACCAACAAACTCTCTTACCATCGTATTTATCACAAAAATGGAAACAAACTCTCGAACTGTATTCTCAAACGAAATTTACTGAAGGTTAAAGAAAAAAATATGTTTCGAGAAAAGCGACTAAGATATTGATGACCGGATCGTTCGTTAAATGCTATATTTTAATTTAAAATTAATGATTTTTTTTGGGGAAGGCATACATTAAATCACTATATAACATCATCATGCATTGGGTGTTTGAAAGCGAGGCTTTTGAAAGAATGCTAACTGATAGCGGAGAATGTATTGCTATTAATATCACTGTTGAAAAATTAAGTTACTTATAACTAATGCGCCTAACTTTCCTCTACATGTGTGCAAATGAATTTTAGCGAAGTTCTTGAAAGCTTAGATGTTAGGTAAAGGTTGGCTTCTCATTGACAGCAATATCATTGGAGACGAAACCCGAAACATGTGAAACAGTACCAAGATAGTTAAAATACGCGAGTGACTTACTCGAGATTCGACTTCAGAAAAACTCGTAACACTGAGCTAGTGTGCAAATTAACTGCATCACGGAGGTAAGATTCGGAGCATCAACGCCGGATGTACTCAGTCTAATGTTTCAAATGATAGGGTTGACTAACCTGAAATATTTACACTGCCATCATTTTGAAAACAAGTGTCGTAGTCTCTTAAAACACATAAGTTTACGTGGGCTAACGTAACGCTGCTGGTGTGAAAAATTTGGCAGAAATCGGTTGACAGGAAAATAAAAGTAAAACTGTAAAGGTGAAATATTTATTTGCGCACGGTAACGTCTCGTTATGTGGCTCATATAATTAGCATTATTAAACCTTACGGTAGTATGGAAAACTAGGATACGTGTACACACATATTTTTACTATAAAAATGCTATTGTGACGTCTTCTACATGTAAGTTTGTTACTCAGTCATTTTATTTTTATTATATTTTACATATTAATTAAATTTCATGCAGCAGTTGAGAGTTAAATGGTCATATGTTTAATATTACGTATTTATTTTTATATTGTTAAGTTTTGAATAACGTATTAATTAGTGTAAGTTGGCAATGTTTGTAACACCGTTCTGATCGTAATAATAAGGAATGCGCCCTGATATAAGCCCTATGCCACGCATGATAATTCAAATCTGGTAACCGACGCCAATAATAAGTATCGGAAGAATGTCTTGGTCTCCATCTCGTTTAAAATGGGTCATTAAGGTAACGGGCCAGGTAGACCTGAGCTCCGTATAAAAAGTGGATAATTGTAATTAAAAGTGAATTTGACCCTAACCAATATGCTCCGTTTCGTGCTGATAGCCGACAGAGTAATACTAAACTGGCATAATAAGGCTCCGGAGCATAGTAACTTCAATTATTCCGCAAATATGTAAGAAGATATTTTTATCATCGCCATCCTCAGTGGCCGCTGGTCCAGCGGTGAGTGCTAAATACTTTTCTTGTTAACCGCACACCTTAATCAACACTTTCTTGCTTATCGTATAGTGCCTGGGAATAAGAACTCGTGTTTAATATACCTATTTTTTTTTTTTTTTAACATTTCTAGCCAGAGACAATTTTATTGAGTAAACGTATAAGCAGATAATTGCAACTTATAAGTGTGAGTGTGATTACCGTTTGAACTTGAACTGAACTTTCTGCACGCTAAAACATTTTAAATCTTGTATAAGCTTTTAAGTACTGCAAATACATTAATTATGATTGCCAAGCACTAAACGCATAATTGTAACTTTTACAGACATACAGAGGTTTAAATATAATTTTCTTGTCCAGCTGCTGCGAGTTATTTTTCACATATTCTGGTATCAAAATATAAAGTCAGAAGCATTATTTAAATCGAGGAAGTATTTTTTATTTGCATTAAAATTCATTTTACCCTAGGACTATTTTGATTTAAATGATATGCTGGTAGTTAGTTCCCTTGTTTTCCCCAGAGTGTATTTGAAGTGTGACATACATCTAGCTATGTGGGAGTTGTCCTAAGCTTGGATATTAAGGAAACATACTGGTAATTTGCAAGTCTGTTGGTGTTTTATGGTTGTTTTCAGCGCATTGCAGTGTGAGGTCTGCTACGTTCACATTCAGTTGTCTATTTGCTAACCCTGCCTGCATGATGTATATTAATTTCACCTATTAATCTAAACACTTGTTCTAGTATCTGTTAGCCGTCCGTATACAATTAACATATAATATCATTTCAGTGGTCCCATATGAAGGGTATAAATAAATAAAACTAGCTACTATCTCTCTCTTCTCTCTTCTCATTGAAACACTGTTACAGCGCGTTGTCCATTATTGAATATACTGTCGCAGATCGATTGGACACTGAACCATAAGGTCACATTTATTATATGCATTTAAGCTGCACATATGTTTTGGACAGTAATATTTAACTGATTTCACATATTATTTTAATGGGCGACAATGGAAAAAAATAGACAACGGCACAAACCCAGCATATCCGAGGTATTTCATGTGAGATAGCTCAGGGTGGATAGTCGCAGGCTCTGTTATCGGGATGGAAATACCTTACAATTGGTCGGGTGTAAATGGCAGCAACTGTGGTGCGGGATTGATTGTAAACATATTTAAATGAAATCCCTGCCGCGGGCGAAGTAACGGACACGAGACGTGCATTTCTGGTGATATCTTAATCATGGCACTTCAATTGGATTAGCATGCGTGGCCATTAGCAGATCTTCCATACTCCCCCACAGCAGACGCCAATCTTCGCTCGCAAATAGATCGGTCTTAAAATAGCTCGGGTTTCACAGTCGTGAAAGTCAGGCCTGTGTTTTTAGCATCTAGGATTTCTACGCACTTGCAAAGCACGGGAACACCATATTTTAGATTTCTAATGCATTTGAAATATTCGAACAACTACTACTTACTGCCAGTTAAGAGTGGAATGCCCTCGTGTAGACGTTATGAGAAAATTTCATCCTTCGCAATGTTTTCAATTCCTTCCTTAAGTGTACATGATCCAAAACACTACGTTTCATACAAAGTATTTTCTGTTAAATTTTATACGATGAAATCAGACTTTATTTTCGCCAACAAAGACGTGTACCTACTGTAGGAATCATTATTTTAAATCATACGTTTTTTTTTTTTTTTTTTTTTTTTGTCCAAACAATTTTAATACATGCCTTACATATTTTTCACTCTGGGATCAAAAAATTTTGGCTGAGATATTCTGAAACCGAGGCGATATTCTGAAATCGCAGTTGAAGCGATTCCTTATAATAATTAGAAAGAAATCATAGTACTATTTACAACCTGCAGTGATAATTAAAGGGCGTGAAACTCTGCTTTCAAATAGTTCCATTTCAAATAATTATAAACTTTTCAAAGTTATACAACAAATACGTAAACAGTCATTTCTGAATTGAGATCAGAAATATTCGAATATTTGGTGCGTATTATCCCCTCATTAATTAAAAAAAAAAATAGTAGGTGCCACATTATTAGTGTATAAAACTTTGAAACACTGGAGTGAGATAAAATGTTCGTTTCATGTTGAACATTAATTATTATATTTTTTGAACCTACGTGCAAGACTGTTATGCAAAACGGTTTGAAATTGCTCGGTTGCCTGACTGCGGGCTGTGCAACTTTAATAATGAAAGGAAAAAATTGAAATGTCATGATTTAAATTCAACAAGTCGGTATGAAATATAGGAAACTATTGTTTCGTCGAATGTAGTTCCAAATTATTTTGAAATAGTAAATTAATATTCTCGATATCTAAGTACGAGTACCTTTCAGAACAATCGCTGTTGACGTAAGTCGTACATCCTCTTTCTAATCCTGCTTTTTATCACCTTACATATTTTCCAACAGTAGTTGAGAATAGTAGTCTATTTTTAAGTATTACGTAACGTCCAACCATACTTGAAAATGTAGTAGGAATTGTTTGACTACCTATAATTCTCACTCTTAATTTATATTCATTTTTTTTTTTTTAATATTCTTTTTCATTTCCTTGTAGCCTGTGTTTTGTTGGGATATGTCTTGATATTCTCTCTTCAAAATAATCTCACCCGCACCCATCGTGATGAAGAAAATGGTTACCACGACTAATGAGATATTCTTTGAATTCTCTTTTTAGAAGCGAGTCACTTCTTGACTACACAGAGTAAAAAATCAACTAGAAGATTTCCCTAGGAAAACATATTGCAAAGCTTTGTGGTCTGTATAACTCGTCATGTTGGATTCCTTGATATCTTGCTGATTTTATATTTTATGACGAGAAGTTTAACAAATATCGGTATAGAGTATTAGGTTATTTACTTAACCTGGAGCACGAAGGAAAATCCTCGACGAGTACTGAACCACATTGTTCAAACTCTCGTTATATAAAAATGTAAACAAATAGTTTTTTTTCTTTTCATGCCACAGAGCCTGGGCGAATTCCGCGCAATTGTTAACAAGGCCGAAATGTTCCGAACCACTTTATTGTCCCGTCTATTTGTCATCGCTGTAGCGGTCCCACAATGGCGAGCTTGCTTCTATGCCCAGTCCGAACCACTTTATTGTCCCGT
Organism: Dryococelus australis; assembly: GCA_029891345.1. Classification (NCBI taxonomy): domain Eukaryota; kingdom Metazoa; phylum Arthropoda; class Insecta; order Phasmatodea; family Phasmatidae; genus Dryococelus; species Dryococelus australis. Next base: position 25,576,399 of record CM057006.1, on the reverse strand, counting down.
CTATTTGTCATCGCTGTAGCGGTCCCACAATGGCGAGCTTGCTTCTATGCCAGTCTGAACCACTTTATTGTCCCGTCTATTTGTCATCGCTGTAGCGGTCCCACAATGGCGAGCTTGCTTCTCTGCCCAGTCTGAACCACTTTATTGTCCCGTCTATTTGTCATCGCTGTAGCGGTCCCACAATGGCGAGCTTGCTTCTATGCCCAGTCTGAACCACTTTATTGTCCCGTCTATTTGTCATCGCTGTAGCGGTCCCACAATGGCGAGCTTGCTTCTATGCCCAGTCTGAACCACTTTATTGTCCCGTCTATTTGTCATCGCTGTAGCGGTCCCACAATGGCGAGCTTGCTTCTATGCCCAGTCTGAACCACTTTATTGTCCCGTCTATTTGTCATCGCTGTAGCGGTCCCACAATGGCGAGCTTGCTTCTATGCCCAGTCTGAACCACTTTATTGTCCCGTCTATTTGTCATCGCTGTAGCGGTCCCACAATGGTGAGCTTGCTTCTCTGCCCAGTCTGAACCACTTTATTGTCCCGTCTATTTGTCATCGCTGTAGCTGTCCCACAATGGCGAGCTTGCTTCTATGCCCAGTCCGAACCACTTTATTGTCCCGTCTATTTGTCATCGCTGTAGCGGTCCCACAATGGTGAGCTTGCTTCTCTGCCCAGTCTGAACCACTTTATTGTCCCGTCTATTTGTCATCGCTGTAGCTGTCCCACAATGGTGAGCTTGCTTCTCTGCCCAGTCTGAACCAAACGCAGATTTCTTCACGAGGGAAACGTGGCGGAGGTTTTTCGTTGGTTGAAGGGTTTTCCCTGGGTATTTCCTGTTATGAGCTGACTCCACTCAAAGTAGTGTTTTTCGGTTATTTCTGTCATGTAGGCTAATTAAAGAGCACTATACTATAAAATGGAAGATACATATGCTCTTAAAGAACGGAAACATACGTAGGCCCTAAAAATGGCTGCTTTAAACGTTCGGGACGTACATTTATAGCACCAGTGTATGTACTTGACTATTTAGTTCGTGAAGAGTAATTTATTGCATTGCAGAAAAAGAATTTTAAGTATTATTAATTTTTTTTTACTCCAGCGTAGTTTGTCACTACCTTGTGCTAAAGCACAAGTAATAATATTTCAGTTTTGTGAAGCTAATAAACATAGCTTACAAACAATAAAAGTGTAATTTAGTGAGGTGTTTTTTTCTGCTCCATTCTGATATTTGTCAAAGAGATGGCTGCCTGGGACAAAATATTTCATGAGCCTTCTTAATAACGCAGTTTGTAAAAAGAAACATTTCATGAATACCTTGCATATAATTTTACCCAAAATCTTGTTTATCGATACTGCACAAAAGCGTGTTCCGTTAATTTTACTAGTCTGTTCACAGTAAAATAAGCGCTTGTGAAAGCCCTGCTTAGGATCTATTTGTACGCACGTTATGTATTCTTCCGCATGTAAATTTAACATTGTCATGGGCCTTATAATTTTATTCATGCGTCGGTCAAGTAAAACGGTGAAATTCCTAGGAAAGTAACTGTTATGCAAATCTGCTCATTTTCACACATAGGTGCATAAAAAAAAAAAAAACCCAGAAAGCGAAATAAATAATTTAAGTTGTTACAAACGGTTATCTAACACTTTTTATTCGACGTTAAAATATTGAACAGTTTTCCATACATCGTTACCAACTTTACTGGGCAAATGTCACTCAGTGCGCCCATTAAAATATATGCGTCCAGGGGCAGTTACGTTTTTCTAAGGTTTACTTTAAAAAATGCTCACTTTATCTTGAACAGCCTCTACAAGAAATGAATTGGATTTATTTGATTTAAATTGAAATAAAATGAATCTACTGTCCAGAAATTCATAGTTCACTCTTGTATTGCGCGCTGACACATGTAACTATTTTCCCTGCCTCGTTGCCAACTTTACAAGCACGCCAGTTAGTGCGTGCTCGTTTGGACGTACCCGGAACCGGATAGTACGTTGTTTTAAAAGTTGTTTTCAAAAGTGCCTACTTTACCGTAAATAGTTTCGGTTAACGGTGAAAGTGCAAAGGATTTCTCAGTTTGGTGAAAATATGTATATCTAGGTGGTTTCTTCAAAAGCAGAGAAAGTACTTTATAAGCCTTGCCCGAGTTGCATTATGTGCGCTCAAACCCGGCGCGATTGTTTACTTCCGGAGCAGCTATAGGCTGTTTACCATTAGTAGAGCACTTATTAAATGAATAGTAACGTTTCCATGAATGTTGACGTAAGAATATACTTCAAGTTTCTAAAAACCCCATAGTATTTCATGAATGTTAAAGCACACTCTAAATCTGAAACAGTGAGAATTGAGCCAAATAAGTGGCAATACTTAGGATTGTGCGACTCATAACCAATGCCTGATAAATAGAGACCTTGTGAATTCTCGGGTTAATTATGGGACAAGCTAGGATTGAAAACACACGTGTTTATGCAACTTAAGCTATTGGTCCACACGGTGTTTGACCCCGCCTGGAGAACACTGGCCCAATCGTCGCCTTGCACTGCGAGGAGGTAATTTTAAAATTAAAATTTCAATTTTAATTTTTACACCTATTAGTATTTGTGTTCGAAGTAACAGCATGATCAAATGGATCTCTATTTTACGTCAAACAATAACACTGTAGTACAAACGTAGACCTCGTGCATTTTAAAGGTAGTGGGATCTAATTTCCCTACAAATCTACAAATACTTCACACACACAAGATACAAAGAAATTATGTTCAATTACAACTCCAACATATCAGAGAATTAGAACCTTATTAAGTCCCGTCAAAGAAAATGGTAATTGCTAAAATAGAGGAAGTTTGAGCATATTCTCAGCATTAAAGCTTATTAATTAGTTTAGACAGAATTCATTGTCAGTGCTATCTGGCTCTTTATAAACTATCTACTTTCTCGGGTGTCCCTGGGGTAGTTTAAATCAGTGCAGTTGAATTTAAATATTCAATTACCATTTTTTTGAAGCATGTTTCTCAATACATAAATATGTAATATTCAACAATACCAGCGTATCCTCCACATGAAAAATTTCTTGATGTAATGTACAAATTTTATAATATACTTATATAATATCACAGGCTTCTTCATTGTAGCCTGATCATTATTTCTTGTGCTACCCATTCTCTTTACTAATGACACTTATTCAAGAATGGGGTTTAATATCCATAATAATCAATTATATATATCTAGTTCTTGCAACTAGCCCCTTTTAAAAGCACAAAATGAAAGATTCTTATTCTTTCTTCAAACTTTTTCATACATAACAACCACTTTACGAGTGTTCAAACATTAAAATTTGACATAGTAATACTGTAGTCTTAGCACACAGACATCTGTATATTAAAGAAAATAAAACTACAACAAACATAAATTTAAAATGTAGGTTTAACTTCCCTGTACCCTATTATGTGGAATTGAAATAGTATATTAATATTCCTTTTTCTTTTTCGTATAAATCTAAAACCAATTTAAATAACAAATTTCTTAGGTTCATTACATAAATTCATGTATACAACTTTTAATATGGGCATGTGTCTGGATATCTGTACATAAGACTGTAGAGTCTATCCTGCAGGTAATAAAATTCGCGAATTTTTTCGGTTTCTACTGATAGCTAACTAAAATGATGTCTGAATTCCACTGATTTATTTGCTATTCCCACTCAGTATCAAGAATTTCACTGCCATAAATCACTTCTTCCCAGTTCATTTCCTTGATTTGCTAGTCGGCAGTAGCTTATCAACTGATTTGTGAATGTTATTTCACTGATTGATATTACTGTTTCGAGCTCAGAGTGTAAGAATATATTTTACGTTTCTAAAAATTTCAACGTGTCACTTGTTCCGCGAAAGACTGTCATTCTTTATATCCATGTCAACAGTAAATGTTACGCGAGGAAGAACATTACATATGGAGGACAACGGTGCCGTGGTGATGTAGGGGCTAGAGTACATACCTCCCACCAAATGGAACCGTGTTCGATTACCAGGGGAGGGGGGAGGTCGCTCCCGGATTTTCGGACGATGCCGCTGGTCGATGGGTTTTCTCGGGGATCTCCCGTTTCCTCCGTCTTTGCACTCCAGCGCTGCTCCATACTCACCTTGCCATCATCGGCTCTGAAGATCCCTATAATAATGTTGAAGTAAAGAAACTGCCTATGGAGCACTGCACCCGACTATACAATGCGAAGAACTCATAAAAATGTAGTACAGACACAATAAAAATTGTTATAAAAGTGCGGTTTATGCTGTATATGAAAGAAGAATGAATATAATTGACAACATTATTAAATATTTTAATAATATATACTAATTAAATTAAAAATTATCAATTAAAATAGTCTGTATATTTAACAAAATCTAAGCGCATTTCCATTCTGGAGGCTTAAAAAAGAATAATTTACAATAAAATCCTTGCAATTAATATTGTCATAATGTTTACTATGATTGTATATGATTGTGTTTAAGAAAATTGTAATAATAATGTAGGAAATAATTTTTATAATATTTTTATGTGCGTCCATTTCTCACAAACATTTATGGCTGAAAATGACGTAAACAAAGTTAATTATAAAATTGATATGGTACATTATTATTACGATTTTATTACACATTATCACAGTAAATATTATGACGATATTTCTTGACGACGATTGTCTTGTAAATTCTGCTTTCCGAAGCAACCAAAACGGAAATGCTGTTAAACTTATTAAAAATACAACTATTTAAATGTAGTTATATTCTTTTATATTTAATTAATAGTATATTTTCCTTTATTTTGTATAAATTTAAAATTTCAATATAACAATTTTCTATTCATTACACAAATCCATTTGTATAATTTTTATTGGTTGTCTTTAGTACTTATTGAGTTATACGCTAATAAAATTGCGAGTTAAATTCGGTAATTCCTGATGATAATAAAATGAGGGTTAATTCAGATTTTTGGTTCCACTTCAGTCAAGATTTCATGCCATAAATCATTTTTATTTTATTCTATCATACTTTCAACTGATTTGTGAAGGTTATTTCACTGAATTGTTTATGGTTGAGTAGAGGTAAGGAAGATATTTACGGCTAAATTTCAAGGTTTTGTTGGAAAGATTGTCATTCTTTTCCCCATGTCACATAAATTCCGCGTAGTGAAAACATTTACATAGGAACTACGTGCCGTTATTAGTTTAAATCTACCTCCCATCCAAGGGAATTCGATTACCAGGGGAGGGGGGAGGTCGCTCCCGGATTTTCGGACGATGCCGCTGGTCGATGGGTTTTCTCGGGGATCTCCCGTTTCCTCCGTCTTTGCACTCCAGCGCTGCTCCATACTCACCTTGCCATCATCGGCTCTGAAGATCCCTATAATAATGTTGAAGTAAAGAAACTTGCCTATGGAGCACTGCACCCGACTATACAATGCGAAGAACTCATAAAAATGTAGTACAGACACAATAAAAATTGTTATAAAAGTGCGGTTTATGCTGTATATGAAAGAAGAATGAATATAATTGACAACATTATTAAATATTTTAATAATATATACTAATTAAATTAAAAATTATCAATTAAAATTAGTCTGTATATTTAACAAAATCTAAGCGCATTTCCATTCTGGAGGCTTAAAAAAGAATAATTTACAATAAAATCCTTGCAATTAATATTGTCATAATGTTTACTATGATTGTATATGATTGTGTTTAAGAAAATTGTAATAATAATGTAGGAAATAATTTTTATAATATTTTTATGTGCGTCCATTTCTCACAAACATTTATGGCTGAAAATGACGTAAACAAAGTTAATTATAAAATTGATATGGTACATTATTATTACGATTTTATTACACATTATCACAGTAAATATTATGACGATATTTCTTGACGACGATTGTCTTGTAAATTCTGCTTTCCGAAGCAACCAAAACGGAAATGCTGTTAAACTTGATTAAAAATACAGACTATTTAAGTATATATTTTTTACATTTAAAAAGTATATTTCAGTAAAGTATTTTATAATGTTGCGAAATATATACATTCTTCTTTCATATACAGCACAAATCGCATATTTGTGATAATTTTTATGGTGTCTTTAGTACTTTTGACGTGAATACGTCTTTAAATTTGCGAGGCAAATCCAGGAAATCCGATGATAATAAAATCGAGGTATAGAGTTTGGCATTTCAGCTCCGAATCTGTCATCTACATTGAAAATTCAATTACACTACTCGATTGCCAAAGGATCGAAGAATATGTTAGGTTGAGTGAGGACAGCGAAGCATTGCGCGCGTAGGGAAGGTTGTTGTGGAGGGGGGGGGGGGGGGGGGACAATTTTTGAGTTCGTTTCGCCACGTCTCATAAATTCCGCGTAGTATAACATTTGACTAGGATAAGCTCCGACGCTCGTTTAAGTTTAAATCGACAGCTCTCGTCACGATCAATCGATCGCGTATATAAAGACATTTGTGTGGCGTGGTTCTGGTGAAACAGTATGAGTTTAATGTAAAAATTTAAGAAAACTTAACACAATGTCGGCCTATACTCGTCAAAAAGCCAAGTCAAAAAATACAGAAATCGTATACGGCTGGAAAGAGCATCTCAAAAGCAATCCAGTGATACCCATAAAACCCCATATGATCGAGTGAAGCGGTGCCGGGAACGTAAAATAATCATCAAGGCGTCCGAGCGCGTCAACGTGGACGTATTCACGCGAAACAAAGGGGCGTATCTCCACGTTGTATAGTCGGGTGGAGTGCTCCATAGGCAGCTGCTTTACTTCAACCTTAGGAGGCCCAGATATCTTCACTCACTCGTCGGAACTTCATCCTTGCACGAACCAGGTAACAGATCTCACTTGCTCGGGAACGTGTCAGAATACCGCTTGCCAGTAGGTGATTGGCAACTTTCTTGTCAGGCAGTAGCCTGCCCAATGATAAATCTTTCGCGGCAGTAAATAGCCAATTAGGGACGCGCACCCGATTAGAGGAACGGCCGCATCAAATGAAGCGCCTTGACACTTCGCATCTATAATCCATTCGCGGTTACTTCACACTCTACTGAAGCTCTGCTGAAGTTCTACCTCCAGGATATTCCTCCGCCTCGCGCAAGCTAAGCCTAACTAATTCAAAGGACAGTGCACTGAATTCGTGCGCATTCAGTTGTATAGGCTGTTCACGGTAAAGTGAGCCCTCATCAATTTTCCTTTCATACAATTTACATCTTCCTGCTGCTTTTTAATGTAAACATTGCAATGTGACCAATCAACGCAGTGTATACATTTCACCACCCTTAAAATTTAATTCCTGAAGCTGCAATAAGATATATTTATTAGTGGTTAATGCTTGTCGGGAGGGCTTTAAAAAGTGCTCACTTTACCGTGAACAGCATATAATAATATTTTGCACGAGAACTACGTCTTACAAAGCGCTACCAATACAGATATTTTCTCGGTGTTTTTATTCATATTTATTATAAATAAGGGTTTTATATTTATAAATAAAATATAGATAAAACTTCAATTTAACCGAAAATAATATACCTTTACGTCAACAGAGTTATAAAACACTTGTGATGCATGGTATATTAGTAAACAACTAGACACGTCATACATGGGGTTAACTTTTGAACGCTTAATTCATTGTGAGGAAGTCTGAGTGAGTAATTAACATGCAAGGAAAGAAGTACGATAACACGTTTTATCGCGGTTCCGAGGCAAAACTGGCTAACTCACCGGAGCAGCATCCAATGACTAATACCTGGGCCTCGAGTCTACAAAACTATCGTGAACTCCAGGTTCGTAAAGCAGAATTCCTTTAGCCCTTGGGAGTAACTTCGGCATAAATATCGGAAGGAAGTATACGCTTTTGTAACCATTAATAACGAGCATTTTCGTTTCTTGCTGCAAACTAACTATACCTTAGAACAGAACGTTGTGCATTTGTTTCGAACAATTACAACATGAAATAGGTTTACCAAAAAATTTGGGCCATATTTACCCCTAAGGACATCCCCTATGGTACAAATTTTATACAACCATTAGTTTTGGAAAATACGTTATTTCCAAAACGTCAGAAACTGCTAACAAGGCAACGTTTTGCGTTCCTTTAATTAAAGTATGATTATTATGTCGTTACAATCGATAAATACCCATGAACATACTTTTGTTGATTAATTTCATGGCGCTCCCCAATTTCCGAATGACAAGTTGTGTCATCACGAGCAAATTGTTCACGGATGGCACATGCTAAGTCGGCGTAACGTTATCCACGAATTTTTTGTATCGCCTCGAGTAGTTTCCGACGTTTTTGCAAATAACTCATTTTAGTCCCCAATTTTCATTTCTCTCCCTTAATGATAATGAAGGTCATATAGAATGTGTCGTGTATCCGACCTTACGTTCCATAAAAAAAAAATCATATCACAAAATGAGTAACTGGTTTTCCTTGAACTTGAAGGCAGCTCACTATGAAGTGAGCACTTTTGAAATCAACCTGAAAAAAAAAAAAAAAAAGTCACTGCTCTGACCTCCATATATTTTAATGGTTGCACTGAGTGACATGCGTCCAGTAAAGTTGGTAAAGTTGGAGGGAAGGTAGTTCCAGGTATTATTATGAAATTAAAAGTGAAAGGTACCAATGTGTGATAATTTAAATTATTTATTTCGCATTCTGTGTTTTTTTTTTTTTTTTTTTAATACATTCAAGTGTAAACATTAGCAGGTTTGTAAAATGTTTACTTTTTCTAATAATTTCACATTTTCGCTTGGCCGACGCAAGAATAAAGTGATGGGGCCTATGTCAGTGTTAATTTTACATAAAGGTGGAAGAGTACACAACGTGCATACAAGTAGATTCTAAGCAGGGCTTCAAAAGTGCTCAGTTTGCCGTGAACAACCTATATAGGGTTTAACCTATATCAGTATGTTTCCTGTCACAAATAAGGAGAAGAATAATACTCGCGAATATTGAAAAGTGAGCAACAAGGCCATTTTCACGAACAAATAGGTCGCAGTACAAAAGTCCTGGTCAATTCATAAGGAGCAGGTCCGTTGAATTCCGGGCTGTGAAGAACCGCTCGATATCGTGTCCAGGGCCTCACTCGGGGCTGGACACCCAGGATCTTGTTAGCTGTGATTGGGCCAATAAGCGGAGGACTGCGCCGGGTCCTTCCGTCCTGTCTCCTCGTCCGGACGTCCAAAAGGAGAAGCTGGTCACCTTCACTTCCAAACTGCTTAGAGGCTTCAGCCAGCGTGTACAACTGCAGAACGCAACAGAGTCTTCCACTCCCGCACACACCGATTTGTGTCGTACACGGATCCAGCTTGCGGTAGGGGAACGGTGACAAATCCTTCTTACTATAGGTTGTTCATGGTAAAGTGAGCACTTTTGAGGCCCAATTGCTTTTTTTTTTTCAGCCTATTTATCCTGTAACCACCTTTGTAAATAATTATTGCTATGTCAGTAACAAGCACATCATGTTTATTCCACCGCACTCTGAAGTTAACGTCTAAGGTTAAAATAAAATTAATTTATTGACTATTATTCCAAATGAGAGGGCTTCCAAAAGTGCACACTTTATAGTGAATAGCCTATATAACATGATAGTATTAAAAGCACAGCACTACAAGGGAAGTTAATTCGAGAATGTCTGAAATGGTATACTGTAAAAAAAGGTATACACTGCTGGCTTAAATAAGACTTCAGCTTGCTATGAAAACGCACGTGTTTTCTGATGGGTTCCGGGTATGCATTAACCATTATTTATTTCAGGTTAGTATATTTCGCTGGTCATGGCAGGGGTTCTACCCCCCTTCCTTCAGGTGCAATAATTCAAATACATGCTTGATTACTATCTCATATTTTATTACAACGTTCAGCTGAGAATGAGATTCGGGACTGTATGCCAGCGATATTTCACACATTCGTATCAAATTAACTTGGTTCATAGTTGGCAGATGTTAAAATGTTGATCTACATATTAATATAATTTTTTTTCGGGATAAATTAAAAACATTTATAAACACACCCTGGGGGTATTCTTTTTATGTTCTGCATCCGCTTGCAAACTTACCAACCAACACAGCCATTATTTTGGGGGAGTGAAAATCTCGATTTGTTCTACATACACAAGTTGTGTCTGAATAATGCCTATGAACATACCCTGCATATTCCTTACGAGAAAGTAATTTAATAATACACTGATTCCACCTACAGCTGAAGATGCTTTCTTAGAGTGATACGCGCCCTTGAAAGTAGAGCAGATACACGAATTGGCATAAAAATATTACAGAAATGATTTAAAATTGAAAAATGTCCTTTAGGATATTGTATAGCTGAACAAATGTATGTGTAACAAAAAGCAAAACCCATCGCTGTTTTCAAATGGCGGGTAGTAATAACTTAACGGTTTCTAACTTCATGCGTGAATTAACAGTTGACTAAAATTCAATTATTAGATAACTAATAAAGCTTGTATACAACATCGGGGTTGCAGCCCTTATTTTTCTATTACAATATTTGATTTATCCTAACAGTAATAGGTATTACCTTGAAATTAATGAATATTTGCTAAAAATTAGATGAGATTATATTCCAATTATTTGTTATACAATCATAAAGTTATTTTGGTGTGTGCATACGTATATCACCTAAAAGTATTTTACTTGAGTATTCCAGTGATTTTTAAAATTATCTTGTGCTATGTATATTTAATGATCGTTGTGTTCAAATACATTACATTTGCATCATCACCGTCCATTGTACATAGTTTTACTTGTACTGTATTAAATGCGTAATACATCATTTGTGTTGGAACATCTACATGAATGTAAGACGTCAGTGACGAATTTAAAGGGAGGGTTGATAGGACCCTGGCCACCTCCGGAAACTGAGGAAATGAAATAATTTACTTAATGACAGCGAAAAGCTGATAGTTCAGAATCCGAACACGGATTATACAATATCTTTAGTGAAGAATGTCGCCGTTAATATATAAAAAGTTTTATATCTCTACAGGCCTAAAATGAACATTATTGGACGAAAATTCTCCAGTCACAGAACTGACGTATACCGGGAAAACTTCTTTCTTCTGTACTGAAACCCTGCCAGCTATATGTAAAAAAAAAAAAAAGAGATGTTAAAATATTAATTATTTAAACCAATGTACATCAATTTATCAAAATATTTTCATTAAATTAATTTTCCTAACTTCCTGCTCAGCCACGGGACGAAGCGAAGTTTTGCATTCGTGATTGTTCTGGCTTTAGCAATCATTTCAATTGGACCAATACAAATATGTAGTTTATTCAAGTTTATATAGTGGATTAATTTTGAAATGAGCTTAAAAGTATTTTTTTATTATTATTCATTTTTTATACTGTACTCTGATTAAACATGTATAAGCAATTTTACTTGTAACTTCATGTTAGCTTCTGCGAATCAGCAGTGTTCTCGGACCTCTCCAAAGAAAAATCCTGCCAGGATTGTAAAAATATCAAACGGGAGGCAACCTCTTTCCGTGATGAAAGGCAAGCTCAGAGAACAGCCTCTACTTCTCACGGATTGGACGCCTGGCCGGCGGGCGCTGACGCATTAGCGATGGTCTCCGATCCAGGAGCGGGCTAATCGCGTTATGACGTCACCTTGGAGGGGGAAGAGACGAAGCCGAGGCGAGAGAGCGAACGGCCAAGGTGCTGCGCCGGCAGAGCACAGCACAGTCGTTAATCCCAGGAAATGAGCCGTGCCCCGCAGAAGCACATTTACGTCGCGACTGCTCCAGAACCGACGGTTTCCTACTACTCCTACTCCCGCTGCTCCAGAACAGGCCCCTTTCCTCCTACTCCCGCTGCTAATTTACGCCGAGTTAACTTAATCAACGCGGCAAGCATAAACACGAAATTAAAAAAATTCCCGCCCAGAAATTTTTTTCCCCTGCGAGGGTTTTAAAAAATGAGCAGCGTGTATCATTATTTTTGAAGTTTCGCGCTGTATTTTTTTCCCTCCGCCCCCTACAGCCGCTCCCCAGGCTGTTTTCCTTACATAGAGCCATTTGCAGTCGCGAGGCTTTTTGTGTGAACGTACACTCTAAGAAATTATTCACAAATTTAACGCATCAGTGTATACATATAAATAGAGTGCACAAATGACAAAAATTGTTTTCTCATACATCAGCCTACATAGTAACGTTTCTATATTTGCTCATGAAAGAGTAAAATATATTGGGAAATTCTCAAATTTGTATAGTACTCTGGGAAAAAACCATGTAACATTCTTTTGGATGTTCAAGAACACGAAATTTTAATTCTCTTGCGCGTAGATAAAATCGATGTGAAAGGGATTTCAATTCCTTATCATTTTTCGTAATCAATTTAACTAATGTTTATCTTCTTTTCTATGAAGGTTTCAAAATATTTCAATAATCATTAGCGATATTTTTTTTTATAATTTTGTTGCTAGAATTTATACATACATTGAATTGTGAACGCTCACTTCTCAGCGCTATGCAAAACCAGTTTAAAATAGTAAAAATGTTTCTGTAAAGATGAAAATTAATTAGTCTATGAGTTCAAATAATTTTCTGCTCTACTGTAAGGAAATTTAAGAATATTATATGTGCGCTAAAATTAAGTGTAATTGATATGTGAAAACTCAAAGTTTGAAAGTGATCTCATTTCACAAATATTTTCAAAAGTTCTGTAGAATTGTATTTAGTGAAAACTCACTTTGCTACCTCATATCGGTTTTGGTTGATGAATTGTTTCACTAATGCAATATTGGGACAATGATTGCCGGCTTCACTTACACGAAACATTTCCTGACTTATTGATAAGTGCCTCATTACATAGTTGAAGAAATCATCACATAATAGTACGGCCATCAAAATAGTTTTTATAATTATTAGATCCTCGCTGGATACTATTGCCAAACTTAAGTTACAAATTTGTTAGTTACAAAAGTTTTATGAAAAAAAAAAAATTTAATTGCTGCCGTATTTAACACTACCTATAAATGAGCCTGAATAATGCTATTGCTATAGATTGCCACTATGGTCCTCATATTTAAAAAATTAAATTTTGTAGAACCATGCTGAAACTTTTTAATTATATTTCATATTACCCATCAAGTTTATAAATACGGGTTTAAGTTACAATAATTCTTGAAGTAAAATAATAGACCATATTCAGTTTGTATGAGGAACAGATATCTCAATACCTAAGAAAAAAATTCTAAGGGAGTTTATTTTATATCAACATTTTTTATATGCAGAGGAAAATGTTGTCTCTGATAAAAGTAATAGGACAGTTGGATTAAATAGAATTTCCACATGTTGGCCTCCGAGCGAACAGTTGCATAGATTTAATAACATTAAATCCTTTCGGAAACGAAGAAGCTAAACCTTTTGCTCTTCGATGGAAGGACTCTGCTGTAAATTTTGTCACGGTTATTTCGCGCAAGTGAAATTCATAACACATCTAAACAGTACTAGAATGGGTATCACCTTTTTCAATTTCTGCGTATCAGTGAAATATTCTTGTGCATAGCAAATATAGATCGAAAATAATAGCACGCAATACTTTAGACAAGTGTTTTATAATTTCAGTCACTGATGAGAAGTGATATGAAAACAAGAGAATACATGTCCTCCTTTGCATTCATTGTGAAGCACTAGTCTGATGCCTGTGGAAATCTTCAAGTGCAATGGTGCTGAAGATACTTGAAAATAAGAACAACTCATATATGTGTTAAAATAAAACAGACAGGAACGATATGCAATGGGAAAAAAAGCGTCAACCAACGGATCTAATTTGCCTGAGATTTAATAATTTAATAATTGGTATATTCAATTGGAGGAGTTATAGTGATAAAGTCTTCATTTCGTACGATGTTAAATGCTGATGACATGAACCTTATGTCAGTTACATGAGATAACACCCTTTCCTTGACCTGTTTAGTTGAGCCAATCACAAATATAACACCATACTGTTTAATTTCCCAGTGGTTCCCTGAAATTCTTCCAGACGAATGCAAGTCTGGTTACTTGATACAGAGCATGGCCGATTAATTGCCCATTCCTCACGCTCCGAGTAACTAGTATAGTTAGTAATGAATCCCTCGTTGATGAAATTGTAAGCAACACACAAAAATACGACTTCGTAGAAATTCTCAATCGTAATGGCATGTAATTACACGTTAGCACCACAGAATAATGCGTATACGTACAAGAGTCAATGGTCTTTGGGGAGGTAGCCCCGCAATATTGTATCAACATATATCCACTATCTAATTTCCGCATTAAGTATTTGAATAACCATGCTTGTCGAGGTAAAGGGACCATCTTAGCAATTATTCCGAAGTTCAGTTTCTTTTTCTTGTGTGATTCGTTTCACGTCTGTAACAGTCATAAGGGGTTTCCTCGATAGTCAATAATTTCAGTACCACTGGCCAAAAACCAAAGCAATAAAAATGTTTTACGTAGTTCTCTACGCCCCCGTCAAGCTTTGATTTTTAATGTCCGATCATCAAGTTTTATTATGAATATTTGGAAAAAAAATTAATGGGATCTGTTACTATTATTAAGGTTTTGGCCACAAAATTAAATATAGCTTTTCCATTAGTACTTAACTATTAATCCCATCGTTTTATGGCTTCAGGATGATTCAAGGTAGGATGGTGTTGGTTGTATCTTGACTGGACTTGGTAGATTCAAACCCGGGACCTTAGCGGCTTTGGCAGTTAAAGTCTCTAAGGTATTTTAGTTTCCCTCCTCTGTAAGGGATGCGATGCGTGTGAATAAATGGACTTACCATTTTCCGTAAGACGTCGGGAAAGTGAGCGACCACTAAAACTCTTTTCTCCCTACCAGCCAATGCGAGGGTAAAACGTAGGCATTATTTGTGAGTGGCAGCTCCCCTCCACGCAGGGCTCAACCGCCAAAAGTGTTCGTAATGAACTGATCGAAGACTTTGCCAATCGCACGATGTGCAGGGAACTGCTCATATCGAAAATCACTTGACATTGATTCCGAGGTCTTTTCTCCTCTCTTTCCGCTGTGGGGATAGGCCTCGGGCATTATTGGGAGGAAGGAGAAGGTGGGATGGAGGAACGAAAAGGGCGAATCTACATCACGTCAACATCAAAAAGACGCATTGCTTCCCTCTTGTCTTCCGCCAATTCTCTTAAATATTCTCTTCTCGACTGGATCCTTTCATGTACGAGGCGGTCCAAGCGAGCATAAAGGGAGATTCCGCGAAAGGGAGTACGACTCACTCATCGGCCATTTAAAGTTGCGGCAGCATCGGGAGGGACAAAGGAAATCCATTTCCACAGCAACTTTCCCGAGGTCCCCCCCCCCCCCCTCTATTATTGGCGGGATGTGGAACGGAAAATTGGAAATTGAAAGCTTCAAGAAATCTGGAGGGAAAAAAAGAACGAAAAAAGGGGGGTGGGCTGGGGGAGGACTTCCCATGTCCTGTTGGAGAAGGAGGGATATTCAAGGCTTCTAATGGACTATCGATTTGAGACATCGCACAATCGATGTTTCCGATACGGAGAATTGCTCTTGCAATTCCGAGAAAAAATTGAGTTATTTTTCGGATAAACATGAATGCAGTAACTTTAACACAAATTCTTCGAGGACCGAATTTTTATCCTTGCTGCTAGCAGTCGTTACTATGAATAATGTGGATGACTGCTATACAAAATACGTTGAATGTAATACGAAATAATGATAAGAACAGCAAAAAATTTTAATATCGATGTTTCAAGATAAAGGCTGTGTTGCAGTCTTTTTCTTCAGTATATTATTTTCCTTATGTTTCCTCACAATGGAAACAATCTTTACTAAAAAGGTGTTCTGAGAGTCCCTTTTTAAATGAATAAATTCGGCGTATTAGAAATTCACGAGTCATTTATTTTCAAACGAGTTGTTACTTTTTAAGTTTCGAATTAGAAAACAAAGAAAAAAAAACTATTTCGCAGAATCAAATATAATCTGTATGTCTGATGTGAAAGTCCAATGTGACAAATACAAAACTTGAGGATAAATAAAACATGTAGTTTCGGAAAGCATTAAATATTAACTATTCAATTTACGGTTTTTTTTTAAACAGCCATTACAGAAGCTAAGGCATCTGTCAATAACAACAACAAACCTTATACACTAAAATCTCAGACACTCTACAGCTACAGTAACGAAATACAGAGACTTTCACCAAACATGTTCACTTTCACACAGTTCTATGAAGGAATAAATAGATATCTGCGTGTGGTTTTCTGGGAGCGTCTCGATAATTTGCTACAGTAACACGATATTCCATAATCACTGGTCCTTCGCCACCATGAATCTCTCTGGTCACAGCGAATTCGCAGTCACGCTCTGCGACTGAACTGCTTTTTTCGGCGCCTCAAAATCGCCACGACTGTCACCAATCGTGGAGCACGTTTTCGTCCTTTACCACAGAGAATATATTTCCTCGCGATGAAATTTCTTTTTGAGCCCCAATGGTCTTACAGTTTAAGAGTCTTTCAGACTGTCACCAGGGTGATGCCATCAAGATTGACCATGATCCAAGCACAGCCTGAGAGAGTTTCTCATTTCGGAAAACCAGACATGGGGGATCATCCCGTGTAATTCTCAGCATTTTACCCCTCCGTACAACGGAGATTATCAAGTGATACTGCAAGAAGGTAACAAGATATAAAACTTATGCCGAAGATGTATCACTAGTCCTTTTCGTAGCCATGAAACCATTAGTCCTAGATACTAGGGGCGACGATAGTACTGAAACATTATCGAACAGCGGGGGTGGCATGGATTATGTTTCTCGTAGTCACCATCCACTCAACAGTCCTTAAGATTCCCGAAAGAGGAGTGCCGGAAGTAAGGCTGATTGAGGGACACGCTACGATTCGTCCATGACATTCCAACAAGACCCTAGCGAGACGAAAGTGCGGTGGCCATATTTTTGCATAGGAATGGCAGGATCTGGAGTATAATTTCCCGAAGATCAACGACACTTTTACCAAGCAAGGCCTTACACCTATCACATGATGGCCCCCTTCCCTGGTTCAACCAACGTCCAAGCAATCTTTACATCACACCTTCATCCATTACAGACTACATACACTAAGACCTCTCGGTCATTGTACTTTTATATTTTATCGCAGCGCACTTAGCCGTGAGGACTTCCCGTACTTCGGCCTCCCAATAGGCGGGGGAGAGGAATCACGTCCTCTCACCGCAAGGAGACCAGGATTGATGCGACCATTGGCCAGGCCCAAGTCCAAGCCTGGCACGTCCGCACATCCTCGCTCCCTCTACCACAGAGGTTCTGATACTCTCGCACTCAGAACCCAAGAGTGTGGTCTGGCCGGGGTTCTGCCCATGCCCCTAGTGCCTCTCCAGGGCACAACCGGAGCAGGTTGCCGCTCACCGCCCGGTCTGTCAGCGAGAGTGGGAATCTTACAGACCTTCTGCAGCATAGAGACTGGTTGCCCTGCCTCACATCACAGCAGTACTGCTGGGGAAGCCTCCACCTTCAGCTCATTACCATATTGAGGTAAAAAGCCGCACAGCCATGGATCACACCGCCAGTGTAACATAGAGTTCATGATCACTCTCGTCCTGATTGCCCAAACAACTTGCTCCATCTTCATCGTCCTGGTGTCGCGAAATATTAAAGCCATTCTCACCAAATAACCATCATCCATGACGAGTCAGGTGTAGCAGTGTCGGCAAATCGGCCAGAGTAAATATTCCTTGATTTTCTGGAAAGTGTTGTGCAACATTCGATCAGCCGTCCATGTTTGTCCCAGACCAACTACTTCATATCCTCCAGTGTTTGTCCAGCATAGAGATGTCTCAGACTTGTAGAACTTGAAGAAAGGCCACTCGCTATGTGCGACAATACTCCTAAATGGTTACTATATTCATTTAACGAACAGTGGCAGAGCTGCAAAAAGTGTGCAAATGTGAGAGTGAATTTGTAAATTTACCATATCAAATGTATAGTCATGAACAAAGGTAAGGTAAATTATTTTCCAAACAGCATATTGCATGTAATATTCCTACAGTTCTCAGGACAGTAGTCGATGCATAGAAAGTTCCCAACTTAGTATAATAGAAAATGCTAAATGTTCCATATTTCAGACAAACACATTATATTTATTTCCATACACTTTAAAAGTTAAAAGCTTCCATTACCAGTTTAGGAATTTTAAGAAATTTTTTTTATCAGTGTATTCAAGAAATTTAAGCGTAACATAAGTACTATTAATATTATTAAATCCAATTGGGTTACATGTAATTATACATAATTATTATTTAACTGGAAAACCCCTTGGGGATTTAAGAAACAGTGCTTCTGGAAGTTTTTTTTTAAAAATTATATAAACTAATCATTAACAACCAATACAAGCATGCTTTCCAAAGATTTGACATTTTTACCATGATTATAATGTTTATTGTAGTCTAATTGCAGTATTGTTATTGTAGTCAAGTTCACTCCAGACTTTGAGTAAAGAATACCAAACAAACAAAACCTATTTCTTACTTATATCTGCCTCCGTTCTTGTCCTGCCATAGAAGTATAATTGCGCACACCCTTGTTTGAAAGGTCAAAGAATCTTCCCTGGATATATAAATAATCTTATAGTAGTTAAAATAGATGAGGGGTACTCATATCTCTTAACAGCATTCGGCATGTTGCGTATCTAGATAATTATGTAATGCATATTTGCATTAATATGATATAATTTCCTTCTCACTAATTTTACAACAGAGCACGAATGATGCTGCGAATGAATGTTTCAATATCTTACAAATTATCGGTAGCAAAATGCATCATGTCTGATTGTTATCACTGAATTTTGCCATTGTTTGATTCAGATTGATTTCGGATGCAAAATGAAGGACAGATATTATTCCCAGCCATGCCAGTCAAGAATGCCAGATCGGAATGTACCCATGCAATTGTAAGAGCGAGCAAAGCTAAACAAGATAATCTAATGAGGAGTTCGTGGCCTATGTCAGATATCAAGAGAGCTCAGTTAATCCCGAAGATGCCAAACATTAATAATCAACAATCCTTCCGTGATAGCACGTGTTTTACTAGAAATGAAATAATCTCTCTATATATTTCTGAAAGTCATTTACTTTAATACCACATAAGAGTAGGTCTAGTTCTAAGTGCCAAAGACATTATATTCTTAATATTAATGCTGTGTAATTCTACGCGACATTCGCCTTTGTAAAATGCGTGTTCTTGTTTACGTCACTCAGCCAGTAATATAAAGGTGTCAACAAATTCACCCAGAGCATACTGCGTATTCGAAGTAACAGTATTATTTCAATCACGTTTCGACGTGACGGGGTAGCCGTTAAATAGTACTTGTCAAAGCCCCTGCTAAGCAAGAAATTCACAATTTTGTATACGTATTAACTTATCTTATTTCTGATTTATGATATTTATTATCTAAACATTTTACATTTTTTGGAATACAGAAATAATAGGAACGAAGGTACTTTAAAAAAATGAAATGATTTTCTTTTTAAGAAGTAGTTTCTTTATACAAATGTCAGTGTAATTTGTACCAAAGGATTGCGTTTACTTCTCCATGAAAATTTGTATTCATAATTAAAAACAGCTGTAGGTATTGGAAAATATTATTTCGTGAAATTTTTGTCGCACACACAAGTTCCATGCGCTATTCTTCGAATATTTCCCACGGTAAACCCCTATTGAGAGACCTCGGCCCATTTGTCAGCACAGCCCTGCGTGCAAACATGGTTTTGTAGTTTATAGTTAGAGACGCGAGAAATTCGCGAGTTCAATTACCTGTAGGCTAGACACCATAGTCTTATATACTCTCATACTGATATCAACTGTTTATTGGTTGATTGTTTTGGCAGTAAAAGGGAGGTGGTTGGGCGCACAATTTCTTGCAAGTTTGTTATTGGCTTATTTGTCTCCAGGAAGTGTCAAAAAACAGGTCGTCCAATTACAAACGTAACATGAACGTACATGTGTGTGAATTCCAACTTGTCTAGAAATGAACCCACGAAATTCTCGGGGTCTCTATTTGTATAGGCTGTTCACGGTGAAGTGAGCACTTTTTAAGGCCCTTCCAACAGGCTTTAACCGCTAAAAAATATAACTTATTGCAATCTCAGGCATTAAATTTTGAAGGTTGTTTATTTATCACATTGTAGTGTTTCTATCAAAAAGCAGCAGGAAGAGGGAAAAAGTATGAAAGGAAAAGCCTTAAAAAGTGCTCACTTTACCGAGAACAGCCTATACATAGTTTAAGTGCAGTATATGACCGGTGGGAGCTATCCTGGACGTGGTAGGTGTGGTGTTGTGGTGGGATAGGTCAGTTTCAGGAAAAGCCTGGAAGAGGGGAGGTATGCACTTGTTAACCCGTAGCCAGAGGTATGTGATGCCATATGCGAACATATGTTCCGTGTTTAAAGTTCAGATTCACAAATTCTACAGAAATTCTTCATTTTCGAGTCGTAATTTCGAATTTATGGTAATTACTGACGATATCCGTTTATATAAAATTTACATTTTACGATTTGCTCAACATTTCTGTGCGTAATCTTATTTGTGTGTTATCTGCTTGCTGTAAAAAGTTGAGAAACCTATTCGTATTTTATCAATAAGTTCTTGCATTTTTGCAAGCCGACCCTTAAAGACCGGCGCTGTCAAGCGAAACAAATTCCTTCTACAGTGTTTCCCAATCAGTCACGAACAGTGCAGTCTTGGGAAGATCTCGCTACCCGGAGCCACATTCCTCCAGCCGCCCCGCTTTCGCTCATCTGCCTCGGGTCCAGCACAAGCGGCACTGGAGTTCTGGAACACGCTTGGAACTCGAAACGGGATATCAACGACTCGACGGCGACCTTCACTTGCACCATGCCGAACATCAAACCTGGAACAATATGTGTGGCTTTAAGGGTGTTCGTCATCGGAAAAATGAATTACTGCGTATTTTTTTAAGAAATACTCAACTTACAACTATAAGGTTATTCACGGTCAAGAGAGCACTTTTTAAGGCGCCCCACGACAGGCATTAACCACTATTAACGGTAGAATGAGCACTTTTGAAAGCCCTGCTTAAGATCTACTTGTATACACGTTGTGTATTATTCCACCTAACGTAAAATTAACATTGCCATGGGCCTCATCACTTTATTCATGCGTCGGTCAAATGAAACTGTGAAATAATTAGATAGGAGAATATTTTAAAAAAATATGCTAATTTCTATACTTCGGTACAATAAAAAAACGGAAAGCGAAATAAATAATTTAAGTTATCACAAATGGTTGCCTTAAACTTTTTACTCGATGTTTAGACATGGGACTACTTTCCATACACCGTTACCAACTTTACTGGGCGCATGTCACCCAGTACGCCCGGTAAAATATATGCAGGTACGGGCAGTGACATTTTTATAATGTTAGTTTCAAAAGTGCTCACTTTATCGGGAACAGCCTTTAAATATATTTTATTGCAATACCAGATTGTAACTTATAGTAGTGGTGAAACATATTCACTGTGTTTATTAGTCTATGGGAATATTTACATTAGATATTGGCGGAACGGTAGAAACTGACTGAAAGTTAAACTTTAGCATTGCCTTAAAAAGTGCTCACTTCGCCGTGAACATTCTATACTATTTATTTCCATAAAACTTATTTAGACCTAATATTGTTGGCATAACGATAGTCTATGTCAAAATAAAAATGTTATTGGTTCTGATACGTACAAATAATGAAAAATTGGGTTTGGTTGTTGGGGACACGGCCGTTTGTTTTGCGTGAATACGCCTGCGTTGACGCGCTCAGAAGCCTTGATGTGTATTTTACGTTCCCGGCACCGCTTCACTCGATCATATGGGGTTTTATGGTTATCACTGGATTGTTTTTGAGATGCTCTTTCCAACCATATACGATTTCTATATTTCGACTTGGCTTTTGACGAGTACAGGCAGCCAAATTTTGTTGAGTATTCTTTTTTTTTTTTACATTGAACTCATACAATTCCACTATAACCATGCCACGCAAATGTTTTTATACACGCAATTGATTGATCTTGATGAGAGCTGTCGATTGAAACATAAAGGAGTGTCGTAGATTCTCCTAGTCAAAAGTTATACTACGCGAAATTTTTGAGACGCGTCGAAACCAACTCAAAATTGCCCCCCCCCCCCCCTTTACACAACATTTTCCACTCACCTCGCTCTATGCTTCGCAGTCCTCACTTAACGTAACATATTATTTGATCCTTTGGCAATCGAGTGGTGTATTTGAATTTTGAATTTAGACGATAGATTCGGAGCTGCAATGCCGAACTCTATCCCCCGATTTTGTTACCCGTCGGATTTTCTGGATTGCCTCCCACTATGGTTGCAAATTTAAAGACGTATTCAAGTCAAAACTTACTCGTCGAAATGAAATCATTCACACTGAAATAAGGTATTATCAGTGACTCCAAGAAGTCTTTAAAATCTCGCCAGGATATATTTTCGCGATTTTTCAAAAGTTGCTCAAAATAAGGTAATTTTTGAGGGATGTCTTGAAAGCATTCAGCAGGCCTTGTCTGAAGTGAGCGTTATTTTCAATTGTTCAGGAAATAGAACTTAGGATCTTTTCTTTTGAAATATTTTGAAGATATTAAAAGATTAAATATGATATAAATGACAACTTGATAAAGATACCAAATTATTTGTGAAATAATGATATTTTTATAGTGTAAAGAGGAGAATTTTCGAACACAATGCCAAATGTTATATTAACTCAAATTTTATTTCAGCTACTGTGTAAATTGAAATAACAGACCTAGCATTTTTTAATATATATTAAATACGTCACTTCGATCACCTACGTGGGAAATGTAATCTTAAATGTTGAAAGTTTAAAACGTCCGTACCTCATAACAAATATCCTATAAAATATTCTTAATTGCATCCTGATGACTTTGAAAATGATTTTGAACTGAAGCTTGAATTATAGATTTGCCAGATTATGAGAAAAGTACGGAAAAATATAGGCATACAGTAAATATACAGTTCCGGGAGTCTTTTTAATTCTTTTTTTTTTTTTAATTTTTCCACCAATATCGAATTTTTTCTCAGATAGTTCTGTCATACCACATCGAAGCATATGAAATATGATAAAAGTTTTGATTTTATTTTTGACTTTGTAACGCAAGTCATCACTATTTAAGATTTATAAGTTTTCCGAAAAAAGCTAGTTATTTTTGCACGACACGTTACAAGTATTATCTTCTCGGGCTTATCGAGTTAGAACAACTTCCCATACTCCATTCATTTTTAGCAGTAATATATTTTACCGCATGCTGTTGCCGGAATGATACAAGCGGCAGAAATCGATAGATACCGACTTAAGAAAACGAACAACTGTCCTGCCAATCAATAAAACATAAAAAATTTATGTATAGCAGATTGTATCGGAGAGTCTACAAATCCGGGAAAGCAATGGCTGATCGATTCCTTTGAAGAATCCATAACTATTTGTGTTCGAAACTGTGGATGTCTCCCTGCGAATCAAAGACATATCTTAGACCTGACTTGTACCTTCAGGTAGGTTAATAAACACGCGCCTTCTCACAAAGACATGCAGCAAAGCATATTTAGCTGAATATGCGGTGGCTGCTTGATAATGTAGACATATTACTAGTACATATATATATATATATATTCTAGTAATATGTCTACATTATCTATATATATATACATACTAGTAATATATCTACATTATATATATATATATATCACATTAATAACTATTAACTTTTGTCAGCTGTTATTTTGTGTTATTTAACAGATTGTTATTTTGTATTCCTGATATATCATCCAAGTAATACCAAAATTGCAACTACTATAATCTATTTTCTATTTTTACTGAAAAAAAATTGGTTTTTTTAGTAACAAGTCCTGTTTCGTCATAGTTTGCAGGAATGTTAATATTTATTGATATTTTTAAGCTTTGTTATGTCCTATGTTTACAGATTTTCTTATTTATTCTTAATATGTCGTCCTCTTAATTTTTCTTTTTATAATTTTAATTTTTCTTTCCTACAGAAAACCGTTTTTTAGTAGGAAATCATAATTAATCAGTAATTTAGTCAGCGGAATGTCTTTGTATATATCTACTCGTAATTGTATGATGTTTGTGAAATGCACCATGTATAAGATGGTTAAGAGTAAACTAAATCAATTGGCCTTAACTCCGCCATTTCATAAAACCATAACTAAATAAATCACTAAATATATGCTGCAAGCGCTGATCCTTAAGTCTATAGGCCAAAATATGGTGCTCTTAAACATCAGTTATCGATTTTTTTTCAAACCTAAGCGGAAAGATATTGTCGTGCATTGCAAACATTTTGCTGCAACTATTTCTGGGAATAAAAAGTGACTGCATCTGTATGTATGTGTGTATGTGTCTGTGTGCCTACATCTAATTAGTTAGTGCATCAGTTTAATAAATTACCATTTTACAAACTGTATTTGTTCCAAAAAAACCTGCCAAAAATGTGAAGTGTCACAAAATTGAAAATATTTCACAAAAAAAACCGATGCATTATTTCCGCAATTTTTGTTAACACGTTTTTTATACCAGCTACTTGACTCTTTCCTGGGGAAAAATTTATATTTAAAGAAATGTCATATTTGCTATTAAAATTTAGTTACTTTACAGAACTGAAAGAATTATTTTGTAGCTACAGATTTTCAGTATATACAAAGAGATTCACACAGCTCCTTCTGTCATGCCTTAAAAAAAACTGGGACTAGAATACACTTATCAGTAGAGACATGTAAAATTCGCGTTATTATTCGGCATCAGGCTAAACTCCACACTACTGTCTGTACTGGAGCCGGCGTTGTTTCTCTATTGGCTGCTGCTGCACAGATGTGAAGCCACGCCCTTTCTGACTGAACTGCATCTGACTTGGGCACACAATTTTGAAGTGTTCATTTATTGGCGCAGAGTTGCCCAGGGCGTGTCAGAAAAAGTATGGTCCAATGAGAAACGTATTGCGAAGATACAAGCGTTTAAAGATTAACGTGTTCTCAAATAAAAACGCGAATTTTGCACGTCTCTAGTTATCAGGTACAGGGAACCACTCATGTTTTCTCAAGATTTTATTTTTGGTTTTCCTGGGAAAAGACCTTTTCTTGAGATACTACCACTATGGCTGTCCAGGCGCAAGGAGAGTATACTAGAAAGCAATGGAATTTCCTTGTGAAGGGAGGGGGGCCCCCCGTTGTGTAGCGGGTAAACCACTCACTTCCCACCAAGGCGGAAAGGGTTCAATTCCCAGCAGGGTCGTGGGACTCATCCCGGACAATGCCTCTGGTCGGCGAGTTCTCCCGGGTATATCCCGTTTCCACTCGCCCTTACATTCCGACACTGCTCCGTTCCCACCTCGCTTCACCCTCGTCGGCTCTCAAGCCTCGTTGTTAAGAGCATCCCAAATCTCTCAACTCAACTCAAAGTAGAGGGCGAGCATTCTTACCCCTATCTTCTTCCCCAGATAAAAATATTTCCCTTGCTTATGTAAGCGAAGTATTTTGCTTACCAAAATAGGTCAAATCCGTCTGCCTGAGTTATTTTAATTCTTAATGCACGCGTTCAATAACAATAAATTAATCGTGGTCACATAAAAGTTTTTTAATTGTTTTTTTTTTTTAATCTGTAAATTTATTTTTTTTTATCAAATATTGTTTGCCTGAAAATATTTACTTGTCAATATTAAGTCTTTGGAAGATCTGTTTCCATCGTTCTTCTTCAATAATGATTATTTAATGTTGATGTATAATGTATCGCAAATCATAAAACGTAATCTCATCAAAAATATAAAAGAAATATATACAAAAGTTATTAAAGGTTTATAAAAAAAAAACCAACCTGCTTGTTACGTATTTTTGCTTTTAATAACTTTAACTCAGTAGGCTATATTCCAGCGCATAGATAATTAAAATATTATAGGCCCACACAGTTTGCAACAAACAATAATTATTTAAAAATGACCCACAAACTCCAATCATAATTTAGGCCATAGAGTTTATAACAAAATCCCCAAAAATTTTGAGTCCCCCAAGAAGTTTTCCTATTTAATGATATTTTTAATCCGCACCTTGAATTTAGCTACGAAATAAATGTTAGTTAAACATAATAAAAATTTCTTAATGAAAGTAAGTTCACTACATGTTTATAGACTATACTTTGTAAAATGTGCTCACATCCGTTGTAGTGTCTTAGTGAAACAAGCAGGAGGAAAATTAAAAGTTCAGAAACGCTTCTTTACATTACAACTTGTATTTTCTGCAGTAGCATGTGTCTCGTTATATATGAGCACTCATACTTACAGTTATTTCCATTTTCATAAATTCTACTTTAGAACCATTGCATTTAAATGTGTTTAATTTTTCGGAACAATTTTTTTTTTTTTTGCTAGCATGAGAAATTCATTATTTTAAGTACAATTGCGAGGATAATTTTTCTAAATTTTCTTAATTCCAGTTTATTATCGTGCTCGCTTTATAACGACAGACTAATAAAGAGACGCGGTTATATTCACAACTAAAAAAAGCAACACCATTCTTCGATAATTTTTTTACGTAATGATCATCTTATGTAACTTACAGTATTATTTTTTCTGCCATTCTTAAAAAAATACTCTTGTGTAGCTGTTCTATTTCAAGCGCATTGATATTGGCATTAGACGTGTGTTGTTTTCGACAGAAAATTTAGGATCAACATATAATTTTGTAGCATTTTATTACTCTCCCGTGATACTGACGTATATTTCCCCTCCCTTGATATACCTGATGATCTCTTTTTTGCTGAAGAAACTGATATGCAATTTGACTTTCTAAAGAAAGTTTGCAAATGTTCATGTGTTGCTACAAGTACCATTATTATAATGTATGTATCTTCTTAAATTTAACAAGTTAGGTTTTTATAAACAATGCCATGTGGCTTTAAAATTGCCACATTCAAGAACAGTATTGACACATTGATGACGGCACACATTTACTGGCACTTAAGACAAATTAGAAGTGAGTCACCCATATCCACTACTGCAAGAACACCGGTTCTGTTGGTGGCTGTGTTAGAACTCACCATCGTCCTATTGGTCCATACCACACCGGACACTACCCTGTACTTTACAGCGTTCATTACTGGCCGGTCATCAACCAATGGAGAGCCGAGCTGATATTGACCCAATCAAATGTACTTTATCGTATAAAAGGGTGTATAATTAATCATGTCCCTTTAAGTGGCTGTAACAAAAAGAAATTCTCACGATACCACTATCGATGTTACTGCATTGTCGTGTTCTTGTGAGGTCATATTAAACACTAGCCTAGCGAAGATTATATATCTATGCGAGTTTCGTTCTGATTAATAAAACATTTTTCAAATTAGCTTTGCCCGAGCTACACTCGAGCGTAGTCCTCAAAGTGTTAATAACAGCATAATTTGGCAGTATGTATCATTAACATAGGGGGTTATTTTTGAAAACACACGAGTATAATTGATTTGCTGTAATTTAGTGTGAGTGGTCTGTATGAGGCAAGTGTGCTCGATAAGCAAATTCTAATAATATCAATAAGTTATATACAACTAATGAGCCTGCTTTCCTCTAAATGGGCGCAAATAATTTTTGTTAAAGTTCTAGAAAGCTTAGATGGTACGTAGGCATTGACGTCCCATAGATAGCAATATCATTATAAATGAAAACAGAAAAATGTGAAACAATCCAAAGACAATTAAAATACACGAGTGTCAGCATAAAAAGTTCGATTGAAAATTTTGAATTGTTAAGTAGATATACCAAACATATTAACATATTTATGTAGAAGCCATTTTTAAAATCATTGCCTGGCCCCATTTAAATCAAGTAACTACACTTGGCCTTCTGTAGGCGTGCAGAATTTTGAGGTAACTTGTCGAATTATTCCGCAAATATGGCACAATGTTCAGCGTAATCACCTAACACTAATTTGCAAAAATAATCCGACAAAGGAGGATCTCTGTATGTCTATTGGTTGATTGGTCGTCAAGATATGGCATGAAACCTCGATTGACCATGGGACGATCTTTATAAATGTAGTGCAAGAACAAAAAAAAGTTTATATTAGCACATTCGATCACTGCCATAGATCAAATGTACAAAGATGAATTTAAATATGTAACATAGTTTCGCAGCTATAGCACACTTAAAGTAAATGTTTGTATAAGCGTCTTTCAGAAAATAGGAGAGTTACATACTTAAAACATATACTTTGATTTACAGCCTACCCCAGTAGAAATTCTTCGCCAAATTTGAACGAAATCGGTTCTGTGTTTCCCGAGATACGTCTATATATATATATATATATATATATATATATATATATAGTTATATATATAGTTTCATGTTGGTCTATCTTACAAAATGGCGGATAAATGATGCTTTGCATTGACAATTTTGATGGATGCAATAACATGAATGTATCAACCCTGAAACTCTGAGAATGAAATATCACTGTAGAAACCAATTTTCTCTACCCACAATACATATAGTCAATTTATATAGGGCCAGCAATCGGAATAGTTTTTGGTACCATCTTATTATTCTTAAAATAGATAGTATTGGCAACAGATCTGTAGCTATGCTGTGTTGCTGTCTGTGATTGTATCTGCAACTATGTATATACATCCTGTTCCTACTACAGGATATGTATTATAGATAGTCCCTTCAACAAAACACATTCAACAATCATCTATATTTACAATGGTTTTCTTTTAAAATATATGCTAACGATTGCGACGTGTTAGCTTTAACTGCGCAGCATTCATTATTAGTATCAGGTTCGTACGAAATTAGGAGAGGTCGAAACACGAAAATAAATGCAGAATCAAGGACATCACTAAATACTCGTGGCACGTGCAATAAATATTCTCGTTAGAAAGAAATGGAAATCGGAAATGCAGGTTGCAATTCATTAGCAATGTTAATTTCACGAATGTTCATTTTTGTGCTGACTTGAGAAGCTGAAAATGCCGAATTGTGATTGGCCGTCATAGAACGCACAGTGAGGAAATAGAAAATTCTCTATCCATCCTAGAGGCTTACGGCGGCAACTCCGCGTCGTACGTGGTAGTCGTAGCACGTGTCGCGAGGAAGTGCGTGTTATATTTTCTACGTCTATTCCTTATTGTGATTGCGTAACGTAACCATAACCATACTTTCTTTTCTTTCTCCACTCTCTACTGGGTAGTTGCATCATTGATGCATTTTTAACCGATATATACAAGTAGTAGGGCATAGGGAAGAATGGCACAGGATTCTAGGATGTGGCTCGGTGGCTCTGCACACCATCTCAGAATATCCCGTTTTTCTTTTAAAATCGCGTGTTTTCACAAAAAAACACGCATCCTAAATCTATTTTTTAAAACCGAAAAATCGTTAATTTTCCCTGAAAATAACAAAAAATTTTCATATTTTGCCCAGCCTGAAAAAAAAGTATCCACCGAAAAAATCCTTCATGTGATTCTGACCGCCATTTTAAACTTCCCTTTTTTCCCTCAACATTTCCCTTTTTCACCTAACAATTTACCGAAGTTCCATTAAATTTCCCATTTTCCCACAAAGTGGTAGAAGCCCCTCACATGCAAAAACAAGCTCCTAAATCATATCTCAGGTGATTTCTGGGGCTTATTAATGCTTCTAGACCAAACCTTTGACCCTGACCTTTAACCTTTGACATAAAATTTAAAAAAAAATCCGAAAAATCCCTAAAAAAAAAAAACCAAAAATTTAAAAAAATCTAATAACATGTCACGTTAACCTCACACTCAACGCAGGGCCTTAAAGATCATACCCTACCCTTACCTACCCACATACCAATACTACAAAACAAAGAAAAAGAAAAAAAGAAAAAATATACCAAAAATCATAACTCCAGCATGTCTCTCATGTCACCATTGTCATCAGACACCACCCATTTTACTTACTCTACCAACCAAAACCTCTTATGCCTACCAACCATACCACCCACTATAAAACTAGCATACCTCACACCATTCGTCCACACAGACCATATGAAGCAAACATACAGCAGCATACCAGTGACAGAATCAACTCCTTCTTCTCATACCATCCACCGTAGCTCCATAGCTCCATTACTCCATCTGCTCCATCTGCTCCACTTGCTCGACTCTGAATATTTTCCCCACTCATGTAGATCTTGTAAATTTTTCCGCTGTTGTAGGATTTGTATTAGCTTGGACCATGTGTAAAGACTTTGAAAACAATTTCATTATTTTTAGTCACAGGTGAATATAAATTGCGCTATCTTAGGACCAGGCTGGCGAAACTCAATTTGCAAGAATTATTTCTAACCCTGGGTATTTATGTGTTTAAGCCCTATATAACAATAATAGTGACTAGCTTAAAGAATGCATTCGCTTTTTAACGAGATTTGTTTATAACAGACATGGGCATGACATATGATTAAAATAAGACAATAAAAAAATTGTATTTACTATTGAATTTTTTAATTTATTTTACTTTTTAGTTATACTGAAATGTTATGTAGAGTACAGTAAAAAAGTTATCTCAGTTTCATTTTCAGGTGACCTATATTCAATAATAAATACTACACTCTGTAAATTATTTTCTATCTCGACTAATTTTCGTAAGCATAACTATCCTACTCGGATTTTATTCAATATATGTCTATGTGAATAAACTAAGCACCGTTGCTTTCTTTATGTATCACGCAGGATACAACACCAGTGAAAAATTAAATATTTTTAATTTATATCATATATATGTATATACTTCAGACCACACACATAAAAACAGGAATTTTAAATTTTTCCTCGCTATTCACATAGTGTCTTCACAGCAGAATTATCTCTTTTCGCATAACTAATATAATCTGCTTATACACAGCTCAAGACAGTTTATGCTAGCAAGCAGCCATCCATAACCCTTGAACATATATTCTTCTTCACGACAAAGTTTCATGACTGTCACTGTTAAACTAAGCTTCCTAATTGAAACCTGAATTTTTATATACTTGCAAGCAGGCACCTTAACATTCATTGTTCAACCCACGATAACGCAAGTTTACATAAACTATAGAGTTCAGACCGGCCGAAAATAAACATCCCTGTCATCTGGTTTATCAATCAACATCAGAAGAAGTATACTCATTGATCATACCTCTTGCTATAACGCAAGCATACCTAAACCTTTGGTCCACACACAGACCACACAAAGAAAACATACACCGACTCCTCACAAGACTGCCCCATTGACCCATGACCCCATAATGACCCCATAATTATCCCATAATGACCCCATGACACCATTGGCCCCATAATGACCCATTACGAACTCATTATGACCCATAAAGACCCCACACCATAATGATCCATTATAGCCCCACAAATACCACACGACTCCATAATGGCCCATCATGACCCCCTCTTGACCCCACAATAACCTCATAATTACCCATTATGACCCCATAATTATCACATAATGAACCATTGACCCCATAATGACCCATTGACCCTATAATGAACCCAGGGTCATTACGGGGTATGTGGGTCATTGGTTCATTATTGGGTTCATTATTTGTTGGAAAAAGGGAGGATGGGGGGTTAATGTTTAGGGTGGTGGAATGAGTGTGAGGTTAATGTGACATGTTCTTATATTTTTTTACATTTTGTTTGCAATTTTTTGGGATTTTTTGGAATTTTATTTAATTTTTTAATTTTTTCAGATCCAAGGTTTAAGGTCAAGGTCAAAGGTTTAATCTAGAAGCAATAAGGAAGCCCCATAAATTGGCTGAAATATGAATTAGGAGCTTGTTTTTGCATGTGAGGGGCTTCTACCATTTTGAGGAAAATGGGAAATTTTAGGGAAAATCGGTAAATTGTTAGATGAAAAAGGCAAACGTTGAGGGAAATTTTGAGGGGAAAAAGGGAAGTTTAAGAATGCGGTCAGAATCCCAAGAAGGGCTTTTTTTGGTGAATCCTTTTTCTAAGGCTGGGCAAAATAGGGAAATTTTTGGTAATTTTTAGGGAATATTAAAGATTTTTTGGTTAAAAAAATTGATTTCTGATGCGTTTTTTGGGTAAAAACACGCGATCTTGAAAGAAAAAGCGGGAAATTCCAAGATTTCATGTAGCGCTACCAAGCCATGTGCTGGAATCCTGTGCCAGTCTTCCTTATGCTCTACTACGCATACATATTACAATTATTTGATATATTCTGGTAATAGCTCAAAAAACATTAAAAGCGCAGTTTTATAAATGAAAAAACCCACCCACTCATCAATATCTGCCTATGCCACTGGGTTAATCCGTCTTAGTTTTTTATTTGTGTGGTGGGGGGATGCCGGTTACCATAATCTTTCAGGGGAAGATGTACTTTACGTCAGTGGGAAAATTGAAGATTGCTGTATATAGACTCTCAAGTGATTTAAAAACTGTTAATTTTTTTAGACCTCGGACGGTTGTGTTTTTACGCGTTTACATGATTTAAAATAAAAATTAGGAAAAAAATATATATTAATCACTCTATGCTCTAGTAAATTAATTTTAATGCTCATTGTGAATTAGAGCACAAAAAAAATTATGATGATTATGTCTTGCTGAAGACGACATGTTCCGTACATAAAAATTAAGAGAGAGCTGTTGCGTTTTTAATACAATTGTAGTGTATCGTGCAGTGCCATCTTCTGCGCTGCACTGGAACTACTACATACTATAGAGACTCACAGCGCTCTGTTCGCTGGCAGATCGATTACACGTAGTTCTTGCAGTCACCGCTGAGAGAGCGCAGCGTATAAGAAAATGTACACACTGATTCCAATAGGTTGAGCTAGTTGCGAATCTGAGCTAAATCTTTAGAAAAAAACTGCGTTGAAATGTAGTATATTTATGCCTGTTCCCGAAAGATCAAATTATTTTTACGTTGTTAGTTAGCATTTTGTGCCCAATTTTTGCTTTTTTCAAAGAGTTGCCGTAAATACTCGTAACGGACTGACTTGTAAGATATGATAATTAAAATTTAAATCTGTATAAAATTTTTAAATTTCACCTTAATCATGCATGTTTACTTAAAATTGTGTGAGGGATTTAAATGATTGTCAGTGGTGTTGCCAAAAAGAAATATTGAATTAATGTATGATTTTATGTTGTTTCCTTGCAAATTTTGGAGCATTTTGTGTTTATGCCGTCTTTATTTTTCTTGCATTCATAAACAAATAAACTGGGCGTAAAATAAATATCTCGTGTAGACGTTTATAAATGTCACAATGCATTATATTTCCACCTAATTATTTCGAACTCTACTTTACATTTCAGCGGTACGTCTGGAGTTAAATATAACTTAATGTGTTGTTCATATCTTTAACGAGTGTAGTAATATCATGTTTTTAACATTAGACCTACCTACTGCTTCACACCCTCAAAAATGAAATTTGAATGATACTTGCAGTGAGTGTGAGCGTTGAGTAAAGATATACAAACGGTGTTAGTCGAAGTAATAAGAATTCACATAATGCTTCAACTTCTCTTATAATATAGTTTTTTTTACCAATACCAGTTTTCCCGTACATGGTAATTGTAAAGGTAATCAAACAATTATATATCTGAAAGTTAATTTCTGCTGTTATGTCATAAGGGGACAAACTTATAAAAACAACTATATGAACTTAAAATAATACCTAAGAGTTCATAATTATATCTCGGCATGTTTGTTTCCATATTTAAAACAAGAGTTACTATGCATCTAAAATTTACTTGCTTTTTATTTATGAGAAAATTTCCATTATAAGCTAATATAATTTCTATTATAAGCTAATATAATTTAGCTACCGACATTAATCCCAAAAAGTAATATACAAAACTAAAGAATGACTACCCTTATAATAACGTCAGCATACAACCTAGTTCGGGAACCTCT
This sequence comes from Dryococelus australis, assembly GCA_029891345.1. NCBI lineage: Eukaryota > Metazoa > Arthropoda > Insecta > Phasmatodea > Phasmatidae > Dryococelus > Dryococelus australis. The sequence continues at coordinate 25,542,372 of CM057006.1, read as the reverse complement.
AAAAATATTAATATTATTTGTGTCCTCTAAACGATACGTAATTATTGCCGGGAACAATATTTTACACTTGGAAATAGAGAACTAGACAATTTAAGGCGTGTTTTTTATCTCATTTCGTAACTAGTATTTAAGAGTTGACATCAATAATAAAATATTGATTTCTCATGTAGTACTTTTTAATATTATTTGACGTTCATCATATCCTGTGGCATAAAAAAGACCAATTAGTAAGAATACTTTAGTTGTAGAATGGTTAAAGGCTGTTCACGATAAAATGAGCAATTTGGAAATCAGCCTTCAAAAAGCCGCCGCTCCTACCTTCATTGTGTTTAAACGGGAGCACCGAGTGACACGCGCTCAGTAAAATTGTTAACGACGAAGGGAAAGCAGTTCCATATCGCACCGTCTAATAAAGAGTGATACAGACTGTTCACGATAAAGCGAGCACTTTTTAAGGCCCTCGCAACAGGCATTAACCGCTAATCAATATATCTTATTGCAGCCTCGGGCATTAAACTTTTATGTTGGTGAAATGTATGCACTGTGTTTATTGGTCGCATTGCAACGTTTACATTAAAAAGCAGCAGGAAGGTGGAAATTGGATGAAGGGAAAAATTTATAAGGGCCTTAAAAAGTGCTCACTTTATCGTGAACAGCCTATAGTTAAAAACTTTTGATTACATAAATTATTTCTTTCACTTTCTCTTTTTTTTATGCATCGAAATTGTAAAAATGAGCTCATTTGTAAAATATTTTCTTTCGTGATAATTTCACAGTTTCCCTTGACCGACGCATGAATAAAGTTATGAGGCCCACGGATATGTTAATTTTACATAGTGCGGAAGAGTAGACAACGTGCATACAAGATAAGCAGGGGTTCCAAAAGTGCTCGTTTTACCGAGAACAGCCTATACTTAAGGACATCCTTGTATGTCGAGAAGGTTACGCTTGTAACGTGGTATACCTCCACCAAGAAAGGATCACCTTATTTTATGCCAAGCATAATGTAAGCCCAATAACTAGAGACCTGCAAAATTCGCGGTATCATTTAGATACAGGATATACTTAAAACACATTTGTGTTTGTGCTGCTCTTGTTATTGGACTACAGCTGGTTTGACACGCCCTGGACTGCCTTGAACCAGACAGCCCAATCACGTCCCGCCTAGTCAAAACGGATTGTGGCTCCTCGCTTTTGTAGAAGACAGTATATAGGGGTGGTGAAATTTCGCGAAAATATTTCAAGACAAGTTATATTTCAAGACACTGCAGGGTCGTTTGCCTATCTTGATTGATTGAATTACTTTTTGAGACGTGCCAACTGTCTGCACACGAATCACGTGGGAGCCGTGCTGATGTTGCCGAATTCTGAGTGGCCCGGTCAAACATGAAAACGCCTTCTCAAGCAGACAACAACCAATGGCAATAGACAAACTGCTGTTAGATGCTTATACTATTGAAGTCTGCCGTCTACACATATTTTCCCGCGAAATTCCACTACCTCTACCAATATACAAATGTCACATACGCTAATGAATATAGGGAGGTGAAATCTAGCGTGGTGCCAAATAAAAACACGAATTTGGCATGTCTCCACCAATGACATACTAGACTCCTCTAATCCGGACACAGTTACTGGGCACTCTACTACACGTTTGGAGTGATCTCGTAAACGGGAGGCATTAAGTGATTATAAATGTAGCCGCATCATGTTCAGTGATGAACAGGGAGCAGCAAGATTCGCGTTATTTTTTTGTCATCAAGCTAAAATTCACACCTCTGTATATATACTCGAGCCGGTGTCGTTCCCCTATTGGTTGCTGCCAAGATATGACGTCACTTCCTTTCTGAACGAACTGTATGTATTGGGGCACGCGACCGTCAAGTGATCATTTATTTCCGCAGAGTTAAAACGTGCCAAATAAAATAGGGTCCAATGAAAAAGTACGACAAACGTAAGAGGGTTTCAAGTTTAAACTGCCCTTGAATGATAACGCGAATTTTGCATGTCTCTGGCGACGAATCTCGGGTTGAATATTGGAGCCGCGGTGTCGTAGCGGATCGAGCGCTCACCTCCCACAAAGGCGAACCGGGCTCGTTTACCGGCGTGGTGGCTTCCCTGGAATTTCGGACGTGGGAATCGTGCCGGACGATTACGCTGGCCGGCGGGGTTTTCTCGGGTGCGTCCCGTTTCTCCTCCGCCCAAGCATTCCGGCGCTGCTCCGTGCTCACTTCGCTCTGCCCTCATCGGCTCCCGGCAAGACGGACGGCTCCGTTCCACTCACCGACGCAACCCCTGGGCCCAGCGCCGAAGGGCATGTAGGCGTAGCGGTGGCGTTCCTTGGCTTGCACCTCGCTGAAACGGTCTGGGTCGAAGCACTCCGGGTCAGGATAGTAGGCAGGGTCGTTGTGGATGCCTGGTATCGGCGCCAGCACCGTGTCGCCAACGTCCAGCATCACCTTCGTGCCAGGGATCACGTACGGCTTCGTGCACGTCCTCATGATCGTAGACGCCGGAGGGTGCTTACGCAGGGTCTCTGACCCCAATATATGACGTGATTGGTTGTTTCCTAAATATGGCATATAGGCCCCTATAGGTAGATCCCCGAGTATTTCGCGAATTCGTTCAGTCTCGAGGTAGACGTCAAACACTTGTTCATTTCTACTGCTACTGTGATTGGACCTCAGTTACTTGTACACGCACCGTTTAACTGTGAGCCGGTGGTAGTTAGGAAGCAGTAGTGTGAACGAGTGTTGAGGCTAACTTGATCCCAGCAACCAATAAGGAAAAGTTATTTTCTCGAGTGTGCAGAAGACTGTCAAGTATAGCCTCCTGCCACATAAATTCGCGAAATAATCGGGGCTCTACCTATAGGGGCACCTGTTTTTCGCGGAAATATTTCAGGACAAGTTGCTCTCCAACGCACTTTAGTTCAAATCACCTTCGTGATTGGATCATTTAAATTGTTACGTGCCTTCTGCCCGCGTATCACGGACGGGCAGTGTCGGAGAAACAATTCCGATTGGCTCACTCGTGTAACAGACTATCTTCACACAAAGCCAAGCGCGGCCAATCGTCAAAGGAAGACTGCAGGTGTGCACATATGATACTGAAGTCTAGCCTCTGCATTGTTTTTTTTTTTTTCTCGCAAAAAACAGGTGGTCCCAGCCACGTATCACAAGCGTTTTATAATTATTGTGTTATAAACTATTTACTGTAAAATGAGCACTTTTGAATGCCCTTTCATTTAGGATAATAGTCAATAAAAATATTTTATTTTGGCCTCAGACGTTAACTTCTGAGTGCGGTGGAATCTACGCACTGTGTCTATTACTTATATGACAACATATATTTAAGAAAGTGGTCAAATGCTAAAAAATGGTTGAAAGAAAAAAATAACTAGCACCTCAAAAGTGCTCACTTTACCGTGAACAGCCTATAGTATAAATGTACCTTATTTAGGGTTAAATTTTATTTATGTTTTATATATAAATTATTATGTTTCATTTAAAGTTAGTATAAATAAAAACAGGGAAAAAATTGTGTGTGTTGGCAATGCCTAGTAAGAGGTAGTTCCCATGCAAAATATTATTTAGCTGAGTGCGCAAAAAATGCGAGGCGTTGTCTCTGTGGTGTAATTATCTAGAATCTGTTTATCTTTGTTTGCACGAGGCCAAGGAATAGCCCAAAAGTTAAACTTTACAAGTTCTTCAGAAAATGTGGAATCAACCATGAATTGACTTATGCATCAATAATGCCAAATAGGCAGAGCGGAGAGTGGCGCACCAGGCAACTATATGCGGAGAGGAGGGATTAGAGGTGTTGACAGACAGCGAGGGCGAAGAGATGTGAAGCGTGGGGAAGAGCCCGGAATGCAAGGACGAAGGGGGAAACGGGAGATCCCCGAGAAAACCCGCCAAACCAGCGGCGTCGCCCGGCACGATTCCCACGTGCGAAAACTCGGGAGTGGGCCACAGGGGGATTCGAACCCGGTCCCGCCCAGGTTTGAGGCGAGTTGTCTGGCCACTTCAGCACTGCGGCCCCTAACATAACTGATGTTCCTTCAGTGGCGAATGTAGGTGACTCACTTCTCGATTGTCCAGATAGTTTTTTAAACGCCGTTCGCGATAAAGTGAGCACTTTTGAAATCAACCTTTGAAAAATGTCATTGGCCATAACTGCATTTGTTTTAACATACGCGCTAAGTGACTTACGTCCGGTAAAGTTGGTAATGACGGGGAGCTAGCAGTTCCATGTTTTAACGTTGAATTAAAAGTGTTGGGTGAAACATTAGTGAAAACTGATATTGCTTCACTTTGTTTCTGTTTTGTTTTCTTTTTTAATGCATCGAAGTGTAAGAGTTAGCAGATATGTAATATATTTACTTTAATTGCAATTTCACAGTTTCACTGGACCGACGCATGAATAAAGTGACGAGGTCCACTACAGTGTTAATCTTACATAAGACGGGAGAATACACAACGTGCATACAAGTAGATCTTAAGTAGGGCTTTAAGAATTGCTCAGTTTACCGTGAACAGTATACAAATGCCTATCAAAACTCAACAATAAAATAATTTCTTGAAGTTCACCTTCCCATTTCGCGAATGAAAACCGATTTCTGGTTCTCTTATAATAACTCATACAAAGAGACATATGGCAGTATTTCAAAGCAGGATGCCATGAATGATAAAGTGAGTGAGTGAAGAGTTTTGCGTAGCTAGTAATATCGAGGCGTTGAGAGCCGACGAGGATGAAGCGAGGTGAGTATGGAGCGGTGCCGGAATGCAAGGGCCTGGGGAAACGGGAGATTCCCGAGAAAACCCGCTGGCCAGCGGCACCGTCCGGCATGATTTCTACATGCGTAAATCCGGGAGTGACCCCCCCCCCCCCCCCCGGGAATCGAACTCGGTGGGAGGTGAGTACTCTAACCACCACACCACCGCGGCCCCGCGAACGGAAATAAAAAGGACGTACTACAAGTGATGATAACGTTTCGAAAGTACGTTTTAAGTAACGTTTTAGTAACGTACCAGAGACCACTTGGTGCAGGTATGTCATGTCTCGCACGGCGAGGCAGCACATCTTCCCGCCGAAGGCTGGGAGCACCCGGAGAATCTCCTCCCTCAGCTTGCGCTGTATGGCTGGGTTGAGCGCCAGCTCGTACAGGCAGAAGCTGATGGCTGCCGACGAAGTCTCGGAGCCGGCGATGAAGAAGATGAGGCACTGGGCTGCCACCACATCATCCGTTACCTCTGCAACACACGACGTTGCTGATAAACTCTCTCGGCATAGGCATTCTTTTCATTAAGAGTACTGGACACCGAAAAAAAAAATCCACATTTTATAATCCTACGAGATGCTGTAGCCTACAACTTATATATATATAATCTTGTTCGCGGTAAAATGAGCACTATAGAAAGCCCTGCTTAAGATCTACTTGTATGCACGTTGTGAATCCATCCGTGTTATGTAAAATTAACATTGTAATGAGCCTCATCACTTTATTCATGCGTCAGTCAAATGAAACTGTGAAATCACTATAAAAGTAGATATTTTTTACAAATCTGATAGTTTTTGCACTAAGTTGCATCAAATAAACAGAAAGGGAAAGATATAATTTAAGTTATCACAAACTGATACCCAACATTATTTATTCGACGTTAATGCATGGAACAACTTTCCCTCCATCGTTACCAACTTTAATGGGCGCATGTCACTGATTGCGCCCGTTAAAATGTACGCAGGTAATAGAAGTGGTTTTTTTCTCAGGTTGATCTCAAAAGTGCTCACTTTATTGTGAGCAGCTTTTACCTACAAAAAAAAAACTGACATTTCTGTGTTTTACGGATGTACAGTTCATGAAAACCAGCTCTCCTACCGAAATGAGAACATTCACATTGAACCATGAGATACGCCAAGAAATATTTAACATAACGGTATGAAATGTTTTTGTTCCAAATAAGGCAATTTATTATTTGTAACGATCTATAAGATTTTGTAAAATAAATTTTGCTGAACCTACCTTAAAATGAGTGAAGACGAGACCTTTCTTTCACCCTTGTTAAATTTTCTGTAAATATGAGCGTTCATTTTATTTTTACGTCCGGAAAACACTAAAATCGTAATTTTGACGTGCCATGCTGCAAAAATGATATCATCTAAATTTTTTATTTGAGAATTATTATTGAAAAGGAATGTATACAGTTTGGATAGTATTTCGCAAAAGTATAGAATAATGCATTTTTTGGGGGTCAACGATTTTAAATGAAATAGCTTGAAAAATAGCAATTTACTTTAGTCGTTCGGGCCTCGTAAAAGGGCTAGGTAGGACGGCTTGGTACAGGGACTAGGTACAACGGCTATGTACAAGGACTAGGCACGAGGTCTGAGTACAACGTCTAGATAAAAGGGCTAGGTACATAGGCTAGGTACAATGGGTTGGTACAAGGACTAGGTACAAAGTCGGGGTACAAGGGCTAGGTACAAGGGATGGGTACAAGGGCTACGTAAAAGGGCTAGGTTGAAGGGCTAAGTACAAGGGTTAGGTACAAGGGATGGGTACAAGGGCTAAGTAAAAGGGCTAGGTTGAAGGACTAGGTACAAGGGATACGCACAAGGGCTAGGTACGAGGACTAGGTACAAGGGATACGTACGAGGGCTAGGTACGAGGACTAGGTACAATGACTGGGTACGAGGGCTAGGTAAAATGGCTGGGTTCAAGGGCTAGGTACAAGGACTAGCTGCAAGGGTTGAAGTCCTGGGGCCTCCACATGAGAAGGGGCGTAACATTGTCCTATTTGTGCAAATTATTAACTCTAAAAACACTTTATTTAGTCCAACGCATGCTTTCATTGCCGCTAAAAATGTTATCGCTAAACATGAAACACTGCAAAATAGGTTCTTCACAAACAAAATTTCGTTTGATCTACATAGGCTATCAATAACATTGATGTAAGGAGTTGCCTTATCAGAGAGTACCCAAAATTAATTTAAAATTAAATTGATTAATTTAATACCAAAAAAAAAACAATTCTTTGAATGATTTGTCTATGTTGTTTAACGTTTACCAATCATAATATTTCCATATGTGTTAAATATAAGATTTATATTATTTTAATTTAAAGTGAAACGAACAGTTACGCGCAAATATTACACAAGTTAAAGCATAAATGTGATCCAGAGCTATGGCATTCAGGCAAAGAAGACGAGTAATTTGTCTTCGAAAAATTTGTTTGTTTTGGAACGCAAGAACAATGTAGCAAAGACTTTCTGTTAAAAGAGAATTTCTCGCAGGAAGGCTAGCGAATGTTTGAGGAGTCGTTCGACTAAAGTCTTGGAAGGAGGACGTCTTTGACGCAGAGATGGCGAGAGGGACAGCTTGCATCGCCCCAGGATCGACAAGATGCCTGATCCGGTGTTGCAGAGGCGCTGTCCGACAATCCACTACTGGAGGACTCAGAATTGGGGAAAGGGTTCCTAATCAAGCGAGGACTTCGCCACTCCCAGGTCGTCGAATACCACCTACATATTGTCTCCAAGTAAGATCAGCGTTATGCCAGTTATTCCTGCTCTCAGTTATTTTTGTCGAGACTTATTTTTTTTTTTTTTCAAGATATTAGCTAATGAAATAATTTTATTAAAACACGAAAACTTTTAACTTGAACTCTGTCAATAATTTAACGTAATGTTCAATAATTCAGAATTTCTGTAATATTCAAAATTCTTTAATAAGAATTTCAGAAGATTTTTATTTCTTGAATAATTATCAGCAAAACTCAGTGGTCTGAGTGTAAAGAATTTCATGAACTACCAATTTCAAAGCTAAGCCAGAGCAACGTGATTATTCGGGTCACAAGAAAGTAGTTCCAGTAATTTGTTGAAATCCATTATAAAAACACTCACTGCTGTGTTACGTATATGCTATTTGCGAGAGATTATTTTTGATTTTTAAATCGTAAATTCAGCCAGTAATATAATAATTTCTGACAGCAGAGTTTTAAATGTTTTAGTATAAGTATTTATTTTCAAGGGTTTATTTGCACATTTTGAATCACGTACGTTAATTTGACGTAGTAGTAAAATCCGCTTGATTTATTTCTATTTTCTGGATATTATCATTTTGAAGTGGTCCATGTATTTTAGAACAAAGTCATAAGTTCATATGTGGCACCACTAAATATTCAAAAGTGGTTTGTTATATATTAATTACTCATATAATGTCCACACATATAATCTTATAAACAGAATCATTGCAGATGACAAACATAAGTGGAAATATTTACTAACGTATTTTGTCCATACAATTTCACCACTACACATATTATTATAAATCCCACAGTTATTAAAGATGGCTTCGCAATGTGTATGCAATTATGTTACACGTCTGCATGCCTTCATTTTTCCCTTTTAGAAATTTGACTGCCCAACGTGTTGGCATATTTGTTACACGTTGTTGCTTTTGTAATGATTATCTTCCATTGCGGTTATAGTAATTCAGCAGCAGCCTCTATAAAGAATTCAGATACTGAACTTTAAAGATTAAACCATTATGTCGATGATATAAGCAATTTGTTATTTCTCAACGTAACAGTTAGACAGTTCCGTTATCTACTAAAAACTATAATGAACAAAAGAAGTTTGTAATGTACTTTTTTTTAAATATGCAACAGCATTTCTCTACTGTAAGCAAAACAAGCTCAAGATATTTTTTCTTTGCTGTAGAGAAAATCAATATTGTCATAAAACAAAACGTTCAAAGAAAATAATTTACAACAGTAAAGCTAAGTTTCTTTAACCTTATCTTTGAATGAAAGCAAGATTTATTTGGCGTAAGCGAAACAGCGTATTTTCTAAACTGGTCCTTTAATAAAATCACAGTTTTGTAGATGAAAAATAAAATTTCTTTACATAATAATTGTAAAGTCCACTTTTTATTGTTTTTTTCAGTTAGTGTTTGTATCTGAAACAACATGCAATGGCAACCGAACTCAAACCCGCGATTTTTGTTTTTAGTTTGGACTGAGTATAAACAAACCACTTGCATGTTTGTGCAGCTTAATGGAAACTGTTACTTGGCAATCAATTATTTGAACACTGTTATGGTTCATATATGATCTTGGTTGACAAACAATTAGGGTCGTTCACATTTTTTTTTTTTTTTTTTTGGCGACCCAGGACCTCCACTCCCTGAAATCCGGCATCAAATTGAATATTTACGTCCGTAGCATAGAAACGGCGACGCCGCTTTTCACTTCTGTATATTCATCTGTTCTGTCGTCGGGCCGTCTCTGCCTGGCGTATGTTAAAACATGGTCGGGCGGTCGGGCGGGCGGGCGGGCGGGCGAACACACTGGAGTAATAAGCTCTGCCCGCCGGCCGGATGCGAGTGGGAGCTTTGAACGTTGTGTAGGCAGACAAACGAGCGAGTATTCCGGCGAAATTGAAACAAGAGTGCGACGAGCGAACTCGCCGATATCGACTGCTCGACGTTGCTTGGTTACAGCGGGCAAGGACCAAAGACAGCGGATCGATTGTCGGAAATCGACGACGGCGGTGCGTGGAAGTCTCCCCCGAGAATTCGTCGTACGTCGCGGAAGACCGCACAAGGTAAAAAAAAAAAAAAAAAAAGAAAAAAAATCATCATCATCATCTTTGTGACTGGAGATTAAGAAACTTTATTAATACTCAGAGACCTAATTCGCTTTTTTATTTCGGGACTCCGATAACTTAAATGACGTGTACCTTTGCTGTTGGTTTGCCATTGAACCATACTACATTTGACACCCCCCCCCCCCTTTTTCCCTTTTACACTGCGCTAATAAACGAACCGAATCACTTGCAGTTCTGTCAGGAGGGGAGTGGCATCACGTTTCGTCAGCAGCCAATGAAGAAACGACGATTGTTAATACTTCATTCGTTGTATAATGAGGTAGTGATTTTTATGAACATTTGTTTCAGGACTGGTGATATTTGCATTTTTTTTTTTTTTTATTACGTAAGTAAGCTCAATCCACTTTCGTGCGTGGATTATTTCAAATTTTACAGGCGCTCAGTCTCGGAGTAAACTATATTTCGGTCCAGTCGAACAGATACAATCAACTCATATAGTCACTTCCAAATTTTCTGGAGCCCGGGCTGGAGTTGCATCGTCCGGCACGATTTACACGTGCGAAAATTCTGGGAGTGACCCTGGCGAGAATAGTACCCTTTCACCTTCGTGAGAGACGATCACCCTAGCCGCTACACAACCGTGGCCCCTTGAAAGAGAAGAGATTATTTTTAACACATGAATATTAATACTTGTATCAATACCAAACTCGAATTAACAGCTTTTGGACTAGGACAGGAAAACGTAGCGGGTTCATTGACCTGTACACTGTTTAGAAAAATTCCTCACCCATTTTACGGAAAAGTGCTGGTAAAAATTTCTCCAGAAACATTCGTGAATTCTCCGCAAAATTACGGACTCGCTGCACCACTGAGCCACTAAGGCCCCATTTGATAGATAATCTACCCACTTGGCCACTGTGGCATCACTTGATATACTGTAGTTCTATCCACTGAGTCACTGCGGCCCCACTTGGAATCTCTCTATTCACTGGGCCACTGTGTCCACACTTGTAAATTAACTCAACATTGAAGCGAGACATTTAAAGTAAACGAAAATGATATCCCATTACTTTCATATCTCTATGCAATATTCTATGTAATACAAAACTTTCATATAGGAAAAAAGTAATTAAGAAAGGAGTTTTTAGGGTAAAAGGTAACGATTTCGTAATATGATCTTGCTGAAATTCGAACTTGACCTGTAGTTGACCCTGAAGATTCGCTCTGCAAAATTTGAAGAACTTCTGTTGAGTTTCAAGGGACTTAGAAGTATTAAAGACAGCATACAGACAGACAGAGATCGTCTCATTATATAGGATGTAAAGATTATAATATTTCATTTTTATTTAGTATGAATAAAACCAGAGAGAAAAAAAATGTCCTGATAAAGCCTAGTAAGAAATAGTTCTTATGCGAAATATTATTACTCTGAATGCGCACGCCTGATTCATTTCGGGGAATCTGTGTTCGAACCCGGTTAGCTGTAATGGTTGGTGGAGAAGAGAGGGGTGGTTCTTATTAAGTAGTATTTGGCTCACATAACAAGCTGATACCGATACACCTTCTTGACATGTTCAGGACTTCACATATTTGCAGGCATTCAAGCAAGATATAATAGAATCGTGTCATACATATCCACCACTTAGGTCCAGGGGGTGGGGGGGGGCACGGTTGTGTAGTGGTTGAACAACTCGCCACCCACCAAGGCAAACCGGGTTCGATTACTGGTGGGGTCACCCCTGGATTTTCAAATGAGGTAATCGTGCCGGTGGTCGGCGGATTTTCTCGTTTATCTCCCGTTTTCCCTGCCCTTGCATTCAGGCGCTGCTCTATGCTCATCTTGCTTCATCTGCATCGGTCTTCAAAACCTCGATGTTAAGAACCCCCCAAAATCTCTTCAGTACAGTCCAGCACTGACAATTTATTTTTTAAATGTTTTTATCCTTTAATTTATGGCTTTCACTGAATAGCCCCCAAAATATATCCCAAATCTATTTGAATGGATTATAACTAGAGACCTGAAGAATTAGCGGATTCATTTTGGGACATGCTAGAATTAAAAACGATATAACTTTAATCATTGGTCCACACTGTGTTTGACTCTTCCCGAAAAACGATGGCCCAATCGTAGCCTCAACTGTGACAGCAGACAACCAATACTCAGTTAACATCGGCATATATATACATAAGACTGTAGAGATAAGTCTGCTGGCATTTGACCTCGCAAATTTTCCATCTTCCTAATTATAACTAACGCGCAGTACCTAACAGGGTAGTCATCATCGACACACAGATACTACATGCCGCCAAGTTTTTTACAGTTCATAAGAAAGGATCAATAATGAAAAAAAAGATATATTTCTACCATACTTACTGAAGGTAACATCCTCTTGATCATCAGGTAAACATGTACACTGATCTTCTGAATCTTCAGTGGCGTTTCTTTCGATGTAGCCTCTTTCTTTCAATTTGATCAAGATGCTGAGGAAATCCTTGCTCAGACCGGAGTCACCTTCTCGGAGCTCCACCGCTTTCTTCGCCAGGTTCCAGAAGTAGTTCACCACCTCGGGCCTCAGACCGCAGAAGTTGATCGTCGGGACTTTGGCAGCGAGGAAGCTCGCCGCCGCGAGACGCCAGGAGAGGCTGGTCGTGCCGCGCGTCATCTGTTCCAGGATCTCGTCCGAACCTCTCATGCAGTTCAGTTGCAGCCCGTACACGCACGAGCCGATCACGTCCAGGGCGATGTTCCTGGAGAACTCCTTGGCGTCTAGGACGGCCCCTTCTTCGGCCACCGCTCGCAGATCCTCGCAGAGACTCCCCGAGCACTCGCACATGGTCCGGACCATCATCTTGAGCTTGCCGATGGAGAAGGCGGGAGTCAATGTTCTCCTGAGGAAGCGCCATTTCGACCCGCACACCTGGAAGAGGTTCGAGGCCATCGGATGATATTCCCGAGGAGGGGCGAAGCGGTCGTTGAAGTGGCGGAAGTCCTCAGCCAGCACCTTCTTGATGATCTCCGGGTCCCTCAGCAGTAGCACCGGTTTCCTCGACATGAAGAACCCGCCGAAAGGGGTGGCCGTCTAAGGCGTCGTAGAGCCTGCGCAGCTCCTCCGAGCGGGCCGACGTCTGCAAGATCATCCTCGGCACGCTCCCGAGGAAAGGCACTCCAGGTACGTAGGGGACGCCCCTGGATCTCCAGAAGTCGAAGGTCTCGGTGCCTTTGCGGTAAATCCACACGGTGACTGCTACTACAGCTGCGACGACTCCAACTAGCCAGTACTCGACCACGAAAATCATTGCACCAACTGTCCTGTAAATCATTTCACTATAGAAAATTTTACAATTTAATATGGTTTTATATTTATCATTGACATTTATGATAAAGTCATTTAGACATTTTAATATAACTTGTTTACAAACATGTAAGTGCTTTTTTTTTTTTAATTTTATTTACGTCATGACTTCCTGTCAATGGCAAGGTGATTACAAACGAAAGTGTCTTATATTTTCTGGAAAACAGAATAGAGGGGAAATTATCGGCCAGAATTGTTAGGCTGGGAATAGAACCCTTGTACTCCCAATTTTGAGCCCAGTTAAATTACAAAAAAATATTCTAGTAAACTTCCTAAACAGTAATAGAAGTTTTTAAACCGGTGTACTGTATGGAAATAATACCGCACGTCAAGTTACAGATATAGGAATGTTTAGCGTCGCTACAATACAAAGTTGGAAAATTCTCTACGAGTTTGACTGTTCGCTGAGCAAATGTAGGAACGCTACAATGAATGCATAGGGGAAAAATATACCATTTCCGCTTTCTCAGTAAGCGTATACACTCGTATGGCGAATTTCCGAATAATTTCTCAGAGTGTACTTTTCACAGTAAAGCTGTTTAATGTTAGCTGCAGGCCCCATATAATTTTTGTATTTTTAGTCTCTACATGAATGTTCGTGAACCGGCATAATTGGACCGATTCTGTGAAATACTACGGTTCTCTCTGGATGTCGTCCTGAAGACATGATGGGGCCTGCTTTATTTGTGCGAGTAAAGTCAATGCGCGTTTGTTTTTTACTCACTATAGAAGTTGAATTGAAGTGTGCATTGCAATGACGGATGAGCAATATATGTTGTAAATAGAGACATGCCAAATTCGCGTTATTACTTAAGGACAGACTGAACTCCAAGTTACGGTGCGTTCGACCGACTTCATCCATTGGCCGGAATTACGTCTGGCATGCATCGGAGAATTCTTGGGCCAATATATTTTAAGGAAATCAAGGATGTAGGTGGCTTCGATTAAAGTGCAGCGGCAAATAAGATCACAGGCTGAGTTCACTTATTTATAAAGCAGAGCAGTATATCCTCTCGTCTCAAATAACGCGAATTTTGCACGTCTCTAGTCGTATATAACCAGAAAAACTAACCATTAAATTCTGTGTTAATTTACACAAAAGTAGTCACGAAATTAGGGGGGGGGGGAACACGTGATGAAGGAGCAATGGGCATATCGAGCGCATTGAAGTCGCAGGAGGCTTTTCAAGGAAAGCGAAGGCAGTTTTCAGGATCAGCCGAGAAATGGCCACATATAGCTACGGATAGGAAAAATTCGCGAGTTCACTGACCTGTAGGCTAGTCTCCACAGTCCTGTGTACACTCGAGCCTCAGATGTTTGTTCATTGGCTGCTGCCCCATAGAGTATCCAGTGTTACTACACACCTGGCAGTATGGCACTCTCTACTTGTTTCCTTGCAAGTCTGCCATTGGCTCAGAGTCGTCCAGGGCGTGTAAATAAACTGCGATGCAATTGCAAAGTCAACTTCAGTGTACACGTGTTTGACGCCTATCTTGTCCTGAAATGAACTCGCAAAATGTTCCTATCCCTACATATAGCATGTAAATTATTGAACGACGAAAGACATTTATCGGATCGTGAATAGTGAGACACGTGTCATAATCGCTGCGACTCGAGTCAGCCAAGTCACAGTAGGAACAAGAAGAAGTCGCAAGAACGTGCAGGGAAGAGCAGCCATGGTCGGAGAGATAGATAGAGATAGAGAGAGAGAGAGAGAGAGAGAGAGAGAGAGTAAGTGAGGATGGGAAGGGGGGGATAAATTTCACGTCTGCAGCAAAGACGAGGATTCGCGCGGCAGTAGGTGCCCCGAGAACCTGCAAAAAAAGGCCCAGATGTTGCCAAATTTAACTCGGCGTCGCCGAGCCAGCTAGCTACTGCTAATAACGTGGAGCAGAAGTTTGTGTTGGAGAGGGGGGTGGGGTGGAAGTTACCGGAGGAGAAGGGGAGAGGGGGGAGTGTAATTAGCACGTACACAAGGGCGAAATGGTAGGCAGGTAGGTAGGTAGAAAGACCTGAAGAGGGTAGAGACTCCGCTAACGGCTGCGAAAGAGGAAGGGTTGGCTGCCGAATTGTTTCAGTAATTTCGTCAAGCGAATCCGTCACTGCGGAGCTCCCCTTCCCTCCCCCCTCTTCCTCCTGGGCCGGTCATTAAGACTTCTTGTGTTTGTCGCATCGGTTTCCTTCGCGTTAACAAGCCATTGTTCCCGTTTCATTCGACGGGCCCGCCACGACGCCGACGACGCCAAGTCGTAACGGCGTCACCAACCAGGGGCAGTTGACGTCAGCAGCTCGTGACAACGACAAACCTTACGGCGGCGTTATCCTCGATATCTTGTGTTTGTTTATATGCGCTATTCGCAGTCATTTCAGCTCTTCTGAAATCGACATTTGAAAAAGAGTCATGATAAAATCACCACTTTTAAAAAACCAACCTTAGAAAATTGTCACTGCCCCTTCCCTGCGTTCATATATTTTAACGAGCGCACAGAGTGACATGCACCCGGTAAAGTTGGTAACGATGCATTGAAAGTAGTTCCATAAATCAACTTCGAAAAAAAAAAAAAATGTTATGTAACCATTTGTGATCATTTAAAGTATTTCTTTCTCTTTATGTTTTTTATTCACCTAAGTGCAAAAATTAGCTAAATTGTAAATTTTTCCTTTTATAATAATTTCACAATTTCACTTAACCGACACGCGAATAAAGTGTCGAGGCCCACGGCAATGTTAATTTTACATACGGTGGAAGAATACACAACGTTCATGCAAGTAAGTCTTAAGCAGGGCTTTCAAATGTGCTCATTTTACCTGCACATATTTGTAAAAAGTGCAGATACTTTGGGTAATGCAAGGATGTGTCAATACGAGTGTTTTGATGTAATGAACATGTCGGCCGAAATGCATCCTTACAATAGAATTAAAATAGAACGCGATACGCACTTGCTGTAAGCAACAATTACTATGCAAATAACAATGTAGTACAACCACTGAAAGCGAGTTACATCGAAACCGCAATTACAGTATTACAACAAGTGTTCAAAGTGATGGATGTTGACTTGGTTGCAGAGCGACACATGTAGCACCAGTGGCCGGTTTCACCAGCGAAGATTAACTTTTCGGGATATCGAGATAATGTTGAGCGTGTTTCCTCACGTATTGTCCGCCGTAAAGAATATCTCGTTAAAATTACCTATCTCGATATTCTGACTTAATCGCGATGTTCTACTTCGCTTGCTCTGTCAACAGCAAATACCTTGATATTTTACGCTTAATAAAGTGAATATTTTTTTTTTGTAGTCGAGAGGGTATTTTCGCGGAAAAAAACAACAAAACAGATATATATTGCAAAGAAAAAAACTGTTTGTTAGAGGTAGTAACGGAAAGTATCAGTATAATATAAAATACGCGAAAAATCGCATTTTTCGAAATGTTCTATTAACACAATGTGTAATATTATCGATGTTTTAAATGATATTTTCCTAACAACATACTTTTCTAAAGGTCGAACAGTACTTATTTAAAGAAATATACTTATTCAGGCAAACAAGCTGGAATAAACGGTGAAAATTAAACCTCTGAAAATACAGGCTTCAATATATATTTCATACGTTACTGCGACCGAGTTATAGTTTGTTACACACCTCATAAATTTAATTACTTTTTGGTATTTTTGAAATTTTCGTTATTTACATCCATGCCTGAATTCATAACCTCAAATTGAGTACATTATTGTTTATCGAATCATATGCAGCGAATAAACTTAAACTACAAGAATCTGGCAATATTAAATATACATTAATATTTAATATAAGTGTTTTATGTACAAAACAGATAACGCTGCAATTAATGTTTCCCAAATAGTTTCTATACATCGACATTTTCCTGAATACTCTTGCATTACTTTTGCTCCCATTTCAAGATTACGTATTTATTACTGTTCAATATTGTGCTAATAACCTACAAATAATAAATCTCTATCACCTAAATTTCTTTGCGAATAGTCTAATATATTGTTTATGTTTTAAGGTTTTATCCCGATAATGAGACTTTATGCATCAAAACCGGCGGTTCGTATATGTTATCTAGATATACAGAGAAAATCGAGATAAGGTGCAAGGTGAAACACAGAATACAGATAATCGAAATAATTTGCAACTTAATATCGATAAACTATCGTAATATCGCGTGGCGATACCGGTCCTAAGCAGCACATGTAGCAGTATAAGCTGTTCACAGTAAAATGAGCACTTTTGAAAGCCCTTCTTAAGATCTACTTGTATACACAATCTGTATTTCACCGCCTTATGTAAAATTAACATTACTATGGGCATCATCACGTTATTCGTGCGTCGGTTAAATGAAATTGTGAAATTAATAATAAAGTAAATACTTAACAAATCTGTTCATTTGTACACTTCGATGCATTATAAAAAACAGAAAGTGAATGAATTAATTTAAATTTATTACAAATGGCCACGTAAAACTTTTTTATTCAACGTTAAGATACGGAACTACTTTCCAATCCATCGTTACCAACTTCACTGGGCGAACGTCGGTCAATGCGCCCATTAAAATATATGCATGCAGGGTCATTGAATTTTTCTAAGGTTCATTTCTGAAGTGCTCACTTTATCGTGAACAGCCTTTAGTGATGGTTTTCATCGTCAACTAGACTTTGCCAGGTGTTCCTTACAGAAGCCCATTGCCATTCCACGCTTCCCTGCCATTGTGTCATGGACACACGAGAAGCTGTTTACCCGCGAGGACCTCTTCTACCGCAGCAGTGCGTCTTGAGTTTTATTTTATTCGCAGCATAAGGATGCATTTCCAACACGATGCACATCAAAACACTCGTATTGACACACTCTTGCATTCCCCAAAATATCTGCATTCATAAAAAAAAACATCCTGTATTTTTACGCGCACATTGACTGGCACTCGCCAAGTAAAGTTGGTAACGACGAAGAGAAAGTAGTTCCGTGTTTTATCGTTGAATTAAAACCACCAGGTAAAAAAAAAAATATCGATACTGATATGATTTATTTTGCTTTCTGTTTTTAAAACACCTTTAAGTTTAAAAACGAGCGAATGTGTAAAATTTATATTTTTTTAAATAGTTTCACTTGACCGGCGCATGAATAAAGTGTAGAGGCCTATGGCAATGTTAATTTTTCTATGTGGGGGGAAGAGAAAACGATGTGCTTGCAAGTAGATCTTAAGCAGGGCTTCCATAATGCTCATTTACCCGCGAACAGCACATACCTATTTTATTATAACTTCCTTTATAAGATTTTATGTTGGAATTCACACCTTATCAAAACATGCGTTCCTTACTGAATTCCTGAAACCAGAATGGACTGTCTTAGGCCTGTATTTTCTCATGAGAGGCTGGAAAAAACCGGATCAATGAGTATTTCGGTCATTAATGAAACAATAACAACATAGACAAAGTATTGTAGACTTAAAACTATCTTTCAATATGAGCCCTAAACCTCGTAATTCATCACCATTTTCGAACATCAAATACGAAAAGCAATCTACTGTATAAAAAAGACAGAACCATGATATAATTTAGTTCGGTTCCAGAAGCGACTTGTCCTTTGCACTTTGCATTACAATCACTGTGTGACACGTTGGTGAGTTTCTAACGGTACAGTTGGACTTGAGTGTCGTGCTTGTTTTATACTTCCAAGATCCACTTTGAAAATATCCCGCTGAACTCAGCATGAAATTGTTTGTTCGCGTGGATGCATCACGTAAGTCTTGCAGTCGCAAATTTATTTCTGTCGCGAATCTCCTTCCTCCATTACTCCTTAAGATTTTTAGTATATAAATCTTATTCAATTAGTAATTATTGCCGTTAACTATTTACATATTAAAAAAATAATAATTTTGTTTTAATTGAGGGCAATACTCCAGAAACTTGTAATTTTTGCATTGTGGTTAACTGCTTACTTCAAGTAAACTTCAACCATTCGTGTGTATTCTGTAGTGTAAAAAAATGAAGTTTACTGTAATGATTTTTTTTTCTTGTTTTCTTTGAAAGGTGGCTGTTTCTTTGACATTGTGTAAAATTCTTCACACTTGCGAAGATTTTATATTCCGTTGTTAATGTTTGGGAACAAATTGATATATATATATATATATCCATCAGAAGAGCTTTCTTATTTACAGTAAATTTACATATTTTTATAAAAAATAATATTTTGAAAAATGCTTCCTTCAGCGGCATATATTTAGCAGCATAAAAAAAAATGTTTCCTCACAAAAGTAACGAATTATTTCTGTTCCAAATTTTTTTTCTAAGAAATCCTCCCCAGTTGTGGTACAGGTCCCATCACGAACAATTGTGCCTCTTTATATATTTAAAAAAATGTAGGCCTATAGAATACTTCAATTATTTTCAGGGCAGAAATTCAAGTCTGTATGTTCTCACCAATTCGTAAATTTGGAAATTACAACATAAATATGGTCTGAAAATGTTCAAATTCAACAAATATCATTGTAAGCAGCCCCTCTGTTTTTTCTTCTGAAAAAAATTGTTTTAACCCTTTCATGTCCACTTTAATTTACGGTTGCAGGTTTGGCAAACAACAAAATTTATGATGCTTGCTGTACTTAAGTCAACGAAATAACTTGTTTCGTTGTCACGGCCAATGAGCTATAGGCTATGTGACAGGCTACAGTAATATGAAACAATAATTACCTAGACTAGTAAGACGGTTCGCTGTGTGCAGTACTGACCAAAAATTACCCGAACGTACGCAATGTACACAATTGTGTACACTGGGTGTGAATGAGTTAAACTGCAGGGAGAAAGCTGTATTTTTCTGAACGGATTACTATATTAAAACCATTAGAGTCACTGCTTAAAATTCTGGCAAAACAGAACACACGCGGAGATTGTTTATGCGTGAACTTGATGCTTAAAAAAATTTATTTTACTAAGAATGCCGCTTAAATCTATTTTCACTGACAATAATTTGCTTATAAAAATACGCAAATCGCTGCAATTGGCTCGCTCAGAAGTGTGCAAGGGTTTATGAACGTCCCTCGTTATTGACAACGAGCACTGCATCTATAGCCTGCTCAGGATAACTGAACACTTTTGAAAATTAAGATAAGGATCTACCTTTAATATCGTTTCGTATCCTTCCGACAGATTTAAAATTAATCCCTAAGGTGCTTCGAAAGAGGCTGCGTCCGTGTGCCTGCAAGACGCAGATCCTGCAGTAGCTGACGCCCGGGCGCAAGCCACGGCGATATAGGCTGTTCGCCGTGAAGTGAGCACTTTTTAAGGCCCTCCCAGCAGCCATTAACCACTAATAAATGTATTTTATTACAGCCTCACGCCTTGTCGTTTGAGTGCGATGAGATGTATACGCTGTGTTTATTAGTCACATAGCAATGTTTATATTAAAAATTGGCGGAAAGGAAAATTTTAGCAGGGCCTTAAAAAGTGCTCACTTTACCGTGAACAGCCAGTTTGCCTGTGAGGTGCTGGAGCTAATCGACATAGACAACGACTATCTCACCAAGGTTATGTTTTTATGAAGAAGCCACCTTTCATGTCTCCGGTGCAGTTTACGCCACAAACATGTGACCTTCAAGACCTCCGTTACAGGATTGTGGAATCAATCCTCGCCCTTACTGCGGGCATGTTGCAGCGGACTTGGGACGGATATCGAGTGCAGGAAAGACATTACTGCGTGGCGCCAAAGGGTCCCACGTAGAAGACAGGAAAGACATTACTGCGTGGTGCCAAAGGGTCCCACGTAGAAGACAGGAAAGGCATTACTGCGTGGCGCCAAAGGGTTCCACGTAGAAGGCAGGAAAGGCATTACTGCGTGGCGCCAAAGGGTCCCACGTAGAAGACAGGAAAGACATTACTGCGTGGCGCCAAAGGGTCCCACGTAGAAGGCAGGAAAGACATTACTGCGTGGCGCCAAAGGGTCCCACGTAGAAGGCAGGAAAGGCATTACTGCGTGGCGCCAAAGGGTTCCACGTAGAAGGCAGGAAAGGCATTACTGCGTGGCGCCAAAGGGTCCCACGTAGAAGACAGGAAAGACATTACTGCGTGGAGCCAAAGGGTCCCACGTAGAAGACGACTGATTTTTTTCTCCCTAACAACTTGAAGTGATGTGCTACTCATGTGCATCAAATAATTCCCCGCTTTCAATTCTTCCCCTCCCGAGAGCCTAACGAAATTAGCGCGTGTCATTGCGCACATTACGTATATACGAAGACAAAACCACGAAAGACCGAAAAAAAAACAGCCCAATAAAGTAAATACGTAAAAAATCGCAACAATTTTTAAATGTTCTCATGCTTGAAGAAGGATAAGAAACAGAATATGATAAATGTATGGAAATTAAAGTATTCATACATATGCACTGAGAGAAAATCGAACAAAATATTTGTTTGTATAGGGCCAAAAATATAGTTAGTTGCCCTAACAAAATATATTGCTAGGCAAGCAAAAAATTTGAAAAGCAACAAAATTACTTTTGTTCGTCTAACAAAATCTCTGTGATGGGCGAAAACCAATTAGACTGTCAACTAAATACTCTGTTGACTCAACTGTATATATTTGTTTGGCCACTCATTCGACTACCTTCGTTCGAAAATACACCTCGAGAGTTTGTTTGTATTATTTTGTGACAATTAGGATAGTAACCGTGTTTGTTAGTGCATCTATTGGTGCTTCACAATCGTATAAATACATTATTATACAATGCAACAAGAAACTGACAAGTAAATCTGTAAAACTTTAAATTTTTTTTGCACACGTTGGCCAATATTTGCATTATATCTATTTAAAAGCTGAGATTACTAAGGCATAGCGCCAGGATGCAGGTGATCAAGGTTCGAAACTCGGTCGAACTTGTAAAAAAAAAAAATTTTTTATCGACCTAAACTGTTTGATGTACGTGTAGCCAAACAAATTTTTAGTTGCACCAATCAAATCTTACAGTTTGGGGCAACCAAATGAGAACAACAAAATAATTTTGCTTCAGCAACAAAATATTCCATTGCTCTATACAATCAAATGATTTGGTTGCACCAAACAAATGTTGTGTTTGATTCAACAAAACTTCTTTCTCAGTACAGGTGTATAAATTGATATAGGCTGCTCGCGGTAAAATTATCACTTTTGAAAGCCCTTCTAAAGATGTACTCGTGTACACGTTGTGTATTCCCCAGCCTTATGTAAAATTAACATTGCCATGGGCCTCATCACTTTATTAACGCGTCGGTCAGGCGCAACTGTGGAATTATTAGATTTAGAAAAGTAAATGCTTTACAAATCTGTTAATTTTTACACTTCGACGAGTTAAAGAAAAACACACAGGAAGCTAAATAAATAATTTAAGTTATCACAAATGGTTACCCCAAATGTTTTTATTCGACGTTATGATATGGAACTACTTTCCCTCCAACGTTACCAACTTTACTGGGCGCATGTCACTCAGTGCGCCCGTTAAAATATATGCAGGTAGGTGCAGTGACTTTTTTCTAAGGTCAATTTCAAAAGTGCTCAGTGCATCGCGAACAGCCTTTATACAACTTTACAACTCTTATATCAAATTTATTTGTGTATAATATCGGTTCGTGTGACCAGTTGGTTTAGCGGAAGGGCGTATCTGCGTTCTTGTTAGTATTGGGGCCGTGCTGGGGCATGGCCGGGCTACTGTCCTCGTACCTAGGCGAACCGGGTTCGATTCCCGCACGGGCTCGCTCCCGAATTTTCGCTTGCGGGAATCGTGCCGGACGATGTCGCTGGTTTTCTCAGGGATCTCCCATTTCCCCGACCCTTTCATTCCGGCACTGTTCCGTATTCACCTCGTATCATCTTCGTCGGTGTTAAGAGTCGCTCAACTCCCTTCACTCACTCGTCAGTGTTGGACGGCTACTGCGAACCGTTTCGAGCATTCTATAGAATGTTCACGGTAAACTGAGCACTTTTGAAAGCCTTGCTTAGTATCTACTCGTTTACATGTTATGTAAAGTTAACATTGCCATGGGCATTTATTAATGCGTCGGTCAAGAGCAACTGTGAAATTATTTAAAAAAGTAAATATTTTACAAATATGCTCTCGTTTTTACACTCCGATGCGTAAATAATCGGAAAGCGAAAGAAATAATTGGAGTTATCACAAATGGTTACCTAACAATTTTCATACGACTTAAAAGATATGGAACTACCGTCCATTCATCGTTACCAACTTTACTGGGCGCCTGTCACTCAGTGCTCTCATTGAAATGTATGCAGGCAGGGTGAGTGAGTGAAGAGATTTGGGCGGCTCTCGACAGTGAGGTCTTGAGAGCCGATGAGGGTGATTGAAGTGAACACGGAGCGGCGCCGGAATGAAGGGATGGGGGTAAACGGGAGATACCCGAGAAAACCCGCCGACCAACGGGATCGTCCGGCACGATGTCCACCTTGCGAAAGTCCGTTGACCCGGCCGGGGATTGAACCCGGTTTCGTCTTGGTGGGAGGCGAGCGTGATAATCACTCATCCACCGTGGGCCCTATGCAGGTAGAGGCAGTGACTTTTTTTTTTTTTCCTATAGTTGATTTCAAAAGTGCTCGCTTTATCGTGAACAGCCTTTACCTCGCGCACGGTAGTGGGAGCTGGTGTACGAGTCCCAGGCAGCTCCCAAGACCACAGAGGCGCAGTGACTGTACTGTATCGCATACAGTCAAAGGAGAAGTCACGCCACAGCCACAGTTGCCGTGCAACCGCGCAAGCGCGCATCGACAGAAGCACAAAACACTCGCGCGGAAACTGTCGCAAAGCAAAGCACACAGACCAACTCTAGTTTCAAGCTGAAGTCTGTTAACACATCAACGCTTTTGTTACCAACGTACACTGTTCAAAAATAAAATTTCCTTCATTGTACGGAAAAGTGCTGGTAAAAATTGATCCAGAAGTATCAGTAAACCCTCCGTACAATTACGGACACGTTGATTTTCAGAAACGGACTTTCCGTAAATTTCACGGAACCTCTCAGTTAATTTCCAAGTTTGTTTTCTGTACTTTCCGTTGAAATTAAAAAGAGATAATGAAAATGTCTTTAATTTTCGTTATGTTAGTGTTTTGCCGCATATAGAAGATAATATTATATTTTTACTTAAACGAGGTTTGAACCCGAGTCTCAAAGTTACCAGTTTACGACTCTGGCCATTATTTTTTTTTAAATCTTCATTTGACGTTGCAGTGACATTTTTGACGTTGACGAAGCTCTAGTGAGACCGACTTGTTGACAAATTCCCAGTGCGACAATCGAGCTGAGCATCCGCCACGTCGGAAGCACCGGGGCTCGAACCCGCGATCCTCCGACTAGATTACAAGTCGGCCACCCTACCCCTGAGCTACGAGGGCACACCTGCAACTATAACTTCAAGATAATTGTATGACTTTTACATTTGTATTCATAAGACAAAAGAAAATAAAATTCTTTTCTATTAAATTTAATGTTTTTTTTGTGTTGCCAAATGTTACAGGTGCCTGATGCTAATTTTTAATGTTTGAAAGAATAGGTCATAGTCGCGTGGATAACCTTAACTGGCGCAGAAACAATAATTTTCTTGTTACAGTGGCGAAGAATTCTTCGTGTAAAATCGGCATTTTTCGTCCCCGTAACTCGAAGCCAAAGGGAATACGGAGACTTTCCGTATTTTGTATTTTCGGACTTAACTCCGTTTTTCGTCATTACGGATTACCTTTCCGTATATACATCGTAAAACATTGCGTAAATATACGGAAATTTTTAACCGTGAAAGAAGCTAAAATTTCAGGCAGTGCCTACTATTTAAACATATACACTCTAAATCGGTATCAGTGAGAAATTTATTATTTCAATCTGTCAACCGTAACTGACTGATTCAACAGTCACTTCAGTGAATTTAACTAATGAATCAGTGAAAAAATGCCATATTTCCTTCACTTATTGATTAAGTGATATCTTCCACTGCTTCATCAGCCATTTTTTCACTGTTTTTCAGTGGTTTATTTTTGACTGATGAATCAGTTAAAGAGCTTGTAAGTATAGCCGGCCAACAACGTTTAAAATTTGCCCGTTAAAGAGCGTGTATCAAGTGAAATAACGAATAAACTAATAAAGCCAATGCAAAATACTTTCTAAAATGTGTTTCGTCTTTCAAAACACCCTTTTACGAAGTTATATGAACATTCAGCCTTTCATTTAGTTATAAGGTCTTTCATTTCGTTTTCATGTAATCATAACAGCGCTCTGTTTGAAGGTTTAGACTGCATGTAGGGGAGCGAAGGGCTTATTGTAAGAGGGGGCAAATAGTAACATGTATTTTTTTTCCCGGGATTTTGAAGTCTTTGACGTTGACTATTTGACTCGATCTTGTGCTTATAAACTCCCCGCGTTACGTAATCACAGCCAGTGTTCTGCCAAGTAGCGCAGCGAGAGGTTGTGTGCACAGGCTCCGATCGGGCGAGGTAACGAAAAAAAAAATCATTTACGTAAACTTTGATTTCTGATACCTATTATTGATTTTCTGATGATTATTTTGAGCTTTACGTTTCTAAATATATCTACCTTCAATATGCTTTATTGATTTTTAGTGCTAACGACGTAGACCAATGGTAATCTTAATTAACCTAGAAATCCATGCCATGGGACTTGTAGAAACAATTTCGTGGGGTTAGCTGTAACATGTTACAACATGCCCCTGATGTTTATTTTTTGCGTGACCGATTTTGTGTGATTCTTTATTTATTTGATGCTTCTCATTCCTTTTTAACGCGAGAGACTACAAAATAAAAATTGAGAGGGCTTCGCAAAGTCTAGAGGCGTATGAGTCAGTTGCAGTTGAAGTTTTGGAGAATAATGCAAGCACACGAAAAACAAGTAAAAAGTTTGATTTGTTCCATGTCACGTTAAGCACATTCTGAAAAATAATGAAAATGAATGTCCTACTGTTGGCTATGTCAAACCTAGATTGATATTTACGCAAGAAGCAGAAGATAAGTTGACTTCCTATTTACTCAAATGTTCAGATATATATTTTGGGATATTGCCTAAAGAAGTCAGGAAGCTAACATACCAATGCGCTGTAATGCTTGAAATATAAAAACATCCCCCTTTCCTGGCATGAGCATAACATGGCCGGACCGGACTTGTTTCAAAATTTCATGCACCGGAATCCTCAAATGTCGTTAAGAACAACAGAAGCAACATCACAAATGTGTGGTGGGGGACATTGACTCATTTATTTGTGTAAACTGCAATTCTGAAGAAGACTGATTTAAGTACTTACTAAGTGTCAATTAGGTCTATTCATACGTAAATGCTGATTAAAAATAATTGACGTTAATAGTGACATATTTATATAAGGTTTCAAAGGCTAGCTGCAACTAAAGAGCCATATTGATTTTTAAGTAAAGATTATCGAAACTAAATAAACTAATAAAACGCTGTTCAATTTGTACAGTTGATTGTTGATGACAAATTTTATTTTAAATTTAAGGACAAAAATGTCGATAGTTCTATAAATGAAAACTTTTATAAGACGTACCAATATAATTTTTTTGTTTGTTGTTATTGATGTGAAAGTTTTGATATTAGTTTAAAAACAAACTGTTGGTAATTTTAATTAAAAAACAAGTTACAATACTTACATAAATATATCAGTTCCAAAAATGATTATTTTTGTACTTATATTAAAAAAACGCGGCAACCTATTAAAAACTTTACGACTTCATAATAGTTATTACCTGCCCCATTGCTGTTACAATTAGCCCCAAACACCGGGCAAATTTTATCAACCTACTTTCTTTAATAAAACGCCTGTTGTGGGAAAAAGGTGTACTTTTTGATATTTTTGCTGTTCTTAATTAATAGGTGAATGATTGGTTTATCGATTCAAGCAGTCATAGTTATATAATACCTGATAGGTTTCATGATATGCACAATTTTCTGAATATTGTTACAACGTGCCCCTCGCTCCCCTAATGTGGTGAAGAGAGTGTACTCATATGTACTATTCGTTTCAAAAAAATCTTAATGGTACCAATTAAACCAAAAACGAAAAATATGAGCATACAATTATAAATCCTCAAGATTTTGGTTAAACCTATTAGACCGTAAATCGCGCAATTTAATTATAAACCTTCGTAAATATTGTGTTTATTTCGCGTAATTATTTGGCTAAATTCAATAAAAACAATATTTTATTCGCCGCTGCAGTCGGCCGTCACTTATTCAATCAGAGAAATGGTTTCACGTCACTAACTCATTCAGTGAAAATTTTTTTCATTGAAACCATCAGTGGTTTTTCACTGATTCTAAGTGGAGCCATTTTTACTGATTCGAGTAGTCGAATTTCACTGCGAATCAGTGGTTTCTCACTGATTCGAATTAAGAGTGTAGTCCATTCACGGTTACATCCAACTTTTCTGAAGCCCTGTTAACGTTCTACTTCCTTAATATTCATCCACCTCATGCAAACAAAGCTCTATGGAGAGCGAGGGACAATTTAGATTTTTTTACATTTACTTATTAAATGTTGTACAGTGATAAATTTTGATATGGGAAATCCATGCTGCAACTGGAGGAGATGGGTGTTTATTTTTACTGTGGCAAAACATAGCCGCGTATTATTTTTCCACGGACATTTTTGATGTTAGCACTTCAAAAATAATTTTTATATTTATTTTTATATGACGTGCAACAAAAATACGTAGTATGTTAAAAGTAATTAGTGTTATTGCGCGTTAACAACTTAATGGGCTTGTGCGTACACGTCGTGGTTAATTATGTTTTTTTTTTTTACATTCTGAATATGTCCACCGCCAGGACAAGGAATTATTGTCGAGTATAATTTTGTGAGTTTCGCCAAGCGTTGGTCACTGAAACACTGCACCTCATCGAGCTAATTTTTTCCCCATCTCTCTACGAGATTAAATTTTTTTCGTGGTTACGCGTACATTTTTTATAAGCCGTTTGACTGAAACGGGCAAGTTTTTCAATCAGTCTTATATTATTCATAGGACAGACCTGATGATGCCATATCGTTCGCTTTGAATAGATTAAACTCGCTCCGCAATAAATCCCTTAACATCCGGCACGTTCATTGGCACAGCATAATAGGCATTTTAATAAGCACTTTTTATACCGACCTTTGAAAAAAAATATCCCTCGCTGTAACTGCATTTATTGACATGTCCCGGTACAGTTGCCAGTAATGTAGGAAAAGTGGTCCCAAGTTTAACGAAGTATTAAAAGGATAAAGTTTAATTTTGTTGACACTAATTAAATTTTATTCCATTGCTATGTTTTACTCAAAGAATAGTAAGAATTGACATATCAGTAAGACATTTTCGTTCCTGTCATATCTTTTTTACAAGTTTTTAATTAACTTCACTTGTTTGTATGTACGGTAGGCGTCTACGAGTTGTCTGCCCGGTGCCCGCCGGATCACTAGCAATCACGATGTATTCGGCGGACAAGTTGTCGATTACTGGTGGCGTGTAGAGTTCCAGTGCCGGGGAAGTCCTCATTTACACATGGTCGTGTGGTGGTTACAAGACCTTCCAAACGTTTGAAACACAAGAAGGAATTCAGATGATCGACCACGCGTGTGTATGTGAAATACCATTTGAAGATTCCGATCTGCGTGAGCTCGTATTGAAATGTCAAATGCATCGACATACACACACGTGCAAGATGAATAATGAACAATCAGCATGCCGGTTCATCTTCCCGCGTAAAGAGTGCGCTGAGACTCGCCTGATCGCAAGCGATACCTACCGATGACGAACGAGTCTGTGAGTGTACATCTAGTGTACCTATACAACGAATAGGTAAGACTAAAAAGTGAAAAACAAATCAACTGTAAAAAATCTTTTAAAATGAACAGAAAAGATGAAAATAATCATAGGAATATTTAGAGAATTTGTGTAACTTGTAAGATGTGATCTAACAGCCGTAATAAATTTTACTGCAAATTAATATTTTTGTATCAATTTATATTTAGTATATAGGATGTGTCATCAGCTATGCGACAAACGGTGAGAGGACTTTGCTTGCGAAATTTCAGTTAGAAAATGTCTGACAACGAACGCCAGGGAACCCCCCCCCCCCCCTCCAAAGGGCAGGAAACCCTTGTGAAGATGGGGTTGCAAATATGAACCTTATTTAATGACACTGAAACCATGTGATATTAAGGGATGAATTTCTGTAGGCAATGCAAACAATTCAGTCACTTGAACATGCAAGGACCCATGTTTACCTCCCGCTGACGAGCTTATAGTCATCACTACGGACCGGCGACCATCTCTACTGCTAGCCGCGATTAACGTTTTATAATGTACGCGTTTTAATATAAAAGTATTTTATCGGGCAAATATACATTTTCGTGTGTCAAGTCAATATTGCGATAAGATTTTCAATTTACGAGCTCGGTGTACGAAAATTCCTAACAGTTTAAAAATACCATTTGTGTTAACAAGTGAAGTGAATTTCATAACCATTTACGAGTTTTTACCATAATTTAAACACAGTTGTCTATTGGCCGCGCTAGACGTATTCACTCACAGCTCCACGTAAGTGCTGCTCATTCATACATCGAACGAACTTATTTTAATATCATTTGGGGGTAAGATTTTCTATCCTTAATTACTTTCTTGTAGATCGTTAATTCCACACTCACGTAGTTGTCATATTTTAGCGCTTGTCGACACCAAATGTTATTCACGTAGTTAAAAATTCTCTCTTGTGTAAATTATATTTCCAAGCTCGAGACTCACGTTACGTTTAAGACTCACATAATTGCACTTATTATTCGCGTAGTCGTTTGAAATTTGCGATTCGATGCGTGTAATTCATCTTACGTAGCACTCGTTTAAAGACTCTTAATTTCTCTCGTCTGTTAAATATAGTAGTAAAAATCGTCTATCTATAAACTCTATACCTATACAAAAAATTGCAACTCACCACTCTAGTCAGTCGCCTCAAGACACCACGCCATCAACATCATACAGAGCTCCTGCTACTCCCTCTCCTACCCAAAAAGAAAGAAAGAAGTACAAGAAAAATAATTAACCCTTTCAATACATTTAACCATTTCAATAAATTTAACCCTTTCAATTTTTTATCAGATTAAAATCGGATTAAGACATTTTAATCAGATTAAGAAAATTTTAATCGGACTAAGACATCTTTGATTGAATTGAGAATTTTTTATCGGATTAAGGATTAACACTTTTTATTAACCCTTTGATATCAAATTTATAATCCGATTAATCAAAAGTAAGATAGAACCATCCAGCCCCTACTACTACGGGTGACCCGTTCAGACAATAAAAATATAGACGTTATGTAATTTTAGCCGTTTCATCAAACAAATCTTTTGTTCGAAACTGTACTGATAACAAGACGATGTTATGTCTTACATAAGGACTAATAGTAATCTATCTGTGACGTGAAGTGAAGATATTTGGACGGCTCTTAACATCGAGGTCTTGAGAGCCGATGAGGGTGATTGAGGTGACTATGGAGCAGCGTCGTATTGAAAGGACGGGGGAAATGGGAGATCCCCGAGAAAACCCGCCGACCAACGGCATAGTCCGGCCCGATTACCACATGCGAAGGTCCGGAGTGACCCCAGCCGGGAATTGAACCAGGATCGCCTTGGTGGGAGGCGAGCAGGCTAACTGCTCAGCCACCGTGGCCCCAAAAATCTATCTGTGCTTTATGTTACTGGAAGCAGCGGTTTGTGAGGCTACGGGACAAGGACAATGATGTGTCCCACACTTAGGGAACCTTTCTCATTGGGCGGTCTGTTCTTCTGCTGCGTACAGTGCAGACCATTCAAGCCACTTTACGTGCAACGTCCCAGAGAGAGGACAGCGTGACTGAAAGGGTTAAAGATTGGCTCCAAAAAAGCAGGAAATGTCCTTGGATACGCTATACCATATGTAGGTACACACTATGTGTGCGATTTTTGCGCACAGATCTGCCAGATATTTTAACATTGTATGTCCATGCCTGCAGTCGCTTTGGCGTTTCTGACTGCAGTCACATATGTATGGGAAGCTTTTACCCAGTTGGCTGGGCCAGTGAAGAGCGAAGTCCTGTGATTCCCTTGCAAATGATTTTTGTTTGTTAAAAAAAAAAATGATCAGCCATTCGCAAAAATTAGAGTAAATCGCAGTATCAAGAAAAATTCCTTGCGGCTCGTAAGCTGGTTATCACCTTCTGTGTATATTAACAGCTCTGACTTACGGCTCGTAAGCTGGTTATCACCTTCTGTGTATATTAACAGCTCTGACTTACGGATTTCCAGCTAAATTGTTTAAAATCACGAGATCAGACGGTGAAGTTAAATTTACGGTTATTCTTTTCAAATAGATCCTATAAATTGAAATAAATGAAAATTGCGTAAACTCAAGATATCCTGTAATCTGTTTGCTGGAAAGTGAGCACGGTTAAACCAGCATCGAAAAATGCTTTAAGTGTCTATGAGCTGCATATATGCTGCCGTACACGCTTGCATACCAGCTATAGTCTATTCGCAGTTTCTTCACAAATTCTGAATCAAACCTTTGAAAAAAAAAAAAAAAACACTCCATGTATTACGTGTTTAGTTATTTTCTTAATATGTCAAGTATCACACGCGTTTTATAATTCTGTTAACATACAAGTGTATTAGTTTTCGTCAAATTAATGTTTCACGTATGCATTTTGTTTATAAATTATAATAGTTAATCTATAATAAATACGCATAAAACCAGTGAGAAAACACGTGTGTTGGTAGCGCGTAGTAAGAAATAGTTCGCATGCGAAAAATTATTACAACTAAGTGCGCACGAAATCGGTGCGTCGTAATTCGGTGTACTTGTATAGACTAAGTTAAGCTTAGTTTGCACGAGACGGAGGAATTTACTGGAAGTAGAACTTCAGCAGAGCTTCAGAAAAGAGTGAAGTCGTCGTGGATTGTATTATACCAGTTGTGACGGCAACGCATTGATATGAGTGACGACGTGCTGCTAGTGTAATATTTATATTTATGGTAATTCAAGTTGGTTGCGACTGTCATACTAGTTATGCCGTTCAAGTTTTAGCTTGTCTGACGCACGAGAAAAATTATTCGGCCCGTGGCAATGCTCATTTTACATAGCGCAAGGGAACGCGAAGAGGAGAATCAGTGAAGAGACTTCGGCGGCATTGAACATCGAGGTCTCGAGAGCCGATGAAGGCTGATGCAAGCCGTGTTAGCTGGGGCTCGGGCACCTGCGGCGGCGCAGCCACGACGAGCCAGCCGCGCTGTTTAGAAAACACTCTCCCCGCCGAGGAAGGTGATGAAGCTAGGCGGGGTGGTATATAAGGTGATGAAGCTAGGTGGGGTGGTATATAAGGGGATGAGGCTAGGCGGGGTGGTATATAAGGTGATGAGGCTAGGCGGGGTGGTATATAAGGGGATGAGGCTAGGCGGGGTGGTGTATAAGGTGATGAGGCTAGGCGGGGTGGTATATAAGGTGATGATGCTAGGCGGGGTGGTATATAAGGGGATGAGGCTAGGCGGGGTGGTATATAAGGGGATGAGGCTAGGCGGGGTAGTATATAAGGTGATGAGGCTAGGCGGGGTGGTATATAAGGTGATGAGGCTAGGCGGGGTGGTATATAAGGCGATGAGGCTAGGCGGGGTAGTATATAAGGGGATGAGGCTAGGCGGGGTGGTGTATAAGGTGATGAGGCTAGGCGGGGTGGTATATAAGGTGATGAGGCTAGGCGGGGTGGTATATAAGGGGATGAGGCTAGGCGGGGTGGTGTATAAGGTGATGAGGCTAGGCGGGGTGGTATATAAGGCGATGAGGCTAGGCGAGGTAGTATATAAGGGGATGAGGCTAGGCGGGGTGGTGTATAAGGTGATGAGGCTAGGCGGTGTGGTGTATAAGGTGATGATGCTAGGCGGGGTGGTATATAAGGTGATGAGGCTAGGCGGGGTGGTATATAAGGGGATGAGGCTAGGCGGGGTAGTATATAAGGGGATGAGGCTAGGCGGGGTAGTATATAAGGAGATGAGGCTAGGCGGGGTGGTATATAAGGTAATGGGGCTAGGCGGGGTGGTATATAATGTGATGAGGCTAGGCGGGGTGGTATATAAGGTGGGGACGGAGCTCATCTTGCTCCGGAGGGGCCAGTGTGACGTCATCGCCGTGGACCACAGGGCCGTGGTTACGACGTATACTCTCCACTCTGCCATTGTCGAGAGTCTCGACACGACCACGCTGACAACATTAAAAGTGTAATTATAATCCCAGTAGAGCGCCTTAGGTCTTGCCGGATTAGGGTCCTCGGATTAAATAATTAAGGCTCATCCAGCCAAGAGCACTCTTTAGCTGTCGTTATTGTACAGGTTTAATTGCCGTAACTTGGTCTGGTAATAAAGTCATTTACTGTGACGAGTAACATTGTTGTAATACCCAAGGGCTATATGTACTTCTTGTAGTAGATATAGTATTTGTAATTAAGTATAGTGAATCTGATAAGAGGGCTTTATCCTCTGTTACGAACATTTCCCCTTCCTTGCGTGCCCTGGTTCGACTATAGAACAGGTCACAGCAAGGTGAAGCGAGGTGAGAAGGAGCAACACCGGAATGCAAGGGCGGGGGGAAACGGGAGATCCCCGAGGAAACCCGGCACGATTCCCACATTCCAAAATCCGGGAGGGACCGCGCAGGGAATCGAAACTTGTTCGCCTTGTTGAGCGGCGAGCAGTCTAACCACTACACAATGGCGACCCCAAGAAAGGCGGAGTTCCTAAGCAAGGCTTTAAATAGTGCTCGACTAACCACGCACAACCAGCTTATAGTTGCATTAATTAGCTGTGAGAGTGTGTTTACAACATTTCAAAGCATGCATTTATTTAAGACTGTGCTAACTATGGGTGGATGTAACATGTTTTTGACAATTATGTCGGCTTAAAGAAAACATGTTCTACGTTAAGACTATAAATTATATATTGTGTATCTGGCAACGAGATCTCTGTCTAACGTATTTTTACACACACACACACACACACACATACACACACAC
The DNA here is from genome assembly GCA_029891345.1 of Dryococelus australis. Lineage (NCBI taxonomy): Eukaryota > Metazoa > Arthropoda > Insecta > Phasmatodea > Phasmatidae > Dryococelus > Dryococelus australis. The sequence goes on along the minus strand of CM057006.1, from coordinate 25,508,329 downwards.
ACACTCAGAGTTGTCAACTTGGTGATTTTCCCAGCAGTTCTGGTGACTTCAGAAAATGGTCTGGTGGCCAAATTTCATTTTAGTGACAGTTCTAAAAGTTTGATTAAAAAAAAAAAAAATAAAAAAAAAATCCTGTGTCACATCTGGTGATTTGAAAGAATGCTGCAGATTTTTTTTTATGTTATCAGCTTATCACGCCTTTGTGTCGTTAGGATTGTTCATTTGCCCGGAATACAGAACATACACGTGGAGAGAATATTGGAATGACTTTCGATGCATATTACATGCTTTATTGCATGATATTATCACTTTATAGGTGGTCGTGGGGGATCTCTCTTCCGGGAATAGCGATACTATTTGGCCCCGTTGAAAACGAAGTTTTGGGAACCCGTACAGTGGAAAAGTTCGTGACGTATACTATATTGGTGGTTTCTTCACACTTTTTGAATCAAGCCTTTGATAAAACACCTCACGTATAACTTGTTTAGTTATTTCTTAAATAAGGCGTATCACAAGCGCTTTATACCTCTGTCCACATAAAAGTAGGTATCTTATTTTTCGTTAAATTGAAATTTTACCTACGTTTCATTCATACATAATATTTCGTCATTAATAAATATCAATAAAAACGGCGAGAAAACGCAGGTGTTGGTGACGCCCGGTAAGAAATAGTTCTCTTGAAAACATATGGATACAACTGAGTGCGCACGAATTTGGTGCGCCGTCCCTTAGGTGTAATTTTCTAGACTTAGCTAAGCTTGGTTTGCACGAGGCGGAGGAATATCCTGGAAGTAGAACTTTAGCAGGGCTTCAGAAAAGTGTGAAGTAACAATGAATGTATTGTATCCATTTATTCAGCTTGAGAATAGTTTGGGTTTTTGCGCGTGTCTAGAGAATACGTTATTAAGTTAACTTCTGACAGTGGTGTGTGTGTGTGTATATATATATATACACACACACACGTAAACGTAAACAAATATTCTATGTACTTGGTCAAAAACCAGGTGATCATTTGAAAATTTTTGTATATCATTTTACAGACTTCCTCTGAAATGAAAGTTGGCGACTCTTTCCAATATTCCAATTACCTAGCAGGAGGACGTACACACTTGCCGCTTTCAGATACTCGGATATTTCAGTGACCGCAAACTTTCACTAACGTCAGCTGTAGCTCTGATAACGCTGACGAGCACTAATGGTCTCTGTCCGTGTCGTTTATACGAGCTAATGTTTAGCGCCCTGGGCGAGGCTGGCATAGTTTCTGGAAATATTGAATAGTCTGGAATTGGCACAGGTCAGGCAGTGCCAGTAAAATCATAAATTTACAGCTGATTCAAAGCATTTGTTCTTCAGAAATATTGACGGGCGTTCAGATGATATTAGGGTTTGGTATGAGATAGTGATCAAGGCTTTTTAGCGAAAATGCAATAAAATAAAGTTGAAATTAAATTAAATTTATAATAAAAATATACTGTCTAGAAAATGCTTTGCTGTAATTTTTAATACATAAAATGAAATTTAATTTAATAGACTGACTGATGCTCGATTCATTTTGTTTCATTTCAACAAATAACGCTGTTCTCGAAGTGCTGCGTGTACCTATGGCACTTTTAGAAGTGACCCTATCATTTTGTTGATGAAAAGTCTGTAGCAAAGTTCAATACAGTCTCCTATCGTAGTTTGTCTCGTGTCTGGCAGCTATGTTTTGAGATACGGCGGTCTGAAAAAGCCGTTTTTAACTGTATTGGAGTGCTCGAAAATAATATGTATAGCAAGTATGGTATAGTGAACATTTTTGAAAGACCTGCTTTAGATCTACTTGTATGCACGTTGAGTATTCTTCCGCCTGATGTAAAATTAACATTGTGAAGGGCCTCATCACTTTATTCATACGTCGGTCAAGTGACACTGTGGAATTATTATAAAAGTAAATATTTTACTAATCAGCTCATTTTTACACTTCGGTGCATTAAGAAAAAACAGAAAGCGAAATAAATAAATTTAAGTTCTCATAAATGATTACCTAACACTTTTTATTCGACGTTAAGATACGGAACTACTTCTCATCCATCGTTGCCAACTTCACTCGGCGAATGTCACTTAGTGCGCCCGTTAAAATGTATACAGGTAGGGGCAGTGATATTTTTGTAAGGTGTATTTCAAAAGTGCTCACTTTATCGTGAACAGCCTTTAACATTAAAGTACCATTCCTTCCTTGTCTAGGTATGATGCCTTTTCGTAGGTGGACATGATAGCAGCTACGTTTAATAGTTTCGTCAAACAAAAATAGGTTTCAAACGCACTTCAAAGCAGTTTTAGCGCCGGGCAGGCGGGACCCTTAACAGGATGTCAATGAAAATGTAATAAAATATCATATAATCTTAAAAAAAATACTTTTCTATATTTTTTTGCGTATGAGTATTTAAATTAATATAAATAAACATTTAAAAATAGTTACTAACACAAATACTGATTTTATGTTAACTGTTTGGTTTAGTAACATGAATGACGATGTAAAATTTGCTGCTATAAAAATTTAGCTATTCGATTCACTGTGCAGTACAGATATGCAGACCGAAATACGAATGCGATACTTTGTCACGAACAGCATAATTCAAACTTTGATATATTAATATATGCCTGCCTGTTTATAACTGCCAGAGATGACGCGTAGTACAATAAAGTACAATAAAAATTTTTATAGTCAGAATTATTTAATAATTATTTTTAAACTGAACTTGCGATACGAAAAGAGTTGAAGCCGGGACTTGGAATGTAATAATTCTGCGATAGTTAGGTCCACAGATACCTTTAAAAACGGTACCTGCTAAAGAATTATACAGTGTGTAATAATTTATTCACGCCCTTTTGGCATTTTCAGCAGTTGCCGTGAAAAGGAGATTGGAAATATAAATGCAGTGTAAATAAATGATATAAAACATAAATAATTCACATTAGTAACAAATCCCGGTTGTTACATAATTTTCTATGATGCCTTCAAAGCCATGGAGTGAGTAGCTTGTGGAAGTATTTAATTCGGCAACTTAATGCCAGACTAATATATATTTTTTAAATTTTCGAAATAAAAAAATACGATACATTATTGCATATTGTACCGGCTTACTTACAATAGTGATTTATATCCGATTTGCACAAAATCACATGAACAAATAAAAACTTCATTAAAATTTCGTTAATTATGTTTTAAACAAAATACTCGATTTTTCTTATTATAAGTATACCTACACGAAAGTTCTGCCAGATTCTGTGGCTCTGTCCAAATGATTATACCACTAATTGATACATGTTTGTTAATTTTCATTAATGTTACGCATTTGTGATTTTGCGTAAGACTGTGACTACGGCGAAATATGCACTGATAAAAATTTCCGTATATTTACGGAGTGTTTTTACGGAAATGTACATTGCATATACGAAATGGCGATCCACAATGACGAAAAACGGAGTTAAGTCCGTAAATACAAAATACGGAAAGTGTCCGTATTCCCTTTGGCTTCGAGTTACGGGGATGAACAACGCCGATTCTACACGAAGCTTTCTTCGCCACTGTAACAAGAAAATTATCGTTTCTGAGGCAGTTAAGATTATCCACGGGACTATGACCTATTCTTTCAAACATTAAAAAATAGCATCAGACTCCTGTAACATTTGGCAACAGTAAAAATACACTAAATTTAATGAAAACTGAATTTTCGCTTTTGTCTTCCTACTATAGATATCAAAGTTATACCACAATTTTCAAGAGAGGGTTGTAGGTGAAATGTTCATATCGTTTTGTTCCCCCATGTAAGAATTGTGTATATATTTTATTGAGTATTTTGTTATTGTTTATATTGCGTGTTTGAATGTATAATATATAATAGGTTAAGGGTAAACACCTCTGTATATTGTTTGTGACAGTAAATTTATATATATAAAAGAAAAGTGATTAGAGTCGTGGACTGGTAAATTTTGACTCGGGTTCAAACCTCGCTTACGTACATAATATTAAAAATTTTTTAATGACATTTTTATACTCGGTAGAACACCCACATAACTAAAATTAAAGACATTTGCATTATTATTATTTTTTTAACCGAAAGTACAGAAAACTAACTTGGAAATTATCGGAGAGGTGCCGTGAAATTTACGGAAGGTCCGTTTATGAAAATTCAACGTGTCCGTAATTTTACGGAGAGTTTACGGACACTTCTGGATCAATTTTTACCAGCAGTTTCCCGTAAAATGAAGGAAATTCTTTTTAACAGTGTGTGTGTGAGTAACAGTGCCGCCATTAACGTGGTTTTATTAACTACATGAAGAATCCTGAATTGCCCTCTTATGCCCTTGACTCGCTCGAACCTAAGTATCCATACGAGAGGTACACAACTTATAGGCTGCTCACGGGTAATTGTAAAACTGTGAGATAAACCTTTCAATAATAGCGCTGGCCTTACCTGCAAATATTTTAACAACCAACATGAGCCCAGTAAAGTTGTTAACGAAAGAGGAAAATTAGTTCCATATCTTTCAACATTGAAATAAAATGGTCAGGCTCACATTCATGAATACTGGAACTATTTATTTTGCTTTCTGCTTTTTAAGCGCATGCATGTGTAAGAACTAATGAATTTGTAAAACGTTTATTTTCTAACAATTTCAGAGTTTCGCTCGACCAATGTATGGACGACGTAACCAAGACATGGCAACGTTATTATTACATAAGGCGGCAGGATACACAATGTCTATCGACACAAGCAGATCTTAAGCCAGGCTTTCAAACGTGCTCACTTCACCGTAATCAGCCTACAGATTTTTTTTCTCTTGAATAATTTTGAAATTATAGTTACCATTGTTATAATCTGTGTTGATAGTATACAACTACATTTCAATTTTTTTTTTATATGATGTCAACAAATTTCAATGTGGCGATTGTCAAAAGAGAACTTCAAGCATGAAAAATTTAATTTTACTAACATAGAATTAAAATAGTCGGTGACAATTCCTTGAATAATTTATTGTGTGCGAGTGGCCTGAATAATAGGATGGAAATAGAGGGGGAGAAAAATAATAAAATAACGAACGTAAATTTTAGGCTTTGTTTTGTAGATAACAGATGTTAAAAAAAAAAAAATTGGAGAGTTTCGTTATTAAATTGTAATGGTAAGCGAGATAAAAGAACAGCACAAGGTAATGTATATGTCGGCCTATCTGTGGAAATACCTGGATAGTTTGTGACATGAATAGAATACGAAGTGGTGCTCATTACTAGTAATATTCTCCACGTACTGTGTCATAAGCACTGACGTGGTGAATTGTAACGGAAAGTAATATTACACAATATTTCGATGGCTTTTTGGACAATTATAAATGTTAAGTGGAAGACACGTACGTGTACTAAATTAAATAAATATTATTTCTAAACATTTTTATTTTTAGGATTTTTTTTAAACTGTGTAATTTCGTGTATACATATATATATATCAAGCAGGTGCGATATCAAACAATACAAAGATTCTATTTTCCGAAATAACTAGGGTTACGCACGATGGAATGATGTATTAACATTTCGCCTTTGTCGGCATCACATATTCTTCTGCCACACGTACAGCTTATGGCAACCACACAGAGCAGATGACGATGTTGCTTTTCGCCAGGGGGTTCAGGGTTAAACACTTGTAATCTGGACTGTCGAATCTCGTCATTACTATGGGCTATTCGAGGTAAAGGGAGCACTTTTAAAAATCCTCTCATTTGCCATAATAGTCATTAGATATATTTTATTTTAGCCTTAGGCGTTAACTTCCGAGTGCGGTGGAATATACACACTGTGTTTATTCCTTACATAGCAATAATTAGTTAAAAAATTAGTTAAAGGATAAAAAATTGGCTGAAAGAAAAAAATACTAGAGCCTCAAAAATGCTCACTTTACCGTGAACAGCCTATAGAGAGTTTTAAAAAGTTCAGTTTTAAAATCGATGTATTTTCATTTGTATAACCGGCAGTAATCTAAGCGATGTTGACACCCGTGTTCGAAGTTGCATACACTCCGACTTGCGGTGAAAGGGGTTCTTGGTTCAGGTCGCGTGTAATGGGTGGATGTACAGGATGATTCACATTAAAGTAAACACTGGATATTCAAGGATAAAGCGAGCAATTCTGAAATCCCTCTGATCTAGAATAATAGTCGATAAATGTATTTTATTTTAGCCTTAGACGTTAACTTCCGAGCGTGGTCGGATATACACACTGTGTTTATTACTTACATGAAAATATTTGTATTTTAAAAGCAGTTAAGGTAAAAAAAAAACTGGCTAAAAAGAAAAAGTAATTAGGGCCTCAGAAGTGCTAACATTACCGTGAACAGCTTATATGAATCAGTTAACGAGGACAGACCAAACAAACTGCAGCGACGAGCTAGTAGCTAGGCCAGAAGAAGGATCCTAAATATACTCCAATAATTGTAGTTTTGTAAAACATAGGACCGAAGAGACAGCGGATCTGTACTCCTGACGTCAACCTCTTCGGGATAACTACGCCACCAAGAAGCTACATAATGCTTGCCAACACTTAGAAGGTTGCCAGACGGCTGGCATCTGTCGGGTGGGTGGCTCAGTTCTGTCCTCCGCCACCAGGGCAGCATAGCGCGACCCTGGTTATCAACCTAGCTACGACCTCATTTCATTTCACCCTGCATCGCATTCACAAAGCCTATCTTCGATAACTAACACTACCCTACTTTCTCCAGACCTAATCCAATAAAGGAATTACATTTATCCTACGCGACTGTCGCATAGTTTTCTCCAGGCCCTATCCGCTTTGCCTGGTTATCTATGCCCCTTACTAGACCCTTCTTCTTTCGGGGTGTGTCCGTGGCTACAATTGCGGCCATGGCACCAGACAACCCTGCTCAGCCGCGATGCATGCGCCCATTTTGATAATAAAACCCCGACCTAAGGCGTAAAGGGCTTGCCCTGAGATGCACCCCATTCTCCAACCGCATTAGCTACTAACATGCATGCCGGAGGACACACAGAACTGTGAAGGTGCTCACGTTGGCGTAGCGGGATTTGGGGGGCTGGACCTCGGGAAAACAGACAAGTGTCATGGAATGGAAGGAGGAGTACGGGATGACCTCTGAGCCAGTGTCAGTGGTTCTCCTGACACTAGGTCGCAGAAGGAAAGGACTCGTGCGGGCAGTGGTTGAAAATTCGCTCCCACGGCCATAAGGCAAGGCAGACTGGTCAAGGCTGTGCACGATAATGTGAGCACTTTTGAAATCAACCTCTGAAAAAGGCCACTGTTCCTGCGTGGCATATATTGTAAAGGGCTCACTGAGAAACAAACATGCACCCAGTAAAGTTGGTAACGAAGGATGGACGTCTGATAACAAGTGTTAGGTAACCATTTGTGATAACTTAAAATTATTTCTTTTCATTTCTGCTTTTTTAATGCATAAAATTGTAAAAATGAGAAGATTTTTTAAATATTTACTTTCCTTATAATTTTACAATTTTACTTGACCGACGCATGAATAAAGTGCTGAGGCCCGTGGTAATGTTAATTTTACATAAGGCGGAAGACGACACAATATGCATACAAGATCTCAAGTAGGGCTCTTAGAAGTGCTCATTTTACCGTGAACAGCCTACAAGAGAGTATGGCAATAAAACAGCAAAGACTAACCTGCAAAGATAACAATATCTGCGACAAGTTACTTGGAAACAGATGAAAGCAGCCTGGGAGATAGCCCCCTACATTACTACCAACGGCTAACACAAGCCGAGAGAACATATAGTAATATCGAGAAGACCCGAAGGGCCTGGTTGCTATGAGGGTCCCAGAAATTCACAATGTCTATGACCCACGCCGAGATAAACTACCCCTCGAGATGCAGCTTCAACTTGGCCTGCTACTCACCACTTCCCACTGCAACACAACGATGTTAGACCTACCATTTCCATGGTACCTGTACCGTAATTAGACCTTGTGGACCATGTACCATGACGAGGTTGTCATGGTACGCAAAAGTTCCATGATCTGACTACAGGAAAAATATGCAGCTACTCTAAAATTATAATAGAATATAATCAGTTTGTAGCTCTTGGTTTAAGCCGAAAGCCGAAGCCCTATGATTTATCTGAGAATTATAGGTTGTATTTCATGCGTATTTGATACCAGTAGTGTAACATTCAAACAAAGCAAACATGTAAAACAAACATAAAAATTGTGATTTTACGCATTTGTTAGAAATGTACCATAGTTTTTTTTTTTTACCAGTGTACCATTATTTTGAATGCCCTGTATCATGGCAGAGCACTAACGATCTAACATCTGTGCTATAATATTCAGTCTACTGCAACAGTACGTACAGGTTAGTCATATACTAATGTTTTAATTGACTGTCTCAACATGATTAGCCCCTCCCTTGCCAACAGCTAATGCATATTGTAGTCTTGAGCTAATTAAATTAAATTTCTTTTTAGTCTTGTATATAAATTCAATGTTTAGTCAATATAAACCTTCAATGCTCCCTATAAGAACATTCTCATTGCATTAAGAGCAACGAAAAGGTACATTTTTTTCAATCAAAAAGTTGACCCGACGTCATCATAACACAAATAAAACGCGGTTTTGAGAGACCAGATTCAAGGGAGGGACGATTATTTTCTTTGGTATAGTATTGGGATTCTTAACATCTCACGGTTTTATACTTGAAAGCTTAGTAGGGGGCGGCTTACAGACTAACGTATAACCTAACTTAAATTAACACCCGTGCCCTGTCCGGAATTCGAACCCAGAGCCTCCCGCACCCCAGATCTGTGTTGCACCAACAACTGCGCCACGGGAGGTCGGCTGTTTCCTTTATTTTGTTTTTTTAGCTTTCATTCTATTCCTAATAACTTCCAATTGGACTGGTAATGATCTGTTTTGAGAGGAATGCAACAGACGACGAAGTTAACAGTTTTGTGTGTGTGTGTATGTGTTTGAATGATAAACCAATCAACGATTTGAAAAACTCGGCAATTAAAGAAAATAATTGGATGAAAATTGGCGAACATTTATGTGAGAGACGAGGTTAATATTCGCATGTTGAGGGAAATGTTATACCAACTAACCACATGTACGTTTAATTGCACATATACACGTGTATACACTAGCCTTGTTTCAGATACTAGACGCAGCATATTTTGTAGTACTGTATTACAGCGTACCAGAAACATGCCTTCCTTGACTCCAATGTGAACACAGGTACTGTTTTATAAAAAAAAAATACTTCTCCAATTAAAGCACTTATTTAAGTAAACATTGTGCTAACACAAGTTGAAACCACAAGATTTAAACCGCTGTGTAGGAAGAAACAGGGAGACTATTTTCTTTCTTTAGTAGCCAATTTTTATTCGAAGCCAAACCTTTACCCATAAGGTTTTTTATCTTCATATTTTGGTATACTGTATGTGATGAGTGGGGTAGCCTGAGGCTTCTGCCATGGTTGGCTTTCTGCGTTACTGATATGCACACTACCCGCCATATTTAATGTACGACCTGAACATGAAAAGGTATGAAAACCTTTCATAATTGTACATTACTAAAAATTATTGCCAAATACATTGTAGGATTGCCCTTTCCCACCAGGTTGTTTTTCGCAAGGTGAACCTTATTGTATGTAAAGAGATGTTTCTATTAGCCTCTAATGCAGCCATTATAAACCTGTAGTCTGTGGATCACCGGGAGGTTTTGAGCTTACAGTCAGGGGTCCCCAAGTTCCTATATACTGTTACATGAGGGGCGTATCTGAGTTCGTGAGGGATAAAGTTCTTAATAAGAAATAAAAAAAAGAAAAGAAACGTAATTTTATTTCGACTTTATCAACACAGCTATTATTTACAGCATTAAATATCTGTCTCCACTTTTACTCTTTCTATTTAATTATGAGCGTAATATTTAATGTATATTTAAACTCTAATTAAGGTCCTTATTAATTGTCACTGTTGGTTAAAGCCTATTAAATCATACTCATTATCAACACGTGATCAGTCTTTTACAATAATTTATAATGCCTTTTACTCACGCATCTAGTCCAGTAGTCGAGCCTACCAGCCACACCCTTCACTGCTTGATGCTCGTAGTCGCAGATTTCCCTTCCGCTGGTCACTTCTCCCGTTGCTCATTTTTGATCTTTTGATCGCTCGGAACTCAGCCATTCGTTCATTCATTCCATCTCAACTTCCGGTCCGGAGGGCTATCGCAGTATTTATAAGGTTGAGCGTGACCATCTCGAAGGTTCAATGTACCCCGAGTCGCTCTGAGAGAACGAGGTCAGTGATCCAGAGCATTCTTCAGATAAACGCAGAGATCAGTACAACCAGGGCTAACAGAATGATTATCAAAAGAGATTAAAGTGTCTGCTCGCTTTCTATAACTGATACCCTGCCACCATCGCTCGCGCTGCAGCCGCTATCGTATAACGACTCTCTGTCCTCCTCTTCGCTCGCTCGCCCGGCGGGCCAGCGACACGTTACAACATTTCACTTTTGATGCTTTGATGCTGGTTTTAGCAAATTTTGTTGTGAACTAAACATAAGACTGTAAAAATTTTTGTAGTAAAAAATGTAAATGTTGTATACATGAGAATATTTCTCTTGGCTTGTGTTAAACGAAAGGTTTGGGGGGGGGGAGGCAAAAGGCAATTAATACCAAAAAGGCCCTGAAAATCACGAAAAGTTTAAGAACTGCCGCTTTAATGCATTTGGTTAAATAAACCGCTGTGCCTGGGAAAAAAAATTCCTCTGGTCACGATAGCGTGGCTTTGCAATTGATAAATATTCGCCTTACCCTGAAGGTGTGTCTTTGTTGGTGGTGAAGAGGGGTTGGGGGTGGTTAACCCCCACAGATCGCCAGCGGCCGAGGCCTTGTTAAGACATAACTCGCGCGGTAGGACCGGGTCCTGCCGCGCCCCAGGAAGAAATTAGTTGTAAGTGGACGTGATAATGCTATGTTATTACAAGGGGAGGCGGGGTCTTGTTAACGCGGCATGCCGAGGTGTGAACATGCCCTTCGCGTGGACCAACCCCCCTCAACCCTTCCCGACCGCCTTTACAACACCCCTTACACCATAGCAGAGAGGCGTTCGCTAATAGCGACCCGATTTGCATGTCGGCGAGGTCTTAGCACCAACCCCCGCCCCCGCTTCCCCCCCCCCTTTCCCCTTTCCAGTTCCCTTGGACCTCGTTCCCGGAGACCTGCGCGGTGATAAACTGTACCCCCTTATCTGCGTAGTATCATCACACGCCCACGATTCCCTCCTTTCTCTCGTTCCACGCGGGCCTACCTCGCCGAATTATCACCTTTCTCCCCTTCTCCAGCACCCTTCGCCCCCTGCTCCATATTCACCTGTTCCTTGGTTCCCGACGCCCCTCCTGATCACGTGATCTCCCAGCCTCGAGCGAGGAGTAATGAACAAGCATGTAGCCTTGTTCTGTTTCTACAGCTTTCTTAACGGGGCAGTATCCACTCCGTCTTCGAATTTTCTTACAAATCTTCGCAATGAACATGTATGAGCAGAAATAAAAAATTAAAGCTAGACATGACATGGACGACTACTTGACGATTTTTCTTGTTAATTTGTAGGGTTTCAAATATACCTGAATTTTCCCAAGTGGGACTGAAATAATTAAATAATTAGATAATGTTTAATTACGGTTACAGATGTGGCACTAATCATGTAAGAAACATAAGTGGGATTTAGAAATAACTTAAAACGTTCCCTATGTCATGACTAGCTTGTTTTTTTTTTAATATTGGCACCGAAAATTAAGATAATGAGGAAAATGCGTAAATCCAAGATAGCAAGGACACTTCCTCCTTAAGGGTGTTGACTACCAAGAAATTTCATTATTTGATATTCGTACGAAATGCTGTTCAGCACTTTTAAGTATTATTCCTTTGCTTAAAAAAATTTCGGCCCTCACCTATTTTTGCAAAATAGAATGGAAATATCACAGTTTTGGTGTTTTGGGACTTCCAAGTTAAGAAAACTAACAAACTTACCGAAACGAGACCATTCACATTGAAATAGCATACCTTAAAACGAACTGAGACATATCCCTCGCTAAACTTCATGTAAATGTTTTGGTTCGTTTCAATTGTACGTCCCAAGAACGCTATAATCCAGTTACGGTTACTTCGTACTTTTCTAAACCACTGCTAAAATTCTACTTCCAAGAATATTCCTCCGCCTCGGGCTAACTAAGCTTAACCAAGTCTGGAAAATTACACCAAACGCAAAGCACCGAATTCGTGCTCATTCAGCGAGGCAATATTTTGTATAACAACATTGTCTTACTAGGTATTACTAACACGCGTGTTCTCTCACTGGTCTTTGTTCTAATTATTTATTATATATGAAGCATTATAATTTACACATTAAATATGAATTACTTTTCAATCCAACCGAAAGAAGTAACGTTTATGAACACACGTTTACAACACTTGCGATACTTTTCATGTTGGGGGAATAACTGAACACGTCATACGTGCGGAGATTTTTCAAAATGTTTGATTAAAAAAAAAAAAAAAGCGCGCGCAAGAGACATCGAATAGACTATCGCATTGTCATTTTAACATGCAACAGTGCAAAAACTATGTGATATAAAAATTGTGCACGCGAGCAAAGAGTGCTTCGCGAGTAATGTCTTCCAAAGGCTGTTCACGATAAAGTGAGCACTTTTGAAATCAACGTTAGAAAAAAGTCACTGCTCCTGCATGCATGTATTTCAACGGGCGCTCTGAGTGACACGCGCCCAGTAAAGTTGGTAACGACGGAGGGAAATGTCGTTCCATATTTTAACGACGAATATAAAGTGTCAGGTAACCATTTGTAATAACTTGAATCATTTCTTCCGTCTTCTGTAATTTATACATCGACGTGCATAAATGAACAGATTTGTAAAATATTTACTGTATAATAATTTCAGTTTCGCTTGACCGACGTATGAATAAAGCGATGAGGCCCATGGCAATGCTAATTTTACGTGAGGCAGAAGAATACACAATGTTCACACAAGTAGACATTGAGCAGGGCTTTGAAAAGTGCTCATTTTACCGTGAACAGCCCATAATTGATCTGTATTTCGTACACGTATGAAACTATGGATGTTTATGTTAATCGACACGCTTAAGGTGGTCGCCCACCTGGTGCTTTGAATTGCCTAATACTTTCATTCCAAGAAAACAAAAAAATTGCTATTCAATCTGTCTCAACCACATAAATCCTGGATGAATTCACGTAAAACAAAAAAAAATATTTTCCAAATTCCGTCCTACAAAATCTCACTGTCACAAATTCGCAACACTGCTGTATATAGCGAAGTATGTTTAATAAATTAAAATATTATTATCGGTATGTAATGTGGTAACTTAACTCAGCCAGAAATACAAAGAAAGGCAAGTACACGACAAAATCTGGACACCGAAAAAAAATTCAAAAATGTTAACGCCAAAAAAATTCCTGCGTGATATTTAAACCATAAAAATGTAAGACTTGTACTTGAAAAGGTAACGTAATGAAGCAAAGGTTAAATATTCCGAACTACTTAAACGATAGAAATATTGCAGTAAGAGTAATGGAAGTTTCATCAATTTACCTTACGTATATGGAGTTGTGTGTCTGCACAAGCCAAATGTCTTAGGATAGAATTTCAATGCTGCTCCCTGTTTTATTGACTGCGTGCAGTGTAGGCCTTGGGTGGGAATTTTGGTGTATATTGTATAGTTAAATCTATAAGCTATTCCAAGGCGTGTATGTCTTTTGCACTTGCTATATATAGTCGGTTTCCCGTAGCGCAGTCGGTTGGTGGCGGCCTTCGCGTCGGTTTGGGGTGCGGGAGGTTCTGGGTTCGAATCCCAGGCGAGGCATGGGCGTTAGTTTAAGTTTGGTCATATGTTAGTTTGCAAGTCATCCCCCTGCTAAGAGTGAGTGAGCGAAGAGACATGGGCGGCTCGTAACAGCGAGGGCGTGAGAGCCGATGAGGGTGATTGAAGTGAATATGGAGCGGCGCAGGAATGAAACGTGAGGTCTCCGAGAAAACCCTCCGACCAACGGCATCGTGCGGCACAATTCCCACTTGCGAAAGTCCGGTGACCTGGCTGGGGATTGAGCCCGGTTCTCCTCGGTGGGAGACGAGCGCCACCCCCCTGTTAAGACTTCAGGCATGATACCGGCGCACGTAAACAACCCCAATACAATACTTACAGGCTCTGATTATGCCACGACGAAAATTGTTTTCCATGTAAACTGTCGTGATGAAAGTGGCGCCTTTTCTTTTTATTCCCTCGGGTATAGCTGCGCTAATCAAACATGTCCACAACTTGTGACAACTGCGAAGTGAAATCGGACGGTGACACGTCAACAAGTGCTCTGTATTTATCGACACGCACTGTGACCCCACCCTCCCCTTCCCGCTCCCTATTCCTTCAGCATTGACCAAGTGAATGCAAATGAACCTGCTCGACGATAGCAGCCTGTCTGAAGGGTGGCTCGGACAGGATGGCCACGAGTTGCCGACCTGTTGTTCTGGAGTGCTCTCGTTTTCATACACATGTGTCGAAATTACTCGTGCTTGTCTGTTGAGTGCTTGTTTGGTGCACGTTAAAAAAAAAGTTGTATCGTATAATTATTTATTGATACTGTCTATTTACGGTATCTTCGCACTTTCCGAACAAAAAATTAAAAAAAATAATCTTATGTATAACATGACGCGTTGTTTCACAAATTTATAACAGATCACAAGCGTTCCATATTTCTGTCCCGGATGCAGTGAAAATTCGAGAAAAGAATTCCAGACAAGCCATATAAAAAAAAAAAAAACACTTTATTGTTGTTTGCATTTCTCGATTTGCGAAATTAGCATGTTATTCTTAGTACGCGAATCACTTTTATTCACTGTCAAAGTAGTTGAATTCTAATTGGCCTGGTCAGAAACAGAAATGGCTTCTCATGCAGAGGGTGACCAATATCGGTAATGGTAGGTAAAAATAAATCTTACTAAAAATATTAATAAATTTAGTTACTATATATATATATATATATATATATATATATATATATATATATATATATATATATATATAGAGAGAGAGAGAGAAAGAGAGAGAGAGAGAGAGAGAGAGAGAGAGAGCAAATACCCACCGCATTAATTGGTTTTTCTGTAAATATTATTAATTTTTTTTCAGATTTTGGATTTGTTTTATTAGTGCATAGGGGAAAGTCGCCGGTGATTGACCTTATCCTAAAATGGACCACCCTCGTATCTCGCAACGTAGTAACATTTCAATCAGTTCAATTCGCCCTACTGATTGCGCCAAAGACATGTATCGATCAGAGACGTCCAGTCATTGTACGTAACTGGAACATCGTTTCTGTGGTTTGATATATCGTCTTGTTACTACAGTACTACGTCACACAAGTTGCTGTATGGAATAAGAGTGACGGCGGAAATCCGCTGAAGCGGGAATGTTTCGCAGACTGGTTTTCTTTTGGTGGCTACTTCATTAAACAACGACTTAAGGAAATGAAAGTGGATTAAGATAGGCAACGTTCTCGTACACATCTGTCGAAAGGTTACGTAGCGAGTAGCCCGAAATTGTAACTTAGGCAGGACTTTAGAAAAGTTGGAAGTAACCATGAATAGGCTACTTAACATATTTTGTTGGTTAAATGAGTTTTCACGTCTGTAAACTACGCTCTAAACCTGAATCAGTGAGGATTTTTACTGTTTCAATCAGTCAAGCGTATCTGACTGATACAAAAGTCACTTCAAGGAATTTAGCTGACGAACCAGTGAAAAAATGCCATATTTCCTTTACTGATTGATTCAGTGTCATTTCCCACTGTTTTCTCAGTGGTTTATTTTTTGACTGATGGACCAGTGAAACATCTGAGCACCCTACTCCGTCTCTTATTATTTTTGACTGGCGTGTCAGTGAAACAGCGTGTGAAAATGGCCGTTGAACATCGTTTAAAAATGGCCGTTAAACGACGTGTATCAAGTGAAGTACCATAACAACGAATAAACGAATTAAAAAAGTACAAAATTCTTTTTAAAATGTGTTTCGTCTTTCAAAACGCCATTTTACGAGGTAATATGGACACACAGACTTTCATTCCGGTTTTTCGTCTTTCAATTCATTTTTACGTTTTTCATTTAGTTTGCATGTAATCGTCACAGCGCTCTGTTTGAAGGTTTAAACTGCATTTAATGCTGCGAAGAGAGTGCAATCATATATATATATATATATATATATATATATATATATATATATATATATATATATATATATATATATATATATATATATATATATATATATACTATTCGTTTTAAAAATCCTAACGGTACCAATCAAACAATAAACTAAAATTATGAGCAAAGAATTTCAAACTATACGATAAGGGTGCGCGAGTTCAATCCCAGCTCACCTGCAAAATTTTTTTAACTTTTTTAAATTACTGTAAATTGCACAATATAAATAGTAAATTATCGTAAAAATCTTAATTTTATATAATTATTTGCCTACATTCAATACGAGCAATATTTAATTCGCCACTTCAGTCAGCCGTCATTTATTCAATCAGTGAAATTGTTTCACGTCACTAATTCAATCAGTGAAATTTTTCACTGAAAAAAAAATCAGTGGTTTTCCACTGATTCTAAGTGGAGCCATTTTCACTGATTAGAGTAGTTGAATTTCACTTCGAATCAGTGGTTTCCCACTGATTCGAATTATGAGTGTATTGATACTATTGCTCTGTAAATTCTCACGTTCACGCCTTCACGTAGGGTTAGCGTGGATGTAAAGACCCTGTCACACTAGCAAATTTTTCCTCCAAATTGCTTCCAATAAGTTCGGTCAAATTAAGTTGGTAAGTAATGACGTCATGGAAACGTCATAATCGCCTCCATAGCTGTCTACATTGGACGGTTCCAGTTTCCATCAAACGTTTTGAAGTCTGGACCGGTTCTGAAATGTCGTCGGTATTTGACGGTCGCAGCCAATTAGAATAGTGCACGAGAAAACTGGACTCCAAGAAACTTTAAACGAACAATCACTGCAAACGAAGTAGGTTATAAGGATAATTAATTTATGTACAAGCCCTCTGGGAATGACTGCTGTTTTAAGAGCATATTGCACATCATATTGCAAATTGAGAGGAATTAAACTTAATTTTGCGGGAAACATCTCTGATAAGAAATTTGAATTTAGTATAGAAGCGAAAAAAAATTGCAATATTTCTTAAATTTATTTCTGTAATGGACTGCACGGGAAATCAAAAGCAATATCTCACAATGAAAATAATTTTTTAAATAATAATTAAGATCAATTTCTCTCAGTAATATAATTTGACATTGTGACACTTTCAAGTTTAATTGAGAAAATTTGTGTGAAGGAAAAATTGATGGCCGTATTTTGTCTTCGAATTTTATGGTCATTATAGTTGAAGGCGGCAATTCGACAGTGTGACAGGGGCTTTATGAGGATTTCGGTAGTTACAGCCGGCTTTCATACCCGATGGACGTAATACTTGAGAACACACAAGGCGCTCATACCGGGAAATCCAGACGCGCTATCTAGCAAAATGGCGTCGCCGGCCTGCAACATGGCTGAGGTTACTTCAACTAAGGTTGAGAACATCAATGTTAAAAGTTTGGCAACCAAAATTTTTCGCCACTAGGTAAGCGCTAATGTCGCCTGTGTACGGGTTTTTTTTTTTTTCTATTTTATACGTTAAAAAACAACATAATTGCAATAAGAATAAATCAAATATAAAATAACGGTGTTGGATACACGGCCGTTTGTTTTGCGTGTATACGTCAACGTTGACGCGCTCGGACGCCTTGATGTTTATTTTACGTTCCCGGTACAGTTTCACTCGATCATATGGGGTTTTATGGGTATCACTGGATTGCTTTTGAGATGCTCTTTCCAACCGTATACGATTTCTGTATCTCGACTTGGCTTTTTGACGAGTATAGGCCGAAAGTGTGTAAAGTATTCTTAATTTTTTACATTCAACTCGTACAATTTCACCATAACCATACTAAACAAATGTTTTTATTCGTGCAATCGATTTATCTGGACGAGAGCTGTCGACTGAAACTCAAACGAGCGTCGTAGTTTCCCCTAGTCAAAAGTTATACTACGCCGAAATTATGAGACTCTGCTAAAGGAACTCAAAATCGGGCCAGAGTGTTTGAAGGGGGGTGAGGGGAGGGGGAGCTCCCCCGGCCTGGCCCGATACTTCTCTGTCCTCACTCAACGTAACATATTTTTGATCCTTTGGCAATGAAGTGTTGTAATTGAATTTTGAATGTAGACAATAAATTGGAGCTGCAATGCCAAACAGTATCCCCTGATTTTGTTATCGTCGGGTTTTCTGGATTGCCTCTCACTATGGTCGCAAATTTAGAGATGCATTCACGTCAAAAATTTCAATCCTTCTCTTTTATTATTCACGTAACTAAACATTTGAATTAAAAGTGACCTCTTTCGAACGTTAGCGCTTACCTAGTGGCGGAGACTTTCCTCAATGACAAACTCTACCATAGGAAAACTCGTTTAGTTCGTAACCTGAGACAGCGCCTCTCGTCAGTCAGCACCATAGACTAAAGATGAGGTTGACCGCTGATTCGTCTTGTGCGCAAGTAACCAATGATTGAACTACTCCAATCATACACAACTGTCAAAGTCACGTGGTCAACATTTATGAACGTGTTACAAGAATAAAATATTTTTAACAATTTCAATTTAATCAAACTGCATTACAAATTGCTTATATCTTTGAATGAATAGTGCAAAGGGGGGCGAAAGACAAAATCGCCATTGCGCTGCAGATGTCTGTTATGGAAAATCAGGACTGAGTACGAAAAAAAATTTTTTTTAATAAGATAAGTAACCTATAGACGAGAAAATAAATATATCTATACAACACTGGAATATTTCTCGTAATTAGTTGCTGTTCAGTATTTGACTCTATTCCTTCTTGGTTCTTGGAATTTTTCTGTTTTGAATACATATATTAATCTTCTCGCCCATAGGTTATTTGTCTTATTTATTTTTTCCGTTTTCAGTCCTGTTTTTCTATGACAGACATCTGCATCGCAATGGCGAATGTCCAAAAATTTCCATCAAGAAAGTTTGGTTAGAGGAAATATACACACGTCTCAAAGCACTTCTTTACAAATCAGTTTTCTAACCTAAAATCCAAACCTTGCCGTTTTTCGCTAGACGTGTTAGCAGAAAAGCAGTTCAATGTCGGGGCACGGAGATTGGTTGTGCGTAGCCACCTTTAGCTCGTGGCCAGCGCCTGGTAACTTACTAGCAAGCACGACATCCCGGCCAATAGGGAAACTTTGCCGCACGCAGTGGCCAATCAGAAGCAAGGCCCGTGCACGAGCCTCGCACAGTTTAACAATGAAATGATACGCCCACATCATGCCATATCGCTTCTGTCTGTTCAGCTATTCTGTGTCCGATGCGCACACCTGTAGTTTCGGCCACTCCGAATGATTATTATTATGCCTTGGGGGCATGGAATGATGATGGGGGAACAATCGGGAATGCCCTGAGAAATCCTGAAAATTTTCCACCAACCGAAAACTCGACCCTATATTGTTACCATTGGTAGGGTCACATGTGTTTTTTTTAGAGAGAGAGAGCGAGAGAGAGAGAGAGAGAGAGAGAGAAAAGTCACATACGCAGGCAAGACTTCAATATACAGTGGAGGCCTGCCTACACATCTACAAATTCCCCTTGTTTATTAGTCACGTGTCTTTGCGAGGACATTTTATTAATTAACTTGACCAGTTAAAATGATCTACGTGACTTGCGGGCAGGCATATAACACGCATGGCAATTAAAATTACCCACTCACAAAACTGGAACTGAGCAAAAGTGACCGAGCGAGGTGGCGCAGTAGTAACTCACTGGACTCGCATTTTGGGAGGACCCGGGTTCGATTCCCGGTACCGGCCATCCTGATTTCGGTCTTCAGTATGGTTTTCCGTAATCGCTCTAGGCGAATGCTGGGATGGGTCCCAAACAAAGGCCATGGCCGATTCCTTCCCCCACTCCCTCCTCCCTGGGCAACTTGCACCGTCTCTAATGACCTCGCTGTCGACGAGACGTTAAGCCCAACTACCAACTCTACCTACTTGAGCAAAAATGTTCCGTAACGCTGTTAGTTCTGTAACCTTTCCGCAACAAGACAATCTCCTCCCGTTGTTTTGTTGATAGTTATGAAAAACGCTCTCGAAAGAAGCTAGGCAGGTCACAAATATTTCGTTTCGTCCAGTTACATTAATGAATTACATCATTTCTGTCGAGTTTTTTTAACGCTATTTCATTCATATTAATTAGATTTAGTCCTGTTTATTCAAGAAAATTCTTGATATTTCGTTATTACTTTTGTATTATTCTGCACTGGTACACAGTTAATATTTTCGTTTCCCTCAGTTTTATGAACAATCCGTTTTAAAATGAACACGATTAAAGTAAAATGAGATTATTCTGGAAAAAGAAAGCAAATTTGAGCATAAATGACTACTCGTGCAAGAAGCCAAGAGAAAGTGGTAAGTGTACGGAATGTATCACAGTAGAATAATCAAAATTCGAAAAAACTAATTCTGGTATACTTTTTAAAACTCAAATCGCTGTTGGATTCCTTGAATTTCGCACTAGCATAGGTTTGCTTATTTGTTGACTTATTTCTGATTCAGAAATTCCGTTTAACTGAAAATTGTAGCACTTTGTTCGACATTTGTTAAGGATGAAATAGCTAGCAGTGAATCTCAGGTACGCTGTTAAAAATAATTTCCTTCATTTTACGGAAAAGTGCTGGTAAAAATTTATCCAGAAGTGTTAGTAAACGCTCCGTAAAATTACGGACACGTTGATTCTTAGAAACGGACTTTCCGTAAATTTCACGGATCCTCTCCGTTAATTTCCAAATTAGTTTTCTGTGCTTTCCGTTTGAAATAAAAATAGATAGTGAAAATGTCTTTAATTTCCGTCATGTGGGTGTTCTACAGTACTTATGCGAAGTTTGAACCCGAGTCAATAAAATACAATTTTTTTTACCTTCGTTTGACGTTATTGTGACATTGACGAAGCTCTAGTGAGACCGACTTGTTTACGAATTCCCAGTGCGACAATCGAGCTCAGTATCTGCGACGTCGGATGCACCGGGGCGCGAGCCCGCGACCCTCCGATTACAGGTCAGCCACCCTACCCCTGAGCTACGAAGGCAGAGCAATCCATTCACCTACAAATCTTGTATGTTAACTATAGTATAATTTTTGTATTTATATTCAAAAGACGAAAGCAAAAATTCAGTTTCTATTAAATTTAGAGTATTTTAGTGCTGCCAAATGTTACAGACGCCTAATGCTATTTTTAGTATTTGAAAGAATATGT
Organism: Dryococelus australis; assembly: GCA_029891345.1. Taxonomy (NCBI): domain Eukaryota; kingdom Metazoa; phylum Arthropoda; class Insecta; order Phasmatodea; family Phasmatidae; genus Dryococelus; species Dryococelus australis. Next base: position 25,486,854 of record CM057006.1, on the reverse strand, counting down.
CATAGTCGCGTGGATAACCTTAACTGCCGCAGAAACGATAATTTTCTTGTTACAGTGGCGAAGAAAGCTTCGTGTAGAATCGGCATTGTTCGCTCCCGTAACTCGAAGCCAAAGGGAATACGGAGACTCCCCGTATTTTGCATTTACGGACTTAACTCCGTTTTTCGTCATTACTGATCGCCTTTCCGTATATACACTGTACATTTCCGTAAAGCATTGTGTAAATATGCGTAATTGTTTAACAGTGTAGGCATTCTGAATTCCGATAGCGGCATCTTGACTGCTTCTTTGGATATATTACGGTCGTATGCAGTGTAAAATTTTACAATAGAAGATTCCGCATTAGTAATTCAGACACGGTAGCTTATTGCCACTGACGAGCCCAAGGGATTTGAATTAATTACTCGTCTCGTGTTGTCTTCGAGCGAATAACACAAGTCCAGTATCATAATAAAGTATTTCTGATTTGCATACGTTAGTCAGGAGAATATATTCTCACAAACAAACGCTGCAAAATAAGCAAAAGGCAAGGTTCAGGTATGAACGTAGAGCATTAAAGTCTAAGACTAAACTTACACAATTTTGTGAAAAAGAAAAAAAAATGATATAATAAATTTCCATCTTTATGTATAAAATCCTTTGTGCGTGACTAAACCGCATCATCACTGACAAACCATTTGACCAATTAAGACCATATTCACACCATATGTTATTGAGGTGGCGAGTAAGGGTTTTAGTTGTGTTTCATTCCGATAGGATGCGCTGGAGTCTAACTTCTATATTTATGGGTGGATTTTGCTCACACTTGCACGAAATGTTTGTTGATCTGAAATAAATTGTTTTATTGTGCTTTGCGTTTGGTAGGCTAGGTTTAGAATTGGAAGTGAATACCAAATATACAATTTGCATATTCATTTTATATAAAAAAAGAGGCCGAACAACGTTCGCCAAGATCAGCTAGTAGGAAGTAAAATAAGTAAATAAATTTCAGCAAAGTGTATTCTTTCATAAGTGAGGTCTATCCTACTAGCGGATTTTACAGGAATTTCCAGTTTGTAAAGCATTCTTCCTGGCAAAACCATAACAGTTCGTGTATATAGGACGACAGTTCGTGTATATAGGACGACAGTTCGTGTATATAGGACGAATCATTTCTATAAGATATTTATTGAACGTGTCTGTGAAGTTTGTCGAAGGGGTTTGTGTGATGATTCCAAGCGAGAAGGTGAACATTGTTGCTAACTAATGGACACCAAGAAAAGTGGAAGAAGTAAGTGAGTGAAGAGTTTTAGACGACTCTTAACAGCGAGGTCTTGGGAGCCGATGATGGTTCGGCGAGTATGGAACAGCACCAGAATGAAAGTTCGGGGAAAACAGGAGATCCCGAGAAAATCCCACTGACCAGCACGATTCCCACATTCGAGAATTAGGGAGTGACCCCGTCGGGAATCGAACCCGGTTCCCCTAGGGGAGAGGCGAATATTCTAAAGCGGCCAAAAATAGTAAGAAGCGTTCGTGTGTATTTTTTTTATGGGTGGACGAATGTATGAGGAAGCACAGAAAAGAATAAGTACGTCAAGGGAACTGGATGTAATATTTGAAAACGGAGCACTTAAGGACGTTGCATTTGAGATCGCAGAGTAAAACATTTATGAGGTTGTATTTGTCCTAAAACTTATTCGAACTGTAAATATTATATGTTTTGTCGTATATAGACAGCAGGGAAAAACGATTTTAGAGCAAGAGCTTTTATTGAACCTTAACATTTCGTGACCTCAATTTTACTGTTTTCGAAGGTCAGAAACAAAAGGAATCAAGCCGTACGTAAAAATAAAATAACTGAACTTTAAAAGTATTGCTGACATTAAAAGGCAACTATAAACCATAAAACTGAAGAAAAAAAGTCACTGTATTTTGAAATAAAAAATAATTATGCGCCTCCTTTGTGAGATAAAATCAATTGCGTGAGATGACTCGCAACATTTTATACGAAACAAGCCACCTGATTTCAAGATAGTTAGTTTTTTTTTTTACGAATTTAGTCTGCATATATGTATTACATAAATATAAATATATTACATAATAAAATATATTAAATATATATTAATAGATATATGATTTGTTAAAGAGAAATTTTCCCAGAATGGCATCTTTTGAGCAGTTGCAAGTAGCGTACTTTTCCAACAAATACAAAAAACGACAATTTTGTTAGCCAACACTTTTCATATATCAAATAAACATTGATTTTTCTCCAGTATTCCTACTATACGCTTATTCCAAGTGCCACCGTTATCCTTCAAGATATAAATAAGGTAAGTTCATCCTTTTACATGAATTATATAATTTTTTAATGGTCTTAGAGGGTATAATAAGTTACAGTAATTTATAATAAGATATTGCATGCCAAATTTTTCCAAATTCTGCATCATGCTCGGATGTTGGCTTACATGGTTTTATTTATGTTGGTCACCTTTAAATAAATTCTCAATTCGTTCTTCCAGTTATTTTTGCGTCGTCAATTCGAGAAGGTGTATCTGACATACACGAAATACTACCTCATCTCTCTTGCATTCGTGTTACACATACACAATCCACTGATCTCATACCAGTGAGAACAAATAATTGTTTCGACGCTAACAGTATGCCTCTGATCTACACGAGACTTAAAAAAAAATATATCTATATATACATATATATGTCGAAAAGCGCACTTTGAACAAACTCGATTGTGGGACGTATGTTAACGACGTGTTTGGTCCTTTTTGCTTACTTTTAGAGCCCTAGTAGGTTTGGCGCTGAAGCCACTAGTTCAAGTTCTGTTCCTGACTTCTTCATGCATAAAAACCTTTTTATATCACGGGGACAGGTAATCACTGTTTGGAATTTGACAGCATGTAAAACAGACCCGACAACAATAATATGTGATGAGAATAGAAATGCGGAGTGCTACTGCCATTACCAGGTATTTGCAAAATCATTTCGGAAAATTGTTATTGACTAGTAAACATTTTTATGGTAGACTATAAGAAATTATTTATGTGCGTGCCATATCTGTGTATACGTACAGTGACAAAGCTTGATGGTAAAATATTTTCCCATACATCCATGGTATTATTCCTTCATTTGCTCAGGAAACACTCAAATGCATAGGGAAGTTCCCAGCTTTGTATAGTAGCGATGCTAAACATTCCCATATTTTTAGCCTGAGATCTAGTATTATTTCCATACACTGTATATGGTAAAAAAAAACTTCCATTACACTTCAGGAAGTATACCAGATTTTTTTTTTTACAGTATGACCCACGTATAATGAAAACACGACTATAACCATAGCACACTCTATGTCCGCAAGACATTCGGCGGCTGTCTAAATTCTGCAGTAACCACGCAACAAATTAATTAATATTAAAAATAAATAAATATCAGTAGCAATAGAATGGTGGTACTACTGGAAATGAAGAAGTGACGAAATAAACTACTTCATCAACTATTTTTAGCTCTTGTATAAGCGTCTTCATTGGTTAATAAAGATTGAAATTGTATGGCACTATATGATTTACGTATTTACATTTCCCGAGACCTGAGGGTGTTGAAAAAAAAAATGACGAATGAAGGCCAGGATATTGTTTGAGAATGATTAATTATCCATGAATATCACTCGTACCGGATGCTGTGTTTTGTGATTATATACATTACGGAATTTTCATAATTAATTAATTTGTCTGCAGTGCTACCGGTTTTTACGTGGTTTTCCGCTTAAAGTTGCTGCAAAGTCATAATTTATTACCTTATTACCACGACGTGCTCTCTAAATTGCAGCTCTGTTTTTAGCAGTGTACGCGGCATTGTATTCCCTATCATCGTATTTGAATCTTTGTCTTCCGTGTGAAGTAGTTTTCGTTGATGATTAGCCATCCATCATCTTATTCGGCGATAACTTCTTTAAATGTTTTGATAACGAGGGATTGTTAAGAGCTTTAATCCACCAACCTTCGTGTTGGCTTATTAATCAAGTGATCTCTTTCGAACTTTTAAAAGTCTAATGGTTCAGTCTAAGAGAAATTTTCAAATAACTATTTCCGGTGTTATATGAAACTCCGTAACAGTAATAGAAGATTAGAATAAGTGGATAACTTGATATGAAAGGAGAAATTTTACGTTTATTTTACACTGACTTATACCTTTCGTATTGAGGCCAGCAAACACCACAGAGTTCTCCAAGTAAAAACAAGAATTATACATTGTTTTGGTAATATTGTTCTCGGGTTTCTGTAAAATGAGTGTAGGACGTCCATAATGATGATATCTTCAGTTATTTTCGTCGCTGCTGTTGTGTTTTTTTCCTTCAAAATCATTTAATCCTGAACTCGTTATGTTAAAGTAAAAAGTATGAAGTATTTTGCAGGGAAACGTACATTAAAATATATATTTGCGGCTGTTAAAAAATATATATATTTTTTTTTCAGTGTGTTATTTTCAGTGTATTAGTTTCAGCAAATTATTTTTAAAAAACTTTTAAAAAAACTTATTACAGCGGTCCCTTAATCTTTTTTTTTAGGAATTGCAAAAATTTTCTGACTTCTTAATCGCTTATAAATATTTTTGTTTTCATTAGATAAAATTACGCGTTTGCTAAAAAAAAATACCGGCTCAGAGAATCCCATTGCTTCATTATTTACATGGCTGTGGGCCAATTATCCTGTCAAGTACACATCATGCGGAATTATCTTAGTTGCATTTAATTTATCTATAATACTCTTGTCACGTGTAACTCTACGCTACTTAGAATTCCTCGTGGCTATCAGTAGGACAAAAAGAAGGCTACGTGCTAGGACATTCTCAATACATAGGTAAGGGGACATAACATGCTTCATATTTATTTCTATCTCTCCAAATTTCTACTGTAAATAAAACAATTCAACTTGCCTCCCTCAAATGCAAAAAAAATGGATATCATTTAGAGTAAAATGTTAATTTTCCTTGTTAGTGTACCCACTTGACTGAACCGTTTCTTGTTAGTGTACCCACTTGACTGAACCGTTTCTTGCTATATTTTACCCTTGCGTGCTTTTAGGCTGTCTTAAAATAAACCTGAGAAATTATTGCAAAATAGGATTTAATAAAACAAATTAGTTTTTCGTTGATTTACAAAAAAATATGAATCCGATGATTTTTAAATATCAGGTTCCGTTTGTACTGACATGAAAGTCCGTGTCAAACTTCTCGGTATACATATCTAGGAATGTAAAAATAACGGAATTTAGATAACATTCTAAGCATTTTTTAAACTAGCAGGCAATAAAAAAATTAATGTTTCTGTTTACGATCAATTGTCTAAAAAAAAAAAAAAAAAAAAGAGAGAAATGTGACGATTTCTTTTTTTAACTGTAGTAAATCAAAGAGTTTATGTTACAGACGTAGTGTTTTCTTCTGTTATAAAAATTTTAATGCTCCACGAATCTGAATATTTCATCGAGAAGGAAAAGAAAAAGTAGATAAAAGTCATTCTTATTATGATACTGGCAATAAGAGAAGTCAGTAAACGCAGTAAATAAGGCTACGTACTACGAATAAAAGTAAAAGGAAGTAATAAAAAATGTAATTGTGCGAGCAGTTATTCAAATTACGTAACGAAAAGAAAGAAGTAGTTGAGAGAAATGTTCTCGGGGATGTTTGTGTGTTTGAAGTATCGCGCACAAGCCTATTTCAGCGGTAAAAAAAAAAAAAATGTATGTTGAATAAATCTAAAATATCTAAATACGAACATGCCCAATTGCGGGCGGATAAGCTGGTAAGTGAAGACGGAAAAATCAATTTGAAAAGCATGAAGATAACGAAATATTTTGTAGGTTCTGTTTTTAAATTAGGAACTACACGTGAAACAATGCTGCCAGCAATTACTGTTTAAGCGAGAAGTCAACTATATTTACTATGTAGTTCACTAACCTCCGAACTCCCATAACAAGGAAAAAAAGTATTTAAAATGCAGTCAGGCCTTTCATATTATTTTGCTAATTAAACACCGAAAACTTTCTTATACTATGAGCAAATGATCAAAATATTAAAACCATTATGCTGTTTAAAATAAATTTGTTACAAAATCCCAGAGAGCAAAATATTGAATACAGTTATACAGATAACATATTTTATAGTGCTGGTTTTTTAAAGAGCTTGTTGTTCAGAACGCAATTCCAAGTTTAAATAAAGCGCTAATATTTTTTTCCCACCGATAATGACAAAAATATTTTAATTGCAACGAAGTTCAGATACAGATTGTTATAAAATATAGAGTTTTGAGAATACAGCAAATAACCTATTACGAACTAGCTTACATTTAAATATATATTCAAAAATAATTTCAATTAATAATATTAAAGTAGTTTTAAAACATTGATTATTTTAAAACGATAAAGAATAATTTTATAATTTTATTTCTTTATTATCTACACGCGCATGGCGTTTTATATTTTAGTGATTTCGTTAAATCGTAAAAGTTCCTATGCAACATCAATTACGAGAATTAACAAAATTATTTAAGCAAATTTGCAGCACCAAAATACCATTGGATAATCATTTTGCTTTAGGAATCGTTGCAGAATTTTGGTGTTTATTAATGCTTGGATCAACAACCATCAATTGCTCTTCCATACTCTTTGGGCTAGTAACATAAATCTACTTAAAAGCAATGTCCAGGAGAAAATTATCTATTCATTTATCGTTAATGTATTTTCTCTTAATCAAATGGTTTTCTAATTGAGTTTTACTTTGGCTTTGTACTATGGTATAAAAACACCGATTGACAAATATAATCTCAGCACATAGAGGGAATGGTCAAAATTGGGCTTTATAATACGTGCATACTATCGCTGAATGGTGCAAATGAAAAGAGTTTTTATGATATGTAACGTCTGTAATGGCCACCAGAGTGTATAGGCTATTCACCGTAAAGTGAACACTTTTTAAGGCCCTTCTTACCGGCATTAACCACAAATAAATATAATTTATTACTGTTTCAGACATTAAATTTGGGAGTGAAGAAATGTATACACTGCGTTTGTATGTCACAAGGCAATGCTTAATATTAAAAAGTGTAGGAAAATAGAAATCTGCCAAAAGAAAAAATTCAGCAGGGCCTTAAAAAGTGTTCACTTGACCGTGAACAGCCTATACTAGTTGTTTCGCCGCAGTTATAAGGCGCGTGTGGAACATCTTCCAGTCAGTCAACTTAGTGAGGTATAGACTGTTCATGGTAAATTGAGAGTCATTGAAAGCTCTGCTTAAGGTCTACTACTATTCGCATATTGTATTCTTCAACCCCATTTAAAGTTAAAATTTTCACGCGCTTTGTCTCTTTGGTCGCGCGTCGGCCAAGCGTAACTGTGAAATTGTTACAAAAGTAAATATCTTAGAAATTTGTCGAATATTATATATATATATATATAAACAGAAAGCAAACAAAATAATTTCATTATTTACAAACGTTTATCCGATTCTTCTAATTCAATGTACAGACATGAAGCTACGCCGTATTAAAGTCTGTCCACGATAAAGTGAGCACTTTAGAAATGGACCTTAGCAAAAAAAGTCACTGCCCCTGCATGCATATATTTTAATGGGTGCACTGAGTGTAAAGTTGGCAATGATGGATGGAAAGTAGTTTTATAATCCCAACGTCGAATAAAAAGTGTTGGGTAACCATTTGCGATTGCTTAAAATAATTTCTTTCTCTTTATATTTTTTTAATGCATCAAAGTGTAAAAATGAGCATATTTGTAAAGTATTTACGTTCTTAATAATAACAGTTTCATTTGACCGATGAATGAATCAAGTGACGAGGACCATGTACATGTTAATTTGACATAAGGCGGAGGAGTACACAATGTAAACACAAGTAGATCTTAAGCAGGGCTTTCAAAAGTGCTCATTTTACCGTGAACAGCCTACACCAATTTTACTGTATGCATGCCGGCCAGTGTGTCCGATAAATACAGTACTCAAAGGCCGTGGTATTTTACAAAGGTTGATTTCAAAAGCGCCCAGCTATCCGCGGACAACCTACAAGTCCACCGAATGTAGAGTGCGCCTCGTAGACGGGCCCACGGTGGTGCAGTGGTCAGAGTACTAGGCTCGATTACCGACGTGATCGCCCCCGTATTTTTGCATGCGGGAATCGTGCCGGGCGATGCCGCTGGTCGGCGGGTTTTCTCGAGGATCTCCCGATCCCCTCGCCCTTTGCGTTCTGGCTCCGCTCCGTGCTCATCTCGCTTCGCCCTCGTCGGCACTCAAGACCTCGGTACCAAGAGCCGCCCAGATATCTTCACTCATTCGCCCACGGACTACGGATTCGCCGTGCCATGCGATGGCTGCCGTTAAATCCGTAGAGCAGAAACGGCGGTGTTACGGAAGGGTGTCCTAACCCGTGGAGGGGCCGGGGGGGTAGGTGGTTTAGTAATGTCACGTGGGATCCCATTACGGCTAGCGATTAATCCATTTTTTTTTTTACATTACCACGGGTGACAGCGGATGGGGAGAGGATAATTTTTTACATGGGTCCAGTGGTAGATCCCCACTGCCAACACTCTAAATCTGAATCAGCGAGAATTTCACTGTTTCAATCTGTCAAACCTATCGGACTGAAACAACGGCCACTTCAGTGAATTTAACTGACGAAACAGTGAAAAAAATGCCATAGTTCCTTCGCTGATTGATTCAGCGACTGACTCATCAGTCATTTTCCCGCTGTTTTCTCAGTGGTTTATTTTCTGACTGATGGACCAGTGGAACTGCGTTTTAAAATGGCCGTCGGACGTAGTTTAAAAATGGCTGTTAAACGACGTGTATCAAGTGATGTAACAACGAACAAACGAACAAAACCAATACCTAAAGCTTTTCTAAAATGTGTGCCGTCTTTCAAAACGCCATTCTACGACGTAATATGAACACACAGCCTTACGTTTCGATTTTACGTCTTTCAGTTCGTTTCCATGCAATCGCCACAGAGCTCTGTTTGAATTTTTAAACTACATCTTATATGGCGAAGAGAGTGCACTCATATATACTATTGGTTTTAACAATCTTGACTGTACCAATCAAACTAAACACGGAAAGTATGAGCATACAACTTCAAACTACACGATTTCACCGCAATATTATAATATATATTTTTTCATCGTACAGTAAAATATCTATTTTCCTCTGACCAGTTTACTTTGGCGAGGTAGCTCAGCTGGCAAAGCGACGGGTCGGTTCATTCCCGGTCACTTGCGGTTTTTTATATTTTATTTTGTTAAATTACTGTAAATTGCACAATATAAATAGTAAACTATCGTAAATATGTTTATTTCGCGTAATTATTTGCTTAATTCAATAAAAGCAATATTTAATTCCCCACTGCGGTCAGCCATCATTTATTCAATCAGGGAAATTGTTTCACGTCACTATTTCAATCAGTGTAAATTTTCACCGGAACAATAAGTGGTTTCCCACTGGTTCTAAGTGGAGCTATTCCACTGATTAAGAGTAGTTGAAATTCACTGATTCGAATTTAGAGTGAATGCGCAATATGCGCAGCGAAGAGGTTCCGATTCCTTCTCGCAGGCGCATCTGTGCCCCTCCTACGTCATTCTACTTTCGGCCAACCTCACGCATCAACTGCACGAGGTGTGGAACACAAATGCTTCATGCGCTGACGTCACAGTGGCGGGAAAGTTAGTGGGAAACGTGCGAACCTCGCACTGAGCGTACGGATTTGCATGTTATTTAACAGCGTCGGCGACCAAGGATGGAATGTGTGGAGTTGGTAGTTAACGGAATTCACTTCACGCTAAGAGTGGACGCAGTTGCTGCCAAAACATTAAGACCAAGGTTGGTATACTATTATTTGTGGCCTATGAATTTGTTGCACAGTCACTTTGTCTTTTTTTAATACTAATATTTAGCAATAAACCCAGAGTTTCTAAGTTGGCTTAGCAATAGATAGCTAGTGTAAAAATAATAAATATAGTAAGTCTTTTTAATCCCTAGTCTTTTTTTATAATATTTAGCAGCTAGCTCAATTAATATAATTTTTCGTGTATATGAATAGAGAGCGTTAGGGCAATAAAATAACGTACGTTAATTAATTTCGTACGAAATTCGTATTTTTTATTGATATTTAGTAATGAAACCAGTACATTCAAATCGCCGTAGTAATAAACTTGTGGTTTATAATAATTTTAATAAATGATATTTTCTACAACTAACTGATTTGTTTTTGGTAGTATTAGAAATGATACCACTCCATTTAATCACTCGTAGTAATAAATAGGGTGTGTTAATTAAACAGTAAATTTGTGTATATTACCTGTATTTCCAACTGATTCTGGCAATGATCCACTCCATTTAATCACTCGTAGTAATAAATAGGATGTGTTAATTAAACAGTAAATTTGTGTATATTACCTGTATTTCCAACTGATTCTGCCAATGAACCTAGTGTGTTTTAGTTGCCGTGGTAACAAATAGGGAGTGTTGAATAAATCAATTAAAAATGTGTGTTTTTTTTTGTATGACGTTATCCTCTTCTTTTTCTTATTTATCAGTGACCTCAGTGTATTGAATTGGCCTTTCTGATAAGCCGGGAGTGTTAATTAAAAAAAGCGAACTTGTTTTAAAAAAACTCGGTTTTTAACTAATGCTTGACAACGAATCCAGTGAATTTAAATTGTATTAGTAATAAATATGCAGTTTAATTGACATAGAGTAGGCGAATTCGTATAGGCTATTTGCGGTAAAGAGAGCACTTTTTAAGGCCCTCTCAATAGGCATTAATCACTAATAAATATATCTTATTTCAGCCTCAGGGGTTAAATTTCGATAGTGATGAAATGTATGTGTGTTTATTTGTCACATTGCAATGTTTGTATCGAAAAGCAGCAGAAAGATAGAAACTGGGTGAAAGGAAAAATTAAAAAAAGGCTTTAACATGTACACTCTAAAATTTTCGTTGTACTTTTACAAGAAAAATCGTTGGAAACCCAGTTGGCAAGATATCCTTTGTAAAATTACAAATAGTTTTCTCGTAAAAGCTGCAAAACAATTCTTTGTAATATTACAAATGGTAGCCTTGTATTACAACTGACATTATTGAGAAGTGTAACTCATTTTTTTATTCTTCTAAAAAACAGATGTAATGAATTAGTAACAGAGAACAATTAAAAAAATAATATTCAAAATATAATTTACAAAAAAAGTAATGCCTCACTGGTATGGTTATTAGAGCTCGTGCATTTCTAGCTTGCACCTTCATCCACAAGACTAAGTTAACTTGCGGTATTGACGTTTATTTTTACTGTAAATATAGGTACAAGTACATACAAAATTATATTTCAGTTACACGGTTAAGAAGAATAGTTTCTTTTTTTTTTTTAATTTCAGTTGTTGAGTTAAGAGATTTGGGCGCCTCTTACAGCGGGGTGTTAAAAGTCGATTTAATACTTATGTTTAGCTAGGCACCACTAATAAATAATTAATAATATGGTCAAATTTTATTGAACTTGTTTTATTATGATTATTTGTGTTGTTTTAAGTGTATCACGTAATTCAAACTTGCAATACATTTCTTTTTTACGAGCATCGTTTTTTGCACTTACAGCTTCATACGGTTTTACGCTGTCGAGTGTCCGCCATTTTGCTGAAACTCGACGATACGGCTAAGTGTAATAAAAACATTTCCTAAGGTCTGTCACAAACACGGAACCGAGCGCCACTCTGCTGCGAGCTAAGGTGTAGCGAGTCCCAGCGTAGCCATGTGGCGCACGCGAAAGTACTTATCGCTTATGATTACGATATACTTAAGAATACTTAATGCATATTTGCTGCGACTATTGACAGCGGACAGGATACTCTGAAGGGGGATTTAGGTACTATACACCCTTGCGGTGTATTGTGGTTGTAGCTTAGTACTTCCTTGTTTTCAGACTTTGGTGAATTTGGTCAAGATGTACGTTGACAGGTATTGTAGAGGCGGAAGTTCCAAAGAGGTGTTTCGTATTATTCTTTCAATTGAGAAGGAGTTTGACAAAGCTGACACTGAATTCTCTGTACGAGTTGTTGATATCATTGTTGTTTAGCTTTGGTTTACCAGGTGTAACTGCAAAAACTGTATCTGGATATTTAGAATTTGGTTTTTTATTTTTATTTTCAGACGTGCTAATAATGCTAAATACCCAAAACCAAAATACATTAGTGGAATCGATGGTCACGATATTATTTGCAGGAAAACATTTACAGTTAAAGAAAGTGTTGCAATTACTACTGCTGTCATAAGTTCGTTTGGAAGTCCGTGGACGGCCTCTCGCCGAGACAGGGCGCTGTCTTGTAGCCGACGAGCCCAGTCTGCAAGGCAGGGAAGGCTTTACTGGCCGACAGGTATGAGCTATACATGTCTTAAGGCAGTTTGTAGTCTCGCAGCGAGGGCCCGAGGTTCCGGGAGAGTTTGCGGCGTGATGCACGGGCGGGCCGCACGCGAACAAACCCTCCAACAAAGACATGAGAAGTAGTAACTCCATGCAGGCCTGACACACTCGAATAATTATCACGCCAGGCTATTAATACGCCTTGGCGCCGCGCGGGGGGAAGATGGCGGGAATGTTGGAAGGAAGTACAGGGCTGGTCGAGCTTCCTGCAACACTTCGCTGGTAAGGAATGCGGCCGGAGAAATTATCCTGCCGTCTTCCTTCGTGCTGCCGCTGCAACCATGGTGTGGTAATAGATGATGGAGTGGCAGCAGCCTATCTTCTCCACGATTATCAAGCGCAGCCGATTTCTCGTCCGAATTCTTTCAACTGCGCATGCGCAGACCGATTGTTTACGTCAGTAGATGTATAAGGCCAGTTCTGGACCACCCCACATTTTCATTGAAAAATCAAGTAATTTGATGCCAAAATCAAGATTTTTTGCTCCAAATTCATGGTTTGAAATTTAAGAATATAAGCATCTTAAAAAAACAGGCAAATTCACCCCAAAATCAAGAAAATTTGCCACTTTTTTTCTTCAACAATAGAGCACAGGCTTTGTGTCGCCTTAAAAACAATAAATTTTAAGCTGAAAACAAGCAAATTTTTCACTTTTCGAGAAAATTTTCAAGTTTTCTAGAAATAGCAATTTTGCAAGCGAGCAAGCAAATTTAAGAGAAAAACCAAGGAAAATAAGCAAAAATCGAGTGAAAATATTAAATAATAAAATTGATACAAACAAAAAAATGTTTCGAAGCTCCACTAATTTTTTTAACACTTCTTATATTTGCTCTAGATACTCACTCATTTCTCGAAGTTCATACTTGTCTTCAGTGTTATCTAAGAGTGATAATTGTAAGCTTTGTAAATTTAAATGAAATGTGTGAACTAAAGTTTTGAGCTCTTCAGATGCTTTATCTAATTTATAAGATGGCGGACTTGCACCATCACCACCTTTTAAAATATTGGACAAACTGCAAGGAAAAATAGGCGAAGTCATGTTTATTTATAAAGAAACAAATTTTTTAAATAGAATAAAAGATTTTTTAACTAATCCTTTAAAAAACGCATTTAAGATAATTCTAGATCATGGACGAATTTTCCATTTTAAATTTATTTTAAGCCTTTATACATTATAAAAACCTCCTTCTCATTTATTAGTTTCAAAGAATTTTTATCGAGTATCTTGACATAGCGCTCTGGCAATGAAATTTTAAATTTGTCATCAAGAATAAAATTAATTTTTTTTTTTTACCAAAATTAGATTAGTAAATTTCAAAATCTGTTGCCCTAAGCCATTTATTTGTTTCTAGATCTTGTAGTTTTGTCAATTCATACGAATTGTTCATCTCCTTGAGGAGATTTCATTTTTTGTTTTGTGTTATTTACAAAGATACAAATTATTAAAGAAAAATATTTTTTCATTCTCTCCATAAATTATTTCTATTATTAAATTTAAAAAAAAATGGAAAATCTAGAACAGCTATGTCAAAAGTGTGGTGAAGTATTAAACAAATAAAGTTTTTCACCACATAAATACACATAAGACAAGAATATTAACACTTCTAAAAAACGTTGTACTGAATATGGTAGGCGAATGTGGAAAATATGTTGATGTTGCATCTCTCAAAGAGCACAAAAATACGAAATCACACAATGTGTTAGTAGATATTTTAAATGAAGTTCAACTCGATAACTACTCACCAAAAACATGTAGAGCATGTAAAGAGAATAAACATATGAACTCTCAGTATTAGATATTATAATACGAATTGTCATCTTAACAAGAAATTCGCTGAACTTAAAGGCACCCCTAAATAGATTTTATTTCCAATATATTTAGTATTTTTATAGCTTTTCAATATATATGTAATTTTTGTTGTCTACAATAATTTGTTTAGCTTATTAGTAGAATAAAAAATGGCGGCAACCAATATAACAGTTGTGTTGAATGAAAAGACAGTGAGAGAGTTAAAAATTATAGGTAGAAAATTTGAAATTAAATATTTGCACAGGCTATGGAAAGATTATTTAATTGCAGCTATTTTACTATAAATCAACAAAGAAAAGGAAACTTTAAAAATTTACCCTTTTCAAATTACGTTATAAAATATAGAAAAGCTAAAAAAACAATTTAAATAAATTTTTCCCATTTCCTTCTAATGTATTTCTAAAACCTATAGATAAAAGTAAGCGGGTAACAGAATTGAGAACAAAGAATAATTTTACAAATTTACCTTTGTCTGATGCAGATATCAACGAATTATATAAACAAGATAAAAACGAATTGAAAGAAATTTTCCCTTTTTCTACTAATGTTTTCGTTAATAAAAGAAATAAGGACTTACTTAGCTAATAAAGCTTTTAGAAGTAGGATATCAACAAATAACATTGAAAATTCTTTTAATTTGCTACAACCTATTCTTTTTCTGACTTCAATAAAAATAAGGTATTTGAGAAACATCTTACAAAATTTAGAGGGTTGAAAACCAGCATTAAATTATATATCAAGTGTCATAAGCAAAATAAAAAATAAGTTGAATTATTTACATTTCAATTGCCAAATTATATAATATTAAATGATGGAGATATTAAAAGAATTTATAAATGCATAACACAAGAAATAATTCCAAATTTTTCTGAATTAAAAAAAAAATGAATTCGGGGTGGACTTCAGATAGAATAATGTGGATAAAAATAGCAATAAATATGTATAACCTATTAAATGCTACTTCGTATATTGGACTACCTGAATTTATAAAGATTAAGAAAGCATTCATAAATGTTAAAAACAACTATCAAAATGCTTTCTTTGGGCAATCAAATCTGGATTATTTCTAGCACACAGCCATCCAGATAGAGTAAACAAATTTAAAATTGTGGGGCTTGATATAGATAAAGCAATAGACAAATATGAATATCCTATAAAAATTGATGATATACCAAAAATAGAAAATCAAATTGACATGTACATAAATGTATACTCTATTGAAGAAGGTAAGAAATCCATGGTATATCCATTAAAACTCACAAAAATTAAAATAATATGCATATAAATGTACTTTATTTCAAAAACGATACAAACTCACATTACTGTTGGATTAAAGACTTAACGAGGTTAGTTTCACCACAAAAAATAACAAACATCATAAAAAATATATGTGATATGGGCCTACAAATATTTTATTCTCAAGAAAAAATAAATAAACATACAGAAGACTGCTCTAAGAATGAAGCAGTAAAAATTCAATTACCTCCGAAAGGAGAGCAAATAGTTTTCAAAAATTATAAACACACGATGAAGGTTCCATTCACAATATATGCATATTTCGAATAAATTTTAAAGAAAATATCAACAACTAAACAAAATCTAAAAGAAATTTATAAATTTAAACTGATAAAAAATCCGGTTTTAACAGAAGATTACATTGACAATGGTCTTTTCAAGGTGGTACTCAAAGAAAAATATAAACTTACAAATATGCATATATATGACATTGTTTTAAAGTTGAACGGCGAATCATGTACAATGAAATATCAATTACATGGAACTTCTGGTTTCTGCTATTATATTGTATCCAGTTAATGACGATTATAAACTACCAGTTGTATATCAAGACCTAAATGCTCATGAAATATTTATACATTCAATAAAAAGAGAAGTAGAAGAAATTTGTGATATATATTCACAATTTGAACCAATGCACCCATTAAATAAGAAGAAAAAATATGATATAGGAATCAAAAATATGTGCTGTATGTGAATGTGAATATACGGAGGAAAATAAAAAAGTACATCATCATGATCACATAAGTGGAAAAATTAATTAATCCAGTATGTAATACAGTAGACTCTCGATTATCCGGCTCGCTACTATCCGGCCGCCGTACTATCCGGCCTAGTTCCAAAAAATTAATTCTCTATAATAAAATTAGGAATAATTTGTTTTGAACGATCTACTCGCCTTTTCACACCTTCATAAATCTCAATTTTGCCAAGACATTGCAAGTGGGCGTCTGGTAGAATCTTCTTACGTGCCGTGTGCAAAACACAAGTTGCGAAATGAAAAGTGTAGATTTTCCCACACCCTGCTACTTGCTCTTTGTTCCATCAGTTGTGTTTCAGGTGTCAACAAGCGTGGAATGCGTTTACCACTGTTTCCAGTTATCTTCATAAACTGTTTGTTGTGTACTTCGTAGTTTTTTTTACTGAAGATCAGGAAATGGGTGATGAACAAAAAAAGGTTATAGTGACTATGGAGGTGAAACTATGCGCTATAAAGGGACTAGACTCTGGGATAACTGCAAAAACTGTTGCTTCGAAGTTAGGAGTTGGGAAAAGTACAGTTGGCGACTGGAAAAAAAGTCATGCAGAAATTGAAAAGTGGTGTGCCGCCCAAGTTAGTGGAAGTGGAATGAAAGTAAGAAAAACCATACTGGAAGGAAAGCATAAAGAAATTGAGGAAGTTTAATTTTTGTGGCATGAACACTTAAGAGGAAAAGGCTTGCCTGTTACTGGGCCAATATTTCAGGAAAAGTCATTGCAATTGAAGTGACAAATAGAAGAGGATTCAGAATTTACTGCCAGTGATTGATGGTTAGATTGTTGGAAAAAAAGATTCGGTATTCGCCAGATTACCATAAGGGGGGAGGCTTTAACTGCTGATAAAGAGGCTGTACCTTTGTTTAAAGACTATCTTCACAAGCTTATTGAAAAGGAGGGAATTTCTGGGGAACATTTGTACAACTGCAATGTACTGGTTTAAATTATAAGATGCTCCCTACAAAAACTCTTGCGTCGAAAAACGAAGCCACTGCACCAGGATACGAGAAAAGCAAGGAACGAGTCACTATCTTGGCTTGCAGTAATGCAACTGGCAACCACAAACTTAGGTCGAATTTAATAGCTAAATCAAATTAACCTAGAGCTTTTAAAAAACTGGGAAATCAGGAATCATTACCCCTATATTACACACATCAAATGACAGCATGGATGAATTCAGAAATCTTGAAAACGTGGGTCCAAAATGAATTTGTACCAGCTGTAGATAAACATTTGAAAGACAACAATTTGCCTAGAAAGGCTGTGCTAATTCTTGACAACGCACCTTCGCATCCGGCCGCTGGCGAATTCACAGATGGAGACACCAAAGTTTTATTTTTACCAAACAATGTGACGGCTGTTTGTCAGCTAATGGGCCAGGGTGTCATTTAAATGTTAAAGAAAAAGTATCGCCAGCATCTTCTCAGTTCGTTAATATCGGCGATTGATAATACTGAAGACTACTAAACCACTCTGAAAAAGATTGACATGCTAGATGTCATAAGGAGGTTGGCCGAAGTATTGGAAGGGATTCCAAACATATCACTTGTAAGGTCTTGGAAAGTTCTTTTGGATCATGAAGTTGGGCATAACAACCTTCAACTGATGTGTGAAACCGAAGTGAAAGATGAAAAGATTAACTTGTTTCGTTGTTGGAAAAAGGACCAGGCTGCGACGATGTCAGAGCAGAGGACATTAGAGAATGGATGGCAAACGACGAAGTTGATGAAATAACTGACAACGATATCATGGAAATGGTGACACAGGGAGAATAAATACAAGAAGAAAAGGAGGCGGCAACCTTAGATGACTGGAAAAATCTCATCCCACGTTCGGAGGGTTCAAGACGATTGAGGCAGTACTGCAAAACATTAACCAACATGAGGAAGTGATGCCAGCTGATATCATATGATTGTGTTAGTGGAGGGACATTGCATCGCGGAAGAGGACTAACAAGGAGAACCAGCCATATAACAAAGAATTTTTCAAAAACTAAAAACTGTAGGTTTCTGACTATTTTATCTTAGGCCTACTTTTCTCTTTTGCGTAATAATTTATTTATGAACAGTAGTAAAATAAGTTGTAATATATATATTTTTTTAAGAATTAGGGCTACATTTTATCTTACAGTGTATGCAGTATTTTTATTTTTGGACTTCCTTTTTCTGTTATAAATATTAAAAAGGACAGTACAAACATTTATAAAGTACTGGACTGTACTAAGAGGTCAGAAAATATGAATAAGAGCAGGTTGAAAAGTATGCTGTTAATGGTGTAGGTGCAGCAGGAAGTGAGTAGTTATAGAACTCCGGCCTATCCTGCTTTTTTGCTATCCGGACTGCCCTTCTGCCACATTAGACCAGATAGTCTGGAGTCTACTTTAATTGTAATTTACAATTAACATTACCAAATTTTGTACCAATTTATTTTCATAACTTAGCTGGTTATAATGCCCACTTAATTATTAAAGAGCTGGAAAATGACGATAAAAATAAAGAATTAATTGCAAATATTGAAGAAAAGTTTATAACTATAGGGAACATATAGAGAATTTAAAACTGAAATTTATAGACACATTCGAATTTATGGCTAGTCGTTTAGATAAATTATAGTCTAATTTAAATCACGCAGATTCAGTTATTTAAAAAGGTGTTTATCCATATGATTATATGGATAGTTGGAAGAAATTTGATGAACCTGAACTTCCACCAAAGAGTGAATTTTACAATAAATCAAACAGAAATAGTATATCTGATGATGAATACGAACATGCAAAAAATATATGGAACCAATTTAATATAAAAAATCTTGGAGAATACCATGATTTATATTTAAAAACTGATGTACTATCGTTAGCAGAAATATTCGAAAATTTCAGAAACATGTGTATAAATTCTTAGGGTCTAGACCCTGAGTGGTACTTTACAGCACCAGGTTTATCATGGGACACAATGTTAAAAATGACTAAACAATCACTAGATTTATTACATAACTATGTAATGTCACAATATCTATCATTTGGAGGTTTCGAGTGGGTGTACTATGCATTAAATGATTTAGATAACTGGAGTGAAAAAATATAAAATTTGAAAATTTTTTCTGAGTTTGGTTATATTTTAGAAGTTGATTTAGAACATCCACAAGAACTAGATAATTTACACAATGATCTTCAATTTTGTCCAGAAAATAAGTTAGTTTCTAAAACAAATCAATCTAAATGATTAACAACTTTACATAAAAAAGAAAAATATGTAATTCACTGTCGTAATTTAAAACAGTGCCAAAATAATGGACTGAAGCTTACAAAAAATGCACATAAATTGACATTTAATCAATCTGATTGGTTAAAGAAGTACATGGATTTCAACACAATGATGAGGACTAATGCAAAAAAAAATGAAAAGGACTTTTACAAACTCATGAATAATTCTGTGTTTGGTAAAACATGGATAATATAAGAAACATAATTGATATCAAAGTAGTTTAAAGTGAAAAATAATTGTGAAAAATTAGTTGCAAAACCTAATTTTAAGTAAATTACTATATTTAATGACAAAATTGCAGTTATTAACATGAATAAAACTAATGTAAGATATAATAGGCCAATATATGTGAGCATGGTCATTGTGGATATTTCGAAATAATTAATGTATGATTACCACTATGAAATTATGAAGCCAAAATATGATGACAAAAATGAGTTGTGTTATCAAGATACCAACTCATACATTCACAACATAAAACAGATCATTTTGATGAAGACATGAAGTCGATGATAGAAAAATTTGATACAGGCGATTATCCAAATGACAATATTTATAACATTCCTCAAATAAATAAAAAAGTTTTAGGCAAAATCTATTTCTAAAAGAAAATTTTTATATTTTATTAATGAGAGGTACGATGAGTAAGATAAATATTAAAACTCATATGGTGAATTTGTTAAAAAATTTCAGGGTAGATGCTCGTATACACTGAATCATCATAGTGAATGAAACACAAAACAACATTTTGGGTCCTTCCTATTTATTTCTGAAAGAAAAATTTTATATTTTAAACTTCTTTAATTTCCAAAACAATGTCGTCAGAAGTATCAAAATCTATTAAATTTCCATTTTCATTTCCAATTTCCAAAACAATGTTATTAAATTGCTCATTAGAATTTTTATAAAAAAATGGATATGGATGCTCATAAATTTTATAATCTCTAAACCCAAACATGGGTTTTGGTGGAAAACTAGCAATTATATTAGTCTCCAAATTGTTAGATTATTCACATTTTTAAAACGTGCCATATGCCAAATTACAATGAACATGGATTGTTTTGAATGGAAAAAAATTGGGCAATTTAGTGCCTACAAAAATTTTATCTTTTTCACAAGTTAATTTTCTTTCAAAACTGAAAATATATGACAAGTGATCATCAAGTTTAAAATCAAACTTGGTTTTGATTGTTATTTTATTTTTCACATTGTCTGTTCTATGTCAATGTTGTTTGTTGAAAATTGCTCAATGGAATTTATAGCATATTTTAATGAACACCAAATTGGCCTCTGGGAATATTTATAATTGTATTTTCTCAAAAACGGGGCTCATTTTAATCATTTGTATATATAGTATTATTCTCTACATTTGGAGTTAAAAATTTAGCATGAAAATTAATTAATGCTATCGATTTAACTTTATGATTTATATCATAGTTAAGTTCCTTCTTAAGATTATAATTATTTTTTGTTAACTTGAATACTTTATTTTTATCCATTATTACAAAAATCATTGCAATAAAATGATAAAAATAGACTGTTGTGTTGGTGTTTTAATTTCTGAGGAAACTTCCAAGAATAAAAAAAATGGTGAGTTATTGCTCGGTAATATTCATGGGATTATTGTAGGCCCCAGCAAATGTGCGAAGACAAATTAAATGATTAATTTTGTTTATGACAGGATGGCTCAATTTTAATAAACTCTATATTTGCTCTGAAATTTTGAATGAACCAAAATATATTCAATTACAATACGATTTTAAAGTGATGTCCCAAAAAAATTACTAAAAAATGGCTTATTTTTTAGTAGCAATGGTGAAATGGTTTCACTAAATTAACGTGAAAATAATTCTCTAGTTATGTTTGATGATGTAATATTGGATGAGCAAGATGAAGCCTGCAAATATTTTATTGGAAGTCGGCATTAAAATATTGATATTTGTATCTTTCACAGACATATTCCATAGTCCCCAAGAAATACATATGAAATACACAAATTTTGTGTGTATTTTTAGAAGGGCCAAAACTAATTTGAGACACATATATTACGATTTTGTTGGAGGAGACATGCATTTTGAGAAATTTAAAGAGATATATGCCAAGTGCAGGGATAACAATCATATTTTTTATTTTAACATTAGATTTGATTAGAAAAATTTTCATTGGTAATCTCGAAATCAAATAAAAAATTTATTTTTTAAATCTCTTGTGAATTCATAATTTGTGTAGTTGTGTCGCTGCAAATAACAATAACTCTTACAAATTAGCTTATCTTCTTCATTTACTGAGCTGCAGTGCATTTTGTAGTGATATAAAAAAGCTTATCTGCTTTCTCGTCCACAACTAAACTTCAGCGCACTCTTGTAGTGAAAAAAAAGCATATCTGCGCTGGGAGGCTGCACTGAACTGCTGCACACTTTGTCTGTGACAGGATTAAGTATTTTTGCAGTGAGTATCTGGCGTCCATGACACAAATTCTCTTCATCGAGTTCGTATTGAGCTCTGTCTACAACAGGAAACATGTTATCAGTCTGTGTTGATATCTGTGGTGCTGCTCTCAGCAAATGCAACTACAAAGATGCAGAAAGTTTACTCTCACAGAGAACACACTATGAATAAATGCTGCTATAGTGAATAAAATTATTTCCTCACCAAGCATCTAACACTCTCATTATTATTCTTGTAGCTCGCCATGTGCAGCATTTTTATTAGCACCTTGCTTGCCCAGCTACTTTGGCTCAGTGGCTGAGTGCTTGGTTTGTAACTCGAGATTCGGGGTTCTGTCCCCGGTTGAGAGGATAATTTAATTGTGTGAAAAGGTGCCCACACTTATCACTAAACCATTTAAAATTTGAGCCAAAAACAATTTCAATTGCTCTTGCCCATATATTCTGTACATGAGTATTAATGCAAAAAAATAAAATAAAGGCTGACTGGTGGATGAGATGATGGGTTTCGCGCATTGGAGATTTATAGGTTCTTAAGTAAGTCCAGAAAAATAAAAATGGAGTCCCTGGCAGGATAAATATATCTGTAATCTCCAAAAACATAAGGTCCCTGGCAAGACATTAGTTTTCTTGTAAAACTTTAGTTTTTTTTTTTTTTTTTTTTTTTTTTTTTTTTTTTTTTTTTTTTTTTTTTTTCAAAAAAGGGGCATATATTTTTATATGTATACATTTTTTAAATAAATTAGTAAAAATATATATGTAGTTAATGTTTGTATTTCACGAATATTCTAATTGTTGCCTCTATGCCATCAGAATATTCAGGTATTTATATATATATTTATATTTTAAAAGATAAACGAGCTTTGTTAACATCAGAAGGATGAGTGTGATCAATTTTTGTAGTTCCATGAATAACTGTGATATCGTTTTTGGATAAATAACCATTAACATTAAAAACTATTTTATAAACAGTACAATCCATAAAAAAGTAAAGAAAGTATTATTAGATTTATCCCACCTTGCTAGCAAATAAAACATATGAGATTTTTTCCATCCTTTTTTAAGCTTCTTCCTTAACAGCTGAATCACAATAATCCATAACTGATAGAAATTAATTATTTAATTTAACATATGTCCCTTGAGCAATAGCTTCTTTGCTTTCTTCAACTGGAAAATCAACATGTTTATCACAATAATTCATAACTGATTGGCTTAAATTTTGTAATTTATCTGCTATTTCTTTATCGAAATATCTTTTCTGATAGCATCTTTGCCATCTGCAGGATCAGCCATATTATTAATTCTGCCATTTTGATTAGAAACATATTATGTTGTGTAAACAAAAACTTTACTAATATGATGTCGTAAAGCAGAAACAACTATATTATATTTTCACTATACATGTTTTTATATCAGAAACACTTGTGTTGTATTTATATTCAACATCATTTTTTAATGTATAATCAGCAACAATAGTTTTGTATTTTGAATTGATATAGTTTTAATGTATAATCAGAAAAAATAGTTTTATATTTTGAATCTGCTTCTTTTTAATGTCTGTTTTTCATTATTTTTATGTTATATAATAAGCAATAGTTGAAAATTCTTCACCCCAGAAAAGAATCATACGATTTTGTAATATCAAAACAAGTGCTCAACTCACTTTGTAAAGAAGAAACACTCGAATTGCATTTTGAATCTACATATTTCTTTAAATCTTCAGCAATATTATCAAAGTTTTATTTAAAGATTCGAATAATGGTTTTCCAAATATATCTTTCACTTAATAATGTAGAAATGATTCCATTAAACTTAAAATTTCTCTAAAAAATATATAATACTATTAAACATGAATGTCCACAGATAACTGTATCGAAATTCTGAATTCTATCATCATTGTAATAAACATGATTGTTTTTGAATTAATTAGTTAAATTATTAGGAATATTGCCACCAAATGAATCAAAATAATAAAGATAATTATTTTCTTTAAAATATCAAACCCGAGTGGCAGGAATTTTGTGAAATATCAAAATTAACCCCAGCACATTCATTTCTTAGCATATCTTTTGATAGTTCATCTATGATATAAACATTTATGAAAATTTTAATATTTAATTTCTCTACATAATTTTCAATATTGACATTGTATAGTGAGTATAAATTCAATTTTTTTGGTCTTTTTCTTTTTTTCGCAACTACACCATTGTCAGTTTTTTCTTTAGCCATTTTTTAAATGTTGGTAAAGTTAAAGTTAATTTGAAATTTCTCCCTTCTTGTAATTTTTTTTTTTTTTGCTATTTGATCATGTGTTAAAAATTTTTCAATAGCAAATTTTTTAATTCCTCTTAAGGAATATCGAAAGTAATATTTATCTTTCTTTATATAAGTAATAAATATTCAATAAAAAATGTTATACCTTCACCAGATCTATGAGTTTTTTTATATAAATAATTCTTTTTGGGGTATTTGGTGCTGATTTTGACCACGCTTTTATATGCTGTGAATAATTAGATCATAAAATGGTTTAATTATATTCTCATACTGCCAACTTTTATTCGCATTTATTTGATTATTAGATTTATGTTTTCGGAATACATCATTTGTGCCTATGACAATATCTTTGTAATTTTCATTTGTCCTCAAGATTGTCTTCTTTTTCTTTTGTTAACAAATTAGAAAGGCCTCCTGTTAACGTATATTCTTTAACATTAACTGATAGTTTATCATTATGTATCATTACTTATTCATCTCCAATGTATAAATTACGATTTTCTGCTCATAAACTATACCGTGTTTTAAAAGAAATTTTTGTGAAATTTATTTCCTGAGATTTATAGTAAAAACACCTGCTACAGACAGTAAATTTTTCAATGATACAATTCCCATTTGCTCTTCCAAATTAGGAGATTCTTGTTAAGAAAATAATTCTTTTGCAAATTATGTTTTTTTTTCTGGTGTTGGTGTATATTCTAAATTTTTTGCAGCAACAGGGGTAGTAGTGCTGTTTTGAATTTTTATTTTCCTCACTTACTTGTTTTATGTTTTCCCAATATTGTGTAATTTACGAATTAATGGTAGATCTTTTTTCATGTTATTTTTTTCATATTCTATCTCATGGTTCTTTTTATAATTTCTATACTTCTCTATTAGCAATTTCACTCGATGAACTCCTTTTAATTCTGCAATTTTCTCCTTATGATGCTTATGTTTTGGAAGAATACCGCCTACTAAAAAGAGATGAATTTGGGAATGAGGCAAAATACGAAAAATTTGATAATATTGATGCTTGTTCAATTTTTTTCCCATTTCAGTTTTCTAGAGTATAAATTTCAAAACATGGACAGATTATCGAAGCTGTTGATAATCCAGGAATAACCTCAACAATGATGAATATTTTTCCAAGATCACCAGGTGTCTACTGGTGTTGATAATAAATTTCATGTAAAATCTGTTCGTAGTGATAACATAAATGAAATAATGTATCCATTAAGATATTTGTTAGGCTTTATTCGCGATAATAACGCTATTGACTGGGAAGGTGGTTATAAAATCACTTTTTTTCAAAAATTCACCTGATAAAAATTGTTTATTTGTTTATGAAACTAAGAAAGCAGATGGCACTACAATTGATAGCGATTATGCTGATCCAGGTATAATTTTTATTGATAAATATAAATTTTGTCGTCTATTGTTGAATATAAAGCTAACACATCAATTGCAATGATAGAAAAATATATAAAAAGCCTAAAATTGATATTGGTTTTAAGTGTTGGCAATTTTTAGAAAAAGATGTTCCTGCTGGGAGCGGTTTTTAATTTTGATATAAGAGATCAGTTTAATAATTTGCAATCTGACAGGCCATATTTTGTAATTGTGGGTTTCCAAACTAATAGAAAAAATCGAGCTGAGCAATATGTGCATCTGTCAATGTTTGATCATTATGATGTGAGAAATATTTTTGTTGAAAATAGAAGAAATGGAATTTTTCCAAAAAAAATTGGAATCTATATATTGAAGATGTTCTTTGTCTTAAAATGATTCTTGGTTTTTACGATTTTAAACGTCCAAGAACAAAATTAGATACTATATATAGAAATAATGAACTTTATTTTAAGCCAACTACAAGCTATCATGGCGATATCAATTATTATTCATTTTGAGGACGAAGACCTTTATATGTTATTGACTGCATATATAGAAAAATATCAGTAGTTAAAGATAAAAAAAACATACAAATTAGTGTAGATTTTAAAGAAAGGTGTTGAGGCTGGTACAATTTGTGTTGTTGTTTAAATTAGCCAACGAAATTTAACTTATGATTATTTGAAAGAAAATATCACTGAAGATATGAAAATTTTTAATTTTATTAAATGGATAATGTAAATGATTATACAGAAACAAGAAATAGTTTCGATATTTTAATAAAATTTTTTTTAGATATTTTATTGAGAAGTTGCATTTTAAATTTTTACGAGTTTTGAGCAAATAAGAAATCAATTTTCGAAATGAAATTTTCTCTCTTTTAATATTTTCACTCCATTTTTTTTTATTTTGCTTGATTTTCTCTTACATTTGCTTGCTCGCTTGCAAAATTGCTATTTCTAGAAAACTTAATAATTTGCTTGAAAACGAGAATTTTTTTTTATTTTAGCTTAAAATTTATTGTTTTCAAGGTGGCGCAAAGCCTGCACGCTATTTATGGAAAAAGTGGTAATTTTGCTTGATTTTGGGGTAAATTTGCTTGTTTTATTTTTTTTAGAACGCCTAAGATTTTGAATTTCAAACAATGAATTTGGGGCAAAAAACCTTGAGTTTGGCCTCGAATTGCTTGATTTTTCGATGAAAATGTAATGTGGTCCAGAACCGGCCTTATACATCTACTTATGTCAGGCGCCATATATGAGTGGCAATAGTTACATTGAACATAGGTATTACCAGTGAAGTAATTATTGCGTTCCCCCCCCCCCCCCCCCTTGCGGGATGTTAAGTGGCCTAAATAAGCCTGTGCATAAAAATGCTATACAATATTTTGCCACTATACGGAATTAATTAGATGAAAAACAAGTCCATTTAACTACATAATAACATGCACCTTTTTGCCACTTCTAGCCCTGCCCTTGTCTTTCGTTATCATCGGCTTCACTTTCGTGTCTCGGCTTCCACTCCATAGACTAATTACCTCTATGTTTATAACTCGACTGTCGACTGGCTAACTGGCAGCTTGCCTTAAGAGGAGTGTGAACCTACGCGTTCAAGGTCAAGAAGCGAGGGAGTGATACGGGCGACACGAACACGCAAGCCTATCCAGTGGGATTTTATTACATAAAATGAAAGCCCGCAGATTAAACTACTCCCTTATGTTTGTACTTTTCTCTTGCCGCTTAAGGAAACTGCATAGCCAAGATTCAAAAATGCGACATTTGTCCTTTTCACGAATTTTGTATCCCGTGAATATACTAAATATGCTTGAAGTAAAAGCATAGATTCATATATGAGTTTTTTTTTCCTAGTAAAAGGTCGTATTTACCGAGATATGCGAATACGCGCAAACAACGATTTCACAAAAACACGTATCACTTCACACTCCTCTTAAGTTGGGTTTACGATAGTCAATTTAAGCCTTGTGATATGCGGTACGACTGGTACAAAATAACTGAACACGCGTTATCTTGTGTGCTGGTTTCCAGTTAAAAACTGAGGCAGCAGGGGTTTGTTAAGTCTACTCGCCTACCCCGGGTTCAATCCGCGGCCGAGTCACTCCGGATTTTCGCAAGTGGGAATCGTGCCCGGCGAGTTTTTCTCACGGATCTCCCATTTTCCCCCGCCCCTTCATTCCGGAGCTGCTCCATACTCACCTCTATCACCCTCGTCGGTTCTCAAGACCTCGATGTTAAGAGCCATCCCTATCTCTTCACTCACTTAGGGCCGGTTGCACCATCATGTTTCGAAACTCGATCTGAGATCGTATCTAAGATCGACACTGAAAACTGTTGCACCGTTCGAGTTTAGAGCTGGACTGAAGATCGAGATTAAGTTCATTTCGAAATGCCGAAATTGGCGGTTCGAAATCTCTATCCGAGATCAGCAGCCATCTTCGACAAATGTAGTTTGAAAATACGCCAACAGATATAACTACGTTCGATTGTTTTCTTGGGAAATTAAAACAACATTATACGTACTTGAATATTATTCAGTAAAATTCGAACAACAATAGTTCACTTAAAACAGATAAAATATCGCATATCTAGTTCTATCTATTATGAAAAATACGCCTACTTCCATGACGTCATATATTACGAACCAATAGCAAAATTTGTCTCGTACTTAATATCGATCTCTCAAAGATCGACGAATCGAAGATCCAGGATCATGACATTTCGTTGGTGCAACACTTTTACATTGGAACAAAGCTCAAACTGGATTCTGGTTCGGAACTAGGATCATTCGATCTCGGATCGGGGGCGATGTTGGTACAACCAGCCCTTACTCGCCTCCCACCAAGGCGAACCTGGTTCGATTCCCAGTGGGGTCAGCAGCACCGGAATGCAAGGGGTGGGGCGGTCCGGATATCCCCGAGAAAACCCGCCGACCAGCTGAATCGTCCGGTTAGATTCCCAAATGCGAAAATCCGGGGTCTTTTTTTTTACGTCATACCCCTTATTGATGAAAAACGTAACATGAGCTCCTTACATACAAAAAAATACGGAACATCTCTGGACCACATACAGCTTCGGATTTTGGGGAACGAACAATTCCGAGTTTACACGAAGCGTTTCCCGTCTCTATAACCAGTAAATATCGTTCATGTGGAATTCGGTTATTTAGGCCACTCACAATTACACCTTCGAACATGTAATGTTGCCGAAGTCTCCTGCAGAAGTTGGTAACCATTCAATTGCTGAAAAATTACTTGGAGTCGAAAGTGACACATGCGTTAGTTTCACTATATATATATATATATATATATATATATATATATATACACACACACACACACACACACATTTTGTAAGTGCAGGTTAGAACAGCAATGAGAGTTCCGACGTTGACAGTAGGCATACGTGTTTATTCATAAGTGTTTAAATCCCGCTGGAGTTTATGGTATATTTGCGATGTTATTTTATTTACCCTTTAAATTGCTTTCTTATACTTAGTCAAAGACCCGCATGCCAAAAGTTAAACATTTTCCTGCAATCTCTCTTTAGAAACCAGAAAGACAGACAGAAACTATTAAATTTACAGGAGCGCGACGTTTTTCTAAAGTCGTTCTGCCTAAAAGAGTTTTTTTTTCCAACTTCATTATGGTAAAAAGTCATTTTGCCTAAAATCGTTTTACCTAAACGTCATTTTGCCTAACGTAGTGTTTTGCCTGAATTCGTTTAGCTTAAAATTAGGTGAAACGATTTTAGGTAAAACGACGTCTACTCAAATTTACGGTACGGATGCGTGAATTCTCTGCAAGATCTGAGAAATAGACGGGAAGTAGGCCATTGAAAAAAAAAAAAAAAAAATTGTGTCCCTAATTTCACAAACATTCCTATGTAATTTTCCAGCAGTTTTTAAGTCAGGCATTCTTGGGGGGGGGGGGGTGTACGGGAGTCCGTCTTATTCTTGATGCTCATCAATTGAAGTACACTTCTCGAGGTTGGTCGTTCGATGACTGTCAATCCGAAACTCCAAAAACCAAAAACTGGAAAAAACGTTTCCTTTGAAACCTTTGGGCGAGACGTAAAGCGAGTGCACCATTTACGTTATTATTGGGTTTTTTTTTTTTCGGACAGGCGAAGGGGTTAATTACGTCCCGAAGTTCCCTTGTTTTGATAGCCGTCTCAGGCGCTAATTTCTCCGGCGTACGGATACTAGCCAAACTTTGCGCCCCTCATCAGCTCCGCGCGGAGTAATCGTGACTGTGAAAGATATATCCCTTCCCCCCCTCTCTCACCAACCACGTTGAACCTCTTCTATTTCTGCCACCCTCACTCTCCCACCTTGCCACGGCACGAAGTTTTGGGCCACGTTGCCTCGTCTAGCCCCGGAAAATACAAACGCGGAAGCATACTTAGGTTATTTGCAATTTGCATAATTTTATATGGTACCGCGTGGCAGGGGGGATTGCGCCGAGGAAAGAGCGTGTAATTTTGAATTTAGCCTCGGGCATCATTCCATCCTTCCACCGACCCCTGGCGTCCACCCCCCTCCCCCCTCCCTCATCATCGCTCCTCCCATAGCCGCTACTACCAACTTTCCCCTTCGAAACTTCCCGCGAAAGAATATACTTTCCCTTCCCAGAGTACAGGAAGCTTCCATTAAAGGTGTAGCGGTAACATTACACACGAATATTTTCTTCTCGTGCAACAACCCGCCAGCAACGCGGGCAGTGATGAAATCGTTATCAAACGTTCTTCCTTAAAAAAAAAAAAAAAAAAATGTAGGCCTATAACGTTTTCGGTCATTCGATTTCTAACAGCGTTGTTGAATATAAAAATTACCTCAAAAATCTTGTCCATCTTGAGCCTGCGTCGTGAAAAGATGTCAAGAATTTTTTTATAATTTTATTTGCATATCTAACGAAAGTTAAATTTTACCTGTAGCACTAAATGCATCAGTTTGGACTTTGGAAACTTCCTTTATTGATACAGCATCCCGGGTTCATGTCATGTTTAAATTTTTTTTATGTAAAATATTGTATTAAATTATAGTTTCTTTGTTACTTTTAAACAGTTTCTAAGAAAAAAAAATTTGTACCCGCTTTTAATCTGATCGGTGTAATCACGCTAAATATCGATTAAAGGTGATCAGATATGATATGTCTGTTAAATAAAAACCTCTACTAGAAACCATTCAGTGCTAGTTCAGAACTTGCTGGAATTTGTAAGGTTGGAAAATTTTATAAATTCTCGTATCACCGTTCTTCAGCTTACCAAAGACAAACACAGCCGCTTAAATTTTTAGTTATTTGCCACCACGAAATATCGGCGAATATACGAAGCACTCCTTCGAAGGAGCATTGCAGGCAGGTTAGTGTTACGACACGTATATAAATTAACACTAAAAGAAGAATTAACTTTGGTGATATTATTAGTTCGTATAAAGTGGGATTTAATAATTATTCTTTTTTCGTGGTGGGAAGAATTAGGAGGTGAACTCAACTGGTATAGGCTGTTCACGATAAAGTGAGCACTATTTAAGGCCCTCTCAACTGTCATTAACCACTAATAAATACGTTTTATTGCAGCCTCGGACATTAACTTTTGAGAGTGGTGAAAGTATACACCGCATTTATTAGTCACGTGACAATGCTGATATTAAAAAAAAATGGCTTAGATATTAAAACTGGCTTAAAATGAAAATTTGGAAGGGCCTGAAAAAGTGCTCACTTTACCGTGAACGGCATACAGAGAACTTCGAACTTTTCTGGGCATTCCGTCCCCTGAGTTGCACTCGAGGGGTCATCTTCGACGCACTGTCACGCAGCGCTTGACTCGCCTTCACCCAAACTGCCGCTACGGAATAACTAACAGGTAAAATTCCCACCAAATTTCAGCTTCTATGCTGTAGAGTATGACGATGCTAAATATTCACGTTTGATGTATGTGGCTGTTGTCCTTTGCCATTAAAACAAATGTGTTTTACATAAGACAAATTGCAAGTTTAATGTGCTATGCATGATGTTTTAAAAATAATATGTAATGGCTAGTACTTTTACTTACAAAACGTGCGGTGTACTTCAAAAATTGCTCAGAACTGTGCACGTCATTTTGCAAAAAAAAAAACTGCAATACGCCATGTGGAATAGTTTTCGTCAGATGATGTGATATATTTATGAAAGTTGAGAAAAGCGCCGAGTTGTTTATTGAAATGTAAACATTGTCTTCTTTTTTTACAAGCTAAGAAAACGCTTTCTTTTTTGTACAAGATTAAAATTGCTAACATTATAAATGAATATTCATATCTCACTTGTAAATAAATACATTGTGCGTTTATTGATTGTATAGCAAACGATACGCAATATCATGTTAAAGTTATCACATTTAGATCAACCAGACGAAAGGGTGCGCTTATTAAATTAATATGATTGACATAACTCTACTATCGATGTAATATAACGTTGTCACCTGACAGCACTATTCTATGAGCACATATAATACAAACGTATTAGTACCTAGTACATAGTGGTTTTAATTACCGGAATATTTTAAGGCAAGAGTACTTAAGGGCATTGTTTGATTTGCGAAACAAAAAAAAAGTACAACAATTCAAGGAATCTCATGTTTATTTTGTATGATACATTTCCATCAAGGTTACTGTCTGAAATAGACAGAAAAAAAAAGAAAAGTGCTGCCAAGAACATACACAGATTATTGAAATCAATACCATATGTTACACAATTTTTTTCATAAAAGTGGCTGAAATTATTGAACGCCAGGGTCAGTTACTGAAAGAACATTTATTTTATTAGTTATGTCTAGTTTAGTAGGTTTAATTGTATAAAATTATTCGTTATATAATTAATTTTTTAAATACTTTCCTCTTGCATTGACCCTACTAGCAAGTTGTTTATTAATTAATTCTATGCGAGTGTACGTGCGTGTTTTTCCGTAGCGGCAAATGCCTACTCAGGCCCAGGGAATGCAATGTGATTCGTTCTCCTCACTTGTTCGCGACTCATCTGCCTTTGAAAGATCGTGTGAGGTTGTTCTTTGACAGGCACTCTCCTTCATTATTGTCTGTGATGTTGCAGTTTATTGTAAATGCAGATGTTAAATGCTTTTCCAGTAAATGCCAACTTTTTTGAACTTGAAATCAAGTTGTGTTGGGTGATCGTTTGCACATCCCATGCTGCTTGTATTAAAAAAAATTTCAAGATCGTCTTTGTTTAATTTATCAGTTGGTATATAAGTTCTTCCATATTTTCCCTACAAATAATGAGAAAAAAATTCTTTAAATTACTATTAGTAACACGAATTCCTAACTGAAATGGCGTTTCATTCCTATGGCCCATCACTCACATTAAGTATATACATTCATCTATTTCTGACAAAATTTTATCTTGTTCCAGTTTGCATAATCTGTACGCGAGCTTTCTTTTGTCTGTTTTAAAAAGGGTATCAGCTGTTCAGAACATCGAACCAGTCGTTAAAAACGTGCCGTACCTTTCCACGGATCTTTTAGTAATTGCTTTCTATAGGCTGTTCACGGTAAAACGAGCATTTCTGAAAGCCCTGCTTAAGATCTACTTGTACGCACGTTGTGTATTCCTCCACCTTATGTAAAATTAACATTGCCGTAAGCCACGTCACTTTATTCATGCGTCGGCCAAGTGAAACTGTGGAATTATTAGAAAAGTAAATATTTTACAAATTTGCTCATTCTTATGCTTAGACGCATAAGAAAAAACAGAGAGGAAAAGAAATAATTTCAGTTTGCAGAAATGCATACCTAACACTATTTATTTGACTTTAAGATATGGAACTATTCCCCATCAATCATTACCAACTTTACTGGGCGCATGTCTTTCCGCACGCCCGTTAAAATATTTGCAGGTAGAGGCAGTGACTTTTTTCTAAGGTTGATTTCAAAAGTGCTCACTTTATCGTGAACAACCTTTACGAAGAAATTCTAACGCTTTACTTAACAGCTTATATGACAGATTTATTTGACAGAAGCTACACAGCTCTCTTTAATTTGTGTCTTTGTGTTCTCGAAACGTCTAAATGGTGCTGGGATAATTTGAAAGTAAACTTAAGGTCTTGAAGGGACATATCCAGAAGTTTTTGAATGCAGTACCTCTGTATTTTTTCGCTGTTAGAATATTAAAAACCATGATGTAGAAAGTGATTTGTGGTAAGTTTAAGTAAGTGAGCAGTGTCTGCGATTATAAAAATCTCTCTTGACTCATGACAGTGTTAAAGAAAGGATGTATGTGTTCCATTATGCACTACATACCTTCAAATATCCACAATTTTAGTGAGCCCCTCGGTTACCCAGTGAGAAGGAATACTGCTATACTATTAAAAATTTCCGTATATTTACGGAATGTTTTACGGAAATGTACAGTTTATATACGGAAAGGCAATCTGTAATGACGAAAAACCGGAGTTAAGTCCGTAAATACAAAATATGGAAAGTCTCCGTATTCCCTTTGGCTTCGAGTTACGGGGACGAACAATGCCGAAGATTTCTTCGCCACTGTAACAAGAAAATTATCGTTTCTGTGGCAGTTAAGGTTATCCACGCGACTATGTCCTATTCTTTCAAACATTAAAAAATAGCATCAGGCGTCTGTAACATTTGGCAATACTAAAAATACACTAAATTCAGTAGGAACTAATTTTTTTCTTTTGTCTTTCGAATACAAATACAAAAGTTATCCCAAAATTTTCAAGTGTGAGTTGTAGGTGAATGGTCGCTTAAATACAACATATTTGAACTTTTTAAATATAATTTTTATACACGGTAGAACACCCACATAACGAAAATTAAAGACATTTTCACTATATCTTTTTATTTTATACGGGAAGTGCAGAAAACTAACTTGGAAATTACCTGAGAGGCCCCGTGAAATTTACGGAAAGTCCGTTTCCGAAAATCAATGTGTCCGTAATTTTAGGGCAGTTTACGGACACTTCTGAATAAATTTTTACCAGCACTTTTTCAGTAAAATGAAGGAAATTTTTTTTTTAACAGTGTAGGTACATTGTTGCGAACCTGGTGACGTCATTTAGTGCAGCCAGCGGGTGGAAGGAGTTATAAAGGGGAAGGGGAGGGAGTGCTACGACGCACATGAGTTCACCTGCTCATTCTTCCCACCACGTTCTTTTTTATTCAGTACATAAAATTTCATTCCGGAAAAGTAAAAATCTTCCAGCACACACACACACACACACACACACCTGTGGATTATTACGTGATCCAAAGCTAACATCTCAGCGATTTCAGCCACGAAATGCTCCTTGCATAAGTTAAAATAAATTTTGCTAATTGTATTTTAAACCAAGGTTTATTTAGTTAGTTAAGAAAGTCAGTTTTGAAAGAAAACTGTTTTAGAAACAATTAGACCCGGTGTACACAATTTTATACATAACTAGCGACCCGCCCCGGCCTCGCTCGTGTGCAATTTACAAACATGGCGTTGTTTAGTTTTACAGCAAGTATATATACTAAATGCTTAAGGTAACTAACACAGGATTACTACTGTGTTGTTTAAAAAAGTCTTCGTAAGTGAGCCACTGTTTTTAATAACATTTTAAAAGGAAAGAAAAAATGGTTTCTGTTGGTCGTCGCTAACATATATAAATATGCTGTCGGGGACTTTTTTTTATCGACCTTTTTGAAATCTATAATTCTGTAATAAGTACTTTAATGTGGTGCATCTCTTATGGTTTAGTCAGCGTAAGCCATGCAAGTGCCCAAAAAAACTACTTTTTCCGTCTTGATTAGAAAAGTCGACATTTCTCTACTATCCTTACATCAAAGATTAATTTATTATATACCCAATACTTCCTCATCAAACTCTCTAAATGATGGCGAAAACCGCATACAAATACATTGAGTAGTTTAGAACCCTTAGCCGAACACACAGGCACACGCGGCCGCGCGATTTTGTTTTATATTATGTATAACTGCTCGTGAAGGGTTTTTTTTTTTTGCCACATGTGCACTGAAAGGAAAAACACAATGCCCAACCATCTTGTTTGTGGGGAACTTATTGGTGAACCGTGTTACTGACATACGTTATGATTGGGTACTACTAAAAAATAGCTGAACTCAAAGCCTGTTGTGGGAGCGGAACAAGTGTTGTATATCGACTTAAGTAACGCATGCACCATAAACCACCTTGTTTTCAACACCGTAAACCATAAGTTATAGTGGTTCCGAAAGGATTCGAAATATCACAAAAATATGTTTTATCAGTTAGAATGTTTACCATTTCTACGAACTATGTTTTAGACGCCCCTGCGAACGTTATGCCTAGCAGGTTCGTGGTATTAATCCAGGAGGGACGTAGCTGCCGGGCTGATGTAAGGCCTGGGTGGTGAAACCACCCCCTCCTGCAGTTGCGTAAGCATTAGTGACGTCACCGCTGTTGTTCTCCGGGGTATCAGGATAGACAGGTGGCGCCCGCACCCCCCCCCCCCTTGCCGTAAGGCATGGCGCCGAATGTGCATATAGATTGGAATTAGCGTCCGAACGTTGGCGTCTTGCAGGCGACAGAATATGTGTCATCCTGTACATGAACGTTATTGCATCCTTACAGTGTCGAGGGTTTGTTTCTATTCCGCACAGAATAGATTCATAAGCTGTTTAGGGTTAATCGAAGACTTTTAAATTCCGTCTCTGAAAAATTTCTCCGTCCTCGACAGCATTACAGGGGTGCCGCGGTGGTGGGGTGGCCAGATCACTCGCCACCCACCGAGGCGAACCGGGTTCGATTCCCCGGGGCGGGGGGGGGGGGGTCGCTCCCGTATGTTTTCGCATGCGGGAATCGTGCCGGACGATGCCGCTGGCCGGCGGGGTTTTCTCAGGGATCTCCCGTTTTCCCCTCCGCCCTTGCATTCCGGCGCTGCTCCGTCATCATATTTTAACGGGCAAACTGGCTGGCGTGATCCCAGTCATGTTGATAATGACGCGGGGAGGAAAGTAGTTCTATGTTCAACGTTGAACTGAAAGTGAAAATACTTAAATTATTTCTTCTGCATTCTATTTATTAAAAGCATATAAGGGCAAGAATAGGTAAATTTGTGAAAAATCTGCTATTCTAATATATTTTAGTTTCTTTTGACCGACGAGCGAATTAAGTGATTAGGCCCGTAGCAATGTTAATTGTACATCTGGTGAAAGGATACATAATATGCATAAATGTAGATCTTAAGCAGTGCTTTTAAAAGTTGTAAATTATCCTTGAACAACCTATACTTGATGTCCAACAAAAAAAGAGGAAATGTCCGAAGACTTCTAACCTGATAAAAGATAACTTCATAAATGTTTTATTTCCTTTTATCTAGTTTATGCGCACCAGTAGTCTGCATTTAGTGTTGCCTGAGAGGTGCTGTGTTTAAGCCGTTACGTAAATGCAGTTGGTGGACTACATAGATGCAATTGACAAATCACCGCAGGCAAGTACATATAGATAGCAGTAAGGACGATAGAAGCAATAGACAAATAAAATGTGTCGACTCGTGGGATGTGCGCAAACGAACGGTGGCTGGTCAGACAACGTTTGAAAACTAGAAAAGTGCCGAAGAATGGGTTTCTAGAATTCGTTTTTCACATTTTATATTAATTTACAATAAAAGTGCTATTTCGTTAGTCGTGTGCCTGAAATTTCCATTACTTGACGGAAATATTTATTTCAACATTACTACGACTAAAGGTTATGCGTAAAAAATAAGTGTGTGTCTCTCCGGTTCAATAATTTTCAGCTGAAATCAAAATGCGTTGTCCTTCTTATTGAAATATCCTACATTTCTAAAGTGGGTGCTCGAGTGTCCGGTAATCCTAACTCTGCGTGGCCTCGAGTATCTACAGTACAAGGAAGTTTTTACTAATCAGTGGCCTCACCTCAAATCCAATCCATGCCGTTCTTGCTTGCCGTGTTGAAGGCCCGGGCACAATTGGTACAAGCCCTTCATTAACACAACACAGTGATATACATAAGGTTTAAACTGCTTGTTTTCAGTTTGACTGGCTACAACTGTGCGTAGAGATACGCACTTAACTAAGCACAGTGATAGTAACAAGAAAAGTTATCAAATTGGTTTTAACTTTACTTGATACTATCTCTGTGCATCAATATTCAGCCAACAAGAAGCCCCAACACTTGTACTACGTTATCAAATGAAAAACGTATTTACAAATCAAGGACAGTTTTTTTTTCTTTTGTTTATTTCTGGATAATCGCAAGCACGGAAGTTTTATGACGTTTTTAGGTAACGTTAATAGTAAAAATCGATATGAAAATAATTTCTTATTTCAAAAAGTCTCAGATCAATCGAAAAAGATTTATTTTTGACAAAAAGAACGCTACCAACTATACAGAACTTAATTTCTTTCGTACTAAGTGTAGCTACGTAAACAAACTAATATTATTATCGTTATATCACTTGTAGCCAGGCCACCGTCCTCGTGTTGTTTTGTATGTGCTTATCTATAACTGCGAATGTGCCAGGTACACGTCAATTGTAGCCTTGCCCTGGCAGAAAAGAAGTTCCGCTTTGGACCACGGAGACTGGTTGTGCGCAGACATCTAGATTGGGTTCGAGCACACATACTTATAGAGTGCTCATTAGCTATTTCTGCTGTGTTTTCTCTTGAGGCGGGCATCTCAAATAGCTGACTAGCGGCATCGTGGAGCGTTCAAGACATTTGATACAATGTTCACAGCAGTTTCGACGTCAAGTGCAAATAGTTTGCCATGAATTGTAAACAATATACGGCTCGTTTACACAAAATGCAGTACGTACGAGTGAATTATTTGCGGAAAGTATTTGCATCGTTAGATAAGTACTTACAAGTCGCGTCTGAATAAACCATCTAGTTAACAGTTGACAATGTTTGCGTCCAATTAATTGGCAGCTGTCAGTTTCTGAATTAAATGTATTCGTGTTAACCTCTCATGTAGTACTTTTTTTTTTTTGCGTTTCTTTTTGTCAAAACTAATACAAATAGCCTTTTTAATAGTAAACAACTCAATAAAGCAGCTGCTACTAATGAATTTCGAATTCGATGAACTTAAACCGCTATCATCGCGTTGCTGTTCAAAAGAACGCCATTTTCTACACGTCGACACCCCTACTCGTAAAAATGACTTAAAAACTTTTCGAATCTTTGCGTACATCCATTACACATATTGATTTACAGCTATTTCACTACGGGAAAACACTTTCACACGTATGCAACTAGCATCCCCCCTAACTTGACCACGCCCCTCGTTAGCTGTTCCTGATGCGAGCTTCGAGACAAATGACGGCATCGGCTCTCTAGGTTTGCTTGATCGACGGTGGTTGGTCCACCTCGTATTTAGTCTGATGTTTACCCACGCGCATGGGCCGTGGCAACGCTCAGAACTGGCCGCAGACGCTTATCTTGGAAATGGCGAGATAGTGACGTGCGGATCTTCTTCGCTTTCACCGAGTGTGGACTTCCGAGTGCCGTTCCTGAAGTTATTATTGGTTAGGAACGTAAATCTGTGCGGCAGGACGAAAGAAAAAAAGTCTCCATGGCTCTGCGCAGAGGAAGCCAGAAGGACTGTATCGGAAAACACTTTATTGGTCTGGAAGGGAGGCGTGCTCTGGTTCGGTTTGTTGAAGGGCTTGTGGACAAAGACAGAGACAGAGAGAGAGAGAGAGAGAAAGAGAGAGAGAGAGAGAGCGCGCGACAGGATTTGGGGACTTTGCAAGAGGGGGAATGAAAAAAAAAAAAAAAAAAAAAAAAGAAGCATCAATAATGGAGCAGGTGGTCCCGAGTACTTCTGGCGCGGAAACGTTCGACTCTCGCTAGCACCACGTGCTGGGTGCAGGCGAGAGCAGGTTGGAACGACGCTCCGAACACAAGGCGAGAAAAAGAGGGTGCGAGGGATTCAAACCGACGTAAAAGGCAGGCAGAATTGTCTCGTGGGCAGCTTGTGTTGTGTTGCCACATGTGTCTGGGACGCTTGTTCTAGATTTCGACAAGACGTTACTGTAAAAACAAATGTAACTTGGACTTAAGTATTTTTTGTAGAGTTACAGATTTTCGTAAATGCAGATAAAAATATCGCTTATTAGAGTTGTCCACTTTTTTTCAACATTTGGTAACGTTGGGATCGAAAACAAGAAAAAAATATGTTATCTTTATTACCTAGAACATATAAAACTCAAACACACACACGTATATATATATATGTGTGTGTGTATATATATATATATATATATATATATATATATATATATATATACACACACACACACACACACACACACACATATATATATATATATATATATATATATATATATATATATATATATATATATATATATATATATATATATATATATATATATATATATATATATATATATATATATATATATATATATATATATATATATACACATACACACTAGCTTTTACCCGCGGCTTCGCGTGCGTGTTTATAGGGATTAATAATGAAGTTTTGTGACACTAAGCCTCGTCGCGTTACATAATCGTGGTGCATTCTGAATTAATTTCGTTAACTACTGCGACCCTACTTGATATAGTTATATCCACTAAGCCACTGCAGCCCCACTGAACATAGTTTTATCCACTGAGCCACTGAGGTCTCACTTGGAATCGTTCTATCCACTGAGTCACTGCGGCCGCACTAGGAATCTCTCTATCCAATGAGCCACTAAGGCCCCACTTGGAATCGCTCTATCTATTTAGCCACTGCGGTCCCACTTAACATAGTTCTAACCACTAAGCCACTGCGGCCCCACTTGGAATCGCTCTATCCACTGAGCCACTGTGGCCCCACTTAATTAACTCAATATTGAAGCGAGGCATACAAAGTAGCCTATGTCACTCTCCGGCCCTCCAACTATCTCTGTGAAAAAAATCACGTTGAACCGTTGGTCCATTTCGACGTGAAAGAAGGACAAACAAACAAACACACTTTCGCATTTATATATTACCATACATGTTTTCGCATAAAAGAAGGCAAACTTACTTTTATATATAATATAATTTCACACTTACATTTCTTTTAACAACAAAATGCAAAATGTCTAAAAGTTTTTTTTTATAATCGAGCACATAGATTCATTTATAATTCTGTGACTGTTAAATTTAATACTTTAAAGTATGTGTAAATCCACACAAACTCAAGAACAGAACACTCATACAGTGTGATTTTAGTAGGCCTGCTAAGGCTTTTGTGTTTAAACATATTGGTGTGAGTAAACCGAAAAAAAAAAAAAAAAAAAAAAAAAAAAAAAAAAAAAAACTGTCCACCACAACCTTCTCTGTGGTGAACATAATGCATTTTTTTAGAAATTAAAAATGACAATTTTACTGGTCACAAAACTTTAGTGGTGACGATTAAAATAGTTCGTGTCGGCCAGAAATTCTGGCAGGATGAATATCAACAAAATACTTTGTTGCCGCCAAAAATATATATTTTTGGGTATATACACACTCCAGTCTGATTTCAGAAATAATAAGGAGCCTGTTAACATTGTCACCAAAAGAAAAACAAAAAAATGACTGTATTTTTACAGTACAAACTGTCCGTGGTTTTAGTTTCCCGTGTATAATCTGCGGAAAAAATAAAATACGGTAAAACAATTTAATCTAATATCTCTAAACTCCAGCAATAATGTAATTTGTTGTCTTGATCTGATCGTTCTATCAGTAATAATGTAATTTGTTGTCTTGATCTGATCGTTCTATCAGACACAAAGATTTTAACAGAAACTTAAAATCCTACGTCGTTCATGTCCATAGAGTTATGAATAAAACTGGTGACATCCTATCACCTATTACACACACATGTACACCCGGCATCCGTGACCTTAAAATAAATTTTTTGATTGTAGGTACAAATGAGATTGCTTGAAAAAAATATCACTGCGCAGCTATATTGCTACAACTCTCAGCCATATGGCCGCCAGTTGGGAAACTCCAAGAAGTCTGCAGTTTTTTCTCCAATGTACATAGGCAGTGTTTCGTAACACTGATGTGTGTCCAATGCCAGGAAGGTTATGTCTTCGGGTGTGATCAAAGGAACGCGCTCTTTATCAAGAACAGCGGGACATTCAGCAATTAAGAGCCACTGAGACAATGTCGATCAACACAGGGCATGACATAACACCTTACGAGGTTCCGGACATGCAATCTTGTTCACTTACATTGCCAATGCTCAACCACCAACTGTGAAGAATGTGTTTACACAAACACTTGATGTAGGTACAGAGACTAACTGG
This sequence comes from Dryococelus australis, assembly GCA_029891345.1. NCBI lineage: Eukaryota > Metazoa > Arthropoda > Insecta > Phasmatodea > Phasmatidae > Dryococelus > Dryococelus australis. Next base: position 25,444,878 of record CM057006.1, on the reverse strand, counting down.
TCTGTGAATGCACTAAAACTACAACATGTTCTGCCCATCTGAAATGTGACAGCCAGGAAATAGTGTCCTAATTCCAAATAAAATCCATTTCAGAGGGTTTTGTATTAGCGAAGGCTCAATCCAAAGTAACACAGGAACAGGGAAATAAATTGACATTACAAGTGTCTAAACTTTGGCTGCGGAATCTACCAAAAACAAGATGAACTGAAAACACCACCTTTTAGGCCTGTCACTGTAGTGACAGAAGCCTAGGTAATGACCGAGGGAGATGCTGACAGTAATGGTAAACGTCCTGGATCATTTAAGTAAGCATTCAACATACATCGAAGGAATATTAAGTAACGGCCCCCGCACTTGCTTTGTGCCATCCCATGTACGTTATATTACAATTGAACTGCCGATTCTACTTGAGCAGTTTTGATGAACTTAAACTGATTATTGTTCGTCTAATTCCTGCGGTCATCTTCCTTCAAGAAACTCATTTTCACTTAACTCAAAGATCGTCGTGGACATATCTACCATATGGGCAATGCATTGGTGGGACCTGGTGTCTATACAGATATATAGAATCCTACTTAGCATACTACATTAGTTATTTTCCCCACTCTGCAATCAGTGGCATTTAGAATATTCCTCAACAACTTTACAACAATCTATAGCTCACGTATTCCCCACCAACTTAGCATATCTGGCTATTAGACTTAGAGTATCTTTTATCCCAGTTTCCATTTTCCATCTAAATTTTGTGATATCTTAATACCCCCAAGAAGTCGTGGGGAACCTTGTATAGATGGTAGCAGTCATGCAAAAGAGTAATTTAATACGAATGCTACTCTTGCACTTGTATTGATATCTTATTTACAGTGAACCTTTGATCGCACACATTGACTTGTCATTTTAACCTGACCTGTCCGATACTGATCAATGTTCAATAATTTTGGAAAAATTCTCCCAATAGTTTATCTCCTTAAAAGTCACTTTGTAAATTACAACAGAAAAGCTAGGCTTGTTACAAGGACTCCTTGCATTTCACTCCACAGATTAATGCGACTCTGTTAGCAAATGTCTTTAATTCTGTAACATTGTTCGCAGCTGAGATTGTCATCTTGTGGTCTTCACCTCGTCTTTATACTCCAGTATCTTGGTGGAATGGTGAGAAAAAGCTGCCATTTGTGCCTAGTGGCATACCGCAAATTCACTTCATGAGCAGTGTAGATATTATCAGGCGATTTCAAACACCAACGGAAATCTTGGAAGTAATTTATAACCAACTATAAATGCAAAAACTACAAGCTAGACGTTATTAGTAGTATCACAGGCAGAAAACTCAGCACCAGATTCTCTTCCTTTCTGATGACAACATTGTCAAGTGTGTCGAACCAAACAGTTTTTGGTTAGGCCAAACATCTACAGAAGTTTCAAGTGGTTCTCAATATACGTCCTGTTTTTCTAGCTTTAAAATCACTATGAGAGAGTGAAGGAGCTGACTTTGGCTACTCGAGAAAAGAAGACTACTACAATACTTTTTCTTTCGTCGAACTCTAAAAGACATTGTCAGCCCTGACTGCACCCGTTATTAAATATTATGTAGTTTCATATGACAGGAAATTACCATTACCGAGGCTTTTAAATCTTAGATTGAAATCTTATATTTTTCTTTCCCAGGGTGGTAAGTTTATACTTATCCAACTCTTAAACATGGAGAGACAAGGAATACCTGTGGAGATACCGACAGATTTTACTCACCAGTTCTGTCTGTAATACCATGGAGCCTTATGCATTGTCGTGAGAACTGGAAGTTTTTGTCGCCTCTCCAGTGTGATTTACACCGGAACTATTCTGCATTAGGCCATTTTTAGCCTAGATAATGCTGTACAGGTTACATCCCTGCAGAGAGAGAGTACCTATTTGCTGGGCCCTGCATTTAGATCGGCATGATACATCGCAAAGTATCATTATATTTTGCATCAGTTGCATGTCTGGGGCTTTCGTGGCTACATAGCTAGTTTTGTTAACAATTTTTGGTATAAAATGTTTATGTTTAATTGAATACTTTTCAAATTAACACCCAAAAAAAATTTACTTCTTTACCTGCATGTATTTTAACGGACACTGAGAGGCAAACGTCCAGTAAATTTGGTAACGATGGAGGGAAAGTAGTTCCATATTTAAACGTCAAATAAAACGTGTTAGGTAACTATTTGTGATAACTTTAATTATTAATTTCGCTTTCTGTTTTTTAATTCATCGAAATGTACAAATTAACAGATTTGTAAAATAACTTTTTTATAATAATTTCGCAGTTTCACTTCACCTACTCATGAATAAAGTGACGAGGCCAATGGCATTGCTAATTTAACATAAGGCGGAAGAATATACAACGTGCATACAAGTATATATTAAGCAGGGCTTTCAAAAGTGCTCAGTTTACCATGAACAACCTATACGTGGTAGTGCTGCCACGTTTTTTGGAGTTATCTATTAGCTATGCAGTCACCATCGTGTTGCTTATACATACTTTCTTCGTTTGGAAGTTTCTTTTACATAATCATCAAGACTTGTGATTTCAGTATCATTATAAATTGCCCCTACGCTACCCTTCTTGCTACTTAATAAGAAAGGAAGTTTACAACTTCTTGTGATATTATTGCTCCTGGTTCACCGCGTAAAATTTGGACATTTATAAGAAGTAATTTGGCTCCTATTATCTCTGCACAATTTTGTTGGAAACCCATTTGTAGTTAGCAGATTGACAAAATTCACTAAATATATATTTTGAAACCATACCATGTGCATCCTGCAAGTATTGATCCGTTGCATAACATGCATAGTGTGGTACAATATTTTGTTGTTTTCCCTATACATACAACCATGTTCTGTGCTTGTACGCACTTACGTGCTCCTGTGATGATATCTTTAGGGTGGCGAATTATTTTGCAAATGAGTGTAAATTAAAATAGCACTTCTAGCAAACTATGATCTTTATCTCGGTTTGTTTCATAGTTGGTGTAGCAAATCTTAATGAAAATGTTGAAAAAATTATCTTAAAAGGAAATTTTAAAATCACTAAAACCATTACATAAATAAATGAGAAATTCACCTGCGTATAAAATAGTTAAGGTTTAAACTAAGATTTTCATGGAACAATATTCCGTACTGAAAGATACGTTCTTCTTAAAAGCGATTTCAGATAATAACTGCCTGACTTAAAAATTGCTTTTTAACTGTACACTTCAAACATGTTTATAATATGACGAATGAAATACTAAATATCTTGTGTCTCCGCTGTAATTCAAGATCCTTAGAAAAGGGAAAGATTTTTTTTTTTTTTTTTTTTTTTTAAGTTCCAAAATAAGTCAATTATTTGCAAACGTATGTGGCGTATAAACAACAATGTCTATTTCCATATCAAATGATGGAACAATATTCTTGATACGTTTGGTGACCAAGATTTCCACCCTATACAGGCGATTCACGGTAAAGTGAGCACTTTTGAGACCGTAGTTACTTTTTCCTTTCAGTAATATTTGATCCTTCAAAAACCTTTTGATTAAATCTTGTCATATTAGTAATAAACACGGTTCGTATATCCCACCGCACTCGAAAGTAAACGTCTAATGCTAAAATATAATTTATTTATTCATTATTATTCCAAACAAAAGGGCTTTCAAAAACGCTCACTTTACTGCGAATAGCCTATAGCTACATGCATACCGGGTGTAATCTTCTTATGTGGAACTGGGTTAATGTTGCACAGTATGATTGCGCAGAGCGTATGCAAATGCCTGCTTGTTAGATATTTTATGTCTGATTCTCATCAATCTGCATTCCCGGGAATTCCTAAGTAAAGTTTTTTCAAGTGTGCCACTTTCAGCTTTGGCTGTGAATTCATTTGTAAACTTCGGAAGGGGGTGGAAAAAAAACATCGCGGAAACAATATAAGAAGATTATGATACGAATATTAATATGTTCTGTAATTCATTCAAGTGCCTAATTAAACGCACGGAATCTCAGCTAATGAAACTGTTTACTTCAGACTCATTGAAGATATGTTCAACGACTGTGGGTAGGCTACTGTAGCCGTGGCTCTGTATTTAAAACAAATAAGTTGAAAGGAAGGGAGTTTCGCCTAAGTCTGGTACTAAACTGGAATTCCGAATAAATAAAAAAAAGTTACGCAAATAGTATGATGTATTTTTTAAATATCCATATGTTGTTCAGTAAATATTAACTTGGCAAACTGAAAAGAAATTAAATGCTTTTGCTATCTATTAGTTCACCATAGGATGTCAGAGAAGAAAAAAAGATCTAAAACTCCTTTACGCATATGTGTTATGTCTGCTCGTAAAAATCATTTTAAAAAAATCACGCCTGAACTGCATTTTGAATTTTTAACGGTAGTTACCGGGCAATGTGGCACAGTGGTTAAAATTCGGACACACATTCGGTGGAACGTGGGTTCGAGTCCGGATCAGACCATCCCGACTTTGGTTTTTAATGTTTTTACCGAAGTGACTCCAGGCGAATGCTGGGGTGGGTCCTTACTTCCGTCTCCAAGGGCGAAATCGACCAGTTCCTTCCTTCCTGGGCAGCTTGTTCCGCCTCTAATGGCCTCGCTGTCGACGAGACGTACAGTGGCGTGTAGTGAGTCTTTTTGCAAGATAAGCAATTTCTACTGACAAATGCAACTTCCAACTTTGCTTGTCCTTCACATGTATTTACGTTTTATAATACTTTACATTAGTTATACAAACGGAGGCGAAATGAATGTAATAATAATTAAACTGAATACTATTTAGAGATAATATTTCGAATTATAAGAAAACTCCCGTTTTCCCGAACACTTTCATCCACTTTCCAAGGAAAGATGTAGGACTGGAGGGTGCAAACAGAACGACTGCTTACCCTGCCGAAGGAACGCCGTGGCGTGTTGTTGCTTGCGAGTTCGATTCATCGATTAATCGCAAGTCACTCCCGTTTGTGGAAATAAGTACTAGATAGCGGCACTGTGCGTGTACAGTACGGGAGTTACAAAAACTCTGTTTCTCGAATCGAAAACGGGGAAACTCAGAATTAAATGCGTTTAAAGTTAAGATGAAAACTATAAAGGGCCAAACATTTCCAATATGTATAGGATAAGCATTGCTATGAAATACACGCCACTGAGTCGTGCCTGCCTTTGTCGTTTACGTTTTAAAAAGTATTCTTGACGTATCCGGGCGCTTTTACACTTAGATTTAAAGGCTATTCGCGATAAAGTGAGCACTTTTGAAATAAACCTTAGAAAAATTTCACTGCTCCTACCTGCACATATTTCTCGGGCGCACTGAGTGACGTGCGCCCAGTAAAGTTGGTATAGCCTGTTCACGGTAAAGTGAGCACTTTTTAAGGCCTTTTACTTTCATACAATTTCCATCTTCCTGCTGCTTGTTAATATAAACATTGCAATGTAACCAATAAACACCACCCTCAAAACTTAATGACTGAGGCTGCATCAGATATATTTATTAGTGATTAAGACTGTTGGGAGGGCCTTAAAAAGTGCTCACTTTACCGTGAACAGCCTATAGCAATGGAGGGGAAGTAGTTCCACATCTTAACGACAGTTAAAGAGTGTTAGGTGACCACTTATAAATTAAATTATTTCTTTATCTTTATGTTATTTTTAATACACCGAAGTTTAAAAATGAGCAGATTTGTAAAATATCTTCTCGTATAATAATTTCACAGTTTCACTTGACGGACGCATGAATAAAGTGGCGAGGCCCATGGCGGGCAATGTCAGTTTCACACAAGGCGGAGGAATACGCAACGTGCACACAAGCAGATCTTAGGCAGGGTTTTCAAAAGTAGGTTTATCTTAAGCAGGTTTATCACGAACAGCCTTTATCCCCACGTCGAACCATTTTTTTCACGAGGTGGCCTATGGTTTTCATTCGGCTCGTAACTGCGAGCTAACACCGCGCGATGTGTGCTCGCGATATTCACTCGTCAGCTTCAGAGAGCACGTCCCCTGTTTTTATCGATGGTAACGTATAAAAAAAACACATTGCAGGAGAGAGCGTTGGTGATCTAAATCATTTATTACATTCCCAAAGACCAATATGGAATCCCCAACCACGGCGGTAAAGTATAAAACGGCAGTAGCGCCTTCCTCTCGCACCCGAGTGGAAGGCGACATGGAGATAAATGTCACTCGAGCATAAAAATTCGATTATGGAGGGGAGGAAAAAAAAATACGTTTGTGGGTTACATCTCTCTCGGTTGAAGGCCGTTACTCCAGGCGGGGAAAGTAAAGAGTGGGTTGAGGTACGGCTACAATGTTGTGAGAAGGGTTTGTAACGCACTGGTTAAAACTCTCGGGTCGTTCGCTTCCCCGCCCTGATTGGAACCCTGATTTTGGCCTTTTGTGCGAAATATCTTTATTCCTTTGAAAATTAAAAATTGAAACGATAACATTTTCGCCCGACCAGAAAATAGCTTTGAGTGGGAGGAAAACAACTGAATCGCGATGATGATTTTAACCGTTTTTTATTTTATTTTTTTTATTTTTTTTTATTTTTTTTTTATCAGTAACATTTCAGACATTTTAGAACAGGCTGTAAGCTCGGGTATTGTGGAATACAGGCCGACTACACTTCAAAGGAGGGACACGTTTGAAATGCAACATTGTTTTTTTTTTAATAACGAAGCAGCCGCGGAGCTTATTTCAAAGTAATAAATGACAATGGTAATGAGCAGCGGTGGGTGAAAGATAAGGACAATATTCGTCCTTTTCGCCATTCAATGCTGTAATTTTATTTTACGGTTAACAATCCCGCCAGATTCATTCTCGAGCTCAAGTATTAAAGGCTGTTCACGATAAAGTGGGTATTTCTGTAATCAACCTTGGAAAAAAAATGTCACTAACTCTGCCTGCATATATTTTAACAGGAGTACTAAGTGGCATGCGCCCAATAAAGTTGGTAACAGTGGAGGGAAAGTAGTTCCATATCTTAATGTCAAAATAAAAGTGTTTGGTAAACATTTGTGAAAACTTAAATTATTTAATTCGCTTTGTGTTTCTTTTTTATTGTATCTATGTGTAAAAATTGGCAGCTTTGTAAAATATCTACTTATCTATTACTTTTACAGTCTCACGTAACCGACGCATCAATATAGTGGCGAGACCCATTGCTGTGTTAATTTTACATAATGCGGAAGAATGCACAACGTGTATACAAGTATATTTTAAGCAGGGCTTCCTAAAGTACTCAGTTTACCGTGAACAGCCTATACTTTCGGCAACAGCTGTCTGGATGACGTCGGAGAGAAACACGAGAGTAGTTGTCTCAATACCCAGAGTGAGAGTGTGAGAGAGCGCGAACCGGTGCTCTCGCCAGATTTTGCGAAAGAGTGCTCTCTCGAAAGAGTATATTTTAAATTGAGACACGGCCTAAATTATTGCGTACGCAACGTCGTACGCTCAATTCTTGTGCAACTTGCCCTATACGCACTATCGCACGTCCTTGTTCTGCAGGCGTTGCACGCCGCAACATCAAAAGTAGGTACGAAATGAGAGAGCGAGCGCAGCTCACTTAAATCAGCAATTCCCATCAAAATAACATCAAAAACTAATATAAATATTTCCTGCTGTTTTTAACGAAAAAGCAATAAAAAATTAAAAACTCAAAATTTGAAATTCGTTTAAAAACCAAGAAATTATGCTCAAAATCAAGTAATTTTTATCGTTTTCAAGCAACTTTTTCATAAATTTTCGACCAAAATCGTGTAATTTTAAGCTAAAGACAAGCAAATTTTTCATTTTTTTTCCTTCACAGATGGCCGTGCAGGATTTGTGTAAAAAAAAAAAAAAAAAAAAAAAAATCAAGTAAATTTCTCGATTTCAAGCAACTTTTTCATGTTTTCTAGAAAAGTTGATTTTTCAAGCGAGCAATCTAATTCAATCAAAGTTAATCCAAAATTAAGCAAAATAAGCTAAATTCAAATGAAATAGTATCTTATTATTCTTTACAGATTGTGTTCGAAGTTCTACTAACTTTTAAAAACTTCTTCTATCGTCTCAGAGTCGTTGCCTATTTCATGAAGTACAAATTTATCGTCAATGTTATCTAAGAGAAATAATTATAAGTTTTGTAGAGTTAGATGATATTGAAAACATATTCTCTCAGTTCGTCAAAAGCATTATCTAATTTATAGGGCATTATCTAATTTATAGGGCATTATCTAATTTATAGGGAGGTGAATTTGAAACAACGTCACCTTTAAAAAAGTTCGTCATACTACGCCTACAGGCGTTTTAATTTTTATTTATAAAGAACGTAATCTATTAAGAGGAAAAGTAGATAGCGCAAAATAAAAAATGACACAAAAACCTGCACAAATAAAAATGTTACAAATAGAAATTTACACTAGGATAAAAATCTCATCCAGGTTTAACAAAATTATTTTTTATTCGATTAAACAACTAAACTGTACATCTAAAAATTTGTATTAAACTATCGAAACATTTTGCTGTTTCCGCAATATCGTTTACATCCTCCATTTATTAATTTAAAAAATTTGCATATATTCAGTAATATTTTCTTTCAAATAATCATGTGTTAGATTCCTTTGACTAATTAGAAAAACTTTACAAATTGTTCCTGTTTCAACAGCTTTGTTATATCTACACTAATACTTATGTTTGTTTTATCTTTAACAATAGTTGTTTTTCTATATGAATAATCAATAGCAAATAATGTTCTTCTCCCCAAAAATGAATAATAATTTATATCACCTTTAGTGATTACAGTTGGTTTGTAATAAAGTTCATTATTTCTATATAGAGAATCTAGGTTTCATTTTTTATTTCTAAAATAATTATAAGCAAGAGACATTTTATCACAAAGGCGATTTTCAATATCTGGATTCCAATTTTCTTTAGGAACTATCTCATTTCTACTATTATTAACATAAATATTTCTTCCTTTTCAGTGATCAAACATAGAATCATGTACATACAGTTCAACACGATTTCTTCTATTAGCTTGAAAGCCTACAGTTACAAAATCAGAAATATCAAATTGTAAATTATTAAACTGATCTCTTATATCAAAATTAAAAACAGTTGTTCCAGCAGGAACTCATTTTTCTAAAAATGGCCAATAATTAAAACTAATATGTATTTATGGATGTTTGTATATTTTCTCTTTAATTGCAATGGCTGTATTAGATTAATATTCAACAATTGGCCACACAATTTCTAGTTTATTAATAACACTTTCACCTGGATCAGCATAACTTTTCTGAACAGCCCCATCTGCGCTCTTAGTTTCATAAACATATAAACAATTGTCAGACGAATTTCGAATACAAGTAATTTTATGTCATTGTTATCTCAAATAAAACCAAACAGATATTTCAGTGGATAGGTTATTTCATTTGTTTTATCACTGTGAACCGATTTTACATGATATTTATTATCAACACTAGTAAATTACAAATAATTTCGTTCACATGGAGATCTTAAAAAATTATTCGTCATTGTTGAAGTTAAACCTGTGTTATCAACAGCCTCGGTAACAAGTCCATGTTTTGAGATTTCTACTTTAGAAAACTGGAAGAGAAAAAAGTCAGCACAAACATCATGCTTTCATTTTGCATATTTTGCCTCATCTCATTCTTTATCTCTTTTTAGTAAGCGTTATTGTTCATAAACAATGCGTCATTTGGAAAAGAAAATCCGTCACCCAGAGGAGTATCAAATACAATTATATAATTTTTAACATTTGAACTAACCGTTGTTTGATCAGTTGGAGGAAAAGTTTGCCTTTCAAATCTCTCGATACTTTTGTAACTCATTTATAAGCAAAAAAATAATAATTTACACATGAAAGATTCGTCAATGGAAATTTCTCGGGTTAAATTACTCATTGAATAAAATCAAAAATTATAAAAAGAATCATGAAGCAGGTTTTGAAGGAAATAAGAAGAAATATCTGCCTTTAATTCATGAATTACGAAATATTGGTGAAGTAGAACAAGTATGCGAAGAAAACAAAAAAATATTAACAACACTAGTTCCAGTTGCAGCAAAAATTTAGATTATCCACCTACTCCTGAAGAAACATTATCTGAAAGATAATTATTGGCTACATATTGTAATGTGACACACAATGTAACACGCACCCTAGGCTACCATGTTGGAGACAAATATGTAATGAAACAACTCTTTACGTCTGGAGTAAACACTGTGTTTAACATATGATGGCACATCCGGTGCTTGTAATGCTGTATGTACTACATACATACATTTCATTTAATGTGGGGAGAGTGACTGCATTTCTGAATATTGATGTCGAGGGGAAATGAACTGGAGCACTACCACGTGATATTTCTCGTCAAAGGGCGCCAGCTTAAATTAAGCAAGAATAAATAACTGAGGTGATGTATAAGACTGCATTTCATTGGCCAACGTGACGCGTGTATGATCTTCTATCTGCGTACATATGTGGTTAATTTCATAGCTCACGCACCTCCCTCTCGTGTCGCATTCATTCCTCAGTTTGTTGGCTATATTTATAATGTTTGGCATGGGATATTAGTAGTCTTTTAAGGCAGCTCAGTAACATGTCCGCTCGAAGCCAGGCGGACTCCGACTCCAGACGGTCTCTGCGGACTAAACTCACCTTGTTACACACCACGACAAACCACGGTTTGCCAATCAGCTGGAAACTATTCTGACATGCAAAGATTCGTAAACCTACTTGGCGTTCTTTCAGATTCAGTTTACATATATTAGGAGAGGATCCAAACCAAGAATTCATGTAGAGGTGAGAATACGTAAACACGTCAGACACAATGTAATTTCCAGCAATTATCTTTTTGTTCACTAAAAATATTCAGATATACGTAAATTTAAAAATGAAACAATCAAACAACCCTGAATGGCAATGACAATATCAAAGAAAATACATTTAGAACTTACACCGCCGCTAGGGAGTGGCCGGGCGTAACGGTCGTTAGCATATATGAAAGTCTGACGTAACACACTTACACTGTAAAAAATCCTCTCTTAAATGAAAAATGTGTTAGTTCAAAATCTACTAACTTATGCCTCTGGCGTAGATGCTGCCGTTAGGACACTAAAGCTCCCACTAGGGTTTCTTGTGGTTAGTAAATATGTGCTGGATTAAGCTACGGATGCCTAGCCAACATGGCGTCCCGTTTAAACTTCTAGAAGCGCTATCTTGTCTGTACTAGATACGTAACAAAATTGAGTACTTTATTTCTTACGGTACTGTAGAGGGTACTCTGGGGTGGTGTAACCCTAAACCTTTTGTAATTTTAAAAATAAAGCTCACTGAGGTTAAATGTGTGTTGAACAAACAAATGATTAATGAACGAACAAACAATGAACGAACGAACGACGAACGAATGATGAATGAATGGTGAACGGACGAATTATGAACAAATGATTGATGAACGAATGATGAATGGACAAATGATGAACAAACGTACAAATGATGAACGAACAATGAATGAATGATGATTTAACAATGATCGAACATTGAATGACTGTTGAACACATTTTATGTACATTAAACAAGCGTTAAAAATGTGTTTTTATGTTGTTTTTGAAATGATAGCCTTCATGATCATGATCCTGCACAACTGTGATCCTTACAGAAAAAATATAAATTCACAAAATATCTGTTTTACAAATTCGAGTTATGTGAGTTATCAAAACCTAACCATGTTACATAAATTTTATCGCCTTTTGATTTTAAGACTTCTTCAACGAAATATTCATCAGCATAGTCAGTTTTCATAATTTTGTATTCATAAAAACTACCCTTTATTTCTTCTCCTTTGTCATCTTTAAGTTTGTAAGTTGGCACCTAATTATTTAAAACCTCAAATATGATATACAATTCTGTTGTTCGATTAGATGTATAACCCTTTTCAAAGATTTGTTTACTCTTGTTTATGTGGACAATATCGCCAACTTTGTATTTCGGTTTAGTTATCATGCCTATAAAATTTGTTTGCATTAAATTTATTTCAGTGGCCTTATTATCTTCAATTTGTTTTATACTAGCGGTTCTATGTTTGGTATTGTTGTATTCTTTAACTGATTCATCTAGTATATTTATTCAATTGACGATTATATCTTTCTACGACACTGGCTTTAAGTTCACCGAATGTAGAATAGTGAGTGATGTTATATTTATGCATAAGTTCATTACATATTTTATTATAAAATTCAGACCCATTACCGCTTTGAATATTATGCTGTTTTCTTTTATCTAATATTGATTCTAATGAAATCTTGGCTGTGTGTGTGTGTGTATATATATATATATAAATTATTTACTTGTGATATAGCTTTTAACTTTCCAGTATCCATCTCAACAAGATCGATTTGCCATAAATCATCAATACTATACGAAATTGCTTTTCTTCTTGGAACATTTTTTCGTGCAGGTTTATATAATTCATTGATTATTCCTCCTCGTTCATTGAGCAATTTTCTTTTTAGAAATGATGATTTTTTTAGAACTACATACCGGGCATATACTTCTCTGAATTAATAGCCCATGTTTAATATTTTAAATTTTTATATTATTATTTATAGTGAATTTTACACTTCAAGCACCAAGTATTCTCCATTTAATAAGAATAAAAAATAATTACTCTATATATTTCACAAACATTCCTATTGTAGTTGTCATGTCATCTTTATTAATAGATATTTTATCTTTTTTGATTTCAAAAGATAAAGTATCGCCTCTCTTAACATGGAAAAGCTTACTGTAATATATTTATGTAGGTCCTTTAATAACAGTTAAGAGTATAATCAGGTAAATTAGTAGCTATTTTATAAACAGTACAATCCATCTAAAAAGTAAAGAGACATTTATCATTATCTAAGTGAAATATATTATTATTTTTATTCCACTTTGCAGGTAAATAAAATCCATGACATTTTTCTTCCTTGCATTTTTCAGTTTTCAAGTTAAGAAGTGTATCACAACAATTCAAAACTGATTTGTTTAAATTTTGCAATTCATCAGCTATTTCTTTATCGAAATATATTTTAATGACCGCATCTTTTCCATCTATAGGATCAGCCATTTTACAATTTTGAATGCAAACATAATGTTTTCTGTAAACAAACACTTAACTAAGTTGATCTTGTAAAGCGGTAACAATGATATTGTATTTTGATTCTACGTGTATTTTAAAATTAGAAACACTAGTATTGTATTTCGAATCTACATCGGTTTTTAATGCATAGTCAGAAACAATAGTTTTATGTTTTGAATCTACTTACTTTTTTTAGTGTAAATTTGTAATTGTAGTTTTTCAACTTAATAGAAGAAGTCGTTCTGAACAGCATAAACACGCTACTATGTTTGATCATTGTAATGTGAGAAATATTAATGTTAAAAATTGTAGAAAATACATTTTTCCTAAATAAAACTGGAATCTAGACATTGAAAACGGTGCGTGTCTTAAACAGTTTCTTGCTTATAACGATTTTATAAATTCAAAAACTAAACTAGATACCAACTATAGTAATAATGAACTTTATTATAAATCAACTGTAAACTTTGATGGTGATATTAATTATTATTCATTTTGGGGGCGAAGACCTTTATATGTTATAGATTGTACGTATAGAAACTACTGTAGATAAAGCAGCAACAAAAATAAGCAGGTACCATTTGTAATTTTGTTTTAGTAAACTTATGATTATTTGAAAGAGAGAATTACTGAATATTTATAAACTTTAAATTAATAAATGGCAGAATCACCTAAATGTTTCGATATTTTAATACAGTATTTTAGACTTATAGTTGAAATAAAAAATAATTTTCATAATTTTAAATGAGTTGTTTCTTTCTCTTATTAAATAAATTATTTATAATTAAAAAATGTATTTGTTTCCATGCAGTTTATCTAACATTTTAAAAGGCGATGGTAGTGGTTAGAGGCCACCTTCCTATAGATTAGATAATACATCTGAAGATCTTAAAAATATGGTTCGCAAATTTCATTCAAATTTACAAAGCTTACAATTATCACTCCTGGAAATCATTGACGATAAATGTGAACTTCGAGATATAGGTGAAAATTTAGAGCAAATAGGAGAAGTTTTTAAAAATTAGTAGAGCTTCGAAAATAAACTGTAGATAATAATAAGATAATATTAAATTTAATTTTTAGCTTAAATTTGCTTGTTTTTAGCTTAAATTCGCTTGTTTGTAGTTTGAATTTGCTTTATTTTGAGAATGAAAAATCCAAATGCCTATTTTGGGAATAATATAAATTTGTTTGATTTTGGGGTAGGATTGCTTGATTTTCGATTAAAATTGCTTGTTTTTGTAGTATGAATATTTATGCACACCATTCTTGTGAAATGTAGTTTAATTTGCTTGATTTTGGGGTAGGACTGCTTGATTTTTGATTAAAATTGCTTGTTTTTGTAGTATGAATATTTATGCACACCATTCTTGTGAAATGTAGTATAATTTGCTTGATTTTGCGCTTAAATTGCTTGATTTTCAATCGAAATTGCTTGTTTTTAAAAATTGAAAATTCTCATTTCTAGAAACATGAAAACTAGCTGAAAATGAGAAATCTGCTTAATTTTAGCTTATATCTGCTTTATTTTGATTGTTTTTCATTGAATTTCAGATTTTGGGTTTTTAAATTTCTTCTTATACATTTGTTAAAAATAAGAGGAAATAGTTCATGTTACTTTTTTCTTGTACTTTTGGCGGAAAGTGCCTGAAAGAGCGGAGTGAGCCAGGTCCCGCACTACACATCTACTACTCCAGCCAAGTGTGTCACACACAGCTGCTGCACTGACCTCACCCAAGGTCGGCAAGTGAAGCCATTCGCATCTCAAGATCAACTTGCTACATCAAGGTCGACTGTCTTTTTCTTCTCTTCGCGCGCAGTCGTCTTTTTCCTGTTGCCTGTAGAGGTCAGCACATTACGTAAGCTTTCATCTGTCTCGACTCGGTTACAGCACAGTTGGATAGCTATATATATTCTCTCTCTCTCTCCCTCTCTCTCTCTCTCTCTCTCTCTCTCTCTCTCGCAAACTAGATAGCAACATTTTTGCTGTAGGAAATAAATGAATCCTCACACAATTAGTGCAACTTTTCAGTTACACTTCTTATTGAGATGAAGTAAATTTTTATAAAAGTCTGTAATATTATAAAGTTGCTTTCCTTCTTTCATTATTCTACTCATATCTATAGTGATATAACCATAGTCTTCGCCCCAAAGTTTTGATCAAATCTCGTTAAATTTCTCATATGCCATATCTCCACCAACAAAATTGTTATTTATGTGTTTTAAATTTGTTTCATTTTGTCTAAATATAAACAAGAAATCTTCACTATCTCTTACTAATTGTTTAGGTACTTTAGAATAAGTATATATTTCATTTTCGCCTTACACCTTAACTTCAGAGTGCGGTGGAATCTAGACACTGTGTTTATTACTTATATGGCAGTATTTATTTAAACAGGTGGTAAAATAAGAAAATATGGCTGAAATAAAAACTTTACTAGGGCCTCAAAAGTGATCACTTTACAGTGAACAGCCTATACTAGTTCTTAAACTACAGCTATGAAAGGAGGATCTGATCATGTCTTTGTTATTTATCCAAAGCCATTACAACGGAAACGAGAATACATTTAGATACATGAAAATCTCTAGTTCTATGATTTTTCTCTGCCAAAAACTGCACTGCACAGAAAGATATGAGCTAATATTTACTGACGTTACACGTTGGTAATACACGGCCAAAGGGACAATAATAATAACGATGGTTAATTTCAACGAAAAATAAAATGGTACTTGAAGCAAATCACCAATGTGATGGAAGACCAAGCTCAAGCGTGTCGTTAGATGAAAGATTTATGTACGTTTCAGTGTGATTTAGTATAATTTTAATAATTTCACTTACGATAACTCTAGGCTTTGCGAACTGCATGCAAGTAAAATGTTATATTTATGGAGACGCAGAACAAAGAAAAAAAAAAGTACGGACTACTATCATGAAGGTGTACTCACGCCAATTTTTCAGGACACATGACCACCTCCCAACATTATGGATTCATCCAACCCGGGTTTGCGAACAACAGGCGGGGACGAAAAGAAAACTTCATTGGAGGACACGGATAACAGGAGATTCTCTATCATTTTCGAGAAACGCCCCCACAAAGACACAGAGCCCCCCCCCCCCCCCCCTTCTCCACACCGACGAGAGAGGAATTGCTCGGGAAGACGAAGCGGCGCTCGAGATAGAGAGATTCCACATTAATTTCGGCGCTGCATTAAATCCTACCCTCCACATACCTGTGTAAGCCTGCTCCCGGAGAGCCTGGCGTAGGGACCGCGGGGCCCTGCGGCCGGGCGAAGGAAGCCATGGGTCCTGGATTCAATTTAACTGCCGTCAGAATACTTTATGGCTGATACCGGAACTGGGGAAGAAAGCTACCCTCGCCGCCAAACTCACCCCTACACCCCCTTCTCACCGGCAAACCCAGCTCAAACTAGAAGTCTCCAGTGTTCAATATATTCGCCGGGTTAGAAAATGGAAGAAGTTTCTTGCCGGAGTGAGTAGTACTCGGCTCACGGGAAAGCGAAGCTCACTCTGGCTAAGTCGGTTACGAGAAATTGGAAATTGAAGCACGAATCTTTTTTTCTTACGAGTCAAATTCAATAAAATATTTTTTTTTTTTTTTTTTTTTCTTTTTTTGGAAACCTGGGGATTTACAAACACCGAACTTGGAAACTTAGTATTTTAACCTTCAACTTTCAGTGCCGCATTCCTTAGGCTGTCGATGTGCCAAGTGTTCACTGAACTTTCTTGAGAATGTTCTGTGGCGCGGTCCGGAAAGTTACTCGATTTTTCATTCTCGTCCCATAAATTTCTTTTCAATAAAATAACTAAATTTTCGTTTTCATAGCACGTTTAAGTTTTACGAATGCCTTCAGATGTAATACGAAATATTTTATCCACGCGTTATCTGGTAGTTGTGAGACGGCGATAATCTATTAATAGTAACACGATAATATTCCACTAATTACGTCAAAGTTAGGAAACTAACGTTCGGCATCTATGTTGGCACTACAGCCAGAGATTGTAGTTTCAAAATAAATGTAAAAATATAGTAACTGTAAAAGAGTACAAATACCTTTTGTATTTCTTAAAATTATTATTTACTCATGTATGCGATACTATTAATAAGAAAGTATGTTAAATATAATAATACAACTTTTTCTCGAGTTAACCTTATATTTCATATCCAAATGGCTCTACGCATACAATAAAATGCACCTTTGTAGTCACAAATAAAGTACACATATTTGTGCTAAATATCTTTATTACGGTAAACAGTTGATATTCATAACAGTTCCAAAAGACAGAGAATGAGTTTTACAGTTTATTGGAAATATCGCCACTATTAAGTCTGGTCCTTTATAAAAGTTGGTTTATTACAGAGATAGTTAAATTCTAAAATTTATGTCAGCTTTTATTAAATTCTTTTCCGACAAAATTGTTATAAACTAGTTTTATCGTACATTAGATTTCATTTACCTAGTACTTTAGCAATGATTAAAGCACTCTATTGCTGTTCCTGTTAGCAAAAATTTGTTAGTACTTAAAATAACTAATCAGTACATTATTCTGCAACAAGAGTCTGGCAGTCTGATTACGCATTTTACAACTTTACGAATAACTCTTGACCTCACTTACTCTATTAAAAGAAAAAAATTAGCCCAAGAAATAAAGAGAACAATTAAGAGTGGCATATGCAGTTCAATCCCTTGTACCTTTACCCTGCGAGAAATTCAACTAGTGGCGTAAGCAGAAATTTATTTTGATGGTAGGTGTGGACACCTGTAGTTTTATTTTACGTATAATCATTACTGTTTTATCTTACCGTTTTATTTACCTTATCTCTTAATTTTATTCATTTCTGACAATATTTAATTATTTCTCGAATGTGCCTTTCATATTTAGGTTGGGGAGGGGAATCTATACCTGTAACACCTTCTCCCCCCCCCCGGGTGCCGCGGTGACTGAGCGGTTAACCTACTCGCCTCCTACCAAGGCGATCCGGGTTCAATCCCCGGCCGGGTCACTCCGGATTTTCGCAAGTGGGGATCGCGCCGTACGATGCCGCTGGTCGGCGGATTTTCTCGGGGATCTCCTGCTGTCCCCCGCCCCTTCATTCTGGCGCTGCTCCATACTCACCTCGATCACCCTCATCGGCTCTCGGTACCTCGATGCTAAGTGCCATCCGAATCTCTTCACTTCGATTCACCTCGCTCCTCCCCTATATAGGCCCCAGACTCCAGGTATATTGCACCAATTTGTCGAATCCTTTAAATTTCATCTCTTGAGAACAGCATCGCGCGACATTGAAAGGTTTTTAATTTTTACAAATAAGCGCCGTTAAGTTGGCAACGAAGTACGAATGTTTGAACCAGTCGTGCTACCTCGTCGAATGAAGGAAACTCGACATGTTTGACCTCCGGTAAACCACCTCACGCAGTGTTCCAACCAATTGGCACATTTGGCCAAAACCCTATTAGCGATTTCTTCAACAAGATCACTCACATGTTATTTTCCTATTTGCGTTGTCCGTATCACAAGCTTCTAACCTGCCATATTACCAGAGTAAACCACCGGAATATCGTCACATTGGTTTTCCGAGAGTAATTTTTTTTTTAAAGCATATGTGTGAAGTCATTAGAATGAATGCGTATCACAATTGTCATAAATGTTTAAAAAAGTAATCCGCTAAAATAATAATGATAAAATAATTTTCGATTCCCCAAATTTATTGTTTACTAACAATTTTAGGTCTTAATTATTTTATTCCAGTCTTTTAAATGAAACACAGTGCACATTGGTCTAAACAAATTTGCTTAGTTTCCAGAATTTTGGGGGTGGTTAAAATTTTTTTTATTATAGCTTAAATCTATGATCTTGTGTTACAAGACTGATTACATCACTGCATACCGAGCAGGTTAATAATTATGGCGATCAAATTAAAATATTACCTAATAAAAAAAAAAGCGACATTGGAACAAACTAGAACACAGCTTCATTAATGTTTCGGAATTATAATACTATGGTTACAGCTAAACAATGCAGACAAGTATTCCATCATTGTGATTTGAATGCGTGATTTAAATGCTGCAATATTACAATTAGCTCAGTATTGGAAAATTGTCACCGAAATGTCAAGCTCAAAATACGTGATTTGCTCTTTTTCCTTCAAAATAATTATTTATAAATTCTTGCTTTGACATATGAAAAGTACCTAGCTAGCGCCAGCATAGAGATAATAGTTATTTCACTGTTACTGTAAAATAGTTTATACTATGTTTTAGTTTTACCGGAAAAAAACCCGCCAAAGACAAATAATTGCTCTCTAACAGAAGTGAAAGAATTCAGAGTCTTGTAAATAAATAAAATATAAAGCCATCATCCCCTTGCACGGCAGGAAGTACGTGCTACGATAAGGCTAGCTGATAAATATTATCATACCGGATATACAGTCTTCGTTTCTGGAGGAGCCCGAGTGAGACTTGCATCAATGAAACTTGTCAATTTACTTGCTACTTTTTATTGAAGTTTGGGCAAAGAGTTGCCCATAGCACAGATACTTCCAAAGAACATCTGACGGATGGCACACTCGGGCATTCTGGATATCCAAGGACATGCACGAGTAGCAAAGTTACATCCAAAAGACTACAAAAATATATCCAAATGTCCGCGCAATATCAAAAATGTGATAGAGATATTGTGGATGTCTTATATACATCTTTCGATGTAGCCGCTTATGTTCAGTAATAGCCATCGGTGGTTTTTTAATATACAATGGATATTTCGTAAGTGGTACAAATTGGCGTCTAGCTGGATATCCAAAAAATATACATTAGATCTGTACTGTAAGATATAAATGACTTTTAGATATTGTGGATTTAATTAGTATAGGTTGCAGTTTTAGACAAAATGTTAACTGTTAACTTGGCAAGTAAATATGTTTATGTATAAATATATTTTGTGGGGGGGGGGGGGGGGATATACCATTTAGGGAATGTGATAAATATATTTTGGAATTTACTTTGGTTGCTTAACCCGTTAACTTACACATTAATATTTCAGTCCGGGTGTTGCAAGAAAGGGAATCTTTGGTGTGAACAGTACGTATGAATGTCTTACAACAACGGCACTTTATAGCCTGTGGAAAGAGTTCCAGTAGATCCATGCCACAAGAAGCAACCAATTATATAATAGTTGTGCCAGTAGCATCCAGTAACATTACCCAGCGAAATGCGATGTCCATATTGGTGATAACTTCTAACCTTGTACAGCACCGACCATGACTCCACCTATTCTGCAACATGTGAGACTTGAACGATTATACTCGGGGAACTATGTTAAGGGGCCAATAAGCACGTGTTTGTAAACACAAAATGCAATTTACATCATACTCGTTCCAAAACTACATTTACTATTAGGGGTTGTGGTGGTGGTGTAGTGGTTAGACTACTCGTCTCCCCCCTTAGTCGAACCGGGTTCGGTTAGTCGAACCGGGTTCGGGTTCCGGCGGTGTCGTTCCCAGACTTTCGCATGTGGGAATCGTGCCGGCGGGTTTTCTCGGGGATCTGCAGTTTCCCCCCGCCCTTTCATTCCGGCACTGATCCACGCTCACCTCGCTTTCGCCCTCATCGGCTCTCGAGACCTCGGTGTTAAGAACCGCCAAAAACTCTTCGCTCATCCACTGTACTCTCAAAGCAACGTTTTGGAACGCAGCCCAGCAGAGTGCTGTATCTTAAGGGGAATGGGTCACGCAAACCGTATGTTTATGTAATCTGTGTCGTAACTTGTTTTACAGAGGAATTTTCGAAAATGTTGGCACGGCGAGACGTAAATAGCAATTCTTACATTGCTAGAAATTCGCTGTGTTCGTTATTCTCGGAGCACTGATTGAAGATAAGAAAACTAAAATTCTTTCTTTTCTTCCATCAGCGCTCCGAGAATAATGACGGCAGAAAATATCCAACAACTTAAAAACGCGTTAAAAATTATTATTTGCGTCTTGTCGAGCCAAAAATTTCGACAAGCCCTTTGGAAGACGACATGTATCGAAAATCGGGTAAATATACCGCTTTCATGCACCATTCCTCTTAACCTGGAAGAGGAAGAGGTAAGTAAGTGAAGAGGGAATGGTGTGGGCGGCAGGAGGAAGGGGGGGGGGGGGGGTGTGTGAAAACTATCCATTCGGAATTGTTACTATTTCGGAAATTTTGCATTCTACTTGCGCAGAAAAATCCGGAATGGTAACCATTCCGATTTTATTAGCAAAGCGCTGCGTTACTAAATCCTGAAAAGTATTCATTGTAGGAATGGTTACCATTCTGGATTTTTGTAACGACATTCACATCCCAAATATCCTGAAAAGTGCCCACAGTCTGAATGTTTACAATTCTGGTATGTGTGCTTTTTTAGTTGTCATCCACAAAAGCCTGGCAACTATCCACTGCCTGAATCGTAACCAATCTCTCTTTTTCGCGTCAGCGAAAAAATTCCCCACAAATGATTGTCGTGTGTAGCTTACCTGTATTGAGAAATAATGTGTGTGTTTTTTGTACTATTTGTAATATTACTGTAATATTGTCAACATATATTCACACTTGAGTCCTGAATGGTTACCATTCAGGCAGTGGACAGTTGTCAGGCTTTTGTGGATGACACCTAAAAAAAACATACACATTCCGACTGTGGGCACTTTTCAGGATATTTGGGATATGAATGTCGGCACAAAAATCCAGAACGGTAACCCTTCCTACAACGAATACTTTTCAGGATTCAGTAACGCTGCGTTTTGCTAATAAAATCGGAATGGCCACCATTTCGGATTCTTCTGCGCAAGCATGGATGCAAAATCCCCGTAATGGTAACCATTCTGAATCGATACTTTTCAGTCGCCCCGGCGGCGTGACCTTGTGAAGGTCACATACTTTCCGGACTTAACTTGGTCGGGTAGTACCTGCGTGAATGGCGCTTTTCGCTTTTCACCGGACGTCCAGGGCGGCCAGATACCGCCGCGAGTTATTGTATTATACATGGACGGCGACAGACGCACGGCTGGACGGGACAAGACGGGGATGAATAACATCAAAGAGAAGGGAGAACAACCCCCTCCCCCTACGAACCCCCCCCCCCTCCACCGTACCATAGGCTTACGCCGATCACGCTCAGGAGACTTATGCCCCTGCGACAGAGGGTTTCGGCGAGGCGTCTTAGAGAGGGATACACGGTGGATTGAACAAAGAGGGGGACGAAATAAGACGAATGGCCGCGAGATACCCGGCGAAAGCACGATCCTCCCGCGGTAATACATCACGCGCGCCTCTGATAGCGCGAGTTTTGCCGATGGTTTTGCCTTTGAGGAGAATCGGGCTACACCTGGAGCCGTTTACCCAGCGTTCGAGGTTCGGAAACGCGGGCGCGATAAGGGCCACGTTGCTACGCTCGTCAAATGCGCCGTCACCACTACGCCCAACGCCCCGCGAACTGTCGTGAGGCGCCGTCGTGTCGGGTACACATGCGAGATTTCGAAGGGTGTCAATCCCCGCCGTCTTTGATTTATCCATATTTCGCCGTGACCTCGCATTTAAGTTGGTTTAACCAAATTTCCCGCGCGACGGACGAAGCTTCTCGAGCTTGATCAAGTTGTTGTTACGTGCTCGCTGCCTTTATTAATTGTTAACCGAATAACAGTTAGGAAGAAGCAAGTGATTTTTCCTGCGGGAGACTAGAACAGTTAAACTAACCACAGTATTCAAGCAATACCTACTTCAGAAAATGTACAAAGGACTGTCATGTGTCTTGTCGTTCCGTAACATTTAATACAAAATCTACACTATAGGCTGTTCACGGTAATGTGAGCACTTTTTAAGGCCCTCCCTACAGGCTTTAACCACTATTGAATATTAAATTACGAGGATGGTGAAACGTATACACTGTGTTTATCCGTCACGAAGCAATGTTTATTTTAAAAAGCAGCAGGAAGATGGAAATACGGCGAAAGGAAAAATTTAGAAGGGCCTTAAAAAGTGCTCACTTCACTGTGAACAGCCTATACAAGGTTTTGCGAAAATTATAAAAATCCAATATTGTTGGGACTGACCGCCCTTAAGGGTTCTATGTTATGAAACGTTTTCTGTGAAATCTTTGTTTGCGTGTAAACGCGCGTCTAGGTAAATAAATGTTCTGGAAATACTAAGTTTTGCCAGAAAGGATAAAAAAAAAAACTATTGTCTATGCCGCTATCTTTTTACTTTTATCATATTAAGTATATTTACGGAGAAAAAATCGTGGAAGTGGTCAAATATCGCATTTTTAAAGCTTTTACCTTTGAAGTTTCTTTAAAGCGGTAAGAGAAAAGTACGATTATACGCAGGCAGTTTGACCCGTGTACTTTCATCGAGTGTAATAAAACCCCACAGTCACAGATCTAGTTTACACAGTAAAGCGTTAGGACGGAAAACACTGCACGCCTTTGCGCGTAGGAGCGATGAGGCGCTAGGCGTGCGTGTAACTGTCTCCGCCCGTATCGCTCCCTCGCTTCTTGACCTTGGACGCGCAGCCACACAGTCCTCTGAAGAGATGACACGTGGTTGAAAGTCTGCAGCAAAGTTCAATACAGAATGCTATTGAGGAAGGTTTAGGCATACGATACATTAATATTCTACGTTTTCTAGTCAAATCGGAAAAAAAAGCCACTTTTCGGGCGCTTAAAGCCTATGCTACACTCACCGCAACGTTCCCGTAACAAAATTCCAGTGGCGTTACCGTGGAAGTATGAAAATGTACTGGCTACAACCGCAGCAATAAAACTGTTACGCGGCCAATGGGAAACGAGTACAAAAAAATGACAGGCTGCACATGCATCGTGGATATTTACAAACGGTGTGTTGGCTAACCTGATATTAATTTTCGTTTATCTACTTGCGATGAAAAAAAGTTTTCGTGAGAATCCTGTTTCGGGATATTTAAATAGTGGTATATCTACATGTTCATAACTGCATTGACTATTTAAATAAACGGAAATCGGAACTGCACCGCAAAGTTTGTTTAGAAACCATGTTCTTGTTATAAGCTTGCACTGCACTGACTCTCGTGGTTGGAAATGTTGTCTCGTGATTGGCCGGCGTAGAACCGGACGTAAGAGAATTGGAAATACTCAATCATCTCTACGCCGTTACCGCGCCATCTTACGCCGTTATGTTGTGCTGTAGCTGGCCCCACATACAAGGGCGGGTTCAATTTTTTTATCGATATTTATTACGGTGATTGTAGCCGGGCCTTTGCATGGCTTACTCTTACTAAACCGTAAGAGATACACTAAATTAATGTGCCACAAAATTGTAGATCTCAAAAAAAGTCTACAAAAAAATCCGCGAGAGCGTATGTGTGTTAATATTTTAAGGATGACCCACAGCAGCAATGTTTAAACAACGCCATATTTGTACATCCCGCCCACGCGAAACCGGGGGCAGGTCGCTATTATATATATATATATATATATATATATATATATATATATATATATATATATATATATATATATATATATATATAATATGTGTGCGTGTGTGTGTGTGTAGCTTAAAAAGCCTCCGTAGTAAAAATATATGTAAACAACTGAAGATTACGTCCGGTCGTGACTCGCGAGTAAGCATTACGACTGGAATGGAAAATATAGTCCATTCACGGTTAATTCACACTTTTATGAAGCCTTGCTACAGTTCCACCACCTCGTGCAAACTAAGCTTAACTACGTCTAGAGATTTGCATCGAAGGGACGATGCACCACATTCGTACGCACAGAGTGTAACATTAATTTACTTAAGAACTATTTGCTGTAGGCTGTTCACGGCAATCCTGAAATCCCTTCTTAAGGTCTATCCGTATGCACGTTGTGTGTTCTTCCGCCTGATGTAAAATTAACATTACAACGGGCCTCATCACTTTATTCACACGTCGGTCAAGTGGAAATGTGAAGTTATTAGAAAACTAAATATTTTACAAATCTGCTCATTTTACTCTTTGCCGCATTAGAAAAAAACAGAAAGAAAAATAAATAATTTAGTTGATTAGAAATGGTAACTTGGCACTTTTTGTTTGACGTTAAGATACATAGTTACTTTCCATCTATTACCACCAACTCCACAGGGCGCATGTCACTCAGTGTGCCCGTTTAAATATATGCCTCGCAGGAGCAGTGACATTTTTCTAATATTCATTTCAAAAGTACTCACTCTATCGCCAACACATATTACTAGGCATTACCAACATAGGCTAACTATCTTATCACTGTTTCTATTCGTACTAATTAAAATTTAAGTATAATTTAATATATTATGAAAAAAAAAAAAAAAAACAAATAAAATTTTAACTAAACCGAAAGTAAGGTATTTGTGTGGACGCAAGTATAGAACATATGTGAAACATGTCATATGTAGGAAACAATCAAACACGACATACATGGGGTGGTTCTTCAAAGGTTCGATTCAAAAAGCGTGGAGAAACCGCGAGTTTAAAACACTGATTTACAGAATAACAATATCGTAAACTGAGTACTACTTGCTGATATGACTTTGACACTTTCCAACGGCTACATCCGTGTTTCCATATCCAAATGTATAGGACTAAGTCGGCAACAAAATACCGACTTTCAATTTTGTCCTGAAAATAGATCCGCATAAAAATATTCAGTAGTTTTTTAAACTTTAGAAGATACACAACTGCTTGTAGGCTACTTTTAATAAAGTGAGCACATTTGAAAGCTCTCTCATTTGGAATTATAGTCAATA
This sequence comes from Dryococelus australis, assembly GCA_029891345.1. Lineage (NCBI taxonomy): Eukaryota > Metazoa > Arthropoda > Insecta > Phasmatodea > Phasmatidae > Dryococelus > Dryococelus australis. The sequence goes on along the minus strand of CM057006.1, from coordinate 25,418,967 downwards.
AATGTGTTTTACTGAGGCCTAAGGAATTAATTTTCAGGTCGGGTGAAATATATACACTGTGTTTATTACTTAGGTGGCTAAATTTATTTTAAACCGTAGTGGAATGATAAAAAAACGCTGATAGGAAAAAGTAACTACACTCCAAGAAAATATTCGTAAATTTGCCATGTCAGTGTATACGTACAGTGACAAAGCATGAAAGATAAATTATTTTCCCATACATGCATGGTAACATTTTTATAGTTACTCAAGTATTTTAACGCGCAGGGAAAATCTGAACTTTGTATAGTATCAATGCTTAACTTTTCCATATTTTCAGCCTGGCATGTAATATTATTTCCATATTATGTATAGGTTAAAACTTTCATTACAGTTTAGGGAGTTTACTAGAATTTTTTTTCACAGTGTAGGGTCTCAAAAGGGTTCACTTTACCGTGAACAGCATATACAATGATGCCTATATGGAAACTAGAAAAGGGGGGGGGGGGCTCTTAAAGGTATTGTGGTATAGTTCCTGTTAATACATTACAAAATAGCAGCCGACTGTTAAGTGTTCTTTTATACCTGCAGCGGCTTCTGAAATGCTTTCATTCTATTGGTTCTCGTTTCCAACCACGGAAAACTCCGTCGGTAATTTTATTTCATTTTACAGCCCGCTATTCACATTAAGTGGTTAAATATTGAAATAACTTTCTCCAATTCCGTCGGTAAGAGAACAATATGAACCGTTTATGCGCACTCGGGAAAACTTGTTTGTTTTTAAAGCTTAATATCAGAGTGATAATGAGTAGAAAAATTGCCGTTGGTTCAAAAAAAAAGGGGAAGGGGGGGGGGGGGTGAAAGAAATAAACAACAAATATTGACCATTTTTCCACTTAAACCAAATATTTTCTCATATCTGAAATGCAAGCCTTTTCCCATCCGACAAACTCGATCCTGCAGCTCATGAAGTCGGCCTCTGTTTGTGAGCTCCCTAGTTCAAATACCGTGTTAGTGATAAGTGTGCGTAAGCTTTGTAAAAGAGACATTCGTGATAGATTAGTTAGAGGCCTAATACAAATAATTATATTAATTTGCTAATTCGCGTGAGTGTGTTATATATATATATATATATATATATATATATATATATATATATATATATATATATATATATATATATATATATATTATATATATATATATATATAGATATATACACACACACACACACACACACACACACATATGCAGTATTTCTGTAGCAAAATATAAACATTTTAAAGGCTACAAATTTTGATTTAAAAAAATCAATTACGCACAATAATGATGGTGTGTTTGAATGCCAGTTAAGTATTGCAATATTGTGCCTTTTTAGATACATGATTTGGTTTAATGGAACTATCAGACCGTATTAGGATCGCGAATTAACCATTTATTTAAAATTTTCCAAAAACATGTTATATTTGACAGTCTATGTGTGAAAGTCCCAGAAATTACTTTTTTTTTTTTGTTTTAAAGAAGGAATCCTTACAACGGCGTTATTCATTGATGGTTACTACTTCCAGGATATTACGACACCTAGTACAAATAAAGCTTAACCGAGTCCAGATAATTATACCAAAGGGAAAACACACCGCATACTTGCGTACTCAGTGTAATACGATTTTGTATGAAAACAACTTGTTACTAGGCAATACCGATACAGATATTTTTCTACTGTTATTATTTATTTTAATTATAAATGAAATATTATGATTTATAAATAAAATATAAATACGATTCCAATTTAACAAAATATGAAGTCCTTTTAAATTATGTTATATTAACACAAGTATGATACGCTAGTGATACATAATGTAGATAGGGAACAACTATATTTCACGTGATTTTTCAAAGGTTGTATTAAAAATGTACGAAGAAATCGCGAATAGACCATATGTACAATAGAACTCGTATTGTTCCTCAAAAAACAAATTGGAACAGTGAAGAATTCTTTTTTCCTTCTGCTGGCTGTGACAAAAAAAATAATCCTCCAAATACTCGCTGGTTACATAACAACTAGATACCCTGAAGTAGGCAGACATTTTATTCGGGAGCAAAAACATGTTTATGAGTGTTTTAATTTGCTGTTCTGGATCTCAGATTTAGGTTTTTGTCATCTTTCATATGCTAATAACAGCAAAATTGCTTAAATTTGTATAGTATTGTTATATCTGTATCACGCTTATAAGCCTTCTACCAAAATATACCACGATATTATAGTATCATTCTTATTAGCAAGGTAGATGTAGCAGGCGATTTGTACATATCTGGAAACCGCACAGAACCATCTAAAAAAAAAAAATCAACACCAGACTTCGCACTCTAAATTCTAGTTCGACTAAATAATATGGGAATCATTTTTAATCCATACAATTTGCATAATTGGACGATTTTAAGCGTTTAATAAAGGCACGTCAACTTCGGCTGTGAGATGTTAATCTTGGCGTGAGTTACAGCACACGATTGCTCATTTCCATTTATCTAGGAATTTCCCTCCGTTTCCATTTGATAGGTTGGCTACAAGTTTAAAACTCAGAGGCTCATTTTCCTGCCTCAACCCGTCTTTACGCAGTTAAGTGGGAGTTGCACTGGCCGAGGTATCAAGGGGCCACGTCAAATTGGCATCGAGCGGTGGAAGATATATATATACACACACACACAAAACCAAGTACACCCCGGGGCAGATGGAGTTATCAAGTTAAGCTTCTGCGAGGAAGGTCGTGCTGTGCAGATAATGACGGACTGAGAAATGCCATTAAATGTCTGGACTCCCTCGCCCTCTTTTGCTCCTTGTTCTCGTTGCCCGCCGAAACAGTGCTCGGGCAAATACAGGCCAGTCTCCGTGTTTCGGGCACGTCATTTACGTCGGGAAACATTTCGCGTGCCCTCTCCTAGTAAACACACCGTCAAAAATGCGTGGGCGAGATCCACATTTCAAAGCAATGCTTGAAGGAAAAAAAAAAAAAACTATTTTACGGAGTTTCTTATATTAAATGTATACATTTCCAAGCTAATGCTAGACCAAACTGGTCTTACCCCGTTCAGTCAAAGTGTCCATGATGGTGGACATGTTGCAAATGAACGACACTTATGATCGTTGCTGTACACAACAGTGCCGAACACACTGAGAGTATATCTTGTGGCTAATCTGATTTGTGGAATTCTCTACACGTCTTTAACGTGAATGGTCAATGTCCGTATCATTGAGCGAGCAGCACATTGTTCATTGGCTGCGAGAAAGAACGCTGAAGACAAGTACAGTTCACGTCAAAAAATTACGTGATTGCAACAATTTGACTATGAAATTAGTGCGTGAACGAACGGGTCAAGGAAGAGATATTTAATCATTAGAATGTTAAAATACAATTTAGCATTTTTTCAATGTATCACAGTACGGCAAATATAAAATAATTTACTTGTATAATGTCAATATTATCATTCATAAATAGAGACCTGAAGAATTTTCGGATTCATTTAGGGACAAGCTAGAATTCAAAACAGGCGTGAGTTTATACAACTTTAACCATTGGTTAACGCGGTGTTTGACAACTCCTGAAGAACGGTGTCCAATCGTTTCCTTCCACTGTGACAGCAAACAACCAATGAGCCGTTGATGTAGACATATTTGTACACAGGACTGCAGAACATTGCCTGCAGGCCATTTAACTCGCAAAATTTCCAGGTCTCTATTCATAACTTTTTCGATAGCACTTCTCATACATGTTTTCTCCTGAAAAAAAAATTGCTTTGGACATAAAAACTAAAAACTTAAACTGAAGTCTGCAGGTTTATGAAAGGCATTTGTCAAGAAAGGATCATCCTAAGTAACTACTCTTGCCAAAATTTGAGACTGGGTATTTTTTCATAGAGTGATGTATTTCCATTGAGCTCTCTCCGACAAGCTACATTAATTCATTTTATGACGGCGCAAGTTGCACAAAAGTCGTGGGACAGCGGTATGCAAAGATAATAATAGTTGGTGGCGCCACCACACCGCTACGACTTGCAAGTGCCCAGATCTGCATCAGTTGCGCTCTGCAATCCCGTGAGTGTGTGTATGTGTGTGTGTGCGTGTGTGTGTGTGTGCTGGTCGTGGCATTGCATTGCAGCCTTTCGTGGACTTCACGTATAGGCTGTTCACGGTAAAAAAAAAAAAAAAGAGCACTTTTGAAAGCCCTGCTTAAGATCTACTTGTACGCACGTTGTGTATTCTTCCGCCTCATGTCAAATTAACACTGACATGGGCCTCATCACTTCATTCATGCGTAAGTCAATTGAAACTTTGAATTTATTAAAATGTAAGTATTTCACAAATCTGCCATTTTCTACACGTCCATGCATTTAAAAAAAAGAACAAGACGAAAGTAATAATTTAAGTTGTTACAAATAGTTATATAACACTTTCTATTTGACATTTAGTTATGGAACTATTTTCCATTCATCCTTACCAACTTTACTGGGCGTATGTCACCAAGAATGCCTCTTATAATATATGCAGGCAGGGGAAGTGACTTTTTTCTAAGGTTGATTCCAAAAGTGATCACTTTATCGTAAACAGCCTTTGCCCCCGCGACGATGGGATATTCCAGCATCCCAAGTTGTGCAGAAATGGCTCGAGGAGCGTTCTGGAGAGTTTAGACGACTGCAGTAGCCGCCTCGTCCGCCGGATACTGTTATGTTGGCGTGAACGCGTCTTCAATTACATTGTCGCCTGAGTCCACCCGATCACTTAAGGACGAACCAGGAAGGTGGTTGCTGGAAACGGGATGTGCCTCGCCAAACGCTCGTAAGCGAGAACAACCCCCCCCCCCCCTTCCCAACACTGTTAAAAATTTCCGTAAATTTACGGTACGTTTTTAACGGAAATGTACAGGGAAAGGTAATCCGTGATGACGAAAAACTGAGTTAAGTCCGTAAATACAAAATACGGAAGTCTCCGTATTCCCTTTGGCTTCGAGTTACGGCGACGAACAATGCCGATTCTACGCTAAGCTTTCTTCGCCACTGTAACAAGAAAATTATCGTTTCTGCGGCAGTTAAGGTTATCCACGCGACTATGACCTATTCTTTCAAACGTTAGAAAATAGCATCAGGCGTCTGTAACATTTGGCAACACTAAAGATGCCCTAAATGTAATAGAAACTGAATATTTTCTTTTGTCATTTGAATAGAAATTTGAAAGTTATACCGCACCTTTCACGTGAGAATTGCCGGTGAATGGTTAGAGTCGTGGACTGGTAATTTTTTTGACTCGGGTTCAAACCTCGCTTGAGTACAAAATATTTTAACTTTTTTAATATCATTTTTTATACACGGTACATAACGAAAATTAAAGACATTTTCACTATCTCTTTTTATTTTAAACGGAAAGTTCAGAAAACTAACTTGGAAATTAACGGAGAGGTTCCGTGATATTTACGGAAAGTCCGTTTCTGAAAATCAAAGTGTCCGTAATTTTACGGATAGTTTACGGACACTTCTGGATAAAGTTTTACCAGCACTTTTCCGTAAAACGAAGGAATTTTTTTTTAACAGTGCACTACCAACCAGAAAGCAGGGCGAATTGCAACATGCGACACGAATATCTGGCATTACTGTGTGTTAGGCAGCGTCTTTCTCTGTAGTGACGCCGACCAGAATGGAGGACTCCAGGAGCTCGCTGTGCCGTTCGCTGGAACCCTGCATCATGTATAACAGCCTCGGTACTCAACGCTAGGTTATTATAAATGTATAGGAAGTGCTCCGCCGATAATTTATAGCTTCTTATAATTGTAATGTTCTATTAACACAATAATAACCTGGCTTTATTTCAGCTAGTCTTCCATCAATTTACCCCTTAGCTCTACCTCTGACTACAGCCCCATCAAGATTCTCACTTATAAACCCTCCACCCCAGCCCTTAATTACAAGTATGGCCAAAAGGCATGCTTTGTATAGGCTGTTCACGGTAAAGTGAGCATTTTTTAAGGCCCTTCCAAATATATTAACCCCTAATAAATGTATTGTATTGCAGCATCAAACGTTAACTTTTGAGAATGATGAATTGTATGCAGTGTGTTTATTAATCATATTGTAATGTTTACATTAAAAAGTGGTGGAACGGTAGAAATTAATTAAAAGGAAAAATTTAGCAGAGCCTTAAGAAGTGCTCACTTTACCGTGAACAGCTCATAGCAATATGAACTCCGTCGAGCAATTCCGGGACGTGGTGGGGGAGGTCCATTCGCACTCAAGATCATGCACCTATACAAATAGCAGGCAGCATGTGTCTACAACTCTCCTCAGATGTTACGTCCACTTGTAGAACCAATGCTATGAAGCGTTGCTGCAGTTCGCCGGGCTAGAGAAGGGTCTACATGATACCAAAGGCTGTTCACAATCAAGTGAGCACTTTTGAAATCAACCTAAGGGAAAGTCACTGCCCCAACCTGCGTATATTCTAACTGGCACACTCGTTGGCATGTGTCCAGTCAGGTTGGTGACGATTGCGGAAAAGTCTTATAGTTGAATTAAAAGTGTAACTAAATAGTTGTGAATACTGAAATAATTTATTTTGTTTCAGCTTTTTTAAATGCATATAAATGTAGTGATGAGCTACATGGTAAAATATTTATTTTTCTAATTATTTCACAGTTTCACTCGACCGACGCATGAATAAAGTGATGAGGCCCATGGCAATGTTGATTTTACATACAGTGGTAGAATACACAACATGAATACAAGTAGATCTTAAGCAAGGCTTTCAAAAGTTCTTTATTTATCGTGAACAGCCCATAGACCCATATATTATGCCCGAGAAATGTGTTAAGCAAAGATCTAGTCAAACAAAGGATTGCCAAGCAGTATGCTTCAAAGTTACTTAAAAACAATACTGTAAATGATTTGTTGGCAACAGTATACAAGAATGTGCTGACTACGAGAAAATAAGACGTTGATAAGTCTCTCAAGTGCATACATATAAACATGTAGGCCTATATCAAATGTTGCTTATTTTTATATTTGGAAAAGGACATATCAGTAGGTAGATAAAATTACGCGAGACAAACAAGAAAATCTGGTTAGATACGGAATAAACTCTACAGTCTTAATTCTGTTGATAAGGGCTGAGAGTTCTGAAGTTCGCAACCTACAATGTAAAGAATACAGGCTTTTCTTTGGCATAGCCAAAAGTTTTTGCTAGGTTTTAATGCATTCCAATCCCTGTAGGCTTATTTTCATTATTTACTGTCACCTGTAAGAGAAGCTGCTTTCCCACTTGACTGAACTGGAGATAATTCTGCCTTTCGAACAGTGAACTTTCATAATTAACTTGAACAACTCTGCATTGGGTAAAATAATTTATCAGGCAATCGTAAAAATCAGAGGATGTGACAGTCTTGTGAACAATATCTTGTCAAAGAAGATTTTTGCCTAAATGTATTGTGTCTTTTTATATGAAGTTATCAAAATACCGTATGTTAATCATTATGAAGTGTACGTTGAGTGGAGGTTCCTTAAATCATATGTTTTGAAATATTTCAATTACTTGTAACGGTGTACGGCCTGCTGGTGAAATGGCTGGAGGATCCGGGTTGGAGGAAATGTAGAAGTTTCGTTCACAAATTGTAGCAGTTACACACCCTCCCTCTCCTTTCGTGCAAGCGAATTGCCTGATGAATACAGATGCAAAGGAATCATTTTGCAAGTGAAGTTACGAGCTGTGATTAAGAGCCCCTTAGGAGAAAAGAAAAAACTGGGCCAGCAAAATCTGGCACACCACGTGGGGGAAGAAAAGGGTATTGTCAAAAAAATAAGCATGTGTTAAGGTTGTGTATTTTATAGAGACAACACTCTCGGACATCAGATTTCGAGTAGACTGATAGTCATGAACTTCACTACAAGACTTGTCGTATTTTAAGCTTCCATACGTACGAGAAATATTTTCGTATTTTCTTCAATATAACAGCTTCTCTGCTACAGCAAGTTCATTATGAAATATTATTATTTTTCAGCAAAACAACCAAAAGTCAGCTTATGCCGTTGTCACATGTACTTTTTATAATGGTACACTGCAAACTGGATTGCTCATATTAGTGAAATAAATACTAGTCACTGAATATCACTAACTTATCTGTTCAGGAAAAGGGAACCATCGAGTGGCCTAGAAACCAACGACTTAAGAGTAGCAGGATTCTCCAAGAAGTCAGCAGAAATCGCCATCAAACGTTTCACCGATTTTGGACCATTTAGTTTCTTTCCGGCTTTAGAATGTTAGGAATAAAATTTTTGACGTAAACTGTCACGTCGCAAAGAATACCGCCACATTGAGGTATTTAATGCTATTTTTAAATCTTACTTTTTTAATACCATCTCAGCTACGAAAATCATATTACATTAATATGAATTATGTAGGGTCTGAGGTTCTTGGAATGAATTTTTGTTAATTACGTGATTCTGTTTTTTTTTATGTAACTGCACAGTGTGCGAAAATAATTATTTTAAGATATTTGTTGTAAGCTGTAATTGTAAACTCTTTTTATATTTTATGGCGAGAGGACTGGGGTGTGTTTGTGTGGAATAACATAACTGTCACGTGCATAATGCACGGCACGACATAGCAAAACGCTTGAATGGGATAGCTGTGATGCGGAAAGGGAACTCCACTCGTTTGCGGGCCTATGCCCATAAAACACGCTTTCATAATTTTTGTTAGGGAATATTTCCCTTGAGTTTCGACAAGTATTGTTTTGTTTCCGCATGTACGTCGATCTACCACACGATATACGGCGACAGGCTTGCAGAACCTAGGAATAGACTACTGATAGTGCTCATCGCGCAAAGACATACAGCACTGAAAGAATACTAGTCGTCTTGCTCGAATTTACAGATTCGTAGAGCGAATTCTTCGAAGTCCTTTTGCGCGCACAGGTGGTGTAGTGGTTAGACTGCTTGCCTCCCACCAACGCGAACTGGGTTCGATTCCCAGCGGGGTCGCTCCCGGATTGCAGCATGTGCACTGTTAAAATTTTCCGTATATTTACGGGAATTTTTACGAAAATGCACAGTAAATATACGGGAACGCAATCCGCAATGACGAAAAACGGAGTTAAAGTGCGTAAATACGAAATACGGAAAATCTCCGTATTTCCTATAATTTCGGGTTCGGGCACGAACACTACTGAGTATACACGAAACTTTCTTCGCCATTGTAACCAGAAAATTATCGTTTCTGTGGCAGTTAAGGTTATCCATGCCACTAAGACCTGTTCTTTCATACATCAAACAGTTGTAACAGGCATATGTAACACTTAGCAACACTTAAAATACACTAACTTTAACAGAAACTGAGAAATTTACTTATGTGACTAATATAGAAATTCAAAAGTTATACCATATTCACCACTTGAGCATTGTAGGCAAGTGTTTAGGGTCGTGAACTTGCAACTTTTTGACTCAGGTGCAAATCTTGCTTAAGTATAAAAAATTTCAACTTTTTTAAATATATTTTTGACACACACTTGAACACCCACGTAATTAAAATTAAAATAAAGTATATATTAAAACCATTTAAACTAGAAGTACAGAAAACTAACTAGGGAATTAACGGAGAGGTTCCGTGAATTTTACGGAAAATCCGTTTTTGAAAATCAATGTGTCCGTAATTTTACGGGGAGTTTCGAACACCTCTGGATTCATTTTTACCAGCACTTTTCCATAAAATGAAGGATTTTTTTTTTTTTTAAATGGGAATCGTGCCGGATGATGCCGCTGGCCGGATTTCCCGTTTCCCCCGCTCTGGCGTTCCGGTGCTGCTCGATAATCGAACCCGGTTCACCTAGGTGGGAGGTGAGTAGTATGACCGCTACACTACTGTGGCCACGATTGGACGAACGAAAGGATTGGGTTTTCACATATAGAATTATTTCAGGCGTGTATTTTCTAACTTCCATGACATCGCTTTCAAACTAAATACTCTCTGTCAATCTTTGCTAGCCTAATATTTGTACAATTTTTTTTTGTAAAATATTTAATACCATGAAAAATACGGGCGTGTCTAAAAAAAAAACTATCGTCCAATCACAACAGTGGGAGAAAAAAAAATGTTTGGAGTCTACGTCGCTTCCGAATGAATTCGCGAAGTACTCGTGGCTCTACTTGAAGACTTAAAAAACCCACAGAAGAAATCTCTCATTAATTCTCTCATACTTGACCTCCTATAGCTTGGTCCTTCACTTCAAAGGTCACAGAGTGTGTTTACCCTACTTTCCGAAGGAAACACAGGCTATCTGCAGCCATCCGAATGTCTATCTGGAATGTATGTCCCTCTTGTAATAAATTTTGAACCCGACATCCGAATTTCACCAAACTAGGGTCACATAATAGTATTTAGTAAGTGCATCACTTGTTTATAATTTTTGATCACTCCAGGTATTTATTTTCAAAATGGTGGCAGATTCAAAATTTAGGGCTCTGTGTTAGGTATACCTCGGGAACCATTAAACCGATTTAAAACAAATTTGCTACATTGGCAGTGCATAATATCACCATTTAATTTGGAAAGCGAAAATATTATTAGTCTACCATTTTGAAAGATAGTGAAAACAGAAAAAAAAAAAATTGTTCAGTTTTTCTCGTGAACCATTCATCCGATTTAAACCAAATTTGGCCCCTTAACAGTGCAAGATGAAGTCATTGATTTTACCAAACGATAATATAACTAATCAGCCATTTTGGAGGATAGTGCAGATTGGGTAATAAAGCTTTCACGTTATATCTCAAAAACCATTTAAACGGTTTAAAACAAATTTGGTAATTTGAGAGAGCGTGATGTTACTACTGAATTTAAAAATGAATAATTCTATTAATTCGCCATTTTGGAAGGTAGTGCAAAGTTAATTTTTTTTATTGTTTACCTCGGAACAGATTCCTGCCAAGGCTGGTATTTAATTAAAAGTCTTGTGGGCTATATTCATATATTACATTTATACAGACAAGGCCCTTATTTTCAAATGGTGTGAGTATAATTATTTTAGGTTCATTTGCAATATGTACCAACTGGTTAACCAATTTACATCAGACTCGTTATGCTGGAATTATAATTCATAAACATCATACATGCCAATACATAGCCTCTATTGTCAAAAATAAATATTATTTCATTATTTATATAATTTAAAAAAATTATTTGTAGTTTGTGGATAACTTGTGATTATGTCCAGTGGAAATGACAAGGCTGATGTTATTTTGGCTTGATAGATTTTAATCAATCTTTATGGTAGTTTAATATCGCTGTTAATTGAGTCGAGGGAAGTGAGATAATGGTGTCGTAGTTTTGAGTACATGTAAAGCCACTAGATTTGGGAGAATAAATGTGTCAAGTAATAATATTTTTGTGGATCATGTAATATTTCTATTTAGTTTTAACAATATTGTTTTGGACTAAGCGGCAGGTACCTACAAAACACACCTGGATGACTATTGTTGTTGAATTTTAATTGTTCTTATTAAAATGATAAATGTTTAGATTTTAAAACTTAATGTTAAGGAAGTAATGCCCCCTTTTTCGATAAGGGAGTTATTAGTCATGGGTTTTTTATTTTCACCTTTTACCTAAAATTATTTTCAGTCCATACCTAAGTGAATCTCAAACACACCGATGGTATACATTCACTAGAATGTTTTAAACACTTATATTTATTTACCTAGCATGATCTTACCAAAACTTACCGAATTAATGCAAACAAGTCGTTCCCAATTACACTTTTACTAACCTCTGTGTTATATCCAGAGCTTTGTCCTCATGCAGTACTCCAACAGGCGCAAATTCAAACTAGAGAGTCTTCTCCCACCATCCAGAAGCGTACTGACGCCATGGTACTGAGCAGGGGAACACTGATGGCACAGTTGAAATTTCTCGAGATTTCGTAACCTCGTTCGCTTCTCTTTATAGCAATGCACAAGTGGGCAAATGCTCAACAGCTTAATAACCGTTAATTGACAGCACTGTCTCCTTGCTGAAGACACCATTTCTTGGCAAACCCTGTGGCCAGACGTATGGGGCAGTATCTCCAGCCATCAGTAAGTAATTAGACGATATTCCACAAAATATCTTTAAATGTATATGACTTCATACAGGACCGTAACGCCGTATGTACCCGCTGCAGTGGCGGTGCAACAAAGTACTGAAGGAACTTTCCAAATGTACAGTATATCCTGAACGAACTGTTAACTATTCTAAATTTAGTAATCAGCTATTTGTATTATCGTAACCACGGCATATTTCAAGTTTCAGTCAATTTGGACGTCTCCTTCGTGGTGCAGAAATTTTTATGGCAGTGAGTGTATCTTGCGTATCCAAGGCCAAGAAGAACGTACGCTCTGAAGGGTGACTCAGGCATGGAAATTGCATGTTTCGTTACAGCCTCTATACACACGGCACCGAATCAGCGTGCAGTATTTCCGTCGGTGATTATCTATGATTTTTTTTCAGCTGTGACCATGTCATTTTGTTATACTGATAAAAATATAAATGTGGCACACTCCCTGCGCTGGTTTAAATTCTGTGCGCCTAGTTATTTTATTCATAAAAATGACGAGGGAAACATCCGCTTCAGCAAATGTCACTTTAAAAAAATTCGCTTTAAAGAAAAGAAAAGAAACATGAGGCGTACATGGGCATGGAAGTTTCTCATGTGCTATAGTTAGGAAGAAATAATTCAAAAATACGAAGCAGTTTTTTTGAATTAAACATTATTTATACAGAAGCTACGCTCACACAATTTGGCGACCTAGGTAGGCGGCGGAGAGGAAACCTCCCCAAATCCAAAAACAGCGAGTAGCACGATCTTTCTTCTCCTTGCAAATTCTCCTCAGAGAATCAATTCCGAACGCAACGATGCGAGCAGGCAAACCGTCGCAGTAGATTCGGCGCGATCGCAATTTACTGTCGTTCTTTATTATCTCTCGCGGCTTATTTATCGCCCATCGTCGGGACCTGGCTCACTCCTGCGAGTAGGAAATTCGACTTGCGACAAAAAAAAAAATTTTTTTTCCTTATTCCCGGAGATGTTTTCTTTCCATAATTCCTGCTCTCGGGTCTGTAAAGGAGGAAATATGAGGCGTGCGATAACAAACAAACTTGTAAAAATTTGACCCCGCATGGTTTTATCCACTGGAGTTTTGTTATGTCTTGGTTTGGTTTATTGCGGACTTAAGAATCTGTCAACAACAAATGAATATACAAAGATATTGCGTATATATAAAGTTGTATATGCTACTAAACAAGAACTATGAAATAATGAACTCGTCTTCTTCAAATTCTTTGGCATGAACACTCCAGGTATCAGTAAACATTGCTGTTCACGGTAAACTGAGCACTTCTAGAAGCCCTGCTAAGATCTACTTTTATGAGCATTGTGTATTCTTACATCATATGTACAATTGACGTTGCAGTGGGTCTGATCGCTTAATTAATGCGTCGGCCAAGTGAAACTATAAAGTTATTGGTGAAGTAAATATTCGCGAATTTTATCATTCTTAACCACGTGTGAATTCGAAAACTCGAAAGCCGAATCATTAATTGCATTATTCACAAATGTTCACCTGGCATTTTTAATACAGTGCCAAGACGAGGATCTGCATCCTCTCTTTCGTTGCCATCTTTACTGGGCTCACGTCAATCGGCATGTCCGTCCTGGACGATCCCGACACGCGAAAATCCGGGAGCGATCTAGTAAGGAACCGAACCCGGTTCGTCTAGGTGGGAGGCGAGTAGTGTAACCACTACACTCGAGAAAATTCTTGTATTTTTACAAGAAAAATCCTAGGAAACCCAGTTGCCAAGAAATTCCTTTGTAAAACTACAAACAGTTTTCTCGTGAAATCTGCAAAACATGTATTTGTAATATTGCAAATGATAGCCTTTTAATGCCACTCACAGTTTTGAAAAGTGTACATGAAATTATTATTTTTTCTCTATGAAACAAATGTGTTGAACTAATAAGAGAATATCTTTAAAAAAATTTCGAAATATAATATATGAAATATAACACATTACTCTTTGCCTGCACCCTTAACCACTAGACCAACTTGACTTACGCGCTAAGCGGGTTATTTTTATATAAAATACAACTCCAAGTATTTACAAAATGTTAAGGAAATTATTTGATAAAGAACAATACATTTACTGGTACTATATTTCATTTTATGAGTTCTGTGTAGCTAGGAAAATTTACAGTTAATGAGTAATAGTCACAATTTATTCAAATTGGGGTTTTGTTATGCTGGTTTGAATTCTTTAAGCATCGAATGTTGTTCAAACAAACTCGCAATACATTTCTTCTTGCACGCAACTACACTTTACATGCCTCATAGCTCTTACAAAAACAGCTGCATACGGTTTTACGTTGTTGGTTGAATGTCCGCCATTTTGCTAAAGCTCGTGGATACGGGTCACTGAGTTTTACTACAAACACGGCCCTTGTAGTCTTACAAACGAGTAGTTTTACAAGAGAAATCTTTGTAATGTTGCAAGAATTTGTAAAATTACAAACACTTTCTCAGCAACAATTACAAAAATATTTTTACATTGTACATAACCGCCGCCTTTAGAGGTTCTACGAACTGGTCTCGTGACTCACTGGCCACAGCGCTCTGGTGAAGATTCCCTGTTTGCGTAATTACCGCTTCTCTCGCCGCTCGATTCTCTCCTCGCTCGTCGTCTATTCCTAAAACTCCAGCCACTCATCAAGGCTCTGATTGGCGAATTGTGCACCAACGTGTTGCCGGCCAGTGGCCCCATTTTGCTGGCGTGTGTGTGGCTCAAGTTCGCTCTACAAGCGGTTATTTCGCTTCTGTCTTCTTATGTATTCTGTGCCACGAGTGCTTGCTCGTTAGCGGTGGTAATTGCATATCGCGTTTCCAGTGCAATTAATTGTTCCTGTTGCGTGCAACAAATATGTAAGTTTGCGTACAGTATGCCATCTGTTCCCGATAATAGATTAAGTTGCAATATTAATTTGTGGTCTCAAAATGTTTTTAAATAATATATCTTGCTACTTAAAATGTATAAGTTAAGGAAACACAGAATGACCAAATTTAAACGTCATTTAGTCTGGTTGAACAAGTTCACCTCAACGGTGTAAAGATTATTGGAGAAACGTTTGCATTTAAGAACGTAACTTTCTATGAAGAAATTAAATTCAAATCATAGTAATCGTACCAATATACAATTTATATTTTACTTAGAAATTTAGTGAAAATTCTATGCTGTGGGTGCCAATGTGAGTAGAAATGCACATTAACATCGTTGCAGAAAATTAACGTAAATGCTTTTGACAATGTTCGAGTGTTGGTCTTTTCAACAGAACAGTAGAGAAGTCTTCATTTTTTCAGTGTACAAAAAAAACAGAGTGTGTTTAAACATTCTATCACATGGTGTGCTAAGTTTCAAGTGCACTCATTTCATTCGTGGCCACAATAAATGAGATTCAATGCCAATATTTTTTTTTTCTTTATGTAAATATTTTTAAGGGGTCCGAAGTGCAGTGCCTGGCCTAGCTTCACGAACGCACCTTCTCTCCGACGCCTTTATTTCTTCCCTTCCTCACTGCCACTCTGCCTGACCCCCCCTTTTTTTTTATCCTCCCCTAAATTTGGAGTGTTTGCCTGGGGGTTAGGCAACATTCAATGTCACCACTTCAGTTTCCACAGAGCACCATAAATCGAATTGCTGAATTAAAAAGCAAAGCATGGGGTGGAAACTTGTGACTAGGGGTGAGAAGAGGAGGAGAGGGAGAAAAAAAAAAGAATTCAGTGAATGACGGAGGGGATGAAAAGAGCGAAGGCAGCGTCAGTGCCAACGGAGAAAAATGGTCGAATCGTCGATGGCGGAAGGGGGGGGGGGGGGTGGAGGGGGCGAAGTGATGATCGGTTCCCGGAATCGTAATCCAGGGCAGTCCTCGTCGTGCACTTGATACGGTCAGGTGAAAGGGCAAATTCCCGAATTCCCTTTATCCCTTTGCCTCAAACCACCAGCCTAACGTGAAGATTACGGGGGAAAACACACCGAGAATAGTTTTTGCCTCTCTTCGTGTTTCCTTTTTTTCCTACTGGTGGAGATATAATTTAAAAATTGATAGACTAAACCTGAAGTGGCATTGCCAATCGTTTAAGGAATTCGGCGTTTGATTGGAATCACCGAGTTCTCTTCGCGTATTCATTACTTTTTAATTAATAGAAGCAGATATTGGGAGAAAAGAAGATTAGTATTGTACGTCGAAAGTAATCACTTTTACTGAAACGAATTAACCTGCAAATCTTAAAATACAGGAAATTTTTTTTTCAACGTCGTAGCTTCAGTTGGCCGTACAGTTTTTAACAATGAGAGAAATTGATTTATATAACTGGTAAATTGCTAAGGAAACTGATTTAGTTCAGAATTTTTGCCGGTTTATTTTTACGCTTTCTTTGGTAAAATACTTTTACAGTTAAAACGTAATGTAATCGAACTTGTTATCATTGTCTATCTGAGAAATTTTATTTCGGTTACATATCTCAAACTTTAATAAGTGCAAAGACCGTATAACTGCTACAAAAATTACTTATATTTTTCTGAGTTAAATGAAATGTTGCATATTCATTTTAAGACCAGGGAGTTGATTGTGGAACCATAAATGCGAAGAATGTCCATACAAAAAACTTTTCTCTCTTCATAGCATGTTCCATTGGGTAACACATTTTGTGTAGCTAGGTTAGTTGTATTTTTTTTTTTTTTTTTACTGAAATATAATATTATGCTTCATGGAAATCACATTTTTGGAACTAAAGAAAAAAAGAAAAAAATGACTTAACTATTTACCATTATTTCATACGAATACTTGTTTACAAAACGATGACAGTTCAATCTGTTTTCAATTTTAAATTCGATGGAAATTTCAATTCACGTTTTTTTTTGTTTATGAACATTTGTGCATCGATCAAAAAGAAACTGGCCAGACACAGAAAGTGTGTTATAAACAAAATATTAAAAATTTGCCAATATGTGTGCATATAAAAATTCATATTTTATGTCAAATTACTGGTTGTGCATGCTTTCTATTATTATTCTTGAATAATACATCTGTGGTAAGCAGTATCAAATGTACATTATATTATAAAAAGATTATTTTGATCTTTGTTGTGTGTTAGCATAATAACGACTCAAGGGAAAATATGAATAGATAATTTGATAAGTATTTAAGGAGGAACTACATGCACAACGCCTGAACAAAATGAGGGTGGAAAGTTTAAAGGAAAAAATTACCAGTCTCAGAGCAGTATTTAGGGGCGGAACATGGTACGTACTTATATATATATTTTCCTCCGTAACAATCCTTAGCTGCAATATCGTAAGATATAACCTTGTTTATTCGCCAAGAAGCATGCACAATGAGAGAAAAGTGAATATGCAGCAGAAAAGCAAAGTTTTATGTTGATTTTAGTAAAGTGTATTGCTTCCTAGAAATCTCGAGATTTCAGGCATTATAGCATTTAATACGCCCGGAAATGTGAAGCAACACGAGGTAGTTAAATATTGATATTTTTGGTAGTTTAAGTTACTTTGATAACGTGGATTCGAAAAAAAAAAAGAAGAATTTTTCTTTCCTGCGTTTAAATTTCACGCGGAGTTGGACAGTTGTCATCGATTAATTCTTGCACAAAGTATGCAGTTTATGAAATAAATATATATATTAGGTGAGCTGAAAATAAATTGTAGGTCTATTTGTCCTCCTCGTATGTTTATCGCATTACTCCATTGTTTCAAGTATTTTCATAAGGCTTAATGCGATGTTTAAAAGTAAATAAGTTAGAACCACCGTCAGAATTCCTGCCCACTAGAGAGGCAGGGCAAAAAATATTTATCATCGTGTTTAAAAAGAACCGTAGGTTGATGAATGCCGTTTGAAGCTTTGTGGAAAGTATCAAATGAATGAAGATATTTAAAGAACGAATAAATAAATATACTGTTAAATTGGGATCATACACATACTTTATATAGTAAAAAACTTATTTACTTTTTTTGTTGCACGTGCTGGAAAATATTTAAGTAAACGTATATATTTGTGATAAAAGTTTTTAAACTGCTATATACATCCAATTTTCACCACTATGGGAAACCTGAAATGGTATTCTCATTCTAAGGGTTAGGAGTAACAAATTTCCCCAGAATTTCAGACGGCCAGAACAGGGTTTGCCGGAGAGGAGACGAAAATTGAATTTATTTCTTAATCTTGTCGTATAATGGGCTTTTCCTTCTACTTCTTTTTTTTTTTCGTAGAGAACGGTACATAAATCTTATAGAACAACGTAATTTGAGTTGGCAATTTACGAGATACGGGACAATTGTTTCAGAAGAAAATTTATTTGCATATTTTCGTAGCCTGGTGCATCTTGATCGCATTATCATTAAAATGAATGTAACACAATTCAAAGTAGGGAAACCAATTCTTGTACTGGCATTTTCACTCCTGGCAACTACATTCGCCGTAATGATTAAACTAGAAAAAAAAATTAAATAGAAATTATGACCTACAAATGCAAAGAGTTTATGCGCAACTACCATTAAGCTATATAATCATCAGACATTTTGTAAACCACCGCTAATGAAGGTAAATAAATCAAACAGAACGTAAATGACTACAATAATATATACTCAACTCATAATAACTGCAACTTAATTTATTTAACGTGTACACGATCATAAACATATTGAACATAAAGAGTTGTTGTTGTTGAGAGACGAGGTCTTGAGAGCCGATGAAGGCGAAATGAGTAGAAAGTTGAGCAGCCCCGGAATGCAAGAGCAGTGGAAACGGGAGATCCCGAGAAAACCAGTGGCATCCTCTGGCACGATTCCCACTTGCGAAAATCCGGAATGACACGGCCGGGGATTGAAGCCGGTTCGCCTTGGGGGGGGGGGGGATGCCAGCAGTCTAACCGTCCAGCCATAGCGGCCCCTGAACATAAAGGGTTCTTATGTTTATGACCAGCCTTGTGCATAGTGAGGAATCTCTGTCCGATACAGACAGTGCCTGACCTGTGAATAATCTGATCTACGAACGTTCAGTCAACTCTCATTTATTAACATAGGTTATCACCGAGCTCCCCCGAGTCGTTCGAAGGTTGGATCACATGAGCTCACAAATGAATGCCTGAACGAGCGTGTTAATTTCCGGTGTACGAAAGGGTAGTGATTTCTTTAAGTAGGAAGGACATTTTTATTTTCTACTACATCTAATGCAAGTATTAATTTCCTATTATGCATAAATATCGCACATTTTTTTCATTTATCGCCACAACCTGAGAGTACATAGCAAGTTCTGCAGGTTGATTTAATTACTGACATGTCACAGTGCTTGATACACGAGTAAGAAAATGAAGGCCGACGAACGTGGAAATAATTAAGAAATCGTGAGAAGCTCTATTTTGCTCGATCCTGCTAACAATTACTGTGCTCTTTCTGCAATACGCGTGGTGGAAAAAAAATTTTTTTTAGTTATTTCCGCCTTAATTTTACAGAGCAGTCTTGCAAAGTTTCACATTAAGAAACTTCACCAGTATTCACTTTGGTTGGGTTTGTGCAAATCCATCGCGGGGAAAGCATTCTTCATCAAGCGAACTGGGACAAAATCCACCATCTCGCTTATGAAGCATGTATAAGGCTATCCACGGCAAAAAGAGAACTTTCGAAAGTCCTGCTTATGATATGCTTGTGAGCACGTTGTGTATTATTCCGCCTTATGTGAAACTGAGAAATTAGTTGAAAAGTAAATATTTTCACATCTGCTTATATTTACACTTCGGTACATTAAATATTACAGAAAGCCAAAGAAATAATTTAAGTTTTCATAAATGTTTATCTCCTACTTTTTATTCGACGTTCAGATATGGAATTACTTTCCATCCATCGTTACCAACTTAGCTGGGCGCATGTCACTCAGTGCGCCCGTAAAAAAATATGAAAGTAGTGGCAGTGACTTTTTTTCTAAGGTTGGTTTCAAAAGTGCTCACTTTATCGCGAACGGCCTTTAGTCTATTTTCTTCCTTTAATATACGCATTTGGTTTCTCATTTGCTGACGCAGCGGATGAACTGCCTTCATGACTCCCGTACAAACAAAGGTAGCTGGTGGCGGTCGTCCTTGTGTTGACGGTATTTAGGTTTCTCATTTGCTGATGCAGCGGATGAACTGCCTTCATGACTCCCGTACAAACAAAGGTAGATGATGGCGGTCGTCCTTGTGTTGACGGTATTTGAGAAGGTCGTGGCAGATCGTGGCCCACTTCGCTTAGTGTGTGCTCTCTCGCCCACTCCTGACGTCACACAGAGCCTCCTCCGCTGTCCGTACTCGAGGGCGAGGGTGCGAAAAGGAGAGTGGGCGACAGTGTATACTCGCTGTTCTATCTCTATCACCCCCCCCCACCTCATTGCAGTCACATTATTTGAAGCTTTAACTTTGATTTTTCTTTCGTAAACAAGAATATTAAATATGACAATTTTTTTTTTTTTTTTTTTTTTTTTTTCATAATTTCAGAAATATAAACTATGTAATTTCTAATATATTTACACGAGGCATGTAAAACGTACGCTATTATGATTCTATTATGTGCATGGATAATAGAATTTTCTGCTTTGCATGTGATGTTTAAGATCTTGGACACGGGAAAACATGTGTAAAAATCACACCAAGTTGGTAATTCAGAAGTTTTTTTTTTTTTCTTTTCAAAAAATGGAAGGGCGAGAATAGCGTCAAATTGTCACACTTTCTTACTTCTCCCGTCAGATACAAAGTGGCAAAGGCTCGCAGAAAATGGATCTCTCAGTTCGGTTTGTATCAAAGTGTGCGACAGAGATAAAGAGAGAAAGGGAGGGAGGGAGAGAGAGAGAGAGAGAAAGATAGAAAGAGAAGTGAAGAGGCACACTTTTTAAAGTTGGGTACACGATTTAGGGGCCACTTGGAATTGAGAACGAGTCTCTCCGTCAGATTCGTAAGAAGAATGTATTGGTCGCCCTGCTTACCATGCAGCCTACCTGCCGGCAGCCGCGAACTTCAAATGTTGAATCAAATGTTAAACGAAATTCCTTCCCATTGCGTCAATTTTAAAGATAACTATTAAAAAAAAAAAAAACCTTTTTGACGTGACTGTCTCAAAGAATATTGCCAAATAAAGTTATCTGTAAAATGTTTTATGCTATATGTAAATTTTAATATTAAATTTAAGGAAAAGAACATATTAAACAAAACAGTCGGTCAGATGTCTTAGCATAGCAATATCCATTTAGAAATTTAACGTAGAATACTTTTTGTTTAAAATAGTATAAATTTAATTACAGTTGCATTCCTGTTTTTCAATGTTTCTCCAGAGTTATTGCTTAATTGTTCTGTTTATTATTTCAACGAAGTTATGTAATAACGAAAGACATACATCAAACATGGCAAAGTGCCGAATCACAATCAAGGCCTACAACATCCTATGCTGCCGAAATAATTTTTAATATTAAAATGTGTGAAACAAAGTGTCCGTGTGAAATCAACAGACACAGTTATTTCTAGAGCTCACGGTTATTTTTTTCTTTGCATGTTGTGTACCATTATGTTTTATGTTCGAATTTACTCAATGCTGTTATTTTATCGCGACCAATTGTTGAAGAAAGAAACGATACAACGCTGCACCGAAATAATATTTCTAGAGTGAAGTGAGTTGACTGGGATCCAACAAAATCTAGCGACAGCTCGTGAAGCGAAGGCGATGCCAGCATAAATAACAGGCCGCATAACGCGAAATGAGTAGACCAATCGCTGAACCCGATAAAGTAGACTGATAGGCTTCCTCCGCACATCCTTAATACTGGCTTACGAACTTACAGCACATCTGTCAAAACTACGGTTTATTTTCAGACAATTTCTTGTGACAGGAGTAAGTAATCGGCCTCTCCACTTACCACAATAATTTTTCATTGCAGGTGACAGGAGATATTTGGTCTAACAAGTCAGTCAACATTGCCTGCAAGTTCTTGGGGGGAAAAAAAAATGCACTGGATAAATTAATATTCGAGACAGCAAACTATTTACACTTTGCATTCTCTAGAATAACTACAAAATAATTTATTTACCTCCACACTATTTTAACGCAAAACATTACTTGGTCATTCTTTCACTACCAGCTACCAACGTTACACCGGTTTTCTCAGACAGCAAACATATATATATATATATATATATATACACACACACACACACACATACATATGGAAAAAGTGGTGCAGACATTTTCGTCTTATTTTTTCGTTACAGGAATAACCTGCTTGTCTCGGCGTTGTTCAAGCAGGTTATTCCTGTAACGAAAAAATAAGACGAAATATATATATATATATATATATATATATATATATATATATATATATATATATATATATATATATATATATACATAACACAAATTGGTGAAAAAGTGTTTCGTAGAACGGATATCTGTGTGTGAAAACCGCAATTGGTAATATCATCCCTCTTCATCGGGAGAGTAAGGGTTGCCACCTCGTGTTTTGTTAAGAATCAGCACCCCTATTTCCATGATGATGGGTTTTACATATATATATATATATACTTGAAAAGTTTTCAACTAATAGATTGTCAGTATGTACTAGTCAATGCCATTTGAAGAATCCGGTAATTACGACACGTTTCCAGTGTGACAAGAAATTGCTCTTACGTCATTTTAGCTGGTGTGACCGGACACGATGGCTACTCCGCTGGTTACTCGAAGAGAATGCGAAAGTGAGGTGGTTTTCTCCAGAGTACCATCACTTAATATCTTCGCTGACCACTGACGTGCAGTTGGAAAGTGCGTTGGCCCTCCTTGGAAACAATTCCGACGTCCCAAGAGGAGTCGACCGGACGTTGTTCCAAGACGGAATGGGCCACAAGGGAGGATGCATCCCTCATGTAGGAAATGAAGGTTAACTTCACGCTTCCGTCGTGATACGCTTTCGAATTATGACTCCCGAAGCTATGGTCCGTTCACGCTTAACTCAGCCGTTTTGAAAGCCCCCCAAGCTTAGGGTTTACTTTTCTTTTCATTTATATGCTTCTGCCTTATGCAAAATTAGCATTGCAGTAGGCCTCATCACTTTATTCATACTCCAGACAAGTAAGACCGTGGGATTGTTAGGAAGCTATACTCCATTCATAGTTACTTCGAACATTCCTGAAGCCTAAAGTTCTATTTCTAGGGTATCCCTCCACCTCATGCAAGCAAAGCACAGTAATTTGCACAAGAGGGCTAACGCATTGCATTCGTGCGCACTTTATTTGTATATATTGTTCATAAAAACTATTTCTTAGTCGGGAATTACCAACATACCTATTTTCTCCCTGTCTGTATTCGTATCTATACATAGTATAAAACAAAGTCACCGGCCGCGTGTGTCTGTGTATTCTACTAACGGCTGTTCACGATAAAGTGAGCACTTTAGAAATGAACGTTAGAATAAAGTAACTGCCCATGCATGCATATATTTCAATGGGCGCACTGAGTGACATTCGCCCAGTAAAGTTGGTAACAATGGATGGAAAGTAGTTCTATATCGTAACGTCGAATAAAAACGGTTAGGTAACCATTTGTGATAACTTAACATTTTTTCTTTCGCTTTCTGTTTTTTTTATTTTTTTTTAATGCATCGAAGTGTAAAAATGAGCAAATTGAGATAACTTCTTAAAGAAGTGTAGGTATTTAATACATTAATATTTAATGTAAGGATACTAGAGAAATGTCGACGTTTTGTAACAAAGTCGGAGAAAGCCGCTTTCCGGGCGCTTACATGGCTTACGCTGACTAAACCATTAGATATACACCAAATTAACGTCTACAGAAATGTAGATCTCAAAAAAGGTATACAAAATAGTCAGCAAACAGCATTCGTTTATGTTTTAAAGATGACCCGCACTTATCATTTTTTGTCTTTTAAAATGTGATTAAAAATAGGAGGTTCACGTACGAAGACTTTGCGAACAACACAGTATTAATCCTTATGTTAGTTACCTTAAGCATTAAGTGTATGTACTTGCTGTAAACCTAAACAACGCCATATATGTAAATCTCACTCCAGCGAGGCCGGGGGCGGGTCGCAAGATAGTTACAAATGAAAAATATATATATAATTCATATTATATAAAACGAAAAAACTGACTGACTTAACATATCAACGCCCAGTCTCAACAATCGATTCTGGAAACACTAAATTTCCAAGAAACACTCATTATCTAATGTAGGTAGCCTCTAAGGAGGGATTTTGCAAAATTCTACCCTTAAAGGGGTGGCAGGGGGGGTTCAGAGTTTGTATGGACAAAAAAAAAACATGGTCTATTGAAGCCGCCGAAACTCTGTAATGGCACTAGACTGTATGTAATAGCGCTGCATCGTCATGTACGCGACACCTTTTTTCTTTTTTTTTTTTTAACCGGATCGGCTCAAAGAGAAACAGTGTTTGTTTTGCGTATTCTATTGATTACCAATCACCTCCATTTTTTATTGAAGAGACTGCCATTTTCCCTCGGAGTTTGCGAATAAACAAGTCGCAGGGGGCAAGTTCTCGAATTCTCAGGAGTTGGCTCGAGACAAGACTGTTTCTCCCACCGTCATTTCTAGGCGGCGTACTCGAATGTAAACCCTCGCCTCAGCCGAGTTGCTTTGATGACTCCCTCTGAACTGATAAAGAACATCGTTTACAAAGAAGTATTGTAAACAAACCTAACTTACAGTACATGCTGACACGGTCGATTGGTAACTCTAAACTTACCAGCCAGAATTCTCTTTACTTTTCACTTGCAATTATTTACACTTTCTAGTTTAAAGTACGTATTCTATTTTAAAGACGTACTTACTATTGAAAAATATTGCAACAAAAACAATAATTCCACACCAACACAGTTGTGTACTAAGCTAATTCCACACCAACACAGTTGTGTACTAAGCTAATTTATAGATGATATATAAGCAAATGTTAAATGTAACCATATATAAGGTATTTTATCTTAACACAACCAAATACGTCATACATGGGATGTTTTTTCAAAGGTTTGATTTAAAAAATGTGAAGAAAACGCTAATAGACGCTAGATACGTTACTAGTATAACATTTTATTCTCTAATGTGTACAAAACAAGCCATACAGTACTAACTTCAGACACCTCAAGTTGAAATATTACATCTGCAGTACAACATTCAGACCCAGCGTATACAATTGTGTACATTACGCACGTGTAGGTAATTTTTGGTCTGTACTGCACACTGCAAAGATCAATTACCTGTTGGTAAATGATTCGCAAACCTTCTTACAGATATAATTCATAATTGGTTGATATAACTGTAGCCGAACATATAACTTACAGCTCATTTGCTGTGACAACGAAACAAGTGCTGTGTCGACTAAAGTACACACTCATCACAACAATTTTTGTTTGCAACACCTAAAACTGTAAATTAAAGTAGGTCTGAAAGGGTATAGAACTAATTTTACTAAGTAACTGCCAACTAAAGGTTTGTTTTGCAACAACGCGGCTGACGGGATTGTAGTTTTTTTTCCCCCTCGAACGCGTCAGTCGCGACCTGTTTATCATCCATGTAGCTGTCTACAGTTTGTCATGGCCATCTGGTTACCTCCCAGAAACAGGCGCGTGGTCACACATTTACTGCTGGATGAAGCTGAAGATGAAGAGTAACTGTTGTAAACACTTGAACTGTCTATGAGAAGAGTACACTGACCAATGTACAGGTGTCGAAATTCGGAAGGCGTGTACATTATACTCATCAAAAGGCACCTTCCTCACGATGATGAGAAAATTCCGGGCATTCTTTAGGCTGAACACACAGCAATTTGATTGTGTGTTGGAACTAGTGAAAGAAGAACTCAACTACTGAGCCATGCAACCGGATTCCTCAACCAATAACTGCTGCCGAAAAACTTGCCATCACACTCAGGTATATGTATATATTAATTCGTTTAATATTGACTACGCCCTGCTAACTTCATAAGGTTGCAAACCATATACAACATTAAAATAAGGTATTGGAGAAAGGATGTGGTGCAGAATAATATAAATAATTAAGTAAGGCTAGGGATAGCAGTGGTTTGTACGACCATAATATTGAAATAATATATGCCATTAGAACACATGCATGGATTTATGTATTGCAATATGACATTACATATATTATAAGAGATAATACAACATTGTATCCCTTATACATACATGAACACAGATGAAGTACTGGGTGCAATAACCTAAGCTGAAAGTGGTACAAAATGACTAATGCATTTAAAGTCCCTTATAGGTTGGTATAAGAATATTGAAGTTCATCAGGGAAAGCGCTGTCGCCTTGCGACTGGTCCAAGTATATATTAAGAAATGCAGGTGCAGAATCAGAGCTTGTAACTGAACTGGTGTTGGAGACATCATGTGAAATTGTTAAACATGCAGTGCTCTGCTGGTTGTTGAGATCTTCAATGCCGTCCACTAGTGTCATAATCTTCTGTTTCGCCTCCCTTTGTAAATGTGGTGTTCAAGTTTTGACTTGTTGTGCAAGGCTCTTGAAAAATAAATCTATCGGTTCATATTGAGCTGTTGTTAGTAACCTCTCGAACATTTTGGCGCGTCGAACGGCGTTTCCCCGAACTACATTTGCAATCATTACTGCAGATCCCGCACGCTTGGTCTGGTATAACTGTGCGTCTATCTTTCGCTGGTCGTTTGTGTCTGCGTTGTTTCTGCTGTGCTGGTCGACAGCTCTTCCAATGGGATCTCCTCATTGTGTGACTGCGTCGATGGAACGTCTGCAGATTCGTCATTATCGTGACAGAGTTCACTCTCATCTTCACAGTCCATGACAGCAGCATCAACTCCTTCCGCACAGTTTGTCTTCCGTTGCCGCTTGTGACGTACAGTGTCCAAGAGAGAAAGCCTTCCAGTTAAAGGCCAGTCTTTCCCTTTGATTGCCACGGATCCAGTTCCCTTTTTGTTTCTTTTAATGTGTGTATCTCTGATGGTTTTCCACCGTTTTTTGCATTCATCATCTGAAACAATAGCATTAAGAATATTCCTATGTTTAACAATCCATTCAAACCCCGTTTCATAACCTTTACAATAATAGAATGTACGTACCGTATTTACAATAATAGAATGTACGTACCGTATTTACTCTAAAATATCTCGTACAATGTTTACTGAACGTGTTGTTTAAAATAAATCACGCTACACGGCTTAAAAATGAAACAAAAATTTTAATCATAGTTTATTGAAAAATTAAACATTTTGTTACAAGTTCTGTTTTACAATGTTTGGTTCTAGGCATATTAATTTAACGTCTTTTTTTTAGTCCTGGCACTGCAGACGACGTCATTATTGTGGCATGTTGTCTACATAACATGCTTCGAGATGCTTTCTTGGGAAAAGACGGGGTGCCTCATGTTCAGTGTTCATTGGACGACCAGCCAACTCAAAATCTGCAGCCTACCCGCCGGCGAAGAGGGTTAGCGAATAAGAATGGGTTCCGCGTGAGAAATTATTTCAAGGACAACTTCAATAGTTATCAAGGACAAGTGCCACGGCAAGAAACAATAATCAGGCGCTGTGAGTAGTCGCCTTTCATCCATGAAGAGACGACCCGACACCTCTTCCTCACGTTGTTTACGACATGATGCCACTGTGCATGTGTTTGCGACTACCTATTATTAAATCTGTTCGTGATGTACATCAATATGAAAGGTGTCCTGGTCATTATTTCCCCCAACCTTGACCTCATCATCACCTTCTGTGATCTTGTGGAGCCATCGCATCAGTGTTCTCCCTGGCGTTACATAAATACAGTGGCTTTTCCTCCGGAATATAGACTACGTACAAAGGTATTTCACGTAATGCATTGTGTGCAAACTCACCTGTACGACCAACCTTTCCGAATATTTCTTTCCACGCATTCCTTACGGCGACCAGGTTTCTATAACTACTGCACTTCAGATCACGTAGACACGGGAACTTTGGCACTTCTTCAAGTAATGTGTGGTCTTCTTCAACTTCAAATATAACTTTTTTTTTTTCCCCTGCCATCCCTGATATTGCCGACCAGCCGCGTGAGAAATCGAGTCTAGACTGCTGTCCGGGCAGTAGCTCGCGTCTGCCGCTCCTCGCCAGAGCGTGGGAAACGCGCTACAGCCGCAGTGTGGGAAAACAAAACAATTGAATAAGCATTTAGGAGTACCTCGCGTCAGACGCGTTATTACAAAACGCATCTTGAACTATAGCATGTTCACGGTAAAGTGAGAAATTTTGAGACCCTAGTTACTTTTTCCTTCCAGTCACTTTTTTTTAAATTCTTTTAAACACCTTTTTAAAAAAAATATTATCACGTAAGTAATAAATACAGCGTGTACATTCCCCCGCACCCGGTAGTTAACGTCTAAGGCTAAAATAAGATATACTTAATGAGGGTTATTCCAAACGAGACGGCTTTCAAAAGTGCTCACTTTACCGTGAATAGCCGTATAGGAGCCTGCAATGTCAGTGGGTAATGCAGTATACATGTGGTTATGGGCAGT
The DNA here is from genome assembly GCA_029891345.1 of Dryococelus australis. Classification (NCBI taxonomy): domain Eukaryota; kingdom Metazoa; phylum Arthropoda; class Insecta; order Phasmatodea; family Phasmatidae; genus Dryococelus; species Dryococelus australis. The sequence continues at coordinate 25,390,339 of CM057006.1, read as the reverse complement.
GATTTCTTTCATACATCTCATACTAAAGGGCTCACGTTACCATCAACAGTATATGTCAAGGATGCTGTAGAAATATACATTCCGTAAACATCATTGTTTCAAGTCCCCGCGTTAAACAATAACAAAATGGTTAGTGAAGACAAGGGTATTTACGAACCGCACAACCTTTGACTTAGTGTTCAAATTCTTAGTTATTGTAGTCAAATCGTCACCGGTTTGGCACTCTCGCCAAAGGAGCGTGGGGCTTTAGTCATCATGGCTTCCAAAATCTAGAGAGAGAGAGAGAGAGAGAGAGAGAGAGAGAGAGAGAGAGAGAGAGAGAGAGAGAGAGAGGAAACAAAATCATAACTTTGTGATGCACTAGCACAAAAATAATTTCTCTTTTTAAAATAATTGCATTCAATACCACGCAATAGATTTTGACTTTCTCTTTTACTTAAAATAGCGTACTATAAAAATAATTATTTAATACAGTAGGTCAGGCACTAGATAATGTTTCCAGGCGTTGCAAAGAAGTAATTATTTTGTACGATATTTACATCATAATAACTCAACACACAAATTACTTAGTTTTCACAACGAATAAAATGCGCGCTTCGAGACACATAAGGCTGTATGAAGATTTTCTTTTTCAAACCAAGAATTCCTTCTTTTGCAAAAGTTAAAATCTAAAATTTACTTCAAACGTTAACTTTAATATTTATAAAACTACTTCTCAAATTTCACTACAAACAGCCCTGCAGATACGGTAATCAGACTTCATTTTCAACTACGTGCGATTACGTGAACGGGTATTTACCGGAGACTTATTTCCAAAATGCTCTGTTAAACGCAAACTCGAAGAAGAGTATTTTTAATTCTGTTTTGTACGAACGAAATAAATATAATTTCCTTTCTCATGATCTCATTTACGCATGTCTGACGTAAAGTGGCTTGAGAATTACAAGAAACTAAATAAAATGTTCTGTTAGTGACACAACTTACGTTCCCTCGGATAGGACTTTGTGTACAGGAAGGTAAAACGTATGGAGCGAGAATGTTTATTATTTTCGAGAGCTTCTGTTGCTCCACGCTCCATCTCCGGGGAAGGGACGCCAATGTTCCAGCAGAACAAGACGTTCCACGCTGAAGACGGCGGAGTCGTCTCTCCTCTTCCCCTAGCAAGAACTCTGTCGTTATCCCTTTTTTCCGCGAGACTTTGCGACTACCCGCATATTCCTAGACCCTCCGCGCCGCTCTTCTGGGACGCGGCTTTGTTTACTGGAGCTTGGTAGGTTCCCAGGGTGTCTCGCCTTACAAGGCTCCTTAACTTAATTAGCCTTAACGGGCCAGCCGAGTGCGATAAACTGCAGTTATTACAACGACCGGGTCTCTCCCGCGCGACACACCTTCCGCTGCTACGCAACATGTATGATGACATCGTGTGAGGAAATCCGGGAAGACACTGTGGGTGCTATGGTGAGTTTGTAGGTAACTGTAGGTGTTATGGTAAATTATGAAGACACTGTGGACTCTATGGTGAGTTAGGATGTGACAGTGTGTGCGATGGTGAGTTAGGAGGTGGCAGCGTGCTATGGCAAGTTCGGAGGCGATTGTGTGTGCTATGGTGAGTTTGTAGGTCACTAGGTGCTATGGTGAGTTAGGATAACACTATGGTCGTTATGGTGAGTTTGGAGGATACTATGCGTTATGGTGAGTTGGGGGTTACTATAGGCGCTATGGCGAGTTTAAGACGACACTTTGGGCTTAACGGTAAGTTAAGATATCACTGTTGGCGCTACTGAGAGTTTGGAGGACACTGTGAGAGTAAAGGTAAGCTTGGAGGTCACAGGAGTATCATGGCGAGTCTGGAGGACACTGTGGGCGATATAGCGAATGTGGAGGTCATTTTGGGCATTGAGGTGAGTTAAGAGGACATTATGGGTGCTATGTTGAGTATCGAGGACATTATGGGTGCTATGTTGAGTATCGAGGACATTATGGGCATTATGAAATGTTTGAAGGATACTGTGGATTATATGGCAAGTTGAGCGGGCACTGAGTGTCCTATGGTAAGTTTAGAGAATACCTCAATTATTGTGAGTTTGAGAAATACTGTGGGTTATATGGTTAGTTGGGAGGACACAACTTTAATTATATTGATTTCCGGGTACTGTGTGGTGGCCATGGTGAGTTCAGCTTTGTCTACAGTCGACATTGACCGTGGATATGTCCAATGACACTCAAGTGCTGATTTGAGCATGTGACCTTGTGACGTCACGGCCCATGTCCTCATGTCAGTACGTTCTAAGTCTGGAGTTTGTTTAACAATTCGAACACCGTTGAATATTTCGAAAACTTAATTTCAGATGTTCGTATGGAAACATTAACATATTGACAACGAAAAATAGACAGCGAAACTAAAATAAAAACACACAAGCTACCTAGTTTAAAAAGTTAGTTTACAAATTAAAGGTAAAATGTAGAATACTGAATGCCAAGAGATATTGAAAGTTATTTGAAAAAATATTATGGAATAAATGCTGTTATATTTACACAAAATTCCAATTATAATTTAATATAGCGTAACCTTTAAAATGTGATGAATGTGCTCCAAAAGAACTAATAGCTACAACAGTGGAACATTAATAATTATGTGCTCTTGTGTCAGATTAAGAAATCACTCTTTCGGACATAGAGATTGTAAACTCATCACGTCATCATTTTGAGAGTGTCTGTTTACGGTTTCAATTGTGCAGTGGTCACTAGGAAGATACTACGGGCACTATGATGAGTCCGAGAGACACTGCAGGCCCTATGGTAAATTCCCAGAATCATCAGAAGTTCGAGAACAATTCCACCAATGCTGTCTCAGTTGTAAGGTAGGAATCCATGGTTGAAATTCACGGTCCTCGATATACTCCGCATATTGCGAACTCCAGCAGCACACGCCTGCAAAATGGCGCCACTGGCGCCATGTGTCATGTGGTATATTATGGTACACTCGTACATTTAAACTTTAAATAACTTGTGAACCATTCGTCCGATCGTGACCCACAAAGGCTTTTTGTAATGAATGCGGCCAGCTGTTTAATGCGCGAGTCTAGCCGAGATGATTATGATATGCATTTGAAAGTTAATATTATCTCGCGAACCGTTCGACGTAGGTCGATTGTCATACATGCGTTGGAATTCACGAATGTTGAAGATTCCATTATGGCATGCTTCCAGAAATTATCGCACGAATTGCGGAAGTTATGGTACGTGCGTACCATAACTTTCGGGATTCGTACGATAAAAGTACCTTTTATAATCCAACTACCAGCCAGCAGCCCGACCAAATAGGCAATCTTTCTCGGCACGTGGTATTCTGTCAGATTCAAGAATGTTACAGAGCTTCGTGCAGTCAATCAGCAAGCGGGTATGCCTACATCTAAGGAACTACCACTTAAGCGTACTTTAAGAGCGTGCATCACATTTCCGTCATATCAGTGATGGACTCAGTTAGGACTCAAAGGATTGTGCAGACATTATTGCACGTGTATTATTTCCAATCGAACAGTAAAGGAGGTAAAGTGTTAATAAAGGGTCCCAGTGTTTAACATCGTTGGAAAATTAATTGACAATCCTTTAAATACTGAATTAATAATCCCTTTTTCTGACCATTTTGAAATGGCTATAAAGACGAACATCGCCCAAAAACCTCAATTTCTTCCTAATAGGACCAACCTTTCGTTATTAACAAGAAACTTTGTAGCTTTGTCCTCCTTCATCGCCGCGGAAAATTTAGAGTAATCATTTGAGAATGAGCGAACTACACACTTCTAGCATATTGGACCTGATGAGTCGAAGCGACTTACCGTTTGGTATCGTAAGCTGGAGTGCAAAGCTGATAATATTCTTCCCTTTTTAGTCCCATTTGTTGCATGGGCTAGCGTACACACAAACGCAGAAATTATAGAGCAGCGGAGTTCGGCCTGCCGTGATATACTCCGTGCCATTTCCTTTCACAGAAAGGAAGTGAGGCAAACTCACCAGCCAATGAGAAAGTTCCACGTTTCAACACCTCCTACACCGTGGGCATGGCCACGCTATCAAATAAAACAATCAATTTGACTTACAACAGAAATGAATTCACCCTTTCAGACACACTTTAATTTACGGTTTCAAGTATTTAAAACCAAAAAAATGTTATAATGCGTCTTTACTAAAGTCGACACAACACTTGTTTCGTTGTCACATACAACCAGCTGTAGACTTTATATTTGGCTACAGTTATATGAACCGATTATGTCTTAGACCAGTAAGATTTGCGAATCTTCTACCCACAGGTAAGATAGTTGGTCATTGAGCTTCACGTGTGCGGTAAAATCAAACAATAATCTACACGTGCGTATTGAGCAACATTGTGTACACCGGATCTGACAACGTGAAAAAGGAAAATAATTAAGTCTCCCTTCAAAATGATATCAAACTTAAGGCAATGCGGATAACATACAGATGTACGTGTAAACATTTTTACTATCGCTCATAAATAATCTTGCGTAAAATATTTGAGATTATCTGTTATAAGTTTTATATCCATTTGAAATATAGCATGTACAGGTAATGGTTTATTTCACAGGGCGATCGCCAGCAAGAATACTGTATTAATATGTGACGTTTTCATCTACAAGCTTCGGATGTTTTGATATAGCTCAGCGCAGAACCCAAAATAATTAACGAAGTTAATCGGTAAAAAGTAATAAATTGAGAAGCTTGCACTTGTCGAAACAGACGACTTGATATTAGTCCTAATTATTCTAACGTACTGCATGACCCCGAGATATGTATTAATACAAGGTATTCCGAAAATGTGTGTCAGTTACAGCACTGGTTAATATTCGCAGCATTCGTGAACGAACTGTCCCTTGACTTCATTTTAAGATATACAATTTTTTCTGTCTCTCTGCTGTTTTAGAAGTGGATAAAACCCCTAGAGATATGCTTTCATTCGATAGATTCTGCAACCGAAAATACAACACTTGCTTTACCGAGTGTAAAAAATATCTAAATAATAAAAAATTATTGATAAACTGTTTGAGGACTGGAGACTGAAGACCTTAAATCGTTTTCAAGTTAACATTACGTTTGTTTTGCTCTTACCGACACGATATCTTAGGAAGGATTATTAAATATAAGAAATTGTTAATACATGTGGCAGTAATGAGTACTATATCCGGAGACGGAGAAGAAAGACTTTGGTCTGTATTATGCCATATTAGTTATCAAAAATAACCTTTTACCAATTGTTTGCCGAGGTGAAAACAAAACTGCTGCCAAAGAAAACGGACTACGGGATAGGGGATGATTTTAATTATGAGTACGAAATAAAAATTTAGGGCGACATATTTTTACAAAGTTAAGGTGGTCGTGCCCTTGCGAAATTGGGCTTATTTATATCGCTTTGTAACTAACTGTTGAGGTTAAATTGTGACATTTAAACCTTATTGAGACACACAGAAACACTTCGTGTAAACCCTGAAACCAGAATGGTGTGTTCATATGTCAGTTTTTTTTCATCTGATAATGAAAAAGAATAAATAATATTTTTATCTTTATTACAGTTAGAGTTTCAACAAAAACAACATGAGCGAGGTAAGTATTTATTTTGAAATATGTGCTGTGCTCTAACAGCTCTCGTTTCCAAGAATTTGATCTGAAAAGTAAGCTTCTGTCAAGCAAAAAAAAAAAATTACATAATGGAAGGGCTGCTACACCCTTAAGGGATGCGTCTAACTCAGGCAAATAATAGAACTCCAAAAAAAGTAAACTTAAAAAAAAAAGATAAACAAGCCGCGAATAACACACGAGCAGAAACTTCCCAGCGCTGTTGAAGACCTCTGAACGACATCATTTTGGTTTCAGAACGGAAGGGCAAAACAAAAGCGTTCTTTGTTGGTGTTTTGTGAGTCGGCGTCAAGACGAGCAACCCAGCGGGGAAGAGGTAAATGTCTCGCTTTATTGCCGCGGAGTTGGCGGCCCTGTTGACTCACGGTGTATAAGGATGGGGGGAAAAAGGGCTTGGGGGGGGGGGGGGGGCTGCCACTATAAACATAAACAAGAGTCTGGGAAGGAAGTGTGTTACCGTGTGCATGTGGCTGAGTCTTCTCAGGGAGGAATTTTCTCCAGGCGTGCCGAAGTGTCGTGGCTACGACGGTCTGGAAACACGTACCCGAGTCCTCTCTTCATTTCTGGGAACTCTACCTACCCCCTCCCCCACCTCCTTCACTATATAGAGCAAGGGGCGTAACTTCATCAATATTACAAGGCAGCCCCAGGGGCGGCAGTAGATGTCCACCAACACTACCTAGCACGTCATTTACACTGCGGCGTCTCCTCAAGGGGTGCTTTCTTGCCAAGAATAGCTCAACTCCTCAAGGACAGACCACCCCCCCCCCCCCCGCAGCCTTCCTTTTACTTTCCACACTCCGACATTACTTGCTGGCTTAAAAGAGAGCTGGTCACCAAAATAAATAATTATTTTATACTTGTATGAAATACCATTAAGCAAGCTCTGGCAAAAAAAAAAAAAAAATAGAAAGTAAAGTTTTTACATTATGGAAAATCAAAATAAAACTAAAAATGTTTTTAAATACCGTACAAATAAATCGAACGAAATAATTTACAGAAAATTGAACAAGAAGGGCTGAAAGTCATGTCTTAACTGATTTTGAATTATGTTCAGCAAAAATTCTTTTATAAATTGCCATATACTTTTACAGCTCAAAACCATGCGAAAATTCCCTTATATTAAGCAATTTTTAAAATTTCGTGGTCATTACATAGCGTATTTTTAACGATAATAATCAGGTGATATCTTATTTTAATGTGAGGGATCACGCTGGTTGTGCGGTTAGACTGCCCGCCTCCCACCAAATCTAACCAGGTTTTCTCGGGGGATATCCCGTTTCCCCCACCCTCGAATTCCGGCGATGCTCAATTCTCCTCTCATTTCACCCGCATCCGCTCTCAAGACCTCTCTTCACTTCACTGATCGAAGACGGAGGGACTGGGAGATCCCCGAGAAAACCCGCCGACCAACGGTATCGTCCGACACGATTGCCACTTGCGAAAATCTGGGAGTGGCCCTGTTCGCCTTGGCAGGAGGCGAGCAGTCTAACCGCTCGGCCGCCTCGGCCCCTCTACGCGAGAAGACATTTACCCTTGAATGAAACAATTCAAATGAAATTAAGCTGCCACTGAACGCCTGTGATTGGATTGCGGAGACTTAACTCGGGTGCGGTTTTTTATAACTATCCCACAGCAAAATTGGTTCTGAACTAACGTGTATTAGAGTACAACTAGTAGTGGAATCTTTTCGCGAAAAACAGCTGGCCATAGCCTAAGTATAGTCAATTACCCGTGTCTTCACACTTTTTTAAACAAATATTTAAAACATCACACCATGTAAAATGTGTTTGGTTGTTTCTTGAATACGACTTATATCTAGGGATAGGAAAATTTCGCGAGTTCAATGACCTGTAGGCTAGACTCCACAGTCCTGTGTACACAAGAGCCTCAGATGTCTGTTCATTGGCTGCTGCCCCAGTGTTACACCACACCTGGCAGTATGGGATTCGCTACTTGTTTCCTTGCAACTTTGCTATTGGCTCAGATGCGTCTAGGGCGTGTCTAATGAACTGTGATCCAATTACAAAGGTGACTTCATTGTATGCGTGTTTGACGTCTATCTTGTCCCGAAATGAATTCGCGAAATTTTCCCATCCCTACATACATCACAACCGTTTCATACTACTGTTTTTTGTCGTTGGTTAAATTGAACTTTCACTTGTATTTTATCTAGAAATAAAATTTCATTTCTAACTAACATGAATAAAAACAGGGTGAAAATAGGTGTGTTCAGAATGCTTAGCAAGGAATAGTTCTCACGTCAAATTTTGTTACACTGAGTGCGCACGAATGCGATGCGTTGCCCCTTTGGTGTAATTTTCTAGACTTGGTTAAGCCACGTTTGCATGAGGCGGAGGAATACGCTAAAAGTAGTACTTACGAAGGGCTTCAGAAAAGTTGGAAGTAAAAGTGAATGAACTATATAAAAACTGTGACTTTAGTATGCCGCGGGTAGTTTTTTAGAGTGAAAACAATTTTTGGGCGCTGGCAGCAGCCTGCGGGGGAATTAACGACTGCAAGGCCCTTCAACTAATTAAAACGTCGGGTGCCTCGACCTGAGGCTTGGTGAAGCAGGAAGTTTCGGCACCGCAATTAATTACGCAATTCGTTCGCAAGAGTTTAGGTTCTTTCAGGTGAGAATGTCGTGGAAACGTTTCACAGCCCCCAGGGTTAACGATGGGGCATGAGTTGAAAATTTGCGATGTAGCAAACAAACACCGGGACAGATGGTTTGTCTCGATGCGGTGAAACTATCTCGACACGCGTGAAAATAAAACATGTAGCGCCTTAATCCACGTCCCAAGAAAATACACACTGTAGAAAATTTTTTTTTAAAATATACGTTTCCACCGACCTGTTAATGACATCACGATGACGTTGGAGTTCCAACGTCTGTTTACCGAAGCTTGGTGCACTAAGGAAGAGCTGACCATTTTACAGTAATTAGTTTTTCGACACAAGCTGCAATTGCCGCTCTGTAGCTACGTGACGTCACGACTGACTGTGATTGGCCGTCGGCCGATTACGTCATCGGCGGTGTGTTCTTCCAAGGAAATTACGAGTATAGGCCGTTCACGGTAAAATGAGCACTTTTGAAAGACCTGCTTAAGATCTACTTTGCATGCACATTGTGTCTTCTTCCGCCTGATGTAAAATTAACGTTACCATGGGCCTCGCCAATTTTTCCATGTGTCGGTCAAGTGAAAATGTGAAATTATTACAAAAGTGAATATTTTTGCAAATCTGCTCATTTTTACACTTCGATATACCAAAATATAAAGAAAACGAAAAAAAAAAAAAAAAAAAAAAAAAAAAAAAAACATAAGTTATGAGAGATGGTTACGCAACTCTTTTTATTCGCCGTTACGATATGGAACTACTTTCCATTCAACGCTACCAACTTTACTGGGCGCATGTCACTCAGTTCTCCCGTTATAATATATGCAAGCAGGGGCACTGACATTTTCGTAAGGTTGATTAAAAAAGTGCTCATGTTATCGTGAACAGCCTTTAATCAATTTGAATATGTACTTGCACACGTGCAAAAATATTTACCACTCGTCGGTTCGCCCAGAGTTCTGGATTGTTATGATAAGGAAAAGTATATATATATATATATATATATATATATATATATATATATATATATATATATATACACACACACAACTATATATAAGACGGGGTACGCCATCATTAGGGTTGAACAGGACTCGTCGAGAAGTACAGACGTCAAGAGATAAATACCTGAACATTTAAGGATCCATCGGGCCCAGTTGTAGCAATGGGGTTGTTATTGATTTCCGTAATTTTAAGCCTTATTGGCTTTATGTGTATTTTTGAGATTGTTCTCGAATGCCAGAATTTCATGGCCATATCAGCTGGTTGTATGCTTAAAGGCGACTCGTGGTAAAATGAGCACTTTTGAAATACCTGCTTAAGATCTACGTGTATGCATGTTGTGTATTCTTCCGCCTTGTGCAAAATTAACATTGCCTTGGGCCTCGTCACTTTATTCATGTGTCGATCAAGTGAAACTGTGAAATTATTAGAAAAGTAAATATTTTACAAATATGGTATTTTTTACACTTCGATGTGTAAAAAAAAAAAAAAAAAACGGAATGCGAAATAAATAAATTTAAGTTAACAGAAATGGTTACGTAACACTTTTCATTCGGCGTTAATACACGCAACTACTTTCCCATCCATCGTTACCAACTTAACTGGGCGCATGTCACTCAAGGTGCCCTTTAAAACATATGAATGTAGGAGCAGTGACTTTTTTTCTAAGGTTGATTTCGAAAGTGCTCACTTTATCGTGAACAGCCTTTACATTATAATAAATATGTGTTTGGTTAGAGACTGTTGTGCGTTCGTAGACCTCTGATACATATTTTTAATTTGATTAATTTGAGGATTCGTAAAAAAAAAAAAATGTATTATCAGTGATTTAGGTCTGTTAAAGAACCAGTGGTGAGGTTAATGCTGACTGGCCCGGTTGTTTCTGCTATCGGCGTTCGGACTGCGGAAACACTAATATTGATAATTCAAGTTTTTACAGCCCGGGACCTTGGCCGGACCATGGCAACATAGTTTAACTGGTTCGTGAACATACATTACCACCTGCGCCCGGTTCAGTGAAAGGATTGGCTTAACGAGGAAGATTAGCCATGATGGATCTGTAACAGTGCCCATAAATAGACGTGTCGATTTTTTTTTTTTCCCTGTCAAAGATTTAACAGCGGATATTCCCGCTTGTTTCAGATGTATATGTAGTTCAAAACGACGGCGAGCGAGTTCTGCCAGATATTGATGGTTAACATTCCATATACTGAGAGCATATTTCCTGCGCGTCGTGGGGATTTTTTTTTTTAATTTTTACCGCGGCAAAAGAAATTTTGCGCGGACCTGTTGGAAAGCTTGCTTGTGGCGAGACTGTGCCGATAACTTAATGTTTCTGAAGGAGTCGCCTAGTGTTCGCTGGTTTATATAGCCTTGGGTACTGAAATTTTACTATAGGCTGTTCATGACAAAGTGAGTATTTTTGAAATTAGTCTTTTATACAAAGAAAAAAAATCACTCACTGTTAACTTGCGTATACAACGTGTTTCTAAAACATGGCGACAAACTTCGGCATTGTATTGCTGACGAAAATATACGACTAAAATTTAAATACCACTGTTCCCGTCAAATGATTATTAAGGTCATATTTCACTCTATTTTTTTATTTGCTCATCTGAAAAGTGCCTCCTTTATGCAGGTACTAGTTCTCAAACCATTATAGTTTTCAAAACATAACACTGATTGAAGAGTCTCAATTTCTCGAATTCTGCAGCATACTAAGGCTCCTGCCTATCTTTTTTCCAATCAAATATAATTTAATGCAATCCGTATGGTGTGCAGAACATACTGAATTAGTATGAGTGCGATTTATAAACAGGTGAGCGAGTATTGGCACTCTGAGTTTTGTTGAAAATAGGCGCCATACTTCCGTAAACATTTTTTTTTTGTTCATTCAAGCGAAGCTGTGAACATTAGTTTAATAAATAGTTTAAACAATCAACTGTAGAGGAAAAGTTGTTTTTGTTCCTTTCGCAGCCAACAACACAAATGCAGCGCGCCGCGCTTGGATCCTAATGAAACTATTTGAACCTGCTTATAATACTCTTGTGTCGGAATTCGAGTGTTATTTTGAGAAAACTATAATTATTCGACAACTAAAAACTGCATTAAGGGGGCGTAACCAAATTCCAAAAAAAAAAAAAAAAAGAGATACAGGACCTTAAGGGAGCTGTGCACCCGTGAAAAATCCTCATTTAAATTTTCTTATCTGTGTTGTGGCTTTTTTACGTGGTATGCGACACACGTTCTGTTTTGAATGTTCGGCGTGGATTATCTCACAAGCGTGTTCTGACAAGGCGGCATTTTTATTTAATTTATAATAGCTGATTCAGAGGCTGTCTTTAAAATTGGCTTACAACGTAGTGATACAAAGTTTGATGCAAATAAAGGTTGTCAAAAGCCGTTTCCAAAAGGAAGTAGGACGACGTTACCAACCAAGTTTTTAAAAGTTAAAGATCTCCTTTGTAAAAAAAAAATGAGGCTTTCGAAAGTGATCACTTCCCCGTGAACGTAGGGACAGCAGTGGTGTAGTGGTTAGCCTGCTCGCCTCCCACCTAGGTGAACTGGGTTAGATTACCGGACGATGCCGCTGGTCAGCGGGTTTTCTCGGGGACCTCCCGTTTCCCCGGGCCTTTCATTCCGGCGCCGCTCCATACTCGCCTCGCTTCACCCGCGTCGGCTCTCAAGACCTCGATGTTTTTTTCTTGTGAGCCATATGCCGCGTACGAAGACAGATTACGCCAAAACTATAGCAGCTGTTTTATATTGTAGAGGTCAATATTTAAATCGTTCCTTTTGTGTTTGTAAGACGTACGTGCGAGGCAATATTGTAAAATTCAAATATTTATGTAAGTATGTACGTTTGTATGCAAGTCAAGGAAAACAAGAACATTAAATAATAGCAAACGCTTGAATTCTATAGACTTCACTCATAATATTTATATTAAATATAATCGGAAGTGATATCACTGTCATTTTTTTTCTTTTTTTGCTATTTTATTTTTACGCTCACTAGAAATGTTGTTGGAAATTTTTTTTTTAAAACGTAGTCTGTTAAGATTAGTGATTTTTCTTGTGCCAGCCACGCATTATAGCGTGTATGCACAGAAAGTATTGCCAACCAAACACAATGTCATGTCTGACAAGTTTTGTTATCAGCTTGCCCGTTACCCGCGCGGCAGATACTCCGGTATAGTGTGACGTCAGGCGCAGCTGGTTCGTCTACACAGCTCCAGTGGTTTTCGTTCAAGTGCGGTAACCGGCATAAGCGGCTTCCATTAACTTGTTTGCTATTTTCGCAAACCAAACCGTCGAGATCTACTTCGATCCGTAACCAGGAAACGCTCTTTAAAAAAAAAAAAAAAAAAAAAAAAAAACTATAACTTTATACTAATTAAAATATGCCTAATTTTAAGATGATTTCTTAATATCAGTGTTCGAAGTAACAGTCTCGTGATTTCCATTATGAAGAGCACGTTTCTAGTTTGCATGTCGTAGCTAGAAACATGAAAATTTCGCGTTGCTTTTTGGCACCATGCTAGACTTCTCCACCCCATAAGAACTTGAGCATAATTCGTCTTTCCATTGTTTACCAACAACTATGCGACGCGCGACCGTTTCACGGGCCATTGGTTACTCGATTGTCGAGCCTTTGCTTTTGGCTCGATGCGTCCCCTGGAACGTGTCACGCTGGTTTTCGGCCAGTGACAGAAGTTAAACTGACACACACATATAGTCTCGGAGTTTCAGGCTGCATTCGCAAAATAACGGGGAACCTTGCACGTCCCTAGTCATAGCCTACCAACTTTAAAGAGAAAAACTGAAAGCTCTCTTCCAGCGGCAGTGCTGAAGCAGTGCCTCCAACATTTATTTATCGTTCCGGAGAAAGTTTGAAGTCCTCGAGATACGGCAGTTTCGAGTTCCGAGACTTACAGAGCAGAGCTGTAAAACAGTTTAAATGGGGCTCGAATAAATGGCGGGCTTTATCTCTCGCGTGTTCTGAAGTTTATTCAACGCGAAAGACAGTTCTCTTTCCCTTGCTCTTTCTACCTCGGTTTATAGTTAAAATATCTCAAAGGAGTAATTTTAAAAAGTCAATCACTTAAAACACATTTGTTGCGTAACGGAAGTTAGGGAAATTAAAAATATCATATAATCGCTGAACGGAAAAGACACAAGCGTTGTTGCTGTTATTAAAATTAGTATCGACGTAATAAAATTATTATTCAATAATGGTAAAAAGAATACGGGGGAGTGTGGCAGGGCCTGACTGGGAGCCTTATATGCAAATGTATGCACATAAACGAAATATAACATTTCAGTTACCTCAGATGGCTGGAAAGGATTGGACGCCAATATCAGGGAAACTTCCCATGCTTTAAACAGAATGCAAATAAAACACTGACGCTTAGGACATACAGGAACACTACAAACAAGTAAACTGTTTAGTGGAAAAATACTTTGCTTTGTTCAGGGTATTCAACTAAAAATTATTATTCATCGAGATAGGAAGCGGCGTTAAAAATTGGTTCACCTTAACCTGCTGCAAAATGGCAATCTCCCTAAGTTAGGCAGCTGGCAGCTGAAAATCTTTAAAGTGCCAAAAATTAAAGTGTTCTTTAATGAGAGGTAGTTCTGAATCAGTCTTAACACACACACACACAAAGTTTTTAGTTCTCGCCTGGCTTTACAAAAAAAAAAAAATATTTACATCGGTAATCTTAATCTGAAGTTATCCGTGGCGAATAGAAGGAAGGTCCCGAATAAATGTCCACTGCCTCTTACACCTTGACTTCACCTCGTGAGCACAGAGTCTTAATTAAAAATTATTGGAAATACTGACCGTATTTTAGCAGTTTTCATACCTGTTTGCTCAATAGCCCTTTTCCGTCGAGCACTTGCACAACTTACAAACTGAGCGACGTATTTGAAGTCGATGGCCTACTTACCACTTCATTTAACGGATACCGCACTAGGTATCAGCGACCCTGGCTGTTCTCTACAAGATGCCTTAGAGAAACAAGATGGGGACTAGGTCCATTCATAACGATACAATTTTCACTAATTATTCCAAATTCAAAATGGCCTGGCTGGTGTAGAGCTTACTGAGTAGGTACATTCAAAAAGCCCTCTTGATTATGACGTCATGTGTCGATGCCAACTTGATGAACTGTATATGTTGTCAATACGTAGCAACTCAGTGCAGATTATTCGAACTTAATACTGCTTCGTATTAATATAACAAACAAAACAGAAAAATAATAACAGAGAAAAAATTACATAAACATCTCATAAAATAAATAATACATTAAAATAAGCACGTTGATAAACAAATGTGTGAATTATGCGCAAATCGATTTAAGCCAACAAGAATGTCGATGATATTGAAAACAGCGAGCTTTGTACATTTACGCTGCATACGCCCGAAAAATATACAAGGGATTATTTATGATAACGCTTATTTTAAAGTAGCATGCACTTACGCGTTGAAATACTTTCTCTGAAAAGACGCATGTGAACTTTCTGCAATTAAATTTGAATTTCTAATGTGTTAAATTAGAATTTTAACAGGAATCTTTAAATGGTTTTATTGGCGAAATAGAAAATATATTCCCAAGAAATTACTTTGCTTTTCTGCTGGCTTCAGAGATTACTTACACATTATTTAACTTAAAGGCTCTTCACGATAAAGAGAGAATTTTTTTAATCAACTTTAGAAAAAAGTCACTTCCCCTGCGTGCGTGTATTTTAACGAGCGCACCGAGTGACATTCGCCCAGCAAAGTTGGTACCGATGGTTGGAAAGTAGTTCCATCTCTTAATATCGATTGAAAAGTGTTAGGCAACCATTTGTGATAACTTAAAATTATTTATTTCTCTTTCTGTTTATTTTTTAATACATCGAAATGTAAAAATGAGCAGATTTATATACCATTTACTTTCCTAATAATTTCACAGTTTCACTTGACCGATGGTTAAATAAAGTGATGAGGCCATGAGGCCCGTGGCAACGTTAATGTTACATGTGGCGGAAGAATACACAAAGTGCACACAAGTAGATCTTTAGCAAGGCTTTCAGAAGTGCTCATTTTACCGTGAACAGCGTATAGTAACGCTGCTTAGTGCAGTGCAGGATACAAATGTAGAGTTCTGCGTGTTAAATTGCGACGGTGTTGCCGTCTGTGCTATCCTATCTCTGGCCTTGCGCCTCGCGCCGGAGGCCAACGCTCTAGCACATTCGGTTTCCCCTCATTTCTCTCCTCTCTATACCCTCCCTCCTTTCCCTCTCCCCTCCCTAGACTTTGTAGACTACGCTGGAACGTAGCTCGAGCAAATCTAATTCGAACATTTCTTTGTTTTTCAGAACAAAACTCGCATGGATGTGCAGTCTTTGTCCGGCTAGTGTTTAACACGACCTCAAAAGAGCACGACAGCGCAGTAACAATGATATTGACAACGTTAGAATTTATTTTTTGTAGCCAAGCAAAGGGACATGTTTGATTGAAAATCCTATTGCCCGATAAAGAACATTTGATTGGGACAACATCATTTTGGCTCTCCATTGGTGATGAACTGCCAATAATGAACGCTGGAGGGTACAGGGTAGTGTCCGGTGTGGTATGGACCAATAGGACGATGGTGAGTTCTAACACAGAGACAAACAGAACCGGTGTTCTTGTAGTAGTGGATATATGCGACTCACTTCTAATTTGTCTCAAGTACCAGTAAATGTGTGCAGACCTCAATGTGTTAAGTTGGGATACAAGTCTCTTCTTACCTTGCTACTATTTTGTGCCCATCGCTCGTCATGATATCGCCAGAGGTTAATCTACATTTCGCCTGCTAGCTTAAAGCTGGTCGTCGCATTCGACGACCGAAAAAATGTGTTTGTGATTTTTAATTTTAATTTGAGGTGCTTCACACCAGTGTTTCAATATGTTTTCAAAAATTTGCGTCCACGCCTCGAATTATTACGGTGAGTCACGGCAAAATTTAAGTATAAGCTGTTCACGGTAAAATGAGCTCTTTCGAAAGTCCCTCTTAAGATCTACTTGCATGCACGTTGCGTAATCTTCCGCCTTATCTAGAACTAACACTGGTAAACGCCTTATCACTTTATCCATGCGTCGGTCCAGTGAAACTGTAAAATTATAAGAACAGTAAATATTTTACAGACATGTTCATTTTTACACTTCGATAAAAAAAAAAAAAAAAAAAAACAGAAACCGAAATAAATATTTTAAGTTATCACAAATGGTCGCCAAACTCTTTTCATTCGACGTGAAGATATGGAACTGCTTTCTATCAATTGTTACCAACTTGACTGTGAACATGTTACTAAGTGCGCCCGTTATAATATACACTGGCAGGAATAATGACTTTTTTCTAAGGTTGATTTCAAAAGTGCTCACTTTATCGTGAACAGCCTTTAAATGTAATTGCGTAGGTGAACTGTATTTTGGTTTGAAGTGGCTTAGGTTAGACTAGTTGCAGCTTGTGTAGACTAGATTACTGACTTTTCAAATTGTAGTTCAGATTTCACGTAATACTTGTATCCTGCTTGTTTTGTTTGTTGATATTTTGATGTGTGCGACCCCGGTAGGTTGTCTTCGGTTTGTAACCTCTACTCGCCGTGTCTCATCGTGTTTGCAACACGATTCTGTTTATTTTAAATGTGTCGTAATTCTTATTTTACTGCCTCGGGCGCTCTGGATAGGACGTCAAGTCGCCACCTCTGGCATATCATACATTTTAATGCAGTTTTTAGTATAATTTTAAAGTGTACATTTTATTGCATCAGGGGCCTTAATGGGATGAAATGCTTGAGTGATAAGAGTCTGTATAATTGGTGAAGTGTGTAATTCTTCCAGAGACTTCTTATATATATGTGTGTATTTAAATTATTTGCAATGTCAAGGAGTTTGGCCCTGCTGTACTCGCATTTAGCGATTTGTAGCTCGGTTTTTCAGGGCCCGTTAGTTAGTTATTTGATTTCACTCTGGTTTAGAGTTGCTACATATCTCCGGCCAACGCGTAAATATTTGGCATTACCTTTTGGAGATGCCTTTCACATCAATATGGCGAGTATTACAATTCCGGCCCAAGTACAGCATTGTGGAATGGAATATTAATTGATTTGAAGGCTTTTATGTGGAATGATTGGTTTCTATCTTGTGTTGTAATCGTTAATTTTACTCGTAGAGTAAAGCTGTGTAAAGTGGTGTGTATATATATATATATATATATATATATATATATATATATATATATATATAAGCCACCCAAATTTTATATATATAAGATTTGGGTAGCTCGTACAAACAGCGAGGTCTTGAGAGCCGATGATGGCACCGGAATGAGGGGGTGGGCGAAACGGGAGATCCCCGAGAGAGCCCACTGACCAACGGTATCGTCCGGCATGATTCCCACTTGCGAAAATCCGGTGACCCGGCCGGGCATTGAACCCGGTTCACCTTGTTGGGAGGCGAGTGTGCTGATCGCTCAGCCACCGTGGCCCGTAAAGTGTAATGGCTGAGGGTTTTAAATCTTAAGTATTTAAAGGTTTTACTGATAATTAATGAGTACAATCTACATGGAATTGTTGTCTTTTATCTAGTGTAATACTCGTAAAGTATGTAAAATGGCTGTGAGGTTTAAGCTTTGGCATTGAAAGGGTTTAGTGGTAGTTGAAGAGTACAAATAACAGAACCTGTATTCAATAGTCAGCGATTATTGAGACCTTTTATAATGCATATGTTATCATTTTTTTTAAATAATATACCGTGAAAGTGCTATAACTTGATGCTTGTAATATCGGTATATGTATTATGGTCTGTGATATTTTATTTTGTGGAATATAAACTCAATAGAAGCTTGTTGAACCTGATTGTCAGTGTAATAACTTTTGCAATATCGCTTTCAAACAAAAAAAAAAGCTATTTGAAGAGAAGAACTGTGCTACGAAAGAGCAAGCGTGACTAAATTAACAAGAGACGTTTCTTTTTGTGTTTGTTCAGTCTATAATAAAATGAACTCGTACGGTTATAATTTACGCTTCATAACACCCATGTTCAGGACAATAGCGGTTAGGTAAAATTAAATTTTGAACTAATTCAGTTATAAATCTAGGTAAAATATGATGTAAAAATTTACATATAATATGAAAGTTTAGGATGAGAAGCGACTTGGTAAAATAAATTTGAAACATATTTTAAAAAATGATTAAACTGGCTAGGTAAAAACCGACACATCGGAATAAGAAAGTTCAGTATGCAAAGTGACTATGCAAAATGGATTTTTTTTTTTTTTTTTTTTTTCAAAATTTGAGGGGAATCAATTTAAATGCCTGAGTTAACAATTTACACTTCGGAGTATGGCAATTGAGTAGAAGTGACTAGGTAAATATACATTTCAATAAAATTCGGAAATAAATTATGATAAACAGGCCAGACAAACATTTATATAGACAATAGCATGAAAGTTCAGAACGAGAAGAGAATATGTGAAAAAAATTTTTTGTTAAAAATCGTTGTTAAATCAAAATATATATGGTAAGTAAACATCCACAAATAGAAATGTGGATAATCAGGCCGAGAGGTGACTACGTAAAAAAAAAAAAAAATATCGGTAAAATTCGTAAATAAATCAAGATAAATAGGTTAGATAAACGTATTCATGTATGTACATGTCGCCAGATTCATCCGCGCAAAATAATCTCGCGAATTCTGCGGGTTTTTTCCCCCGGCGTGTTATCTAAAAACCAACAGTCGACATCTGGATATTTGACGAAGTGACTTTTTTTTTTTTTTAGACTAGCTAAACGGAGGGCAAATTTCTTTAGTAAAAACTCTAACCTGCAATGTAGCAAAATATGAAAATCACAACATTCACGTTACAAGTAGGTCAGACATTCCATATACACCAAAATTTCGGCGTTTCTGTGATATAAAGTCTCAAGAACATATCCAGGTGGTTTTTTGTCCCCACGTGGTTCAGAAACATCAACGACGAGTTTTATTGAGAATTGCTGAATTTATGTGGAAATTGAGAAGTAAAGGCCTCGATTTGCAAAACGAATTCGAAGAAAAAGTCAATTTTCCCAAAAAAAAAAAGAAGGGCAAAGGCTTTCTGTGACGAACACCACTAGTGTCACACAAAACTACTAACTACTGACAAGCCACATTTTTGGTGAAATGAAAATATTAATTTTAATATTCGTGGATTCGCTGCAGAAATGTAATTTAACAGCATTATATTTATATTAATAAAAAACGAAATAAATGGTGCAATCTAAGTAAATAGCTTATTTGTTATTACATACACACAGAGAGAATTTCGAATTGTGATGAATGGGCATCAGTGTTCACTTAACAGCTATCGTGATTTGAAACTCTCTAATGACTCTCTGTCTTAAGTTGGGAATCAGCTACCTTCAATAAGGCACTTAACCATTTGTTATCGATTGAACCAATTGTAATTGTAAATTGAATAGATAGTTCACAAATCTATAACTTAACAACCAATCAAAAACAACGCAAAAAGGAAGAGCTGAAGATAATTAAAGACATTTTTTACTTATCTTAGTAATTTATTTTTAATAATTATCACGTTATTCGCTAACAAATATATGTACATTTCTGATTGCTTTTGTTGATAATGTCCTACTTTAAATCGTAATCGCATATAGCTTACAGTTTCAAACTCCGGATCACGTTCAATTACAAGAAAACATTTGTGACAAAATAACTAAAATTAGTTTATGCAAAATACGGCTGATTGGAAAGTATTCGGAAATCAAATATAAGGCAATTAGTGTAATTGATTTTGCTTCATATCTGAGTTCTATATTTGAAGTCCTATATACAATTTTAGGAAATCATGACTTCCGTATTTTGGTATAAGATTGATATACCCGTGTGATATTTACCAATAATGTGTAGAGAATGTAAACTAAAACATTTTCAGGTTTAATCTTTTACTTGCAAAAGAATTTTACGCTTGTTGCTCAGAGTGAAGTTTGAATCAACGTGAATATGCGGAAGGCTGAAAAGCGTCTAAAACAAAGCGAGAGAAACGGATAAAAGAGGGAATAATTGAATTATTGGTATCTCTCGCCGACGCGAGAGAGAGAGAGAGAGAGAGAGAGAGAGAGAGAGCGAGAGAACTTTAAAAACCTCTGTAAAATAGTCTTTGTGAGGGACCCATTCCAAAGCGAAAATTCTACCCGCTACGCTGCACAAATTCGTCCGTTTTTTTGTGATCTCGATATTCAAATAGTGTTTTTCCCGACTCGTGAGTAATGAAGCAACTTTGCTGATCAAGACTGGTGATCGCATGGACTCGGCCCTGTGAGAACTGGAAGAGAAAACAATCTGAGTTACGTCTACGGATATCTTTTTTCTTTTGGCGCATTCGAACACTAACCCGTTTAGACCCACTTTAATTTACGGTTGCAGGTAATGCAAACAAAATTACTTAAGTCAACACAGAACTTATTTCGTTGCCACAGCCGATGAGCTGTAGGCTATGAGATCGGCTACAGTAATATGAATCAATCATGACCTAGACTAGTAAGACGGTTTGCGAATCATTCACCAACAGGTAAGATCATTCATTGGTCAGTGAACTTCGCAGTGTGCAGTACAGGCCAAAAATCACCTGAACGTGCGTAATGCGCACAATTGTGTACGATGGGTCTGAATAGGTTAAATAAAATGACTCAATGCTTGGCTGCAGCCAAGATCCAATGTTTTTGCTAAGTACGTGCACCAAGTACATTCCACTGTCGTGTAAGTACAAAGAAAAGTAATGAGTCGGGAAATTACATAGTCTGTTGTTGGCACCTAAATTGGTACTGCTTCGAGAAATTTAATATGTCCGCTCTTCCGTAGATTATTTCGCCGATGCCACTGTTTGTCTGGGACCATCATTATACCACACGTAAGTAATAATAATAAGAAAAACAAAACGACGCATCAGTAATATTCCGTCCTCTCCTTTTGGCAGACTAATATCCACGAAAATCGTAATGTAAATGTAGAACTCTGTTGGGGCTATGATTTTCACCACACTTATGTAAAACGAAGTGTTCTGCCTTCAGTTAAGAAAAAACATTTACCATATAAATTGTTTTCTATTACACCATGTATATACAACACGAAGTAACATTAAAACTGTATAGTAAAATACGGAATCTCGTAAAATAACTAGACTTCTCACGCATTTAGAAACTTTTATATATTCTATTACCGCATAGGTCTATGTTTTGAAATGCTGCTGGTACAGCGGCTTAGCAACGTTTAAGTAATTACATAATTATTTATTCTTTAAATATTTAAAATTTCGCCGATACCCTGCAAGAAGGTGACTTTTATTCTTTAGTTCTTTTGCTAGGTCACGCCTGGATATATCTTCTGAAATATTTTGCCGTGAGGCTGTTTAACAAAGATTTTAGTTTAGTCATATTATGGGGTTTCCCTCAATAAATAGTGGTCTTCAAATCCTCTCGTTTCTTTATGAGAATTCTTTAAGATCGGAAAACCATACACTTTTGTGTTCGTGAGAGCCACCATTTTCTCTGCAGATTAACATCTGTCTAACCAGCCGCACGGTCTTAGAGGTCACACTGGCCAACGGGTCAAGTTATTTTTCAAAAATGGCTTTACTTGGCTCTTTATAGGGTCTCGTTATTCTTCTATATCATTATAAAAGTAAATTTTTGCCGACAGCGCCAATACACAGTGGCAAATGGGTTGCTCTCTATTTTGCTCTTTTGCAATAAAGTATATAATAATAATAATAATAAACTTTAATGGCTTGAGGTAGAAGATCTATTTAAATAATTGTCGTGAAATTGGTTATTTAAGGAGGGAGAAAAGAACGTATTATGATATAATGGGAAGGAAAATACTAACTTTCGGTGGTAATGTTCCAATCTCTGTTAGGTGGAGGGTCATTGACACATTGATGACGGCACACATTTACTGGCACTTAAGCCAAATTAGAAGTGAGTCACCTATATCCACTACTGCAAGAACACCGGTTCTGTTGGTGTCTGTGTTAGAACTCACTATCGTCCTATTGGTCCATACCACACCGGACACTACCCTCTACTTTACAGCGTTCATTATTGGCCGGTCATCAACCAACGGAGAACCGAGTTGATATTGACCCAATCAAATGTACTTTATCGTATAAAAGGATTTACAATCAATCATGTCCCTTTGAGTGGCAATAACAAAAAAAGAGAAATTCCATCGTTAGCAATACTGTTGTTAATGCACTGTCGTGTTCTTGTGAGGCCATATTAAGCACTAGCCTAACAAAGACTACGTATTTATGCGAGTTTCGTTCTCGAAAATAAAGAATTTTTCAAATTAACTTTGTCCGAGCTACACTCGAGCACAGTCCACAAAGTGTTAAACACAAATCATACAGGTCTTTTCCCATGAAATTTCATTGCCAAATCCACCTTTCACTTGTAACCAAACAGACCTTCATTCACAAAGTCGCTTTGCAAAACTATAGCAGAGATATTCGTGTTTGTATTCCTCAAATACTATCGCATCGTAAAAGCGATCATCAGAGACTTGGAATGTGAATTTCCCAACATCGGAATAAAATATTCGCACCCCATGCAGTATTCTATTGCAAGAAGTGGTCTTGCCCGCACTAGAGCCACCCCCCCCCCCCCACAATACACTAACAATTTAACAATTAACAAGAGCGGTTTTAAATTGAGCGCACGAGAAAAATAGTAAGAAGTCATTATCATTCCTGCAAAACATTGCAATTCTTATAACTAAAACCACAGGGTTTTCGCGGTAAAACTTACACACAGTCTATATCTCAACTTCTTGAGTGTATGTTTGCAAATTTTCTTCTGCTGAACGACCGTTATTGGCTGGCAGACACTTTTAAGTCGCGTGCGGGTTGAAACTGTCTACAGGCTGTTCACGGTAAAATGAGCACTTTTTTAAAAAACCCTGCTTAAGATCTAATTTTATGCACGTTGTGCATTCTTACGCCTTATATAAAATTAACATTGCCATGTGCCTCATCACTTTATTAATGCCTCGGTCAAGTTAAACTATGAAATTATTAAAAAAAATATATATTTAACAAATCTGCGAAATAAATCATTTAAGTTATGAAAAATGGTTACCTAACACATTTTATTCGACATTAAGTTACTTCCCATGATCCCATCCATTGTTATCAACTTTACTGGACGCATGTCAATCGGTGCGCCCGTTAAAATATATGCAGGCAGGGGCAGTGACTTTTTTCTAAGGTTGATTTCAAAAGTGCTCATTTTATCGTGAACAGCCTTTAATCGCGATATTGGATTCCGAACTAACGTGTTTTGGAGCACAACTAGTCGTGGAATCTTTTTGCGGAAAATAGTTGGACCTAGTTACACAATCACGTGTTGGCGCAACTAGCGGCCGACGCAGGAAAATAGGAGCGTGCTTGTCACAGAGCAAGTAAGAATACAGAGGTGAAATAGCTGCTTATTCCGCGAACCCCAGGCGCATACGCTAGCAATATGGCACCGCTAGCCACTAAACATGTCGGCACGCCGTGAGCCAATCAGCACCCGGTAACTTCAACCGGCGGCTCAGTCAGTAGGGAACCTTCTGCATCACGCGATAGCCAATCAGACACAAGGCCCGTTCTCAGAGCTTCGCGCGGCCAATCAGAGAATGGGCACGGCCACATTGTAAAACTTTGTGATTTTTACGGAGAAACTGTTTGTAATTTCACAATAATTTTATTAACCCTTTCACACCCACTTTAATTTACGGTCTTGTGTGTGTTGCAAACAAATTTTTTTTAATGGCGAGTGCTGTACTTAAGTCGACACGACACTTATTTAGTTGTCACAGCCAATCGGCTGTAAACTATATGCTCGGCTACAGTTATATAGATCAATTATGACTTAGATCAGAAATATGGTTCGCGAATAATTGACCAACATGTAAGATGATTGGTTATTGAGCTCCACGGTGTGCAATAGTGACCAAAAAATTACCTACACGTGCTTAATCTACACAATATTGTGTACAATGTTTATGAATTGGTTAACTGTACAAATATTCGCCTTGAGAAATTCCTTGTTTGTAAAACTACAATTGGCATGTTTGAAATAGACGTCAAGAAATGTTTGTACTATATTGACCCGTATCCACGACCTCAAAGTAAATTGCGGGCAGTAAACTACGTAAAAGACCACATAGTTGTTTGTGCAAAAAATAGGGATGCTCTAAAGTGTGGGCTGCGTGCAAAAATAAATGTATTGCAAGTTTGAATAATGTAAAAAACACTCAAAATAACTCAAATATTCAGAATAAAATGGCAATTTTAGAATACGTGACAGCATAACTTATTGACTGTTAAATATTTCATGTATACACAGAACTTTTAAAGTGAAATATATGCATTCTTCTTAACCGAAAATTTACACTTATGTTTTGTAAGTATTTACTGATGTATTTCTTACAAAAATAACCGCAATAATCGTAAGTAGAGTTAGTGTTCTGGTTAAGGCTGTTTGATAATCACACAATGGATATAGCTTCTAGTCCCCATGATGGCAAGGTTGTTTTTTTTTTTTTTCGTGAGTTATATTTTGATATAATTTTGCCCTATTTCCTGTCATTAATTCATCATATTCGTTTTCTAGAACAAAAATATTATTTTACGTCCATTTCTCAATAATGAAAATTGTAATACAAGCCTATCGTTTGTATCATAACAATAATTATATGCAGATTTTACAGGAAAACTGGTGCCGCGGTGGTGGAGTGGTTAAGACTACCCTCCTTCCACCTAGGTGAACTGGCCTCGATTCCCATTCGGGTCACTCCCGGATTTTCGCACGTGGGAATCGTGTCAGACGATGCGTCTGATCGACATGTTTTCTCGAGGATCTCCCGTTTCCCCCCGCCCTTTCATTCCGGCGCTGCTCCAAACTCGCCTCAATCACCTTCATCGGCTCTCAAGACCTCGGTGTTAAGAGCCTTCCAAACATCTTCACTCTTCTTCACTCTGCCCTTGATCACGTATCGCATAACCTGGTGATACATTAAGTCGTAAACGAATCTGTTTTAAGATATGCATCAATGCATTTCAAACACTATGCCCTTAACCTCCTTTTGGAGGTAATTTAGCTTACGTGATGTCAGATTTGACATAGATTTTTCTATCTGGTTGCAATATCGCTTATATGGTAGAGATCGTGCTGTATAACACTGGAATAAGAGTACATGTTTTTAAAGTGTATCTGTGTTATATGCATGTATATACACATGTGTGTAAATCCGTTTTTAAAAATCGTAACGGGAAACTTAAATTTTAAAATACCGGTATCCTATCCATTTGTTTTATCATTTCGTTAAATCTTTATTAAAATGTCGACTTTTCATTTTAATTTATGGATTGAAATATTTTACTGCGATTTGTCATGATAAAGACAAATGAACGGTAAACGTCCCCGCTCATATTATTTTTTGCGAGAATCTGTATGACAATACTTAATTAAATGTGGATGAGTTAATACCCAGGATACCCAAGTGTAACCAAAACTCAGCGTAAGATTTAAAGTATTTTTATAATTACTCTCTTTGCATGCTTTCAAGTTTACTTCACGCACTGTCAACAAACATAAGATAATATACAAGCGGAAATTCGTATCCAAGGTAACGTTTCAAATATTTATATTCCTTGGCTTGACGGGGAAGTACAGCAAAAAATTCTAAGGAAGAGAAACGAAGAGGATCTGACATAAAGTGATGTATGAAAGGAATGTACACAGTTTTAAAATTCATGGAAAACAACAGTGTTATTATAAGCCTCGTACTTCTAATTAATGAAAAAGTTTCCAGATATTATAAAAAATTTTATTGGTTTCTAATAAAAAAACACACAATTTTAATTTTTAATTTGTAAGAAGTAAATAAAATTGATGAGATTTTTAGTCGTTTACCTACCCGGTAACACTCCCAGAGTCTTGATTTTAATCACGGGGAAAACTTCAAATAATTGCACTTTATGTTTCCTGTTAGCGTTACAGTGAAATATTTTTAACACAATGGAGGGTTTTTATTTAGTGGCAGTTCTCGTACATAAAATATCTCATAAAATTTGGAAGTGAACAATTTTAAATTTAACTAAGATATTTTCACCTCTGTCTTTGAATGTTTCGAATCACGAATCGTGTATATTTATAACGAAATTAATGTCTGTAATCTCTTGTCCCAGAAAAAAAAATGGCATTGAAAATAAAACATGTGTAATGCTGACGATTGTAAATTGGCGTATACATATCCAAGCGTACAAAACCACGCAAATTCTGAGAAGTTTTGTAGAAACTGCAAAATATTGAGCTTTAATTGATGAGGCATTATTATTTTGTTGTAGCCACTTTCCTTTGTGTTATTGATAAAACTATTATATTTCATTTGTATTCTTTAAGAGTAATCAATGTACATTAATTATAGGTTGTTCACGGTAAACCGAACATTTTTGAGGCCCTAGTTACTGGGTTTTCTTTCAGCCATATTTTATCCTTTAACCACCTTTTGTAAATAAATTTTGTCATATAAGTAATATACACAGTATATATATATATATATATATATATATATATATATATATATATATATATATATATATATATTTATTCCACGGCACATTCGGAAGTTAACGTCTAAGGCTAAAATAAAATTAATTTACTGACTGGTATTCCAAATGAGAAGGCTTTCAAAAAGGGCTCACTTTACCGTAAATAGTCTATAATTGTGTGTATAGCAGAGTAAACAGTTTGAAGGTTGGATACGCACGATTAGACGTTTTTTTTTTTTTTCAGTGGGATAACGCAAGATTTGGTGCCATGTATCCATATCTAATATATAAATATAGTCCATTCACGGTTACATTATATTTTTCTGAAGCCCTGATAAAGTTCTACTTCAGGATATTCCTCCGCCTCTTGTAGACAAAGTTTAACTAAGTATAGAAAATTGCACCAAAGGACAACGCGCTGAATTCGGCCGCGCTCAGTTGTAATCATATTTCGCATAACTATTTATTACCAGGCATTACCATCATATATTATGTTTTATCACTGTTTCCTTCATATTTACTTTAAATTAAAAAAATACTAGAATTAGTAAATAAATAAAATAGGAAAATCTTAAATTTAAAGAAAATTAACATTTTTTTTTTTTTAACAGAGATACTAAACGCTTGTGATACATAATATCTTTAGGAAATAACTAAACTCGTTAATCGTGGCGTGATTTTCCGAAAGTTTCATGCAAAAAGTGTGAAGATACCGCAAATAGACTAAATAGAAATACAAAAAATGCGATTTTGTATTTATTCAGTATTTTATTACATACAAGAGAAGCATTTCACTGGGCGACGGCAATAAGATGGAGGTTTTTTTTTTCTGAATGCTCTTTCAAATTGAGAGTTTTTTTAATTCCCTGCATCGAATTTACTATTATTGCCTATTTGTCAAATTACCGTTGTCATAAACCGGTTCACTTTGCTCGAGCATCGCTCAAGGGAAAGTTTAAAATATTTCAAACTCTAGATGTAATACTGATAGCCTTTTAGGCGTAAAATGACATTGTCTAAATGGGGAAAATGTCCAGTGCCCACAAATTCAAACACCGAACTGTTGAGAAGATGTTTGTACACAGAACTAATTTTCTTATTTTATTGCCAACAATGGGCAGTGACGTCATTCAAAAGTTGAAATCAAAAATCATAAATTGACAGCGAATAGCTTATAATTCAGTAAAACAAGCTTCAAATATCGTTTCAAGCCACATTTGTGGGAATAGTACCCGCTAAATAGGCGGCTATATGCTTGCTTATTACGCTTGCCGTGAAAATGTTACATCCGTCTTATATTTTAAGTTTTCGATGAATATTGGCATCTGCCACACCGAGAAAAAAGTTTTTTTTGTTGAATCAAACAAGATTTGCTTGGTGCAACCAAATTATTTGTTTGCATAGGGGCAATGAAATATTTTGTCGCTGAGACCAAATTATTTTGTTGTTGTCATTGGGTTGCCTCCAAACTGTAAGGTATGGATGGTGCAACAGAAATATTTGTTTGGCTACACGCACATTAAACAGTTGAGCCCGATATAAATAAAAGAATTTCACAAGTTCGACCTAGTTTCGAACCTAGAATATATACGCCCGAGCGCTACGCCTTAGTCATCTCAGCTAACGTGAAAACCTATGCCGTTGGAAAGCCTTAATAAAAATTTTCTGCAAATATTGGGCAACGTGTGCATACAAATATTTCAAGTTTCCCAGTTTTACTTATCAGTTTCTTTTTGCATTGCTTTATTGATGGGTTTGTACAATTGTTAAGCTTCAATAGATTCAATAACAAACACGGGTAGTATTCTTACTATCACAAAAATACAAACAAACCCTCGAAATGTATTTTCGAATGAAGGCAGTCAAATGAGTGGCCAAACGAATATATACAGTTGATTCAACAAAATATTCAGTTTACAGTCTAATTTTTTTTTGTCGGAAATAAACACGAGAATAAATTTACACTTTCCGCGGAAACTTAAAAAAAGACGGCGTTTTTTTCGTTCACAACGTATTGCAGTTACATGACTACTATCTGCTGGAAGACAGCTGAGCGGGAATAAAATGCATCCTGAGCGGACGACAGCTGAATCGGTAATGGCTTCTTTCCGGCAATAAATATGCTGGCGGAATATTAACACTCATTTTCTCCCGGCAAGCGCCAGCCGCCCCATTTCAATAACAGAGCTCGCTGGTGGAGAGTAAAAAGAAATATTACCACGTTATAACTGCATTTCCCGTGCGAAAGAGCTGCTCCAGTATTCGGTCGTTGTGGGGCTTGATTAAAAATGTCCTTCGAACACTTAATATAATTTGTGGAATGAAGGCCCTTGCTCTCTTGGATTTACGTATTTTCCTCATTAACTTAATTTTCGGAGTCAATATTTAAAAGCCAAGCTAGTCATGACATAGGGAACATCTTAACAGTTATTTGTTAAGCCCACTTATTTTTCTTACATGATTAGTGCCACATCTGTAACCGTAAACATACATTATCTAATTATTTAATTATTTCAGTCCCACATGGGAAAATTCAGGTATATTTGAAACCCTGCAAATTAACAAGAAAAATCGTTAAGTAGTCGTCTATATTATGTCTAGCTTTGATTTTTTACTTCTGGTCATACATTTTCATTACGAAGATTTATAAGAAAATCCGAAGATGGAGTGGATACTACCCCCTTAAGAAACGAGATACTTTTAGAAGTTTTTAACTAATATAAAATATTCTAAAAGTGTTAATGATTTTAATTAGAAATTACAAATGAAAGTATTTGCTATTGTTCAGAATGAAAACTTTTCTCCAGAGTTGTGTATTTCAGGTGTATTGTGAGCTCAAAACTTAATCTAGTAGTGGTCATTGGAGGGTTGTGGTGGCACGTCAACAAAGGGTGGGAAGGGACAACCTTGGCTGCCAGCATTCCCTGCTACCTAGGTCAGTGCCGCGCAGGATTTGACAATGTGCGGAGCAAGGGAGGAAGAACTGGTCATGTACTGGGATTTCGTTTCTGTTCAAGCTATGTAGGGCACGCAATAGGCTCGTGCTTTACAATGTGTACTGTGACTATATGTATGTAAAGGCTGTTCACGATAAAGTGAGCACTTTTGAAATCAACCTTAGGAAAATGTCACTGCCCCTGCCTGCATACATTATAATGGGCGCACTGAGCGGCATGCGCCCAGTAAAAGTTGGTAATGATGGAGGGGGAAATAGTTCCATATATTAACGTCGAACTGAATTTTTTAGGTAACAATTTGTGATAACTTAAATTATTTCTCTTGCTTTCTGTGTTTTCTAAAGCATCGAAATGTAGAAATGAGCAGATTTGTACAATGTTTACTTCTATAATAATTTCACAGTTTCACTTGACCGACGCATCAATGAAGTGACGAGTCCCATGGAAATGTTAATCTTAGAAGAATACACAGCATGCATACAAGAAGATCTTAAGCAAGCTCATTTTACCGTGAACAGCTTATAGTACCATTTACCGTAGTAAAATTGTAACACATGCAGAAATCCAGTGATTGAACTTGTAGCTATGGCAACCTCCACGCCTTATCCATGACAACAATCAGATTCGTTATCGGGCGAAATCCCTTCGAATAAAATAGCTATTTCTCTTTCCTGAGCAACGAGCTATATAGTAAACATAGAGTGGCGGAAGCGTTTCTAGACTGAGGCCACTTGAGCCCCTGCCCTCCATTTTTATTTCAGTCAAAACAAAGGTCCGTGGTAAGATGTAGCAATAAGGAATATCGCGTATACGTACCCAAATAATAGACAAATAAAATAAAATATGACATTTTCACGCACTTGCTGGCTGGAAATAAAGTGTGATTCGCGGATTTTGCTTTTCAAGTTTAAAGATGGCATAAAACAAACCCCTGGGAAGTTGCATAGTGCAGGGTTGTGAATGCTATTTTCCTGAAGAATTGCCTTAATATCAAACAAGCCTGAATGTTTGAGATTGCGGTGTATAAGCCCATGCACGGGAGCATGACAGCGATTTATGTATCCATTAATTGAGTGTTCGGAAATATTAAAGGTGCAATAATGGGCTGCGGGGCTTCGGCTCGAAACTGCAATGCAAATAATTTATACACTACAGCAATCTGACATCAAACCACAGAGTTGGTGGATTGGCCTCGTAATCAAAATCATTATTTTCGTGTATTGAGACAGACTTGGAAATTACATTTTGTGGGTGCTCACGAAAAGCAGGTTCCGGTAAATGTAAACATGTCGAGATAATGTAAATAAGAAGGGCTTAAAAAAAACAATCCGGAAAATGGTATAAATCCACTCTATTATTAATATAGAACACAGATGTTATGAGGTGTATCAATATTTCACCTGATGGGGGGGGGGGGCTATGAACTGTAGGAAAATTGAGAGGCGAAAGTTTATAATGAAAAAGTACATATTTTGTAAAAAATTTTTACCCCACAATTTCCTTCATCTTGTGTGTAGTCAGCCAAGACTTCGCTCTTGCTGTCATAAGTCTCTAGCAGGTGAACTACACGGCGTAACTTCTTGTAACTTAAGCTGGTTGTTGTGATGGTGACGAACTTCGTAATAGTAGAAGAAAAATTGCTTGGAACGTTAATCTTCGCAGAAATTCTAAGATACTTTGTATCTACTTCTGTGCCATGACTGTGAAGAAGGTAGAGATGCGTCAACTGGAGCAGTTAGAGAAAGATCAGGTCACGGAGCTTCTTAGCTCCAAAGACATAGTAAGTGTTATCGTGGAAACCATCACGGCTCCAGTCTCAGAAGCAGTCATTCGTGGACCTAAGGAAATTGTTTCATTTAACCTGGAGGAGACGAGCAAACTCAGGGAAGACTTACAGAAGATCGATAAATCACTGCGGGAAGCGAAGCGCGAGAATTTCCTTGCACAAGACGAGCTTGAGCAACATCAGTGGTGATCCAATCTACATGTGTTCGGCATCCCGGAGAGCAAGAAACAAGATGCCGACGCATTTGTCCTCGATGTGTTCGGCATCCCGGAGAGCGAGAAACGAGATACCGACGCAATTGTCCTCGATGTGTTCGGCATCCCAGAGAGCGAGAAACAAGATGCCAATGCACTTGTCCTCGACGTGCTCGGCATCCCGGAGAGCGAGAGACAGGATGCCGACCCACTTGTCCTCGATGTGTTCGGCATCCCGGAGAGCGAGAAACAAGATGCCAATGCACTTGTCCTCGATGTGCTCGGCATCCCGGAGAGCGAGAGACAGGATGCCGACGCACTTGTCCTCGATGTGTTCGGCATCCCGGAGAGCGAGAAACAAGATGCAGACGCAGTTGTCCTCGATGTGTTCGGCATCCCAGAGAGCGAGAAACAAGATGCCGACGCAGTTGTCCTCGATGTGTTCGGCATCCCGGAGAGCGAGAAACAAGATGCCGACGCAGTTGTCCTCGATGTGTTCGGCATCCCGGAGAGCGAGAGACAGGATGCCGACCCACTTGTCCTCGATGTGCTCGGCATCCCGGAGAGCGAGAGACAAGATGCCGACGCACTTGTCCTCGATGTGTTCGGCATCCCGGTGAGCGAGAAACGAGATACCGACGCAATTGTCCTCGATGTGTTCGGCATCCTGGAGAGCGAGAAACATGATGCCGACGCAGTTGTCTTCGATGTGCTCGGCATCCCGGAGAGCGAGAAACATGATGCCGACGCAGTTGTCCTCGACGTGTTCGGCATCCCGGAGAGCGAGAAACATGATGCCGACGCAGTTGTCCTCGACGTGTTCGGCATCCCGGAGAGCGAGAAACATGATGCCGACGCAGTTGTCCTCGATGTGTTCGGCATCCCGGAGAGCGAGAAACATGATGCCGACGCAGTTGTCCTCGATGTGTTCGGCATCCCAGAGAGCGAGAAACAAGATGCCGACGCAGTTGTCCTCGATGTGTTCGGCATCCCGGAGAGCGAGAAACAAGATGCCGACGCAGTTGTCCTCGATGTGTTCGGCATCCCGGAGAGCGAGAAACAAGATGCCGACGCAGTTGTCCTCGATGTGTTCGGCATCCCGGAGAGCGAGAAACATGATGCCGACGCACTTGTCCTCGACGTGCTCGGCATCCCGGAGAGCGAGAAACATGATGCCGACGCAGTTGTCCTCGATGTGTTCGGCATCCCGGAGAGCGAGAAACAAGATGCCGACGCAGTTGTCCTCGATGTGGTGCACAACAATCTGCAGCTACCGCATGTCAGCATCTGTGACATCGATAGAAGTCACTGTGTGGTTGCTAAAAATGAAGGTCAGCCTCGTCCAATAATTGTGAAATTCACTTCTTATCGACGGCTTAAAGAATTGTTCCGCGCGAAACGCTTCATTGCAAAAAGTGGTGAGATCATGCGTGAGGACCTTACGATGGAACTTCTTGCACTGCTGAATGCCGCCATTGCTAAGTATGACCTACACAACGTGTTGACTACAGATGGTAGGATTGTTGTTAAAAGTGGTGCATGCCGGTTCCAAATTTCAACGTCACAAGAATTGAACGCGGCAAAGTGAAGTAGACTGATTTCTCGTTATCAGTATCTACATATTCTTAACATTTTACTTTTAATTTATATTAATCTTTAAGCTGCTAACAAGTAATTGAACTTATAAATTTATAATTTCTAAGTTGCTAATTCCTATTTCCGTGTGCAACTTTATTTAGCCACTAACAGGGTTTTTTTTTCTTTAACCTACTAATAAGTAATTATTTAAATCACTAACGTCTAATATTATCCTGTGTTGGTTCATACTATGTGTGTGTGTAATATGTGCATTTGTATTAATATGTCTTCTAGGTGTATGGTCTGTGGGATCGTAGGCAAATAAAGAAGGTGGGTTAGTCAGTTTTTCAATTTTCTGTAATGGGCAGCCCTCCTAATGGTGATGTAGTGTTGTCGAGTCCTGCCACCCGCTGTGTCCCTCCCCACAGCTGAACCTCGGATGTACATTAGCAACTTTTTATCCCTGTTCTGACTGTTTACAGGTTGCTCACATCAATTCCCAGTCTTTGCTGCGTCACATTGATGAAGTGAGGATAATTTTAACGCCACTCTCTATGCATGCGATTTTAATAAGTGAATCATGGTTAAAACCTAGCCTTTCATCAATGCTTGTTAGCCTATCTGGTTATAAAATTTTGCGTAATGACCGTATAAATAAGGGTGGTGATGGAGTGGCCATTTACGTTAGAGATTATACGAAACATAAAATTCTCTCATCGTCACCCTCCGAGTATGCAGGGAAGCCAGAATTTATCATCATTGAGTTAAAAATTCTACCGAATAAAGTTCTATTAGCAGTAGTTTATTGGCCACCGAAGGCCGCAGATCTGTCTGACATTGAAGAAGTGTTGTCAAATTTGATTGCGGGTTACGAGCAGTGCATTATTATGGTAGACTTCGATATAAACCTTCTGTCTAACACAAATGGAGCCAATACGCTACTAACTACCTTTTCGTGTATGAATATTACAGTCTGCCTGCTTGGCGCCACTCACCACACAGTCTGGATTGGCCTAATGTTTACGTCTAAACCCAAACTTATTCTGACACACGGACAGACCGCTGTTCTAGGTATTTCATTTCATGATCTTACATTCCTATCATGTAAACTGCGTGCTCCTAAATCTAAAACCAAAATAATTACTTATAGAGATTTTAAAAATATTGACACTGACAAGTTGAACAGCGATGCGGCACTGATGCCATGGCATGAAATAAACGTGATTGATACTCTGGATGAGAAGATATCCCGTTTCAGTCACATGATCACAGATTTGTACAACAGGACGGTGCCACTTAGAACTAGACGCGTAACAAAACCACCTGCTCCGTGGCTGACGAATGATATTGTTCAGTTGATGAGAAAGCGTGACAATGCTAACTCCAGATATAAACGGGACGTAAGAACCAATGTCCTTGCAGCTGACAGCTTCGAACAGTACAGGATGCTGCACAACAAATGCGCACAGTTGGTAAGGCGTGCTGAAATGCTCTACTCACTCGACTCATTTGGTTCATGCCGAACCTCTGGTGATTTTTCGGAAAAGGCTACGTAACTTAGGGATCGGTAAATGTAAAACTTATATCAGCTCGCCTTTAAACATTTCTCCAGAAGATTTCAACTGTTACTTTGTACAGTCTTCATGTTGTAAACAGGTTGTAGGGGATATGACGGACAATACTGATATAAATCATCATGACGTAGTGAGTGAATCTCGACGCAAGTTATTCTATTTTCGACGTGTATCTCTAAAGGAAATTTACAGAGCAATAATGCGCATAAAGTCTAAAACAGAAGGATCGGACTGTGTTAGTATTCGTTTTATTCATAAAACAATGCACATTTAATTACCCGTCATTACTGATATTTCCAATGACTAGCTGTCAGCTAGTTTCTTTCCCACTTCTTGGAAATATGCCATTGTGAAACCACTTGCTTAGGATACCAGTGCGACTGTATTAGAAGATTTCCGGCCCATTCGTATTTTACCAGCATTGACGATAGCGTTAGAATTCCTGGTGCATCAACAAGTGTATAAATATGTGAACGACAACAAATTATTCGACAGTCACCAATCCGGATTCCGTACAGGACATAGCAGGTAATACGGTGGATGACTTCGTATCTTCAAGGTCGTCACCAATGTGTAGTCATTGATGGAAAAAAGTCGACATGGCAACCTATACACGTAGGCATTCCTCAGGGTAGTGTGGTTGGGCCGCTTCTTTTTTCCTTATTTATTAATGACATATCATCGGTGCTAAAAAAAAATGCCATCATTTATACGCAGATGATCTCCAGTTGTATTCATTTGCTTCTCCGAAACCGATCAGCTCTTTAATTAAGGTGGTAAATAATGACCTTGAATCGGTACACCATTAGTGCAGCAGAAATAAATTAAAATTTAACACTGCGAAGACACAATGTTTATTAATAGCTTCTCGTAGAATTTTAAACGAATGTTATAGATTGACTTTCCCTGGTATTGTTCTAGCCGTTGAGATTATTCCTCTGTTGAATGGGGCGAAAACGTTAGGCGTTGTTCTCAATGAGACACTTTCATGGTCGGATCACATAGACACTGTTTGTCGGAGATCATACGCTGTAATACATAACTTCTATAGGCTTAAGAATTCTCTACCACTTAAAGCAAAATTAACATTGGTACGGTCGCTGATATTCCCTATTTTTTATTATTGTGACATGGTTTATGGAGACATCATCACGCAGAATTTGGCAGCCAAACTTCAACGCACACAAAATTCTTGTGTAAGACTTTTGTCCAACCTAAACTCACGTGATCACTTGTCTCCGTACTTTGATAAACTAAAGTGGTTACGTCTGGATGAACGACGTCAGCTCCACAGTCTCAAAACCAGCGTACAAAATACTATCCTCGTATATTACAACGCCAGAATACTTACGCACTCGGCTGAAAACCTTGGGGGATGACGACACCATTAAAACGCGTGCTAAAGATACATCTCTGTTAAATATTCCAGCTCACAAAACCCAGCTATATGCAAATTCTTTCACCGTCTCTGTCGCACGAGCATGGAATAATTTGCCCTTGGACGTGAGGAACTCCACAACACCGACAACTTCTAAGAGTGGTGCTGCCACGTACATTATGAATATGCGCCAATGATTCCACACAAACGCATAATTATTCCATAGTATTTTTAATATTTTTCCTTCTTGACTATTTGTATACTTTACCTATACCTTTTGATTTATACATTCACTTTGATCAATGCGTAAATTGTTGCTGTCCATTCGTCAATTAATTTTAATATGTTTCTGCATTCAATTTTAATTTTATGTAAGTCATAATTATAGACATGTTTATTTATTTTAATGAGCTAAGATTCAATATGGTGTTTTCCTCTCAGGTACTTTATAGGTTATGCACATTTATATTTATGAGTGGTAATGCGATTATGAAACGAATTTTGTGTTTTTGTAGATAAGCATTATTGTGATATTTTAATTTTAGTTTCTTTAAACATTACCTTGTCTCTAGTCCTGCTCAAGATATGTACATAATATGAAACCACTGATCTTTTTCACATTTACTACTTTTTGAGATATCATATTTCTGTTTCGCCTCTTGTTAATGTAAGAATTTTTCTTGTTCTTTATGTTTACGTATGAGTACACTGAGCTATGCCTGGTTAAGTGTAAGAGAAGGCATTGAAGCCTTAACTTCGCCAGTATAAATAAAGTCGAAATAAAATATAAATTAAATCAATTTAGGTGTTTGTAATGGTTTCGTAATGTCTTTTTGGCAATTCATGTATTTCCACGTGTAAATAATATTATGAAGTACATATTTTCCATTCGTTGTACGTCACAATTTCCCTAATCAAAAAATTGTCATATGCCTATTTCAAAAACCATTCCGTGCGAATATTCACAGTTTTAGGGCTCTGGCATTATTTAGGTCAGCTTTATGAAGTTTTAAAAATGCCTGAATTGACGACAGTTCTTACGGTTATTTTTAATCAACATATTTGTTTTCCACGACATAGCACATTACACAATGCACATCAATACTTTACCGCGACTGTTGTTTAACACTGTTACAACTGCGAGGCAAATAACTGTAGTATTTAATCTTTTGTTTTTGATATGTGTTGGGTTATTTCTTTAAAAGGATGGCCTCAGTTGGAATAAATATTAGAACGAAGGAACAGCCAGTCAAACGAAAAAGACACATTAAATCCAAGCACACAACTCGTGTTGCTCATTTTTGTCATACACACTTAAAAGATAGTGGCGAACATGCACACAAATAAGCCTACGGTAACTTTTATTCCGGTCATATTTCTATGTATTGCTACTTACTGTTTATTAGGTTTATTGAAATTTATCGGGCTGGGCTTAGTATTTTTTGGAACTGTGACCAACCACATTACATGACTGTATCAGACACCTAGAGCGAAGGTACCAATGTTGTGATGAATAAACAGACGTGGATGCAAATTATTAACTTCGTCGTAAAAGCAGTTTACAGTTAAAACTTTTAAATAATGCACATCAAATATTTGAAATCACGCACGCACACACACATACAAACACACACACAGCAACGCCACTTTGCACGCATCTGTTAACGAAACACACGTAACAGTATATTAATATTCCAAAACTTATCATCTCTCATTCACGGTATCAACATGACAATAAGCATTAGCTGACAATGTTTTGACTGAAACTAAAATGGCGGCACAGTTTGCTGACGGCTTC
Organism: Dryococelus australis; assembly: GCA_029891345.1. Lineage (NCBI taxonomy): Eukaryota > Metazoa > Arthropoda > Insecta > Phasmatodea > Phasmatidae > Dryococelus > Dryococelus australis. The sequence goes on along the minus strand of CM057006.1, from coordinate 25,352,177 downwards.
CGCTAAGAGCGCTGTAATCACTCAGTCACCCTCTCTATGTTTACTATATAGCTCGTTGTTCCTGAGTCATTAAACTTTTCCATACTCCTTCCAACTAGATTAACAAATCCTGCGACTGTCATAAACTAAAATATAAGCAAGGATCTTTTTTAAAGCAAGTATATGGAAGCTTATTATATTTGAATTTGACAAAAAGTTTATAAAACCTTTTAAGAAAGGCTCGGAAGCAATATAAATATAAAAATTAAAATACCGAATTGGTTAAAATATTTACTTTTACGTTTCAAAATTGCGTCTCGTAATCAATAATTTTGAAATCCATAGCAAGCCACAAACAAACGTGATCACAGTCATACGTGTCATTCGTGTTCAGTTTTGACATCGGGGGAAAAAAAAAAAAAATTGTTGTGCGAGCGAAATTTCAAGCCGTATGGTTTGCCCGCCTGCGTGACACACACACTACACAGGGGAAATAGGTTCGTATTAAAAATCCATTTCATCTCAGGCTTTAGCGTCCGTGTGTACCGATTCCCTCCCCCACCCCCACTTCCCCCGCAGGCAAACACACGCTCTACATCCACCAAGATCGTGCAACCTTCCTTCTCATCCCTCCTAAATCGCGTTCGGTATGTTTGGTCTGACTATGATATTGGTTTGCGGGTTGGGGAGGAGGGGGAGGCGGGTAAAGATAGGAGGGTACGATGAGGGAGGGCCTGGAAATAAACAAGTCTTCTTTCCCGAGAAGGGAACTTCATTTACAAACATTTCCCTTTATTAAGGGGAAGACGCTACTCCCGCTCGCCTTACATACATTCCTCCCTGCAGGCTAATGCGTCATGACTGCTCAGAGATTGTGCGGGTCGTTTGGTTGGGAACGGACGCCGTCTGATGGGGGTGGCTGCATTATCTGATCTCCCCCTCGAGGCACCGAGTATCGTATTAACTGTACAGGAAATGCTATTGATCGGGTAAGGGGGGGGGGGGCGCAAGTTGCGTCTGCCGCCAGATAAGGGTGGGAAGAAGCGCAATTGGGTGGGGGAGTGTTGGTTTTTCCACGCCCTCGGGCCGAGTTCGAGAGTAATTCTTGGGAGAGTCTCTTTTACTTACTGTGAGAGCAGCGTAGCGGGGGATGTTATTGAATGAGCGGGGGAGAAAGTATTGGGGGTGACTGACAAGTTGATAGAGGGTCATCATAGTTATGCTTTTAATGCCTAGCAGGGGACGGATTAGTACACTGGGGGTGGCATGTTGTGCCTTGATGGAGTGGGCATTCTAAACTAATCATACCACAAATACAATTTTTTCCTTACCGTTGGAAACAACATCGTGTGAAATATATATATCCGGACAAATCACTGAAAACTTTTCTGCCTCCGAAATACGTAAATGTTATCGTGGACATACGAAACCATTTGTTTGAAAATAATGTTCTCGTGTAAGTAGACCCCGACTTATCTCGTCACGAAACTATTGTATTTATTAACAACGAACTCTGTAAGAAAAAAAACTGAGGGAAAACAAAATATCAAACAAATGGTTATGCCTGTTTCATTAACACGCTCTAGCGAGTTTTGTTTCTTGCTTTTAATTACGGAAAAACAAAAATTTTTGATGTAATTCAGCCACTCCCCCAGTTTTTGTCAACGCCATCTGACAGGTTTGAAGCCAATGGCATCCCTAACGAGAGACAGGCTTTTTTTTTTTTTTTTTTGTGATCTGGGGTGATTTTCTGCTAATTACTGTGTATGTTTACGTAGAGTATCTGTTAGTTCCTCCTGGTACCAGTTCCTGGAAAGGCGAGAGTGCTATTTTATTTTCAATTCTCCATTTTCTTAAAATATTTTTGCGATCCATTTGTGCTGATAGATATATTTATTTTCCTTTGGCTTCAACTGCATTGCAATCGCTAGTTGGTGAATGGCCACTTACGCAAAGCAAGTGGCGCACTGTATTTTGCAGTGTTACTCCCATTTATTTTAAGTGTTACTTTCGATGAGTTTTTCTTGTTATTAATGCCTCGCATGACGGTGCCTAGTCTTCTTGCCTTGTGGGGATATTCTTTGTTTGTCCTCCTGACTTTCTGTCCTCTGTTTGGCCGTAGTTCTGGCCAATGATGTAGGGCGGCTGTCCTCGAGGACATACGGGCTAGACATTTTCACTTTCGGTGCTTCATTTCATGCCATTTTATCTCCCCTTCTATTTCCATCTAATTTCAATATATCGCTGCCATTTTTTTCTTACAATTCTTTACATATATGGTCTCAAAGCGCTGCACGCCTTGCAACACAAGTAGTTCTTTCAATTTTTTTTTTCTTCCATTTTGTGTTTCTCTTGCTCCTTTTGATACATTTCTTTACACCTATGGTACTAAGGGGCCACGTATCCTTATTACACAATTACACATACTTTTTGACGTGAATACGTCTTTAAATTTGTACCCACAGTGGGTGGCAATCCAGAAAATCCGATGATAACAAAATTGGGGGATACAGTTTGGCATCGCAGCTTCGAATCTATCGCATACATTCAAAATTCAATTACACCACTCGATTACCAAAGGATCAAATAATATGTTACGTAGTGAGGACTGCGAAGCATCGCTCGTTGCCGGGGGAGGAGGGGGGGGGGGTTGATTTTGAGTTCGTTTCGCGGTGTTAAATTCGTATCAGTGGGAAACCACCGATTCTCAATGCAAATGGCTCCCCTTAGAATCAGTGAAAAAAAAAAAAAAAAATTTGTTTTAGTGGAAAAACTACGTTGATTGGAATAGTGATATGAAAAATTTCACTGATTCCAAGTGGAGCCATTTTCACCGCAAATCAGTGGTTTTCCACTGATTCGACTTTACAGTGCATAAATTTCGCGTAGTATAACTTTCGACTAGAAGAAGTTACGACGCTAGTTTAATTTTCAATCGACAGTTCTCGTCAAGATCATTCGATTGCGTGCATAAAAACATTTGCGTGGCATGAGTATGGTGAAATTGTGTGAGTTAAATGTAAAAAAATTAATAAAGCTAATCAAGGCGTCCGAGCGCGTCAATGTAGACGTATTCATGCAAAACAAACGGCAGTGTCCCCAACACAGCCACCCCCATTTTTGTTTCCCTTTCGTTTCTTTTTCTGTCCCCTTTTCATTCATTATTTTCTCTCCATGTCTCTAGTATGTAGTATATTACTTCTCTCTCCCTTGGGGTTTTGCTGATTTTTGCCGAGTTGGTGTCATATTTTCTCTATTTCAGCACTCTCCATGTTTCTGTTTCCTTACAATTCCTGTCAACCTGGAAGAGCCATTTCGGCTGGAATGTTTTCTTCCGTTGTGTTCATTTTTTGTACGTCTTGTTACTTTTCATGTTTGTAAAACAAATTTATCAATCATCAATCAAATAATCGACCTGTAGTTATTACAGCACAAAATATTAATATATCAACGTAAATTAAGTGTTTATTTCTATAGAAAACACACAGCAAAAGTTTTCTGTCTGTAGTGCCTGCGTTATACATTCAAGTGCAATATCGCGTCTTTTATTACCTCTATAGTAATCAGATATGTTTCAAAATATTCATCAAATCTTAATAATCATAAGTAAGCATGATAGGATGAAAAGTTTATATCAGTGTGTATGTCAGAGAAAACATGCAAATAATTAATTTACAAGATAGCCGTGCGCATTTTGATTATAACGTCGAAATATACAGAAGGAAACATTTTTAATGCTGATTCTTGTTACATTTGTCCAATAGACAAGTTAACTGTGTATAAATTATGACACTGAGAAAATAATATACTTTTGTAGTTAAGATTTTAGTAATTTCGTGTTTCCACAAGTTGGCTTCGAGTAATTTGTATTTTTCTTTCATAAAAATACACATAATAAAAATTTTTCATTATTTAGCCATTTCAAAATACTTTGATATCCGGACTGACCTCTATTGTAATTGTGATAGTAAGGGGTAGTCGAATGAAACATATCCACTTCTCAAATATCACTGCATATAATAAGAAAATAATCTATTTTTCTCGTCAAATCATCACGTTTTGTTTATAACCTGAATTTTTAATTTCATTGTTGTTTAAAGCAACTTAAAACATGTCACGAAATAAATTTTGGTCATACAAATATATATTTCTGAAAATAATATGTTACTCGTATGTTTCAAGACTAGGGTCCTGGAAAATCTTCGTTATTTTGTGGCTGTATACTAAACTCTTAAGACATTTTACGCTCATCAAACTTGTGCCGTTGGCTAACAACTTGTGTTGCACATCGCAAGCTCGCTTGTACCCAATAGCGAATGCTCAAGAGATGAACAACCAATCTAAAGTAAAACAGTCATACAGTTTGATGACGCCGTATATTTGCCAGTAGTTAATGGAATTAAGAATTGCACCAAAGTAGGTTACAGGGCAGGGAAGTCTGACTGGTTCCCAAATAATAACGCGAATTTTGCACGTGTCTATTCGTGACGATTATGGCAGGTATTTTCGCTCGCATCCCATTGGACTAGACACAACCGATAGTGTTATGTAGGTTTTGGTTCCGCATATCTCTAGCGCTTTTAACCCATTCAGACCCAGTGCACACATATATGCGTGCGTTACGCATTCAGACCCAGTGCACACATACATGCGTGCGTTACGCATTCAGACCCAGTGCACACATATATGCGTGCGTTACGCATTCAGACCCAGTGCACACATACATGCGTGCGTTACGCATTCAGACCCAGTGCACACATATATGCGTGCGTTACGCATTCAGACCCAGTGCACACATATATGCGTGCGTTACGCATTCAGACCCAGTGCACACACATGCAGGCATTTCTTGAACTGGGCTGCACACTGCGAAGTTCTTACTTGCGGATGACTGCGCGAGTGAGTGAAGAGATTTGACTTTTTTTTTTTACAGCGAGGTCGTGAGAACAGATAAGGGTGATTTAAGTGGATGTGGAGCGGCGCCGGAATGAAGGGAGGGGGAAAACGGGAGATCCCCGAGAAAGCCCCGCCGACCAAAGGCATCGTCCGGCACGATTCCCACTTGCGAAAATCCTGTGGCCCGGCCGGGTATTGAGCCCGGCCCGCCGTGGTGGGAGGCGAGCGTGCTAACCGCTCAACCACCGTGGCCCCGTGTGGGTGAATGATTCGCGAACCGTCTTACTAATCTAATATTACTGTAGCCGATATCGTAGCCTACAGCTCATCGGCTGTGACAGCGAAATAAAGTGTCGTTTTGACTTAGGTACAGCACGCATCATAATTTTTCTGTTTGAATTACCTGCGACCGTAAATTAAACTGGGTCTGGAAGGGTTAATAAATCTCATGCTTTCCCAGGCAGTCGCAGTCACGTCTTGTACTTCATCGTTACCTACTGTCGAGTTCCAGATCGATAGCATACAGTCGTTGTCAATCGCACCGAACATAATTCCCAGCGGGTCGCAACAATGATCTGGCCGATACTCGGTCGATGAGTAACGATCCAGTTGAGCTTGTCCTCCGTGTCCAAGGGCAATTAATAACTCTCATTATGACGCTCCGATTGATTGATGAACTCCGCAGAGAGAGAAGGCGAGACCTACGTATAGTACCTGAGGCTACAAAAAAAAAAAAAAAACCCGCCCACTCCCTTGTGGCAGCGGTTATGAAAAATCTACCGACATTATCTTAACGACACCTGCGTCGCCTCCTGACTCATCCAGAACTGTCGATAATAAATAACCACAAATCGGCTTGAGTAATGGTGTGTGTGCTGTCTGTCTTTCAATCTTTTTTTATTACTTGTGTAGAGTGAATACATACATCATTCGAGTAGTAAGAATTACAAGATTTGTGCTCATGCTTTACCGAGGTCAAAAATTATTATTTTCACCATTAATGTTACTGTAATCATTATCTCTTCACCTATGGCGTGCTTCTTTAATATATTATTTCCATTTCTTTTTTTTCAAGCAAATCTTTGAAGACTAGTTACAGAAAATATTTTTATAGCAGTACAAGTAAAATACAGCACATTTTACAAAAAGGTTCGTCTTGAATTTGTAAATCTGACGTTGAATTTTGACAAGCAAGTTGGATGGCGTTTATTTCCATTAAACATTTCGAAAATTGAACGGTTTAAAAATTTTTCTTTTGATGTTTCATGGCTTCAGCTATAGCTGTCTATAGTAGGCTATGGCTGAGCCAATCGGAATCGTGCATGACGAAAATAGCCTTCTCCGACATCGGGAAACTTTAAAATGGCGAACGATTTCTGGAAACGAAATAAGTTTATGAAGATAATTAATTTATGTTGAAGCTCTTTGAGGACGAATGCTATTTGAGGTGATTAACTCACATTCACATATAGAACTAAGGGGCATTAAAATTTCATTGGACATAAAGTGGCGCAGTTGGTTGATGCGCCAACGATTTGGGGTGCGGGAGGATCTGGGTACGAACCCCTGGTAAGCCATGGGTATTAACTTATGTTAGATTATAAGCTAGCCTGCAAGCCGTCCCATGCCAAGCTTTCCAGCATATAAAGCATTTTCCAATTACAATTTCTACACCGCTGGTTAAAACACTGTAAAGAAATATCAGCAATGCGAACAACACGCATTTTTATTTAGAACTATATAGGCTTAATGTAAACTGTTTTTAGATAATCAGTCTCTTCTCTTAGAAAATGCCTTAATTTTTACCTAAAGTGTTGTATACACTATCTACCAAAAAGTAATTGGGCACCTGTCAGTAGTATAGAATTGCCGATTTGGGCACAAACGCATAAAAGTGGTTCAAAAAGTTGCGTTTGGGAGCAGTTGCAGAAAAGTGGATTAAAAAGTTGCGTTTTGTTGGATCGTAGTCTTTAGAAAAAACGTTGCGTTAAACTTTGCGTTTGAGTGCATCTGCAAAAAATACGCGTAAAAAGGTGAGGTTGAACACAACCGCAAAAAAAAAAAAGTGGCTTAAAAAATTTGAAAACATAAAAAATAAAATCGCTATCACAGCAGCCACCCTGTCTAGCATGCTTTCCACGAGTGTTTGCAGGACATCCACGGGGATTCGTCGCCATTCATCTTGCAACCATTCCATGAGTTGAGCAATGGATTTTGGCCGCGCCTGACGAACCCTCACCCGGCCATCCAATTCGTCCCAAATATTTTCTATAGGGTCCAGGCCGGGGCTTTGGGCGGGCTAGTCGGCGAACATTGTTGTCGGCGTACAGCTGCATAGTAACCCTTGATACATGGCACCTGACATTGTCATCCTGGAGGTAACACGGGTCCGTTCCGTAAAAACGCCACGATGTTGGGAGCATTTCAATATCCAGAATGTTACAATAGGCCTCTGTGTTCATACTACCACGGACAAACACCAGCGGTCCTACGCCGAAGGCCGTGAAACACAAGTCAACTGACGTACTGAAGTACCCATTTTCACTGGTGCCCAATTACTTTTTGGTAGATAGTGTATTTCGACTTCCCTGTTTCAAACACTATAAAGAACAATCAGAGATTTGAACAACACACGTATTTATGTATAACTATTCAAATGTAAAGGGATTTTACATTACTAATCTCCTCTCTCTGAAACTTTTTAACTTAGCAACGACCATGCAAATTCTTCTGCGTTGTTTTAAACTCAATAAAGAACAAGGGTACGAACAACACACAAGTTTTTACTGCATAGTGTGGGATCAGAAAAAGAGCAGGGATTCAGGGGTCCACTGGCTCACCTCCCCTGATATGCGTCCTTACGGAGTGGAAAGGGAGGGGTAGGGGCGTTGGCCCCTTTCCCTCTCCCCTCCACGTACGAAGGTGGGCGGATGCTGCGACTGACGTAGTGCGAGCAGATGACGTGGACCAACACGCAACAGGCGGGGAAAGAGTCTGTGGAAGACCGCCAAATACAGCGTTGTGCCACGGCGAAATGCAAATAATAATAATAATAATAAACTGCAAGCGAGACTACCTACACGCCAGGTAAAGGCTGTTCACGGTAAAACGAGCCCTTTTGAAAGCCCTGTTAAAGATCTATTCGTATTTGTGTATTCTTCCGTCTTACGTTAAATTAACATTGCCAAAGGCCTCATCACTTTGTACATGCGTCGGTCAAACTGAACTGTAAAATTATTAGAAAAGTAAAATATTTAATAAATATGCTTATTTTCTACTCACTGATGCATTAAAAAACACAAAGCGAAATAAATAATTTAAGTTATCACAAATGATTACATAACAATTTTTATTCGACGTTAAGTTATGGAACTACTTTCCATTCACCATTGCCAACTTTACTGGGCGCAAGCCATTCAGTGCGCTCGTAAAAATATACGCAGGAAGAGGCAGTGACTTTTTTCTTAGGTTTATTTCAAAAGTGCTCAATTTGTCTTGAACAGCCTTTATAGTCAATTCACATTTACTTCCAACTTTTCTGAAACTCTGCTTAATTTATGCAGCCAGGATATTTCTCCACCTCATGCAAACGAAATTCAACCTAGCCTATAGATCGTCTCACTCTTAGATTGCAGTGTGCGGTGTAATGGACATTCACTCTGTCTCTTTCCAATGCACGACTTCTGTCGTTAACGCTGTCCTTGTTCCTGCGGCCGCTGTTGACCGATAAGTTATTTTTTTTGCAACTTCGAATAAGAAAACTATCTACGTTGTTTGCGCGCCGTCCATTAACAATGATACGGGTTTCTCACAGGCTTCAGTTTCAGAAGGAGCCGCTTAGCTTTGCGTCGCAGGATTGGATTCCTTTACGAGTTGGCAGGGAGGTAAACAGATAAAAATTCTCTTAATCAGGCCGTTTCGTTCACCGCCAATTTGTCTCTCAGCTTGCCAGTTACGTCACAGAGCTGAAGCAATCTGGCAACAGTGAGCGCCATACGCTCTGTACTGCAATCTAAGCGTGAGACGGACTATAAAAAATTATATCGCATACGTGCGTCCTCGGTGTACTAATATTTTGTATAAGAACCTGGTATTGCCAACACACCTATTTTATCTCTATTTTTGTTCGAATCGATTATATGTGTAATATTATAATTCATAGATAAAATATAAGTAAATATTAAATTAAACAAAAAAAATACACTTTTGTGTCAACACGAGTATAAAACGAATTTGATACATGGAATATTTCAGAAATAACAAAACACATCAGTAGTACAATACATGACTCTGGGGCGTGGCATTTGGCATGTGCACTGACAAAAAATATTTTGTGGCGGCCACAAAAGTATTTTGTTGGTATCAACCTGCCAAATGTTTTGTGTACACCACAAAAAAATTTGGCAGGGTGAATACCAACCAAATAATTTTTTGGCCCGCCACAAAATATTTTTACTCGGTGTGGGATCCAGATACGCCCGCCATCTTTGTTGACATCACAAGCGCAGCGGCGGCTTTGTTCATTTCGCCCTCTCCGCTCCCAATCCACGGCCGGCCATTCCAGCAACCTGTAGGCCTAGAAAATACTAAATAAAAAATTATTTTATAAAAAACGAATTTAATAACCATTTCTTAAAAACATCGATCTCTAACAATTATTCGAAATTCCTAGGAAAAAAATGTCTGCATAGAAACCTCTACTATTTCGATTGGGGGCGACCTGTGCCAGAGGGCCGATCGCCAGTATGTATATTTTTTTTAAGAATTCAAACATCTATTTTTCCATACACGAGAAGGTATAAAAATAATTTTAAAGCAACTTTGAATTAATCCGATTTAAATAATGGTTCAAGAAATCAAACATACGCAGTAGGCCAGAGCCCTTGAAATCACACTTTCAACTGTTAATAGTTTTGACGATGAAAAGAGACATAGCCTATATGTAATTTTAAAAATGTTTTTAGTATAATGCGATAGTGCACTTCAGACGGACCTTGTAAAAATAGGCCAATATTAAAAATTTCTTGTTTTAGAAACAAATGTTTAAATAATAAAGCTGTCTAGCAAGCTAACTTGTTATGACATGCCTACTGTTATATCGACACATTGAGGTCTGCACACATTTACTGGCACTTAAGACAAATTAGAGGTGAGTCACTTATATCCACTACTGCAAGAACACCGGTTCTATTGGTGTCTGTGTTAGAACTCACCATCGTCCTATTGGTCCATACCACACCGGACACTACTCTGTACTTTATAGCGTTCATTATTGGCCGTTCAACAACCAATGGAGAGTCGAGCTGATACTGACCCAATAAAATGTCCTTTATCCTATAAAAGGATATATAATCAAACATGTCCCTTCGCTTGGCTACAAAAAATAAATTCTAACGTTGTCAATATCATTGTTACAGCGCTGTCGTGCTCTTGTGAGGTCATGTTAAACACTAGCCGAACAAAGACTGCACATCCATGCGAGTTTTGTTCTGATAAACAAAGAAATTTTCAAATTAGAATTGCTCGAGCTACGTTCGAGCGTAGTCGACAAAGTCTTAATAGCTTCTAACTTCACCAATGAAACTAATTACATACGGGGTAACTCATGACTGGAGAGCAATGTGCGGAAAATGAATATAAAGAGCTATAGGTTACTACATGGTTATATAATAGAACATCCTGACATTACATAAAATACTAATAGGTCGGGGGAACATTGTTAATGTACTGACATGTACGTTATCATACTGTGTTTGTCCCACCTTGAGAAGTATCCGAAGGCTGTTGAAGTATGGCGCGTTAGGGCGGTCGGTCCAGCACTCTTCTCGAGTCTTCCATCTCGGTCGGCGTCACATGGAGTAAGACTTCTGCCGCCACTGTGCATTGCCCTCATATCGGCGTGGCATAATGCAACATGGCCTGATTCCCTGGCTGGTAGAGGGGATCCCTGCTTATTGGGGTTTGGCAATGCGAGCTCCGATTGCGGCAACTGGCTGTCCTGAATTCTGCTCAAGTGTGATGCTGTGTTCAGGCGGGACGTTGAACTAAGGCCCGCCCACGACTACGTAACAGCGCCCCCGACGCCATGAAGAAGAGATGCCCTCATCTCGCCAGAGTTTCGGGGATGTTATTGTTGGATTTCTGTGTCTTACGGGTATCTCTGTTGAAATTCGGGGATGTTGGCAGTGGGGATTTGGACTGGGTTGAAGCCTCTTGGTAGTATAGCTTCTGGGTAGGATTTGAAAGAGATGCGAGGGAGGGCCCGGTTAGGGAACTGCCGTCATCTTCGCTTCTGCAGTGTGGCTGTTATGTGTGGTGCTCTTCTAAAGCTGGGAAAGGAATGTTACATGCCGAGCCTTGAACATGTGTGTGTTGTGCTTTGCTGTGCATTCTTGATCGCGGACATGGCAGATGCTCCGTGGGCGTTTCGCGATACCATAAACTGTTTTCGCTATTTGGATTCATGCATTGATGCACGCCAGTAAAGTTTTTTAAGTCTCTGTGACTCTGACAAGAAATTCCAACGTTTGAAATTGTAAACTTTTTCCATTTAATGCTGCTTTAAAACGTCGATGTAAAACCTTTAGTTGTATACAAGTTAATGTAAGATGAACTAACATCAAAAGGAACAGAATGTAGTATCGTTATTTAAAACTGTGCTCCTACCATTACAAAATATGTATGTTCACAAAATTATTATGAGAACCCAGAAAAGAAATTACATGTAACACATTCAAAACATTTACATCTGTATCACAGTGGTTAATTATGAGTTACATGTTAGTGCAATGTAAAAGCAGTGATGTAATAATATTACATACTAAGTCATAAGTGATGTCACGGTGGTAGGATAGAGATAGAATCATATCGACATGTAGCATGTAATTAAATTAATTAAAATTTCATTAATTATGAAAATAAAACAAAATACAGCTGCTTTTCAAATATGTTTCATTACATAATTGGACAATGGAAGGGATACTTCACATTATATCAAACTATTAAATTTATTCTAATATACACTAGTATTTAAAGATAAGAAAGCAGTTGTTGAAGGTAATAAACAGGTGTCAATAATAGATAATTATACATTTTTTTAATGTGCAAAATTTTACTAAATGTTTTTTCTACTAAAGTGAAAATCTTACATTAAACTGATTAATCATGAGTTATGTTTTCTTAAAATATTAAATTTTTTTCTCTTTGTTTTATTTTGCCACAATGTAATAAAATATATATTTTAATTGTGACATTTCTATTTTCTGATGGCGACTTTTACAATGTATTAATTTATTTATTGAAGTTATTAGTTAAGTAGGTATATCAAGACTTCTGCATTACATTTTCTGTAATGATTAGAAAACTATTTTTTTTTGTAAAATTCTAATAAAGGTACCTTTTGATAAAGACAAATTTTCTTCTCAACTTTAGTTTGGTCCTAACAGAGTAAATTAACAATTATTTTTGATTAAGAACATTTTTAAATTCTACTCCGGAGGCCTCCTATGAGAATGTTGTGTTTTACATTGGAGATATACACATTTTATGCCCAGAAGAATACTATTGATAGTTATTATTAAATTTGAATTAACATATGCAAATACTTAAAAAAACATTTTCATCGGAAATTGTATTTTCAAAATAAGCCTAAGTATATTGTATTAGTTATACGGGAGCTGCTAAATGCAAATTGTTGGTCCTCAAAATCTATGTATTGTGTGTTGTTTGCAGGTTGTGAGACATGTAGTAGTAGAACGCTGGTTACTTGGCTTGGATAAATTTCACATCTCGCGAGCTGCTTAAAACGGTAAATCTGCTATTTCGGAATGGCTGTAAGTGCAGTGCTGAGGTTGCTGTGCGTGATGTAATGACAGGTGATCTGCTATTACTGCTGCTGCTATTGGTGCTGCTACTCACACCACTTGAGCGCTGCCTGCACGCCGCTAGTGCGATGCCCTCCGGAGAGACTTATGACGTATGACGTCACTGAGTTCTCTGCTGTTGTTCAGTTTTGGCCATCTGAAACTTACAAGGACAGTATTATTGAAATATTCATTGCCTTATTATATAACCTTGTGGAAGTTAATAAAAGTTATTAGATAGTAACAGTGGGACTCTATGTAATTTCGGAGATTTCTTTTAAAGTGATGCCTAATTTTGAATTTATTAAAATAGTGGTCCCTTCTCTAGCCAAGCTGTTTCTTAAAGTTTTTTTTTTCGTTCAAATTTTTGGCAAAATGAAACTGTTATAAGTTGGAATTTAAATACAATATATCATAATTTATTATTCCATTAATGATGAAGGGGATGAAACATGCCATAGAAATGATGGAAATCTAATCTAAATATAATGTTATTACCTTCTGTGTGCACGACAATAGAGAAAGAAATATCCTGTGACATTTAAATAACATTTCGATACTCTTTAATTTAATGAGTATAACTAAGTTAAACTTAAATAATTCGTATAGATATTATACAGATTGTTTACATGGGTACAGAAATTATAACGAAGGTTGAGGAGGGGGTTCACATTAATTGGTAATATGTAAAAACACACTAGATTATCACACTATAGCAACAGGAATACTATACTAAGCAAGGCAAATTACTGCATGCACGACTTACCACAAGGAGGTTAGAAAATGGCAAGTGCACTCGTGTGACACCTCCAAAATACTGTGTCGCATAGAAGGACCCACAGCAAAAGTCCAAAAAACATCCAAATTGCGCCAATACTGCCTGAAACTCTTTCACGGCCAATAGAGTACAGAATACAGGCCCTCTCTGGATGGGTCACCGACCCATCAGAGGGCCAAAGATTTCTCCGCGTCTCACGCGAAACGTAAAGCGTTGATCTCCTGGGAAAGGCTACATTACTGACATGTCTTAAAGGCATACAAGAGAGGGGAGGGTATGTGATCGGGGCAGAATAACACGTGTTGAAACGATAACTGTCACACCACGCTGAACGTAGTTTTGTCGGCACAGCGATTCCTGTGAACTGGGTCGTGTGGCTCCGTCCGTGCACGACGGAAGTTCCCAACTGTATGAAGGTGGCAAACTAGCGTGTTATATCTACTATAAGCTGTTCACGATAAAATGAGCACTTTTTAAGGCCCTCCTAATATGCATTAACCACTAATAAATATGTTTTACTGCAGCCTCAGACATTAACTTTTGAGAGTGGTGAAAGTATACGTCGTATTTATTAGTCAAGTGACAATGCTGATATTAAAAAGTTGCTTAAATATAAAAACTTGCTTAAAAGAAAAATCTGTAAGGGCCTTACAAAGTGCTCACTTTACCGTGAACGGCCTATATTGTGATTGATGAATTGTAATAAGTATGCTAATTCTTATTCAATACTGTATAATTACTACTAAGCTTCCCTTATAGTATTTAATATAAAGCATTTACTTGAACAATTTTGCGTTTGTATCATATATCGGCACTACTCATCTGTTTTAACATCTCTGTACTTAAAGTGATGTATGGCTTTTTATGTATTAATGGGGAATTTATCTATTAGAAAAAAATTTTAATTTGATTACATCAATTTACATATAGGAAATAAATCACGACCGACGAGCACAGAGGTATTCGCATGTAAATTACAGTGGCAAGAATGAATACCGATTAATTTTATATCTAAATTAATGTATTAAAGCAATTGGTATTTTTCAGCTACAATGATTTACATGTAAAAGTAATTAGAAGTATTGGTAAGTGGCTCTAAATTGTTATTATTTTCACATAATACTTTAGCGTGGGTAGGGAATATATTGAAATGAGGGGGTGGATGATATACAAGTTGATGCAAGGCAGCGAGAGAGTAGGAAGGAACCAAGCCTCCACCAATGTTATATTAATAGCTTCTAACTCCTCGCATGAAGCTAATAACTTAGGGGGTAACTCATGATGGTAGAGTAATGTGGAGCAAATTAATATAAATAGCTATAGGTTAATATACGGCTGTATAATAGAACATCCTGACAGTACATAAAATACTAAAAAGGTCGTGGAAGCATTGTTAATGTACCTACATTATCTGCCTTATTGAGAGCCACGTTATTATACTGTGGTCGTCCCACCGTCAGAAGTACCCGGAGGCTGTTAATGTGTATGGCGGGTTCCAGTAGTTGGCACAGCAGGCTTCATGAGTCTTCCATCTCGACGATATGAACTTGAGATATGTTTACGCTGACCACATCAATGCGGAAATTTTATTGCTGGATTTCAATAGCCTGTGTTCTTTGGCTGGAAAGACAAGTATGGATTTTGAATTAGTACCAGAGAAAATATGGTATGTTGATAGCGGCCAGTAAGAAAAATTAATTAAAAAAAAAAAAAATCACTGCTGTACTTCAGTTTTCGTAAATGTCA
Organism: Dryococelus australis; assembly: GCA_029891345.1. Taxonomy (NCBI): domain Eukaryota; kingdom Metazoa; phylum Arthropoda; class Insecta; order Phasmatodea; family Phasmatidae; genus Dryococelus; species Dryococelus australis. The sequence goes on along the minus strand of CM057006.1, from coordinate 25,336,916 downwards.
TGACGGAAGCAAATTATATCGTTATTAAAAAAAAAAAAAAAAAAAAAAGTACATTTTAAATTGTGTGTTCAGCACACAATAATTGTGAATTGGTTTCTGATAGGCTTTTTCTTCCAGTTTTGGGCACGTTTAGTTTCCACATGGCGGATGGAAACGTAGCGAGTATCCTGAAAATAGAACTTATGCAGGGCTTTTTGAAAGTTGGGAGTAGCCACGAATAGACTATATGTTGTAATCACGACATTAAAAACAGCCCAGTTTACGATGAACAGCTTGTAGTAATGTTAGAATGACCCATATGGAAGGAACAGTCTGAGGCGGATTAATATATACCGTTTGAACTGCTTTCTTGGTGGGGTCCTTCATAGTTCAAGAGTAACACGAGGTGAAGCAATAGAATGTAACGGCGATGGAATGCAGATGCGCGAGTACCTGCCCCTAGAGCAAAAAAAAAAAAAAAAAAAAAATCCTGCGCCAACCTCGGCAACTTTTTCCCGCATGCGAAAATCTGCTCGCGACCCTGCCCTGATCCATGCGAAATCCATCAACATGTTCCAAGTTATGCTTCACGTATAAAAGTTTAGTTTCTACGCGTACATTAGCGAGGGCACGTCACGTGTGTGCTGAATTGTATTAAAACTTAGTATTTTTTATATATATTATATTTTACGGGGAAGCAGCATATTCGCGAAAACGAGGTTGCACATTTTTTTTATATCACATCTTGAAGCTGCCACGTTCCATCAAGCTACCAGCTGCAAGAACGAGAAGTCTCGGGAAACTTCATTATCTTTTATCGTTGCAGGAACCCCCACGCCCGCCTCGGGGGAGGGGTGAAGTGTTGTAAAGATATTTGACCATGGCGCCGGATGGCCCCCTCACCCCTTTCAACCCCTCGAGAACGGTCTAACTGGTAGGGGGTACGGGGTGACTGACTCTCTCATCGACCCTCCCACCACTTCCGTGCTCGGCCTGTGAAGCTCATGAAGGTATAGGCTGTCCACGGTAAAGTGAGCGCTTTTTAAGGCCCTTCTTAATTTTTCCTTTCATCCTATTTCCATCTTCATCTGTCTTTTTAATATACACATTTGAATGTGATGAATAAACACAGTGTATGCATTACACCACCCTCAAAATTTAATGCCTGATGCTGCAATATGATATATTTATTAGCGGTTAAAGCCTGTTGGGAGGGCCTTAAAAAGTGGTCACTTTACCGTGAACAGCCTATAATAGATGATGGAGTGGGGACAGCCTATCTTCTCCACGTTCATCAAGTGAAGCCGATGACTTGTCCGACTTCTTGCAACTGCGCATGCGCAGACCGATTGTTTACGTCAGCCGCCATGTTATGAGTGGCAAAAGTTACATAGCAAGCTATATACAACATACACCTTATTGCCACCTATAGGCTGTTCACGACAAAGTGAGCACTTTTGAAACCCTAGTTACTTTTCCTTTTCATCCATTCTTATCCTTTAACCAATTTTGTTTAAATAAATACTTCCCATGTAAGTAATGAACACAGTGTCTATATTATACCACCACAGTAAAACCTATTTACTGACTATTATTCCACACCAGAGGGCTCTCAAAAGTGCTCGCTTTACCGTGAATAGCCATATACACACCTGTCCTTGTCTTTCATTTTCGGCTTCACTTTCGTGTCTCGGCTTCCACTCCACAGACTAATACCTCCACGGTGTGGAGCTCTCTCTATCTCTCTATCTCTCTCTCTCTCCTTCTTCGCCACGCGCACGGTCTATGCGGCCACCCCTCCAACCCTTCCGCCGACCCACCTCACTCATTCTCCCTGGCGCCCGCTCATTATTACACCTTACAGGCGAGCTGCGGCCCCGCGCGCCACGGCCTTGGAAACTCGCAAGGCCGCAGGGGGTTGGGCGAGGACTTTAATTAGGAAGCGCGAGCGAGGGAGCATTCATCCCCCGGGCCGGTCGAGAGGCCGCGGAGTAACGAAGCCGGGAAATTGTTCGCCGTCGTCCGGGGTGGGATACAAATTTCGCTGGCCCGCGCCCACCCACAGACGGGCCTGGAGAAACCCGGGGCTAGCCCGGAAAGCCTCCCCCTTGAGGCGTCACCCATCACGCCCACAGGACCTTCTTGTCCTCTCTTCTTCCGCTTTCTGCCTTCCTCGGGGTGCTTCTGCGTATGTAGTGCGGTGGAGATATCTGGAAGGCTCTTTAAGGCGGAAGTATCCTCGCAATCTTGGATTTACCTAATTTTCCTCATTAACTTAATTTTCGGAGCCAATATTTGAAAACCAAGCTATTCATGACGCAGGGAATATTTTAACAGTTATTTATAAATCCCACCTATTTTATACATGATTAGTGTCACATCTGTAACCGTTATCAAACATTGTCTAATTATTTAATAATTTCAGTCCCACTTGGGAAAATACAGTATATTTGAAACCCTACAAAAAAAATCGTTAAGTACTTGTCCATGTCTTGTCTAGCTTTAATTTTTTATTTCTGGTCATACATTTACATTACGAAGATTTTTAAGAAAATTCGAAGATGGAGTGGATACTACCCCCTTAAGAGTGGGATGGAGCTGCGCGTCCAAGGTCAAGAAGTGGGGGAGCGATACGGGCGACACTAACACGCACGCCTAGTGCCTCATCGCTCCTACGCGCATGGCGTGCAGTGTTTCCGTCGTAACGCCGTACTTTGCAAATTAGATCTGTAACAGTGGGTTTCATTACACGCGATGAAAGACCACAGATTAAACTACGCACGTATATTTGTACTTTTCTCTTATTGCTTGTGGAAACTGCATGGGCAAGCTTTTAAAAACGCGATATTTGACCATTTTCCCGGTTTTTTTCTCCAAGAATACACGTAACATGAAAAAAGTTAAAAAAAAAAAAAAAAAAAAAAAAAAAAAAAAAGGGATGGGGGGGGGGGGGTAGATAACTTTTTTTTTTTTTTTTTTTATCTTTTATGACAAGAAGTCGTGTTTGTGGAACATTTATTTACCGAGATACGCGCATTCGCGCAAACAACTGTTTCACAGAAAATGCGGGGGTCCATCCCATTTTTAAAAACTGGTTCTTATGAGCCTAGGGGGTTGAAGCTCTATAGGGTTTTGGTGGGCCACTAAACTATAGGGTGGAATGATTTCGCCAACTGTTGAAAAAAATGAAAATAATGCTCTTTATTAAAGAAAGCTGAATATTATATAAACAATATAATTTTATTTTTAAATATACTTAAGTCACGAGTAAGTTAGATTTAATTATTCTCATCATCATTCATAAAATATATAATTTTTATGTAGGCATGCGCTGTCAGTGCCTGAGTGTCGAGTTGTAGTTGTTCACCTGTTTTCTTTCCGTTATGTTCGTTACTGGAGAAGGTGGCATTGGTGGTTTCAACCTTGCTGCAACCAACTGCAGGAATTGGAATAGTTGAGCTTTACTGAATTTTCAAATACTCATTGCCTAAGAATAAATGATACCAGAGTTGTTGATGTCAGCGACAATGCCTTTTTAAAACAAATAAATATGTACAGTGGCATTTTAATAAACGATTAAGCAGTAAACATAGTAGCCGATCTATGTATTCTCTACCATCAATTGTTAAACACACATTTAGTTCCATGTTACCGTTTGTAAATACAGCATTTAACTATAAAAAATTTACCAAATTGTTAATAGCATTAACTAAAACGTCTGTCTGAAAAGTGAAATTATTATGTTTAAGAGTTGAACGGTTGGCAGCAAATTCTACCTAATAGCACAAACATAGAGGAAAATAACGACCCACCAAAATAGCATTGAGCTTCGTCTCTTTATCTTACTTGCTTTGTGTCAGAGCCGATGAGGATGAAGAGAGGTACGGACCGGCGCCGGAATGCAAGGGCGGAGGAAAAGGGATATTCCCGAGAAAACCTGCTGACCAACGGCATCATCCGGCACGATTCCGACGTTCTAAAGTTCGCGGAATGGCCCCGCCGGGAATCGAAACTGGTTTGATTTGTTGGGAGGCGAGCGTTCTAACAGCTGCTGTATCTGCGCCCACCTGCTGTAAATATGGTGTCCACAGAGAGAGCGTGGACATACCTATTAAATCATTAGTACACATGTGAAAACACCAGAGTGCTTGCATTTACAGCTTTATTGACATAATTGGTAGTCTTCTGTATATGGTCTAGTATTATTTTGTATTTACATTATACAAACAATTCATTGAAAGTTTATTACTACACGTAAAATATTGAAACTTTTTAACACACGGTCTTACGAAATGTTAAAAATAACTTATGCATCTCCACGCTTATAATACATTTAACGTGTGAAGTATTTTCTTGTTAAAATTCGGGAATCGCGTTTCAAACATTCCTTAAAATGACACAGTAGGGTTTTGTAAAATCTGCTCTAATTTGTCAAACTAATACTGACAGTTAGTTTGTAACAATTGTTTGTGGAAATAAAAAAAAAAAAACTTTATTGTCAGAGTATCACATTTTGTATTTATCATAAGCCTGGACAACTGGGCTTCTGCGAAGTCTTCTTCAAATAGTCATAAATGCAAGAGGGAGTTACACCGTATTGAAAAATACCTTACCAAGAAAATTTCGAGAAAAAATGATGTCATCTCTAATTATAAACCTTCTCCGCAGACGAAGTAATTAAACTTCCCACCTACCTCGCTCGTTAGCGGATTCACAGTGAGTCTGCGACATACTTTATTTAAAGAAATCACAGTACGTGTTTGTGCAATCTGTTTCCGTACGGAAAGGAGACACACTCCAGACTATTCTGGAATTACAACAAAAGCCGCACACAAGAGACGTACTTTGCTGCTTTTTTTTTTTTTTTTTTTTTTTTTTTTTTTACATACCCCAGGACTTTTTCAGGCATATCTTAAGACATACTTCGTGAATTCCTGCGGAAATGTCAGAGCGCCGACCATTGAAATTCGCTACAGAAAACTCGCCGATAAAATTACGCGTCATCGCTTGAAGTCACATATAGTTTTGCGCGCATTACGACGAAAATCCTAGACGCTATAAGCTATTCACGTTAAAGTGAGCACTTTTTTTTTTGAAGCCCTCTCATTTGGAATAATATTCAATAAAAATGAATTTTATTGTAACCGCAGACGTTAACTGTCGAGTCGTGTGAAATATGTACACTCTCTTCTCTATTACTTGCATGGCAATGTATATTTTCAAATTCCTGGAAGGATAGAAAATGGCTGATAGGAAAAAGTAACTAGGGCATCCAAAATGCTCACATTACCGTGAACAGCCCACAGTAGAGATTTTTTTGCGCTAAGATGTGATAGTATATGCGATGCTCGTGCTAGTATAGGCCATTCACGGTAAAGTGAGCACTTTTGGAAGGGCCCCCCCCCCCCCCAATTTGCAATAATAACCAATAAATGTATTTTGTTTTAGCCTTGGACGTTAACTTGAGAGTGCGGTGGAATAAACACATTGTGTTTATTACCTACATTAAAAAAGTTGGCTGAAGAATGAGAAATGGCTGAAAGAAAAAGTAACTAGGGCCTCAAAAGTGTGCACTTTGCCGTGAACAGCCTATAAGGCCCTTGCCGTCTGTGTGCTTCTGTGCTTGAAACGCTAATAAATGTTTTTTTCACAGTTTTCTTTATATCAACTTTAGATTTGACAAGTTATTGATAGAGACGTGCAAAATTCGCGTTATTATTTAGCTTCAGTTTAAAATTCCCAATGCTATACACGCTCGAGACGGTGTTGGTTCACCATTGGCTACTACATAAGGGCGTGTCAAATAAAGTATGGCCCAATGACGAACTTATTGCAAAGTTGCACGGGTTTGCAGTTTAACGTGTCCCCAAATAACAACGAATTTTGCTGGTCTTTAGCATTTCGATATTTTTCACCTAGTTATACTTTCGAGTTGTTCTGTTGTTCTAATATGTTAACAACTATTGATATCATGAATTTCACATTCATTAAATTGTGATATAAATATACTTTTAAAGCGTTCGTTATTGTGCTTTAACTGTAGGGCAAAGTAAGTAGCCGTAGGGCCGCACTTCCCGTATCAAAATATTAAATAAGGAAATGATTAAATCCTATATATCGACAGATTTTTCTGAAGGTTGTGCAGTTAAACGAAGAATGGGTTTAAGAATGACGTCATCTCTCTGGATGTAATGGCATTTAAAACGCTTAGTTGCTCTTAGTCAGTAATCACAAGTGTGGCTGTGATTAATGAGTAGAAAAAATCTTGGCAATATTGTTTTCTTAATGTCTTAGCTTCTACCACTGATTTCTACACTTCAATCATGGATGTTTATTGCAACCCTTCTGCATATTAATTAATTTTATTTATTTTACTTGGTTTACACATAGCAAGTTTCAGCACATTGGCCTGTTTATAACTTAAAGGGTTTTGTCAAGAAGACATCTACAACGAATAAAAAAAACATACATAACTTACAGCTAGAATAATTCTAAACATTTGGAATACAATGATAGAGTGGTATATTATCAAGCAAATCAAATACAGCTGCCCTCGAAATTAAACATTAATAATGTAGAAGTAAGAAATGAAACGGATAAAGCTTCGATTTTTTTTTTTTAATTGCTCAAGGATGTACCGAGAGCATAAAGACTATGCGATATCCCAGTCTGCGAACAACTTGGACACACTATACTCAAGACTGAATAAGGCCGAGAAATAGACGATATGTTAAATTCATGAACATCATTACTTATTAAAGATACCAGTTTCAAAGATTGTATTGATAAAAATTGTCACCAGAAAAAATTCAATCTCTTATCTTATTACTGCCACCATTTACTTTTTTTTGTTGTAAAAATTAACGAAAAAAACTTAATAAAAAACATTATTTTAGCAAAAATATTTTTCTTGTGGTTCTTAAAATGAATACGATTGTAAGGAAAATTCCACACTCTAAATCACAAGTTGTAGACTTCCATCGCAGCCTCTCTGTATCTTCGTACTTTATGTATATCCCGCACGAAGTTGGTTAGCGATATTATATGCACACAGAAGTTATGTAGGATGTTTGTTACATATATTGTTTACATACATCCAATGTGCAGTATTCGCTGCCAAAATTTAGTAGATAAACTAGCAATATTAGTCCAAAATGAAATGATTTTAATCCACGTCTTTGTAAAATGGAATGGACTAATGAAAAATATTTTTTATTCAGGTGACGACTCTCTTTTTTTTTTTTCCAGCATAATCAACACACAACGTTTTTCTTGTTTTCTAAAAGTGATTTCTTTCTCTGCAAAAGAATGTTGATGAACTCTGTGATCTGACACGGAGGAGGTTATTATTGGTTACAAAGGATTCTCCATAAAGAAGTTACTGCTTAAGAAAATCAATACTTTCATCTATTCGCGGTTTATTCACACTTTCTGAATCAAACCTTTGAAAAATAACCCCATGTATGACATGATTGGTTATTTCGTAAATATCCCATGTATCACAAGCCTTTTTACACCTCTGTTAACATGAAAAGTTTCTTATTTTTCGTCAAATTGGAGTTTCGCCGATACTTTATTTATAAGTTATGATTTATCATATATAAAAAATTATGAATAAAAACAGTGAGAACATATGTGTGTTGGTAGTGCCTATTAAGATGAAGTTCTCACGCAAAATGTCATTAAAATCGTGTGCCATGAATTCGATGCGCTGTCCTTTGGTGTAATTTTGTACAGACTTAGTTTGTACGAGTCGGAAAAATATCCTGACATCAGAACTTTATCAGGGCTTCATAAAAGTGTGAAGTAACAATGAATGGATTATATGTAGTGAATGCCACACTGAGTCTTATTCTGTAAGGTGGACGAAGAAAAATATTTTTACTGCAAGCAATTTTAGGGTGCATGGTACATTTATGAAGGAGGTAATGACGCAGAGGATTCAGTTCTAAGGTTGGTAGTGGGATCATATTTAAAACATATAGAGGCAATAACTAGACATATTACTGAGCTGCGAGTACGATAGGTATAATACATTTTTATCGACTGTTAGACCAAGATTTTTTTTGGGATCATTCTAAAAGTTACTGAGCATATTAACTACGCACTTGTGGCTGTACTGTAAAAAAAAAATGAGGAAAAATTCCGTTACATATAAGGCAAAATTACCTCTTAAATGTAGAGTAAATTTTACATAACAAGTAAAGTACTATTCCCTAATTGCACGGAAAAGTACCTGACAAAAGTGGGGGGAAAATCCCATAGAAGTAAGGGAAAATTTACTATACTGTATAGGGGCCACGGTGGCTGAGCTGTCAGCCTGCTCGCCTCCCACCAAGGCGATCCGGGCTCAATCCCCGGCCGGGTCACTCTGGATCCTCACATGTGGGAATCGTGCCGGACGATGCCGTTGGTCGGCGGGTCTTCTCGGGATATCCCGCTTCCTCCGTCCCTCTATTCCGGAGCTGCTCCATACCCACCTCAATCGCCCTCATCGGCTCTAAAGACCTCGACGTCAAGAGCCGTCCAAATCTCTTCACCTCTCTCCACCACTGTAATATATTAATCCTGGAGTGTTAGCGCTGTAAATTATTGTATTATCTATATCATCTGATGAATATTCACCGAAACCTCAGTACCATGGTCCTCTATCACGATAGGCGCCAAAGCGCTATCCATTACACCACGACGACAGTGTGACAGGATCAGTGAACATAAGCGTGTTAAAGGATTGTCTTTTTTTTCGCCCGTCCCCCCACTTACCTGTTGAGAATGCTGAAGAGAAGTACGCGTCGTAAGTTAATTTTCCCATCCATTTATGGGATTTCCCGCTAACATGTACGTGAATTTTACACCAGAGTGCGGTTATTTTACCTTACCTGTAAGGAAAACTGTTTCCCCCCACAAATTTGCGAATATTGCCGTACACTTGTCAGGTAATTTTCCCATTATTATTTACAGTGTGTTCTTGTGTAAAGCCAATCCCTGTGGAGCACTGCTCAAAAAGCTAAAATAAGTACAGTTATATCAGAAATGCGTTGAACTTAAATGATGTGAATATTTTCAATCATTTATGATGATATTGCTGCTGAGTTTGTATGCAATTGTAGCTTATAATGAGCTCCTGAACAGACAGACAATTTTACACAGAGGGATACTATTTGATGTTTTAGAATAATAAGGGTGCCACCAGTCTGCTTTGCTTGAGCGTAGAATTAATTATCAGCAAACATGTCGAATTCTTCAGTTCTTCTGGTATTAATATCTGAAACATCGAAACATATTAGGCGGTTCAGACGATGAGATCGGGAAATTTTACCTTCAGCGTGCGAGGGGGAAATGTTTCACACGGTGTATTTGTGACATGAACTAACAAGTTCCGGCACTGCAGGACTAAACCACGTGGTGTGCAGTTTACAGGTGTGCATATAGCACCAAGCGAGGATTTATTGGGTTTACATAAATTTAAGTTACGAAAATTTTTGCTGGAATTACTGAGAACGCACATCTTCGGCTGAGGGTTAAACAAAAGCCAATACCTGCTTGATTGCGAGATAATTCACTACAGCTTTAACGCGCGTGTAATTAGTAGGGACCTGCAAAATTCGCGTTATTTTCTGGCAGCAGGCTAGAATTCACCGTCCTATACATATTGGAGTCGGTACAAATTGTTAATTGGCTTCTACAGCAGTGAGGACATACTATCCTTTTTTGACTTGGTTGGACGTGACTGGACCAGCCTCTCGTTAGTTGTTTGCTATTTGTCCAAATTCGTACAGGGTATCTCCGAACAAACCGCAGTCCAGTGACAAACGCAGTTCAAAACAAATGTGTTTGAAGTCCAGTCTGTAATGAAATAATAACGCGAATTTTGCAGGTCTCTAGTAATTAGGGTATCGTAATTTAACTGAGGTGTGAGATATAAATTTTCTCTTTCGAGTGTTTCCAGCTGATATCTCAACTACTATTTATAATAACGCACATATTTTATTAAAATCGTACCATTTTTGTTATAAGGTGTAAGTAACTTATAATCACTTATTTATAACGATATATAACGATTTTCCGTCCCTTGTCACCAGCGCTAGATGAATGCGTGTATGAGGATGAATAGTAACTGTAAATTACAAGAGTGGACCTGGTGAATTAAATCTTTCAACAATCGAAAAACGACGAAGCGGAATATTCGCTTCAGGCAGACCAGATGTGAAACACGTCAGTGAGGTGCTGACAATTTAATTGGCGGTCGCACTTAGCTGTCATAATTCCCTTGTCCATATACAAAGCCCCGGGTATGGCGGGGAAAAATCTTGTTAATGGTTCGCTGAGTTCGAATGTGTCGCCATTTTCAAGTGAACCCGTAGTACGAGTGATGGTAACGGATGCTGTTCATAATTACTAGTTCTTAGTTCCCGTATTTTATGGCTCGGCTGTTTTTTTTTTCTTGCCGCGCGATATATTTTGCCTCGTTTTCGTCTCAAGTTTCCTGCTTACCGTACAATATAACACGATTGTAAAATAACAATGTATAAAATATCTGAAAAACGAGACGACGTTAGAGAAATGATTTCCGCATCGCACAGGATTGTCGTGGCACAAGTATTGCGAACCAGTCGGATCTGCGAGTACCCTACACCGTAAAAGTTTTGCAACTGTCATAAAACATTCTTGGGAAACGAATGATCAAAAATGGTACTTGCAATATTACAAATTAAGTATTGTACATTAAAACACAGTGATATGACACATAAAACTGATAAGGTTTATCCATATTTGTAAAACAAAAAATAAATAAAAAAATTTTTTCAACACGTTCAAACCCACTTCAAATTCCGGTATAAGATGTAGCAAAAAAAAAAATTATGACTGCTGTACTTAAGTCGGGACAACAGCTATTTCGTTTACACAGCCAATGATATGTGGGCTTGGTGTTATTGGCTATAGTAATATGATACATTCATAACCTGGAACATCAGCAAGGTTTACACATCAGTTACCCACAAAAACTACCACTGGACATTGGGTCTCGCAATGTAGGCCTACAATAATGGCGGAAGATTACCTTCCTTTGAGGTGTATAATCCATTCACGGTTAGTTCACACTTTTCTGAAGCCCTGCTAAAGTTCTTCTTCCAGGATATTCCTCCGCCTCGTGCAAATTGACCTTAACTATGTCTAGAAAATTACTCCAAAGGACATCGCACAGAATTCGTACGTACCTAGTTGTATAGGCAGTTCACGGTAAAATGAGCACTTTTAAAAGCCCTGCTTAGTATCTACTTGTATTCGCGCTGTGTATTCTTCCGCCTTATATAAAATTACCGTTGCCGCGGGTACTCGTCACTTTGTTCGCGCGTCGGTCAGGTGAAAATGCGGAGTTATTTGAGAAAGTAAATATGTTACAAATCTGGTAATTTTTACACTTAGATACGTTAAAAAAAAAGCAGAAAGCGAAATCAATTATTTAAGTTATGACAGATGGTTACATAACACTTTTTATTCGACGTTAAGATATTGCACTATTTTTCCTCCGTCGTTACCAACTTTACGGGACGCATGTCACTCGGTGCGCCCGTTACAATATATGCAGGCAGGAGCAGTGACTTTTTTTACTAAGGTTGATTTCAAAAAGTGCTCACTTTATCGTGAACAGCCTTTAATAATATTTTGCACGAGAACTATTTCCTACTAGGCGCTACCAACACACATGTTTTGCTCACTGTTTTTATTCATATTTACTATAAATGGTATATTATAATTTATAAATAAAATATAGGTAAAGCATAAATGTAAGGAAAAATAAGATACTTTCATGTTAACAGAAGTTTAAAACGCTTGTGATTCATGGCATATTTAGGAAATAACTATACAGGTCATACATGGGGTGATTTTTCAAAGGTTCGATTCAAATGTATGAAGGAACCGTGGATTTTTTTTTTATGGTGCCAAATACTTTCCAAACAATTTATAATAAAAATATTTTTTAAATATTGTGTGCTTTGTTTTATTTGATGGTAACACAGGAATGTGTCCACTTCCCCTCCACACTGGGTTCGATTCCCAGCGGGATCACTCCCGGATTTCATCGCGTGGGAATCGTGCTGGGCGATACCGCTGGCCAGCGGGGTTGTCTAGGGGATCTCCCATTTTCTCCCGCACCTGCATTTCAACGCTGCTCCGTATATACCTCGTTTCGCCCCTCGTCAGCTTTCAAGAGCCCGATGTGTAAAGGCGCCGCTGGTAAGCAAGAATTCCATTATTTCATATTTGTATGAAATGCTGTTAAAGGCTGTTCACGATAAAGTGAACACTTCTGAAATCAACCTTAGAAAAAAAGTCACTGCACATCCCTGCATATATTATAACGGGCGCAATGAGTGACATGTGCCCAGTAAAGTTGGCAACGATGAAGGGGAAAGCAGTTCCCTAAATTAACGTCGAATAAAATGAGTTAGGTTACCATTTTTGATAACTTAAATGATTTCTCTCGATTTCTGTCTTTATTTTTTAATGCATCGAAGTTTGAAAATTAGCAGATTTGTTCAATTTGTACTTTTCTAATAATTTCACATTTTCTCTTGACGGACGCATCAATAAAGTGATGAGGACCACGGTAATGTTAATTTTACATAAGGTGGGAGAACACACAACGTATATACAAGAAGAGCTTAAGCAGGGCTTTCGAAAGTGCTCACTTTACCGTGAACAGCCTATAAACTTGATTACAGTAGTTACAAGTACTGATTCGAAACATTATATATATATATATATATATATATATATATATATATATATATATATATATATAGGCTATTCACGGTAAAGTGAGCACTTTTGAAAAACCTTCTTGTTTTGTATAATATTCAATAAATATATTTCATTTTAGCTTTAGGCGTTAACTTCTGAGTGCTGTAGAATTTACATGCTGTGTTTATTACTTATATGAAATATTTATTTTAAAAGGTGGGCAAACGATTAAATATGGCTGAAAAGTACTCACTATGGCGTAAACAGCCTATAGACAGCACATCTCTCCCACAATGGCTTGTAATGTTCACAGGCTGAACTGTGTTTCATGAAAGTAAGGAATCATGAAATTTCTCGGTAAGCAGCACACTTTGCATGGGACCTAGACATTTTTTTTTCTCGTTCGAGGCGTATCGATACGGGCGACAATAACGAGCGCGTTCAGCCCCCCCCCCCCCCCCATCAACAACCCATCGTTCCTACGGCGCAAGGCGCTGAACCTGCGTGCAATGGTTGCGTAGTCACTGTCTCGTGTGCAAATGAGATTTGTTGTAACAGCGGCACCTTATCAGGCGCGACGGAAGCCCACATATTAAACTACGACAGCGCTGTGTTCTGCTTCCCTCCTTTTTCTCTGATAATTAGGGACCTGCAAAATTTCGCGATATTATTTGTCGGCAAAACGAAACTCCGAGACGTTTGCATGTTCTTTCAACTGTTGTCATCGGCAGCCAACTTGGGTGGCTCGTCCCAAGGACACTTTTGAGTCGGCGGTAGAGGCTCGGAGTTGGGCAACCAATCTCCGGTGAAGCGCTCACACAGGTAAATGACGCCCTTTGATTGCCGGTAACCAATGAAATCACGAACTACGCTCAAGTAGATTCAGGACTGTGAAGTCTAGCATCTTGCCAAATAATAACGCGAATTTTGCACGTCTCTACTTATAATTCACTTAATGTGATGAATAGGAAAATGAACGGGCTTAGATAAAGGTTTTTTTTTTAAATATCTTTCCTAGCAAAAAGTCGTATACCCAGGGAATATATTTGCTGAGATAAACGTATACGAGCAAACAGCGAATCTATAAAAAAAAAAATTATGCCCAAATTAATAACTGTTAAGAGCCGCGCAAAACCTGCTCAGACAGTGTTGGTTCCCCTCCGAACAAAACTTGTTGCGGCGACTGTTACTGCAGTGTTGGACTCTTTGGCCGATGTTTATGAGCTCTGGAGACATCGTGAGGCGACGCGGGGAATTAAATCACTCTCTACGCAAGCCTTCCCACTGCCGTGTTATTACCGAGAGGAGACAAGAACGCTTTGCGCTGCCGATATACGGGGCTCTCGTAGGACGGAACGCTCCCCCCCCCCCCCCCCCACGAAGCCAAGCCACAAACAAGCGAATATCTCGCAGCGTCAAGCCCCTCCTTCAAGCCATTATGAACCATGCCGCTGTAACTGCACGAATTCGCATTACGCGCCTCTTATCAGACAAACAACACTGCTAAAGTTTAAATCCAGGCCCCGTTACGATAAGATCAAAACCCCCCTTTCCCCTCTCCATGACATTTAAACGGGAGATGAGTATTTGGCAATGCCTGTAGCGTAGCTTGTGCGATAAAAAGGGAATCAATTCCGGTACCGTGTTAACCAGCAATTTTGCTGGCATTCCACGTCTGTGACAGTTATATAAAATTTTTTTTTTCTAAATGTTCAATTGTTTTGTATTTCACCTTCGCGAAAGCATGACCTCAAAAACGATTTTCTGGAAAAAAAAAAAAAAAAAAAAAAAAAATGTAATTATCTAACCGAGCGAGTCAGTGATACTTTTATATTGAGAAACTTAAGACATTGTTTATGTCGAGTAACTTGCTTCCTGCATAACACATAACATTAACTTTCAGTAAACTAGGGTTGTTTCAGCAGGGTTGAAAGTTTCTATGAGCATATTAAAAACCACGCGGGGTTCCACATCTCAAATTCAGTTCATTATATATATATATATATATATATATTATATATATATATATATATATATATATATATATATATATAGTGTTATCACCTGGTTATTTCGTTATTTCAAAATATTTCACATATGTGTGAAAATAAATTATTGAATTTGAATAATAAATTCTGAAAGGTTACATGTGAAAGTAATTTTACAGTTTATTTTTATGTGAATTTGATGCATATTTGTCAATCAATATGTTTTACGGTTACTTCGCCATTGTCTAAGTGAGCAGTCACGTGTTAGAACTAGTTGTACTTATCCTCTATTGTTTCCCTCACTATTCAGTGTGTTCGGGGGCTTCTTTGCTTCACATCTTCTCATTTATGAGGATTGTATATAAAAAAATATGTTTACCTCCAGGATATTTTATCGATATTCTTCCTTCACTGCGCACTAAGTAGTCATACTATAGCAACCCTGTATTTAACTACCAAACTTAAAACAATATTGTACAGATCGACGTTTGATACTTGATAACTGAATAAATGATGTTAGTGTTAATAAAGAATTAAACACTAACGCGTACTGAAGGAAGAAGAACTTGTTAAACAAAACGCGTTTTTCAAATGATATATTAATAGTTAGTTGTATAATTGATGTCTTCGATTGTTCATAACGAGCTACTATTTAAATTATACCTCTAAAATTTGTAACATACTGCAATCGATAAACTGTGTATTAAAACAAAATATCCACCAACTATCTTAACTTAATAAGTCCTAAGATATTCACACCAAAAACTATTTTTGGTAGTATGAAAAACACGTAATCACTTTATTAAATAGGCCTACATGGCATCTTCTCCCAGATTCTAATAAACCATTTTACAAAAAAAATCCTCAGCTAAATATTTTAAAGGTCGTGTTTTGAAATATTTATCATGTTAGAAAATTGACAGATACACAATCAACTAAAGTATGCCTTTAATTAGGAGTACTTAATTTCACTAACGATATATAACAAATTATGGACAGTGAAATACATTCTACAGTAAACATTATTTCAGGTTGTTTGATTAAGTGTTCCTTATTTAATTTTTCAGTAAAATTTTTATAAGAATTATAGTAATAGATTTCGAAAGTTATCAGAGGAATCACTGCAGCTCAGAATTACATTAAACGTCTGCCTGGAGACTGTGCCTAAGTTTCTTCAGGTGCAGTTCCGCAACTGCTGAATATATCGGTTACGTACTGAAAACTAACTACAATGTACAACAGAAAACCCAGCTGGAAAGCCCCGTCACTCGGAGGGTGTTGCCTCGCCCCGGGTCCTCCCCCACATACGCATTTAATATTATTAATATCTATTTCATTAAAATGAATTTTATTTCTAGTCGTATGTAATTTGTTGAACACGTTCGCCATGACCCACGCAAACGTTATACGTAGACGTTTCTGAGCCGTACGTAAACCAAATTGATCGTGAACTGACCTTCAGGGAGTTGTGAGTCACAATACGTGATATGTAGGGACACCCGAATTTCGCGAAAAGTATTTTCACGCACTGCCAGTTTGTATTTCATAACACTTTAGCTCAGATAACTTCTTATGATTGGCTGATCCAAGTGTTAACGCGTCTTAGGGTGAGTGCTCGAGAATCAGACGCACAGTATCGGAGTTGCCTAATTCTGATTGGCCCATTAAGTAAGAAAATGTCTTCTCACAAAGACTCATGGCCAGTAAGCAAATGAATACTGCTGGTACGCCGGTAGGCTATTGAAATCTAGCATGTTGTAGTGGACAGAGCCGCCCCGCATTCTAAGACACTCCAGTAAACAGGCGGCAAGGTAGTTTACTAAACACCGCGCATATATAAGAGGCAGGCAGGGCGCCGTCCCCCAGCCCCTTAGTCGCTCTCGCCGACGACGAGCTCCCGAGGCTGCTGCCGCACGACGGAGGTGCCGTGGCGCAGAACAGCAGAGGGCTGCGATCCAGGGGCGAGACCGCTGAAGACTGCACGACATACGCCATCGAGAACTGGGGCTAGAGGAGCTCCTGCCCCTTCGACATTATACACAGCGTTAAGACGACTAATACGCTACGGTGCAGGTCTAGGCCAAGAGAATCCTTAAGGCTGTACTTATAGTCACTAGCGCGATCAGCTCACTTAATACTAAGGACTACCTTGAGAGGAACCAGTAATCAAATTAGTGATCAAATTAAAGTATCGTATAGAGTTTACATTGTGTTAATAAAACGATAATTCAATATCCAGATTGTGTATAACTGAGTGATTAAATGTGTAGTGTTTTATAAAAACTTGTGTCGCCTACCTTAAATGTATAGGAGTAATTGTCACCCCCACGTTACCGTCCTAGAGTGAATTATTATGTCGTATTGAGAGTCCAAGTATATGAGCAAGTATATAAGTAAGTATAGCTCTGAAGAGGAAGTATTATATGACGGAGTCACCCATAAGCATTCCGTGGTACTTCAGTATATTAATTACATTAGTCTGACTTCTAGAGCAGAACAATGCGCAGAAATATTTTAGCGAAATTCGTGTGTCCCTAGTGATATGGCACCTGACGAACGGTATTTAGTCGAGCGTACTGTCTCGTCAGTGAAATTTAGTAGGGGTGGTGTAATGGTCAGAGCAGTAGTGAATTATCACCCCCAATTTAGAGAGAGGCCCGTCTTTAGGCGCCCTCGTAAAACATATTTTCTTCTCTTATAAATTCCGTTTTTGTGTCGTCGATACCCAAATCACGTTCTGCACAAAATACTGAAAAAAAAATTGTCTCACCTAGAATCGAAGATGAAGGCTATAGTGATATCAGAAACGCGTTAAAACAATTTATTAGAGATTGAACACGGTATATCAAACCATAGTGGTTAGAGAAACAAGTTCGTGCGTAATTTATTCTCGTTATGGCGGCCTTCACTAAATTTCGGTAGGCAACATTTCACTTGCATGGCGTATGAATAACGTGAGACTACCCGTGGCAGTGTTGATTACACATATGGCGGAAGGATACAACACGAGTAGAAGTAGATCATAAGCCCATTTCGCTGGCGTGTACGGCTGGAGTTCGCGGAGTATCTGTATTATTATTTACTCTCTACCTAGGCACCAAAACTTGCCAACATTTTTGAGAAACTGTTTTCCCATAATTTTCCATTTAACTTGCATAATGTCTTATGCCGCAACAACATGCATTTCTGCGGTGTCAGAAATATCTCGACAGATTTACTTCTCTCCGGTTAAATATTTTTCTCATAAAAGGAATAATAACCGTTACGTAGGATACACATTTCTTGATTTTTCAACTGGCTTCCATAGCCTAAACTTGTAGATGACCATCAACCACGCATTGCTGCGCGTTCAAGATCATTTTTATCAAAAATTCTAAAGAAAATACTTTAATTTTCAGTATTTTTCTACCAATGTCACTGTAAATTAAGCATGTAAAAACCATAGTGAAATAAAGAAAGTACTAATTTCTCCAAATAAGTGCACTCTGAATTCAAGAAATTGAAAATGAGTGTGCCCTATATTCCACAGTTGAGGCCCTATGTATACACAACTTTGTGATTAATACAGTATATTAAGAAATAAGTACCTACCATTTAATAGCAGTGTCTAGAGAACAGGAAATAACATATTAAAATGACACTAGTATCCAGCCGAAGGCCATAACTGGTCTGTTAATTGAATATAAAATATATTAGGAAAATAGTCGAAACATACAATTTGTTGCGTTATAAAAATTCAAAACAACTTAAATTTTAAAATTACAGAGGCTTAAAATTTTATTTTGTCACCATTTAAAAGAAAAATGTTACGCTATAATTTAAAAATGTAAAAAGATAAAATTCCTCGGCCTCCTCCTTTGAACCCTCACCCCCGCCATCCTCTCCGGAGACAGAGGGGCCGACGGTTGTTTCGTTTTCTTGTGAGGTGTCCGTCGTGTGTTTGATGTCTGTGTCTGTGCTGTGATGGTGTCAGTGTAATGTAGTTTGCGTCTACAACAAATATGCGAGACTTCGTAATCGCATAATGCAGTGTGACATGGGGTTAACATGGTTATATTTTATCAAATGGGGAAGCCCAAAGCCAGGAGCTCAGAATGCGAAATGTCACATAATGTTATGTGAAATGCAGTGTTTAAATACTTAAAACTTTTGTAAAAACACAAGACGTACATGTAGCATTTTATCCGCATGGCCGACTCATTATTTTACTAACTTTTACCTGCTGCTTCACGCGCGTGTTCATAGGGATAATTAATGAAGTTTCATGACACTAAGCCACTATTGTGTTCTCTATCTACTGAGTTTCTGCGGCCCCACTATTGGGCTCTCTACCCACTGAGATACTGCGGCCCCACTATTGGGTTCTCTAGCCACTGGGCTACTGCAGCCCCACTATTGTGTTCTCTACCCACTGAGCTTCTGCGGTCCCACTATTGGGTTCTCTACTGGGCTACTGCGGCCCCACTATTGGGTTCTCTACCCACTCAGTTTCTGGGGCCCCACTATTGGGTTCTCTACCCCCTGAGCTACTGCGGCCCTACTTGATATTATTCTATTCTCTAAGACACTGCTGCCCCACTTGGAATAGCTCTAGCCACTGGGCCACTACGGATCTTGGGAAGGAATAGAAGACCGCCCCTGGACAAAAAAGAAAGGAAAAATGACGTAAAGTTTTTTTAACGATGCTTTTTTATACAGTAAAATTACAATAAGAATTTTCCTGAAGGAATGATATAAATTTACAATAGTAATTTCCCTTAAGGAATGAGATAATTTTACGGGGTAAACATTAGCCTATGTCACTCTCCGGTCCTCCAACTGTATCTTTGCAAAAAAAATATAACGTCGATCTGTTGCTCCGTTGTGACGTGAAAGGACAAACACACTTTACCATTTATATACTAGCTGGTAAGGATAATGTCCTGCAAAAATTTTTAAAGCTTATTTTAAATATTTCTTTGTATGTAGAAGTTATTTCGTACTCAAGTATGTGATTCTGGCTGGCTAGTAAACTCTTCTTACACTCGTGCAAATGCCGGTTGTAGACTGTCTTGTGTTAAGCTAGGAGTGGATGAAACACATCGTTGTCGGAAGAACGAGACACTTCAGTGTGGCCCACGTTCTTCCTTAGCATTCCATTCACCGCTGGCATCTTGCGATCTTCCCTCATCCCCATTTCCAAACGGTCAGGGACGTCGCTTTAACCCTCGAATGGTAATGTTGACCCCAAGCATCCAGAGGACGTAATCGCATTCCTCCCCCGAACGGACGGCGTGCCACTGGCTAGCAGAGATTCCCCGGGTACCCCCCCACCCCCCCCCCCTTGAAACCCTTCGGCCGGGGCGTCTTCCTTCCTTCCAACCCTCTCGAACCCTTCTCCGACCGACGTCATCCAACCCGGCCGCAGAGCCCCTCCTCTTACTTCATCTCGGCTTGGCTGGACCAGAACTCCCTTTTCCCCACTACTTGCTCATGTTTATTCATGACGTGGCGGAACCTAATTATTGTTATATTTAGGGGCGGGATACTGGCGCCTGATTGAAACTCAGCTTTCCTGGGGAGTCGTCTGTCGCAGGGCTGCATCTGACTGCGCCCTAGCGGTTTGTGGAGTACTTGTACTCACAAGACCACGGCCAATACGAAACAGGCATTCAGATCTTTATTAAAAGCACAAACACCCATCATGTAGTTTCTTCGTTTTCATTTCCCTCCCTTTTTTCTTTTAGTGTGTTCCTTTCTATAATGCAAAAAAAAAAAAAAAACAATCTTTATATAAATAGGTTAATTTTTGTGACATGTTAATTAATTTAGCACTGGAAATGTTTTCCATAGTGAATTGTTTTATCTGAAGACTGTTTTTCAGCACTGTAGTTACTGCATTCTCACAATTCCTTTTGGCAGAAATAATAGATGTCGACGAGCTTAAAAATACCCACAATCATTTTCCACTGCGTAAAATGTATCTAGTACACACCATCAAGAACTTTCATTTGTTTTTACGAGTTGCGTATTTACAGGCCTTCTATTCCTTTTTGGTAAAAATAACTTTTCCCTGAAAATAGTGTGGTTATGGAATAGAGTAGTGGAGTATGGAACTGAGAGGTTTGGGCGGCTCTTAATAACGAGATCTCCAGAGCAGATGACGGTGAAGCGAGGCGAGTATGGAGCAGCGCTGGATTACAAGGGGTGGGGAGAAACGGGATATCTCCGAGAAAACCCGCCGACCAGCAGCATCATTGGACACGACTCCCACGTGCAAAATCCGTGAATGAGCCCACCGGGAATCGAACCCGGTTCGCCTTGATGGGAGGTGGGCGAACTAGCCGCTGCATCACCGCGGATATCTAGGTATTGGAGAGAACACTATTGTACATTTTACATTAAAGTCAACCTCCTGATTTGACTCGCAGTGCCGTGAAACAATGTGAGCACATGATAAACTATGGAGTATAGGATACCCACGGTAAACTGAGCACTTTTGAAAGACCTGCTAAAGATCTACTTGTACGCAAATCATGTAGTCTTCTGCTATATGTAAACTTAACTATGCCATGGACCTGATGTGTCAGTTGTAGTGGCGCTAATTTCATTTAATTGTAATTTTATTTATTACTTTCTTATTTAATTGGTATTTCACCAAAATATTTTTCTTTCCATTTGAAATGTGCTCCGGTTATACTTAATCAACTTGTTTGTTCTATTTGAATATTAAAACATAGTTTATCAACTGAAAAATTAGCGCGGTTTACTTTAGTAATTCGTTTACGTTTCTATTCTTTTATTTAAAAATTTAATCTTTTTAACGTGTGTTAATTATCTACCTAAATAATTGTATAAAAACTTTGATTTCAGTTAGCAAAATGAGAATGGTTAGTTGTAATTTTTTAAAATAATTGTTTCGGATCTTCGAGTTATGAATCGATAAGTCGCACGAGGCTATGAAGTTCTGATCACACCCTCCTATATATAGTTTTTCGCTCAAGGTCAACTCTTTCACAATCTCGACATACCGCATGTAGTTCGCTAATATTTTCTATCTGCACGACTCCATCGATATCAGTAGCAGGGCATAGTATGCTCGGGTATGCTGGGGAAGTAGGTGCGAGATTCTGGGAGCCATCTTGGATTCCGGGCTTACTGCTCTATCATTCCGGTCACGCTTCCGCCATCTTGGATTCCGCCATGTTGCTAGCCAGTACGCCGCCATATTTGTAGTACGTATGGTGCCATATTTGGCGCCGTCATGGTAACCAGTAAGTCTTTTTCATGCTCTTGCATTCCGAGGGTTTTCTCCGAGTGTGCCTTTTTTCTTTTGTATCATTTTTTTTTCTCTTTCTTCTTTTCCTTCTCATTTCCTTCTCCCTTCTTCATTCCTTTTTCTCTCTTTCTATTTTCTCCTTTGTTTACATCGGCTGTTACTGGAGGCCGCAATCTTTGTTTCTGGAGGCCGCATCTTTGTTTACATTTCCATGGAGGGAGACATCTTGTTTTTTCGTTTGTCATTTTCTTCCCACATTAGTTCTGGCTTTGGGCACTAGAGGCGCCGCCATATTGATTCTGGAATTTGCTGCTAGGGGCGCTGTTTTTTTAGAATTCAAATTACTATCCGGAATAGTGCGGGATCAAACTGCCGGACCTTGGGGCGCCAGTACGCCTTAAACCACTTGGCTATCGCGACATGCGCTGGCACAAGAGTTTATAAGTAGTATATAGCTTGAAGATTAATAAATAATATCAGATCTCTCATTTTTATTTTTTATTATATAATTTTTAAATATTTCATTTACATATCAATAATTTTTTAAGTTTATATACAAATCAATAATTTGTTAAGTATATATTTTTTACTACATAATTTTTATTTCATATATCATTTTTGAAGTATCTTAATGTATCTTAAGTATTTCATTTACTAATTCTTTATTATATTATTTTTAATTATTTATTTTTAATTATTTTCGTTTAGTTACGTATTTTTTAAATTAAACTTTTAAGTGCATCGAGTGAGGAGTCTATAGATTCGTATTTTTCAGGCAGATAAGAATATGTCATCAGAATATATGATTATGTGACTATGACAAGAGCCATATTGGATTTTTAAAAGCATATATGAAAAACTGTTTTAGTAAATATATGCCAAGTGTTTTATATTATGAACGTTGATTATTCACGCTTTTCGATATTTATTTACATATAATAATTTTTTTCCTATCTCAGAGTTAAGTATGTAGGGACTACTATGTTGAACTTAAAAAAAAAAAAAAACAGATATTTCCTACTCCTATGTAATGTAATGCTTGTACATTTTTTTTTTCAACACACCATCCCATAATCAAACTGTTCAGTATCCACTTCGCTTAACCTAAAATAACATTACCTTACTTCACCTAACCCAAGATAACCTAAACCAATCATCTTGTAAGAACTCTGAATATATATATATATATATATATATATATATATATATATATATATATATATATATATATTATATATATATATATATATATATATTCCCATTCACCATAACATTAGCTTGCCTCATTCATGCTACTAACAATACAGTTCCATGCTAACCACCGTACCTCAGACTTACTGATCAATAATAAATAAGTTTAACTATGTTGACTACCATTTCAGCCCCATCTAAATTTGCCAGTTACACATATAAACAAGCTATTCCAGCTGCCAAACTAATCAAATATTCCAACCATGCTATCATAATATCAATAATATTAATATCTAACCATCTACGACACCCATATTGTCTTAATTCCCATCAAACCATCCCGCCCATACTAACTGATCATACCAACTAAGTATTCTGCCCCTCTCATACTTACTTCACAAAAAACGAATCATACAATCAAACTATTCTCCTGACACCATCTGAGCTACATTTTTTTCATACTGCCAAAATAACCGAACATGTGATCATGTATACCAATCAACCGTACAAGCAAACTAACTGTTCAACCAAGTCATACTTGTGGGCGTTCCACCCCATGTCAGGACTCTGAATATATTTTATTTATCTCGCCATCCACTTAATCTAACCAATAGTCCATTTAGTCACTTAAACTTTTTGTCGTATGCACTACACACACTTGTGTAAAACTTATAAAGTGTTTTCGTATTGTGTAAAACACGGAATATATTTATCTAAGTCCTATCCATTCTACCCCGTGTCAGGACTCTGAAAGACATGTTAACCTAACCTAACTTCACCCAACCTAACATATCAAAGGCACTGCACTCAGGACTGGAGGCAGCATATTTAGCATTGCCGGCACTGCACTTAGGGGTCCTTAGGGATCATTTAGGGTTCAATAGGGTAATTTAGGTGTCATTTAATGGCCACTTGGGGTCATTTAGGGGTTATTAGGGCCATTTAGGGGTATTATGGGTCATTTTGGAGTCATGTTGCGGTCATGTTGGGGTCATTTTTGGGTCATTTGAAGTTAAAGAGTCAAGAGTCAAACAGTCAAACAGTCAAGGTGTCAAATAATCAGTCATGTGAGTGGCAGGTCTGACAATAGTCAGCTTCATGAGATCAAACTGAGAGAGAAGAAAGCACTAGGACGAAATATATTTTCACATTAAAAAGAACTTATTCACTGGCAGGGCAATGATGATTAGTTAGTAGCAATTTAGAACGAGTACTATAGCAATCCTATGACATGCACTGGCATAAATGTTGATTTAAATTGAATTAATAAGTGTTACAGAGAAGCAGATACACAATTACTATGAATTTATATACACTTTTTATTCACATATACATATATTCAATATCGCCACATATTTTGCAGAATATTCGTTCTACAACCAATACCAGAAAAAATTTACTCATACCTCACACTAGAAGTCATGTAGACCACAGTTCAGATATCTTGAACAAACCATTGCTAGATTTAAACTCACAGCACTCTTTCATTTTTAACCGAGGACCAGCTGACCTTGTAAATTACAAGAGCAAGTCTGTGCCCGCAAAGTAACTGGAGTCTGCACGTGCTTTCACTCCGTTTTCGCACCTGGATGATGTCAAATAGTCTTAGTCAGTACATAACATATCTGCTCCCCCTTGGTGTCTGATGACTGGAGTCTGCACGTGCTTACAAGTCGTTTTCTCACCTTGATGGTGTCGGATGGCCGTGTGTGTGGGAATAGATGTGTTAGCATTTCTGCAACTGCTCGGAATCTGGTAACTTGACTCAGCAGGCTTACCTCTACCTACTTCCATTCGTACTCATTTTCCCATTGGTTTATTTGTCAGAGCAAATCACGCACCTTCCCCTCCCACCTCCATTGCATCCATATACTGGAATATAAAAAATCTCAGGACCCAGTCTTCCACCTGTTGCTGTCATGTGCGTTGTCGGCTGCTTAACTTAGAGAATGCAGTTTATTTCTTGTCTGGAGCTTTAGAATATGAATGCGGACGTAAAATCCTTTCGTTCATTTTAGCATTTGGAAAGGTGCGTTCAATTAGTACCTTGGACAAACGGGACGAGTTGCCGTATCTGCAGAAAGAGTTCCTGTTGTCGTACGCACCGTACGAAATTTCGGCCGTATTCAAGTATTTACCGATCTACCTACAGCTGGACGAAGACATACGGGACTGCCTGATCTGCAAGGAGTGCTTCAAAGGCAGCACCATGTCCGTCCCGGACACTCCTCATTCCCGGAGCTGGCGCAAGTCGCGACGTTGTACAGCAGCAGCCACAACCGAGTCCACTTCCATCGACGAAGGGTCTGCACAGTGAAAAACATGAACGGCTCTGCAGACCAAGCGACCGCCGACCTCATGCGACTAATCACATCAGGTCTCCGACGCTGTACCTCCTTCACCTCGACTACATGTGACGAATGGCTTCCAGCACATTAGGGGTCCACACAGGCTACAATTTCCACCAGTAGCAATTGGTTGTCGCCTGTCAAAGCTACCCCCATCAAACCACCACGATCTTCGATGGTGATGTACACCAGCGCCTTCGAGTCAGCCATGGTGAAATGTTATCCCAACACCATCCCCGGATTCCGACGAGTGGATACTGGCTAGGGGACACGCGGTATGAGGATGCTGTGAAAAACATAGAAGCATGCGATGGTGTGAATCATTCCCGCCTCTACTATGCCCTGGTGACTGCGTACAACACAAGCATATTGTATGCTGAAGGCCAGTCAAAAGCGTATTTTATGGACAGAATCCAGTGCGATGGTAAAACGAGTGCAGTGTTCCAACATGAGGCCGGACGCATCCCTACCATTTGGCACCGACGAACGTTTAGAGCTAAACAATGGTGAAATTATCATTATTAAAGAAGGCATCCAGCGCAGGGGTTACGAAATACGGTGAGGAGGGCAGGAAACAGTGCTTCGCTTCAGTGAAGAATGCGATGGCGAGACGCATAGACTCCTACCAGACGAAGAAGCTGACACAATTCCGTTCGTCGAGCGGACCATGGCTTGTTGTATCCTGCCGCGTGAGATAACGACAAGCTCACTGGATGAGGACGGGGAAGGGCAGTGGTAAATAATAAAGTTAAAAGAAACTGTGTTTCGACAGAACACAGTGAGAATAAACTTAAGTACATGGTGCGTGCCGGTGTGTGTATAACATGAAAAACAGCTAGGAATTTATCATTGTCACTATAAATTTATCTATGTAAGAGCAATGCAAAAAATATGTCACAACTTAAATGCAGAAAAAAATTACATTAAAAAAACTTTTTGGCTGTCAATGTAAACTAATATTGCTTAACATGTATGTGAAAATATAATAAAGAGTTTAAAGAATAAATTATGTGTTTAGTTTAAAAAAAAAAAAATTACCTCTTATTTTATTGTTTGTAATGTAGCACCATCAATTCAGAGAAAAGGTCGTGTAAAATTTATTGGTGGAAAAAACTTGGTAAACATTAATTTTTTCAAAACAAAGGAAAGAAACTAATACAATAAGGTGACAAATTATGGGTGAAAATACGCTCTGAATAAATAAATATATATATATATATCATTTAGATTACTGGAGTTGAGTTTGCGAGCATGTCTGGACAGGCAGGCCAGCTGACTTTGTCAAAGTAAAAAATATCTGTGCTTGTGTGGGAAGAGCAGTGTGATGGAGAATGTCACACTACCATTTTGAACCATGGTAGAACAACTTGGGAGACTATGTACACCATACCAACCTGAAACAATGATACTGCACTGGTGCTAGTAGATGCTGCTAGTGACTTTTTTTTAATAACCCATAAGTATATTCAAAACTTGTATACTCTCAAAAGTGTTAAAAGTGTAACTAGCAAGCTATATTGAAAGTTTTCATACAAATATTAAAATTTTTAGGGGCTGATAAACACTTCTCATGATGGATTAAAACAGATTCTCACAACACCACCGAATTAATCAGTTTTTTTAGAGCTACCAATAATTAATGTATAAGGACAGTCAAGAATAAAAATGAACACAAAGTAATGTAAAAAACTATTTTTGTTTTAAAAAAAATGCGATGTACATAACACCACTCATAAAAAAACATTGATAAGTCCTACTTCCGAATGTCTTTCTTGTCGACCCAGGAGTCGTCACGCTTCGAGTGTCTGAGCCACCTCACATACACATGTCTATCACGTCGTTTCAGCACCTTTTCCACCAAATACATGTCTGGAAACTTCGTAGGCTGCATCTCCTTTGTCTAAAAGCCTCCAACGATGGGTTCACCTGGTAGGTCCTCCAGGTAATACATGCATGAATACCAATGTCGTATGCGAATAACCTTGTACAATTCTGCCGACCAGTTGTGACGGAAACCTTTGTGGAAAATACCATGCTGTTTGGAGATGCTCATTACTTGTAGTTCCCGTTCTTGGTAAATATCAATACGACTTTTATTCACAGATATCGATGATGTGTGTGTTTATAGTCATACTTTTGAGGACCACCTACACCATCTTAGGTTGTTTCTAACTGCACTAAGAGAAGCAGGATTAACTGTAAATCCTGAAAAAATGACATGGGCTAATACTTATGTCAAGTATTTGGTGTTTGTGATAAATAAAGGGAAGCTGCTTATGGATCCAGAAAAATTAGGCTGGCCGTAAATTTTCCAACCCCTAAAAATCTCAAGGGAGTACAACGATGTTGTTTTTGCATGGGGTTCAGACCAGCAACATTCTTTTTTGTCAGTTAAAAAAGGAATTAGCTACTCCTCCAGTATTGCATCTCCCATAATTTAGTAAGCATTTTACATTACAGGTGGATGCTAGTTCAAAGGCCCTTGGGGTTGTGTTGTGTCAGTTCGAAGGAGAGCATTTAGTTCCTGTTGCTTATGCGAGTCGGTTGTTGACATCTGCCGAACAGAAATTCTCAGCGTATGATAAAGAGGTTCTCAATGCAATCTATGGGATGGAGGCATTCTCGGATTACTTAGAAGCTGCAGAATTCGAACTGCAAACAGATAACCAGGCCGTTAGTTGGGTTTTAACCACAAATAAGCCAATAGGTCGTTTGGCTAGGTGGCTTGTACGACTTACTAAATTTAAATTTTGTGTGAAGCACATTTAGGGTGTTGATAATGGGGTTGCAGACTGCCTCTCTCGGATGCTCGATGAAGAGGAGTTTCATGAGATACTAGCTGAAGATCCACCTAGTAGTTTCATGACAGTTCAAAGTTTTGAGCAACCTAATGCATTCTCAGCTCCTTTGGTGGAACATAAAGATCAGGAATTTCAGGTATCTGTTTCGCAGAATTTTCCCCAAGCCTATTTGACAGTCCAGTCCCATCAGGAATACGATTTGGAGTGCACGTCAATTAAATCATATATTGTTGCTGGTAAGCCCGGATCTTTTGAGATTCGGAAAGGGTTGGTCGGATATGTGGATTGGAAAAATAAAACTTTTAAATTCTATGTTCCCAAGGTATTAAGGGCTCAAATTTTTCATTATTACCACAACACCTTTTTGGCAAGAGAAGGCAAGAGAAAACTGTTTCTAGGATTCAAGAGATGTTCTACTGGCCTGGTTTGGCCAAGGAAGTAGAGGTATTAGTTAGGCCATGTGAATCATGCCAATGCTCATAACCTCGAAATGTGAAAATAGCTAGTCCTTATAGTGCCTCTGTAGCAACTTTTCCCTGGCAGAAAGTTTATTTGAACGTGTTCGGATCTCTTCCGAGAACAGTAGTTGGTTTTACCTCAATTCTTGTTGCTATAGACAGTTTTAGTATGATCTTGTTTTTTTTTTTTTTTCCTTTAAGATCTATAAAGTCATCTGAAATATGTAAAATCCTTAACCAGCGTATGTTACCCGTGTTTTGTTCTCCAATGTATTTGGTTACGGATAATGCGACCTATTTTGTGTCCTCTGGGATGAAAAATCTAGCATTTGCATGGAGCGTCAAGATGGTGCAAACCACCCCATATTATACGAAAGTCAATTTAATTGAGAGGTGTAATCGAAACTTGAAGATTTCCTTGAGAGCTTTCCAAATTGAGACTCATAAAGAATGGGATGGAATACTTAACCAGCTAAATTTAGCATTTAACAATGTAGTAAGTGACACAACCAAAAAGGTTCCATCAGAGATTTTCTTTGGACGCAGGTTGTTTCATCCACTCATAAATGCCTGGGATTTACATCATGCGTGTATTGACTTGGTGAAACACACACAGGATATTGAAACTATCTGGTCAAAACCTGCACGCAATTTAAAGAAATATCATGTGATGCTTGAATCTCAGCACAATAAGAATTTGGGAGGAACATCTTTTAAGGTTGGTTGTAGAGTTCTCTTGAAGACACACTATCTTAGTAACAAGACCGCCCAGTTTGCAAAACTTACGCAAATAAGTAGGGGCATTTGTCATTAGTAGATTTGTTACTCCCGTTACTGTGATACTGGAGGAAGAGAATAACCCTAGCAATGTAGTTAAGGGTCATTTGTCTCAATTGAAATTGATATGATATGGATGTTTTGGACAAGATCTGTTCCTCTTTATTGTGTTCAAGGTTAAGATAGTGTTTAGAGTACGTTTGTATTCTGATAGTGTTGAAAATATAGTGTATCTTAAAATGATGTTCATTGTTTTTTGTGTTATTTAGGGTCATGTTTTTAGGGTAAAGGTTTTGATTTCTCTGCTGATCCCCCAACGCTGGGTCTCTCGCATTAATTTTCATGCTTATTTTCATTTTTGTTTATCCTCATTTAGAATTAAGTTTTGAAAATTTATTGTTATCTTATGCAAGATATTTCCAGCAAACTTTGAAAGTCTAAAGTTAAAAATATCTAGGTTTTCAAGGTTAGGGATTTTTTTTTTGAGGAGGTTGGTCCTCATCGGCTGGGCTCGTTTTCTCTCTGAGGAGGAGAGAGAGAATTAGCGGTTGGAGTGTGGCGCTCTTGTTTTGCTGACATTGTGATCTCATGGAGGATTATCTATCTGTTTCTGAGTCCTGATGTGGATGAAGAATAGGTGTTCCTGAGGAGACGGCTGCTCGAGGGTCCATCCGGAACTGGCCTTTCCGAATTGATTCCTGGCTGCTCCGACCCTGATCTTCAGTTCCTCGTCATCAGAGGAGGGCCTCTTTTAGGGGCGGCAAATGAGACAAGGAGTCTCATGATTGAAAATTCTCGCCACGCCAATTTTACCATCAACTCTCCTGTCCGCTACGATTTTTGCTTATTTGATGGGCTGATCGCCATCTCAGCTTTGTTCGTCAATATTACAAATTTTTCTACCCTTAATACTTCCTAATATGACATGTTTATTCATTAATTATACTTGAAGACTCTCTACCTGTTGAGGAAATGATTTGTATTGACACCGAACGTGAAAAAAAAGTGTTGCTGCAGTGACATTTCCCGATGCATTGACAAGCGACAACTTGGCTCGCGCACTCGTATAGGACTGAAAATTGCTGGCGCTCTTTGCCTGTGTGTTTACTGACCTGCCCGTTTGGGACGCTTGGAGCGCTGGACGGCCAGCAGTTGCGAGCAACAGCCGTAAAGAGAGCGCTACTGTGCCAGAAACTATGTGATCACCAAAAGACTCTATACTTGTAAA
This sequence comes from Dryococelus australis, assembly GCA_029891345.1. Lineage (NCBI taxonomy): Eukaryota > Metazoa > Arthropoda > Insecta > Phasmatodea > Phasmatidae > Dryococelus > Dryococelus australis. The sequence goes on along the minus strand of CM057006.1, from coordinate 25,306,141 downwards.
GACTAGTCTTGAGTGGTATTTTTGATAAAGGTGGCCCTAGTTTCGCCGGAAATTATTTTGATTGGAGGACAGGGTTAGCCAGTAAGAAATTTAGTGTGGAAGTTCTTCCCTGTTAATTTTTTGACTATAAATAGTCCCTCCAGCGGGCTGGTCGGGCAGAGAGACCTGGCCATTGGGGGTGACCAGTCAGCACTGCAGATGAGATAAGTAACTTTAGGGCCATAAGGCCAGATTTCTGTAGAAATGGGTGTTGTAACCCTTTCTCTCTCTCTCTCTCTCTCTCTCTCTCTCTCTCTCTCTCTCTCTCTCTCTCATACACACGTGCATTAACACAGCAGCCAAAAACCAGAGGCCTGAAATCTTGCAGATATACTTCGGGACAATCTAAAATGAGAAAACGCTTATTTCTATGTTATGTTTGCAGTATGTCCATGTGTTAATTCAACACCTGGAGAACTCTCAACCAAAATGAAACATACAAAGAAAAGTAGGCCCAAAGAGCACCACATTTTTTAACACGTGTACAAATGCTGACACTGAAGATGCCGGCACGTTTGCCTGTGACAATATATCGTAAAAAAAAAAAAAAAAAAATCTTAACTCGTAATTGTTAGGGACCTGCAAAATTCGCGTTATTATATTACATCAGGCTAAACTTCACAGTACTGTATGTAAAGGAGGCAGCATCGTTTCTCCGCTGGCTGCTGCGTAGACGCGAAGTCACTCCCTTTTAGACTGGACTCCACGTGATTGGAGCAGAAAATTGCGAAGTGTTCATTTATTGGAGCAGAGTTACCCAGGGCGTGTCACGCGAAGTATGGTCCAATGGCAAACAAATAGCAAAAACACACGTGTTTCAAGTTTAACGTGTCCCCAGACAATAACGCGAATTTTGCGAAATTGGTGACAAAGCTTCCGTAGTGACTTAGTTAATGAATTACGCACCTTAAGCTTCTCGGAGTCAAAAATAAACTGCTGACTATAGGATGAACGTGTTTCAGTCAATAGTGAGAAGGAAGATCACGGTTTGTATGACCTTAAACTGGTATTTTGCAGTGTTTGTATACTGAAGCATGTGTCAGCTACTTGCTATTGGGTGTTACGGTACGGGAAAGCCACGACTGGATCTGCATACTGCTGCTTCTTTAATACTGGCTCACGTTATTACAGAACGTGGACCAATTGCGGAAGTGATATGTCTACGTTATCACAAATTGAACCTGCGAATTTACCTGTACCAGTAAGCCTCAATATTAGCTGTGCTCTCCATGAAGCCAAAAAATAAAATAAACGAAGTAAACGTTTTCTTGTAAACACGTGATCATTAGGATAGTAAAGTGGCATAGTTTATTCGCGGTTTCTTCACACTTTTTAAATCAAACCTTTGAAAAATCACCCCATGTATGACGTGTTTGGATGTTTCCTAGTTATGTTATGTATCACAAGCGTTTTATACTTGTACTAACATAAAAGTACCTTTTTTGTGTCCAATTAAAATTTGTTTTATATTTTATTTTTAAATAATAATATTTAAGATATAATTATTAAGAATAAACCAGGGAGAAAATATGTATGTTGGTAATGTCTAGTAAAAAACACTTATCAAGAAAAAGGTTAATAAAGCAAATACGCCCGAACGCAGTGCGTTGTCCCTTTGGCGCAATTATCTAGACTTAGCTAAGCTTTGTTTGCATGGGGCGGAGGAATATCCTGGAAGTAGCTCTTTAGCAGGGCTACAGAAAAGTTGGAAGTAACCTTGGATGGGCTATATTTGAGAAGTCTCTCTCATTCCGTGGCACTTAGTTACGATTTCCAGCGACGCTGCTGTGCTCTAAGGCCTAGTCCGCAATAACTGGTCCGCGGACGCCTAATTGCTGATTGGTGCACGAGACCCCCTGACGTCATAGATCGCCGTCCCAATGTCTAAACGTACCAAGATCGCTCGCCAACTTCAACATTCGTCCGCGGACGGTGTTCCAAATAGTTTTTGTGGACGTGCTAGTTATTATTATTTTTATTATTATTGTGAAAACTAGCTTTTTGTTCAAAGCAATAACTTTCAATCTCGTGACCGCGAAAATGAAACTTTAATCAGTAAAAATAAAAAAATTCACTGGCCAGAGCAAAAAAAAAAAAAAAAACAGTATCCAAATGAAGTTAAATTAAAGCAAAATCAAAACGTACACATTCGCATAACTCAAATTAGAAAACAGAATAAAATAAGCGAGAAAGATCAATATTTACGAGTAAGTGCATACAATTTATTGATGCGCCGATTAGGGTGCGCGCTAGTTACAGTGTCTGAAATCTTGGCTTGGGACAGCGTCGAATTTTGGTGCACTCTGGTGCCAGTGTTGGAAAGCTTAGCTTCGGGCGTCGCTATTGTAGACACCCACGTTGGGGAATGCGTCCGCGGACCAAACAGGTCCGCGGACGCATTCAACTGTGGGTGGACGAGCTATTGTGGACAGGGCCTAAGAGGTTCCCGTAAGTTCTCCCCCCATCATTCAAATCGCTACCCGGCGCATTTGAATCTTAACGGCTAACCAAGTAGTCATCGCATCTCACGCGGAAGCAGTGACTCACGGATCGGGCGACCGTTATCGCAATTGTGCGAGAGGAGTACGGGCTGGAGGTTTTAAGCGCGGCGCGACTTACAAGCCCCCTCGTTAGCAGCAGGAAACACACATCCCAGCGAGGGTTTCAGGGGCGTCGGCTATCTTCGCGTGGCATCCCCCGCCGACCCCCCTCTTCTACCACCCCCCCTCCCGCGCTCTGAATGCACCGACTCCCCCTCGCGACCAGAAAGCAAACTACAACATCCCTCGCGGATGTTGATCCCTTTTGTGCCCGAAGCGCGCGTGTGCATCCCGGGTATATGAATCAACCCCTGCGAACCCGCCCTCCTATTGTGACAAACTGTTGGCTGGCCATGATAATAAAACAGATGGAGGTTGGGGGAGGGGGATGCTAGCCAGGACCCGAGGGGGCGAGAATCCGCTGGCAGGAAGCGGGATCCGAGCGAAGCCAGCCCCTTTTGCAAGAATCTGCTGACGACAGATAGTTCTGGGATTTCTGGACCGGGGCTAAAAGGGAGGCGATCCGAAGTTAAGTTGTAGAATGCGAAGAGCCGGGCGCCGGCGACCTCCTCTCAGGATGTCGTTCGGATTTTTTCCGTGTCAGATGGCACGGTCCCGTTTAGTCTACTTCCACCCCCTAACCATCTCCCCCCCCCCTCCCCTCGAGCTATCGTCTGCCCTGATTCAAACGTCAAGGGAAACGACACTTCGTGGCTGATGACGATTAGAGCCAAGAGTTTTTTTTTTTTTTTTTCGCAACTTCATTCGGAGGCGAGGTAAGGATCCAATCACTTGTTCTTTTCCCCCTACTGCTGCGATTGGACGACGGTTCTTTAGACACGCCTCGTTTAACTGCGAGCCAGTAATAAGCAATATGCAGTAGTTTGAGTGAGTCCCGTACAGAAGCGTCACTCGATCGCAGCGGCCAATACACCGACGCTAACGTCCAGCCTAGCATGCTGCCAACTCAATCCGCGAAATACTCAGGGTTCTAATGATGAGTAATCACAATATAGTCCCGCTCCCAGATTACTTCCAACTTTTCTGAAGCCCTGCTTGATTTCCACTTCCAAGATATTCCTCCGCCTCATGCAAACAAAGATTAACCGAGTCTAGACGAGTACACCAAAGGAACAACTCAATGCATTCATGCGCACTCAGTGTAACTATATTTTGCATAAGAACTATTTATTTTTAGGCATTACCGACACAACTATTCGCCTTATTTTTATTCATATTAATTAAAAATGGAGTACCAAAATTTATAAATTACATATAGGTAGTGATATGAAAATTTCGCGAATTCATTTCGGGACAAGATAGACTTCAAACACGTAAACAGTGAAATCACCTTTGTAGTTGGATCACAGTTCATTAGACACGCCCTAGACGCATCTGAGCCAATAGCAAAGTTGCAAGGAAACAAGTAGCGAATCTCATACTGCCAGGTGTGAAGTAACACTGGGGCAGCAGCCAATGAACAAACATCTGAGGCTCTTGTGTACACAGGACTGTGGGGTCTAGCAGACAGGTCAGTGAACTCGCGAAAGTTTCCTATCCCTACATATAGGTAAAAGTTCGTTTTAACCAAAAATGCTGTACTTTCATGTTAACACAAGTATAAAAAGCTTGTGATACACGACAGCATATTTAGGAAATAAGCAAACCTGTCATACGTGGGATGAATTTTTAAGATTTGTTTAAAAAAATGTTAGGAATACGCAAATATATTATACAAAACTTTGTCGTAAAGAATGCCTGATTTTGCTGACTTTACTTTAACCCCAAGTCTAGGGTTGCTAACTGTTCTGTATTGTACGGGATTTCCCTTATCCCGGGACTGAAATAATTATCCCGTATGGACATAGGACAGGACGTGATATATCCCGTATCTCAGACTTCTTCGAAAATAAACAGAATATTAATAAACACGGTGTCAGTAATTTAACACTTCTGCGATTACACGATACTTTTACCCTCAAGCTCTAAACCAATGGTAACAGGTAGTTACAACTGTCTCCGCTACGTGACATTCGTTAACAAGTTCGTTCGTTTAAGTAGCCTTTGTCGATGTGTGTGCAGTAGTGATGGGATAATCGCCTAAGTTTGTAATTGAAATGATTGGATTACTATTACTTTTCATCTAATAAATAACCAGTAAAAATAAACTATTGTCTTTTTCTAATCTATACATAAAAGTTGACCGTAAATGCTGTATACATTTGTGAATTGGTTGAAAACTATCCCCACCAAACATTTTTCGGTTCATTTTTAATAATTAGTGCTATTTTAAAAATTTTCTGTTTAAAAATTATATTTTATATTTTTAATAAATGTGAAACATATAGGTATATGCAATGTTTTGTTTTGTTTCAGTATAAACGGCTGATAATCGCGAAAATACAATTGTTTTAAAATAATCGATGAATCGATTATAATTAGATATTCGAATAATCGATTATATTACAAGCGATTTTCCCATCACTAGACTGTGCAGTATCGTTACTTCCACTGTGTTGGTGTCGTTTGTTTTAAAGCCAATTAAATAATTAGTTCAAATCACTCGGAATTATGACTACAGTTGTAACTAATATTTTGTTTTGTATGTACAGAGAAAATGTTGAATTATGTAATGTCCAATTCTGCCTGTGCACATTACAGATAGCATTTAAAACTGCTATATTTATAAATTTTTTCTTGGTCATTGCTTTGTAGTCAAATGTCATGTGTCGAGTTGTTGAACGTGTCCCTTGAGACAAATTTTAAAAGAAAAAATAATTGTGACCTTAGCCACGTAAAAACACGGTAATATCACATACAGAAATTGCAAAACTAACAATACAATACTGGCCCACAACTCTTAAAGGTTACATTTGTAGTTTATCATTTATAAATGTGTTTTAAGGTCTGCAGTGTATATGAATGGCTTATTTATGAAAGGGCATAAGTCAATTTAAAAAAAAAATGAGCTACAGGCAGAATGTCGGTCTCCGGGCGTAGACGCATCCGTTGATAATGAAAAGCCACTAGTCTGATGCAAGGATGTGGGTTTACCGACCGTCAGTAAATATCGTGTAGTTATGAAAAAAGTCAGTGAACCTATGCCATTTCATAACTATAAGGTTGCAGCTGGTAACAAAGAGGAAGCAAAAAGGCAGTATCCTCTTCCTACCTCCTCGGCAGTGTCGTATCGTGTTGCATGCTGGTATACTCGGCGCTCATTTGTTCTGTTGTTTACTTTTTGCCAGTGGCTTATGGCTTGTTGTGTAGAAAATGAGCGGAATGGAGAGAGATGGAACTTGTGTGGGAACCGAGCCTGGGCATAACAAGAAACGTAAAAAAGGAGTGCGAAATGTGGAGGAATATAAATGTGAACGAATTAAAAGAGCTCATCTGCAAGGAAAGGAGTATATTAACTACAAAGGGAATGTTGTGAAACCTAAACCCACTAACGAGTCGTGCAGGTAACCTGATACTTCACATTATTCTTATAATATGCGGTTTCGTACAGCTTTCTGATTTCACTCTTGTAAACATAATGCATTTTGTCTAGTAAAAATATGTGTGACATAATGTATTGTTAGATACGTTGTAATTGAAAACTAATGTATTTAGTAATAAAGTATAATACTATGAAATGAAACATTTTTTTTTGTTTTGTTTTAGATGTGCCAAAAAATGGTATGGCACGATTGGCATTGAACAGAAAAGGAGATTATTGGATGCTATACATTCTTTTTCAAGCAAGAATGAGCAAGACATATTTCTTCAAGGGTTGCTTGAAGCTGTGCCAGTTAAACATCGTCAACCAATGAAGGGTGACGAGTCTGGGAAAAGGTCCTCGTCCTTCGAATATCATATAATGATTCAAGAACGAAGAGTGAAAATGTGCAAGAAACCATTCATCCAATTATATGGGATATTTCCCAAGAGGACAAGGAGGCCGCAGACATTGTTACTACTTGGATAAACTCCGAAAGACATGCGGGGGGCAGCAAGACAACATGAAGTCAGTACCAGCTGGTGATGTTCTAGCCTTCAAGGACCACATATCTTAACCCACTGTCAAGGTAAGCCACCACGCATCAAAAGAATTGAAATATCTTGATGCACAATTGGACATAAAGAAGTTGCATACAATGTTCAAAGAGAAATATCCTGATTCTAAAGTAAAATATTCTTTCTTACAAAGTTTTCAAGGACAATTTCAATATCAATTTTGGAAGACCACAGATAGACACCTGTGGAGAATGTGAACAACTGAAGGTCAATGTAAATGATTGTAGCTATGGCAGAGTTGGCCGTTCATGAAAGAAGGAGTAACAAGTTCTACACAACTATGAAAGAAACCAAACACATTTGCAAAACCAATGATAGTGTGTTAGGGTTAACTTTTGATTACATGCACACCATTTCACTGCCCTGCATTCCAGTACAAGAACTCTTCTACTACAGCCAGCTTTCGGTGTTCCCCTCTGACACACATAACCTGAAAACAGATGAAGCCAGGTTCTTTTTATACCACGAAGGGCAGGCAAATAAATACATATATAAATGACAACGTGCTTTCATGTGTCAAAGAACTGCACCTTTACAGCGATGCTTGTGGAGGGCAAAATAAGAACAATTGCATGATACGATTCTTGTTATCGCTTACGAGCAACAACAGATTTGACATCATTATCCATCGGTTTCCGATACGCGTTCATTCGTATTTTGCTTGCGATCGCGATTTTGCGTTGGTGAAGTGTTTCTGTTAAAAAGACAGATAGATTTTTATGTGCCCATGAAAATCTATCAATTGATTACGCCTGGAAAATTCATAGTCTACTTGGTAACATCTGATGACGTGTTGGACTTCAAGACTTGGTGGCCCAACCATTATAAAAAAAAAAAAGCGTGCTTGTCTTTGGAGAGCCAGGGTAAAGCAGTTCCGCGGAGCCAGAAGCAAGACTTTGCTATATCGACGTCTATGGAGTTCCAGTACGACAGCTGCAAGAAAGGCACAGTAGTTGCCTCCCAATTCATTGGCGGCCTTGTGCCGCATACTTTTGTGCTTCTTCAAACATCTAACAATGGTTTTAATCCCACTATTCTTGTACAAAAGGCATATCCTATGCAAAAAGTGCCAATAAATGCAAAGAAGATTTCTGACTTAAAGAAAGTTCTTCGTTACATTCCTGCTGAAGACACAGACTTATACGATGAGATTATCCAGTGGCCAGCCAAGGAAAAAGACGAAGCTACCGTGCTACTGTAACAAGCATTATTATGTCAGAAAATCGTGAGAAATGTTTAATACCATATTGTACATGTTTACTAAACAAAGTGTAGTTTTAATTATATCACTGTCGTTGGATTGGAAGGTTTTATTACATCCCTTTAGTTGGATTGGAAGGTAAAGTTGTGAAAGGGCTTAAGTCTGTGATATTTAACCATTTTTTTCACACTGTAAATGAAATAATTATCAGGCATGCAATTGTCAAAGTATTGACATCTAGTTACACAGTAATGAGAACATACTAATTTTGTTGTATGAAACATGAAATGGATATTATGAAGTTTTTTTTTTTTTTTTTTTCACATTTTCCCACAACTTTTATTGTACTGACTTACGTCTTTTCATAAATAAGCGATTCATATACAGAATTATTAATGACGGCTATTCTGAATTCGACATTACATGGGTGAGTTTTGGAACGGGTTTGATGGTCCATAGCTGCTCTTAGTATCTTGGCTAAACCAGGTCTCCGGAAATAAAATCTATAGATTTTCCTTTATGGGCCTTAAAGAAACCGCGTCTGCGAGAAAGAGTGTAACCAACCGGGTGATGTTGCTAAATATTTTTTGTAATTTTTGTAATAATTATCAAGGAAAAGCACTGAAGACTGCAGGTGCAGCAGCACATGTTAATAGCTAAATTATACATTTCAGCAAAAGGAGCCGTTTCTTACAAATTATTGTAATGTCTCCATGTTTCGCAATACACACTTAATTAGATACAGGCGTAATATATTTTTTTTTGTAACAGAGAAACGCTAAAATAGGCGTTTCTCCTCACTCATTTCGAATCGGGCGACTTATTTATGAGTATGGACCTGCAAAATTCGCGTTATTATTTTACATCAGGCTAAACTTCAAAGTACTGTATGTAAAGGTGACAGCGTCGTTTCTCCATTGGCTGCTGCGTGGATGCGAAGTCACTCCCTTTTCGACTGAACTCCACGTGATTGGGCCACACAATTATAATTCGTGCCACTAGGGCCAGTGGAAATTTTTTACGGTTAATCATAAGTTTGAAATATTCGAACATTGTACCCTTCGTCTTCTTTTTTTTTGTTTCTGAATTTGTTCACACACACACACACACACATACATACATATATATCGCTCTACTGGAACTAATCATAAAAACGGTTTGTTAGACTCGTAACTCTATACAATTGCCATTATACGTTCACGTTTATTCTATCTTAAGCATAAACCATTAAAACTTCTATTCAGTTTGGAACACACAATGAAAATAAAATTATTTAAAAAATAATTTTAATAAATCTGAAGGTCTTCATGGGGTGCGTCACTTTAAAATCAGTTATGCAAAAAATGTAGTTCCCGCAAAAACATTTTTCTGTGTTTGGCATTTTTAATTAAATGAGTGGTGATATTAAACTCTCAATTTCAACAGTTTACCGATGAGTACGGAACCTATCGCGTATTAACGTACAAAAAAAAAATTACGCATTTGCTCTAAAACTACACTATTAAAAATATGCTTTCTGCGAAAAATATTTTTTTTTCTCTGCGTTTCCTTAGAAGATATGCATACGAATATCCATCTGGCAATGTCCCCGTCATAGCCAGTAGAAACATAATACATCAAGTAATGCCTCCTCTCAGGCTTTGTAATGATAGCGTAGTTCCTCTGACTTCTACGATGGAATAAAGATTATTTTTCACAACTTAATTTCACGTAGTTGTAACATGGGAGCTCACTGCTAACGATAATATAATTGTCGCTGGCGCAGTCAACTTATCATTTAAAAGACGGAATTACATAAATAAACCGGCAGAAAATTGACAAGCAATGTCGAAATATAAAGAACACTGTAGTATTTTTGCAGGAGAAAAATCTTCTGCATTAAAATTCTCGTATTTGAGTCGGCCAGTATTTCCGTTTATAACTTAAGGAGAGGTTTTGCCCTAGGCCGTGTTGACTGTTGACTGGGATCGCTATGTATTCCCTGTTGACTGGGATCGCTATGTATTCCCTGTTGACTGGGATCTCCACAAAGGAGTCTCGGCCTTGCTTTGTCGCACTGCCTCATAACGGCAGAACAATGAAACAACAGGGAGGAAACGTGTGACGTTCTAACAAGGAATGGTTAGGAGTGGAGAGGGGGTGTTCAGTGGAAGGGCTTGTCCTCCGAAACAAACAGCTGCATTTAAACAGGAATATCATTTGGTAAGGGATGGCTTTCGGCTACGGAACTCGCATGATAATTCCTCCCTTTGAGATAAGGAACGCGTTAAGATGTTCGAAAAGTATATTTTAAAGTGTCCTAAAGTATGAAAACTGAAATTTAAAGTGCCATCACTCCATTCCGTTTTTTTCCCAATATTCACGACGAGTTGAACTATCAAACGTAAATGAAAGGTTTTCAGTAACTAACACGGTTTTTATAAAATGTTTCGTCTTCTCCAAATTTGAGCTCTAAATTCATCACATTATCATACTTTCGGCCTTTTGTTGTAAAAAATAATAATAAACGCACCCAGCTAGACTCGTAAATTATCTTTAAAATATGCTGATTTTGAATGGTGACTTAATGTAACACATATGCTTACCTCTTATTCATACAAATTTTTTTTTATGTAAATGTTAAAGGAGTTCTTTCTTTTACCAAGTATTTATTTTCGGATAATACGATAGTCTATCATAGTGCAATTTTTTTTTTACACTATGACAGGTCAAAGTCGGATTATGAAAAAAAAGGTAAAACTCAAATCTGACAAAATTTGCAAATTTTCTCTAAGTTCCAATTTCGTTTCTGCGAAACTTTTATGTATGTCTTCGAAAATATTAGGCGAACGGCAGAATAAGTAATATCGTTAATTTAAAGCACTAATACGTAGAATGCATAACTTATGATATATAATTTTTTAAAATAAACTTTCTTATAATACGTTTAATGCAGTGATTTGCTCTCTGTTCCAAGTAACTACATTTTACAAATGTGAGTTAAAATTGAATCAAAATTTACGTTATATGTGCTAAATAATCAAGTTTGGCGCACAACGTTACATATGTGTAGGGTGTGATTGGTGTGAGCTAGTTGGTATAACCGGTGGTATGAGTAGTTTTGTATCATACGCATTCAAACGAAACCAGTTATAAATTACATGGTTCAACACCCTTTGTTATGTGTGTTTGGCACCTATTTATCAACCCTGTTATTAAAAAACATTTGCGTCCTCGACACCTACTAGGATTCTGGACCATAGCTGGAGGAGGACTAAGCGTCAGTATTCTATATATTGCATAAATATATAGAGAATGGATATATATATATCCATTCTCTATATATTTATGTAACACGAATGCTCAACTGTGTATTGAACTTAACACATGTAGTCAATAAGGGGTCAGGTCTTCATGCTAGGATACTCGACGATTGTCTAGAACTCTGGGTGCCGAGGTGGCTGAGCGGATAGACTGCTCTCCTCCCACCAAGACGAACCGGATTCAATCGCCGGCCGGGTCGATCCGGGATTTTCGCAAGTGGGAATCGTGCCGGACGATGCCGGGATCTCTCGTATCTCCCGCACTTGCATTCCAGAGCTGCTCCATTCACACCTTACTTGAACGCCATCGGCAATCAAGACCTCGTTGTTAAGAGCCTCCGAAATCTCTCAAAAACTCCATAACTCTGCTTTTAATAACGCGATTTAGAGGGAAAAAATTTCAAAGTCTTCCGCTGTTTTTTTTTTTTTTTTTTTTTTTTCCCAATTTCTAGCAGATGTGGGGACTTTTCGCTCGAGACTTCGGCGACTTGCTTTATCCCTCTACTTTTGCCGCGTCTTTCATATCGCCTCGGAACAGCCACCTTATCTCTGAGGCGCAGAAGAGAATTAAGCGTTGATTTCCCACCTCCGAAGGGTAGAAAAATTAGTCATAAAACTGTGATGAGTGAGAGTTTTTTAAGTAACGCAGAGCGGATAGAGGAGCGGAGTACACACACAGGAACAAAGGTTTTTTAATTTAATATCGGGATTCTCCCAATTTAACTTCACGACAGATATAAAATTTCATTGCCCTGGCATGAAATAAGAAATAACTTGGCCTATTATAACAAGAGCGAAATTGTCTTAAAGCATTTGTTGTTGAGCTGTCGAACATGCAGTGGAAGCAAAACACGGAATATGAAACTGTTAAATACCAGCTTACAGTCCATTCGTGGTTAATTACAACTTTTCTATAGCCCAGCTAAAGTTATACTAGTAAGATATTCCGCCTCCTTATGTAAATAAAGCTGAATTCAGTATAGGAAATTACACCAAAGGGACAGTGCACAGCATTTGTGTACTCTAAGTTTACTAATATTTTACGTGAGAACTATTTCTTTGTAGGCATTGCCAACACACTTATTTACTCTGTGTTCTTATTCATATTAATTAATTTTTTTTTAAATATTATTACTTACAAATCAAGTATAGGTCTGCGTAAAATTTCAATTTAATCAAAAATAAAATGCTTTAAGGTTAACGGAGTATAAAAAACATGTGTACATAAAATAATTAGGAAACAACCAAGCACGTCTTAATTGTAGTGATTTTTCAAATGTTTGATTCAAAAAGTGAGAAAATACAACGAATAAACAATACTTTTGAAATGGTCTATCTGCACAAATCACTTTTACCCTTCGTGTTTTATGACAATTAAAACCACATAACCCATTCTTGTGTAAGTTCAGTATTAATTGAGAAATTAAAAAACCCCATGGTACTTATAACCCTTGAAAGTATAATCAGGGAGAAGTGTTTAAGTGCAAACATTGCGGTATTTTAAATTGTGTTTCGCTTGTATCCTCTCACTTCTTGTTATGCCTCGGTGAGACCGAAATTATTAATTTGTTTATCTTTTATTCATTTACCGAAGGGAGGGTAAATTTCAGTATTCCAATCTATTTGTATACAGGATGTCAGGTAATAAGCGGGTAAGGACTGCACCACGCGGATCTATGGTCAGAACTCATAGAAAATACGCTTACGTGAAAACAGAGTAGACGCTTCATTTACGAGAAAAACGCCGTGAAAGTTCCAAAAACCATTGCAGCAAACTTGTGGCATTCCAATCAGGTAAGGGCGAGGGGATGCGGCAATGCAGCAACTAATCTGTTGGTCGCAAATACGATAGAGACTAACACCGGACAGCTGTATACGAACAACACGGGGCGAGCTAGTGAACAGCAGCAGCAGCGAACCTAGCGGCTCGAGGTGGCAAACACCCGCCAACTTTGAATCTGTGTATACGCGCAGTGGAAATAACGAGTGCATTTGCGAACGAAATACAGTATTCCCACAAAGTAATTCGTTTGGAACATTTTTCTTGTTATTTTATATGGTAGTACAGGTGTCTTAATGCGTGTACAGTAGTTTTGATTAAAAAAAAAAAAAAAAAAAAAGGCGATTTCTAATGCCGAAAATCTCGAATAACAAGATAACTCTACAATATTTATAGTAACAACTGTAAAATTTATCTTGTCATGTTCGGGACACATCTGAAGATCTTGAACACACCGTGATTAAACATGATTTGTTTTTAAATTTAGTACATGTTTGTATGCTACGGAAATACATTAAAAATATATGCCTGTTTTTCCTCACCAAACCTAATACCTAACCTACAACGCACATACTTTTTTCACATACTGTTTCGTAACATTTATCGCCAATTAATACTATTGTGTTGGTTATTTTTGTATAAGAATTATGATCCAAAAACAACATTAGTAACCTTCCTCATTGAAAAAATAAAAAGTAAAAAATCCAAATTTATTGCTTTAGCAAGTATGAGTAGTCTCTCTAGCTAAATTCCGATTTAATGCGCATCTCCAGCATACGAGTATCAAACATTAAAAATGAACAAATAGCTTTAGTTCCCATGCAGTAAAACATTTTGGAAAATTAGCTTCTTGAAAGCTGCTGTTGTGCTGCTTATGTGTTTATGATCCACACGACTTTGTAGTCCCAAATAGCAAGGGAAAATTGGTCCTAAATATTTATCAAAACCCCTTTTTCTAAATCAAGGATATATTAATGCCATTTTTTTTTACTGGCCAGTGTTGGATCCAGGCATGTTTATTATTAGGTTAGCCCGGGGGGGGGGGGGGCACAGTTGGTGTCTGCCCGTACCACCTTTTTTATTTTTTATTCTAAAGTATGTTTATATATATATATATATATATAATATATATATATATATATATATATATATGGGAAAATTAATATAAAGCTTCGGAAACTTGTGTTTCGTGTGTTGTATGTGCTGGAAATAATGAGTAAAAATATTAGAAAGATATTTGTTAGTGGGAAAGCAAATCCGAAAATGGGATAGATTTTGGAGAACTAATAGTGTAACTGAAACAATTATACACAGCACAGATTTCATCTGCAATGGTATCGCCTATTCACGATAAAGTGAGCACTTTTTAAGGCCCTTCGAAAATTTTCCTTTTAATCAATATTTGTCTTTCAGCCACTTTTTAACATCAACATTGCCATGTGACTCATGAATATGGCGTATATTTTCACCACTCTTAAAAGTTAATGTCTAAGTCTTCAATAAAACATGCTTATTAGACGCTAATGTCTGGTGGGAGGGCCTTAAAAAGTGCTCACTTTATCGTGAACAGCCTATGATTCAATGAACGTGAATCACTAAAACCATTAAAACTATATAAAACATAAGCAATTCCCAGTCTGAAACGCACGACGATAAATGTAAACAAATGTGTCGCCACCTCAAGCCGGTAGAGCGCAGGGCAATCACTTTTCGCATTAGAAAATCGCCAGCTGTCCGGTATTAGTCTTTATAGTATTTGTTGGCCGTAAGACATACGGCAAGGGAACGAGCCGTGCTCAGTAGTGTCAAAGAGGCCATGGAGTTCACATGAAGCGAGTACTGGGACATGGCAATGGGTATGGGTGCATCCGGCGGCAATGGGTATGGGTGCATCCATCCACGTTGCATGCATACAACATGCGTAAGAGTACATTGCTACGGGCAGAGCAAACTTCGAAAACATGTTATGACTAGAGACCTTCAAATTCGCGTTTTCGTTTGAAGACAGAATATACCCTAAACACACGTGTGCTTGTATTGCAGTTGTCATTGGACTACAGCTGGTGTGACACGCCCCTGGGCTACTTTGAACCAATCGGAAGCGAGTAACGACAAGATAGTCCAATCACGTCCCGCCTAGCCAAAACGGATTGTGGCTCCTCGCTTTTGTAGAAGCCAATAAACAAATGACACATCAACTAATGCGCCTATGTACATAGGACGGTGGAATATAGCATAGTACCAAATAATAACGCGAATTTTGCATGTCTCTAGTTATGACGTTTCGACGTTTTGTATGCTGATGACGTATGCTGTTCTTAACATGAAATAAAGTAATTTTATTTACTTTAGTGCCGTTTTTTTTTTGTAAACTAAGAGCCTTACGATTTATTTTAATCAAATAATGTTTTGTAATTAGTTTTGATCACAGATTCGTGTGGTTAAATCCGTATTCGGGAATTGCCTGCCGCCCTGTAAGCTGTTCGTGGTAAACTGAGTACTCTTGAAAGCCCTGCGTAAGACCTGCTTGTAACCACATTGTGTCACAAGTAAATTGTGCATGCCTCGTGGAGACTTTGAAACTAGTGGATTCCCAGCGACACGAACTAACAACATTTCACTCGTAAGCTGAACACTTGACACACACACACACACACACACACAGTATAGTGAATGCTGTAAGCACGAGCCTCGACAGTCAAGGCTCCCATACCGTGAAGATGAATATGAATACGAAGGCCTGCCTTTGACCTCAATGACAATGGAGCCGCGACCTGCATCATCGGTGATTGGCTGACACCAGTGCCTATTCTGCGATCGATTTGTATATCGAGTTGTATACATGGTAGAGTTATCAAGGAACTAGCATCTAAAGCCTGCCTACCTGCCTGTGTGTGCTGTCTTAATGCCTTTAAGTTGCAATTGTGATTGGCTGGTCTGTACCCGAACAATGTATCAAAAGTGCAATACGATTGGTTCAAAGTCAACATGACGCCATAGGGATTGCATATTCGCATATTATAAGCAGTAGGAAGGTCAGCTGATAGGCTTAGTTGGGCATTGGCTGCTGTGAAAGATACATCGTCTCGGATAGCTTCTATACCAGGTATTCCATAGCTAGTTACGTTAAAGCTGAGTATATATTGCTCCCTAATGGTTTCCACCATCGATTTCTTCTTCGAGTGACATGCCTCTTGTTTTACCAGCGCCAACGACTTCTTCATGTGTTACGCTGATGCCCGTTCCTCGCCCTGCACTGTAGGGCGACGCAAGGTCTGTTTTCTAAAGTACCTACGATCAAATTGTCGTACATCTAAACCCCTCCATATTGAAGCTGAAATTGGTTACAAAACTACAAACCACACTCACGCACATGTTCTTTGAAAATGTTCAGCATGTTTTATTATTAAAGCTACAATCATTATGGCTCAAACCAAAATTACTACAAGAATACTGAGAAATACCACATATACTACATTCGTTTTATTTTTACGAACCAGGTACATTTTTCAAATTCATCTCAAAAGGACTCGCAATGCAATGTAAAAACAATATATATAATTACATTTGTTACTTTCTCTGGCAGTTCTTTTAAAATGCTGATAATTTTTTAAAAATACATTTCTAAGCAGAACCACCTTAACAATTAGAATTTTCAAAATTATCATGCCACTACCCATTTAAGGAATTAAAATTTCTTACTAACATTTTTACAGAGTTTTCCTTGACTTTATAAAAATACATTAAAATTATATTTACTGGGTTTTTTTTCACAAACCCTTTTCTAAATTACTTATATAAGTTTGTAAATGCAAACTTCTTCAAAATTACAGGCTCTAATTCCATGGGAACTCTCCAACAGCCTTAATTTTACCATTGCGGATTTAAGTGCGTTTTATTTCGCTTGTTACACAATATTCTACGTAATTTATGAATACTCTTATCATCACAAACTTCTTGTATCGTCTCTTTCATGGAAAGCTAAGTGATGTTAATAGCTTTAACATAATAAAAATTAAAGATCTTAACGATTTCGTTTTCTTATCTGGTTTAGCTTCGAAATCAAAGTGGACGGACAAAAAATTACTTCTACAAGTAATTTTGGACAGCAATTGTCCAATTCTACATCACTGGCTTTATGACTCCTACATTTTTAATATACGATTACTTATCTCAGGATTGGTCTCGTCCCCAGCAGCCATCAGTCTCTGCTGACACAAGCTGCTGCGGGGACTTAAATACTAAATCAAAACTAGGGTTGAACCACGAGAGGGGGTTACAATATTACCCCAGCCAATCAGAATGGGTTGCAGGTTCCAGGAGGTGTAATTCACAGAATTTGCTAGTGAAACGCCAAATATTTTATTTATAATTACCGCGTACACTTCCTGTAAGCTCGGCGACGCTAGTGCTCTAGGCGCGAGCATGACGGACTATGGATGGCCGCCATGATTCGTTTAACATTCGTCAATTTCCACACTACTAGATCGTGTAAGTAACAGTTAGTTTATAAGTCTATGTCTTTCATATGTACTACCGTGAACTTTAGCAATCCGGCGGGCTGGCGGCTGACACACCAGGGCGATGTCAATGCAAAGGCAGTCAACTAGGAACGTGTAGACGGGCTGGTATTTTTTTCACGCATAACGAGATGTCACTGTCTCAACGCCTACGAAATCTTAAATGGAGCCATTGAGCTCTTCGGCTGGGGTACCTAGAATACCAATGCCGGCGTTACGTACTTCTTTAGCTCAAGCACCTACATCCCCAACAGGCCCGTCCGAGTTTCTACCTGAACCGCAACGTCGTCGTCAGTGTAGTTCATGTGAAAAGAACGTTGCAATGCTCGGCGACACGAGCGCTTTAATTGTGTCAAAAATCCTTGTTGCAAGTCATGTGTGCGCGATAGGTGCCTTATGTAGATCAGCAGTAGCGAGCATTTACTTAGACATGCAGAGACCTGTAAAGGTGAAGTGCATTTCTCGTCAGTACCTCGGCACCAGGTTTGCTGCAAGCGGGTCTCTTGTGACTTCGGTGCATGTCCCCAAAAGTGTAGTTACCTACATAACCCGCCCTGTAAAGAGTGTTGGAGTATTAATGTAACGATTTTTTCTCACAAGGATAACACGAGGGTGAATACCAAGATGAATAAAAGACTGTAATCTTCTAAAAAGTTGCAGATATTGAATTTCATATATTTTGAAGAATACGGTAATTTTTTGAGGGCATGAGCGACTGTAAGAATTTAGTAGAGTAAAAAAAATGCCTGTGAATAAAATTGCATTTTGTTTCAGGTATGTTTCCTAATTTGCCAAAATATAATTAAAATTTAAAAGGCCTAGAAACAACTTTAATTAAAAATTACTACATAACGTACCATTGTACTATATGTGCAATTATATACAAATTAGTCTCGAGTTTTTTGTTTTCGAGGTCATCTAACATCATGGGGTCAAGGTCAATGGTCATGGAACATGACTCATGGGTAATAGGTCAGGGGTCAATCTGTCAAGGGTCAATGGGTGAAGGGTCAATGGGTTAAGGGTCAGTGGGTGGTGGAGCTGGAGTTCATTCCTCTTACTATAACTCAAGAATACCTCAACCATTCAGTCCACACTGACCTTACCAAAAACTTACTTCCTGCTCATACTTCCTGCTTTACTGGTCTATAACAACAGAATATATACTAGTCACTATACAACCATACCAGTCAACCATCCATTATAACCCAAGTCATGCCAGAACACCCAACACCCCATCTCCTATAAACAAAGAAAAATATAATTCAACCACACCACTCAATACACCAAGCACAATGACCATCATAACTCAAGTGTATCAATCAAATTGTATCTAACATGGGCGGGATGGGGCGAAAATGACTAATTAGCATCACCTGTACATAAAAAATATAAACAAATATGGCTGCCAGCTGGAAGGTGTATTAGTACATAAGCGCCCCTAGCAGGCAATGAAGGAACTACATAGAGGGTGGGGTCGAACAAATGTGAGTTATAGGGTGTCTGCGACACCTACCAATAAGGCAACACGAGAGAGAAAGGAAAGAGAGAAAAAGAAAATGGATGAGAGAGTGACAAGAGAGAAGGGGTTCGGGAGGAGAAAACCACCACACATGGAATGATAGAGCACGAAAAAACATGTACTGATAGAACATGAAATCCAAAATGATGTACTGGCTACCAATAAGGCCGCGGGGGCCATCATATTTTAATAATTGTTTAATATTTTAAGATATTATTTATAATTTCTTAATAATTCTTTATAATCTTTTATACATTTTTAAATTTTTTTTGTTTTTTCTTTTGGAGTGAAAGGTCAAAGGTCAGTGGTATTGAGTCCACACCGTTCCGCTCTCCTGGCTCGGAGTCTCACTGATCTACCTCACCTGCTCCAGGCTGAAAATGGCCTTTTTGGAGGTTCGTTTTTTGAAATGGGAAAATGGTAAAATTTTGAGTGTTTTAAAGGGAAAAACACTGATTGGTCGAGAGAAAAAATTCCAAGATGGCCGTTGGCTCACCCAGTGAACCATGAGTCACAGCCTGTACCCTGCGCCAGAACCTACTCCAGCCTACTACTCATGTATATACAGGCTGTTGCAATGTTGAGTGTCAATACTTCGGGAAAAAATCCTCACATCTAGAGGATGAAAACATGTTTTTTCACTACAGCCCTTAATACATAACATACAGTGCATGGCCCGTTATGTATTACGGGCTGTAGTTAAGAAACGAAGCGTTCGAGGTTCATAAAACATTTTTTCATCCTCCAGATATGAGGAATGTTTCCCCGAAGTATTGACATGTAATATTGCAACATCCTGTATACATGTACGCAGTTAAAGTGACTCAGTAGCACACGTAATTCAGACGCAGCTAGAGCAGCCCTCACGTGGAACGCAAGGAGGACGCGCGCATCGCTGCCGCAGTCTCACCAAACTTCTATCTGCAGGGGGTGGAGGAGCTGGCGTTGGGAGGGAGGGGGTTGTTTCCTCGAGAAAAAGACATCAGGTTCCGCCCTGCTTCTCTGTTGCTGCGGACTTACCGGATGTCTTAATCCTTTCCCCGGGTCTTCCGGTTGAGCAGTCCGCAGCACTATTTTTTTTTTTTTTTTTTTTCCAAAGGACACCTCTTGCCCCGATACACCCCTTCACCTATCCCACCCCTATCGACTCCACTCATTCCCTTCTCGTTTGGGGTCGTCCCCATCAGAGAAAGAAAGGAAAGGAATTCCACCACTACGCGCACAAACCCCCCGCCGACGGGGAAAGTGATTAGAACGAGTCGGGAGGAGCGAGGCTGATAGAGGAAATTGTTTCTCCTGCCTTGTACTTCCGGAGTTCTCTGTAATCTCACTTCCACTCGGCGGCTCCATCGTCGAATCTGCGGTTTCTTTTTGTGTCCCGCGCGGACACTCGGATCACCGATTACGAAAAGATCGGAAGCGATCCCGGTTCGAATTTCGTCGAGTGGTTTAACCGCACAGGACAATTCATTACGTTATTTCATAAAACATTAGCTCTAGGCTTTCTTTACTATAGTCTATTCCCGTTTTCTTCGGAATTTTCGAATCAAACCTTTGAAGAATGACTCCATCTTTGTCGAGATTGGTTGATTCCTAAATATGCCATCTATCACAAGCGTTTTATACTTGTGTTGACATAAAATACCTTTTTTTTTTTAAATTAAACTGAACTTCTACATATATTTTATCTATACACTATAAAATTTCATTTATTATTATTATGATTAATAAAAACATAAAAAATAAGTATGTTGGTAAAGCCTAGTAAGAAATACTTCGTGTGCAAAATATTACTACACCGAGTGCGTACGGATTCTGAGCATTGTCAATTTGACGTAATATTCTAGACTCAGTTAACTTTTGTTTGCACGAGGCGAAGGAATATCCGGAAAGCAGGACTTTAAGCAGGGATTCAGAAAAGTTGGAAGTAACCGTGAATGGATTATAAAGCTGGAGTCACAATACCCCGACGAACCCGGCAAGAAAACCCCGACACGACGAAATCTGAGTAGCTGCCCATGGAAAGCATGGTCAATGTTACGTCAGTCCGATAAAATCGCAGTCCCGACAGCCTGACAAAAGTAGGTTCTATTTCAGTTTTCCATCGTTTCGGGCTCCTCCAATGGCACAAAAAGGTAAATAGAACGTTAGAAAACAAGATTTCGCGTGTATTTCCCTACTGTAGTAAATACTAAAGTAACTTGTCGCCAAAATATCGTTCCGGTTGGTTTCTAAATAATTTTATTTTCTTGTAAAAATTAAAATAATAATTCAAGAGCAACATAATAATTCCGTTTATAGTGAGTTTTAAAAAGTAAATAATAGATATTATAAGAATGACTTGCCTTTTTAGGATTTTCATACAGGTAACTGCGACACACTTGTCGGGTCCAGATTCCGTCGAGCTCTGACGTCATGTCGGTGTGTCGGGTCGTTGGGCTACTGTGACTCCAGCTTAACCAGGAAATCACGTTTAGGATGTGTTCCTTAATGGGTCTGCCTAGTAAAAAAAAAAACCTAAACGTCGTGATTTCACGTCCGTCCTTAAGAAAGCATTGCTAAGGTGATGGAAAATTACTGACCTAAAACAAGCTCCGTGTTATTATTACAGTAATTTTTGTCACCTGTGAGCCGCCAATAACTTATTACGAGGATATCGCTGTTCATTAGAATCCACAATTTTACTTCAAGTCAGTGTTAAGTTGTGTTTGCTGAACATTAACTTAATGACGCAGTAACGCAAATGTATTTTCCTTTAGTTTTTAGCATAATACAAAATTTGGTTGCGGCAACATTACTTATGCCTGGTTGCACCTTAGTGGTTCGAAATTCGATCCGAGATCGGATCTAAGATCGACGCAGAAAACTGTTGCACCATTCGAGTTTAGAGATGGACTGGAGATCGAGATGAAGATCATTTCGAACCGCAGAAATTGATGGTTTGGAATCTCGATCCGAGATCAGGCGCCATCGTCGACGAATGTAGTTTGAAAATACGCCAACATATAGAACTACGTTCGATTGTTTTCTTGGAAAATTTAAACAACGTTATACAGTAAGCACTTGAATATTATTCAGTAAAATTCGTAGAACAATAATTCATTTAAAACAGACAAAACATCACACATCTAGTTGTATTTATAGTGAAAATACGCCTACTTTCATGACGTCATGTATTACGAACCAATAGCAAAATATGTCTCATACTTAATCTCGATCTCTCACTTTGAAACCAAGATCGACGAATCGGAGATCCAGAATCATGAAATTTCGTTGGTGCAACACAATTATAGACTGGAACCAAGGTCAAACTGGATTCTGGTTCGGAACTATGATCATTCGATCTCGGATCGGGTAAGATGTTGGTGCTAGCGGGAATTAGAGGCTTTATTGACATTAACACTTCAACAGTATATTTGCATTATAGTGATAGAAGATTTAGGTGCAACAATATTAATTTCACTACAACATATATGTTTAAATTAATGCCTCAATGATATTTTTTTTTGTTGAAACAAGGCTTTTTTTTCTGTGCGTTTACGAAAGGAAATTTTCGACGGGAATTTCGACGTTTTAGGATGAGAGGAAACCAGGACCCGCCAAACGCGATGCTTACAGAAACAGGAACGTACAGCAGATGCGGACCAGAGAGAAGAGCGCGGACGAGGTACGACATGGGCCTCATCACTTCATCCATGCGTTGGTCAAAGTGAAACTGTAAAATTATTAGAAAAGTAAACATTTTTCAAATTTGTTCATTTTTACACTTAGAAGCATTATATGAACATAAAACGAAAGAAATTATATAAGTCATCACAAATTGTTACCTAAAACTTTTCATGCGAAGTTAAAATAGGGATGTACTTCTCATTCATCGTTACCAACTTAATTGGGCACATGTCACTTAGTGCGCCCGTTGCAATATACGCAGGCAGCGGCAGTGACTTTTTTTTCTCCTAAGGTTGATATCAACAGTGCTCACTTTATCGCGAACAGCCTTTGAACGTCGAGAAACGGGTGCAGCGTCCACAGAAAAAGGAAGACGCTTCTTAACAGGATGAGCTCCCACTTCGGACACACGCCATCGGCTGCTGTGCTCCTGTCTGTGACGTATTCGTTGTGATTTGTGACATTTCTCGAGCAGCGTTTAAGAGAGAATCACGTCAAGGCAAATTTTTGTGATTTCCTCTAACGTACGCGATATTATTTACCTCGTAACCGATAAACACGCACGGGTAACAAATTTATTGGTTACAGCCTGTTGACGGTAAAATGAGCACTTTTGAAAGCCCTGCTTAAGATCTACTAGTATAAACGTTGTGTACTCTTCCGCCTTAAGTAAAATTAATACAGTGACTGGCCTCATCACTTTATTCATGTGTCGGTCAAACGGAACTGTGAAATTATTAAGAAAGTAAATGTAAATACTTTACAAATTTGCTCATTTTTAACACTTCGATGCATTTATAAAAAAAAAAAAAAGAGAGAGAGAGAGAGAGAAAAAAACCGAAATAATTTTAAGTTATCACAAATGGTTACCTAGCACTTTTTATTCGACGTTAAGATATGTAACTTCTTCCCGTCCCTCGTTACCAACTTTACTGGGCGAATGTCACTCAATGCGCCCATTAAAATATATGCATGCAGGGACAGTGATATTTTTCTAAGGTTCATTTCTAAAGTGCTCACTTTATCGTGAAAAGCCTTTAGTAACGTGGTCGCTCCTAATTCCTTAACGGCGGGCGATGTTATAACCAGCTATAAATGTTCACAAATTATATTGTTATTTTATCACACGTAGTTTCCGACATCTTACAAATAAGCAATTTTTGTTGCCAATTCTCAAGGTCGTGGATCCTGCGTCGTCGGCCGGGCTGTTTTCTATTGTCTATGAGCGGTTTCTTCTAACTTTTCGAATCAAACCTTTGAAAAACCACCCACGCATAACGTGTTTAGTTATCACCTAGATACGCCAGGTGCCGCGACCTTTTTATACATCTGTTAACATAAAAACATATTATTTTTAGTTAAATTGAAGTTTAACCTATATTTATTTATAAACTATAATATTTAATTTACAATAAACATGAATAGAAACAGTGAGAAAACATGTGGGTTGGTAGCGCGTAGTATAGGCTGTTCACGGAAAACTGAGCACTTTTTAAGGCCCTGCTAAATTTTTCCTCTTAGTCAATTTCTATCTTTCTGCCAATTTTTAATATAAGCATAGCCATGTGACTAATAAACAGAGTGTATAAATTTCACCTCACTCAAAAATTAATTCCCGAGGTTGCAATAGAATACATTTAATAAGGGTTAATGTCCGTTGGGAGGGCCTTAAAAAGTGCTCACTTTATCGTGAACAGCCTATAAGAAAGAGTTCACATGCAAAATACTGTTACAATTTATCTCTCTAGAAATTAAGTTGGCTAAACCAAGTTCGTTAAGGGACGGAGGTCTTAATCAAATAAAATAATTAATTTTAACTTTCTAATTTTATTTACAATAACTGCAGCAAAATTCTCTCGACTCAACTTCTCACAATAAATTGATATCATTTACTGTCACAATTAATGACACCAATTAGTAAAATTTATAATTACCGCAAAGAAATCAATGGAATTAAATAATTAACGATATGTTCCAAGTATACAGTGTATCAACCTATTAAATTATTTTATATATTATGCGTGCATATTTGACCGTTCGAGTATTTACAATAAAATCCATCTTGCATGTCCATTCAGTCCCACCTCAGTTCAGTCCATGTTCCGCCAGTCCGCAATGTTCTAGAGTCCTCCGAGAGCCGTCACGTACGGTAGGCTTCACTCGTCAGTTTCACAGCCTCTCGTCCATTCAAGCCACGGACACTCGCTCGCCGCCGTCGTCTCGCACCTATCTTCGCTCGCGCACTGCCAGATGATCTCCGTCAAAGACGGCAGGCCACCGGGCCGCAGCAATATATATATATATATATATATATATATATATATATATATATATATATATATATATATACATATCGTCATAGCAAGGCGCCTAGCAGAGCGACCGACATCCCGACGGCCGCTGGCCATTATTCACGGGTTTCCCTGAAGGGGTGATCAGGAAGCAACGAGCTTGTTATGTTAGCCCTAAGAAGGGGGAGGGGGTGAGGTGGGTCCATCACCACAGCGGCGGGCAGCCTCCCGGCGCCATTTGCAGCGCGTGACAGTACTATTACAACTAGGTGCGTACGAATTCTGTGCGATGTCCTTTGATGTAATTTTCTATACTTAGTTAAGTCCAGTTTGCACGAGGCGGAGGAATATCATCGAAGTAGAACTTTTAGGATCATCGTAATAAGTTTGTACCCGTAGTTCAGGAACACTCTGCAGGTATACTGTCGTCCTTCGTTTGTTTCATTACACTTTATGATGTGTTTCGTCTCGTTTTTTCCTTCTGATATCCTTCTGCTGAATTCCCTGAGTGTAATTACAGCGTTGTAGACAACAACCGACAAAGACCTATTTTATGTCCGTTTTATTTATTTTGTTAAGGCCTGTTATTTTTAAACTTTTGTGTGTAATGTGACACCAAATAAATCACTGCAGGGACGTATTATTCGAAACAAAAAAAAAAAAAATCCGCTCTCTCATTACTTTCATGCAAAAAAAAAACACCATATATTACAAGAAACTTCAATTGTACTCGTCTGGAAAGTCTCTTGGCTGTACTTTTGGCTCTCAAAGACATTTTCAATTACTTATCATGCTTCATTCTGTTAAAGTGATATTTCACTCCAGCTGGTTCACGATTTTTTTTTGGAGGCTCAGTGGCCAGACAAATAACCTCACTCTATGTCAAACCGAACTCGATGCCCAACGAGGTCAGTCCAGGTTTAACCGCATGAGTGAAACGTGGCTGACGTTGTTGTGGGTCGGTGGGGCTTTCTCGGGTCACCCACTCACGCAGAGTGGCCTGACTTTGTGGACTGGAAATGTCTTCTCATTCCATGGCTATAACCGTTCTCATCGTGCATGCTGTTAGTTTTTTCTGTTTGTTTAATAC
Organism: Dryococelus australis; assembly: GCA_029891345.1. Lineage (NCBI taxonomy): Eukaryota > Metazoa > Arthropoda > Insecta > Phasmatodea > Phasmatidae > Dryococelus > Dryococelus australis. The sequence continues at coordinate 25,280,128 of CM057006.1, read as the reverse complement.
ATGTCGCTTCTAGATTATTTATTCATTTCTTATTTTATTTGCCCTATTCATCAACACTCTGTTTTCTTTGTATATTTTCTCCCATCTAATCATTATTTGTGTATTTTCAGGACTGCTACCCAGTCTTCTCGTATCGTTCGTTTCCCATATAATCATAAAAATGCATGTTACGGAACGAGCGCGACGTATAAACGTAAAACGCTATGCACAGATACGTGGCAACTATCCTAAGTTTTTACTGGCAAGGCATTTTTCATAATATTGTAACTTCTCCTGACTTTGGCCTTCGGCCGATAAATTGCTTTTACACAAACGCAGCGTGGTTCTTTGCGGGCGAATCACGAAAGTTTAAAAGTGGCAGCCCACCATACCGAGGACCAACAGCGATGCCAATAAACTGCAAGTCGTAAATATGGAAATGCAATAATGGAACCTAAGAAGACAGCTGATATTTCATAAAAAAATAATATCACACCTTTGTCTGTGCAAGACCAGTTTGTGAATACTTGTCTACATTTTTGTTGGAACATTGAGAAAATAATATGACAGCAGAGAAAAAATATTATCACACAAAACTCTTTTAAACTATTATAGTGACAGCAATCAGATTAGTTTGTAGTGCCAGTTAATATCCTGAACGTAGATAATAATTGAAACAAAACTGTATGTTGAGTTCCTGCCTGTAAGTGTACCTGCAATCTGTTCCTCCTACAGTACAGGTAATTCCCTTAAAAAAAAAAAAAAAAAAATTGCATCAGCAACATTCGGTTTGTTCCCGAACACACGGAACGTTGTGTTGCTGGAAGAAAAGTTTGGTTGCTATCACAGTGAAACCAGATTACAGACGTGTGCTACTGTCACTTCTCTGCTGCACTGAGAGAAAATCGAACAAAATGCTTGTTTGTATGGAGCCAAATATATATTTAGTTGCCCTAACAAAATATATTGTCGAGCAAGCAAAATTTCAAAAGCACTAAAATTAATTTGGTTCGTCTAACAAAACATATGTTTGTATATACAAAATCTCTGCGTTGGGTAAAAAAAAAAAAAAACTAGACTATCGACTAAATAGTTTGTTGAATCAACTGTGTATATTTGTTTGGCCATAATGTGACTGCCTTCGTTCGAAAATAAAGCTTGGGAGTTTGTTTGTATTTTTTTGTGACAATTAGGATAGTAACCGCGTTTGTTAATAAAACAATGTAAGAAAAAACTGACAAGTAAAGCTGTAAAACTTGAACTATTTGTTTGCACTCGTTGCCCAATATTTGGGGTATATTTATTTCAAGCTTTCAAGTGTTGCCAGATGTCATATTAGCTGAGATTACTAAGGCGTAGCGCGAGGGCTCAGGTGACATGGGTTCGAATCTCGGTCGAGCTTGCAAACTTTCTTTATATCGGCCCCAAACTGTTTAATGTACATATAGCCCAAGAAATCTTTAGTCGCACCAACCAAATCTTACAGTTTGGGGCAACCAAATGAGAACAACAAAATAATGTGATTTCAGCAACAAAATATTTCATTACTCCTGTATAAACAAATAATTTGGTTGCACCAAACAGATCTTGTTTGATTCAACAAAACCTTTTTCTCAGTGTGATTTTTTCCAGTGTATAATCACTGTGGAGTGGATAGATTTGGGTGGCTCTTAACATCGCTGTCTTGATAGCCAACGAGGGTGTGGAACGATGCGAGACGGAGCAGAACTGGAATGAAAATGGTGGGGGGAAACTGAAGATCTCCGAGAAAACCGGCTACCTGCGACATCGTCCGGCACAATTCCCACATGCGGATATCCGGTTAGCTAGGACCCCGCCTGGAATCTATCCCGGTTCACCCAGTGGGAGGAGAGTAGTCTAACCACTACACCACCGCGACCCCAGGGTAAACGCCCTTACACAATTGAAAACTTTAACATTTGACTTTACATTTTCTTTCCGACATGTTGTTTCTTATGGAGCTTGACACAATGGAACTGTCAAAGGTAAAGTCAAGCACTCTTGACTTTACTATTTCGAAAAGTTGAAATTTAAAGTTAAAGTCAAGCAGACATTTTACCGAGAATCTAACAGAGGTTATGAGGAATGTGCGTAGTAGGGCGATTTTAATCTCGGTATATTAAACGAAGCTCGTCTTAAATAAAATAAATAGCAAAAAATAAATATAATGTGAAGAGAGAGTATATGAATTGACATATTTTAATAAAGTAAACAAATTAAGGTTTTTGTTTTGAAATAAACTTCTAATGTATATTTTAAGCCTATATTAATAAAGGACGCGTAAAATGCATGTCTGAATAATATAATTATTATTTACATAACAAGATACACATTTTTACGAGGCTGGCAGAACCGATGCTCAATTATCTGAACTCTGACTTTACAATATTTTATTGTGTATTGGTGGTTTCGTCAGAGGAAAGGAAACGTAAAGTCAAATGCTAAAGTTTTCTATCGTGCAAGAAGCTTAGGCGTCGCTACAGATCAATTCAAAAATGCTGAATTAATATGCAACTATATTTACCGAGGATGCAGAATGCATACATCAAGTGACTGGAGCGGAAACGAGCAGACGCAGTTAAGTTCTGCCGGAGATGGTGTCCATAGTGAATTCCCCCAGCAGGGCCGAGTACATCCGCGGGGTTTTGCCCGACTGCGATGGTGCAGGAGGGAAAGGGGGGGGGGGTGAGAGGGAGGTCTTACGACCCCGTGAGTTCATCCTCCTAACGCCGAAGACATTAGAAGCCCGCCTGCCATTAGGAATTCCGTTTGGAAGTTTGGAGATGCGGTACTTAGGAGGATCTGCGAGGACTCGTGCGTTCGACGTTCTGTTCTCTTTCCCCTCTCCCTTTACCCAGCTTCCACAATAAACTCTCTCTATATGCGCAAACTCTCTCTCTCTATAGGCGCTAAATAAACCCTCCACTTTCAACTGCTGTTATTTTGATCTCCTGCTAAAGTCTAATGCTCTGAATCACACCTATAGTTATATATTGAATTTGTCCTATATGACCAAAAGACGATAAATTAAAAGACATGAGGACTTCTTCCCCGAATTTGTCTGAACAAATTCCTCTAATTATAAACACTTGCTCAAGGTTGAAGTATGGAGCACTGCGCCCGACTGTAAAACGTGAAGAACTGATAAAAAAAAAAAAAAAAGTAATACAGACGCCTTAAAAATTGTCAGAAAAGTGCGCTCTATGCTGTGCTATATGAAAGAAGAATGCATATATTTTGCAAACATAAAGAGGAAACGTTTGTGAGTTTGTTAGAGGTAATCTCTGGAACTACTTATCCGATTTCAAAAATTATTTCACTGGTAAGTAGCCTGAACCTTCTGGATGAACATAGCATACACGCCATTACATTATGACACCAGGGGAAATTTTAAATACAAAAAAAAATTAAATAATTATAAAACCATTAAATCGCTGTTTTTATATGTACATACATTCTTACTAGAAACTATAGATTTGCGAAATAAATGTTCAAATCAATTAATTAAAATAATTTTATAATTAAATTCCTTCACTTTGACTTATAATTACGGCGAAACAATTATATGTACGTAAAATTTCTTGCAGACAATTTAATTAGCTACCAAATTATATTTTTGCAATACCTGAATTAGTTTAGCAAAAATTATTTTTTACACTTAATTTTAAATGCAAATTTAAAAGTTCGTAGTAATTTTTTTTTATTATTTAGAGATTACTGTGTAAACAAGAGATCTTATATTGTTTGTTTGAGTATTAACTTAACAATTAACTGCTGTTAAGACATACTAAATAATATTGGACTTCGTTTTATATAAAATGCTAACTGAAAAAGGTAACTGAATTTACAAATAATATTTTTAATTTGTCTAGATTACAAATTAATTATTTTACGTTTTATTTGATCATACAAAAGTTGATTTAGTTAAATAGCCAATTAAAAATAATAGTTACCTCTAACAGCTACCACTAACGGTATCTTTGGAGTAAAATTCATTATGTTCCATATGTAAAAATGAACCTCTTGGAAAATTGTGCTAATGTGCTATGAGCCATAGAGGTCATGTTGAAGCAGTAAACCGGACGCTCCCATATCTCAGAAACTCTAATGTACTCATAGATGGTGCCACTTTTGTCTTTGTTGGTGATTTTCGCCAAACACTTCCTGTCATAGCAAAAGGAACACGTGCAGACATTGTAAAAGCATGCCTAAAAACATCTCCGACATGGGGTTCAGTTCAAACACTTAATTTGCGCACTAGCATGAGAGCCCATTCAAGCAAAAACGATGATAACGGGTTTCCACCACGATTGCTAAAACTTGGAGAAGAAAAAATTCTTTTTTCCCAGCGCTATGTTGATAACGCTGAAATCACACTTGATGCTGGATTGGGTCGCAAACTCCATAAATTTGAACATCTTATGGAGGCAATATATCCCGATCTAGGAAATGTATTGCAAAGAGACTATCATTGACTCTGTTTAAGGGCAATAGTAGCTTCCAGAAAATATACAGTTAATGTAATAAATACAAGGAGTTCCCAGCCAAGTAAAACATTACAAATCCACTGATACCGTTACAGACACCGAGGACAGGGTGCCCTACCTTCAAGAATTTTTAAATTCATTAAATCCTTCTGGCCTGCCACCACGCGACCTCAAACTAAAGACTGGTATCCCAATAATGCGAATACCCAACTTAAACTTCCCTAATATGTGCAGTGGCAAAAGACTATTGATAAAAGATTGGCGGAACAACACCATAGAAGCAATAATATTAACTGGCCTGCCGCCTGACAGCTAGCTCATGTTCCACGTATCCAAACGAATCTGCCTATTACTTCCAAGCGGTTGCAGTTTCTGGTGAAGGCATCATTTGGTTCCACAATAAACAAGTCCCAGAGACAAACTTTCGAATTTTTGGGAATAGATTTGAGCAAGGGAGGTTTTTCCGATGGCCGGAACTTGAGAAAACTAATCTATTTTTCTACCAGAAAAAAAAATGAAATGATAAACATAGTATACAGAGAAGCTCTAACAAGTTACTGTAAATTTAATAAAACCTATGAAAAAAAACTTTGGTAATAAGAGGCTCATATTTCCTATTTACGAAAAAAAAGATGTTAATTTAATGATTACACTCCCCTGTACTGTTAATGTAAATTAAAGAAATCCTATGAAAAAAATTAACGATCAAAATCGTAGACGGTTGCTATTTAAAATATGTTAAAACTCATTTTATTACTTTAATGCTATAATTATTTAATAATAAATAGATGCCAAGCGAAGCGGGCGAGGATACTGCTAGTTATTAAATATTTTACTAAAATATACGTTTTAAATTAAAATATAACCGATAAAATAGTCTGTAATTTTAACCAAATTTAAGGGCATTTTCATTCTGGATTCTTCGGAAAGCAGAATTTGCAAGGAAAAAACTTCTTCAAGAAACATTGCCATAATATTTACGATGATAATGTGTAATAAAGTCATAGTAATAATATATAACATCGATTTAATAACTAACTTTATTTAAGTCAGTTTCAGCCACAAATGTTTGTGACAAATGGATGCACATAAAAATAATTATAAGAATTATTTCCTACAATATTATTATAATTTTCTTACACACAATTATAGTAAACATTATGAAGATATTCCATGGCGAAGATTTTCTTATACATTATTCTTTCTGTAGCATACAGTATGGAAATGCGCTTAAATTTGGTTAAAATGCAGGCTATTTTAATAAAGTATTTTTTTTATATTTAAAAAGTATATTTTAGTGAAATATTTTATACTGTTGAAATATATATACACAGTTTTCTTTCATGTACAGCATAAATCACACTTTTGTGACAATTTTTATGGCGTCTGTACTACTTTTATTAATGAGTTCTTCACGTTGTATAGTCTGGTGCAGTGCTCCATAGGCAGTTGCTTTACTTTAACCTTAAGAATTGAAATCTAAAATCAACGAAAATTTATAAAAATTAATAATAGCAAAGAAAGTAAAATATATATTGGAAATAATAATTCCAAACATATTAATGTTAGGCGGAACATACACCTAGTATGCATGCACCAATATACACAGAAAAAGCTACCACGCCACCACGAGAGAGTATAGAACAAAACTACAAAAATATATACGAATATAATAATTTAGAGTGAAAGATCCGATTATACAACAAACGATACGGAACAGCGAAGATAGCACAGTTACAAACCAAGACAGGTAACCGCAACAGTTGCAGACTAGATAATTAGAATGAACCAATATAAAACAGCACAATTTACTACGTTACCGCCACCAGGTGATGACAAATTGTGGCCAGGACGGAGTGTAAATAATAGCTTACATTTGAATAGTTCTGTATGAAAACAATCGAAACTGGTATAGAGATCACTTATCTCGTATTGTGTTAAGAGTGGGGTGGACCCCCCCGTGGGAACCCCCCGCGTAGGAGGTCGAGAAGCGAGGGAGCGATACGGGCGACACTAACACGCACGCCTAGCGCCTCATCGCTCCTACGGGCAAGGCGTGCAGTGTTTCCGTCGTAAGACTGCACTGTGAATATTATATGTGCAACAGCGGGGTTTATTACGCGCGATGAAAGCCCACAGATTCAACTACGCCCGTGTCTCTGTACTTTTCTCTTGCCACTTAAGGAAACTGCATCGACAAGCTTTAAAAATGCGATATTTGACCATTATCACAAATATTTTTTCTCCAAAAATACACTTAATATGACAATGAAAAAAAAAATAGTGCCACAGATAATTGGTTTTTATCTTTTCTGACAAAAGTCGTATTTGCAGAACATTTATTTACAGACATACGTGTATTCGCGCAAACGACTATTTCCCCACTCTTACTCAGTGATAAAAATGTTCAATATTTATCAATTATAAATTTTCGTCACTAGCGCGACTCCGCACTTTGGTTGAGAGATAAATTAGCCAATCCTTATATTTATTGTGCATAGTTATTAATTACTATAATGTAAGTGTATGGGAGGAAATGCAATATTTATTTGTTTTAAAAGACATTGAAATTAAATCTTAAACAAGAAATAGAATAAACTAACTACTGATGCAGCGCTTTATATTCATGATATTTCGTTTTTTTTATACCGGACTTTTATTATGTTATGCTCTTGCAGTTCCTTCGAGTATTTTCTCATGCATCCTGCATTACCAGTGTCTTACACATTTAGTCGTTCAATAAAAAACATTTTCATAATTTTTTGGTTCTACTTTTTAAATTACTCACTCATTTCAACTCTATGAGGATGGAGCATATTATTTTTTAAACGACGCTAAAAACACGGGGGTAAATAAATAACGTTTTTAAATATGTATCACAAAATAAAATATTTTGCTGGCATCAAAATTAATTCTTTTGCAACTACAAATATTTGTTTACCTCAGAGTAAACGGAGAATTATGCAACTGGAATTATTTTCCTCTCAAAAGTAACGAAGTCATAAACCTAATAAAACGTTTGCAGTGATTTCACTGAAAGTGATGATAAAATGATTCTAAAGAATAAAGTTACCAAGAATACTGCCAGATAAACATTTTATTTCACCATTTCCTAGTCTCTATACTTTTGGGAACATGTAGTGCTACTGATATTTTCAAATTAATTCTCTTTCCAAATGAAAGGTTGCAGTGAGAACACACTGATAAATAACATTGTATTTTCACAACACGATACAAGAACGGAACATTTATTACTTCCTTTATACTGATTAATTCATATTAGTCGTTAAGAATCTCTAGTTCTGTCTTTCCGAAGAGCCACCAAAATAAAATACAACCCGTTTGTAACGATAATATAAAATAACAGCTTCCTATAATTAGTATGAAGGACAGAACTGATATGATGAAAGAGTAGTGGAGAAATTTGTGCAGCTTCTAACATCGTGGTCTTGAGGCCTAATGACAGGGTAGTGGGCGAATGAAAAACTTTTGACTCCTTTCGCTGTCATCGACGTAGGATGAAAGAATTGAAATATTCTCTACGTTTTCTTGCCTTGTTGGCCGAGATTACTCCGCCAGGTTGAAGTGAGAAATTTAAAAAGGAAGTCCTGAGAAAAAGGACACACTGAGAGGATTTTGTTCTTTTGCGAGGGCTCATCATCCTCCCCCCCCCCCTTCATTGTTATAGTCTCTGCTCTTCCGTTCGCACTCCTTTCAAAGCAATCGTTGCTAAATTTCTATAGGGGCGTCTTCAACCCGCACCCAGTACTGAAGTGTATATATTCTTTGATTAATAAATGCACCGAATGCTATCGATTAATCGAGCGCTTTTAAAAAATCGACGTTTGGGTATAGCTGCCCGGCCATGACTGCACATATTTTAAAGTGAATACCGAAAATAAGTTATGATTAAGGGTATGAACTGGCGATAGACCATCAGTACTCTTGAAAGATGAACAATTGCTGTATTTGCGTATATAAACAAAAGCCTTTCTATTGTGGCGGACACTAGGGGGCCTTACACGACAAGCTAAGGTAGCATACACTATAGATTCCTTGCGAGCCCCCTGTTGTGATAACACGCGCCAACTGACCCACTGACAACAGACTATAAAGTGTAGGCGCACAGTTACCCCCCCCCCCCAGACTTGAGTGAGAGATCGAGAAGCGACGAGGTGTAGTGCCGGAGCAGCACGAAGAGGAGGGCAACTTGATACCAGGGTCTGGAGGAGCTCTAGGCCACACATAAATTTACCTTTCTACAGTCTATGGTGAGCATAATATCGGCACGGCAGTTAGGTGTCATTCTAGATCTCGAGGTCCAGCAAGCGATAGTGTGGCGGGTCAGTACGTCATGTGCATGCGTCAGCTTTACGCATACGTAGGTGACCTTACCAGTCCAGCACCGACATCACTGCGCCCGTCCCGCTAGTTTAGAACCACTTTACTGCTTCCTTACTCTAGTGCATGAAAACTGCTTGTAATCGCATGTGGAACAACCTGTTTCCCTTGCAAGCGAGAAACACCCCACTTGGTTTGTGTGTTTTAGGAGTGCTTTCCAAATTCTTATTTTTTTTTTTCGCAATTAGAATTAATTATATGTTACACAAAGTGCGCTGCACCAATTACACTACACCACCTATATTAACATGCCATCATGAACACAGAAAACAGGTCTACTTCACAAAACATAAGAAAACTAGTCAAAACACTTTTAATTGATTTAGGCGATGCCAAACATGCTGTTGACTTGCATGAGCAGTTGAGAAACCAATTAACCAGTGAAAACACACAACACATAACACCAATCGAACTCACTTCACAAAACGTATCAACAGTTAACGAACCCAGCAGAAGCGGTTATTTGAGACCACGCCTGCTACACAAACTACAAGCCACAAACCCAATTTCAATTTCCATTCCCTGCACAAATACTAACATTCCTGAACACTAGTACATGAGCATAAACTACACAACCGAACAACAATCTATCAACGCCACTAACAACACAGTATAAATCCCACATTTACCCAACATTCCAATTTCCATACAAGTCATTTTACAACACACACACAACCTATTCCCACCTTCTCAGGGGAAAGTAACGAAAGTGTTGAAGGATGTTTAGATACCTTCAACGCCGCAAGTGAAGTTAACGTTGGTCAGAACTTGAAAAACTACGGTGCTCAAGGTTTTACCTCAACGGGACAGCCAAAAGAACAAACAAGAATTTATACTATGCCAGTACGCAGAAAATCTCGTTTCAACAGATTGGAGATAAATTATTACGGGACATTCAGAAAACCCGGAACACAAGACCAATACAGTCAACTATTACAAACAACAAAACAACACCCATACCAGAGTTCACTAGCGCACATCGAAAATCTGACATTTTATAAAAACAAGTGCGAATCACAATTACCAGAGTCAGAATTTGTGAAAATAATTTGGGCCTCACTTTCACCTGCCATTTGCAGATAAACTTGTGCCGTTCGAAAACGATACATTGCAACAGCTAATTCAGAACATTAAAAACATTGAGCTGGGCATGTACAAACACCAACAGACCATTGAACAGGAATCCCAATACCCATACCATATCAAACTACAAGAGGAGATAGCTATTTTGAAACGACAGTTAAACACGCTCAACAACACATACAAAAACACGGCACCTTGTCAAAGTCCTGGGAGCTACACAGAACACCATTCATTACCAACCACCCCATAACCCACAAAAACATGGCACCTTGTCAAAGTCCTGGGAGTTACACAGAACACCATTCATTACCAACCCCCCCCCCCCATAACCCACAAAAACACGGCACCTTGTCAAAGTCCTGGGAGTTACACAGAACACCATTCATTACCACCCCCCCCATAACCCACAAAAACACGGCACCTTGTCAAAGTCCTGGGAGTTACACGGAACACCATTAATTACCAACCCCCCCATAACCCACAAAAACACGGCACCTTGTCAAAGTCCTGGGAGTTGCACAGAACACCATTCATTACCACCCCCCCCCCCCCCATAACCCACAAAAACACGGCACCTTGTCAAAGTCCTGGGAGTTACACAGAACACCATTCATTACCAACCCCCCCCCCCCCATAACCCACAAAAACACGTACGTTAAGTCCAGGTACTACTGGCCCACGGTCATTGAATTGCCACAGAGAAGGGCGACATACAGACATCCAGGACCCTATAAATCCAGCGCACACTACCAACACAGGCCCTTTCAGGGTACAATCAAGAGATTACGACCATGTACAAGGGCACATATATGGGGTTAACTACAGCGAAAAATGTGTCTCCCCCATCAAGGAACAGCAGATCCGAGTTCATGAAGCTTCTAGGGTTATATTCAATAAAGTAGTGCCACGGCGCTTATATGCCGACATCGCTAAGTTTAATTCCCGTAGCAGTCTGCCTGTCTCACACAACCCACCCCCTGTGCAAAGATTTGTGAGAGCGCCAACAGAGAATGGAGTACGACGCTCCATGTCGTAAAAATACTTTTTACGTCAGCGGCGAAGCCAACTACTACAATACAAAGCAGTTTTGCACCACTGGTGAAGCCAGCGGCTGTAGGTAGGTCAGGTAAAGTAGCATCAAAACAAACACTGCGTGCGCGGGCGGACACCTGCGAGAATCGCAAGAGCATTAGTTAAGCCCCCCCCCCCCCCCCCCCCCCCCCCCCCTTCGTGGCCAGCCAGCATTGCCACATTGCCGCAAAAGCACGATCCACTTCGCGACGTTGCCAAACATCGCGAAGGTGTCACCAAGAAGCAGGAAGTTGCCGGCCCACGTCGCCTCGAACACGACACGTTGCACTCTGTTTCTATGTCGGACACAAGACCATACATTGTAAATTGTTTTCGAAACAAAATTTCGAGTTTTCTACAGACATCAGGAACTATTTCGAGTGTTTCAAAAACAAGTTAGGACTGACGCAACGAACTGTTTACATAGAGAGCACACAAAAGTACCGCACCATAGCCACTAACCAGTGTTTTCAAAATACACCGTGCCATGCCCGCCATGATGAATCGTTGTTGAAAAACACACTGAGCAAGCCTGCGCCTTCCACTAATTCAAACAAACACGAACACACTACGCTACAACCGGACTGTCAGCAAACAATACTCACAACAGCGACACCCCGTGTCCTAGTTACAATTAAGGTGTCAAAATATTACGCACTAGTGGATACTGGATGCTCTCATAGTAGTGTAGCTAGTACACTGATAACAGATCAACACCTTTTCCCGTTAAGGGAACAAATAACTTTAGTTGGGGCCATAAGTGTTTTAACTTGACCTAAGTTTGAAACGAATATTAAATTAAACATATCAAGGCACACATGCCCTCAGAGGTTTCTAGTAGCTGATAACCTACAGCACGACATAATCCTCGGAGTTGACTTCGTCAAGCGTTACGATGTTATACCAATTTTAAAATACAACATTATGCTTATTCATGGCCATGATTCCAACAAATTAGTACAGGTTTCGCTACAATTAGGGTCTTCTACAGTCGGTTCGAACACTTCCCTTGAACATTCCTTAAAAAACATTAGAAGAATTTGACTCTAATCATCCTGGCTTGCCTCGTGCAAACAAAAATTGAACAGAAACACAGACAGCCACTATCACTGGTATTATTCACACCTACAAAGATCGGTTTGCCAACTCTATTCTAGAGTTAACAGAGGTGAGAACCTTTGCAATAAACACAGACAGCCACTATCACTGGTATTATTCACACCTACAAAGATCGGTTTGCCAACTCTATTCTAGAGTTAACAGAGGTGAGAACCTTTGCAATAAACACAGACAGCCACTATCACTGGTATTATTCACACCTACAAAGATCGGTTTGCCAACTCTATTCTAGAGTTAACAGAGGTGAGAGACTTTGCAATAAACACAGACAGCCACTATCACTGGTATTATTCACACCTACAAAGATCGGTTTGCCAACTCTATTCTAGAGTTAACAGAGGTGAGAGACTTTGCAATAAACTTAGACCTCACAACCGACAAACCTATAGCGACCCGCCCTTTCAGAATCAGTCCCAAGGTTAGAGATGAGCTTTTAAAACAAATTAAATATATGGTTGATGCAGGAATTATTCGTGAGGCAGACTTGCCTTATTCTGCGCCAAGTTGGTGATTTCTAAGAAAAGTGGAGGCTTCAGGTTTTTGACAGATTTTAGAAAATTAAATCAGTGTCTAACTAGGGTGTATTACCCATTACCAAGGACAGAGGACATTTTGAATTACCTGCAAAATTCCCTCTACATAACAAGTTTGGATTTATTCTTAGGTTTTTATAGTTTCCCCATCAGAGAACAGGATCATTTTTAATTGGCATTAACAATTGACGGTGTCGGTTAATTTCAATATAAAAGAATACCATATTTTCAAACGTTTATTAATAAGCTATTAGGTCCCCTTCGATGGATAGCGGCCATAGCCTACACACACAATATTTTTTATGCTGGGAAACACTTTTGACGAACATTCATCAAATATACAAAAAGTCCTTGTGCATTTATACATGTTCAATGTGAAAGTAAATACCAAAAAATGCACCTTTGCTGAGCAAGCTGTAAAAGTACTATGTCTCATTATTACCCTTATCGGTATTTTGACCGACCCTGATAAAGTCTCAGCTATAGAAAAAATGGCCCCGCCGACAAATTTAAAGCAACTTCGTGCTTTCCTCGGCATGGCATCGTATTTGCGATGCTATATCAAGAACCTCATCGGCTCTCAAGACCTCGCTGTTAAGAGCCGCCCAAATCTCTTCACTCATTCACTCGCGCTCGCTTGGATCCAACTTCGATGTGTGGTTGTCAGGTTGTTGACAGACTTTGGTTTCGGACGATGTAAGAAATGAATTTTTAGAGTTTCAGTATTTTAATAGCTTGTATGATTCTGTGGATTTGAGTACGCAGTGGCGCCGTATTGAAAGAGCGGTTGGAAACGGGAAATCCCCGAGAAAACCCACCGACCAACGGCATCGTCCGATGCGAAGATTCGGTGACCCGGCCGTGGATTAAACCCGGTTCGCTTTGGTGGGAGGCGAGCAGACTAACCGCTCAGCCAGCGCGACCTCTCCAAGTAAGCCTCGAAACATTAGTAAGGGAAATAATAAAAACAAACAATGAATAATTATGTGCCCCAAATAGTTCTCCAGGAACCCTACCTTAACCTAATAGCATAATAAGTTTTCAGACAGTCGTTGTGGTTATCAGGGAGAGAATGGCACCTTGCAATAAAAATAAATAATTTTTAATACAAAAAATGTTTTAAATTTATAATTTAATTTAATTTTGTTAATTACCTATACTGACTATGTAATACAACAAATAGTGGGTAACTCCTACACGTAAGAAAGGAGTATACACCACGAACCAAATAACCATACAAAACAAACCAGAACAAGACTAAACAAACAGTTGCCCTTAACAAATATCACTTTATATGATTGTGGGTCTGAGTACACAAGTCGTGGAAAATTACGAAAATAAATAATAAAATAAAAGTTTTAAAATCCATAACAATAGAATGGAAACCAAAATAAGTGTTAAACAGGAAATTAGAATCTAAATGTACCTACTGATATAATAATTGAAAATAAGTAATTCACATTCGATTTTAAAAACATGAAATAAATTTATGAAAAAATTACAACAAAGCGATCTGTCTGAATATAAACAATCCCGTATAACGCTAAAATTGAAAACATTATATTTCTGAGTCATCTACCCTTACAACAGGCAGGTCAAAATAATTATTCATCAAGTGTAAGAGTTACAATTTAGATGCTGGTAGTTAAAATTTTCATTCGTGGCTGTCCACTCTGTCATTGTAATAGATTGAGGCACTTTTTTTTAATATGCAATATATTTTTATTCCTGAAAACTTACACATATTGTTTTTCAGCACTGTGGTTCCCAGACAGGAATATCGGGGTGAGTTTTTACTTGCTGTGAGACATCTAATCAGCTTTGCGATGATTGGTTGGCATATCCAACTTAGTGCATTGCCCATAAGTACACTTTATTCACAGTAAATGATTAAGATCGCATAGTATTTGCAACATGGCATGTAAAATTCACCGTTCTAGTGGCTATGTAACGTGCAAATAAGAAAAACAATATCATGTGCAAAAAATAAAACAAGGGCAACTGAAAATTAATGGCTTAATTCATATTAAGGCACACTTAGCTGAACTTTTGTTTACAAAATATCACAAATATAAAGTACGCAAAAATTTCCTTTTTTTTTTATTTTTCCAAAAACGGAGAAATAATTTCTTAGCGTTATTTCAAAGATTTTTGAAGTTACTCATTGTGACTTATTACAATGTAAATTATCTCATTTTGTTAATTCAGTAAATGTTTATCTTTTATTCGTATCGAAACACCAAACCTGTGATTTTGACAGACCATTGTTTCAGACGTATTATTATAAATGTTCAGCTATATAAAATTTACAATTTACTAGTTGTTTAGTACTTTGTATCTATTTTTGACGTGAATACGTCTTTAAATTTGCAACCATAGTGAGAGGCAATCCATAAAATCCGATGATATCAAACTCGGGGGATACAGTTTGGCATTGCAGCTCCGAATCGACCGTCTACATTCAAAATTCAATTACACCACTCGATTGCCAAAGGATCAAAAAATATCTTATGTTGAGTGAGGACTGCGAAGCATTGCGCATGACCAGAGAGAAGGAGGTAGGAGTTGTGGGTGGGGGAGGGGCGCAATTTTGAGTTCCTTTCGCCACATCTCGTAACTTCCGCACTGTATAACATTTGATTAGGAGAAGCTACGACGCTCGTTTGAATTTCAATCGATCGCTCTCATTACGCTCAATCGATTACGCGTATAAAAAAAAAATTGCGTGGCGTGGTTATGGTGAAATTGTATGTGTTTAATGTAACAAATTAAGAAAACATTCTCATAATTTCTGCCTATACTCGTCAAAAAGCCAAGTCGAAATACAGAATTCGTATGCGGTCGGAAAGAGCATCTCAAAAGCAATCCAGTGATACCCAGAAAACCCCATATTATTGAGTGAAGCTGTGCCGGGAACGTAAAATAAACATTATGGCGTCCTAGCGCGCCAACGTAGACGTATTCACGCAAAACAAACGGCCGTGTCCCCAACACAGACGAACCCAATTTTAACTGTGTTTTTATTCCTGATTGCAAAAAAGCAGGGATTTATTGATAAAATAAAAGCATGCTCCTGACTTTTTACAACTGGCAGATCACACATTCAAATAATATTAAGCACATAACAATTGAACAACTCGTAAACAGTAAATTTTCTGTAATCGTACATTGTGAGTAATTACTATGAATCAGTCAATAACGACACGAAAACGAAGCATTTCTGCAAAAGTTTAACACTTTGAGGTCGGCACACTTTTGCCAGCTTTAAAGACAAGCTAGACCGCTGCAGGGGCGCCGTTTTCTATTGGTCCCTGTTATAACCTAACGCCATTCTAATTGTCAAAACGACACCCGTATTTCCGTATTGGCCAGCTGCCAACCAATGGAGGGCCGAGTCTACCGTTTTCCAACCAGATGTTCTTTCCCATCGTGTTCATTTCCGTAACCATACAAAAATTTGTCGTTCATTTACGGAGTTCGTTGTTGATGTTGTTCTAGTTCCTGTTCAAAGTACTTACGAAATAGCGGACAGATGTAAGTACACCCGGACAAGTTTTTTTTTTTTTTTTTATAGGCCATTCACAATACAGTGAGCAGTTTTGAAGCCCTAGTTAATTTTCTTTCGACCAATTTATATCTTTCCGCCACTTTTTAACATAAAACCTGCCATGTGAATAATAAACACAGTGCATACATTCACCATACCCAAAAAATCGAAAGTCCGAGAACGTAATGAAACGTATTTATTGGTTTATTATGTCTGATGAAATGGCTTCAAAAAGTGCTCACTGTACCGGGTGTGGAATTAAATATTCAAGCACGTTTTGCCCGCACTACACTCGAGTATAGCCCGCAAAGTGTTAGGCCCGAGCTTTAGCTTCAGGTTGTCAAGGCGGCAGGTAGTGAAGGCCGAGATGGAAGAAGAGAACGCGGGCTGGAGTTCGGAAGATGGCGGGACGCGTCGCGACTTAGCGAGCGGCCCCGCGAGTTTGCACAGACAAATTAATTTGGAAGTTAAACTCCGCGTTCTGGAGACGCGCCAATGAAGGTGACGTCTGGTCGGGAGGAACGTATGCGGCGGCGCCGTTAATCCAATACGTTTGCACGCGCGCCTTTGGCGGAGCTCAAGGAACCATCGCGCGAAAGAGGGAGGGGTTGTGGCGGGGGAGGGGGGATGAATTGAACCGCTTGTTGACAAAACGACCGGAATCCTCCGACGGGATGCGAGCGCCCTTAAGGCAAAATTTCGCATCGGTTAATGAAGATACCTGTACAAATATATCCGCAGTTCTATGCTGAAATAAATTTTATCGCATCTGAAGAGCCGCTCGCTAGTGAGCGAAGTGAGTGGAGAGATTTGGTCGGCTCTTAGGGGTGCCGCCTACCTGGCGTTGGAAACGCGTGGCAGTGATGTTTGAAATCCGCTGTTTTTTTTTACGAAACCATTAAACGTGTCCCCGTGATACCAATGTACGAAAAGAAAACACAATTCAGGCGAGGTACCTATAATACTCTCAAGACAAAATGTACATTCATTCTAAATGCTATTCCCGGGCCCTCCAGCATAGCTAAAAACGGCCTTTTCACTTAGCTGTACCTCATAATATACTGGTTGGAAACATGCGAAACTATAGGCTGTTCACTGTTTGAAAGCCCTGCTTAGGATCTACTTATATGCACATTGCGTACCCTTCCGCCTTATCTAAAATTAACATTGCCAAGAGCCTCATCACTTAATTTATGCGTCGGCCAAGTGAAACTGTGAAATTATTAGAAAAGTAAACATTTTACAAATATGCTTATTTTTACACTTCAATTCATAAAAAAAAACAATAAGCGAAATAAATAACTTAGGTGATAACAAATGGTCACCAAACACTTTTTATTCGAAATTAAGATATGGAACTACTTCCCCCCCATCTTTACCAACATTACTGGGCGTATGTCACTCATTGCGCCCGTTAAAATATATGCAGGTAGGAGCCGTGATTTTTTTCTAAGGTTGAGTTCAAAAGTGCTCACTTTATCGTGAACAGCCTTTACTCCAGGGACCTGCATTGAACCTTCCTACAGACTTTCTACCAATAAAATGATAGGGTCGCCGCTTAAAGTCCCATAGGTACACGCAGCACAAAGGTAACACCACGCGCCAGTTCAGCGCCTTGCCCGTAGGGGCGAAGAGTCATCAGGCGCGCGTATCAATGGCGTCCTTATCGCACCTGCGCTACCCTTCCTCAAACGCTCTAAAAACATCCAAGTAGGTGGCGCCCTTAACATGGGCGTCTTTAGAGCCGATGAGGGTGAAGTGAAGTGAGTATGGAGCAGCGCCGGAAGGAAAGGGAGGAAGAAACGGGAGATCCCAGAGAAACCCCGCCGACCAGCGGCATCGTCCAGAACGATTCCCACTTGCGAAAATCCGGGAGCGACTCCACCGGGAATCAAGACCGGTTCGCTCTAGGCTGGAGGCGAGTAGTCTAACCACTAAACCACCGCAATTTCCTCTCTCTAGAGTAGAGGTACAGAAAAGTTAAGTTTACCGAAGTGGAATGGGGTGGGGGTTCGTTTGATGACTGCTTACTGTTATAAATATACCCTTTGGACATATTTATAACTGAAATGAACTAGGTACTTTATGGTTGTGATTAATGGCAGAGGCTGTAGCAAGTGGTTGACAAGGGTTGATTAAGTGTAAAACTGTCTAGGTTGAGAGTCTGGTTATTATTGAATCACTGCACATTACAATTACATACACGCAGTTTAAATGTACCGGGGGAGCGATATGAGATGATGAAAGACAGCTATTACTTGATTAGACTCATGTTACACTATTGGGTTTGTCCCACCTTGACTGTAGTTGTTCCGAGGCTGTTGGAAATGGCGATACGGCGGCGGCACAGCTGTTCTCTCTCTGTAGTGGTCCTTTATAGCTAGATACTGGCGTCGCAGTGGTGCAATCTGCCCTGGTGTCTGATTCGTAGTGGGGGTTCCTGCTTACAGTAATTTGGCCAATACCCGCTCTGCTTGTCGCAATCGCTGTCCTGGATTCTACTGACTGTGAGCGGGCGTGTTCTGGTGACGATGTGACATATGGGCGCCTTCACGCCGGCGTAACAGTACTATCACGATAGCGTGAACATGCCTTAATTCGACGGCCTGTCTGAACACTCCATCACTCATGAGTAGAGAGTAGAGGACACGTTAATCTTAAAATACGCGTATCTTTGCAATATATTTGTCATTGGACCTTACTTTGCCTGGCCTCCCTGGGTAACTCTGCCCCAATAAATGAACACTTAACAATTGTGCGCCCCAATCACGTGCAGTTCAGTCAGAGAAGGCGTAGGCTTCACGTCTGCGCAATAGCCAATAGAGAAACGACGCCGGCCCTAGTATATACAGTACTACGACGTCGAGCCTGATGTAAAAAAATAACGCTAATTTTGCAGGCCTTTACTCATGAGCAGTAATCAGTACAGCCAATTGCTGCAATCAGGCCTCGCATTTCCCAAACCCCGGTAAGCAGGAATCCCCTCTACCAGCCAAGGAATAAAGCTATGTGGCGTTATACCACCCCGATATGAGAGAAATGCAGAGCAGCGGCAGGGTTATTTCTCCATGTGACGTCGGCCGAGATGGAAGTCACAAGAAGCCTGCTGCACCGACCTCAATAACTCGTCATACTTCATCGGCCTTCGGATACTTCTCAAGGTGGGATAGTTACAATATACTAACGTGGTTCTCAGTAAGGTAGTGGCTGTAGTTAAATTAACAATGCTCCACCGACCTTATAGTATGTACTCTCCAGATGTTTTACTATATAGCCATATAGTAACATATAGCTTCTTATATTTATTTACTCCACATGCTCTACCATCATGAGAGTCCCCCAACCTTAACAAGTAGGGTTTGACCAAAATATAAAAAAAGTATAACATTGGTGGAGGGTTGGTCCTTCTCCCTACCCTTTCTCAGCCTTCTATCAGTTACTCTCCATCCACCCCCTCATTTAAATAAATTCCCCAGTCACCCGCGCTTAAAATAGTTCGTGAAAATAATGACAATTGAAAGCTACGTATTAATTATTTTCATTTCTTTTTACATTTATATAATCGTAGCTGTTAAATACCAATAGCCTTAATACATAAGTTAAGATATAAGATTGATCAGTTATCATTAATACCAATGTAATATACACGGTAATACCTCTGTGTGCGTCGGTCGTAATTTATTCCAATATAGAAATTGGATGCAGTTCAAGTAATAATTGTTTCTATTAAATCAATTCCTCATTAACACATAAAAATACCGTGCATAACTTTAGATGTACAGGCTGTTAAAATAAATAATGCGTAGTGCTGATATATTATACAAATGCAAATTATGAAAGAAGATGCTTTCAGGATGTTATATTAAATATCATAACTGACGTGAGACCCGATATGGTTACGGCACGGCGCGGCGTGGTGTGACCGTTTTACTTGCCCGGCGCATGCATATAGTGATTAGGTCCATGGCAACATTAATTTTATACGTGGCGGAAGAATACACAATGTGTATACGAATAGAGCTTCAAGCAGTTCTTTCAAAAGTGCACAGTTTAACGTCAGCTACCTATATCCAAAGCGCTAGAATAAACCGCGAACTGTCTATAATTGATGGACGCATGAATACTTCAGGCTGAGGAAGATTGCGCAAGTAGGTTGAAAGAAGGAGCTGAACGTAGTTTTCGAATGGTCGCTTGACCGCGAAAGAACCACTACTGAAAAGATCAGGAAGGTCAAAGTTCAGACGAGCCGCAGTTCCCCAGCGCCTATAACTCCGTCGACGTGGTTAGCTCCCAGGATCGCTGCAAAAGAACTTCCTGTTATCAGCGAAGAGATTACAGGACTACTTATACTCCAAAATACTATAGCTCGGATACACTTTTGTGATTGGATGTTTTTAAATGCCACACACTGCAGGAGTCTGCCCACGAATCACAGGCACTCAGTGATTGAGTAACCTAATTATTATAGGCCCAGTGAAGCGAGGAACTGTCGCCAGACAAAGACACGTGGCCAATAACTAGAGGCAGGTCTTTTTTTCGCGAAAATATTTCAAGACCATTTGTACTCCAAAACACTTTAGTTCATAAGCACTTTCGTGGTTAGATGATTTTAATTGTCGCGTGCCTCAAGTGTCCTCCACGAATCATGGACGTTCAGTATCGGAGTACTTTATTCCGGTTGGCCCAGTCAAACAAGAACACGTTTTCTCAGGTAGATACGCGGCCAATAACGAGAAACCTAGAATTTTTCTGGTTCATTGGAATTCACACACTTGTACGTTATGTTATTTTTGTAATTGGTTAATGTGTTGTTCAACACCTGCTGGAGATAAATGAGCTAATAACAAACATGCAATAATTTGTGCTCCCAACCACCGCCTTTTACTACCACAAAAATCAACCAATAAACAGTTGATATCTGTATGATAGTATACAGGACTGTGAAGTCTAGCCTACAGGCCATTGCACTCGCGAATTTCTCAGGTCTCCACTAATAACAAAAGGAAGTTGTGGTTGTGGACGTAGGATATTGAAGACTAGCATGACCATAAATATTTTCGCGAAATACACCCGTCCCTACCAGTAGCCAAGGGAAAACTGAACGTATGCCATAGGACATTGGAGTATAGCCTTCGCGTGAATATTTTCGGGGAAAAAAAGTTGGCCATGCCTATAGGTAAAACCTCTAGTAAGTTAGTAATTCCCACATTGATATGTCAGCAGGCTAGACGCCACAGTCCTATATATGCGAAAAACACTATCGTTTGTTTATCGGTTGATGTATTCGATAGAGATTTTTATGCAGAGCTTTCCACTGTTTCCTCCTAATTACTGGCTCACATTTAAACGGAGAGTGTCTATAGAACTGCCGTCCAATGAAAACAGTAGTAAGGAAGATCAAGTGCTTGAAGTCTACCTCACAACAAAATTAACTCACGAAATACTCGGGGCTCTATCTGCAGATAGCGAAATGTTATAATTATGCCTTACGTCCATGATCATAAATTATTGGGTTTAGGGGTCGTAGCTTGTAGATGAATGATATATGGTAGAGCTTGCTGTAAACGAGGGGTTTTAGTCATGTTATGTGACACAGATAATAAGACATTGTAATGTTGACCGTAACGGGGAGCTTATAGAACTGATGTATTACGCTAAACTACATTAGTATTATGGGTAATTTAAGCCTGTTTACATATTCTCTGTCATGGACTGTCCCCACCTTAATCTTAATGGCGGAGGCTGTGTCATCTAGTAGATCGGTTAGCAACGACCGGACACACCAATTCTTCTGTCCTTCTCTGAAACTGGTCAGAGTTGGAAAGGCATTGGGCTCTGCCTTACTGCACAGTGGGCTATATCAGCGCGTCGTTTAGGCTTCCGTGTTCCCAATCGCTGGCTAGTGGATGTGGTTTTTGCAAGCGGCCTCGCCCGGTGGTTGCTGCAATAATTTGTTGCAATTCTTGGCGTCCTGATTCAATGAAAATTGTGCTGGCGGGTTTATGTGTGGATTCCCAGTTGGGGCTCTTCTACACATTCATAACAGAGAGCAATAGCTCACGCGTACATCGACCTGTCGCCTAGACTTGACGTTAGCTTACCTACACAAGCAGACATAAGCTTCTCGTTGGTCGTTTGCTGGCATTGTTAGAGGCCGAGAACAGGCCTGCTTTTTGTAGAGTGTTTATCATTGGCTCAGATTCGTCCAGGAGGTGTCGCGTAAGTCGTTTGGGCCAATCGCAAAAGTGGCAGAGACGTTACTGTCTGGAGTCGAACTTGTCCCGATAGTAATCCGAGAATTTTTGAGTAACTGAAGAATCCGCGGATTCATTTTAAGACAAGCCAGAGTTCAAAACACGCATGTTTGTGTAATTCTAGCTATTGGTCCACACGGTGTTCGACACCTGGAGAACAGTGGCCCAGTCGTCGCCTTCCACTGTGACTGCAGACAACCAATGCGCAGCTGATATCGACCTATTTGTACGTAAGACTGTAGAGTCGAGCCTGCAGGTCACTGAACTCGCGAATTTTTAAGGTCTTTACCCATAGGTGGAGCCAGAAAAATCTGGCTTACTGAAGGCTAAACTGCCCTGTGTATACTGCTGCCTTATTAAGTATCCTGTTGTACGTCGGACAAGAGAACACACTAACAGTTTCTTGTTTTCTTGGAGGCTACTATGGCTGAGCGGTTAGTCTGCTCGCCTTCCACCAAGACGATCCGGATTCAGTCCCCGGCCGGGTCCCTCCCGGATCTTAGCACGTGGGAATCGTGCCAGACGATGCCATTGGTCGGCAGGTTATCTCGGGGATCTACCGTTTCCCCCGCCCTTTCATTCCAACTCAGCTCCATACTCACGTCAATCACTCTCATCGACTCTCAAGACCTCGCTGTTAAGAGCCACTTAAATCTCTTCACTCCCTCACTCACTCTATTCGTCCGAGAATCATTCAGGACGTGGCTAATAATTTAATGTTATATGCCCTATTATGTCGCGTTATAGAATGTAAATGGATCACCATCGTCCTCCAAATACGCCAATACGCCCTGTCAAACACCTGTAGGCTGTTCACGAAAACGTGAGCACTTTTGAGGGCCTAGTTTTTTTTTTCCTGTTCAGCCATTTCTTATCTTTTAACAACACTTTTAAATAAATATTCCCACGTAACTATTAAGCCTATTGTATACATTCCACCGCACTCAGTGTATACATTCCGCCGCACTCGGAAGTTAACGTTTAAGGCTAAAATAAAATATATTTATTGACTAATATTACAAATTAAAGGGCTTTCAATAGTGCTCACTTTACCGTGAATAGCTTATAAACATTGGTAAACTTGAAACACTCTGGCAGCTTCATTCCGTGCAGCCGGATGTAACAGCAGAATGAGTATACCTTTTGTAATCAAAATCGAAGTTTTATTTTTTTCAAATGTATTCAACATTTCTGAATGCTATTGGCGTCAAAACCTTTAAAAACCCTTTCTTGAAAGCAACAACGAAGAGTTATTAAAATGTTTTGAAGGAGTTTCCTTTGTTAGCACACTGTTTGTAACACTCATTGTCTCGCAAAGTCTAATAAATTACTTTTGTAACGCAAATGTCCTATTAAAAATTATTTAAAAATTCTTAATGCTTTTATAATTGTAAGGGTGTGTGGACATTCATTTCGTAACTCATTCAAGATAAAATTAATTAACTAGACTAATCTTCAAAACCAACATATATATTTTTTCTTCAGAAAGTAGTTCAGAGATTATACAATAATAATAATTTTTAGAAAGCGTTCCCATCCGTACCATCATTATACCCTTACAGCGTGCAGAGAGTCACCTACCGATGCGTTTTTTATTTTCTTTATCGTTATTATCCGTGATTTTCACTCTTTTAGCTATGATTAGTTAATCATTTCTCATTTATTTTGACGCTTTAATTTTTCTCTTCTTGGACACACACACACACACACACACACACACTCAAGCATTGCACACATAATCTTACTTTAATTAGCATCGCCCATTTCTACTCCTCAGAATGTACAGTTTTTACACAGAAATGTTTCCAACCTCATTATTACAAGTACAAAATTAGCCTATATATATATATATATATATAAAAAAGGTACTCTTTAACGTGATAATAACTGCAAGCCGCATAACACACACTTAAAAAATTACCTACGCGTTACATACATGTACATGGTTAATTATATGCACACACATTACCAAATTAAAAAGTTTATTAAAAACATTAAAAATAGCAGCCTGAGGTTATCAGTATTTTACAACTGTGTAGTATATTAACCAAACACGTTCTCAAAATCTTCCATTAAATATTTATTGGTGTATTGATGTGGTTTTTCAATTTATGGGCAACCTGATAGCAATGAACTAAAAATTTTACCGCCCTAATCTCTATTCCACAGTGTCCTCGGCGTAGTTAACTACAGATAAGTACGATTTGTGCACAATGTCTTCAAAAACACTCAAATTTCTAATGTAAATTCTTGTTAAAAGTAAAAATGTTACAGCTATTACTTATATTAATTATTTTTTGATATTCTGATCATTTTTGTTTATTTATCAAGTATGTATATTTGCAAATATGGGCCAAAAATTTGCATAAAAGAATGAGCACGGTACAATTCGCAACAGTTGAATTTTTTTTTTCTACCAGAATTTCAACAACCGTACAATATATCTCACATTCCAGTGACTTTATTGTAATTTTAATTGTAAAGGGGTTTTTTAACGTCCCCGGTTTCATGCTTGATAGCTTAACAGGAGACGACTTACAGGCCAACTTATAACATAACTAAAATTAACACCCATGCCTTTCCCGGGATTCGAACCCAGAGCATGCCGCACCCCAGATCGGTGGCGCACTGACCGACTGCGCCACGGTAGGTCGGCTCTGTCGGTTTTAGATTTTTCGGCTTGAGGCTGCGTGTATCTTATAAGTCTACTTGTGCCGATTCATTGAAAATCAGTAGTCGGAAACGACACAGCATGTTTTACCCTTTCATACCCACATTAATTTACGGTCTCGGGTGTTGCAAGCAAGCAATTTTATCATGTGTGCTACACTTAAGTCGGCCACAACACTTGTTTTGCTATTACAGTCAATGAGCTATAGGTTGTATGTCGGGCTACAGTTACATGAACCAATTTGTAACCTAGATCAGTAAGGTGGTTGACGAATAATTTAACCACAGGTAATATCATCGGTCATTGAATCTCGCAGTGTGCGGTACAGACAAAAAATTACTTACACTTGAGTAATGTGCACAGTTGTGTACACTGGGTTAGAATGGGCTAAGAAAATTTGTCCATTTCACCATAAAATTTCACATTGTACTTGAATACGCGGTTCTCTATATACTCGAGCAGATGTCTTTTGGTTACCAACTTCCAAGATCGTAGTCGAAACCCATTTTACTTGTTCAACTCGGAGACAGTCCAAAGTATCAAGTGTTTTCTATTGTTTCACAGCAATACAAATAGTATCGCTTGTTGACGAACTACCATCAGAACTCTGAGTCACTTGATCAAACAGTAATGTGGACATGTTTTTCAATGAGGATTTTCGATGTACCCGTGAATAAAAGTAGCTTCTAAGCACAACTGAGTGTATTGTCGTTACATTAACCCTTTGAAGACGGCACAAATTTACTGGCACAGAAGACAAGATTGGAGTGAGGTGCCTATATTCTCCACTAGAGTAATTTTAGTTGTGTTGATCTCTGGCATATCCACTTATCATCGTCCTATTGGTCCTGGCTACACCTGACACACTTACTGTACTCTGCTAAGTTTATTATTGGCTGGCCGACGACCAATGGAGTCGCGTGTTTACTGTGTACCAATTAATGTACCACGATAGATGTAACACATTTTACAATCCATCGTGTTCATTTGAGAAATTATTAAAATATGAAGTTTATTTTTAAAAATTGAAATGTTGGCTAGTTGTAATTTTTCACTTAGATTCCTATAATGTCTAGTGATATAGTAAAAACATAAAAGTGTGAGTTTTGTTTTCAAGGACAAAGAAATCCACATATAAACGTAGCCCCGAATAGCCTGTATACGTGCATACTCCTCAAAGGGTTAAACTCTATCAGCGAAGAAGAGTGCAGTTATCTGAAGAGTGTGCATTTCTGTATGCAGTTCCCCACTAAAATAATTAAATGCGTACCTCTCTAAAAGGTTTATATACGATTTATTGTTTTCATAATACGCCTCTATGTATGTGTGTATATACACACACATTGTGAAATAGGCTTACACAAACATGTGAAACAGGCAATCCCTTGTATTGGGACATATGCTAATGTATTTGTTCATACGTTACATGGAGTACTTACTAGGGACATCCGAATTTCGCGAAAAGATGTTTGCACATGCTAGATTACAATACCCTACGGGAGTACCAGCAGTCTTATTTTGCTTACTGGCGGCGTGTCTCTGTGAGAACACATTTTCTTATAGGCAATTCACGATAAAATGATAACTTTTGAAAGCACTGCTTAAGATCTACTTGTGTACACGTTGTGTATTATTTCGCCTTATGTAAAATTAACATTGTTATGGGCCACATCACTTTATTGGTGCGTCGGTCCAGTTAAACTGTGAAATTATTGGAAAAGTAAATATTTTACTAATCTGATCATTTACACACATTGATGCATTAAGACGAAAAAAAAAAACAGAAAGCCAAAGAAATAATTTATGTTATCACAAATGGTTACCGAATACATTTAATTAGACGTTAAAATATGGAACTACTTCCAATCCGTCGTTACCAACTTTACTGTGCGCATGACACTCAGTGAGCCCGTTAAAATATATGCAGGCAGAAGCGGCGACTTTTTCCCCAAGGTTAATTTCCAAAGTGCACACTTTACTGTGAAAAGACTGTACTTGACCGGCTAATCAGAATTAGGTTACTCCGCCACTGTACGTCTGTGATTCACCGGTGTACACATAAGACGCGTAACAACTAGATCACGCAATAAGGAAATTTGACCTCAGCTAAAGTGTTACGAAACACATCTGGTCGTGAAATGTTTTTTTTTTCTCGAGAAAATTGGGTGTCCTTGGTGAGTACACAGGAAAAAAATAGAAAGATTGACATTTAAGCTCCGATTACTCTCGGTTATGTTTGTGGTTGTTATCTCTAATAGTGCCAAGGGTTCAGCAGACTACGTGTGGGTGCCTCACTTACACCAAGTATCTGTGACCGGCTATCAGCACAATATATATTCTCATTGTCTTTGTGACGTTCTCAGGACATGCCCAAGCGCAAACGTATTAAGCCGACACGCCGCTGAATGACTTCCAAGAAATTGTTGCAGAATTAGTACAACGGGGAATTTCTATAATCCCTAATATTTATACTTTCGTAAATACTCGGTACAGGCATAAGCAACACTAACAAAAAAAAAAAAAAAAAAAAACTTGAACTTTTGCTTTAATATCATATAAATATACGTCTGTAACTGGGGACACCCGAATTTCACGAAAAGATTTCACGACCAGTTTGTGCTTCATAACACTTCAGCTCAGCTCACCTTGCTTGATCGGCGTCTAAGACGAGTGCTCGGGAATCACAGACGTGCGGTATCGAAGTTACCTAATTCTGATTGGCCCGTCAAGTAAGAAAATGTCTTCTCACACAGAATCGTTGCCAGTAAGTACATGAGAACTGCTGGTGCGCACGTCGGCTATTGAGATCTAGCATGTGCACGAACTTTTTCGCGAAATTCGGGTGTCCCTATCTATGACAGGTTATGTTAATTTTATAAGCATATCTATCACTAAAATAATAATGTCTAAAAATGAATTTTTTTTTCTTCATAATACTACTGTCATCAGAGCCTAGTCTTATGAAACTAATCATGTATTTGATCACAAAAAATATATACCCAAATTTTTAATACTATATGTGATGCTGTTAAGTAGTTAACGGATAAAATAATCGACATCGGTGGTGTAAAACGACCACTCACTCGCCTCTATCCCAACGTTGCGGACGTACATGCTATTCACGGTAAAGTGAGCACTTTTGAAGCCCTATAATTTGTAATAATAGTTAGTAATTAAATTTTCTTTTACCCTTAGACGTTAACACTGTGTTTATTACACAAATGACAATATTAATTTAAAAAGGTTGTTAATGTATAAAATATCGCTGAAAGGAAATATTATCTAGGGTCTTAAAAGTGCTCACTTTACCATGAACAGCCTAAACCTCGTTTATACTCATCTATTTTCCAGGCCGATCGGCGTGGAAGGTGATTACTACAGCGATGATTTTCATTCTTGAAGTTTTGGTTTCAAATACATCGTAGAAGCCAGAGTTCAAATTACAATGGTTTCAAATCGCCACATCATAACGATGCAAATACCATTGTTTATGACAAGATGGAGATTATTATATATTCGCCATTGCTATGCAGATGTCTGTAATGGGGGAAAAAAAAAAAAAAACAGAACTGAGCACGAAACAATACTTAAAAAATGCAAAGCAACCTACGGACGAGAAAATAAATATATGTATACAAAACTGGAAAATTCTAAGAGGGAATAGAATTAAAAAAAAAACAGAACAGCAACTGATTACGAAAATTATGTGTATATTTATATGACCAACAGATAACACATCTATTGGTCATGTATATATACACATAGGGGAAAGTTGCCGAAATCGTACCACCACCTAAATAGTACAATCACTGGTTTTCTATAAAGCAGGACTAGTGGAGCGCTCTCACGGTGAATACTTTAACTACTAGATGTATTGAGCAGTCCGTGAAAATAGCTAGTCAGTGTAAGCACGTGTTGCGTTTTTATTACAGTTATATTATTTGAGTGTTTGCTGATGTAGCTTTTCTACTCCACATGTAAGATAATACAGCACTTCAAGGTAAGTGTTATTGGATTGCATGCCGTTAGCATTGTGGTGCAAGTAATATTGAACGTAACGGCTATTCGCTGTGTAGCGAGGCACCTGTTTTAGGTTGGAAATGACGTAACGAGTAAAGCTGCGTGCAGTTGCCTAAATCATACCTCCTAATTCGTACCGGTACGAATTGGGTTATATTATTTGAAGTGCTACATCTGCAATCTATTTGCATAAATTAAATAAATTTCCAATAAACAACAAGTAACACACGTGTTAATTGTGTATTACAGAATGGCGGAAAGGAAATATGGTGCCTGGAGTGAATCAGACATGGAAAGGGCTCTGGCAGCGTACAGAAATTGGGACACGGGGTTCAACGAGTGCTGCCGCCAGTACGGCGTTCCAAGACCAACGATGAAGTGCCACTTGGACTTTAAAAATGTCATTGCTAACGAAGGTACGAAGGCGCTTGGACGGACTACTACCTTGCCACTTGAAATTGAAAATCAACTTGTAGAACATATTTTAAAATTGGAAGAACTACTTTTTTTGAGTCACGATTACCGACGTGCGTAAGCTGGCGTATCAGATAGCAGAGCACAACCGTATTCCACATCGTATTGTTGTGTATGTGAAGAAACATTCGTGGAAGATGTGGTTCAGTGTTTAGTGTGTGTGTGCATCCTGGCTTCATGAGAGCTGTGCGGTTGTTAAGTCAGAACGGAAACATTTGTTTGTGTAGCCTGTAAATAGTTGAATATTACTTGCATTTACCGTGGAAAAATAATCAAATTTTATTAGTATTTAAATACTACAATAATCCTGTGTGTTATTACATGCTGTCTTGTTTTTTCTCTCGCTTGTTTTAATTTATAATGCTGTGGTACGATTTAGGACATAGGTGGTACGATTTAGGAAACCAGTTTCTTATGTCGTACCAGTTGCAGCCTGTTACAAGAAGTTCTTTATTTCTTCCCCGATGCTAAATTTTGAAACGTAACCCGCATAAATGTACCCATAAATAGTCATACTTTTTTATACAAATTCGTAAAACCTTGCAATTTTTCATTTGGGACAGATAAAATAGCAAATGAAAAAAGTGGGAAGATATAGGAAACTCTCCCCTATATTTTTCGTAATTAGTTACTATGTGTTATCTGTTGGTCATGTATATATACATATATTTTTCGTAATTAGTTGCTGTTCTGTTTTTTTACTCTATTCCCTCTTAGAAATTTCCAGTGTTGTATACATATATTTTTTTTCTCGTCCGTAGGTTCCTTGTATTTTTTTAAGCATCTTTTCGTGCTCAGTCCTGTTTTTTCTATGACAGACATCTGCATCGCAATGGTGAATGTCCAAAAATCTCTATCTTGTCATTCACCCCCATTGCACCATTCATTCAAAGATCCAAGTATCACAACATTATTTATGCAAATTTTTGTTGTAAATAATCCACTTTCTCGTGTGTGTTGGATGTGCATAAAGTACACTTAAACTATCTGTACAGGCTGTTCACGGTAAACTGAGATTTTTTTTTTTTTTTTAACCCTGCCCAAAATCTACTTGTTAGTTCCGGTTTTTTTTTTTTTTTAACCCTGCCCAAAATCTACTTGTTAGTTCCTTGTGTGTTCATCCGCCTTACGTAAACCTAACATTGTTATGGGCCTTGTCACTTTATTTATGCGTCAGTCAAGTGAAACTGTAAAATTATTGGAAAAAGAAGTATATTACAAATCTGCTCATTCTTGCGCTTAGCCCTACATGTATTGGAAAAATCAGAAAGCGAATGTCATTTAAATTTTCGCAAATATTTACGTAACACTTTTATTTCGACGTTATTACATGAAGCTACATTCATTCCATGGTTACCAACTTTACTGGGCGCATGTCAGTCAGTTTTTCCGTTAAATATATGCAGTCAGCAAAAGGGACATTTTTCAGAGGTTGATTTGAACACTTTGTAGACTACGCTTGAGTGTAGCTCGAGCAAAGCTAATTGGAAAATTTCTTGGTTGTTCGGAACAAAACTCTCATGGATGTGCAGTCTTTGTTCGGCTAGTGTTTGACATGACGCCACAAGAGCACCACAGCGCAGTAACAATGATATTGCTAACGATGGAATTTCTTTATTTTTACAGCCACGCAAAGTGACCTGGTTGGTTGCAAATCCGTTTATACGATAAAGGACATTTTATTGGGTCAGTATCAGCTCGACTTCTCCATTGGTTGTTGAACGGCCAATAATGAACGCTGCAAAGTACAGGGTAGTGTCCGGTGCGGTATAGACCAATAGGAAGACGGTGAGTTCTAACACACCAACAGAACAGGTGTTCTTGCAGTAGTGGATATAGGTGACTCACTTCTAATTCGTCGCAAGTGCCAGTAAATGTGTGCAGACCTCAGTGTGTTTAAAGTTTTCAATTAACTGTTAAAAACCTGTATGCGAGCTGGCCACGTAGAGTTGCCCATGTGAAAAGTGCTTCTACTAGGAATATCACCTTGCTACCTTTAACAACTATCACTGGAACTTACTTACG
Organism: Dryococelus australis; assembly: GCA_029891345.1. Classification (NCBI taxonomy): domain Eukaryota; kingdom Metazoa; phylum Arthropoda; class Insecta; order Phasmatodea; family Phasmatidae; genus Dryococelus; species Dryococelus australis. Next base: position 25,248,443 of record CM057006.1, on the reverse strand, counting down.
TTAATTGAGAAACACGCCTAGAGAGGTAGTTACTGTCTCTTAAGGTCGAAAGGACTTTCAGATGGAATGAGGGAGTATTCGTGTGCGTGTTTTAAAAACCCTATCCCCCCCCCCCCCCCCCCCCCCCGTGGGCATCCATTGAAAAATATGACTTCTACTAAATCATTTTGCAAACTCTCCACTAGGAGCCCGGTGGCATTGCGGTGTTCTTGAGGTAATAATAAACTTCAGGTAAAGCTTGTGTGGGGAAAGGCTAGAAGGGTAGATGCCGTTGACGAAATTCTCAGGGTAATGGGCTGCATCATGTATTTTTTTTTCAACTGTGTTGTTAGATTTGCACTCCTTTACTACCTTTTCGAACAACTTAAGCAAACTATGCTAATGGTTTATAATATAGTTATCGTGTCAACGTTGCTCAATCCTAGGAAAATATTCTATGATAATTTTTAACTAGCAATTACAAAAAAAAAATATGCAATTCAACTAAATAACCTGTTTTCAAGAAATTTTATTTAGGTCTCATTCAGTGATTGGATTCGTATTTTAAACTTAAAGGATATGAGCTTGGTACGTCTATGATGCAGTGAGTAATTACAAATTCCATCATATATTGGGCTAGTAAAGCATTAGTAATTAATAAATATTTTAGCCTGAATTAACATATAAAAAAACCTTACTCTTTACCACTGTCTAAAATTGCAGTACATTGTTCTGATGCCTATGCCAAAATAAACTTTGTGTTTTTTCCTTTTCTAGCCTTTTGTAATACGCATTAGCCGGAATTTCTTGGTGCTTTTTCATCCTATCGTAACAGCTTTCCTTCTATTCGGCATTTTGCAAATATAATTCTCTGCTGTGGCTTGCAGTACACTTGGCAACCTCGCGCCAGTCAACAACGGGATGGACGATCACGCCTCGGCTTCAACATCTTGCGGAGAAACCGCGAACTATTTGTAATGAAACTACGTGGCGTTCCATAGAATCTGCCAGGATCGATAGTTGTCTAACTCTATAGTAAAGATGGCGGAGCCTGTCCGGCCTTAATGCCCTTACACAATTGAAAACTCTAACATTTGACTTTACGAATTGTCTTTATGTTTGTTTTCCGACATGTTGTTTCTTGTGGAGCTTGACACAATGGAACTGTCAAAGGTAAAGTCAAGCACTCTTGACTTTACTATTTTGAAAGTTGAAATTTAAAGTCAAAGTCAAGCAGCCATTTTGCCGAGAATCCAACAGAGGTTATTTGGAAAGTGCGTTATTTTATTGTAGGTCGATTTTAATCTTGGCATATTAAACTAAGCTCGTCTTAAATTAAATAAATGGCAAACAAATATAACGTGAAGAGGAAATACATGAATTTACATATTTTAATAAAGTAAACAAATGAGTTTTTTGTTTTGAATTTAACTTTTAATATAAAAAAAATTTAAAAAAAAGGTATGTAAACTGCTTTCCTGGATAATATCATAATTATTTACATAACAAGATACACATTTTTACAAAAGCTCGTAGAAACGATGTTCAATTGTCCGAACTCTGACTTTACAATTGTTTTGTGTTTTGGTGGTTTCGTCAGAAGAAAAAATGTCAAATGTTAAGGTTTTGTATTGTGGTAGAAGCTTTAAAGGCTGCTCACGATAAAGTGAGCACTTTTGAAATGAACCTTAGAAGAATGCCACTGCTCCTACATGGCATATATTTTAACGGGCTCAGTGAGTGACATGCGTCCAGTAAAGTTGGTAGCGATGGAGGGAAAATAGTTGCATATCTAAACGTCGAATAAAAAGTGCTAAGTAACTATTTTTAATAATTTAATTTATTTCTTGACTGTCGTGCGAGGCCAATGGTAATGTAAATTTTACATAAGGCTGAAGAATACACAACATGCATACAGGTAGATCTTAAGCAGGGCTTTCAGAAGTGCTCGTTGCAACACGAATAGCCTCTAACGAGATGTATCAGCTAAGGAACAGATAACGCGGAGTCTGGCGGGCTATACGCGCAGCGCAGCCGTTCAGCTCCGGTGTTTGTGAATCGCTAATGAGATTCGTCTCGGGCCCGAGGCGCTTGACACTCGACCCTCGCAGGCGAGGAGGAAAACCCCCGCAAATACACACTTCTTCGTCACGCAAATATCAGACGGCTCTATAATTTATTTCCTCGGATAAGGACGCCGCCTACCTGGGCGTGGTTGGTGCGTTTTGAGGCTGAGAAACGTGGGGGAGACAGGACCCATGCTCCCTGTCCTCGGATGTCCTCGCTGACGTCGCGAGCACTGATTGGCCCACGTGATCAGGTTAAGTCATGAACCATGCACCCGCTTGTCCTCGCACACTGTAAAAACGATTTCTTTGCTGCAACACATAATTTGTAGCTGCAAAGAAAAATTTGTTTAAACGTGAACCGCTGCAAAGTAGCCTTGCTATGGGCCGTTCATGGTAAAGCGAGCACTTTTTGAAGCTGTTTCATCAGACAAAATAACCAATAACTACATTTCATTTTGGCCTCTGATTTTTGGTTTTGGGTATGGTGAATGTATACATTGTGTTTATTACTCACGTGGCAGGGTTCACATTAACCATTGGTGGAAAGGATATAAATTGGTTGATAGAAAAAAGTAACTAGGGCTTCAAAACTGCTCACTTTACCATTAACGGCCTATACAATAATAACTTTTGTTTGATCCATATATTAATGACAATGATTACATTGCATTGTCTTTACAGTAAATAAGAGAGAAGTAACAGATATTTCAAAATACTTCTCGCCAAAATTCGAACCTATACACCGTGTGTTACCAACCTAACGCCCTGCACCACACGACCACTGAGTTTCTTGCGGTCGGGTTACTTTTGATAGATATTTGAGTAAGTAACATGGGCTAGAATACAATGTCGCCTATTGGGTAGAATTTAGATTAGTGGTGTGGAGAATTGCTGAACTTCAGAATGACATTAAACGTCTGCAGGACTTTAAATTTGCTCAGCTGCAGTTTCATAACTGCAGACTATACTTATTGGTTTATAAAAGGCTGCTTTGGGACAATAACTACGTACTGAAAACTGCAATGTGCGACAGAAAACCTTTCAACTATTACCTTTGGTACAAAGTAATGTTTCTTTACTGTGAACGAAAACAGCTCAAATGATGTTCATTTATTTGCTATAAATGAAGGTAATATTGCCCTAATACCAAAACGTATAAAGAAAACATTTACTACCCGCAAACTTAGGTTTCTGTAACCTTCTCTTTTGATTAAGGCTGCATTGTGTTGCTGTAAACAAAACAGCATCGAAGAAGTTGTTTTCTTTGTCGTACAGAAAACTATGTATGGATCTTTTTAGAGTGCATGTACTCGGTCCTCGGCAGATTGGTCAATTTATAATTTTTTTGTCCTCACTTGTCCCCTCTACTCAGTTGTCGCCGGTCCTCGAGTCTTTCCTGGAAGAATAATTTACCTGCAAAATACGCGCGTAATCTGTAATAGTAAACAAAAACAGTTGTAAACATAGACTTCAAAGCGAATGTGGAGTGTGACATTGCCGAGCGGGACTAATATTGTAAATAATAAATATGAGCTCGGCAGTTACGGCCTGATTTATCCAATAAAAAAAAAATAAGAATTTCAGAAATGCAAAATCGAGGGAAAATTTATTCCAATGAAGGAATTTAATTTTGGATAAAAACCCAGTGCGAATAAAAAAAAAAATGTGTTTCAAATAACCGATGAACAAAATAGATAAACTCCTATAATAATCAAAATCGCCTTCAAATCAACAACTTGAATTAATACCAGCCAAATACTCGCGAATATAAACAATCAAATATAAAACAAAATGGTGCAAATCATTTACTGCTATCTGGTGGCAGTTTTCGAAACCTACTTGTTGGGGCAGCTTAGGACATCCATTGCTGCAGCAAATTGTGCGAGAGTCTCATGACGTCAGCGAGGACAGAGGACCGAGGATAATCGAGGACAGGGGACATGGCAATTGTAGCAGGGCCCATAAGGGCTACACAGCCGCGGGCAGCAAGAGCACAGTCACCTCTGCGCGCAAGGCTCTGAACTGACATACAGTGTTCTAGGCGTGCTGTGTGTACCCACTAGACTTTAAAAGGAGACCTGAAAAATTCGCTTTGATATTAAAAGACAGGCTTAGCTCCAAGTTACTCTGCTTTTCACCAACTTCACTCTGTTGAGCATATTTATGTGTCTTTCTATTTTTACGTTGTGTACGTGTACATATAACGACCTACTCTATGCATTTTGAACGTTGGGGCAGTTCTAAGCGGCAGTTCAAATGAATCTTTATTGTAATCCTCATGATTGGCCAGTGTTAAAGAACACTTTTAAGTTAAGTTTTCAACGAAGAAGACGGACATCTTGTTACGCGACGTCATTCAGCCAGCCTGGGTTGGCTGTACACGAGGTGTTAAATCTAGATTTTTAATAGGGAAGTCCGAGTTCTTAAAGGCTGTTCACGATAAAGTGAGCACTTTTGAAATCCCTCTTAGAAAAAAGTCACTGCCCATGCCTGCATATAATTCGACGGGCGCACTGTGGCATTCGCCCAGTGAGGTTGGCAAGGACGGGTGGAAAATAGTTCCATATCTCTTAACTCAAATAAAAAGTGTTACGTAACAATTTGTGATATGTTAATTTATTTCTTTCGCTTTCTGTTTTTTTTTTTTGTATCGACGTATAAAAATTTGAATATTTGTAAAATAATTTACTCTTACAATAATTTCACAGTCCCGCTTGACCGACGGATGAATAAAGTGATGAGGCTCATTACAATGTTAATTTTACAACGCGGTCACAAGTAGATCTTAAGCAGGGCTTTCAAAAGTGCTCGTTTCACCGTGAACAGCTTATACCCCTGAAACTGTAGGTCATCTACTAGAGACGAATACGCGAGGTGTTTAAAGTAATAAGTAGTAGGGGCCTGTATTAGCCCCTTCCGGGTAGTTTTCAGGAGGTTAGCTAGAACTTGTGAGACGTCCGTTAAATTGCCATTGAGCTATATGCTATCACCGTAAGCCGTGTTCTTGCACTCAGGGAAGACGTCACCCAGGCCTGCTGCGCATCCAGAGATATTCCCTCTCGGCGTACCTGATCATCGGGTACTACAAGATAATCGAAATTATACGTTTGAACACTAATTCCAGCTGAGGAGTTATAAATAAAGTTTTTAGCCTAACACGCCGTTTAAACGACCTTCTAGAACATTTTCACGCCACCATGTTGCTTTTCGAACATACACGACTTTTCCGGCATTAAATAATACGGCAAACCCGAACGGAACCCTTGCTCTGCCGCTAGCTTATTGAAAAAGTTTTATTCTAAATAATTATTCTTGAAGCAACATTTAATATTCGGGCGTATTTTTGATTATTTTAAATTATTTAAATTTTTTACCATTAAGAGGACACTAAGAAGATATATTTCATTTACATGAGCAATAACTCTGGAGCCGCAAATAATCTGGTAGCTTGTATTGCCATCTGAGTAAATTATTTGGTTTTCTTGTGGAAAAAGTCAAGTTGTTCTGAAAATAGTTAAACTTCCAGATATTTTTCAAACACAGTCGCCCATTGTTGTCATTTCGTAGTAGCAGCAAGTTTTCTCCTGGTGTTCTTGTTTGTGTATGTACTTACTCTGTCGCCAAGTATTTTTGATACCAGATTGCTGTGTTGCTGGGTGTGCAAACTACTTCAGATTGGTAAGATCAAGTGTGTGTGTGTGTGTGTGTGTGTGTGTGTGTGTGTGTGTGTGTGTGTGTGTGTGTGTGTGTATTCCTACTTAGAGTCTGGACGGGGCGGGGCAATAGTGACTCGTCAGACTGCCTTCAGTCGTCACTAAGGAGATTCCAATTTCCAGTTCTCACGCTGCTTTGTGTTGTGAAGGCGTCAAATTGGCAACAATTCTCATTTTCAATAACCACACCGATTTAGTAAAGGCTGTTCCCAATAGAAAGAGCACTTTTGACAATCAACCTTAGAAAAATTTCACTGCCTCTGCTTGCATATATTCTAACGGGTGCACTGAGTGACGTGCACCTAGTGAAGTTGGTAACTACGGATGGAAAGTAGTTCCATATCATAAAGCCGAATAACAAGTGTTAGGTAACCATTTGTGATAACTTAAATTATTTACTTAGATTTCCGTTTTTTTTTTAATGCAGCAAAGTGTAAAAATGAGCAGATTTGCAAAACATTTACTTTCCTAATAATTTCACGGTGTTGCTTGACCGAAGTATGAATCAAATGATGAGGCCCATGGCAGTGTAAATTTCGCATAAGGTCGGAAGAATACACAACGTGCAGACAAGTAAATCTTAAGCAGGGCTTTCAAAAGTGCTCATTTCACCGTGAATAGCCTATATTCAATTTGGGCGATCGTGAATGCGCAGCTAGTGTCTGCACTCTGCCCAGAAAATTCGTTACACGTACTACAGCTGTCGAAACGTCATTCTTATATACACAGAGGTGTACTACAGAACCCCTTCCTCCCTCAGTGTATTATTATTTTGCATGCATTACGTTTTAGTGTCTCGCATTGTCGTATACTTTTGTGTGTAGTGAGCGCGATTCATTCGTCTCGTCGTTTCACGTTACAATGACAATGTTATTTTTGCGTGTGGAGTAAAGATAAAAGACGAGGAAGAATGTAGCAACCAAGCTTATCTTTCGGAAGTGGGGGGGGGGGGGAAGGTATTAGTTTTAATTTCATACATCTGCCAGAACTTAATTCTTACCAAAGCGGCTTTCTAGGGCTTATTCCAGCAGAATTGTCTTCTGGCACATCAACTGCGTTGCAGAGTGTTTGAAATACAGTTTTTTTTTTTTATATGTAACTTACACTTGTGCACATGTGCTAGTTTACGAAAACAACGCACATTTCGTACGACACCTGTCGAATGCTTACAAGTAATCACGCACGTAAAAATCATCTCAGAACACCCCTAACATACACTTTTTCAAATAAATACAGTGTTTAAAAAAAATTTACTTAATTTTACGGAAAAGTGCTGGTAAAAATTTATCCGTAAAATTACGGACACATTGATTTTCAGAAAACGGACTTTCCGTAAAATTCACGGAACCTCTTCGTTAGTTCCCTAGTTAGTTTTCTTTACTTCCAGTTTAAATCAAATAGGTTTGAATATCTATTTTATTTAAATTTTCATTATGTGGGTGTTCTACTGTGTATAAAAAAGATATTTAAAACAAGGTAAAATTCTTTATACTTAAGCCAGATTTGAACCTGAGTCAAAAAGTTGCAACTTCACGACCTTAACCACTTTTTTTTTAACCTTCATTTGACGTTGCAGTGACATTTTTGACGTTGACGAAGCTCTAGTGAGACCGACTTCTTGATGAATTCCCAGTGCGACAATCGAGCTGAGCATCCACCACGTCGGAGGCGCCGGGGCGCGAACCCGCGACTCTCAGACTACAATGTTCACGTAGTAAAATGGTATAACTTATGAATTACTATATCAGTCACATAAGCAACTCTCTTCAGTTCCTGATAAAGGTAGTGTATTTCAACTGTTGCTAAGTGTTACATACGCCTGTTGCTACTTTTAAATGTCTGAAAGAACAGTCCATAGTGACATGGGTAAGCTTGACTGCCGCAGAAACGATAATTTTCTGGTTACAGTTGAGAAGAATGTTTCGCGTAAACCCGAAGTTATACGCAGTACGGAGATTATCCGTATTTCGTATTTACTCACTTAACTCCGTTTTTCGTCATTACGGATTGTGTTTCCGTATTTTTACCGTGCATTTCCGCAAAGATCTCCATAAATATACGGAAAATTTTAACAGCGTACAGTTCTTCTCGAGGGACCTGCATCGAGCCTTGCTGAACTCTTCCCATCAATAAAATTATAGATAAACAAAACACGGCGGTAACACTGCACACCAGTTCAGAGTCCTGCGCGTAGAGTTGATGACGCGCTTGATGCATGTTGCAGTGTCGCCCTTATCGTTCCCGCGCCTTGAGGTCTCAAACGTGCAAAATAGCTTCAGGTAAGAGGGCGACATGCGATCCTGGTTTACCTCTTGATATGAAAATAAAAATATTAACATTACTTTTCTCCTGTTCACACACTTATCCCTCATTAAACATTCGGTTATTATTTTAACGGAATGGTATTTAACGTGCCAGTCTTTCATCAATCTGTTAAAGAAGATTGACACTTAACAAATACATAAATAACTAGCTGTTACCCGTGGCTGCACCCGGTGCAAAATTCAAACCTTAATTATAATGACCAAGTACTCTATATTAATTGTTATTCTTTATTACTGTAATATTCTGGATTAACACATGGGGTACTTTTCGACCCCGGAAAAATGAACATTTTGTTAAGGAATATAAAAAACAGACCACAAACCAGCGCCTGCTCAAATGTTTTTTCATATATTCCTTAAGAATCTGCTAGTTTTACTGGGATGAAAAGTACCGTATGTGCTAATCCAGAATATAATCTACCGCTGTACCAAATTTCATCCAAATCTGCTGAGCCGTTACGACGCTATTGCGTATTAAACATGCAAACTTTCGCATTTATAATAATGTTAGGATTATGTGGTAAGTTAGTGGGTGTCTTAAATCACTCATTTTAAAACATTCCGTCGCGTCTATTTGAATAATAATTACTTCAGACTTATCGTATGAGAATGCGGACTTATATATTTCATGAAAAAAATTAATTAGCGTTCCCAATTTGACATAAATAATAATAAACTACGAAGCTTACGTGTAATAAACAATGAACAACTAAAGAAAACTTGTCCTCGTCAAACAAGATATCCATTCCTAAAAATCACACACAATATAAATTAAAAACTTGCGAAGTAATTTTTCCGTCGCACTTATTTAAGATTTTGCTTGCAACCGGAACATGAAAAAAAAAAAACTAAATTTGAGCGATCTGGCTCAGTTGCAAAGCAAGTACCCTTTCGAATAATTACGTTTAAATTTTTTCATATGATCAGAGAACAGAACTTGATTCCCGTTGTCCTAATTAAACTGTTGATTTTTAGACGAACGCAGACTGTCAGTCAACTGCATTTATAAATATTGAGTGATTCTAAAACAATTCGTTCTGGAATATTTGTAGTCATCTAATAAGGGGGGTCAGTTACATATTTATTTATTTCACGCTATTTTTGGAACTTAAGCTGCAGTGCACCCTAATATCTACATCTCTTTCATTATCGTTGGGCGGTTTACCGAATTCTTCTCACAAACGTCACTGGCTTCGCTTAAACGAGAGAACAGAGACATATCGGGAAGGAAATGGCTTATCGGCGATATGATCCTGCCAACCAGGCAAAAAGAGAATTGATAATCAATCGTCAAAGCGCAGCAGGGAGGGTAAAAGTGCACCAGCGTTACCTGAATTAAGTGCATAAATTGAAACAGTCTAAGTAATGTATTTCCCATGAAAGCTTGGGAACGTGCCTCTAAGTAATGATGGCCATTAAGACGGTCTAGCCACGCACTTTAAGGCCATGATCCTTCGTCTGTACAACTTTTGCGAGAATTAATTTTTTCTACCCAAACGGGAGCCGATATTGTAAAATCCTCTCACAATTTTGTTACAAATTGTTCTTATTATGTAGTCTATTTTTTTTTTCAAAACAAGAAACTGCATAATTTGAACTAATTATTAAATAAACAAAATTTTCGTTAATTAATTAATTGGATAAAAGTATACACTTTTTTGCCTTGGAAAAATTGGACTACGCAATAAAAACAATTTTTTTTTCTTCAAAATTTTAAGAGGATTTTACAATATCGGCTCCCGTTTGGGTATAAAAAATTAATTTTCGCAAAAGCTGTGGAAATGAAGGATCGTGGTCTTAACGACAACGTGCCTGTGGACAGGCCAATTGGCTCTAAGTCGCCAAAAAAAAAAAAAAAAAAATTAATCATAGTATTTGCAATGTTATTTGCCTTTTTTTCCCCCGATATGATATGTGACAACGTATTTATTTTACTCTCTAATGCCTTAAGTAGAACGTACCAAGAATATAAAGGCATGAATACTTGCTTTTCATTTAGTAGGTGGAAAAATCAATTCAGCATTTATGTAGAGATAATTGAAAAAAAAAAAAGTCACATTTCTTTTAATTTTGCATTATTACATACTGCATTTATTTATTTGCTTAAGCCTATAGCTAATTATGTACTACAACAAAAACTTAATTAACGGCCAAAAAAATTTTTAGAATGCCTTTTATCACGGTGTAAATTATATTCTCTCCACACACCACATAAATAAACTATCAAAAATGTTACAGCCGAGAAATATTTTCGTAAGGAGTTTGTAGTCCCTCAGATTTGCCATGGGTGAAAATGACGCGTCAAATTTTCCGCAATGAAGCTAAGAGCATCATCAGTTTCACAGCTGATGTCTTCGTATTCCGGGGGGGGGGGGGGGGGGGGGACGGGTGGTGGTGGGGGGTAGGGGAGGGGGGGGGGGAATTGTGGTGCCCAATAACACGTAGATAGTCTAGTACTACACATTTTGATGCTCACTAACATATTTGTCTATTGGAAAAAAGTTTATTGGTCGACACAAAATATTTAGTTAGCAGCAACAGCATCCTTGTTATCCACAGCAAAATATTCGACACGGGTATGGACGGGCAACCTAAAGAGCTTGAGAGATGACGGGATCTCTGGACTACGCGAGCGAGGGTGAATCTTGTGCCGAATCGCCAGTCCTCTGAACCGCTGCGAACTGTCGTGATCCATCGAACGCGGGGCAACCCGAGCGAATCGCATCGACACGCTGGTAACCGGGCCAGGCGATGGAGCCGGGACATGCCATAGTTCGAGACCTTCAAAAATACTCGTTATCTTTCGGCGACCAGGGTGAACTCCACTGCCTTGTGCAACAGTGAACACAGGTTTTAGAGGTTTTGCTGGCCGCTAACCTTCAACTGGCTTCCCCTGCCTGTTTTACTTCGTTAAAGAAGATCGGCCAATCAACCGCTGAAGTTACGATGATTGGCGCGAGATTCCCGCGAAGCGTGTCTCGCATACTGCCCCGGCCAATGGCACAAGTCGGACAAATGCGCAGTACTGCCTGTCGCTAGATAATAACGGAAACTTTGCAGCTCTCTAGCGCCCGGTTGCACCGGCATCTTCACCGATCCGAGATCGAATGATTCTAGTTCCGAACCAGGATCCAGTTTGATCTTGGTTCCAATGTAAAAGTGCTGCACCGACGACATTATCATGATTCTGGATCTCCGATTCGTCGACCTTGGTTTCAAAGTGAGAGATCGTGATTTATTCTTAATACATGACGTCATGGAAGTAGGCGTTTTTTCCACTACAGATAGAACTAGATTTGCTATGTTTTATCTGTTTTAAGCGAGTTATTGTTCTACGAATAATACTTAATAATATTCAAGTGCGTATAATGTTGTTTTAATTTCCCAAGAAAATGATCGAACGTAATTCTATTTGTTGGAGTATTTTCAAACTACATTCGACGACGATGGCTGTTGATCTCGGATCGAGATTTCGAACCTCCAATTTCGGCTGTTCGAAATGATCTTCATGTCGATCTCCAGTCCAGCTCCGAACTCGAATGGTGCAACAGTTTTCTGTGTCGATCTTAGTTCCGATCTCGGATCGAGTTTCAAACTACGATGGTGCAACCGGGCATAAGTCCATAGTTTGTAAAACACAGCACCGAAGTCCCAGCGGCATGGTATTCGGGACAATTACGCCACCAAGAAACGTTGTAATACTTGGCAACACTTTGGACGGGGCCTGTATTCGGGTCCACGCCGAGAAGAATAACCCTCGGAATTCAGCTTGGCGCGCTGCTAGTCGCATCCTCTCACAACATTCAGCTTACGGCAACGATACAATTCATATTTACCTTCGCAATACGTCTGTCTATCGACCATACTTAATATGACACGCCCTGGATAGCTCTGCACCAATACATGAACGCTTCACAGTTGTATGCTCCAACCACGAGCAGTTCACTCAGAAAGGACGTCACATCACATATATGCAGACACGAACAAAGAAACGACACTAGATCTATTATATACAGTACTGTGAAGTTTAGCGTGACGCTAAATAATAATGCGAATTTTGCATGTCCCTAGTTATGCAGTATATTGTGTTTGAGTAGCTAAATTGCTATTAAAACCTCCTCGCCAATAGCTTACATTTCTTGTAACGTTGTATAATCCAGTTAAGGCTCTGTTCAGTCTTTATATAACATCAGTTTCGTTATTATCACCCTCATCTCGTCTATATACAGAGCTAGTGATTTTTCGCAAAAAAATATGAGTACATGGTAGACTTCAATACTATCAAAACCCAATATCAGTTTATCTATTGCCGTTGGTTGCTGTCTGCTTGAGAAGGCGTTTTCATATTTGACTGGGCCTCTCACAATTCTGCAGCATAGGCAAGGCTCCTAGGTGATTCGTGTGCAGACAGTTATCACTTCTCTAAAAGCAATTCAGCCAATCAAGATAGGTAAAAGACTCTACAGTGTTTTATAACTTAACTTGTCTTGAGATCTTTTCACTAAATTTCACTACCCCTATCTATGTAATCACTTCCTTAAATAATAATATGTCTAAAATATAAAATTATAAGATACCGAATTTGCAGACTTTGTTCGAAGCAGTGAGAATTTGGAGGAACACTTACAAGTTCGGGTTGTTTAGGGTGACCTAGAATGGCCACTGCGGGAGAAAAACTTTCATTACCCGGAAGGTGTAAAATGGACCAAAATGTTGTCCACAGATATGCAACGTAATCACAAGTAACCCTAGATATTATCATCACACCGCCATCAGCAACTTCGTTTTGAGTTAGTCTTTGTCGCAATCGGGGTGACATAAATGGCTCACGAATGGATATGCACATTTCTTTAGTGGCGAACCTGGATACAGACAACGGTATAGAGGTATGAATGGGCACAGGATAACAGCAAACAAGTCCTAGCTTCGTTGTTGAGTAACACACAACTAGACCTAGTTTGTATGTGGTATGGGGAGCAATATACTGATGACACCCGGATACGTTTACGAGATTCTGTAACATCGCATTATTATTAAGAGAGATTTTCCTCAATACAGAGGTTTTCCTCCAACATAACAATAAACTCAGAACAATTGTTTCGTACAGAACTCGACATTATCTTCTCAAAATATTTCTCCAGATATTTCGGTCTTGTGTATCTTCCTCTACTGCACCAAATCTTCTCCTTGTTATCTGTACATTTTGGATCCAGGTAGTCATGGGTCGTCCTCTACTCCTTCCTACAACATCCCATTCCTGTATAAGTTTTGATATTCTAGTATCTTCCATTCTTCTTACATGGCCATTTCCTTCCCAACCTTCTTCGTTCTATAACTTCATAAATTTATTCTTCCACTTCCATTAGCCTTATTATTTCTTGAAATTCTGGCTGATCTGTAACATCGCATGCTTTCCTTAATGGCGCAGGGGACCGCGGTGGTGTAGTGGTTAGGCTACTCTCCTCCCACCTAGACGAACCACCGTGGGAATCGTGCCGGGCAGATGCCGCTGGTCGGCGGGGTTTTCTCGGGGATCTACCGTCTCCGCCATGCCCTAGCATTCCGGCGCTGGTCCGTACTCACCTCGCTTCGCCCCCTTCGGCTCTCGAGACCCCACTGCACTTCTCAGACGCCGTTATTCACACGTAGGAACGCGTGCTGGGGCAGGGTCCGGGCAAGTACACGAGCACAAACACCTCCCGCGGCGGCTAATTGATTTCTGGCGTGACCGCGCGGAATCCTTCCCCGCCCCCCACCTTCTACGTCCTTCCCCTCGCGTATCCTGGCGTCCCGACGCCTGGCGTCACACGCGAGTCCTGCCGTCCGTCGTCTTGGCGTGCGAGCTAGATAGGCGCCCCGTTCAGCGGACAGATCATGGGTTGATACCCCGGGGTAATATGTAAAGTTCCTCCCTGGGCTAACGAGATCATGATATCCCTTCCCATTATTTGCCAAGCAAGTGCTTCTCATTCTCTCTCTTTCTTTCCCCCAACTCCTTTTAACTGGAACGGTCTGCTTCTCGTTTTGTTTTCCTCACCTCTTTTATCCTATTATTAAAACAGCAAAAAGTATAGTACGGTGTTTTCCATTCTAGCACATTTTCCTGTACTTATAATCACCCAATGAAGGTCTGAAATAAATTCACGATAACTTCGGAAAACGGGTTCGAATCCTGGGAAATTCGTAGCCTTTTTTTTTTTTTTTTTTTTTTTTTTCAGAAGCAGGTTTTCAATTATATCAGATGTAAGGTGTTATCCGACTACCCTACGAGCTTAAAATTGGGGCATTAAAGATTTTAAAGAAACCAAACTCCACCCAGTAAAATATTTTTGCAGGTGTTAAATAATCCTATAAAGTCACACATGCTTTCACGTTTACAGATGATAAATGTTACCTTTATATATGGCACGACCCGTGTGGATAAGAACAGCACATTTGTATTCTGTCTAAGGATAAGTAAAATAAAACATCAACAGTTCGTTCAACATTTTTGATGAATCAACCAGTTTCGAGTGTCACTGAAAACTTGCTGATTGTACATGACGCGGGAAATATTGTGGTTAATTTTTACAGCGTAGGTTTCCGAAGATCATCATCAGTTGTTTCTGACTTTAATCAAATGCGCCGAGACAGACTGCCGAAGATTGTTACGTTACTATAAAATTGATAGCTTTTAATGTCCAGTTTCATGGGTTCTTAATGATGTTATTATTTACGCGCTTTAATTATGCATTCTTATTTATTTAGTTGATGTGATTAAGTAAGAAAACTAATTGTAAAAAACGGGAATTTGAAACTTAACATATTTTTTTTACACTTTCGTATCCAGTTTCATAGTCTGTGAATTTATGTGCTTCGATCATTATAAGTCAGTATAAATATTAATTTAACACTTTCAATACATACAGTTTTTATACGAATCACATATTAAAAACCGGGTTTCAACTATATGTTTGTAAAATTACAAAAAAATAAATAAAACACAGTGGTATAATACTTTCTTCTAGCAATTATCGCACCAACTAAAGCAGTAACATCTATGTTGTCATTAAACATTCTGCGAATTGAACAGGAAACAAAGTCACATATCTCTAGTATTGGCTCTTCGGAGTGGAGTAAAGTGGAGTGCTTAACGTTGAGCCGATGAAGAAGAAGTGAGGTGAATATGGGGCAGCGCCGGAATGCAATAACGGTGGAAACAGGAGATTCACGAGAAAACCCGCCGACCAGAGCCATCGTCCAGCACGATTCCTATGTGCAAAATTACGGGAGCGACCCTACTGGGAATCCAACCCGGTACGCCAGGGTGGGAAGCGAGTAGTCTAACCACTACACCACCGCGGCCTCCTGTCTCTTCGGTTTGAAAGTACCAAGTCACGCAATACTTGTCACTTGTCTCCTGCGACCTTCCACTTTTCACTTCGGTGTGAAGGCGCCCTAAGCTTCTGCGTGTTGCCTAGCAACTTACGTAGACACACTCGTGACCCCGGAAGCACCAGTGTTCTCCACTCACTCTGCGTGTCGCCCTCTACGAGCACTAGGCCGGAAAGCGTTAATGGAGATCCAGCATTTTCGCCCTCAGGAGTCTCTTACGCCAACCGAGTGGATGCGTCTTCAGGATATTTGGAGTCGTCGGGACCCGGGAGTAATATGTCCACATTCCTGGCATAAGCCAGAACCATTTCCTACCCAACCCCCTGTTAAGAGAGGAGGGGTGAGGAATGGAGGCGGGGGGGGGGCGACATTAACATTCCACCCGCCTAGCCAGCTGGAGAAATGCTTTCGGAATATTTCTCCAGCTCCAGCAATAAGGCGGAAAGCTACTGCATGTGGAGAGCTCACTTCAACGTCCTTTCTCGTCAACATATTAGCCCTCGGAGGGGAGTCTTCCTTCCTTGCTATTCTTCGGCCACACGCGGGGGCGGTATTTACTTTGCGAATATTCAGATGATTCCGGAAGAAGTTCTGGGGACGACGATATCTCTTTTGTGTCAATTAGCAGTGGGTTTGTGAAGTGATAGAGAGTTTTATGTTCTAGTAAGAGAAAGGAGATAATCGGTGTATTTTTTTTTTGCGGCTTCCGAATTTATTACTGGGCATCATGGTACCAGACCAAGGTAACGTAAAATCACGGAGGAATACGCAATACTATGTACATGATTTAAATTATATTTTAAATCCGTTTCGCATAGTTGCCTAATCTTTTCACTCTTTTCCAGTTTAAAAGTTGCATAGGTGCACTTTAAGGATATCAGAAACAAATAAAACGGTATAATATTGACGGGGGCAATTTAACTGTTGTTATAGCCTATATACCTTACTTCGTAACTTGGGAATTGAGATTACCAAAGACGCTGTTATCAGGAATGAAAGAAGCACAAAAAAAAAAAATTCAGCAAATGGCAGAAAATTTGTAATATTGGGACAGCGTCCTGAAAACACCTATTAAAATTAACATTTTCAAGTGGTGCAATTTAAATTTGCGAAAATTTGACTATATAATAATAACAGAATCTTTTAAATTAGATTATATGAATATGTTACAGTAATGCCTATATTTGCTGTAGTAAAAATGTAATGAAATATAATGAAGAAGAAAATATGAGTGAAGGAACTAGAAAACTATGCGGGATTAACACATCTTAATAAGTTCACGTAAGCAAACATAGAGATAAAAACTACTCGTTACAAAATAATCAATTAATATAATATAAACTATGAAAACGACAACATTTACTGACAGGTTAGTGCAGTAGAATATAGCCCTTTATCATAGCTAACAAAATAAATGATGTGGCGGAACTGAGTTTTTTTCTCTTTCGGATAGGTATACGAATCAGTTCAACTCTCTAACACATGGCTCGCTCAATAAAAAGTAGTTATTGTTAGTAGGTGCTGTTTATGGGAGAATGGGATATAGTTTCGACATCGAATATATTCCGAACCTGACGTGCTCTACAGGACGTTTAGAACTGTACAGTATAGATCGTTAAATTCACTTCTCATGCATTGTCTCGAAAATTGGACGCTGTAACTTAAAGGGTTACAAAAATCTCTTTAAGAGTGGAGACCTCTCCATCACTTATATGCAAAGAATTGAAAAATTCGCGAGTTCGATGACCTGCAGGCTAGACTCTACAGTCCCATCTACAAATATGCCGTTATCAACTGCACATTGGTTGTCTGTTGTCACAGTGGAAGGCGATGATTGCGCCAGCGTACTCCAGGAGGTGTCAAACACCGTGTGAACCAATGGCTGAAGTTATATGAACAAACGTGTCTTGAACTCTAGCTTGTCACAAAATGAATTCGCGAATTCTTCTGGTCTCAACTTATGTGTTAACTTGCAACGCTTTCACTATATATTAAAATATTACATACAAAAACCTTTTGGGAGTCTAAAAGAAAATTAATTGTTTTCTAACACAAGTGAATTTTGTTACCTTCTATAGTGAGAATCTAAACTAAATACTTCATCATGCCCGTGAAAAGTATGGCTCTCATTATATTAAACAATACTCCTAGGTATACGTTCGCAATACGAACATTAATCGGCAGTTATTCATAAGTAACAAAAAAATTTATTCATTTCTCGACACGAAACTATTTACAAAAGTTGTCTCCATAACTGTCTAAATAATCGTACTTGGGATACTTAATAAAGAATGATTTTATTTGTATTATGAAATATATTTTTAATATCAACGCAGGATTTAAATCAACTGTTTAACTGAATTGATTACAGTATTTCAATTCTTATATCTGTTACCCATATTTACGTTTTGAATTTTGTTGTGGTAGTTTTTTACTCTTATATCAGCCAGGATTTTCATATGTAGTTTAACTCGTTTTCTCTGCAAATATTAAGATGTTTGAAATTGGGTGTCTTGTTGCATGAATTTTTTTCCTTTATATTCTCTCTCCAATAATTATGTAAGATTTTATGTATTTTGGTTGATTTTTGACGACTGGTTTATTCCCACCAACATATTTATTCTGAGACTTCATATTTACGGAGTGGAAATTATTTTGTTGTAAAGACAAATGTACAAAATTATTGTTACGATCGGGCATCCAAATATCTTAGTACCACAACATCGGTAACTCTCTTCTAAATTGTAGCACATGTTCCAATAACGCTCCATGTGGCTTAGTGAGTTGGCTTGCAACTAAATTGTAGCACATGTTCCAATAACGCTCCATGTGGCTTAGTGAGTCGGCTTGCAACTAAATTGTAGCAAATGTTCCAATAACGCTCCATGTGGCTTAGTGAGTCGGCTTGCAACTAAATTGTAGCACATGTTCCAATAACGCTCCATGTGGCTTAGTGAGTCGGCTTGCAACTAAATTGTAGCACATGTTCCAATAACGCTCCATGTGGCTTAATGAGTTGGGTTGCAACTAAATTGTAGCACATGTTCCAATAACGCTCCATGTGGCTTAGTGAGTTGGCTTGCAACTAAATTGTAGCACATGTTCCAATAACGCTCCATGTGGCTTAGTGAGTTGGCTTGCAACTAAATTGTATCACATGTTCCAATAACGCTCCATGTGGCTTAGTGAGTCGGCTTGCAACTAAATTGTAGCACATGTTCCAATAACGCTCCATGTGGCTTAGTGAGTCGGCTTGCAACAAAATTGTAGCACATGTTCCAATAACGCTCCATGTGGCTTAATGAGTTGGGTTGCAACTAAATTGTAGCACATGTTCCAATAACGCTCCATGTGGCTTAGTGAGTTGGCTTGCAACTAAATTGTATCACATGTTCCAATAACGCTCCATGTGGCTTAGTGAGTCGGCTTGCAACTAAATTGTAGCAAATGTTCCAATAACGCTCCATGTGGCTTAGTGAGTCGGCTTGCAACTAAATTGTAGCACATGTTCCAATAACGCTCCATGTGGCTTAGTGAGTCGGCTTGCAACTAAATTGTAGCACATGTTCCAATAACGCTCCATGTGGCTTAATGAGTTGGGTTGCAACTA
This sequence comes from Dryococelus australis, assembly GCA_029891345.1. Classification (NCBI taxonomy): domain Eukaryota; kingdom Metazoa; phylum Arthropoda; class Insecta; order Phasmatodea; family Phasmatidae; genus Dryococelus; species Dryococelus australis. The sequence continues at coordinate 25,229,374 of CM057006.1, read as the reverse complement.
AATTGTAGCACATGTTCCAATAACGCTCCATGTGGCTTAGTGAGTTGGCTTGCAACTAAATTGTAGCACATGTTCCAATAACGTTCCATGTGGCTTAGTGAGTTGGCTTGCAACTAAATTGTATCACATGTTCCAATAACGCTCCATGTGGCTTAGTGAGTCGGCTTGCAACTAAATTGTAGCACATGTTCCAATAACGCTCCATGTGGCTTAGTGAGTCGGCTTGCAACTAAATTGTAGCACATGTTCCAATAACGCTCCATGTGGCTTAATGAGTTGGGTTGCAACTAAATTGTAGCACATGTTCCAATAACGCTCCATGTGGCTTAGTGAGTTGGCTTGCAACTAAATTGTATCACATGTTCCAATAACGCTCCATGTGGCTTAGTGAGTCGGCTTGCAACTAAATTGTAGCAAATGTTCCAATAACGCTCCATGTGGCTTAGTGAGTCGGCTTGCAACTAAATTGTAGTACATGTTCCAATAACGCTTCATGTGGCTTAGTGAGTCGGCTTGCAACTAAATTGTAGCACATGTTCCAATAACGCTCCATGTGGCTTAATGAGTTGGGTTGCAACTAAATTGTAGCACATGTTCCAATAACGCTCCACGTGGCTTAGTGAGTTGGCTTGCAACTAAATTGTAGCACATGTTCCAATAACGCTCCATGTGGCTTAGTGAGTTGGCTTGCAACTAAATTGTAGAACATGTTCCAATAACGCTCCATGTGGCTTAGTGAGTTGGCTTGCAACTAAATCTATGTATTTATGTAACAACAGAGCAGACCAAGGACATTTTCTTCCATTGTTGAGTAATATTTCTATTTTAGTGTGAAATATTTCTGTGCTCATTTATATTCTGTTTTTGTTGAAATAATTATGAAGTAAAAACTCCACCAAATAGTTCTTCCGACTTCCATTTCAGTAGTTATAAAAACAGCAAAAAACTTTTCTTAATTTTATGAAATTTTTTTTTGTAACTTTGCGTGTGACCTTGGCAAACATTAGCTTTAGTAATTCTAATACATGCCTGTGGTGAAGGTATTAAAATTTTTTAATCGTTTTATTTCATGAATACCAATATCGTATCCTATGCGTTGAATTTGTTACTCTCTAAATATAGATTCACAGAAGTAAAAAGTTGATCGTTAAGTGTAGAAGTGATCGATATGTGGTTTTAAAGAGTTTGATCCAGCATAATTACACGAAATTTATTGTAAAATTTTCGTAACCAGATTTTAGCGTGACACAAGGGTTAGTATATTTGCCATACCAGTTAACCAATTTCAACCAAATTTTGTATACTGAAGGTACCTATCACAAGAAACATATATACCGCCAAATAACCACTTTATCTGGCAATTACGAATAGTATGCCATAACTCGATAAATAACTAATCCATTCCTACTAAATTCGGCAAACTAGTAGTATTGGGCAGATGATAAGTGGTTTGTTTTATGAATGCCAGACACATATTTTAAAAATGGTGTTCATAAAGCAAGCAATTTTTAGGCTATTGTGTTTTATTGACGGAACCATGTAATCCATTTTAAATAAACTGTATATGTTGGCAGTAGAAATTAGAACTACCAACTCTATGTACATAGAGAAATTTTGTCCCCCATTTTGTAAGATAGCGCGTGTAAGGAATGTGTTTTTGTCATATATTGAGAAACAATTGACAGATTCCTTTCAAATTTGGCAAATAAATGGTACTAGAGCATATAGTGTAAACTAGTATGTTTGATATAGTTCAGGCACTTATTTTCAAAATGGTGATTTTATAAATATTTGAGCTCCGTATGTTTTATTAACGAAATAAATTCCGACTTTACTTTGTATGCTGGCAGTACTTATTACAAACATCAAATTAGTCTGTGCAGAGAGTCATTTATCCGCCATTTTGTAAGATAGCCCTACAAATATAAAAGTAATGATGTTATATCGTGTCTCGGGAACAATAAACCCATTTTTACAAAATTAGGCGAAGATGTACTGTGGAAGGCCATTATATTTAATGTAATTTTTAAAATAGGACTCACTTATTTTCAGAATGGTTTCTATTAAATAATTTTAGTTTTGTGGGAGATATTTGCAAAACTTTGTAATCTATTTTAACTTAATATTGTGTAATGGGAGCATACAATCACCGAATTTGCTAGTAAATTACATTTTTGTTCTCCATTTACGAAGATCGCCATATGAAAATAATGGAGGTTTTTAGGCATGTCTCGAGGGCCCGTCAACCTATTCCCACCACATGTTACACTGGAATATTACAACTAATTTGCACCAAATTGCGCACACCATAAATGCTACACACGACCATGAAGACATTCATCGTAAAGGTTCAGGCAACGATGTTCAAAATGGCAGCTTATTAAATCAATTTAGGTAAGTTTGACATATATATTAAACAATTTAACCAAGTTCAACCGAAATTTGTGACTATGTGGTATACAATAGAAACAGCGTGTATAGTCTCTCTTTTTCTGACAATTTTGTACAATAGCATCGAATAAGATAATACAGTTTTTTTATGTAATATTTCAAGGACCAAACAACAGATTTCAATCAAATTCTTCACACAAGTAGCGCTGCAGTAGGCCATGTAAACTTACATGTTTTGTGTGGCTCAGCCATTTATTTTCGAAATAAAAGCTCTGTATATATTTTAGGTTAGTAAACCCTATAATTCGAAACATTAGACTGATTAAATCCGAATTTTAATGCTCCGAATACGACCTCCATCACGTAGCACGAGGTTTTGTGGGTTCATGTCCGTTGTAAGGCAAGCGTGTGTTAGAAATTGTCTCACTACTGTTGCATAAGTTTCTGGTTTAATTTCTAAAGTTATTGCTCTCAAAGAGAAGTCGAGTCCTTCCTACCAACTTAGCTTCCAAGAAATTATTTAATAATTAATTCCAGCTAGGCTGAGGAAAATAGGCTCATCAGTTATATCAATAGCTTATTGTTTTTTTTTTTTTGTAATCGAAGTTGTTGACGGTGTTTGGGACGCACACGAAGTTATTCATAATGTAAACCCCCCCCCCCCCCCCGGATCTACATTATGCAGCCGGGCTAAGCCTTTGACAACGGCAAAACTTAAATGGCACTGAAGACAAGGTTGAAGTTAGCCGCCTATATCCTCCACTACAGCAGTTTCTGTCGTGTTTGTTTCGTCATTTCCGCTTACCGTCGTTCTATTAGTCCTGGCTACACCGCGCACGCTTAGTCTACTCTGCAACGTTTATCATTGGCTGGTCGTCGGCCAATGAAGTCACGCGTTGACTGTGCGCCAATTAATGTATTGCGACAAATGTAACAGGTTTTACAGTATATCATGTTCATTTGAGAACTTATCAAACAGAACAATTTTATTCTTATGGACTGAAATGTTGATTTGTCGTAAGTTTTTTTACTTATATTCCGATAAAATACAGCGATTCAGTGAAACTATAACAGTGCGAGTTTTATCTTCAAGAGCAAAGAAATGTTCATATAGGCGTGGGCCCGTGTATATACTCCTCGAAGGGTTAAGCTGGAATTTAACATCTATAGTCCATTCACTATTAATTCCAACTTTACTGTAGCCCTGCTAAAGTTCTACTTGCAGGTTATTCATCCGCCTCATGCAAATAAAGCTTAATCAAATCTAGAATATTACACGAAAGGGACAACGTACCATATTTGTACACACTCAGTATAGTTATGTTTTGGATGAGAACTATTTTTTTAGGTATTGCCAACACACTTATTATCTCTGTTGGATACCAGAAAACTAATTATTTATAATTGTACCAAACAGTGTTCAACTTGTACGCATTGTATGTAATGGAATTTTCCTTGAATAAAAAAAAATTATACTTCATATATATATTTTTCATGTAAAATTTAACCTCTTCTGTTTTTCTGCAGGTACAAAAAAAAAAAAAAAAAACAAAGGCTGTTCACGATGAAGTGAGCACTTTTGAAATCAACCTTACAAAAAAGTCACTGCCCCTGCCTGCATATATTTTAAAAGGCGCACTGAGTGGCATGCGCCCAGTAAAGTTGGTAACGATGGATGGAAAGTAGTTCCATATTCTAACGTATAATAAAAAGTGTTGGTTTACCATTTGAGATGACCTAAATAAATTTCTTTCGCTTTCTGTTTTTTTTTTTTTTTTTTTTTTTTTTTTTTTAACGCATCGAAGTGTGAAAATGAGAATATTTGTAAAATATTTAAGTTGCCGATAATTTCACTATTTCAATAACCCGACGCATGAATAAAGTGATGAGTCCCACGGCAACAGTAATTATACATAAGTCGGAAGATCACACAACGTGCATACAAGTAGATCTTAAGCAGGGCTTTCAAAAGTGCTCATTTTACCGTGAACAGCCTATACGAAGACGTACTAATGAGAACTTTACGTAGTAAGCTAATGCTTTGGGCTACCGCTTGACACATTTGTAATAACCAAATAACAGTTAATGCATCAAAGAAAACTAAATAAATGAAAACATTTTTTATATTAAACGTTTTTTTTTTTTCATATACTGCCTCTGTTATTTGGTGATTCGGTTTAACTAGAAATCAGGTAATTTTATTTTAACAGAAGTACAAAACAACTTGTGATATGTTACGCATTTAGAAAACGACGAAACACGTCGTAGATGGGGAGATTTTTCAAAGGTTGGATTCTCTTAAGTGTTAACATGTCGTGAATAGGTTATACGCGGGACTTAACTCGCCGCAGGCAGGGGTATGGGTTTTGAGGGGATTCGGTGGTTTAAACGAGGGGATCGACAGCGGAATGACACGGGTCCTCCCTCGAGGAGCTGTGTTTATTCCCCACTACCCTTTCCCGCCGAGCGATCTCTCTGGAACTAGAACAAATTACCCCTTTAGATGAGCCGCTCTCACACACACGGACACACACTCTCGCACACACAACGTACACACACACACATACACAATCTCTCTCTCTCTCTCTCTCTCTCTCTCTCTCTCTCTCTCTCTCTCTGCCGATGCGCGCGTATTCGTATTGCAAACTTTCCCTATATTTTGTCCCGTTGGAACAACACTTCATCGAGAAGTTAGACATACACAATATACTCCATTCACTGTTACTTCCAACTATTCTGAAACCTTGATAAAGTTCTACTGCGAGCATATTCCTCCGCCTCATACAAACTAAGATTAGAGAAATACACCAGAAGGCCAGCGCACTGCATTCGTGCGCACTCGGTTTAACAATATTGTGCGCAAGAACAATTTCTTACTAGACATTACCAACACACATGCTTTCTTCCTGTCTTTATTCATATAGGTTATATATTAAATATTATAATTTCTAGATAAAATGAATTAAAAATTACATTTGACCAAAATAAGATACTGTAATACTAACACAAGCTTAAACCTTTCGTGATACATGATGTATTTTGGACACAACCAAATACTGCATTATACATGAGGTGATTTTATAAAGATTTGATTAAAATAGTCAAGAAACCGTGAATAGACTGTATATTGCTCGATAAGTGCTAAATTCGCGTAATATTTTAGTACAATGCTAGGATTTTCCGCCCTATACCTACTTGAGGGCAATACGTGATTCCATTGGTTACTGACAGCTATGCGAGGTCAATAACATGCGTGACCGCCTCACTGGCTATTGGTTGATCAACAGTTGGGCCACTGCTATTGGCTTAGACCGTCCATGGGGCATGGAACTCATATAATCGGCCAATGAAATAAGTTAAACGAGCACACACAGTCTTGGAGTTTAGTCTGCAACCATAAGATAACGCGAATTCTGCAGGCCTATATATATTGCTTTCACCCCTAAGTTAGTCGCGACGTAAACAAACAGATATGTATCCTTCCGCCTCGAACAGAAATGGTAGCCGAAGGCGGGTTTTCCTAGCGACGGGTTCTATCAGCCGTGGAGGGTGGAGAACTTCCAGCGGACTACGCCGCCGATTTGAATAATGGAAAACCCCCAAAATGTTTTCATAGACAGCGGATGACGTGTTCGGCCGGCGTCAAAACTCCGGCGTGATTGGCCGACTGCTCGGAGAGGAGTCTATTCCGTCGTGCGCGGCGTGATAACTGCGTTGTCTAGGTAGAGGACAGTAGTTGTGTTGAACACGTGATCCTGTGAACAAGCTTGAATATGGCACCAGATCGATTCTCAGCGGCAGAAGATGAACAATTGATAGGTGTAGTAGCTGGGCATGCAATTTTGTGGGACATGGAAGATGCTGAATTCAAGAATCTGTTGAAGAAAGTGCTTATAAGAACAGAGAATGGAAGGATGGTGGACAAATCAGGTATATGGCTGTATGATAGTGTCTTTAATTGTATTGAAACAACACAGAGGCAATGTAGCTATAGGATGTTTGCGGTAAATGAGCACATTTGAGGCCCTGGTTGTTTCTGTATTTCAGCCAATGTGAATTCCTGCACCACACGGCAATATTAACACACTACCAATATATACAGTTAGTATAATTCATTGCACTCAACAGCAGAGGCCACGAAGAGAGGACGTAAACATATGCTCAATGTACCGCCCGAACAGTGTATATACAATTGCGCTATATAGTTACATGCACATATGTGTTACACTGTCTCTCGTACTAAGCAGAAAGTCTATCTTTTCCATTGTTTAATTGTTTTTATTAAAATAGGCGGGTAAATAGGTTCCGCATGTCAAAACCTTCCGCGTTTGCGAAACCAACTACCCCAGCCAGAGGTACCATATTTTCTTTCGGGAGCAAACTATTTCTGTCTGCTTCTTCAGCACTATGAGGGTGTTTCGCTACGTATTTATCCCTCGATAAATTATGTAGACAACAGCAAACTGATACTATTATGTCCGCCGTCACAGGTTTCACATTTATCGCCGTGGAAAACAATCGGAACGTAGCACAGATGATTCCGAAACTCACATTGCTCTACACAATCGGCAATTGAAGTTTCTTTCGTGAGCATCTTCCAATATTTGCCGCTTGCGGTACGGTTTCATTAAATGTTTATCTAGTCTGAATGCTTCATCAGCTACCATCACGTGAGGCAACATAATGTTTGAATTGGGCAAACATTTCGGCCGTGGAAATATGTCTTCATTTGTAACTGGTCGTCCCATATGTGATTCATTGAAAATTCCAGCGTCTCCTTCTTTTCATAAGAACGCACATCGACAAGAAGAGACTTGTAATTTGCATCCACTATTGCAAGGAACACAATAGAAAATTACGCTTTGTAATCGTAGAATAGTGTTCCTGTTTGGTCAGGCGCTATTATTCTCACATGCTTGAAAGCTTGCAGTTGGTACGCAGCAGTCCTCATCCGTCTTTCAGCTTGGAGTGTGATGTGAAACGTAAAAAGTCTTTTCATGAAATTTGTTAGGAAATCGGGTCCATACACACACAGAACCACCTTAGTGCAGCGACCGCGTTCGGGAAATTCCAGCGAGTCCAGAATTCGTCCGCGTTTTTTTCCCACTCGATTTGGTCTGCGGGAGGTAAAAACCTCTGGAACAATCTTCCCTTGAGCGCCTTCAGAACGTGTGGTACGAACGCACAAATGGCAGCAGGAGAAATACGATAAGAAAATGGCAATGACCGAAAAACTCTCTCCGGTGGCCAGAAACCTGTAAAGAAAGGACACGAATACCTTCAACCAGACATATTATACAAAAATAATTATCATAATTAATACATATAGTAATATAACTAACCCAATTAACACAGTTTAACATAACTACACAATCAGCCTTAACACATCCACTAATCATTGATTGCAATGTTCCAAGTATAATATCGAAAATGAAAAAAAAAAAAACAATGAAATTCTTCAACCTAAACATATATGTTGGTTTCATTGACATATGTTTTTGAGTGTGCCTAGCCATTCATACAGGTGTAGCAATATGATACCATGTATATGGAGATACTTGCTATCAAGAATAGTGCAAATGATGGTATAAATAGTACAATTTTCAGTGGAAATATTTAGGCCATTCTTAACACCTATGGTCTTTAGAGGCATTTTGGGTAAAAGAAGGAGATGTGATGAGGGCGGGGGGAAACGGGAGATCCCCGAGAAAATCAGCCTACTGGGCACGCGTTTATACTGCAGTAAAATATTTACACTGGTTTTACTATTGGGACACCTGTAGAGTACATGTTAGTTAGGATGTTTTACTATGTACATTTCAGTAAGTTAATAGTGTTCTTCTGTTTATGTTTTCCAGTGGCACAGTGTAAATCGTGGTGGAAAAGCATTCGTGACCACTTCACTTCAGGAAACAGAGGAGACAGGAAGAAAGTGCAACTTCAGGGTCTGTTGCTTCCAAGAAACGGGCTGCTTGCTGGGGTAGGCTCAAATTCCTCGATACAGTGCCAAATGAAAAAGAATAATTTTTAAACCTCTTGTCAGAAGCTAATGAAGAGACAATTGATGATCCTATTACTGACGTCGGCTGTAATAACACTGAGGCTGATGCGACGACAGAAATAGGTGCCTCAAAGGAACCGAAGATGCTAATGGGGCACGCAGTACCAACAGGAGCAACACATACTTACAAAGCATAAATTTCACCAGCCAAAAAAAAAAAACCAGGAAGGACAACACCATTGTGGAGTTATTGAAAGGAAGACGAGAATATCAAAAGCAGATGACGAACTGTCTAGATAAACTTGTTCAGCCTGAACCTGAAGACGAAACTTATCTGTTGTTCAAATCGATGGCAGCTACTTTGAAGGAATTTCATCCTGACATTTCAAGTCAGACTAAATTAAAATTATTATGGAGATGGAAGCTCACAATCGGCGATCCAGCGGATTAATGGGGAACACATCGACATATAACTACGACTGTGGTAGCACCTCCTCATTTTCTGCCTGTTGCGTCGCTCCACACAGTGTGCAGAATGAACAGTGTTTGCCACAAAAGTGTATTCTCCAAGACACTTTCTCACTTGCCCTCCCTGACATAAATCAGTAAAATAGTTTCTCCAATGTGTACATAATAGTAACAATGTATTAATCTACATTATGCTCGTGTAAAGTGTTTTTTTTTGTAATACTTACCTTTCATTTCATACTTGTCTAAATGTAACATGTAATACGAGTAATAAATACACAATCTCTTATTTTGTCAATGTTTGCAGCTTACCTCGACGTCAGCGCCAGTTTCTCTGCCGGTGTTATCGGCGTTTTCACACGATTGCATGATGGGAGAGCTATTTCCTCTTCGATGAGACTTAGAAGGAATGTGAACTGTTGAGGTGTGAATCTCAAGCATGCCTTGAATGTTGCTTCGTCATCGAGTAAATGGTTTTCAATTAACTATTTGAACACACCTCCATTGTGTTGTCATAAATATGTACTATTCGATGGCTTGCGTGATTTCCAAATGTTGTTCATACAGGTAATCGCCTTCTTCGTCTATGTCTTTCGTTGATTTAACTATCAATATTGCACAAAGTTTTCGTTTCATTGCAAGACGCTGCATGTCTTCAAGCTACACACAGCACGACTGACGAGCGTCAGCTAGAAAAACTCTACACACGACGCATTACGTTCCGCTGTATCCGACGTCTGTCCCCAGCGTCTTACGGATAAAACCCGTCACTAGACAAAACCCGCCTTTGAGAGAACTATGTTAATATAGTTTCAAGTAGCCAGGGGAGTATCAGAGTTAACGCGGGATACCGGATATAATAAGATTAAAGAAGCTAAATTTACTTACAATGATAAAATAAATACACGTAGCTATAATTTACGACATTGGACTGCCTATCTCTACTAGTTCACTATCCTATGGGTGAACGTAAAGTTTAATGCTAATCTCAATTATAATTAAAGTAATTATCACTCTCTATACTCTAGCTACAGTCAATTACTCCTCACACAGTTTGGCCATACACTTCTCAAAAAACTGGCGTTTGCTGCTGGTGTCTGTCATGTTTGCAATTGGATCACAGTTTATTAGACACTTCCAGGTGAACTCAGAGCCAATAAGAGACCTGCGCGGAAGCAATCACCGAATTCAGTGCCAACTGGTCTGAGGCAAAACTGGCTACACATTGGGGCAGCAACCAATGAACCAATAGTTGAGACTATAAAATATATAGGCCGTTTAACACATTGAGGTCTGCACACATTTACTGGCACTTAAGACAAATTAGAAGTGAGTCACCTATATCCAACACAGGTTCTGATTGTGTCTGTGTTAGAACTCACTATTGGCCCACACCACACCGGACACTACCCTGTACTTTACAGCGTTTATTATTGGCCGGTTATCAACCAATGGAGAGCCGAGCTGATAATGACCCAATCAAATGTCCTTTATCATATAAAATGATTTGCAATCAATTATGTCCCTTTGAATGGCTATACAAAGAACAATTCTATCGTGAGCAATATTATTGTTACTGCGCTGTCGTGTTCTTGTGAGGCCATGTTAAACACTAGCCGAACAAAGACTGCACATCCATGCGAGTTTTGTTCCGAACAACAAAGAAATGTTCAAATTAGCTTTGCTCGTGCTGCACTCGAGCATAGTCTACAAAGTGTTAATATGCAAAAGTTTCCTGTCCCTAGAAATATTACATTCTAGAGTTTTATTTGGAATTGTGTGAAATTCACTTTTGGGATCTGTGGATTTTAGGGTGGTTGATCTGGCTGTATTATCGCGACTTCAAAAAAGTTAGAAGTAGCCATGAATATGCTATATCTTGTGGCTGTTCTATTAATGTGAATCATCTCTTCATAGCAACTCGATGTCCATAAAGTGAGGTCGAGAGAGATCTGTCATCAGTTTGGAATTCTTGTCACACAATCGTGACGCCTAAAGCGGGCGCATGCACAGGGGCCTGCTTGAACATCTGTCTCAGATTCAATTAAATCGCAATACTATACGTGCAATATATAGAGCCCCCGAGTATTTCGCTGATTGATGTGGCAACGGGCTAGGCTTTACAGTCCTCTATAGAATCGAGACTCTGTCGTCTGCTTATTGGTCGCTGCGATCAAGTGAGGTCTTCGTAGATGAATGTTCACAGCTCACGCACACACTACTCCTCCCTGCTTATTACTGGCTCACAGCTGAACGGGACGTTTGCAAACAACTATTGTCCAATCAGAGTAGTAGGAGAAAATAACAAGTGTTTGCAGTCTACCTCGTCGCAGAAGGAATTCGCGAAATACCCGGGGGCTCTAGCAGTATGTCACTTCTACAGTTTGCATATCTTCCAATTTTGCTGATACTATAAATATTTAATAATTTTTTAAAAATATTTGAAACACTTATAAATTAGAAATTTACGTACTTAAATAAATGTTCTGTGTGTTAGTTCCTTGCTTCGTGATTGGCAATCGGCCAGTGACCAGGATTTGAGCCAAGGCAAGATTAATTAATTAAATTATCTGGTTTAATTAATAGTAACAAGGTTTACTAAGTTTTGCGATGGAAAAGTTTGCCATGCACCAAACGTATTTAAACGCATACTAAACATATTTAAGAGAGCTTTTTTTTAGAACTGAAATTACTAAGCAAAAACAAATCAGATAATATTCTATAAAATAGCAATTCCCTGCAACTTTTACAGTCTTATGAATTGTCTACCATTTTTATGGATTTTCAAGGTTAACACAAACTCAAGGCCAATAACACCGAAAATCAATATGGCCACCAAGGAGCCGGAATGACGGAGCATGGGGAAATGCTGACTTACACCGCAGCATCACTTCCTGTTTCCTGCATCGAAACATTTTTTGCGATGTTTTCAGAACTTACAAATTTATGTTAAGCAAACTCGTTTTAATTAAGCAATGAAAATGAAGCACTGTGATAAAGAGACCTTGAAGAAAAATACGACCGTTAATAAAACGTGCGTAGTCCTGGGCAAACAAAAAAAAAAATACTAATATTGTTTATGACTGTACAGTTAAGATTAGGCTATAAACCCAAATATGTGGAAACAGTACAAGTAATAACTGCCTGTAGTATAAACTGAGAACCAGCACAGTATAATTGTTATCTTACTTTGAATTCAGCTGAATTCAACGCCACAGCAGTGGATTACTGCAATAGTACAAATCAGTAAGAAACGCCTGTTTCCGCTTGCGAATAATTAATTGTTTTTATCAAGAGCGTAGGTTTCTACCACGTGTAGTTTTCTGCCCTTAGCGTTAAATAGAAAGCCGGTGGTGGTGTAGTGGTAAGACTACCCGCCTGCGAAATGGGAGAACCGGGTTCGGTTCCCGGATTTTTGCGAATGATCTCGGGGATCTCCCGTTTCCCCCGCCCTTACATTCCGGCGCTCCTCTATACTCGCCTCACTTCAACTTCCATCGGCTCTCGAGACCTCTACGTGAACAGCCGCGAAAACATCTCCACGCCATTTTGTGTTGAAATTATTTATATTTGTGTCAGTTAAAACAGAATGACGTCGAGATTATTTTCTCTGCCTGGTTCAGATTAACTATTTTCATTGAAGAAAAACTTTAAAGCTTATCAAAGTACACAGCGGAAAACGTGCGTGTAATTGTAACGAACTGTTCTTTGGAAACCAGTTGCAAACATTTTCTTGTAAATCTCCAGCTGAAATATTTGTATGTTTACATCACATTATTTTCGAAATCATACAAATTCATTTATGTAAAACTCTTGTTTGTTGAAATTCAAGATTAGTTTCACACGTTCCACACGCAGGATATGTGAGCGAATAGATTTGGGCGTCTTGTAACATCGAGGTCTTGAGAGCCGATGAGGGCGAAGTGAGGTGAGTACGGAGCGTCGCCGGAATGCAAAAGTGCGTGGGGAAAACGGGAGATCCCCGAGGAAACCCGTCCAACCAGCGGCATCGCCCAGCACGTTTCCCACATGCGGAAATCCCGGGGGCGGCCTCACCGGGAATTGAATAATGTTCGCCTTGGTGGGAGGCGAGCAGGCTAACCGCTCAGCCACCACGGCCCCTCTCTACATGTGGAATTGCTTCAAATTTATTTGTTATGAAACGACATGGCGATATTACGTCTCGCAAAATCACCTACTTTCGCATTAAGACCACTTAACATATATTATTCTGTGAGCCTACCAAAGCACGTTTTCCGTGGGAAATGCCCAACTTCCGGAAATTACGTATGTTGTATTTATTTCGTGTACAAGAACCTTCTAGACTGTTAACACGTAACTTCCGTTTATAGATGCGCTATCTTAGCCGTGTCTTTCCTTTGCTCTGAAGTTCTCTAGTTGTTGTTGCTGCTCTACCACGATCCATCATGGCTGGCTTTTTGAAGACTTTCGCAAGTGATTTTCTTTTTTTTTACTACGGGAATGAAGTTTTATGCGAGTCAAACCTTTAATCAATTCACCTCGTCGCTTGCCTTAACCCAGTGGGCATTTTAATGTATTTATTTTTATTTTTTCGAGTGACTCCTCAACCGGACAATTTTCTAAGCTAGTGAAGGGCGCCATTCGTGAAACGGAGGTTGTGGAAACTTAAAGAATTTATTTTGCATCTCCGACAGCAATAAATAATTACCTACAGGATTAATAACGGGCTTTTTTTTTTCCTTTTTCGTGACGTTGCAGTGGTGTTACAAAATTGCCTTAGGTAAGAAGTCACCGAAAAAATTCTTCGCACCTTGTACGTTCACAATATATTTCATGGTGACGCCACTTGCCGAGGTGAAATTTGAATAACTCTCCGACCCCCAGAGCTCAACTGGAGAAACCATACACCGTGTTATCAAAGTTATTTAGAAAGTGGCTTGAACGTTTTGTGGGCGGATGGGGGGAGGGGGGGGGAGTGGTTCGTAGGAGGGAAGGGAAATCAATGACTCATGGCGGGGAATTTATTCCAGCACGCACGCTATCTGGCGCCATATCTCCCGCCCTGCGGGACTCACTCGGCAAAAGTGCTGAACCTTGTTGGGGGGGTAACTGTCGCGCTATCTTCCACCCCTCCAGGCTCTGTAGGGGTTGGAAAGGAGGAGGGGGGGGGGGGTGCGCCAGGGCGGCGTAATTAATTTCGTCTGCCCACTGCCACCCGCTCTCCAGGTAGGTTCCGTGCCGAACGCCAATTACCGGTCGAAATGGCCGGCGGGTTTGATCGAACACGCGACCACTCTCGCCAACAGCACACCACCGCGGGAGGCGACAGGGAAGTATCACCTGGCCAAATAACAACAAAAGCTTGAAGGGTGGGGGGGGGGGAGGGGTGGTAACAATCGATTTGTTCGGGGGGGCGACACTCGTTTGTTGAGTGCCTTGGGGTTGTCGTCCACGTAGCTGTGGCTGAGCTTTACCAGGCCTCGGATAGTGGTTTTTCGGGCAATCCGCAGCACAATTTAAAAAAAAAAGTCTACTAAACAATTCTGAATGATACATATGCTACACTCTTAAATTTTTTTTTTGTAATTTTACAAGAAACATTTTAGGAAAACCCGTTACCAAGAAAATCCTTTGTAAAACTACACAGAGTTTTCTTGTAAAATCTGCAAAACTTTTCTTTGTAATATTACAACTGGAAGACTTATATTACAACTAACATTATTAAGAAGTATACATAAAATACATTCTTTCTTCTAAAAACAAATGTGTTGAATTAGTAACAGAGAACAACTATATATATATATATATATATATATATATATATATATATATATATATATATATATATCTCTCTCTATCAAAAAGAAAAAAAATCTATACACCTCGCCAGCACGGAGATTAGAACACACACTATTACCTGCCCGCACCTTTAACTATAAGACCAACTTACATACGATGTGTTAACTCTTATTTTTACTGTAAATATACGGACAAGTACATGCAAAATAATATTTAAGTTATACGGTTAAGAAGAATAGTTACATTATTTTTTTTTAATATTTCAGTTATTGAGTTAAGAGATTTTGACGGCTTTTAGTAACGATGTATTAAGAGCCTAGTTAAGAGTTCTGTGTAGGTAGGAAACACTAACAAATAATGAATAACACACTCACGTTTTATTGAAATTTTCGTTTTATTATGATTATTTGAGTAGTTTTGAGTGTTTTAAGTAATTAAAACTTGCAATAACATTAATTTTTACACCCATAGTTATTGCACAAACAGCTTCGTACGGTTTTATGTTGTTTGTCGAGTGTCCGTCATTTTTTCTGAAGCTCGTGTATACGGCTCAGTATAGTACAAACATTTCCTAAGGTCTATTTCGAACATGGACCTTGTAGTTTTACAAGAAAAAGCTTTGTACTGTTACAAGCATTTGTAAAATTACAAAAAAATTTCTCTGTAAAAATTACAAAATTTTTTTAGTGTATGTAACAAACATGTGTAACACATCCACGTTGAACATGAAACTTCTAAATTCAACATTTATGGAAATAGTTTACTTGGGCATGAAAACTGACTCGGTCAAGTGTAAGTAATTATACTTACAACTATACGTTTATTACGAAATTTATTGTTCATATTTCTTACACTTTTAAAAGCTTTTTTTGGGAGGGGGTGGGGGTGGGTTTATACACAGTAAAGCAAGGGTGCCATGAAATAATTCAAGGTCTAAGTTCGCAATACAAAGGAGGACTTGTTATATTTACGTTGAGTATAAATAAACTGAATCATTTCTCTTTTTATCTTTAAATGCAGGTTAGAGTTTC
The DNA here is from genome assembly GCA_029891345.1 of Dryococelus australis. Taxonomy (NCBI): domain Eukaryota; kingdom Metazoa; phylum Arthropoda; class Insecta; order Phasmatodea; family Phasmatidae; genus Dryococelus; species Dryococelus australis. The sequence continues at coordinate 25,213,702 of CM057006.1, read as the reverse complement.
CCTATAAATTTTACAGTTCCCAGTATATTGCTAATACGTTTTTTCTCCAGACTTCTCAGCTCCTGAATGAAGTTAATCTCATAGGCGCAAGCACCTAGTGCCAAATTTTGCAGACAACAATTAAACAGCGCTGGAATGAATCAGTCCGTCACTAAACTCTCCCGACCTCAGCACGGTCCTATAGGTAGACCAACTGACTCGACGCGCTTAGTTTCCCGGCACTGCTGTTTCAGTCACTTGTTTTCGAGGTACTCGTGGTCACAGCTGACTCACTGTAATTTTAATTTAATATTTCTGGCGAGCCCCCAAATCCCGCTACGCCAGCGGGAGCACCTTCACAGTTCTGTCAGCCCTCCGGCATTCATGCTAGTAGCTAAGTTGGTTGGAGAATGGGATGCGACTTAGGGCAAGCCCTACATACCTTAGGTCGGATTTAATGATAATAATGGGCTCGTGCATCGCGGCTAAGCAGGGTTATAGTGCCATGGCCGCAATTGTAGCCATGTGCACACCCCGAAAGAAGACGGGCCTAGATGGAAGAGCATAGCAAACCAGGAAGAGCGGATAATCGATGCGACAGTCGCGGAGGATAAATATAATTCCTTTTAACTGGATTAGGGCTGGATGAAGTAGAGTATTTGTTAGTTCGGGAAGAAAGACTTCTGTTGGTTTGATGCGGAGTGAAAGGAGATCGCAGCTGGTGTGTATTGCGGGGGACAGAACAGCCACCGCGCCGATGCCAGTCATCGTGTGGACGCAGGCGCCCTTGAAGTTGAGCTATTGTCAATACTGTCGTGCAGGCGAACCAGTACTGCAGTATTGACATCTACTGTTGGATGCAGGACCCCCCCCCCCCCCTGCTTCTCGTCGAGTGCGTCGGAAAACCGGACAGCTCAGTCATGGCACCGACTACAACTTCGCGGTGAAGGCGGGGAGAATTCATTCGGGGAGCCACCAATGGATGTAGGCTCCTCTTTTCTTCCCGACCCTCGTCGTCAGCAGGTGGCGATGTCGGACAGCAATCGAGACATCCTTTTCGTCCGCCTTGGGCGGCCTGCTCAGCCACTCGGAATTATGACAATGCGGCCCTTACTCTTAGCCATAACAGCATGCACTTAGTTTTATAATATTTTGCATGAGAACTATTTCTTACAAGGCGTTACCAACACATACATTTTCTGTTTTAATCCTGTTAGTAAAAATAAAAATAATATTATTTATAATTCTTCAGTAAGTAAAAACACTATTTAACTAATTAAGATATTTTGTGTTAATAGAACTATAAAATGCCTGTAAAACATGGCGCATTTAATTATAATGGATTTGAAAGGGCTTATTAATGTCCCTCGTTGTTATACCTGAAGGTTTATCAGAGCATCTCTAACAAACTAACTTATCAATTAACCTAAACAAACATCCTAGCCTTTCCCAGGATTCGAACCCAGAACCTGCCGCACGGTATACCGGAGCACCAACAGACTGCGCCACTGGAGGTCGGCTGCTGCATTTAAGGGCCCCATGTACTGAAACATTTTCTGTGAAATTGTTGTTTGTGCGTAAACACGTGTCAATAGATGTATAATGAAGATCCGAGCGCAACTCAATATTTAAGCTAAAACTCAAGCAAATTTCTCCACTTTTTCAAGATCTCATCTCTCACCTCAAATTTACAACAAATTTGACTCTAAAATCAAGCAAATTTTATCCAAATTTTGTGATCTAAACCATGAGCACTCACCCTATAAAATATCATAAATGCCACTCCTTTTTTTGGTGGCATTTACATAAGTAGTAAATTTAATTTTTGCAATACAAATTTACAAAATTATTCTAAAATTTCAATCAAAAATATTTTTAATTCTATGAAATTTCCACCATAAGATGAAGTGGCATAATGGTTTTCTTTTAAACTTCACTCCATCTAGACCGTAGACTTGGGTCAAATTTCCAGGATTTTGACCTCAAATTTCTTAATTTTGAGGATAAAATTGAAGAGATAGATGATGATCCGAGTAGATCTTCAAAAAGTTTATTAAAAAGCGAGAAGATTGCATGAGTCAAATTATTGGTTTGCGCTCTGATCCTCATTATACATTTACTGATTTATAAAAAATGTGTTCATAGAAACACATATGCCCCCTTTTATGAAAAAGACAAAAGGTTTACGAGCAACCTTATGAATCGCCAGAGCCTTATGTTTTTGGAGTTTACAGACATTTCTATCATTCCAGGGACATCATTTTTAATTTTTCTGGCCATATTTTAGCTCCTACAAAACTCCAATTGGCGAAACCCATACACTCATCCATCGGCCGGAGGCTGTAGGCACCTTGCACCATATGACGAGTACACACATTATTTTTTTACATCAAATACAGAATATACGGGAAAAGCGATTGAAATTGTTTTTGGCTCAAATTTTGAATGGTTTGGTGATAATTTAATAGTGTGTACACTTTTTCACACAATTAAATCATCCTCTCAACTGGGGATCGAATCCCGAATCTTAAATTACAAACCAAGCACTCAACCACTGAGCCAAAATGGCTGAGCAAGGGAGACACCGATAAAAATTCTTCATGTGGTGAGCTACAAGATTAATGGTTGGGATAGTTCGATGCTTGGTGAGGAAATAATTCTATTTACTCTTGCAGCATGAATTCTCAACTGTGTTCTCTGCAAGGAGTAAAATTTTTGCATCTTTGTGGTTGAACTCATTGAGAGCTGAGGGGCCGATATATCAGCATAGTAGATAACATGTTTCCTGTTGCCGCCTGAGTTCGTCAAGGAGGAAAAATTTGCACCGCTGAGGTCAGATTGTGCTGCAGTTCAATGCAGTTTCCCAGCACATATATGCTTCTTTTTCACTACAAGAGTGGGTTGAAGTATAGTTGTGGTCGAGTGTGTAGATAAACTTTTTTCTGTCACTATGAGAATGCACTGCAGTTCATTTGTGGAAGTGGTTCTCATAAATAAAGAAGAAGTTGTAATAGTGTATTATAAAAATACAAGAGAGTCAAGCATGAGAGAGCAAGAGAGAGTTCAAATATAAATTTTTTATTCGATTTCGATATTTTCCACAATCCATTTTTCTATTCAAATCTAATGTAAAAAAAAAAAACCATAATTGTTGTCCCAGCACTTGGCACATATCTCTTTAAAATTCTGAAAACGCATGTCTCCTCCAACAAAATCGCAATATATATGTCTCAAGTTTGTATCATCTTGTCGAAACATACACAGAAAATTTGTGTTATCTCATACTAATTGCTTGGGGTCTCTGGAATATGTCTGCATAAGATAAAAAATAACAATATATTTATGCCCAGCTCTAGTAAAATATTCGCACACTACATATAGCTCATTCAATAGTACATCATTAAAAATAACTAAATCATTATTTTCACATTGATCTAGTGAAACCATTTCACCATTGCTACTTAAAAAATAAGCCAATTTTTCATTAAATATTTTTGATATCACTTCAAAATCGTTTTGTAATTGAATATATTTTGGTTGATTCAAACTTTTGGAGCAAAGATAGAGTTTTTTTAAATTTAGCCTTCCTGTCCTATAAATTAAATTAATGATTAAATTGGCTTTCGCGCTGTTGCTAGGCCCTAAAATTATCCCACGAGTATTATCAGGCAATAACTAACCTTTTTTTTTTATTCTTGGAAGTTTCCTCAGAAATTAAATACCAACACCCCAGTCAACTTTTTTCATTTGATTACAATAACTTTTCTAATAAATGGATAATAATAAAGTTTTCAAGTTAACTTCACTATGATATAATTGATAATGAAAATGGTAAATTAATTGATTTTGATGATTCTGATATCGATGTTGTTTTGCAAATTAAAGAAGTTTAAAATTTTGCTTTTTTATTAGAAAACATAATAGGTGCCATGTTATATGGCCCCCTTAATATCTCCAAAATTTAAATTTTCTTAGAAAATTTGAAGGGTGTAACTCGGTGTTACTCCCTTAAGAGCTAAATAAAATATACAACTTTTCTTTCAGAAATAGGTGGTATGCAAAATGCATACCACCTATCATTAATAAAATATAGAACTTTTCATACAAAATTTGAAGGTGAACTGGCAGTTCACCTTAAGAGTCACATAAAATATATAACTTTCTTTCGGAAATAGGTGGTTTTAAAAATGGATACCACCTCTCAATGATAAAATATAAACTTTTTCTTTCACAAGTAGTCAGGACCCAAATTGGGTCCTAACTCTCATTAATAAAATATAAAACTTTTCTTTCAGAAATAGGTGTGATGAATAATTTTTGTATAGCACCAAGTGTCAGTGATTCACTGACTCCAAATTCGCCATATGATTTATATATTTTTTTCTTACTCATCGCACCTCTCATTAATAAAATATAACCATTTTTCTTTCAGAAATAGTTCGGACCCAAAATTGGGTCTTAACTCTAATTAATATAATAATTAATTTTAATATCCAAATGGCAGTGTATCTATTTTATTTTCTAGTGTAATTCTCTTGTTATCACAAGGACTTAATGGTATTTTATTAACTTCGATTGTAAATATTTTGTGTTTCTCACTCCTTATCAAATTCATTGTCCTACATTGAAGTTTCTCATCAAACACACATTTCTTATAATGCTCAAAATTAATTATATTGTTGACTACACATTTTTCACACCTTTTGGTCTTTTGTTTTGTTTATCCTCAACTCTATTTGCATACATATTTTATCTTAAACCAACAAACTCCTTAATTACATTGTCATTACTCTTGCCTTTCATTTTGCCTAAAAATTCTTTATTTATCTGGTTTGTTATAATATTATGTTTTGGATTATCACTTGTGTCAAATTTATCTAACATCGACTTCATGTTTTGGAGAAACCTTCTGTTCTATTGTTATAAAAATAAGAATCGGTAACCTGGAAACATAGTTGAATTTTATCACCATATTTTGGCTTCATAATTTTATAGTGGAAATCATACATTCATTTTTTCGAAATATCCAAAAAGGCCATGCCAACATAAATTTATTTATTAAATTTTACATTAATTTTATTCATTTGAATAGCTGCAACATTATCATTAAATATAGTCATTTTCTTAAAATTTTGCTTGACTACTAATTTCTCGCAAATATCTCTCTTGAAACTAGTTTTATATCAATTCCGTTTCTTATATTGTCATTATTTTACCAAACACAGATTTATTTATCAGTTTGTAAAAATATTTTTCAAAATCATTTTCGCATTAGTCCTCATGAATGTATTAAAATACATGCGCTTCTTTAACCAATCAGATTGATTAAATGTCAATATTCTGTGTATTTTTTTAAGCTTCAGTCCAGGCTCTGTTTCAAACTACGATACTGTAGTATAAATTTTTCTTTTTTATGTAAAGTCGTTAGTAGTTTAGATTCATTGGTACCTGGAACTAACTTATTCTCAGGACAAAATGGAAGATTGTTGTGTAAATTATGTAGTTCTTGTGAATATTCTAAACAACCAAAGTCAGAATCGTTTTTAAAATATAATATTTGTTCACTCCAATTATCTAAATCATTTAAAGAATAATAAACCCACTCGAAACATTCATGTGGTAAATGCTGAGACATTTCCCAACCATATAAATTATTTGCATCGAGATTAGCTAAATAATTTGATTATTGATTTGAGTTAAAATATTCCAAATGTTTGTTATTTGCTTTAACATATCGCTTACAGCATTGTGAAATACAACCTCGAATTCCTTTTTCAATCATTTAAATCATATCATAATCATGTAATAATTCTAGTGATTGTTTAGTCATTTTTGACATTGCAGCCCACTATAAACCTGGTGCTGTAAAATACCATGTAGGGTCTACACCATATGAATTTATACATATGTTTTTAAAATTTTAGAATATTTCTGCTAACAATACTACATCACTTTTTAAATATAAATCATGATATTCACCAAGATTATTTACATTAAATTGTTCCCATATATTTTTTGCATGTTCATATTCATCATTTAGATATACTATTTTCGTTTAATTTATTATAAAATTCACTCTTTGGGGGAAGTTGAGTTTCGTTAAATATTTTTAATTATCCATATAATCGTAATTGTAGACACCTTTTTAATAAACAAATCAATTTTATCTTCTGGAAAATGTTTTTGTGTGTGTTTAATTTGTTCTTTAGTTAAAGTAGATGATAATTTATCTAAACTACTAGCCATAAATTGAAACGTATCTATGAATCGCAGCTTCAGATTTTCCATTTTCCTTTTTCCCCCAAAAGTTATAAACTTTTCTTCGTTATTCACAATTAAATCTATCTTATTTTTCATCATATCCTAACTCTTTAATAAATAAGTGGGCATCATAACCAGCTAAGTTATGAAAATAAATTGGTACAAAATTTGGTAATTTTAATTGTAAATTACAATTGTTGCATGTTGGCTTAGTAAATTTTCCACTTATATGATCATGGTGGCACACTTTTTTATTGACCTTCGTATATTCACACTCGCATCCAGTGCACTTTTTAAAATTTCTGTATAATATTTTTTCTTATGTTGTTAGTGGATGCATTGGCTCAAATTGTGAATAAATTTCACCAATTTCTTCTACTTCTCTTTTTATTGACTCTAAAAAAATTGTATGCGCATCTGGGCCTCGATATACAAATGGTGGTTTATAATTGCATAAATAGATACAATATAATAGCAAAAACCAGAAGCTTCGTGTAGCTGATATTTCATTGTGTATGATGCACCATTCAACTTTAAATCAATATTATTTATTTGTGCATTTGTAACTTTTATTTTTTTCTTTGAGCGTTTATTTGTAAAGACCATTATACATATTGTCCTTGGTTAAAATTATATATTTTTGATAAAGTTAAATTTTTTTTATTTATCTTGGATTTGGCTTGGTGGTTGAGATCTTCTTTAAAATTGATTCAAAATCGGTATTTATTGCGAATGCAACTTCCGTGGTGTGTTTTATATATTTAAAATTTATTTGTTCGCCTTTTGAAGGCATGATTATCTTCACAGGTTCATTTTTTGAGCAGTCTTCTGCGTGTTCATTTAATTTCTCTTGAGAATAAAAAAATTGAAGAAATATCGCAAATATAAATTTTACTTTTGTGTTTAATTATTTGTGCTGAAACCAACATTGGCAGTTTTTTAAATTCCAACAATAATGTGAATTTGTACCATTAAAAAAAAAAAGTAAATTATGTGCATATCTTTTTTATTTTCAGTATTTTTATATAGTGTATGTACATTGAATTTATCATCAATAGAGTAAACATTTATAGAAACATAATTTCGTTTTTCTGTTTTTGTATAATAATTTTTATAGGTTATTCAAATTTATCTAATGCTTTCTCAATGTTAAGACCCACATTTTTATATTTAGATACTCTTTGTGGATCTTTGTCAGCAGGAAACACTGCAGATTTTATTGCCCGAAGAAAACATTTTTGATCATCATTCTTCATATTAATGCATGCTTGTTTTTTCTTAATAACTTCTGGTAATTCTATATAGGACGAACCGTTGAATGGATTATACTTATTTATTGCTAGTAGCAACTCAATTATGCTAATAAGGCCCAATCTGAGGTGCTTCTTTAATGTTTTCTATCCGTGCAACTATTTCATTTGTTGTTTGCTTGTAAAAAATTTTAATGTCTCCTTCATTCAATATTGTAAATGAGTGTGAGTGAATGTCGTCGAAAATTCTAATATCGCCATTTTTCCGGCTTCGAAAATAAGCAGCAAATTTAATGATCGACTTTTTGACTTTTCTATACATTGGTCCACTTTTTGGAAACGGTAAATTTGCAAAGTTTCTTTTTCTTTGCTCATCAATAATATGGGGCAACAGTTTTCTAATTAAAATATTTTCCCTTAGCTGGTTTATATATTTTATTTCATATTCTTTAGCTATACATCTCAACTACCACACTCCCATTTGACTCAACTTACCCACTAGGTTGCTCGTCTCTATATTTATATATAATATATATTATTACAATAAAAATTTATGAAGTCAGCGAATGCTCGAGTTCACTTAGAATATCCATTCTGTAAATGTGTGTGTAACTATATTTAAGCTTTTTTTAGAGAATGGTTATATACAAATTTTCCCCATTCGCATTGCACTATTTCTTTTTTTTTTACTCATAATTTCGTTTAGCATATTTGGTATAATATTTTTTGCAAGGGTTAAAATGCTTATCTATTGTGCTTTTATGAGATGCGAAGTCGTTGAGATTTTTATTCTCCCTGCATACTAAGCAGGTCTTGCTTGAAGAATCCCATTTTAAAATTCCATAATAATTGTGCAGATTTTCCACATTCGCAAAGTACCACTTCTTTTTTTGAAACTCATAGCGACTTCTAGAATATTCATTCTAACAATTTTTGCAGGTGTTAATGTACTTATCTTTTGTGTGTTTATGTGATGTAAAACATTCAATGTTTGAAACTTCACCACATTTTTCACATTGCTTGCTTATACTACTATTTTCCATTTTTATTTATGAATAAAGAAATTTTATTAAGATAAATAAAAATAAAAACAAGTCAACAATTTTATATAAAACATATTCATTAACAAATAGGGAAGATTATTGGTTTTAAACTAACCCCACCTTGTAGGCAGGGTTCACATAACAAATAAAATTGACACAGACAAAAAAAATTTATACTAAATGCTCTACAAATTTTTTTATAAACTTCTTTTATTTGCTCTAGATATTCAGTCTTTTCTCGCAGTTCATATTTGTCGTAAATATTTTCTAAAATTGTTCATTGTAAGTTTCGTAAATTTTTATGAAATATTGGACAAACTACAAGGAAAAATACGCGAAGTCATGTTTATTTATAAAGAAACAAATTCGTTAAAAAGAATAAAACAATTTTAGTTAATGCTTAAAAAATTTGCTTAAGACAACTCTAGATCATGGACGAATTTTCCATTTTTCATTTCTTTTAATCCTTCATACTGTAGAAAAATGTCCTTATTTATAAGTTTCCAAGAATTTTCATCGAGTATCTTGACATAGCGCTCTCGTAATGAAATTTTTATTTTGCCATCTAGAATACAATTAAATTTTTTTACCAAAATTAGATTCGTAAATTTCAAAATCTATTGCCTTAAACCATTTTTTTTATTTTCTACATCTTGTAGTTTGGTGAATTCGAATGAATTGTTAAACTTGTTGAGCAGAGAATTCAATTTTTTTTGTTTTGTGGTTATTTAGAAAGAAAAAAAATTACTAAGAAGAAGAAAACATTTCGTGCTGAAATCTTATCAAGATAAGCTAATAACCAAGGATATTTTGTGTTTTATCCAGTATGGAATTGCAGGAGAGACAAGTATACCGCCTGCAAGTTGTGACAATACTAATAGAGGTTGAGTAAAAGAAATTTTTGCATATAATTAAGACATATAATTATTCTAGCTATTACAAATATAATTTTTGCACTTTCCAAGAAAGAGAATCAGACAAAATAAAATCTAACTCCTTAAGAGCTATATCATTTCAGAAACAATATTGATGAAGATGATACTATTTTATTGAAACACTTAAAGGGCATCTTTCAGACGCCCTTAAGAGGCAATGAAAAATCTGTTATATTTTATAAAATAATTTTCTTCAATTTTTCATTCTCTTTGTGAAAAAGAATATTAATAAAAACACTTATTACAACTCACCAATTTCACTTGCGCATAGCTTAGTAAATAAAAATGGAGTCAATTATTGATATAAATAAGAACAAACTACTTACTTTGGTAAAAAAATGTTTATATAATTATTGAAAAGAATAATAATGCTTGGTTTAAAGCAAAAGATGCTGCTGAAATTTTGGACTATGAAGAACCTAAAAATGCTATTCAAAATCATGTATATGATGAAGATAAGCTACATTTTGAAAATATTAAACGGGGCCAGAAAAATGGACTTCCTTCAAATATGCAACCACATACCATATAGATTAAGGAATCAGGCTTATATTCACGTGTTTTTTCTTCTAAAAAAAGAAGCAAAACCAATGGTAACTTCTGAAGTTCTTCCATCAATAAAAAAACATGGTGGATATAAATTACTAAAAGTAATATATTACAAGACGTAGAAAAAAAAACAATTAGAGAATCAGAGCATACAAATAAAATAATAGCAATATAAGTTAATCATTTAAAAGATATAAATAAATTTAATGATAGTCATATTGTATTTAACACAAAGAGTTCATAGAATTGCAGATGGAATAAATCACAGAAATGATGTAATACGATAACTGACCCCTCATGCTGTACCACAAACACAAAACCAAAATTTAAATCCAACTTTTATTCTTCTAAAATTATTCGATAATGACTTTGAAATTGATTATTATTTTTCTAGGACTCAAAGAAAATATGTTCAAAGACCTTTGCTTAGAATTGGAGATATACATCCAAATTGTGAAGAATTATTGAGATTTGAGTATATTCCAAATTCTATAAATTTATACCAAAGAATTAAGGAAACAATGAATGAAAACATTGAGTTTTTCTATAACTATTTTAACATTGTCGGAAATAATTATACTCAAGAACAATTAATTAATGATATAAATATTCTCAGTCGAATTGAGTGAGAAACTAATTTTTATTTTTATATTCATTAAGGTGTTCCAGAGCCTGTGAACATAGGCTCTGAAAAAAATTTAGATTAATTTACTGAACTCAGAACTGTCCCTAAAATAGGGACGATTTCAAACATGAAAACACATACAATATTTATCAATGAATTTGGACTGTATTTTATAAAATTATTTTCTTCAATTTTTCGTTTTATTTATAAGAAAGAATATATATAAAAACAACATATTTCCCCACATACAAAATGGCCGAATCACTATAAAAACAACTAGAGAACCTACAACTTCAAGATAACAATGAAAATACTACATTATTAAATAATTTAATTTTCAACATTAACAAGAATTATTGTTGTTTTAGATAATAATAATGAACCACGATTTAGAGGAAAATATGTTGCTGAAATTTTACAATGTAGAAACATAACACAGGCCATTATAGAGCATGTTGGCAAAAATCATAAGAATACTTATAAAACCGAATAAATATGTTCCCAATATTGGTAACACAATTTATATAAATGAAAATGGATTAACAGAACTTAATTTAAACATAAATATTTTTGAAGGAAAAAGAAAACAAAATATGTTCCCCACATTATTACAAGTTTTAAAAATTTAAATTATAAACAGCAATATAAAATAGACAATTATAGAATTGATTTATATTTTCCAGATATAAAAGTAGCTATTGAGTTTGATGAATTTAGCCAAAAAGATAGACATATTAATCGTGAAATAGAGAAGCAAAAGTATATAGAGATACAATTAAATTGTAAATTTATAAGGGTTAATCCTGATGAAATAAATTTGGATATAGCCAAAGTGGTTCATCGTATTTTTGTTCATATAATTAAAAATATTTAATCAAAAATATTTAAATTAACACTACATCTGTTTTATTAATCCAAGAGTCGTGAGAATTCTCAAAACTTTACATTAATTTTATCGCCTTTAGTTTTTAAAACTTTTTCGACCAAATACATCGGGATAGCTTGTTTTCAAAATTTCGTATTCATAAAAACTACCCACTATTTCTTTTGCATTAATATCTTTTAATTAGTCAGTTGGCACATCAAAATTCAAAACTTTACATATAGTAAACAATTCTGTTGACCAATTAGCAGTATAAACTTAAATAAAAATGTCAGTTTGCTCACACTAACAATATCTGCAACTTTATATTTTGGGTTAGTGAACATACAATTTGGTACCAGTAAATTTTTTTCATTTTTTGATTAACTTCAATTGGCTTCATACCAATAGTGCTGTGCTTTGTGTTGTTGTAGTCTTTCACTTAATTCATCCAATATATTTATCCATTTTTAATTGTCATTCAAAGCAAATTTTTTCCACATTGTATTTTTTAAAGTACTATTAAATCGATCAACAACACTAGCTTTTACTTCAGAAAATGAAGAAAAATGATTTATATTATGATTTTCCACAAGTTCATTAAATATTTTATTATAAATTTCTGTGCCATTATCACTTTGAAATGGTTTCCTTTTCATCAAAATATTTTATAAAGCATTTACTAGAGTTTTTGCTGTTTTATCTTTGATTGGTAAAGCAAAAGCAAATTTTGAAGAAAAAAAAACGTCGATAATCGTCAAAATATATTTATAAATATTATTTATATGTAATATACATTTTAAATTTACAGTATCCATTTCTACAAGATCAATTTGCCACAAATCATCCATCCCGTACGATATAACTTTTCTCCTTCGAAAATGTTTTCACACTGGTTTATATAATTCATTGATTATTCCTTCTCTTTGGGCAATGTTTTTTAAGAATGTTGATTTTTTAAAATTTGCACAACTAGCATATGCTTTTCTGGACTAATCGCAAATTTGTTGTATTTTCATTTTGTATATATTGCACTTAAAACACCATGTGTTATCCATTTAGTAGTAAAACAAATATTTAATCTTTATATTTCACGAATATTCCTATTATAGTCATAATCCCATGAGAAAATTCAGAAATTAAAGTTTTTTTTATTCTAAAAATCAATTTATCACCTCTTTTAGCATCAAATTATTTCCTATAATCCATTTTGTCGAATCCTTAATCACAGTTAGAGTATCATTAGGTAAATTATCAGAAATTATTTTTAAACAGTACAATCCATAAAAAAAGAAAAGAAGATTAGGTTATCGGAATGGAAATGATCAGTTTTATTATTCCACTTCGCAGGTAAATAAAATATGTGAGATTTTTCTTCAACTTGCAAGTTAACGAGTGTGACGCAGTAATTCAAAACTAATTGATTTAATTTTTGTAATTATTTATCTAAATATGTTTTATTGACAGCAACTTTGCCATCCACAGAATCAATCATGTTATTAATTCTTCGATTTTGAATAGAAACATAGTCTGTTGTGTAAACAAAAACTTTACTTATTTGATCTCTTAAAGCGGAAACAATTGTATTATATTTTGAATCTATGTATGTTTTTAAATCAGAAACACTAGTGTTGTATTTTCATTCGACATCGTTTTTTAATGCATAATCAGCAACAAAAGTTTTATATTTTGAATCTTCTTTTTTAAATGTCTGTTTTGCATTATTTATTCGTTTTATATAATCAGCAATAGTGATGTTGAATTGTAAATTTATGTCTTCTTTTAGAGCATAATCAAAAACAATAGTTTTATATTTTGTATCAACATCTTTTTTTAATGCATAATCTGCTATATGTATATCAAAAATCTTTTATTGACCGCATCTTTATTATCTACAGTTTCACCTATGTTAAGAATTCTTCGCCCCAGAAAAGAAACATATGATTTTGTAAAATCAAAATAAGTGCCCAATTCGCTTTGTAAAGAAGAAACACTCGAATTGCATAGTGAATCTACATATTTCTTTAGCTCTCCAGCAGTATTATCAAAGTTTTTATTTAAGGATTCGATTAATGGTTTCCCGAAAATATCGGTCATTCAATAACATAGAAATTATTTTGCTAAACTTAAATTCTCTCGAAAAAGGTGTAAAGCCATTAAACATAAGTGCCCACAGATAACAGATTTAAAATTCTGAAATCGATCATCATTATGGTTTTTGAAATAATTAGTTATATAATTAGATATATTACCTCCAAATGAGTCAAAATAATAAACATTATTATTTTCTTTAAAATTGCAAACCCAATGAGTGCCAGAATTTGTTGAAATATCAAAATTAGCCACATCACATTCATTTTTGTGCATATTTTTTGGTTGTTCGTGAATCAGATAAAAATTTCTGAAATCTTTAATATTTATTTATTTCTTTTACATATTTTCAATATCGATATTGGATAGTGGAGTTTTTTTTTTTTTTTTTTTTTTTTTTTTTTTTTTTTTTTATAACTACACCACTGCCAGCCTTGTTTTCCATAGCTAAATTGTGTCTCTGTTGTTCTTCTAAGTCTTTTTTATTTTATTTTTTAGTTAGTCCAACAGAATTATAAATTGCACTAGCTCCTCCATCTATTGCGCCAAGAGCTCCTAAAGCTGCAAATAAAATTGATAAAAATCCTCTATGATGTAAACCTCTTCCAGTTTTTTTCATTGGCCATTTTTTTTTAACTGTTGGAAATGTTAAAGTTAATTTTAAACTTTTTCCTTCTACAAATTTTAATATTTTTTCTCAAGTTGTTCTTTTGTTAAAAATTTATCTATACCCAAATCTCTTAATTGATCAATGGGTATATCAAAAGTTAAACTTTTCATCTTCATTTGTAAGTAAAAAAAGCATTAATAGTTTAATAATTATTAATACCCCCATCCTAATTTCCTTTTTGTAAACATTGTTGAGGCAACAGCTGGAGAAGCAATGTTTTCTCCGATTGGAGTATGTCTTTTTAACATGATTTATTTTGCTCCTTTTTTGTAAAATTTTTATAGCTTCATACCTGGATTATAAATCTGTATGCTATCTACAAGCAATATCATGAAATTTGCAAGCTTCGTGTAATTTATTTATTACTGAGTCTCCTATTTCTAATATTTCATTTAATTTCGTAATTGGCCCACAATAATTGTAACCCGGCAAATGCATTTCGGGTAAATTTAAATTGCTTAGTGCTGAATTTAATGCACCTTTGCCATGGTGTTCAATATTCCAAGATGAACGCGGAATAACATTTAAAACTCGTATTATGTATGGTACTCCTTTCTGGTTATTCACTACAAAATCAGAAAATTTATTGTTTAGCATATTCATAATGTTTACTTTTTCATTGTGTAAATTTTTTATTTCCAGCCTTTTCCTCACCTTGAATAACTAATAATCTGTGAATTTTCTAACATCGTCCATACAAATATATTCTTTGGGAAAATTATTATTTTTTTAAATGCCATCTCCAATTTTCAAATCATCATAACTGAAACCCTCCAAACTATTTTTGCTTTCAATTTATCTTTTTGCATATCTTAATAAATTGGTCTAATTATATCTGTTTTATTTCCACTTCTTACTCGAAGCACCATTCATTTTAGGATTATATTCTTCATATACTGCATTTGTTGCTTTAACAAATTCTGTAAAATTTTATAGTCCTCATTAGTAAATTAATTTTTGCCTGTGTTTTCATCTACAATTTCAATTTTATTACTTTTTGTTAACAAATTAGTGAGACACTCTGTTAAGTTATGTTTTTTATCTTTGACAAATAAAAAATCACCATCAATTTTTACTTTTGTATCTCCAATTTCAAAACCGTGCCCAACTCCTCTCAAACCAATTTTATCATCAATAACATTAATATTTTCAGAAATACATTTCGCTAATTTTATAGTAGAAATGCCTGCTATAGGTGGCAAATTTTTTAATGGAGTAACACCCATAGGTGATTTTGAGAATAATTCTCTTTCAAAAAGATGTTTCTTCTGGTGTTGGTCGATAATATAATTTTTTTGCAGCAACAAGTACTAGTGCTGTTATTAAACTTTTACTTTCTTCACTTAATTGCTCTACTTTTTTGCCAAATTTTGAAATTCACGAATAGATGGTAGATATTCTTTCTTGTTTTTTCATATTCTATATCATGGCTCTTTTTATAATTTCTATACTTCTCGATAAGCAATTTCACTCGAGAAACTCTCTCTGAACCTTTCCTTTGTATATATACACACAATTTTTTTACTTATAAATGAGTTATTAAAGCATTGAGAATTTTGCGAGACAAACTTTTCCTCCAACTGATCAAACGAGGAGGAATTTAAATATTTACAATAATAGAATCGAGTTTGATATTCCTATAGGAGATGGCGTTTTTTTTTCCAAACGATGCTTATGTTTTGGAAGTATATCTCCTACTAAAAAGAGATAAAACTGGAGACGAGGCAAAAAACCGAAAAAATTAGATAATATTGATGTTTGTTCTAATATTTTTCCATTTCAGTTTTCTAGAGTAGAAATTTCAAAACACGGACACATTATTGAGGCTGTTGATAATCCAGGAATAACTTCAGCAATGATGAATATTTTGCTAAGGTCACCAGGTGAGCAAAATTATTTAGAGTTAACTGGTGTTGTTAATAAATTTCGAGTAAAATCTGTTCATAGTAATAAAATTAATGAAATAGTGTATCCATTAAGATATTTGTTTGACTTTATGCACGATAGTAATGAAGTTTACTGGAAAGGTTGTTATAAAATCACTTTTTTTTTTTTTAGAAATTCATCTGATAACAATTATTTATTTGTTTATGAAACAAAAGATGCAGCTAGTGCGATTCAGAAATCCTATGCTGGTCCAGGTATAATTTTTATTCAAAAATTAGAAATTTTGTGACCTATTGTTCAATATGAAGTTAACACAACAATTGCAATTAAGGAAAAAAAACACATAAAATCCTAAAATTCATATTGGTTTTAAGTATTGGCAATTTTTAGAAATAGAAGTTCCTGCTGGGACAACTGTATTTCACTTTGATATAAAAGATCAGTTTAATAATTTACAATTTGACATGCCTGATTTTGTAAGTATGGGTTTCGATACTTACAGAAAAAATCGCGCCGAGCAATATGTCCATACTTCAATGTTTGATCATTGTAATGTGAAAAATAAAAAAAACTGGTAGATATGAAATTTTTCCAGAGGAAAATTGGAATGTAGATATTGAAAATGATCTTTGTCTTAAAATGTTTCTCGCTTCTAAAGATTTTAGAAATTCAAGAACAAAATTGGATACTATATAAAGAAATAATGAACGTTATTATAAGCAATTACAAACGTCCATGGCGAGACCAATTATTATTCATTTTTGGAAAGAAGACCATTATGTATTATTGACTGCCTATATAGAAAAACGGCAGCAGTTAAACTTAAACAAATTAAAAAATTATTGTCGATTTGAAAAAAGCTGTTGAGGCTGGTATAATTTGTAATGTTGTTTTGATTACTCAACGAAATTTAACTTATGATTATTTGAAAGAAAATATCACTGAAGTTATACACATTTTTAATTTTATTAAATGGATAATGTAAACGATTTTACGGAAACAAGAAATTGTTTTGATATTTTAGTACAATTTTTTAGATGTATTGTTAACTTGTTTGCTCGAATAGAAAATCATTTTTATTAAACGCGAACGAGCTTTTTTCTTTAGAGCTTCCCGTATAAACATTATCAATTTTATTTGTATCCATTTTTTTTTCTTCAAAAAAGTGCTTTGTGTGTTTATATGTACACATTTTTTTTTATAAATCAGTAGATGTATAATGAGGATCCGAGTACAACTCAATATTTAGGCTAAAACTCAAGCAAATTTCTCAACTTTTTCAAGATCTCATCTCTCACCTCAAATTTACAACAAATTTTACTTTAATATCAAGCAAATTTGATCCAAATTATGTGATCTAAACCATGAGCACTCACCTTGTAAAATATCATAAATGCCACCCTTTTTTCCGGTGGCATTTACATAAATATTAAATTTAATTTTGCAATCCAAATTCACAAAATTTTTTCTTGAAATTTATTCAAAAATATGATTTTTTTTCTTGGGATTGCCACCATAACATGAAATGGCATAACGTTTTTTTTTAAGTTCGAGTATATCTTGAAAAAAGTTGATTAAAAGCGAGAAAATTTCACGAGTTTTAGCCTACTTATTGGTTTGCACTCGGATCTTCATTATACATCCACTCGTGTCTAGGTAAATAAATGTTCTGGAAATACGACGTTTTGCCAGAAAGGACAAAAAAAACTATTGTCTATGTCGCTATCTTTTTACTTTTATCATATTAAGTGCATTTACGGAGAAAAAAAATCGTGAAAGTGACCAATATCGCATTTGTAATGCTTACCTATGAAGTTTCTTTAAGCGGTAAGAGATAAGTACGATCATACGGGCGTAGTTTAATCCGTGGGCTTTCATCGCGTGTAATAAAACCCCATGGTTACAGATCTAACTTGCACAGTACAGCGTTAGGACGGAAACATTACACGCCATGGGCGTAGGAGCGATGAGGCGTTAGGCGTGCGTGTAACTGTCTCCCGTATCGCTCCCTCGCTTCTTGACCTTGGACGCGCAGCTACATAGTCCTCTTAAGCAACACCGAAAGACGACATACTTGAAGATATTTTTTAAAGGTTTGCTTTTAAAAAATACGAAGATACCGTGAACGGACTATACTAGAAATTTCTCGGCGGATATGATATTTCTCTCTTATATATCCAACCAGGCTGACGACATGTCACTGCCAGCTGTACGCTAGGCGTCCTCTTCTTTTCATTTCCCTTCAGACTCTAGCTGTCAGGAGCGATGAAAATAACGTGCTTGCAAGAGAGCCAGTCACAGTCCTCTCAGAGACTCCGAAAAAAAAAAATTAAAAAAAAAAAGTAGTCTTTTGTTTCTAGATGATAATAACAATTTATATCGGCTGCTCGCAGTTGAGGACTTACGAAAGCTCTTTTCTCGGAATATTACATTCTTCTCATTTCGTATTCTTTTGCCAAATATTAAATTAACATTGCCATGGGCTGCATCACTTTATTCGTGCGTCGGTCAAGTGAAACTGTGAAATTATTAGAAAGTAAATATTTTACAAATCTGCTCTTGTTTACGTATCGATATATTAAAATAAACGCAAAGCGTGATAAATAATTTAAGCACTCACGAATGGTTACCTAACACTTTAAATTTGACGTCAGGATATAGAACTATTTTCCATCCGTCGTATCCAACTTTACTGGGCGTATGTCACTCAGTGCGCCCGTTATGGTATATTCAGGCAAAGGGAGGGACTTTTCTCCAAGGTTGATTTCGAAAGTGCTCCCTTTACCGTGAACAGCCTTTAGGACGGTTTAGTACAGGTTCATTGAGTATATTTTGTACGTACGTGACGCGTATATTTTGAGATACAACGCTTTGAAAAGGCCATTTTTTAGCCATTTTGGAGTACTCTGAAATGGTGTTTCTAATGTATGTGTATCTTAAATACACACAAACAGCCCTCGTCTGAAGTGTGTTCTTTTCGTAGATGAGCACACTGAACGCATGTTTAATTGTTTCGCAAAAAAAAAAAAAGCGTAAAATACTAACACGCTGCAACGCAATTCATTCGCAAGCTAGGCGGGAGCCTTAAGGTCTATAAACACAACAAAAACACTAAGTCTATTCGCGGTTTCTTTACACTTTATGAATCAAACTTTTGAAAAAATCACCCCATGTATGATGTGTTCAGTTATTTACTACATATGCCATGTATCACAGCCGTTTTATACCCATATTTTATCTATAAATTACAATATATCCTTTATAATAAATATGAATAAATTCCGTGTGAGAAAACATGTGTGTTGACAGCGTCTAGTAATAAATAGTTCTTATGCAAAACATACTTACAACTGAGTGCGTAAGAATTCGATCCGATGTCCTTTGGTGTAATTTTATAGTCTTAGCTAAGCTTAGTTCGCACGAGGCGGAGGAATATCCTGGAAGTAGAACTTTAGCAGGGTTTCAAAAAAGTGTAAAGTAGCCGTGAATGGGTTATAAAACACACCCCTACTTCCTCTCTTGTAGCATGCTCATTCTTTACAAAGGGTGCAAAATGTCATTTTGTAAAGCGTTATTATTAAAGGTAGCTGTGTTGTGGCTAAAATACTATAACAAATGAAAAACCGCTCCCTCTTTCCTCCGCCGGTCCACACTTGACAACGGCCTTAATGTAAGTAAACTTCCGGTACAGATATACCTTAATGTAAGTAAACTTCCGGTACAGATATACCTTTCTGTCATTTTCATGTCTGTATCTTCTAAACTATATTTTTTTTTTTACCGGAATAATAAACTTTACTGTTTAACGGCACTTAGGAAAAATTAAGTTTTCATTTCGTTTTTTTTTCACATTATCATTAAATTTAGGCATACGAGTAATTATAGCGTCTGTATACGATTATTCTATCGGTTTTATTGCAACTACATCGTCGCCTGTTCAACGAATTGTGTAAATTTGGTATGTTTCTAAATCAAGACCGTCTTGCAAAGTATACTGCACTCAAAGAAATTATTTGTAAATTCACCATATCAGTGTATACGTACAGTGACAAAGCGTGAATTGTAAATTATTTTCCAATACATGCATGGTGACGTTCCTACAGTTACCCAGGAAAGAGTCAAATGGGTAGGCAAGTTCCCAACTTTGTATAGTATCGATGATAAACATTCCCACAGTTTCAGACTAACATGCAGTATTATTCACACACACATGTATGGGGGGTTAAAAACTTCCAATTAGAGTTTAGGAAGATTACAAGAATTGTTTTTACAGTGTGACGCCAATTTGCCACATTACACAAAAACGCGTTTTTGTGTAATCGCTTCTCTGTGAAACTGGAAATGAAGGACTAACTTTATACTCGTAATAAACAAAGCGCAATGAATGCCTTGCGTTGATGCAGTAGAGTTCAGTTTAAAAAACAGCTTGCCCTAAATCGTGCAAAATATTGAGCAAACGAAAAGTATTATTATGAAATGGGCGCGTGTGAACTTTCTCAACGTTTCCAGATAAATAATGTAACTCTGCAGTAATATTTCCAGCTTACGATTCGTTTGGTTTACTACGGAAACAAAGCGTAATAAACATTTACAGAAATTCGTGACTCGCTCAGCTTGCAGAAGATATGTATAATGCAGAAAGCATATTCAAATAGGTCACCCTCACTTCAAACACGCAATATTGCATGTGGCGTCATGAGAGTAAATGAGTTGTGGTCCAGTATTTCACTGTCACGTGGTTATTTTACCTCGGACCCGGCACGATCTGGAGAAAGTGATTGTTACACGTAAAGTTTTCTTACGCCGACCACTGGCTTTTTTAGATTTCAACTTCCGGAAGCAAATAACGAACAAAATAGGACAGATTGCCACGTAGCGGCCACACGAAACTCTGCTGATGCAGAACTAATATTTTAGTTATGCGCTTGAATCGTATTTAACGCTTCGTTTGTAGAGGCAGCTGAAATCGACAACATTATTACTGTACAGTAACAATGCTCCGCGAGTGAAATATCTTGAACGAGTTATAAAAAAAAAAAAAATCTTTTAAAATTATAATGGTGTATTATCTCAGATACTTTATCATTGGTCGGCTTCTTGCCTTGTCTCATTAATTTATAATTTAGAAACTGAAATGCTAGGTTTTCTAAGAAGCAAAAATGATATAAAATAAAAGCATGTAAAACCAAGACAGGATTTGTTAAGGGCACAAATTAATGAGCAAATATTTTTAACGTTAGACCGCTGGTAATTCTACTATATATGCAGTTAGCCTTAGAAAGTAATTATTGAATTATAGCACATATAGCTATTAAGTTATGTTGTTAGATTTTGTTTTCAAAATGTTGTAGTTAAAAAAAAAAAACTAATTGGCATGATTAACTACCTTGACTCTAAAATTAGCATTCTTTAACTGAGCCAAGAAATCTAATTGTATATCACATTACTGTTACGAAATCAAATGAAAATAACACTCCGTGCTATTGTGTGGCTATAGTATATTCGAGGTGTCTTCGTAATATTTGTATCAAACCATTGAAAAATCACCCCATCAAAAACGTGCTTGGTCACTTCCTAAATATATCACGTGTCGCAATTGTTTTATACTTGTGTTAACATAAAAATAAGTTATTTTTTGTTGAACGGAACTTTCTCTTATATTTTATCTACAAAATACTATATTTAATGTGGATTAAACAGGGAGGAAACAGGCCTGTCGAAACGCCTAGTAAGAAATAGTTCTCAAAGAAAATATTGTTCACACTGAGTGTGCACGAAAGCGGTGCCCTTGTCACTTTCGTGCAAATTTCCAGACATAGTTAAACTTTGCATGAGGCGGAAGAATATCCTCAAAGTAGAACTTCAGCACTTCAAAAAAGTGTGTAACAACTGTGAACGGACTAAACCACCTATTCATATCATGTTGACCGCCGGAAATTGTATTAGCTTTCAGTAGAAGTATACTCCTCATAGCCTGCACTTGCCTGGGATACGTCATCCCGGATGTGTACCTTCAAATATGTTTGATATTGAATTAGAAGTAAAAATATAAGATATGTTATGAAAGTTACAGTAAACCAGAAACTCCAGTATTAGCGTTACTCGTGAGGCCATGGTGTTGATCGTAATTCCAGTAGTGGGTCCTTATAACTCTTGTGGAAAACCGGCAACTCCAAACGACCACCATTACTTCTGAACCATGGATGGACATAATCGTAAATGTCGTTTATTGTGTAAGTAATAATTATATATACACATGTATATAATTATAACAAAAATGTTAACTTTTATGAGATGATTTTAGAGTAAGATACTGTTTTAGGATCTTCAATATTCAGAATCGGTTTCCGAGAATGAATTCGGATGCATGGAAATTGGTGTCATCAATTACAATGCAATTTTTTTTTTTAAGCTTGTTGCGTGCTCATTTTCCCTGCTTGCTATGTTAATATTCCTTAATTATATAATTTCCCCTTTCTCTTTTACATAAGTGTAATCAGCTTCCAAATTGAACAACAACCTCTCAGGAGTGAATTCATTACCCAACGGTACACTCTAGGCTAAAAAAATGGATTCTCAGAAAACACGAGTTACAAAATATGAACAAATAAGATCCACTAGAAAATTACAGAATAACGAGTTACATTAAGTGTACTGGTAACGACAGAAATTGTAGAATTGTGTTTATTTACAACAGTAAAATATTATTGATCTGATGTTCGGATAGGTAACATGAAGAGGCGGCTGCTTCTAAAATTGGTATATTCCTTTCTTTGCGTGATAAGTCAGCAGAGATGTGCATTCTGCATTTCGCCCTTCGGTTTCTAAGACGGCGACAATATTATTGGGTGAAACACTGTTTCCAATATGGGCGAGCAATGGGGGTGGTTGCCCCTTCACATTTCAGTGAGCAAGGGTGTCACCCCCTTGGGTTGATAAACAGGGATTGGCCACTACTTCACTTTGTAATACGTATTTATCAAAATATAACTTCTTTATAAATCACTAGCTGTTTCTCGCGACTTTGTCCGCGTGGAATTCGTTTTTTCGAGACAATATTTAAAAAAAAAATGGTAAGAATGTATTTTAAATAGAAAATAAATGTTTTAAAATATACGCAACTCGATAGTGTATAGGTAATCTTTTAGCTAGATCTAGACGAAGTAAAAATATAATAACGATAGCTCGATTTCAAATTTACCTAACGCCATCTAGCGACTATGTAAATATTCAACATTGATAAATTATGATATTACTCTAATAATGTTGTGTAACTTATGAGTAGGTTCTTAGATTATAGGTTATATCTTCATAAATTTATTTATTTTTACTTGGAATACTTTTACTAGGTTTCTAGTTAATAGGAGCGTTTAACTATCGGTTTATTTCAAAAAAAAATTTAATGTGTTTAAATATTTATGTTTTGCAGCATGTTCAAGAAGTTCAGAGATAACAGGACAATTTAATATTTTTTTTCATAATACATAACTTGAGCCCCCATTTTACCCATTTAGGGGTTGAATTCTGAGAAAAAAATACCCCTCGTTAGTGACTGCCTACATTTCATAATTAATGTTTCCTCCACATTTCATGTTCCTATGACCAATGGTCAAAGGTAGCGTTTATATGTCAGTCATTCAATTAGTTTTCCCTTTTATATGTACAGATTACATACCCAAAAACAACGATTTTTCAGTGGAAATTATTTTATTTAACTGCGTGAAACCTTGGCCCGCCTAAAATACGAGTTAGGTAGTGCAAACGGAATCGCACCAACATGAAACGCACAGTATGAGTTAGAGAGATAATGAAGTAGGATTCAGACGAACATGATGCCACGGAAAGTTTTGGTAACCAGCCGAATGTTGGAAACAACAAGTCAGCGCATATGCAGCCGCCTTTGTATACATATCACTAACCAGGAGCGTGTGTTCTGTTGTTTATGATGAAGGGATTTTCTAGCAAGAAACTTCCGACTAGTAGGTGGCACGTTCTGTCACTGAATGCATTCACAAAAGAACGCGGAGTTTCTATAACGCAAGAGAAGTTTTGTGGTTTTTTTTTTTTTTTTTCAGTTACATGTCACGGTGTGCTTTCGAGTTACGGCGAGGGATGCGAAATGGGCACCTACAAAAGAAATGCTGAAAATAAAACAACAGAGTCGTGTTTATTGTACTCGATATTTTATTTTCGCTATTTTTCTCTGTGAAGGCTGTTCACGGTAAGGCGAGCACTTCTAAAATCAACCTTAGAAAAATGTCACTGCTTCTACCTGCATTTATTATAACGGGCGCACTGATTGACATGAGCCAAGTAAAGTTCGTAACGATGGAAGGCAAAGTAGTTCCATATCAAACAATCGAATAGGAAGTACTAGGTTAACATTTATTATATCTTAAATTATTTCTTCTGCGTTCAGTCTTATTTTAGTGGATCGAAATGTAATAATCAGGAAATTGGTAAAAATATTTATTTTTCTGATAATTTCACAGTTTCACTTTACCGAAGTATGAATAAAGTGATATTCCTATGTTAATTTTGCATAAGGCTGAAGAATACACAACGTGCATACAAGTAGATCTTGGGCAAGGCTTTCAAAAGTGCTATGTTTACAGATTCAGAGTGCATATATAACCAGATACTGAACTGCCATTTCTATCTCTTTTCCCAAATACAAATGCCATAAAACCTTGATTATTTTATTGTAAAGGGCTTTTTAATGTCCCCCGGTTTAATGTTTGAAAGCTTAGCAGCAGACGGCTTACAGACTAACTAAAGTTAACACCCATGCCTTACCCGGGATTCAAACCCAGAGACTCCCGCACCCCAGATCGGTGGCGCACCAACCGACTGCGCCACGGGAGGTAGGCACCTTGAGCTCTCTTTCACAGTTTGTTCAGATATTTATTCCGCACGCTGAACGATATGATGTTATTACCCCGCACAAAACTTCTTGGACGCTCAGCATTAGTCTATAGATAAGCATTACCGAGCACTGTTGCCAAACTTATCGCCCTTCCCCATCGTAATGCGAGTATCGTTAAATCTGAATTGTACTAGTATTTATAATTGAAAACATATAGAAGAAAATTTGCTAATATTGTAAAAACAAATTGATAAGCAGATACGTGATATATGTAAGAGTTTATATCTGTTAATCCCCTGTCACGCTGTCAAATTTTTGCCTCCAATTTTATTCGACGATATAATTTGAAGAGACAATACGGCCATCAAACTTTTCCTTTCAACAAACTTTATCAAATAATGCCGAATGCGTTTGAAAATATGTCACGCTTTCAAATTTTTTTACTGGGAGAATGAAATTTGAATTATTATTAAAAAATATTTTCATAGCGAGATATAGCTTTTTTTTTTTTTTTTTTGCATGCTCACACTTACGGGAATAAATGTAAAGAATAATGTAATTTATTTTCGCTTCTTTACTAAATTTAAATTTCACTTATCAGATGATGTTTACTGCGCAATGAATTTTAATGCCTCTGAGTTCGTAATATTATGTGCAATATTCACTAAAAATAGCATTCATGTACAGACAGTGTCTGCATAAATTAATTAGCTTCACAAGATACTTTGTTTCCACAATTGTTCGTTATTTAAACGTTTCTGGGCGTCCATTTTTGTCGTGCACGATTCTGATTGGCTGATTCCATCATACCTCAAAGAAATATTAGAACCAACCCAATTTTCAAATGTTCCATGGAAGTTGTAGCCATCCAACTTGCTCAGACAAATATGGCAGCGTTTATGACGTTTCGATGACGTCTTGGCTGTCCAACTTTACGTGATTAAACCTATTGGAAATAGTTCGAAGGAAAAATTTTGTGACGCCTCACCCAAATTTTTACACATTTTTTGAGCACGGAGTTTGCTTAAAAAAATATTTCTCATCATGGAAAAATTGCAACTTTTCTATCTGCCCGAATTTTGCGAAAGAAGACGTGGGTTTCCCACATACCAGCTGGTTGTACCTTGTGATGACATAGTTCGGGGTGGGCTGCACCAATTCGACGGCGTCAACACTGGCATAGATTCCCACAGCAGTTCGGCGTAGTGACTTCCCACCTGCTTTGTCCCATCATGTATGGCGGGCGCCCGGCAACTTGATCGCTGGCGCGCTCATATGTGCGGCGCTCCGAGGAACTAGGAGGCTGTCGTCACGTGCAGCTGGCCAATCGGCGGGGCGCGTGATGTTTCCCGCGTCTGTGACATCACTTGCTACATCATGATTGAACACCGGGAGTTTTATGACGTGTGAGCACGTGGACAGCCCATATTTGGAAATGTGTGCAGTCTAAAGAAGAGGATTGGACTACATTAAATTAACCCCTATAAGAAGTAATGCTCGGTCAACTTACTTTTCCTAGATGGCCATGTGTAATTCTATGTAATTCTATTGGTCATTGATTTTGATAACCCCTCCCGGAGATATTGCCTTGGGGTCGGATTCTGACACTGCCCCAGGAGTCACCGTGCCACCAGTTAAGTAATGATAAAATAAAGATTTCTGAATAGCCCTTATGGTAGTTGTAGCAGGCACACTTGGAGTTCTGGGTAGGCGACAGGCGCCAAAATGGCGAGAGGACTTTGAAAAATTTCATAAATTGAATATGAGGAATTTACTTGGCACCAATTTGTAATATTTCCATCTTTCTTAAATTGTTTGCGCGTCATGTGACAAATTTTAAAAATGGGATTTTCGTGTGTGTTTTCCCATTAATTTTACATGGCCTATGAATTTTAAATTCAAGAATTTTAATACAGCTAATATTTAAACCAATGAAAAATTGTATTTATTACTGGAATTTGTAACGATAAAAATTTGGAGACGTCAGGTTTGGTTGGCCTCGTAACCATTGCATAAAACCATGAATAAATCTTTAAAAGGTTTGGAAAATAATTCAGTTAAAACTTGTCCACCTAAATTGGTGTTTCATTAAAATCAAAGAAAATATCTTACTTCTAGATTTGAGTGAACAGTAAGAATATTTACCATCAGTATTTTGGCAACTAGTAAAACTGGTGACTTATAAGAATACAAATATATTAGTTTGGTATTGTACTCTCTGATTATTGTGACTAGAGAAAATTGATAGTAAAGAGTTAGCTCGCCGCCTTTAATTTTAGATTAACTGTATTTTAGGACAGCAGTATAATCAAAACTTATTCATAAATACATAGCTGGCAATATTTATTGTGAACTGCTGTAGGGATAGAGAATCGCCTTGTGGGCGGGTTGCCTATAAATTTACTTGAGAATTTTTCTCCAACTTATCAGTATGGAGGCTGATAGGCCCATATGATGTTTATATATTGTAGTTGAAATATTAAAATTCAAAGAACAAACTATTGAAGTCCAGACACTATTTTAGGCCTTGTGGCTAGACAAATTTATTATTTTTTGTATTTTTCAATACCTGCACTTTGGTGCTTATGAATCAATGTATGAAAAATGAATATATGGTAAGAAATGTGAATTGCAAATCTAATTGTGGGGGGGGGGGGGGGAAGAGTTCGAAGAATAAAATAAACACATTTTTGAACATACTCATTAATTTGACTGGTTATAAGATCTCACCATTTTTGTTTAAAGTGTCAGTGTTATTTAAAGAAATTGTTTCAATTTTTGCTCTGCTTTAGAAAGTTTTGTTTTTTCTTTGGAAGTTTCGATTTACGGACCTTCTGCCCACTTTGTTACGTCCTTATTAGAAAGGGCGTTGCAATTTAACAGTGTGACAGGGGCTTTAGGAAGCTGTTTAAGCAAACAAACTGATAAATCTTTACTTTTGCATTTAACTTTTTATTACACAATAATTTAAAAAATTACTATCGTCTATTAAATGTACATGTAATAATTTTTAATTTACTTACCGTTGTGTGTCGTAAAGAGGAAATCATTTAATTTTAAATTTTGTAGCTTAAAATGGGAGCACCAGACCATCTTCACAGTCCCACGTAATCTTGGCGTCTGAATTATGCTTTCCGTCTCACTTAATGTGTATTAACAAAAATATTCTCAAGCACAGGATCGCTCACATTTGTTGAACACGTTCGATCTATTTTCTCACACAACTGTCTTCTCCGAAGACATTCATTTTTAAAGTCATAAAACGTATTTTCTCAGATGTCAAAAATATTTCTTTTGGCGCAAATGCGATGCTGTTGAGATCCTTCCATGCATATCCGTTCACAAACATCAAACGTTCTTACTGTAACACTGTAAATTAGTTTTAAATGTATGCTTTTAGGAATATTTATTGTATTATTTAGTAAAGAAAAAAAAAAAGGACACTGAAGATTGTAGACACACCTTGTTTGTGAGTCAGTTCTCTTTTGTGACAACTGGTGTTAGCAATACGTTTTTTCTCAGTGTCATTTCAAATAGAATTGTAAACTCAAGCAAATGAAAAACGGCGAGGATCTTTCGAAGCACGACGTAGGTAGTACAGGAGTTACAGGTTACATGAGACATCAGCCCCAGGTTGTTGTGGTGTGAACGAGCCCTTACTAGACGCTCGCGTGAACCTAGCAACACATTCAGCCTGGGGGGGGGGGGGGGGGTCAGGATGCCAGGGATTGCGACAAACTGTAGCCAGCAAACAGCATGGTGGTGCATCGAACAACGCGCCTATCCGTGCCGGCGCCAGACGCAAAGCGAGACGCCGTCGGGACGTCGACCAGCGGCCGACCTCTCCCAAGGCTGCTGAGACGCGAAGAGGCGCAGCCGTCTGCAACAGGGATTAAGACGAACTGGTTCCATAGGTTTACGTCGGAGAGACGTTAGCTAGCTTTTTAACGAAGTGGCTTTCGCATAAATGAATAGCAGCAAACGTAATTACTCCCCGTTTTGTGTAACGTGACAATTGTCGAATGTCGTACTCTGGCGAGTTGTTGAGTTTTATATAAAGACGATTAAGGAAAACTCCGCCTGAGTCTTGAGCTACGCCCACCCATTCTTAACAGGATCATATTGCAGAGGCGGAGACGCCTGTACTAGCAAACAGAATATTGATATCTTCTCCCCGATAATGCAACCAGGACGGTTCAGAACAAGGTGGAGTGAGGCAGCTGTTGTGCTACGCATTATCTTGTGTTGACAAAATACTAGTCACACTTCGTCATAGTCTGCCTCCAAAGCAATATGGGTACATTCTTATGCACGTACAAAATACGGTTTCCACTCAGGGGAAGAACGACTAACACACTCAATTCCGAAAAATAATCGTGAGTTTATGCCAGCTGTCATTTAAAAATCTTAATTATGTACAACACGAATGTATGATGACACAGAAATACGATATTTTTCTCACTCATTCAGTAAAATGAGCCTCTCGCGAAAAGTAACTCCATTTTAGTGAAATATTTTAAGATTTTTTTAAAATGTGTCTGAGAAACGTTTTTTGCTCGACTCGCTGCATCCTCTGTAACACTGCGGACAAACCAACAGTCCGCATCTTTGATAGGCTTCTGCACTGAGAAAAAAAATATGTTGAATCAAACAAGATTTGTTTGGTGCAACCAAATTATTTGTTTGTATAGGGGTAATGAAATCTTTTGTTTGCTGAAACCAAATTATTTTGTTGCTCTCATTTGGTTGCTCCAAGCTGTAAGATTTGGTTGCTGCGACTAAATATTTATTTGGATACACGTACATTAAACAGTTTGGGCCAAAAGTTAAAGTTGAAAAGTTCGACAGAGTGTCGAATCTAGATCACCTGCATCCGAGCGCTACGACATTGCAATCTAAGCTAATGTGACAACTGATAACACCGGAAAGCTTTTAAATAGATATACTACAAATATTAGGCAACGTGTGCAAATAAATACTTCAAGTTTTACAGCTTTACTTGTCGGTTTCTTGTTGCATTGTTATATTAATGGGTTTATACGATTGTTAAGCATCAATAGATGCACTAACAAACACGGTTACTATCCTAATTGTCACAAAAAATACAAACAAACTCTCCAGCTGTATTTTCGAACGAAGGCAGTCAAATGAGTGGCCAAACAAATATATACAGTTGATTCAACAGAATATTTAGATGACAGTCTAATTTTTTTTTTGGGCCCAACACAGAGATTTTATTTATTCAAACATATATTTTGCTAGACGAACAAAAGTCATTTTATTGCTTTTCAAATTTTGTTCGCTCAGCAACATATTTGTTAGGGCAGCTACTAAATATATATTTGGCACTATACAAATAAATATTTTGTTGATTTTCTCTCAGTGTGGCGCCAGCTAGTGGGGGGGAGTGCAGCAGATGGACTGGCCTCGAGCGGCTAAGAAATTCTTTGCTGTTTTATTACAGAAACCTTTCTGCATGAAGCGATCAGCGGACGGCGATACCACTTATAAAACAGATGTGCCCTCTGTGAACGACCATATGAAAGGAGATGTAAGTGTGGAGTGACATTATAATTACATAATGTAGATGCAAATCTTAACACTTTGTAGACTCTGCTCGAGTGTAGTTAGAACAAAACTAATAAAAAAATGTCTTTGTTGTTCAGAACAAAACCCGCATGGATGTGCAGTATTTGTTCGGCTAATGTTTAACATGACCTCACAAGAACACGACAGCACAGTAACAATGATATTGCTAATGATGGAATTTCTTTTTTTATAGCCACACAAAGGGACATGATTGATTGTAAATACTTTTATACGGTAAAGGACATTTGGATTAATACCAGCTTGGCTCTCCATTGGTTGATGACCAGCCAATAATGAACGCTGTAAAGTACAGGGTAGCGCCCGGTGTGGTATGGACCAATAGGTCGATGGTGAGTTCTAACACATACATCAACAGAACCGGTGTTCTTGCAGTAGTAGATATATGTGAATCACTTCTAATTTGTCTCAAGTGCCAGTAAATGTGTGCATTAAATGTATGGAATGTTTCCATACAAACTTTTTTCAGGACACAAATGTAATTCAATATTTTATTGTTTATAAATATCGGTCGACAATATTCCTTGTTAGTAGCCGTCTGTTTATGGTACTTACACTTCAGTAAAAAGAGTGTTTTAAACTATAGCGACAATGCTGCATTTTTTATTGACAGATTGTTGGATTAAAACTCTGCTTTCATCACTTAAAGTTCTGAGGAAAACAGAACACACGTTTGGCTTGTTGATGTTGTTCTCCATTGCTGACGAAAATCTTCCTCATGGCCGGGAAGTAACGTGGAGGCATTGAATATCGCTTGCTATGGATTCTACCTAAGAAATCGTCGTCGTATCCCATAGCAAAAATACGCAGGCATGCTGCATCCATCTTGTCCCACAATGTAAATAACAAGAATCATTCATTTGCCTTTATCGTTTTGAATTCCGCGCGGTCTCACTGTGCAACTCACTATGAAAAAATAAATAAATTTGACAATTTCTTCGATGTACAAAACACTTACCATATAACGGTGTTTATATACGATGCATTTAAAAACGTTTCACACCGAATTTCATACCCACATCTAATTGTTGAACGGGCAATAATGTATGTGTAGGTCTTCACCATTCAGTAAATACATTTACACAATATATTAACTTAAAGTGTACCCAGACTAATCAATAATCAAAGGAAACGCAACATAGATCCATTGAATTTTTGAGAATATCCAAAATTGGTGAAATAAATTGTATCCATTACGAAAAATTAAACATCGTGCAGTAATTTAGTAAACGGCCTTGACATTTAGAAACCTGTGGATTTGATTCCCAGGTATGTTTGTACAAATCACAGCCTCGAATGCGGTCGTGCATAAGTCATACACATGAGTGTTTTAGAAGGTATTAAGTGTATCACCTTAGAGTCCTCTTTGTGTACTTAACGCTTCCAAACACTTCATACTGGACCATAATGTACTTTTATACACGTACTTGTTTGATTCTGTTGTCGAGAAAGGGGTTATAAATCCAAAATTCGAAATATCCTGTATTTGTTCAACGTTTAACGTCAGTGCATAGTTTCAAGTTACCCAACAAACTGTAAATATCCTTCGATTAGGTATCTATACTTTAAACTCGGCACAAATTATTCCACTTTCAGCAATTAAACTGAAATGTGTACTGATAACCCAAACCTCTCACAGTAAACCAAAAGTTATTTCATGCACATCGGTTTACAAGCAAAATTAATTAAAAGTACCAATAATCAAACTTTCTATAAGCACTAAAACAGTAACGGTAAATATTGCAACAATGCGCAAGCTTCATACTTTCCGTGGAGTAGAAAGAGGAAAATTTTGACCGGTCCGAATTTCAAATATGTCAGTGTGTCTGTGAATTTTAATATAATGTTCTTACTTGGATAAGTGTATATTTGCAGTGTTAAGAAAGGTCGCGCTTTCTTGCTGTCGGAAGCAATTGTCCAACCTTTAGAGCACGTCTTTAGGTCACCAAAACTTTATAATTTTACTACAATTTTTTTTTTTTTTTTAGGTAAATCGGTATTCATACAGAAATGTTTACTTTCACGTATTTGAATAATAGCTAGCTAACTGAACGAAAAATTAACGTCGATACATTCAACTTTGGGATGAATCTGAACGGAGACATTTATCGGAATCTTTATCATTGTAACAAGCGGGCTTCATTAAAGTGACTTACGTTTCGTGCCTAGCAAATAATCTGAACACCTCGAGATTGTCTGTCCATGAGGAAGCATTGCGATGAGCCGTCCCACGGCCCGGTAGGGAAGTTGATACAATGTCGATATATCGAAATGATGTTATATTAACAAGATATCGATATAAATCGTCAATGTATTTCAACGACATTTTATCGAAATTAATGTTTTTTTTACAGGTATCGGTAACAAGAATTTTTTAAATGCTGTTCTAATAAGCTCTGTTTTGAATACAAAAAAAATGGATTTAA
This sequence comes from Dryococelus australis, assembly GCA_029891345.1. Classification (NCBI taxonomy): domain Eukaryota; kingdom Metazoa; phylum Arthropoda; class Insecta; order Phasmatodea; family Phasmatidae; genus Dryococelus; species Dryococelus australis. The sequence goes on along the minus strand of CM057006.1, from coordinate 25,180,651 downwards.
AAATTACTACCATTACTTTGGTAACATGCACCAAAAACCGGCGCCAAATCTTTCTGCAAGGCCTCGTGTTCTCGATATGTAATATCCCAAGCAATTTTACATTTTTTCGAGTCCTTCAATATGTCGGAATCCGGTATTTGAAATCGGATTCCGATGTACCGAAAATCACTATCTTTCTTTCCATGTATCGTTCGTAATACGATACTTTTATATATAAGCAATATAAATAATATCAATATTTTATCCTGACATGAACTTCCCTAATTCCAGGGTAACTGAATGTACAGAAATTATATACGCGATGAAAGTCAATAGATTAAGCTACAAAATAAATACCACTTTCTATTTGTCTTCCTTTCCCCCAAGAAACCCGTTCATAAGTCATCAAAATGCTGTTTCTAACAATATTGATGATTTTTTTCTATTTTGAATATGTCTAATATGATAAAAGTAAAAAAATTGGCATCTGTAGATAAAGTTTCTTAACGTACCCGGAAAAATGTCGTGTTCTCAGAAACCTATACGTACAAACACCAATCATACAGACAATATTATACAAGGAAGACCGAAATGCAATACGTTTATTGGGATATAGATATTCTGCAGACGTCAAAAAAATTGAAGGAAATTCAGTGTCGATGAATTACGTAGAAAAAAAAAACCTCATTATAGCTTATTTACGGTTACTTCGCACTTTTTCAATCAAATCTTCGAAAAATCATCCTATGTATGATGTGATCGGGTTTCTCATAAATAAGTCAGGTATCCCAAGCGTTTTATATTTCTGTTATTGCAAAAGTGTTTTATTTTAGGTAAAATTTGTCCCTTGCTGATATTTTATCGATAAATTATAGTATCTAACATATAATTATTACTAAGAAAACAGGGAGACCAGAGGTGTGTACGTAACAACTAGTAATATAAAGATATCTTGCAAAATAATATTAAACTATGTGCAGACGAATGCGGTGCGTTGTCCGTTTGGCATAATCTTCTAGAAATAATTAAGACTTGCTTGCATGAGGCGGAGAAATATCCCGAAAGCAGAACTTTAGCAGGGCTTCAGAAAAACTGGAAGTAGCAATTAATGGACTATATAGGCTGTTTACGGTAAACTTAGTAATTTTGGAAGTCTTGCTTAAGATCTACTTGTTTGCACGTTGTATCTTCTTCCGCCTTATGTAAAATTAACGCTGACGTGGGCTTCATCACTTTATTCATGCGTCGGTCAAGTAAAACTGTGAAATTGTTAACAAAGTAAATACTTTACAATTATGCTCATTCTTACACTTGGATGCATTAAAAAAAAACAGAAAGTCAAATAAATAATTTAAGTTATCTTAAATGGTTACCTAACACTTTTCATTCGACGTTAAGATATGGAATTACTTTCCATTCTTCGTTACAAACTTTACTGGGCGCATGTCACTCAGTGCACACGTTAAAATTTATGCAGGCAAGAGTTGATTTCCAAAGTGCTCACTCTATCGTGAACAGGCTTTAGGAAGTTAGCTGGGCAAAGGAAGATTATCGTTCAACCACTTGCAATACTTAATTAATAAGCCCCGAAGGCGTGATTGTGGTCGATAGTCTGTTATAATCAGGTCTTGCTTTCTCAAAAGGGTTTTTTAGCCGTCGTCAGTTTTTGAGTGATCAAACGAGGGATTGGAAACCAGAAATCCCAGTTCCCCAGGGCTGCTGCGGGGGAGGTTCCCTTGCAAGGGGCGGCAAGCCCGCAACACAGCTGCGCGCAGCTGGTCACAGATACACGCGTTTCGCAGGGGCGTGGTTGTTGAAGGGTGACGAAGCCACTTTGGCCGCGTCAGGCCTCGGGCGGGGTCGTAATGGACGTGAAAACTCCTCCTCCTGCACCGCAGGCCAGGGGTGTTTTGTGTTTGCGGGGTTGGTTAGAAGGCGAAGGGGGGGGGGGGCATGACAAATCCAGCAGGAAACAAGCGACGCCTCAGGGCGGATACACGACTCGCGTTTTAAACTTCGGAAATTGCTATTTCCCCGGGTCGGCGGGCGCTTCAAAGATAGCGGCTGGGAGAGAGAACTAGTTACTCGGTGTGGTATTCAAATGGACAGAACATTAATCACAAGCAGCCTGTCATGTGCCGTGGCTATAACCAGTGTTTTTGTTCATAGTGGTGCTGTTACTTCTTCTACTACAGGTTAGGAAGATCAATGATAAAAAAAAGTTTGGCAACCAAAATTTCTCGCTAGCAGGCAGGCCCAAGCGTCGCATATGATGTAAAGACTGTTCACGATAAAGTGAGCACAATTGAATTCAACCTTGCAATAAAGTTACTGACCTTACCTGCAGGTATTTTTACGGGCGAACTAGTGACGTGCTCCCAGTTAAGTTGGTAATGATAGATGGACAATAGTTCCATAACTTGACGTCGAATAAAAAATATTAGGTAAGCAATTGCGACAAATAAAATTATTTATTTCGCCTTCTGTTATTTCGGTTTTTAAATTCATCGAAGTGTAAAAATGACTAGATTTGGAACATATTTTCTTTTCTTATGATTCCACAGTTACACCTGACCGACGCATGAATAAAGTGATGAGGCCCATGACAGTGTTAATTTTACATAAGGCGAAGGAATACGCAACGTGAATACAAGTAGATCTTAAGCAGGGCTTTCAAAAGTACTCATTTTACCGTGAACAACCTATACCAGATTTTGTATATTTTCTAGATTACAAACAGGATAATTTTACAATCATAAATCAGACATAAATAACTACGTCAATAAATAAAAACTTTCAGCTTCATTATTAACGTAGCTTAAAATTCGAATTAAAAAGTTACCTAGTGGAACACTGCGTACCTAGTAGCGAAAATGTCCCCTATGTCATGCTCTCCCATAAGAAACCTTCTTTTGCTATAGGCTATTCACAATAAAATGAGCACTTTTAAAGACCATGCTTAAGATCTACTTGTATGCCCGTTGTGTATTCTTCCGCCTTATGTAAGATTAACATTCTCGTGCCCTTCATCACTTTATTCACGCGTCGGGCAAGTGAAAGTGTGAAGTTATTATAAAAGTAAATATTTAACAAATCTGCTCAATTTACATTCCAATGCATTAAAAAAAACAGGAAATGAAAGAATCCATTTAAGTTATCGCAAATGGTTACCTAAAACTTTTTATTCGACGTTAAGATATGGAACTACTTTCCCTTCATCGTTACCAACTTTACTGGGCGAATGTCACTCAGGGCGCCCATTAAAATATACGCAGGCAGGGGCAATGACTTTTTTCTAAGATTGATTTCAAAAGTGCTCACTTTATCGTGAACAGCTTTTAACCAGAGCAGAATTAACCTTAGAAGTGGCTTCACTGTAAACGTAACACAGATATTATAACTGTGGCTGTGCATATTTTACATATAACATTTTAAAATATATTCGTACTCAAGTGACTTTAAGTATAACGTTTTACTTACTTACATATATATATATAAGATATACAGTGTGTATGTATATACACATATAGATATATACACATTGTATATCTTTTTGTTAATTTTTTGGCTATAAAAATTAAAGCTAGCTTAATTTGTAAGTAAGTTAAACCTTACACTTAAAGTCACTTAAGTTCTAATCTATTTAAAAATGTTATATGTAAAATATGCACAACCACATTTAGGATATTTGTGTTACGTGTAGATATATATATATATATAACTCTTTTTGTCCCATAATGTAGCTTAATTAAAAAAAATGGGTACAAGTTTTCAAGACAGTAAGAATGTATAATAAAGATGCTCTGAAATTATAATTCGTAAGCTAAAATAAATTATTAGGGATTTTAAAAGCTTTCACTTCGCTGTCAAATGACCACTGAATTAAGGTAACAAAAACCGCTCGTAAGCAATTCAAACTTGGCGAAGTTAAATTTGTATCTGAAATAGCACCAAACAAGGAAAAAATCCCAAATATATGCCAGAAATGCCTTTGCACTTTTGTCACACACAAGTGTTCGAACGCAGAATGTGAATAGATCATTGGAAGTACTTATTCGCAACATGGGCGAATGCTAATTTTTCTCAATATAACTATGTTTCATAATCAAATCGACGGGAATGTGATACGGCCAAAACACCATCCAAATATCAAACATTTTGAACAAACTATATGTTTGTGTTTTATTCGTTCTCATTCCCTAAGAATGTCTCGTCGTAATTAGTCATACATGACTTGTTGCTAACGGAAAACAAGTCTGGTCTCACAGCAGTGATGTACATGTTCTCGATAAATATCGCATAGAAAGCAACTATAATTTTATGTTCCATAACTTACGTAGGTACGTATACGCTATTTTTTTTAATAATTATAAATAATATTTCTTTAAAGGGAAAGGGAAATTACTGAAACAAATCCAACCAAACGCCGTGTAACATCAATTGGAATTTATTTTATATGTTCCCAAATAAAAATATTTCCTTAACATATTCTGTTAAAACGCGTCACTTATTAATCTAAAGTAACGTAGCTTAAGACAGATTGCACACTGTTTACATCTAGGTTTACTGAAAAGTAAGTGGTAAATTATTCTCTAGTTACAAATCTATTAGAAACATTGAAATCAGTAGTCACCTTATTGCAAAATGGACGCATTACAGTCATTGACTTTAATTAAGCGGTTCGTTTTTACAGTTTTATTACAATGCAACCGTTCAAATGCATTGTGAAGAACTTTCCCCCCCCCCATGATCGTTATCATTTGTGACATTAAGAAATATAGCAAAAAATAAATTTGGTGCAAATATTTAACTGTACAATTAAGACCTGTACCAGTCCCGCTGAAGCTCGTTCCGAATCAATTACAGGCCTACAATATATATATTTGTATATATATATTGTAGGCATATATATATATACAGTGCACTACAATCACGAGAATTGTTAACTTCTACAAATATTGATTAAAACATTAAAACAGAACATGCATGTGGCATCAGGACGAAAGCGAGTTAATTTATTTTAGTAGGAACAATTCAAAAAAACATTAGTACCTAAATCTTTCAGTTTAATGGGGACGTGATGACGCTCTTTATGAAGCATTCCCCTCGTAGAGTTAATGTTGCATGTCGATGAACTTGGCAACATAATGGATATTCCGAATAAATGATAACGAAAATACATTCAAACAACATCGAAGCAACAATCATGTTGCCTTTTTCTTAAACAAACTCTCGCACACTTAAGCAGCTGTTTCTGAATTTAGTTTCACGGTGCACATAAAACTCCTGTTGACGGACATCGGAAGAAAGCTTCAAGCTGAAATGACACAGATTCAACATGTAGCAACACACATTTTGTCACTTGCCCTTTAAAAAACACTACTGACACAGCTGCACTCAAACATTGAACGGTACTCAGCGAAGAATCAGGCCAGTACTACAATAAGTCATGTTTTCACAAAAAAAATACCGGGAAATCCATTTCCACCACTCGATCGTTGTTTTTTTTTTTTCCTTCTTTATTTTATCCAAGACAGTTTCATTTATCTAGAACGCGCAGGTGAGCACGAAACTAAGTTAGTCTGGTTTACTGTACAAAGTTAATACCACAAAGTCTTCACGAACTTTGTGGGCGTTCACGAACACACGTCTAACCAAATTGCAGCTACTCAGTTTTTCCCGAACACGGCAAAAGTAGAACACATGCTCCACGTGTTTTGCCGACGAAGATCTTAGATCTTCGTTCATTTTGCTTGGACGCATGCTGATTTTCCTTTACCAATCTTAACTGGGTGAAGAATATGACGGTGTCAAATCAATCTTCAAGACATATGCGTAGAAAACCCTCTTCTTAGCACATCGAAGAGATTCTGAAAACAGAATAGAAAAAACAAAACAATTAACACACGCTCGCGCGTATTCTGTAAAGCTATAATGACTAGGGTGGGGGGAGGCACGGTGGCTGAGCGGTTAGCCCGCTTGCCTCCCACTAAGGCGAACCGGTTTCAATCCCCGGTCGGGTCACCGGACTTTCGCAAGTGGGAATCGTGCCGGACGATGCCGTTGGTCGGCATGTCTTCGCAGGGATCTCCCGTTTCCCCCGCCCCTTCATTCCGGCGCCGCTCCATATTCACTTCAATCACCCTCATCGGCTCTCATGACCTCAATTTAAGAGCCGCCCAAATATATCTTCACTCACCCCGACTTTCGCGAAGCGAGATCCCATAAAACTGTTTTTGAAAACTCTTTACCCCAGATCCACTTTCGTGAATGGTGTTTCTGCCACGCTTCTTTTGTGCCTGCCCCGCGAATCACAGACGTTCGAAAAAAGGAGTGACGTATTTCTGATTGGAGCAGTGAAATGCCCGCGGTGTCTTCTCACAAATACACGCGGCCGATAACTGAAAGAATATTGCAGCTTTGTACTCAGAATATTAAAGCCTAGCCTGAGTCGTGCAGTTTCCACGAAAATCATGTGTCCCTACACACGAAGTATAGCGTGGCGCATAATGGTTCAAGACAGCGTAAAATAAGCGGTAAAAAAAATCGGTGCTAATTTGAAACAACCAGCTTTACGTTAACGTTCGTAAATAGAACTTAGGGTGCTCATCACGAAAAAAATTATGATTTGAAACTCGTAAGAAACAGCGTTTAATTTGTAGACATTATTTATAAGTAGAGATGGTGTCTTATCGCGGGAAAAGTTGACAATTTGCTAGAATTCAACGTATTGTACTCATTTCCTACAGTTTTCGTTTTTTTTTTTTTAATTGGCCGTCATGTATTTATGAAGCTTCTATCAATTTTAACTGGGCCAATGAGGATTCTGATACTCTAAAACAGAACGTTTGTGATTTTCCTGAAAATAACTAAGTCGAATCGAAACCTTGGCAATCCAATCATAAAGGCATGAACTAGCTATAGTGTTATCGAAGATTTAAAAAAAAATGTTGGCAATTTTCCATCACCCCTACTCATAAGAATAGTTTCCTCGCATTAAAAAAAAAAACTATTAGATCGCGTGGTTTTTCCATTATGGCTAGACACCTGAAAAAAAATTTGCGAGTTCCATGACCTGCAAGCTAGGCTCTACAGTCTTATGTACAAATATGGCACATTTGCTGTCTGCTATTGTAGTGGCAGGCGACGACTGGGCTAGCGTTCTCCAGATCGCGTCAAACACCGTGTGAACTAATGGTTCAAGTGGTATAAACACAAGAGTTTTAATCCTACCTTATCTCGAAATGAATACGCGAATTCTTCACGTCTGTAATTATGGCATGTTTAATCACAATTTCAGTGTTTTAGAACGTGCATATAAAATAAACGAAACCATTTACAGAAAATTTTACTAGGTCAACTGAAAGGGCATGTCTTGATACATTTTAAGGCATGCTTAGCAAAACTTATTTTACAAAAAAATTACAGACTGCTACAAAAGATATGCAAAAGTTGCCTTATTTTGAACCAATTTTTAAGAATTGGGAAAATATTTTATAGTGTTGTCTTAAGTATTCCTTAACGTAACTCATGGTATCTTAATTTAAAATTAAATAATCTAATTTCGGTTAGTTAGTTTTTCTTATCTTTACTACCCAAAAACACTAAAAAGTAATTCATGCCTACAACCTGAACAGCATTTCATAAAAAATAAAAAAATACATTTTTCGGTGATCAGCACCCTTAAACGTGAAAAATACCAATCCTAAAATCGTAGGAAAAACTGTCAAACGTGCGCCATTTTTCCTCCATTACAAATTAGAATATTATAAAAACCAAACTAGCACGGCTATTTTAGTTATAATCAGTAAATGGAACATTAAGCACTGATTGGTTCGTTAAAATACTTTCCTGTATGAAGTATCACCCACGTGGTCGCGCACATGGGAAACATTTACAGCTCACAATTAGTAGCTGTGATGAATACTGAAGAGTTCAATGAGTTCCAACAAACTCGACCAAAAATAATAAATAAAATATCCGCAAGCAAGTATAAGTGTGAATTCTCGCACAGTTACATGTCGAAGAGAAGGAGGTTGAGAGAGGGAGGGGGGAGGGCATGTGTATGAGATCCAAACGCAAAATGACGACAATTATTCAATTCATCATCTTCGCATATCTAATTTTGCAGTGAATAACAACTGTTCTTTTGTTCATCAGCTATTTGCGTTGTTTTGAATTACAAAGAATACTCAAGGTACGGTAATTGAAACTGACCATTATATTCACTGACTCATCTGTTTTTTTTTTAGTGTAAGAGAAAAACCGTGTTTCGATTGAAGGAAATTTTCGCTGTGGCTGTGGCACAACTTCTTTACTTGGTCATCTGAAAGTTATATCTTTGTTTCTTTTTTTAAACCGAATTTTAAAGAAGTCGGCGCTGCAGAAAATCAAATAACCAATGACATAGGACACCGATATAACTATTTATGTTAGTTTTCAAAGTTTATATCGTTTTCATTTTTCTACTTGTTCAGTTTCAACAACCAGCATGTAAACTTTAAAAATACTTACTGTAAAATCTGCGGTCCGGTAGAATGATTCTATTTGTCTGGACAATATATTTTTTACCGTTATTATCCGAATTCGCATAGCTCCTAACTATAAATTTAATTACAATTATGAGCCATACAAAACTAAAATACCAACTTAGGAATGTAGGAGGTACAGTGGTGATTTTGTTCATGCATCTGTTTGCCTGTTAAAGCCAAAATGCTCTATATTTATAAACTTCCACTATTTCAGTTGAAGATATTTTTACTTAACCAAGGATATTGACCAAATTTTTCCAAATTCGGTTTTAACTTTGTGTATTTTGAAAAGGGAAATGTTTGCGTTGTGTTTCGGCGCATCTACATAAAATGAAAATGTTTGATTGTTGCATAACAGCCACGCTTTACAGCAAAATACCCTATTTGCGACATTTATAATGGGGTAGATGTTAACTAGAGAACACCGTAACAAAGCGACAAGAGTAGATTGAAATTATTAACTACAGGTTGGATGTATTTAAATGGGAGAAATCTTTTATTTGTAGTGGCACTGAATAAGTGCACGATCCACGGTGCAGGTTGCATAGATAGGAAAGAACAGATTCAACACTATTACTTCTCCAGAATATCATCATGATATTAAATGGTCATTCAATTCGTCAAGTTCAGGTGACTAAAGCTAGACTCACAACCATCCGTTGCATCCACCAGTCGCCCGTCCGTCAGGCGGTCACGTGATATTCAACCAATCGCAGGGGCAACTTTTATTTCTATAACTTTCGACGGACAGACGGATGGGCCACCGCCTTCTGAAGACATTACGTAGACGCGAATACGCACTTTGAAATAAAATGCAAGGCGGTGGAGCTGTATATATTATCTTCGGTGGTAAGTTCAGGAATTCAAAATGTAAACAGTAATTCTGTATAAATTCTTACCACGTATAAAAATTATTCCCTCGAAATCATCTCTCTTGAAAATTTTATTTCCAACCAAAATATACCTCCAACTAAAGAAAGATCACGACGTTAAGTTGTCACACTGAATTACAACCGCACAGGAGGATTGACGGACGACGAGTTGTTGTGAGTCGCTGTCAGTTGACGGACGAAAAAAAAAAAAAAAACAGACGGACGGCTGACTGACGGGAGCGACAGATGGTTGTGAGCCCAGATTTAATATTACCTTCTATAAGTTATAAAATATACTCGCTGCGGCCACAGTTATTGCGAACACGGTTCTGCATGGCAAGGACTCCTGGGACGCCCCTGAGCTTGCAATTAGTTCCATGTCCTCCATTTCCGGTTCTGAAACAAAACAAAAAACTTCATTCCAGGTTTCAGCTTAAAAGATGAAAGGCATGCCTGGCAGGCCCGATAAACACAAAACAATATTTCGTCTCTCTTCTGATTTGTCCGCTTTTAACCTATCCAGACCCATCGTACACAACTGTGCGCATTACGCACGTTCGGGTGATTTTTGGTCTGTACTGCACACTGCGAAGTTCACTGACCAATGAATGATCTTACCTGTTGGTGAATGATTCGCAAACCGTCTTACTAGTCTAGGTAATGATCGATTCATATTACTGTAGCCGATCTCATAGCCTACAGCTCATTGGCTGTGATTCATATTACTGTATTACTCTATTACTCATTGGCCGTGACAACGAAATAAGTGTTGTGTTGACTTAAGTACAGCACGCATCATAATTTTTTTTGTTTGCATTACCTGAAACCGTAAATTGAAGAGGGTGTGAAATGGTTAAGTTTACAAAGTTAATGTGTTTGCAAAGAACAACATTTCAATTCATGTTTGTGATAGTGTTATATTTTTTATATATTAAAAAAGATATGATATGGGACTGCTCTTTCGCAGAAGTGCATTTCTTTGTATATTAACTTATTGCAAAAAAAAATCAATTGTGTCAGTAATTACTGGCTCTTGTTAAGCAGACTTCAACTAAATTATGTTTTCTAATTACATCATGACGCACATAAATAAAAGTTACCAGATAAATTGAGTGGATTTATTTTCAGAACGTACCTAACTGACACAGTTTTTTTTTCTTTTCGAAATAACAATATTTCTTTACAATAGTTTTTAGCATAAAAATCAAAACTCTTATTTATCTTTGAAATGTACATCGTCTTCAAAAACAAATAAGGCAAATAAATGTAGAAATAAAAAAATAAAATGATTTTTGTATACATGTAAGAACATGCTCATCTGTTCTGAGAGTGTGGGTGAGCGAAGGGATATGGGCAGCTCTTAAAATAAAGGTCTTGAGGGCCGATCGGGCTGAAGCAAGGTGAGCATGTAGTAGCGCCGGAATGCAAGGGCGGAGGAAACGGGAGATACCGGAGAAGACCCGCCAAAACCAGCGGCATCGTCCGGCAAGATTCCCACGTGCGAGGGGAACGGGAATCGAACCTGGGCTCGCCTTGGTGGGAGGCGAGCAGTCTAACCACTACACCGTCGTTTAGTTTACTGCGGCCTTTTCCGGGGAAACGCAAGTAGGAGTGGTTCCAGTTTAAGTTGGATACATAACGCTCGTCTATCCTGCCACTGTTAGCTTAGGACCAGGCTGCCTTCGCCTGGTTCAGGGTAGGTTAGGCTTCCGGGGAACTATCCATATTCTTGTAATCATTTAAAGTGATCTACTTTCACGAAATAACACAACCAAGTTTTAAAATAGCGTTTACTTTCAACGAGAAGTGATTGCAATATGTACGAATATAGTGAGCTGAACATGTTGACCCACTCAGACCCAGTGTACATTACGCACTAGTACGTTACGTTTGTACAGTAAACCAGACTAACTTAGTTTCGTGCTCACCTGCGCGTCTAGATAAATGAAACTGTCTCGGATAAAATAAAGAAGTAAAAAAAAAAAAAACAACAATCGAGTGGTGGAAATGGATTTCCCGGTATTTTTTTGTGAAAACATGACTTATTGTAGTACTGGCCTGATTCTTCGCTGAGTACCATTCAATGTTTGAGTGCAGCTGTGTCAGTAGTGTTTTTTAAAGGGCAAGTGACAAAATGTGTGTTGCTACACGTTGAATCTGTGTCACTTCAGCTTGAAGCTTTCTTCCGATGTCCGTCAACAGGGATTACGCACGTGTAGGCAATCTCCGGTCTGCACTGCACACTATGCGAAGTTCAACCATCAATGATGTTACTTATGAGTAAATAATTCGCAGAACGCCTTATTTGCCTAGTATATAATTGATTCATATTACTGTAGCCGGGAAAAATAGCCTACAGCAGTTTGGCTGTGACAACGAAACAACTGTTGTTTTTTTATTAAGTACAGCGAGAATCATAAAATGTTTTGTTCGCAACACCTGAAACTGTAAGTTAAAGTGAGGCTTTAAAAGGTAAGGGTGTGTTTGCGATTGACTGAACAGAATAAGTCTGCCGTTGCGCTTAGGATATGAATAAATGTGTTCAAGGTTGTTGGTTTATGACTGTCGCGGCTTGACTTATGATATCGTTATTTTTTATATCTTAAGTACAAGTCGAGACGAAGTAGCCAATCAGAGCCCAGTGGCATTCATTGTTGGCCAGAAACTGAATTTACATATTGGATTTAGGCTATGTCGTATCGTGAAATCGTATGCAATTAATTATACGTACACCTCTTTATCTAAATAAGCCTTATAGGTCATGTTTTATTTCTTGGAAGAGGTTATTGAATGCGCTGTAATTAAACTTATGCAAATTTATTGACGTAAACGCCAATGTTGGCATCAGCATTTCCTTCTCAAATTTTTTTTTTTAAATTAATTACTACACAAAAATTAAATATATCTAAATAATCTTAACTCTTGCCCATTTTTCCAGGTTAAGTTGGCTCCTTTGGTATCCGGCAATTCTGATTGACTGGACTTAACAATTGATAGATCAATCATAAATTGCAAACATATTTTCCGTGCATGTACTTAACGAGTAATAAGTACAATTCTTAATTCCTCAGCATTTAATAGTAAACCCACCCTTAAAGTGAAGTAGTTTCTGTGCGCATGTACGCGACTGCGGCCACAGTTACAAAATGTTTTCGTGAAAACCAAGTGCCACTACAAATCTGATAAGCCACAGGAAAGACACTGGCTGCATTGGGCGCTGAGCATCACACGGTACAGCAATGACAATATATCACCGTTTCGCGCAACATGCACATGGTCGCGGATACTGGGGCGGAATAGGTTAACGTACGTACTAGCTGTATTAATCACATATGTGTTGGCTGTCTATTAGGAGTTACACTGCCATATTACAAGTATAGCCCATTCGAGGTTTGTTGACAATTTGTGGGGGGAAAAAAAAAAAAAAAAAAAAACCTAGAAAAATCACCCCACGTATAACGTGTTTGATTGTTTCCTAAATATGACACGCATCTGCTGTTCATGGGAAAATGAGCACTTTTTAAAGCCCTGCTTAAGGTCTACTTGTATTCACGTTGAGTATTCTTTCTCCTTATGTAAAATTGACACTAACAATGGGCCTCATTACTTTATATCCATGCGTTGGTCCAGTGAAACTGTAAAATTATAAGAACAGTTAATATTTTACAAACATGCTCATTTTTACACCTCGATAAATAGAAAACATCAGAAACCAAAAGAAATAATTTAAGTTATCACAAATGGTTACCTAACACTTTTTATTCGACGTTAAGATATGGAACTACTTTCTATCCATCGTTACCAACTTTACTATGCACATGTTACTCAGTGCGCCCGTTAAAATGTATGCAGGCAGGAGCAGTGACTTTTTTTCTACGGTTGATTTCATAAGTGCTCACTTTATCGTGAACAGCCTTTATCAGAAGCGACGTATACTTGTGTTAACATAAAAGTACCATATTTTTGGTTAAATTGAACTTTACTTATGTTATATTTATAAATGACAGCATTCCATTTTTAGTTAATGTGGATAAAACGGGGAGGAAATTGGTGTGTTGGTAACTCCTGGTAAGAAATAGTTCTTATGCAAAACATTAATACGCTGAGCGCGTGCGGGTCTGGTGTCTTGTCACCCTGGTGTAATTTAGATAACTTAGTAAAGCTTTGTTTGCATGAGGCGGAGGAATACTCTGGAAGTAGAACATCGGCAGGGCTTCACAAAAGTCGGAAGTGGCCCTGAATGGACTTCAATCCTTAACATTTTCAGATCGTCTTCGCAAATGTGCACACGTCACCCGCAAGAAGATCATATTCAGTCTTCGTACTATACTCAGCGAATCGCAGTGTCCGATGATAGTCAAATTGGGTAGCTTACTCATAAACACGTGCCATTGCTAGAGGCCCGAGAAATTCGAGAGTGCAATGACCTGTAAGCTAGACTTCGCATTCTTATATACTCTCATACAGATATATGCTGTTCACATTAAAGTGAGCACTTTTTAAGGCCCTTTCAACCACTGGTAAATACGTTTATTTTTTTTCAGCTCTTGACGTTAACTTTTGGGTGTGGTGAAATGTATGCGCTGTGTTTATTAGTTACGTGGAAATTTTTATATTAAAATATGGCAGGAAGATAGAAATCTGATGGAAAGAAAAATTCAGCAGGGCCTTAAAAAGTGCTCTCTTTACCGTGAATCACCTTTATCAAATGTGGTAGTAGAAGGCGATGGTTGAGCACACAATTTATCGTATGTTTGTTATTGGCTCATTTATCTCCAAGAGGTGTCAAACAACACGTCGACCAATTACAAGAGTGACATGAACGTACATGTGCGTGAATTCCAGCTTGTCTAGAAATGAACCCGCGAAATTCTCTGGTGTCTAGATATTGCTGTAGGTTACGACTCGTTCACGTGACAACCGCTGGACGCAAAGGTGATGCAGCTGACTGGTTGTGGCGATGAAACGATTACTCTGCCGACTACAGTGCAGACCAAGATATTATTTTTTTTTTGCAACATCTGGCAAAGGTAGGAAGGGCTTGACGTCTAATTGACAGTGACGTCACCACAGCAGGTGTAGGTTGCTCGGACAAGAAAAATCGGGGAAGGAAATGGCTATGACCTGCAGGAAGTTCCACGGTTTTTGGGAAACCGCGGGGAACCGAAACGTGGATGTCTGGACCGGGGTTTCGAGTCCCAGCGCTACCGAATGCGTGTGCGAACAGTAACCACTGCGCCACCTCGTTCGGTGGCGCCACCCAACACGACACGACGAAAACAGCAGCAACGACACGACAGTCAATGTTTCACTGTGACTGCTTGAATTACAGTGCGTCACGACAGAACCGACACTACACTCTCGGCATTTTACGTAACCATTTAGAAGGCACTGGGTGGGCTATGCTAGTCTCAAAGGCGGTGGACAATAGGGAAATTTTTAATACATTATCGCGACTAAGTGTTATCGCTAATTCACACGAAGGAAAAATTATTATTCTTAAGAGTTAAATACAGTAATTTTCTGAATTAATTTTCTTTTAAGCTGTGTATTTGCCATTGTAGGGAAAGCTTGCCATACAATTTATTTTTGCAAGGTTGTACACACTGTGCGTCGTGCCGCACGATACGACGAAAATATAAATAATTTCTAATACAAAATTGCTGGTCGGACGACAGAATTTGTCTGGCCTACGTCAGATATATCTTGTGTTTCATTGGCCTTTTATTTTTGGGTATCGTGTTGTGCTTATGATTCCGGCATTGAAATTACAGATAGCTCTTAGCGAGGAAAAATGGCTGACATTTTTATATTACTCAACGTATTGTACCCATATGGCACAGGTTTCTTTCCTTTAATGGCTATCATTTATTGTATGGAGCTACAAATTATCCCATATCCCAATGGGAAGTCTGTCGGAAAATTGGCATTTTTTATTGGTCTGTGGAGAGCTTAGCAGGGTCGAAAACCTGATCATATATTTCTAAAATAATAAATTAATTAGTACACTTTGGCTTAAATAATTTCCGCGTTTTCCCAATGTCTCCAATTACGTTATTTGAAACTAAAATGTTGAATTTTTGTTTCACACACATGTAACGTGTTAAAGTTTGTGAAAATTGCAATATTATATTATGCATAGAGACCTGCAAAATCCGCACTATCTTTTGGTGCCATGATAGATTCCACTGTCTTATAAACAAGTGGGCACGGTTCGTGGTTTCATTGGCCGCTGCACTGTAATCAACGTCACGTATCTTCTTGATCTCTCAAAAGAGATTGGCCACTCCACCGCTGACCTTGTATTATTGGCTCAAGAGAGCTCCGAGACGTGTTAAACATATTTTGGGCCAATAGCCGAAGTTGGCCAAACGCACAGTACGTTGGAGTTCAGTCTGCCCTTAAATAATAATTAGAGACGAAGAATTCGCGGATTTATTTTCGGACAAGCTAGAATTTAAAACACGTGTATTTATATAACTTTAGCAATTGGTCCACACGGTGTTTGACACCTCCTGGAGAACGCTGGCCCAATCTTCGCCTGCCACTACGACAGCAGAGAACCAATGAGCAGTTGACATCAGCATATTTGTATATAATACTGTAGAGTCTAGCCTGCAGGTCATTGTACTCGCGAGTTTTCCAGGTCTCTAATAAAAACGCGAATTTTGATGGTGTCTAATTGTGTGTGCATGAATGTTATTTATCACGTAAAATGCCATGTAATATTTTTGCTTAAAACAGTAGGAAAAAAAAAAACGGAGGAGAAAAAAATCAAACTTTCGAAAGCGTTGTTGGACCCGCGTACCACGTACAAATATCTCTGCTTACTGCGATACACTGAGCATATTACGAAGTGTTTTGTAGCGAATCGGTAACGACGTTTCACAGCTCATGTTACACGAGCGCACATTTTGTGTTCCTAAATAGTGGAAACTGTAAAACTAACTTTTGGTAGCGACTAACTGCGCGCAAGAACTATTCATTTGTATTTCTAACGCAGCAGATAATGTCTGATTGAAACTCTAGGAGGCACGATCTTAAAATCTGGTGGCATAAGGCTACGGTACATTTGGATAGAAGGATGCATAGAAAAAGCGATTTTAAAGAGTCAAGATATAATTTGTTCGTCGTGAAATGCTTATTGACTTTACAGATGCTTCGAGTTAAAATAAAACAGCAAATATACCACCGAAACAGTCTATTATACCAATGCTCGATTACAGGCTATTCGCGATGCACTTCCAACTCAAGTCCTGCTTAAGTTCTACTTCCAGGATATTCCTCCACCTGATACAAAGAAAGCTTAACCAAGTATAGAAAATTACACCAAAAGGACAATACATCTGATTCGTGCGCACTCAATGTAATATTATTTCGCATTAGAACTTTTTCTTTCTAGGTGTTACCAACGGACATATTTTCTTCCTCTTTTTGTTTATATTAATTACAAATTAAATATTAAAATTTAAAGATTAATGTAAGTAAATAAATTCGATTTAACTGAAAGTGAGGTGCCTTTATGTTAACACAAGTATAAGCGCGTTTGTAATACGTGACATTTAGGAAACAAGCAAACAAGTCATACATGAGGTGATTTTTCTCTACAAAGGTTTAATTTCAAAAGTGTGAAGAAACCGAGAATTAGCTAAAGATGGATACTAGTAGTCATAACGTTGACTTATTCTTAAAATAAAAAGAAAGGTTTCTCGGTATTGACAATATATTAACTACTATTGACAGGAATATTGCGACGAGGAAACGTGTTATGTTACAATCATGAATCCTAGCAAAGAACTTTCGAGGAATTGGTAATTAATCTTCCATTTGCAAAGGAATGTTTTTGGTATTTTGCTTCATCCAGCAGTTCTTCTCGCGTTGTACCTACACTCTAAATCGGAATCAGTTATTTTTTTACTGATCGTCAGTTGAAACTCCTCCATCCGGAATCTGTAGAAAAAATATCACTTATTCATCAGTTAAAAGAAATCTACAAATTCAAGCAGTAGAAAACGACTTATTTATAGTTGTTATCAATAAAGAAACACAGAGTATTCATATGTGATATATGTTAGGTACGATTTATTTTGTCGCAGAGCACAAATATTGTCTACACAAAAACATTTCTGCATGTGGTTGGGCACGAACCTCCGCCCATAAAGCAAAGCATGCTGAAGCTTTCATGATCAGCCATATCCACTGCCCTACTTTACCACTGCCAAACGTGTGCTCGTATTATGGGTACTGAACTACAAAATGTAATGTCAAATATTGCTGTAAGTTTCGTGATGTGGAAGTATATCTTGTTGTCGAAATATACTGATTTTCTGCCCAAGTACATGTCTTTGCAAAGTTCGAAAATCAGTCTATCTTTAGTTTAGTTCGGAATCTGTGCTTTAAAAGATAAATATAGTGGTTTCAATGTACGAGGTTATCGATGTCCACTAGGATACGCCATTTTACAATGCAACGAGACACTGCAGATTTAAACTGTTATTTTTAGTGACAGATAGATCAGTGATAATTTTAACGACTCGATAGTGCGGTGATTCATTAAGAAAGGTGGATTTACACCAACAAAAATTTTGTGGTGTCTGCAATTTAACATATCAAATAATGAGGAAACGACAAATTTTATAAAATATTGCATTGTTTCTAACATTCCATTGTCTAATTAGCACAGTTATTATTAGTCAATCTTTCTCTTCAAAATAACAATTTCATTCTGTAAAATGTTGCATTGTAAATTAGCACATACGTATAGAAAACACCGACAACACCGTTAAAACCACTACATTTCTCTTTTATAGCACTTAATCTGAACTAAACTCAACTTAGAATGAATTTCGAGTCTTACAAAGACATGTAGGTACCTACGTACGCATAATATGTGCATATTTCGACCACATGAAGCACTTTCACACTACGAAACTTACAGCCGTTCGCCATTGTAAGTTTATGTTACTACGCAAATGCGAGACAGTTTATCTCAGTGGCAAAGTAGCAGAGGTGGTAGAACGTAGAATGTGTTGCGTTCTGGGGTGGGGATTCGATACCAACCACTTCCAAAATTTCGTTCTACAAGTAGTCATTTTGTTTTGTGACAACATAGTTGAATACCTAATTTATTTCAAACTCTAATGCACGGTTTTAAATCCTTGTGCTTTTTATTAATCGACTATAACTAACTGATTTTCTACTGTTTGTATTAGTGGATTTCATTTAACTGAAGAGATTAGTAGTTCTCTTTTTCTACAGATTCCAGGTGGAGCAGTTTCAACTGACAATCAGTAAAAAATAACTGATTCCGATTTAGTGTGTAGCTATTTGGGTTAACGACATGTCTCTAAACGTGAAAGGTATGTAAATATCTATAATAAGTACGCCTCTGATTTTGTTATAATACCATGGAAATAGCACGTAGTAAGTTTAAGACGCTTCAAAATTATGTAATTGGGTGCTCGCTTTGTTACATATAAAAATCGTAGCTAAAAAATATTTTTTTTTTACATTTTTGTAACTTATCTCAACAATAAGAATTCCAAACAAAAAAAAAAGGACGCTTCTACAGTAAACAAATGCATCTAGTTAGCAATTTTGAAGTTCTAAAGTTCTACATTTCGTAGTTAGAACTGTTTTCTTATATCCAAACAGTGATGCACGATAAGAAGACTTAAATTGCAAAGTACTGATAATGTTTCCCTTTCATTTCATCTCGTTGAGGAAAGATGTACCGCATACATTTATTAAGCCTCTATTTTTTAGAGTTTTTCTGAGTGTTTTGATGTGCTTGGTCGAGAGTTCTGTGTTTATGTATGTACATGTTATAAAAATGTTTGACTGGAATATTTTATTTTGTTTGTAGCAGACAGGCAACATACTTTCTGAAGCTTATCGTTGATCCCATCTGTATCACTCTTTCATTTCCAACGAAAATGTTTTATACTGCTCGTACATTTACGAATTTACGTGAACTGGGCTAATTCTGTAAATCCTCTATTTTGATACAATATCTGCTTTGAATATTTTTCGTTCATGCATATATCCGCTTTGGTCATATAATAAATTGTCTAGAGATTAAAGACAGTCGAGATTTTCTAGTGCTAAAATATTTGATTTTTGTTTGACATCCCCTTCAATTTTTAAAAAATTGTTACAAAAATTATGTTCAAAAATCCTTTATTCATACCGTTAAAATTGACTGCAAAATCTATTACCCTATAACCAACATAAAGTTCTGTGCAGTAATATATAAATACTGAAATAAAACCCTACAATATTTCATTTCTAATTCTTCAGATGAATAAAGTATTTAAATCAGAGAAAATATTAGTTATAACAATTTGCTTAGGAAGGAAAAATTTCTACGTTCAATTAGACATTGAAGTCAGTGAAGTAATGCTAAACACATCTACTTTGCACTAAGAATGTACGTAAGCAGTTTATTTATTCCCATTTGTGTACAGCAGTTATATGTGACTGTGAGGAATAGGTTTACACTTTGAAATGAGCATAGATTTACATGTACCTATTATAGATCAACTAGAAGCGAGTCGTTTATATTCACCACAGCAGGAACATAAGGTCTGCTGGTCA
Source organism: Dryococelus australis (assembly GCA_029891345.1). NCBI lineage: Eukaryota > Metazoa > Arthropoda > Insecta > Phasmatodea > Phasmatidae > Dryococelus > Dryococelus australis. The sequence continues at coordinate 25,160,673 of CM057006.1, read as the reverse complement.
CTGCTTTTCCACTTACAGTTATCCTAATGGCACGGACACACATGACACGCCTAATGTACTACACAATGTTAATTATTAGCTGACTGGGAGCTACACTGTAAAAAATATTTTGTCAAACTTCCTGAAATGTAATGGAAGTTTTTAACATATACATAGTATGGGGATAGTGCCAGATATGAAGCTGCAAATATAGGAATGTTAAGCGTGGCTACTTCACAAGGTTGGGAACCTTCTTATGCATTCAACTGATCCCTGAGCAAACTTAGGAACGCTGCCATGGATATATGAGAAAATCACTTACCATTCGGGCTTTCTAATTCTATGTATAAACTAATATATTAAATTTATAAATATTTTCTTACAGTGAAATGAATTGCCAAGTTAACTGCTTCTCAGTCAAACTTTACTTACTTATATCTAATATACCTATGTTCTATTGTTTTATTTATCTCGGATATATAAAAATCAATTCCACATTAAGTGAGTTTATTTTCCGTGAATTGTATTCATTTTGGAAAATCCTGATAAACACTAACAAAGCAACGAATCTTTATGCGAGCAATGCTTGTATTCAAGTTTGACAATTTTTTTTTCATGGCAATGCTGATATAGTCCGCAGGTTTTAACGTTTGTGGTTGATGACACCACACATAGAGCGCTAATGCTGATAAATGCAGGGCACATGCAACATGCTCCCGTGGAGATCAGTTACCAGCTTTTAGTCTTTGCAACATCGAAACTACAGGATAACCACGCCCCTTTATGCAACGAATAAAATAACTAAACCGAAGAAAATAGTTTTATACTCCAACACTCCATGACGGAGAATATTCATATGGCCCCTTACGAATCACTATCTGGAGAGAGTGGAATGAAGAGATTTCGGTAGCTCTTAACATCTAGGTCTTGAGAGCTAATTAGGATGAAGGAGTGAGTATGGAGCAGCACCGGAATGCAAGGACGGGGGGAAACAGAATATCGCCGAGAAAACCGCCAACAAGCGGCATCGTCCGACACGATTCCGACTTGCGAAAATCCGGTGACCCGGCCGGGGATTGAACCCGGTTTGCCTTGGTGGGAGGCGAGTAGCCTAACCACTAACCCCACGCGGATCCCTCGTGCAGTGAATTAGAAAAAAAGGTATGCCCACATTAAATAAATCTACTCGTCATTCCACATATGTGTACTTACATCAGTCTACTCTGCGTAATGATCATGGCACGACAGCTATGAATAGAGACAAGGAATTTCGGAAGTTCATTCATGGAAATCCAGAGTACTCTACACAGTCCTTTCTGTACTCGAGCATCAGAAGGGCCACGATGGCTGATTGGTTTGATTGTTCGCCTCCCATCAAGGCGAACCGGGTTCAATACCCGACCGGTTCACCCTGGATTTTCGCAAGTGGGAATCTTGCCGGACGATGCCGCTGGTCGGCGTGTTTCCCGGGGATCTCCCGTTTCCCCCCGCCCTTACATTCCGGCGCTGCTCCATACTAACTTCACTTCACCCTCATCGGCTCTCACGACCTCCAAGTAAGAGTCGCCCAAAACTCTTCGCTCACATCTCCTGAGTGTGGAATGTGTAAAACTAATGTTAACTTTTAACAGACAAGTGTTTTACAGAAAGGAATGTGTAAACAAATAAATATTTCAGCTGCAGAGTTACAAATAAATCTTTGGCAACAACAGTTTTCCAAAGAACTGCTCGTTACAATTACAAGAACTTTTTTTACTGTGTACTTTGATAAGCTTTAGAGTCCTGGTTACTGAAAAGAGTTAATATGATCCAGGCAAAGAAAATATTCTCAACGTCATTCTGTTCTAACTGAAAAAAAAAAAAAATCTTTAACATAGAATGGAGGGGAGAGACCTTGATGTTAAGAGCCGCCCAAATCTCTTCAATCACTTCACTCACTCAAGCTTCGGATGTTTTTTCATTGTTTTCTGCGCCGGTGGATAAAGACTGTTCATGGTAAAGTGAGCGCTTTCAAAGGGAGCGATACGGACGGCAGTTACACGCATGCCTAGTACATCATCGCTCCTATGTGCTAGGCGTGCAGTGTTTCCATAATGACGCTGTACTGTGCAAATTAGATGTTTAACATAGGGGTTTTACTACACGCGATGAAAGAAAACAGATTGAACTACGCAATTATGTTTGTACATTACTCTTGCCGCTTATGGTAAATGCATAGGCAAGCTTTAAAAATTCGATATTTGACCACTTTCACGAATTTTTTTCTCCAAGAATACACTTAATATGACAAAAGTAAAATAATAGTGGTATAGATAATTGCTTTTTATCTGTTCTGACATAAAGTCTTATTAGAAGAACATTTATTTAAACTGAAATACGCATATTCGCGCAAAGAACTATTTCTCAAAAACATGCTGGCGGGGGGGGGGGGGGCTTATTAGAGCTAACGGCCGGCTCCTGGCCCAATTCTAAAATGACACGAGGATAGAGCAGAAAATCTATTATTTTATTAATAGATTAATCGATAAGCGCATGCATATCGATTGATCGAATAGTCGATTAATTGCTGATTAATGGATAATTAATCAAATTAATTAGTGCAATTGTTTGATATCAAATTTCTTTGATACAATTTTTTTATTGTTTGATATGCAATTTTATTATTATATTATTGGTGTTGAAAGGGTTAAGATGTCGGAGCAGCATTGATGTGTCCTCTGTGACTTCGTGGAGTCGATGACCAGAGGAGTGGGTTGTGATTGTTTATATAGGAGTTAAGTTGGTGTAAGAATGGTATAAGGGACATTTTTAATTGTGAGTGGAACACACGCACGCGGCAGGCTCCTAGCCCACTAGGCGAGAGAGGTGTGGATGGAGCGAGAGCATGCAGGTATGTTCTTGGACACTATGATTTATGATCAATAGGTTGCCGAACAAATTACTTAAAAATCCAATTTACTTTAATCATGCGATTAAGGAATAAAACTATTTTCCCTAGCAAAGTAACTGATCTCCACTTTAATCACGTAACGTTAAATCGACATAACCAATCACTTATTCATTAAACCAACCTAGCTAACACAAAACGAATTACATCTCACCAGTACTCCAGGTGCCATAATCCCCCCTGACAAAGATCCCCTCCTGACACGAAGTCATACTCACATGTACTTCACCCCATCAGCGCTCTAGATCAATATTATAAACACGCATCGAAATGTAAACAACTAACACTTCACAAATCTGAATCTTTACAGCAAACTACTGTTTTTAAAAACAAATAAAGTATAAGCATTTCACACAAGCATCTTTCAGTAGCTCATACGACCATCACAACACTCGCCTATTACGAAAGCCTAGTGTGAAAACCCAATGCACGTACTTCGTTTAATCACATGTGAAAATGCAGTACCACTGATCTTACAAAAACATATGCCAGTATCTCTATTGCTCGCATTATGCGAAAACCTGTTGCGAAAAGCCCATTGAACACAAATTAATAATAAAAATGTTTTAATTAAACCAAACTAATAATTATCCGAACACACGAGAGAAAACTGTAAGTATATGGGATGTGATAATTGCTCTAGCCAGCTCGCCTGCTCGGGTATAACTATCGCCTCCTGGGACCAAGCAGAATGCGCGAGTCACACCTCTGACACGCTCCCGCTAGTGACAAAGAAGCTGCCCCAATATCTCACATTGTGATAGGTGGGGGAGCCATGTTGTCGAGGAGGGAATCTCACCTGTCGAGACAAGTCTGGCTCGCCGAGGAAATTTCAAACTCCACAGACAAATGAAATGTAAAGAGATTTATTTTTACAATATCTCCCTAAACATTCAATGTTAATAACACAAATCAGACCAAAATCATTTTATATTATTGGCCTGGAATTGATAAACTGGTTTCAACACTCCGTTAACATATTTAATGAAGTGTAACCTAATAGTTGTTATTTAAATAGCTACGAATTTAATTGATGTTCTTATAATGTTACGTTAAAAAATATTGTTAAAATATGTTTTCAAACATTGTAATATAAAGTGTACATAATCCAAAAAAATGTGTCTCCCTTACTAAAAACTATACGGAATTACATGTGTTTCAAACCAAGTTACACAATTCAAACTCATATGTGAAAAACCTACATTCTAAAATGTCACTCCAAGAAATATAGTAATGACTATTTGTTCCGCACAGGACAAATACATCAAAATGGATTTAATTTTGTAAAACATAGATATGTTTACTAAATATTATGCAATTCGCCATTAACAAATCTATGCAGATATTACAAAAATATGTAAACATCTTTGTTATAAAATAAATATTTTAATTACTCTACACTGGTATTTAAAATACATTTTCCAACAACTGGAGTGTTTTGTGTTGCGGTTAACCTGATCACCAAGGTGATACGGTTTATCACATTACCAGATAATCAACTTATTTTTCATAGGATTTCTCAAGATTCTCCATTTCCACAGCCCTTTCAATTCCATGCTATAACATTGACTTTAGTTTACACCGTAAAACTGCTTCAGAGAATTGACTCAAAGTTTTGTTCAGAAATAGTTTCATTAAAAAAAATATTTGTTTTTAATTATGTGTAAAAGGTATGTTACAGCATTTCATTGCAATATACAGACTCCGTGTATACCATCCATTTCAGCACATATTTGAAGAATAAAATCTCTTCACAGCAATCATTAACATGTGGATTCCTTAGAAACTGGTTTAACGTATTTTGGTTTGTTATAAGACAAAGTCGATGCCAGCTGGTAAGATTCGCCACTAAACATTCGTTAGCCTTGCTCTGTGGGGCAAGAGTCCATTTACCTGACGTTCTGCCAAACCACTTTCCCTTCCAACAACCTTGCCCTGTCCCACCATTACGTTTTTATAGTCTATCTAGGCTTTCAAACTCCTGCTCATTCCATTACTTCCAGATTTCATTCACAAGATTTTCTCAAACAGCCCTATCTTCCTGCTCCTTTACTATCACAGTTCATTCATTTCTCGATTACTACAATTTTCATACATGTTGAATTTCAAATTGTGTAATAACAATAAATATTACAACTCATCCAAAAATTACTCAAAGTTAACTTATATAAAACTGTGACAAAATAATTCAAACTGTTAAATAACAAGTAATGTAAATTCCTTATACCATTTATTACAAATACCTACGTAAGCATATTTAAAACGAATACATAAAACCAGCACATTAAACAAACAATATAAACAAATTATTCACAACAGATCTTCTCGAATTTCAAATGCCTCTTTAAAAAGAAAATAAGTAAGTTAAAAGTTATAGCTAGGAAAAAAAACCTTTCAAATGTTTTTACACTTTGGATTTATTGAATGGCAAAGTTGTATACCAACATCGAACATTTTGCCTGATCTGTCCAAGATATTAAATCATTACAATTTTTCAATTTCTAATGAACACTGGATATTTTCTAAATTTCAAATTTTATATTTCAGAGATGTAAATGACAATTGAGTGGAAAAAACATATTTACAAAGACATTAAAACTGTTAATTCCAAAACATTTTGTAAAAGGTCAACTCCAGCATGCAATTAACTTGCTAATATTCAATTATCACATTGATTTCTATATACACAAGCAAATGACCTCGTTCTCATCTTGATCCATCTTTACAAAGTATTGGCTTGCATAAACCAAGTACATTTATATTCTAAGTTCCACTTGTTTATTCTCTCATCCCAGATAATTCCATATAACTAGAATAATACCCATGGGTAATTGAGGAGGAGAATCATCACAACCTTTTTCACCTTAGTCAGTCATCAATGTCCAATTTAGCATTAATCTAGAGATTTCCTCTGCAGAGAAGAAGTCCTATTTATAACCAGATGTTTTACACAGCTGTTTGAATGAGGGACAATTGTATTCTTTTTGAATGTCTGTTACTTTTCCAATCCTCGCACTTTGCATAATGTTATTTTCGTCGACTCCACCTACATATATTTCACAATTATTTAAGTAATGGCTGCAAATATCTTCAGTATTCTCATACTCCATACAACAACTTTCCCACATTTAACTGTGGTGGTGTTTGGTTACCCATCTATTTTTTATTGTATTTTGGAGGTAGAAATTTCCAGTGGAAAGTTGGTTTGAAGCTGAATACAGTTGTGTGTCCCTCCATATCAGTAATAGCTAATTATTTAATTATAAATTTTTCTGGGCATTGAAATCCTTGTACATTGCAAAACATCTTGTTAATACAGTGTCTTGCTGCCTACTGACTCAAGCCAATGTTTTCACTAGATTAAAGCTTATACTATAGTTTGCCAATCTGTCATGAATTATCATAGTGTAAGCTTGTGTATTTGCCAGAATTGGTGTATTTGCAATTATTTCAATCGGTGAATCAATTACATTATTGGTAATTGTGTCATATTGTTTGCTTTCATCAAATAAAAATAACATTCCTATGGTTATAAATGATTCAGGTTCTAGGATCGGTGAGCCGATTTTGTTATGATACATTTTCTGGAACTTTGAGTACATATTGTAGCAAATAAGGAATACCCATTTCCAAAGTTTGCATTTAAATCGGTATAGGGATAAGCTTGACTGTTTGTATACAATTTTATATTTTTCATATCACAATTATCGAATACTGATGTATCAGCTTTTAAATTGTTTTGTCAATTTGTTTGAAAACAAATAATGACAAATTGTGGTTTTTCGTTGATAAACTTATTTTCACATTCCAAATGACTTTTTGTGATGTTGGTAGAGTTGAAAATGTCACCAAATCCCACAATCTGGATACAATGTATATATTCTTAACTTTTTTCATATATTTTAAAAACTTTACATGTTCATGGTTGTTAATTTCAATATATGGCATTAGCAATTCGAAACTATTTAATTCAAATGTTACACCTTCCCCATTATTAGCACTGTTGTATAGAGCATTCAAATGTGTGTTACCAAATAGAATAACTAATCCTTGTTTAGCATTTAGTATTACATGTTGGTAGTCCTCAGCAAATCCAAGTACCATATTTAATAGTATAACAATTTCATATTTTCCATGTGTGTTTATTTGTAGTGTAAGATTATTAGCATTGCTCCACCCAGCCATAAACCCTGTATAAAGATTGTTTACAGTTCCCAAGAGATATTGATTTATCATGGAAGTAATTCCAACATCCTGTGCTTGGTCCATTTCAACATCATTGAGCAAATATGCTATTCTATCGATTAAATTAAGTATTCCATTTCTCACTATTCCTGTAGTTATTGGATTAGTTGCATCGCCTGTCTTTTTAATTGTTCCTCTAATTCTGGAACTTGCTTTCGATGGTAATGTGTAAATATTGTGATTTTGTATCGCAACCCTTATTTTCGATGGAAAGGTATAGACAGACCTGCTCGGAATGGTTCATATACATGTATTTCCGTATTGGTGATTGCATCATCATAACTTATTGGTTATTCGACATTAAGTATGTCTTCCATTTCTATTAATGGTATATCCAAATTCCTTTCAAAACAATTCATGGCCCTGTGTTAACTTTATAGGTACCTTGTTTGAAATGAACGTTTTATGTTTCTATTTACATCTTTTGACAGTTACTTGTTTCGTAATATGTTCCTTAGTGGCATAGTTCTTAAAAGAACGACTTGCTTTGCATCCTAATCTAATATTGTACACAATACCCAATATGATTGTAATGTGCAAAGGAATGCAACTGTTTATATGGCGTTTTTAAAAATGGAAATGGGTTGTAATTTCTTTGTTTCTAAAATTAATAAGATTCCATCATGATCTACAATTGTAACAACTAATTCATCCAATCGATTCACTATCACTGAAAGATATATCAATGTATTCAGTTTTTCTATTACTTTGTAACCTTTAGCAACTGCACATGTGAATATGATCCATTTACAATATTAACATTTATGTGATATATATTAACTGACAATATATTAACCTGATTATCTGGATATACTCTGCTTTCATAACCTACCATATTTGCAATGTAATTTTCTTGCATGAAATTGATATCGACATTACTACACATCACACAAATTAACGTATTTGAATTTTGATGTAATTGGAAATGAATATTTCCAGGTAATGCTGCTTTAATGAATGTTTCTAAATCATCCAACTTGTAAGATCCTACCAGTTTCAAAATATTATATGTTTTTTTGCCATTTTGAAAATAAATGATTGTCTATATCGATGTTTGGTATGCTATTGTAAGTAATGAATTCAATTGGAGTTATTTGCCATTGTCCCTCTAGCTCCAATGCCAGAAAATATGCAGACTCCAATTGCAAAAAATTTCCACTTAATATCAACATAATTGTCATATTACTAAATGGTTTTACTATAACATTGCCTTATATACCATATTTATAGTCAAAAATGTAAACGTAAATTACCACAATTGTATGATTTGATAATTGTTCTATTTTCTGTTATCTTAATTGTGTGTGTTTTCAAATAATTCCATATATCAATTGGAGGACATAAATCGCCAAAACTGTCATAACTGAAGGATTAATTTATGTTTTTAATTATTGCAACCTAAAGTGCTCCATTGTTTTGTTTAAAATCTAAATTAACCATCATACATTCGCAACTGTTGGGTTTCTTTGGCAATTTTTATCTCGTGTACACACCTTGGAAATAGGGAATATCCAGGGTTTTTTTTTTTTTTACAAATTCATTAATGCCTTTGTTAATGCTCATTTTGGAAGGCTATTTAGGACTTTCTTGTTTTCTTTCCACGTTTGGAGTTTTTTCGTCCTTGACCAACTTTATAGGGTTTAAGATAAATTACTTTGCCACTTAATTTACTTGACTTAACAAGAGCTGAAATGCCTCCTATTAAAGCTCCTAGAGATGATAAAGCGGGAAATATGAATGGTAATATGCCTTCTTTCTTGGTTTTTTTGTTTCAGTTTGCATTTTATGCCAATGCCTCGTTTTACTTTTGCATGCAAAACTTTGCCAATGACCCAAGCACCGAGCTTTTCACCAGTCGATGTAGACAGATTCTTCCTTATATTTACTGCTTTATCGGCTAGAATAGTATCTACTATCTCTTTCTTTCAAATTGTTTGTTCGATTATATACTATACTTCTTTACAAACATTATCTAAAGTGCTTATTCCATGATCATTCTGTACCAGACTTTTTGCAAGCTTAGTTCTGGTCCGCAATAATTGTATTTCGGTAGATGCAATTGAAATGGTAATTTGTTAATCAATGTATTCAATACTCAATGTCAGTTTTTGTTATGTTTAGTACAGGTTTTTGTATTCAACTGAGCACAAACCTATATATAGAACAGCATTTATAATTTATACATTAGTATGTTACCTAATAATGTAGAAATGAAGCTTACAAAACAAAATGTTCATCTGCCAGTTATTGTAAATACAAAAGAAAATGTAATTGGACAGAAAAATGGTATTCTTTTACCACCGAATATATATTGTATAATAAGTTGTCATTCTTCATACGGAAACACGTGTGTTATTATGTCGATGTTGGAACTTCCGAATGGACTTAAGTTAGAAAACATATATGTATTTTCTAAAACAATTCGACGAGAGAAATATCAACAATTAGCGACTATTTTGTCCTTAATTGAAGGAATGCAATATTTCTCTTTTACAAATAAAGAATTTATTGTGCCTTCGGGTGAAGGATTACCCAATCTTGTATTTTTATTTGACGATATTTGGTGCGAACAGTAGTGTGAAATACAGCAATACTTTAGTTTTAGTAGACATTCGAATGTTGATTGTTTTTATCTATCACAAAGTTACACTTATATTTCCAAACATAATTTGTGCAATAATACTATTGAAAAAACAAGTAAAGTTTTCTGGTAATTACATCAATGCTTCCCATATATAAAGAAAGATATAGGACTGGATTTGGCAGTTTTTTACTTCCAGATGAAGAATAATGAGTATTTCAAAATTCAGATATAGTGGAATGAAACACAATCATTACAATACCGATTTAACGAGAAATCGGGATGGGAACTAAGATTTGAATGGACATATATTACACAATGTTGTTATGGCTGTGAAAGATACCAATGTCGTAAATAAACGTTATGTGTAAGACTTAAATACTATTATGTTGAATGTATTTAAATAATAATCAATATATATATATAAGAAATAAGTAAACATTATTGAAACTATTACAAAAGTGTTTACTAATATTAGTTATATTTCAGAAATATTGGCAAATGTATTGCATTGTAAAATATAGAAACAAGAACAAACAAACATTTGGAACATTTTAAAAATATAATTAATGAAATGGCAAGTGCTAAGGTTACAAAAAGAATTTTTATACACAAATGGATGACATAAAGCAATATATATGTCGAATTTATCAATAAAACATCTACCCTAACTATGCAAATGGAATTGAAAAGCAGACTGATGATTTGAAATTTGGAATTAATTATTTTAGTAATGATTTGAGGGTTAAAACTGTGAGTATATTAGACATACTTTTGAGTAAAGTCGATAAGATTGAAAAAAAAAACACAAGCTAATAGACATAATATACTCGTTAGAAAACCAACGACTTAATTCGTATATAAGTAGCAGGAATTTAATGTAAAAAAATAAAATGTCTGACTTGGCTTCAGAGTTACATAAAGTCATAAATGCTGTAAAGGCGAAATATTTACCAGCTAAATGTGTTCGAATGGAACAGAATGTTTTGAATGAAAAAATATTTAAACCTGTTACAAGTAGAATGGATACATTACATTCTGTGCTAAATATGTTTAGTGAAACAGAACTGGAAATTAAATTGTAAGAACATATAAAGAAGAAAAGGTTGTCTCAAACAACATGATGTTATTTAGCTATAAAACAATCTTCGCCTATGCACGATACATTATTTGGTGTATATCGTCATGGAAATATATGATTTCTGGAAAATTTTGTAATTATGTTTTTGCCTGAGAATAGAATCCAAGTAGGTGATTACATAACTAATGTTAGTGAAGGATTGTTTGAATTACTATTTTAAAAAGTTCCAAATGGTTATTCCGATATCGATTTGGAGAAATATAAGAATCTTGTTCGTCGAACAAATGCAACTAAATGTTTATATGGTGATGAAAATCATCCAAATCTACATTTATTAAGCAATATTTTTGGTAGTGTAATATATAAAGATGAATTTGGCGATTTGTTTTCTCCTGTATATTGGAACAATACTAATGGGTTGGTTGACAGCTTAAAACTTCTCATGGCTTCGAGAGAGTCTGAGAATAATTCACATACAAATCAAATTGTTTCTATTATTGAAGAGTTGAAAGAAGACGGCTATATTACCAATGAAGTTTAAAAATATTGCTCAAGAGCTTCACACCCCTGCAGGGATAAGATAACTCATACAACCAGTTATTACTAAAGGTTTAAATGATATTTTTCAAGTCAATTTGTGTGAAATGACCTTGCTCTCCAAATACAATAAGGGTTACAAGTATATTTTAACAGTAATAGAGGTTTATTCGAAGTATGGTTGGGGCATACATTTGAAAAACAAAATTGGGAAATAGGTTACTAATGCAATGAAGATTGTTTTACAAGAGTGAACCCCAAATTCGCTCCAAACTGATACAGGGTCCGAATTTTTTTCTGCACTGTTCTGGAAACTAATGAACATGATTGTACATGATATCAATCACTATGCAATATACTCGGAGCTAAAAACCAGTATTTCAGAATGATACAACAAATTGATTAAGCAGTTAATATATATACATTTCACATCGAGAGGGGCTTACAAATGGGTGGATGTTTTGCCTGAAATACTTAAATTTTATAATTTCAGATATTGTTGAACTATCAAGATGCTGCCCGAAAAAGTTATCGACAATACATTGATGAAAACCATATACAATAACTAGGAAAAAGTATCTGACAAAAGAAAACCAAAGTCAAATTTTGTATGTATTGAAAAGTGACGAAATAGAAAGGAATCTTTGAGAAAAAACTAATGGTGAATTGGTTGTACAAAATATTTAAAATTATTTCAGTTAGAAATTCATTTCCCAGAGTTTATTACCAAGAATCCTATGATGGAGAGCCTATAAAAGGTGGTTTTTATGAACATTAATTGCAAAAAGTCAGTTCTCCAAATGAATATTTGGTTGATAAAATGATTGGTTCGATATTGAGGTTTATGAAAAGCACACGACTCGTGGGTGCAGAATGGAGATCTTAAAAGATTGAATTACAATGTTTTGTAAAATTGTTTTTATACTAAATGAAAATATTAAAAGTAATATTTGAATTGTCATTCATTTAATAAACCTATCGAAATCGATGGGGAATTTATGTACACTTGGTTTATTGCATTTATTGTTCAATCATTCCTATTTGTGTGTGGTAATCTATTATATTTAATTTATGATGTAATTCTTTGTATTCAGTTAATATTTTCTGGTTCGCAAGGAATTAAAATATTTGTGTTGTTAATTTTCTTTTTCTCGGCTTAATGGTTGTAAGTTGCATTACATATACGCCTAACATGTAATCATTTGATTTCCTGTGTAAATCGATGAAATATAATATTACAAAACATGAATTATATCATAAATTGTTTGTATTAAATTATCTTTTTGTTTTAACTAGAATGTAGTAATTACAGGTATCAGAAGTAATATTTATTCCAGATTGCATGTGTTGGAGTTATGATATACATATTCCATACTGGAATGTCTTATTTGTTGAACTAATTTAGAGCTGAAATGCTATTTTTTTTTCACTTTGTAGGAAAATGATCTACCTTGGTTGTCGAGCTTGAATGATTGTGAGCTATGTGTTTCGAAGCATTGTTTTGGAATGCTAGAAGTTCCTTAGTGCTTATAAATCATGTATTCCCTGAGAAAGAAAGACTGGGCAAACAAGCTAAAATTATATGTTTTCTATATGTGTTTGACTGAGAGAGAATCTTGGTAGAGTATAGCTTGGCATCGGAGGATATGTCTTTCAAAGCACTGGGTGTTTCCAAGTAGTGATTGTTTTCTTGTTAGCAGGATGTAAATGGCTCCTCTGTGCTTGTGGACAGGTCTGGGACAGCAGTCCGATCATGGAAAAGACGGAGGTTAACTGTTATCATTGACGAGTGTGCGGATAGCCGAGATGGATGGACCAGATGTCTTAGGCGTCTGAAAAGGAGAGCGATGCACGACAGTCGTATCGGCCAGCGCATTGTGGAATCAGGGTTGATTTGGGGAGGGGGAAGCCATAACTCTCGGGGCGGCGTTTAGCACAAGCTTATGTGGCCGTGCGGGGAACAGAGGTTGATGGGGAAGCACGCATGCACAGAGTCGAATGACTGGAGGCGGGGGAAGGGGACAGTAGCCAATATGTGGTGCTCAGTGCTTACAAGCATTCACACAGGCAAGCGAGATGGATGGGCAGGAAAGGGGAAGACGTTGCCCACCGTCCGAAGCAATTTGGCGTAGAATCTATTACTTTCTTGGTGGCGTGACAGTCTCAGGTATTTTTCTTTGCCCCCTACCGACAGTGTGGGGGAGAAAGAGCATGTTGACTTGAGTATACAGATAGCTGATATAGATGGAATGGCTGGGTTAGGCACATGAAAAGGGGAGCCCTTTGGCGTGGAAACTCTGAACTATGCATTTATGCATGCTTGCTTGTGTGGAGAAGATTGGGAGTTAAGCAATACTAGGTTTGTCCTGGTTGAGGGGTGGTGAGGGGAAGACCAGATCTTCACTTGTTTCCATCGTGCTTGTGCAGTATGTGTTTCAGGGTGGAGACCCATCTTGCAGAATTCTGGGTGAGCAGAGAATTGTTGCTTTATGGGAGGCAATAGTTCTACCCGAGCAGGCAAGCTGGCTGGAGCAGTGATCATATCCTATATACTTACAGTTTTCTCTTGCATGATCGGATAATTATTAGGTTTGATTAATTGAAATGTTTTATTATTAATTCATGTTCAACTGGTTTTTCGCAACAGGTTTTCGCATTAGGCGAGCAATAGAGACGCCGGTGTACACTTTTGTAAGAGCTGTGCTACTGTGTTTTCACATGTGATATAACGAACTATGTGCACTGGGTTTGCACACTAGGCTTTCGCAATAGGCGAGTGTTGTGATGGTCGTATGAGATACCGAATGATGTGTTTGTGAAATGCTTATACTTACGTGTTTTTAAAAACAGTCGTCTGGTGGAATCATTCAGTTTTGTAAAGCGTTAGTTGTTTGCATTTCGATGCATGTTTAGAATATTGGTTTTGAGAGCCGATGAGGGTGAAGTACATGTGACTTTGTGTATCAGTGGGAAGTGTGGGAGGTGATTTTTGTCAGGGGAGGGGGGTTTATGACACCTGGAGTGCTGGTTAGTTGTATTTTATATTAGCTGGGTGTTTCGTTTGTTTGATTAACTTTGTTTAGTGAATTTAGTTAGTATTTGTTTATTTAATTCTGGTGTTTGAAATATAATATATTTTGTTACGACAATAATATAATTCTTGTGTGCCATTCGGTAATCGCATGATCAAAGTTGGTTTATTGAATATTTGTTTGGTTCGGTCGATTTATGTTACGTGATTAAAGTAGAGATCGAGTACTTTGCTAGGGAAAATAGTTTCATTCCATAATAGCATGATTAAAGTAATTTGTTAATGGTTCGTACTTATTTCAGTTGGCTATTTGAATGTAAATCGTAGTGTCCCAGAACATACCTGCGTGCTCGCGCTCCATCCACATTTCCCTCGCCTAGTGGGCTAGAATATTCACACATGCATGCGTTCCACTCACAAATTAAAATGTACCTTATACTACTCTTACACCAACATTAAATCCTATATAAACAATTACAACCCACTCCTCTGGTCAGTAGACTCTAGAACGTCACAGAGGACACATCGATACTGCCCTTTCCAACACCAATAAAATAATAAAATATTTTCATATCAAACGATAAAAAAATTTGACCAAAGAAATTATTTATCAAACAATTATAATAATTAAATCTTTTAATCAATCCATTAATTAGCAATTAATATGATATTCGATTAGCTGGTATGCATGCGCATGTCGATTAATCGATTTTCATATCGATTATCTGCTCCATCCTCATGACATTCTAGAAACGGGCCAGGAGCCCACTCTTAAGGTTTTTCAAGTTAGATTTCCCTGTTTAATATACTTTTGAATATGCATCTGCGTATCAGTTACACATCTACGTTAATTACAACTCCTCTCCCTTTCTCTCTCGAACGGTGCAATAATGAAGTGATCAGGTTCTTATTAATGTTAAATTTACAGAGAGCGGAAGGATACAAAATGTGTTGAGATGTAGAACGTACGTAGGTGTTTCAACAGTGCTCACTTTACCGTGTATCGGTTATAGTCATTTTTACATCTTACCAGTTATAACGGCATTAAGTTATTATTTCTTTGCAAGGTTTTATTCACACGGAGTCTCCAGAACGTTTACAATTTACTTGTAACTCGACTGCCGCAGTAGTGATTGATTTTCTTGCTTGTCCTCAAATATATACAAAAAGTCCTCATGTCCTTATAACTATGACAGGGATGACCCGATTTACCCGATTACTTCAAGTAGTATTTAAATTCACCTCAGTTAAATTATATTTTCGCGTTTGGATGTTTTAAACTCATCACACGCCTTATGCACCTGCCAGCAATTCGCAGTGCTGAATGCCTGTATAAACTAATTATGACGTGTCTAGTCAAACATCAAAACGTCTTCTCACAAAGGCATGCAGCCAATAACCGAAAGAGAACTGTAAGCACAGAGTATATAAGAATACAGAGGCGGAACGGCCGCTGATAACGCGAACCCCAGCCGTAAAATGGCATCACCGGCCTGTGAAATTTTGGAACGCCGTCCGCCAATCAGTGACTGAGCGGGTTAACTCTCCAGCCCGAGGTCCGACCAATAAGGAACCGCTCACGGCTAGAAGTAGTTAACCAGGCATAAGGCTGAAGTATAGCCTACGTGTGGAAAACGGTCTGGCAAATAACCGACTGTTCCTACCTGTGTTGAACGGCAGAAGCACTAGCGTCCGTTGCACATACACGTCACACGTTGCACTCTAAATCCGAATCAATGATATCGATCGATGAAATGCAGGTCACTGAAAGTCAATAAGCACTTGCCAACTGGGAAATCAATCGCGTGGCGGAGAATCAGTGCCTCAGAGCAGCAGAGTTCAGAGTAATTCAACGAGAATCACTATGAAATCAGGGAATATGATACACCTTAAACCTTTCAGACTCACTCGAATTTACGGTTTCAGGGTGTTGCAATGAGCTGTAGGCTGTACATTCGGCTACAGTCTAAAAATATATATCGTTATTTTACGAGAGAAATCCTTGGATACACAGTTGCAAGAAATTCCTCTGTAAAACTACAAACAGTTTCCTTGTATATCTGCAAAATATATTTTTTAAATATTTCAAATGATAGCCTAGTATTACAACCAAAATAAATAAAAAGTAAAAAAAAAAAAAAAAAATATTTTCTTCTAGAAAACAAATGGGATATTAATAAAATAAATTATCGTAAAAAAAATTCAAAATATGATTTACGAAAAAGATCACTACACTTTACCATAACGGGGATTAGAACACACGCCTCTTGCATTGTTAGCCTGCACCCTTAACCACTAGACAAACTCAACTTCTGTACTTAGTGGTTATTTATATATTAAATATTACTCAAAGTACTTACAAAATGTTAAGGAATTTACTTTATTAAGAAGACTGCGTTTACCGGTACTGTATTTCATTTTAAGAGTTCCGTGTAGCCAGGAAACACCAACAGCTAATGAGTAATACGGTCACGTTTGATTGAAATTGTCGTTTTATTATGATTTTTATTTTTTAGTTCTTTAAGCGGTTTACGTTATTCAAACTCGCAATACATTTCTTTTTGCACGCAACTACACTTTACATTGCCAATAGTTTTAACGCAAAAAGCTATACTCCGTTTTACGCTATTGGTTGTGTGTCCGCCATTTTGCTAAAGCTCGTGGATACGAGTCAGTACAGTTCAAATATTTCTTCAGTTATGCTACAAGCATGGCCTTCGTAGTTTTATAAGAGAAATCGTTGTACTGTTACAAGCATTTGCAAAATTACAAACAATTTCTCAGTGAAAATTACAATATTTTTTTTACAATGTACAGTTTTATGAACCAATAATGATATTGACCAGTAAAACGGTTTGCGAATAATTCATACACAGGTAAGCTCATTGGTCACTGTGCTTTGCTGTGTGCTGTATAAACAAAAAATTACCTACACATGCTTGATGTACACATTTGTGTAGAGGCTGTTCACGGTAAAATTAGCACTTTTGAAAGCCCTGCTTAAGATCTACTTATATATACGTAGAGTATTCCTCCGCCTTATGTAACACTAACATTACCGTGGGCCTCATCACTTTATTCATGCGTCGGTCAACCGAAAATGTGAAATTATTAAGAAAGTAAATATTTTACATTATGGCTCATTTTTACGCTTAGATGGATAGAAAAAAAAACAGGAATTGAATTAATTAATTTTAAGCTATCATATATGGTTACCTAACACTTGTTATTTGACGTTAAGATATGGAACCACTGTCCATCCATCGTTACCAACTTTACTGGGTGAATGCCACTCAGTGCGCCTATTAAAATATATGCACGCAGGGGCAGTGACTTTTTTCTAGGGTTCATTTCTAAAGTGCTCACTTGATCGTGAATAGCCTTTACAATGGGAAAACACCTTCAGTCAAAACGTCTACGATCGTGGACAAGTTTCACGTTGTTATGGCTAACGAGGTGTTGTTGGGTGCCAACTTCGGTACGAGCAGGCAGGGTGCCATCCAATCACCGTCGAGAGGAGGGGAATTGGGGGGGGGGAGGGGAGGGCGTAACCAGACTATATAAACGAGGTCTCCAGAGTGTCAGCAAGAGATGACAATGCGAGAGGAGAAGATCCGCCACGAGGGGATGCTGAGAGGCCTTCACCGCGGTGCGGGCTTTGAACCTCCCGCCGATATAATATTCCAGTGCCGAGTCTGATTTGGCTATCAGTGGATATCGAAGTGATTGATAGATTGCTTCAGTTGCAGCTTTAATTGAGGAGCATTTATTATTGAGAGGTGATAACGATTAAGTGTAATAGAGTGCCAACATAAATAGTTTTTTTTTGTGTAATCACTGGAGAATTATACATAATCCATTCACGATTACGTCAGCCTTTTATGAAGCCCTGCTGAAGTTCTAATTCCAGAATATTCCTCCGCCTCGTGCAAACTAAGCTTAATTAAGTCTGGATAATTACACCAGAGGGACAACGCACCACATTCGTGCGCACTTAGTGTAACAGTAATTTTGTATGAGAACTATTTCTTACCAGGCGCTGCCAACATACTTATTTTCTCCCGGTTTTTTATTCAAACTATTTATAAATGAGGCGTTATAATTTATAGATAAATTATGAATAACATTAAAATTTAACAGTAAAAAAAGCCACTTTTATGAACACAAGTATAAAACGCCAGTGATACAGGGCGTACTTAGGTAATAACTAAACACGTCATACATGGGGAGATTTTTCAAAGGTTTGAAACAAAAGGCCGAAGAAACCGTGAATGGATTATTTAAAGAGTATTCCTTGCAATTAGATTAATTATTAAGAGTGTTGTGATATCAGGACCATTAGTCTAGCTGAGATGAGCTCGTAAGCATATAATAAGTACATCCCTAGTCTATTCCCAAGAGCCCTTTGTGTAGGAAAGGGTGAATGATATTATGATCGGTGTTGTACACAGCAAGGCGCCAGTGTCGAGTATTCCTTGTAGCTAATGTGATATGTGGAACTTCTTATCCTCTTAGACATGGAGGGTTATGTCATTATGATCGGTGTTGTACACAGCAAGGCGCCAGTGTCCAGTATTCCTTGTAGCTAATGTGATATGTGGAACTTCTTATCCTCTTAGACATGGAGGGTTATGTTATTATCGTCGAGCACCCAGCACGCTTGCCACTGGCTGCAAGAAAAATTCTGAGCACAATTACAATGCACACCAAAAAATTTTCGTGGTCGCAACTCTTGTACTAAGAAATTTAATACGTGAGAAAAGAGGTTAACGCGATCGCCTACCGCGTTTCTGAACTGCATTAAGGCAGGTTTAAAATATGTTTTTTTTTCTTGGCGAAACGTTTTGAAAGCTCTACTAAATTTATTCTTTGATCACACTGCGTGTTCACTCACATGAAAAATTGAATTTATTTCACGACTTCATTCGAAAACAAGCTAGAATTCAAATACGCTTACCATTCTGTTATTGATAGTTTTTGGATCCAGACATTACTACACTCTAAATCTGAAACAGTGAGAATCGAGCAAAATCAGTTGAAATAGCGGAAATTTAATGACTGCTAATCAGTGCTTGGTAACTAATTCATATTATGGGTATTGTTTTATTTGTGATTCCCACTGAATGTCGAGAATTCCATTGCCATAAGTCAATTGTTCCCAGATCATTTCCTTGATGTGCCTGTCAACAGTAGCTTATCAACTGACTTTCTGTGAATGTTATTTCACTGGTTTGTTTAGTATTAAGTTACATATTTATAAGTTTCAATATATAATTTTAATATTTTTCTAGCAAGTGTAAATGCATTATTTTATGGGTCCAGTGTAAGATAAGGCGACTATGCCTTAACTGTGCCTTTAAGCTGTTAATAAATAAATAAATAAATCACTGATTCGAGCTTGGAGTGTACACACACACTATGGAAATTTCAATAAATATGAAACCTGTAAAAGTTAAAAAGGGCAAATCTGACTACTCACTGGCACAACAATCCTTTAACAAACTGCTAAGGTTTAACAGTGCACAGGACTGTGGAGTCTAGCTTACACGACACTATAGACCTAATTGCGAATATTTCACGTCACTGAAATTAACATTAATTATGAATTATATCCATGCACCATATAATGCCAATGTGAAATAATTAGATGTCATACTTGTTACTATTACGACTTCCATTGTTAATTTATTATTATTGTGCATTTTGATCGGGTCTTTGATAATACAACTGTATTAAATTCGGATGGAGAAAGCCTATTAGTTAATGTAGTGCAACATAAACTAGTCGCGGATGTCAGAATGCTAAAAATAAATCATGATTTCTGGCATTGCATCAGCCTCAGTCTAGCTTGTATTTTCGAAATCCTATAAGTGAATTCGCAGTTGTATTATCGCTTCTTATTACTCCCATGTCAAATGTGTCGACCTGAAATGGTATGAGAAATATTGAATCACTCTTAACGTGGCTTTTTTTCCATTAAATCAGTTATATTGGTTCCCGCAAACACATTCAAATGTTGAATATTGCCTTTCCAACAGCGAGAAACCGAATTGCTGGAGGAACTCAGCTTAATCATTACACTCAGGAAATAGTTGGATTTATCACGTTGCCGAAGCCGATTGCGAGAAAAGCTGCCAAGCTAAAAACATTGAGTACCTCAACCTCTGTTAGATAAGCCTTAGAAGGGCTTCGAGAAAGTTGGAAGTGACCGCGAACGGACTGTAGTCTATTCACAGTTACTGCACCCTTTTTTTAATCAAACCTTTGAAAAATCTCCCCATGTATGACGTGTTTATTTATTTCCAAAATATGACACGTATCGCAAGCGTTTTATACTTGTGTTCATAATAGTTACTTTTTTTCCTGTTAAATTTAAATGTTATTCCTATTTTATTTATAAATTACAATGAACCATTTATAAATAATTTGAATTAAGAACAGCGAGAAAACATGTGTGTTACTAAGACTGCCTACACGCTGTTCACGGTAAGGTGAGCACTTTTTAAGGCCCTCCCAAAAGGCATTAACCGCTAATAAATATATCTTATTGCAGCCTCAGGCAATAAATTTTGTGAGTGGTGAAATGTATACACTGTGTTTATTGGTAATATTGCAATGTTTATATTGAAAAGCAGCAGGAATATGGAAATTGGATGAAAGGAAAAATTTAGAAGGGACTCAAAAAGTGCTCACTTTACCGTGAACAGGCTATAGTAACGAATAGTTCTTATACAAATTACTGTTACACTGAGTGTGCACGAATGCTGTTCGTTGTCCTCGGGTGAAATTTTCCAGATTTAGTTAAGCTTTGTTCGCACGAGGCGAAGGAATATCCTGGAAGTAGAACTTTAGGAGGGCTTCAGAAAAGAATGAAGTAACCTTGAACGGATTATATACTGGTATAGGCTGTTTGAGGTAAAATGAGCACTTATGAAAGCCCTGCTTAGGATCTACTTGTAAGTACGTTGTGTGTTCTTCCACCTTATGTAAAATGAACATTACCACGGGCCTCGCCACTTTAATCATGCGTCGGTCTAGTGAAACTCTAAGATAATTAGAAAAGTAAATATCTTCAAAATCTGCTCATTTTCACACCTGTGCGCAATAAAATAACAGCAAGGGAAAGAAATATTTTAAGTTATCACAAATGGCTACCTAACACTTTTATTCGACGTTAATATGTGGATCTAATTTCAGTCTTTCGTTACCAGCTTTACTAGGCGCATGTTATTCGGTGCGCCAATTTAAATATACACTCTAAGAAAGTGATCGGAAATTAACCATACCTGTGTAAATGCGTAGTGAGAAACCAGGAATGATAATGTTTTCTCGTGTACCTTCATCGCAGCGTTCCTACATTTGCTCAGGAAACAGTAAACATGTATAGGGAGTTTCCTAACTTTGTATAGTAGCGGCGCTAAAAATTCCTATCTCTGCAGCTTGATATGTGGTATTACTACCATACTATCTAAACGCAGGGAAAGGGAAATTTCGCGAATTCATTTCGGGACAAGATAGACGTCAAACTCGTATACAGTGAAGTCATCTTCGCAATTGGATCACAGTTTATTAGACCCGTCATGCACGCCTCTGAGCCAATAGCAGACTTGCAAGGAAACACCTTGCGAATCCCATAACTGCCAGGTGTGGAGCAACAGCCAATGAACATACAGCTGAGGCTCCAGTATGCAGAGGACTGAGGAGTCTAGCCTACTATCTTATAAGAAGGGATGGAAAAAATTCGCGAGTTCACTGACCTGTAGGTTAGACTCCACAGTCCTGTGTACACTCGAGCCTCAGGTGTTTGTTCATTGGCTGCTGCCCCATAGAGTAGCCAGTGTTACTCCACACCTGGCAGTATGGCACTCCCTACCTGTTTCCTTGCAAGTCTGCTATTGGCTCAGAGTCGTCCAGGACGTGTATATATAAACTGCGATCCAATTGCAAAGTCAACTTCAGTGTACACGTGTTTGACGGCTATCTTGTCCTGAAATGAAGTCGCGAAATGTTCCTATCCCTATCTATAAGTTAAAAAAGAGTTCATTACAGTTTAGGAAGTTTACCAGAAATTTTTTTCATAGTGTGTGCATGTAGTAATAGCGACTTTTTGCTAAGGTTAATTTCCAAAGTGTTCACTTTATCTCGAACAGCACTTTAGTTGGTTACCTGCTCCACGCGTGTAGAACTGGTAGAGGTCGGACACCTCGTTCCAGCCGTACTTGTTCTTGGCCTGCACGATCGCCTCGAAGACGGAGCCGTGGTCCAGGTTCCTGATCGTGTGTGACATGGTGTGCGTGAACGTCTCCTCGTTGCTCGGCTTCAGGATCACGTCGTTCCACTTGCCGGGGCTCTGGTACGTCTCGTTCATCTGCGGGCGACGAGAACAACGCTTAGCCTGTTTTTACCTCGAGCATCAACACTCTAAAACCCTTCCAGGCCCAATTTAATTTACGATTCCAACTGCTGCGAAGAACGAATTTTACTATGCGCGCTGTACTTAAGGTTGAAGTAAAGCAACTGCCTATGGAGAACTGCACCTTGCTGAACAACGTGAAGAACTCCTAAAAATTTAGAACATGCACGATAAAAATTGTCAGAAAAGTGTGATTCATGCTGTATGTGAAAGAAGAATGTATATATTTTGCAATATAATATTGTGAAGTTTTTGGGACACTTCTTTAGCCGCCACGTTGAAAGCCGCTGTGAAGTTTTGTGTTAAAATTGGGAACTACGTGGAGACTTGGGGAGGAATACTAAGACTGTGTGTAAGAGAAAGCGTGTTTAACATTTTTTTACATTGAGAACTTACTCTCCAACGACGTACTGTTCTTCTCAGGAACTCTGCGAGGACATTTGCATGCACTGGCATTCACATCACATAAAACTTTCAAACATTTCTAGCAGCACTTCATTTATACTATCATCTTTGTAAAAGAAAATATTATAGGTGTGGTGCAGCATTGCCAATAAGAGAAATCAAAATGTTAATAATTATCTTTAATTCAAAGCAGACCAATAGAAATTAAAAATCAAAAATAAAACTTTCCATCTGTGTGTGAAAAATTCCATCAATTAATCAAAATTCTGTTCTGCAATCAAGTTACACTTATTAAAATATTATTACCATTCGAAAACAAGAATTACTTAAGTTAAAAAATAAATAAATATTCAATATCTTTAGGCTGCTTTCAGAATAATTACGTAAACTGTAGATTAATTAAACTTTATTCAAAATAAAAAGCGTCTGTAGTTCAAGTGCCTCTTAAACAAGTTTCACGCAGTGAGCTCCATTAAACAATAACATTACACATTCCGATCACTATCCCACATATCTGACTGAAATTCGTTAGCTCTTCAAAAATTATAGCAAAGTCTTAAATGTGCTCCAACAAAGTTAAGTTTCAATTAAACACTAGTTCTTCACTCCCAATTTGAGATAAAATCAATGAAAGTTCAAAAGTTTTTGCTCCGGTATCTAGCTCCATTCTGTTAGCGTATGACTACTGGGTTGAATTAATAAGTGACATCTGTGCTGTAGCTTAAACTTCCAAAAATCAGATTAACTTTCACAAACATTTTGGGAGCAATAATAAATCTGTCAAAGAAGCTACCAAATACAATTTTATAGGTCCGAAAATTAGGTGGCGTCATCTTAATCTGAAGTTACACTGACGCTACCAGCATGGCGTCATGGCGTCGGTGTCAGCTCTCCTCGTAGACAGGGTCTGCTCATAGAATTAGCTATTGTAGCTAGACTTTGGCTTCTTCTTTACTTGCCAAGCTAGCCTGTACATTATATTCACTTCAGGGTACCAGAACACTTATAATTTATGACGATGCCGGGGATTTCGCCCATGAAATCCCGGCTCACGAAACCACGTCTCTGGATCGTCAGATCCGTACCCAGAAGCCCTTGACTTCCGGCATCTCCGTTATCAAGTCTTATCAATGGAGCTCAGCTACTTCCAGTGCATTACGTCGCAAAAATAGCCCAACGCCAAAAGACAATTAAAACTGTAAATAAAAGAAAACAAACCGTATTGCAAATAAAAATAATAAATACTGAGATTTGAAAAACTCTGAAAAATCATTGTCACATACTTAAATTAAGAAGCTAAAATGCTCAGAATAATATCCTTGCTTACCATAGAGTAATATACATTAACATACTAAGATTGAAAAAGAATGGCGGGTCCTGACCTAAATTGTAAGGGTCAAATATGTGAAATTGCATTAATATTCCAATTAAAATAAATAAGTGTTTAAACATAGGCAAAGATATGTAGGTGTCATACAGTATAAAACAACACACGTGTTAATTTGCATATTAGATGTGTGGCATGTAAATGAGCGTATATGGACCTGTCACTATATAATACTTACTTACTTACTGCAGTGGCATCACGGAACATAGCCGATCCATTGCCTCACCAACTAGCCTTTATATTACTTAATACTTTACTAAAATATACTTTTTAAATGTAAGAAATTAATCAATCAATAGTCAACTTTTTTTTTTTTTCCCCAAAATTTAAGCGCATTTCCGTTTTAGATGCTTCGAAAAGCAGAATTTACAAGAAAATCTTCTTCAAGAAAGATCGTCGTAATATTTACTGTGATCATGTGTAATAAAATTGTAATGATAATGTAGGAAATAATTTTTATAATTAACTTTATTTACGTCAGTTTCGGCCATAAATGTTTGTGACAAATGGACTCACATAGAATAAATTATAAAAATTATTTCCTACATTATTACTACAATTTTCTTACACACAATATTGGTAAACATTATGAAGATATTCCATGACGAAGATTTCCATGTAAATTCTGTTTTCTGAAGCATCTAGAATGGAAATGCGCTTAAAGTTTGTAAAAATACATACTATTTTAATCGGTTATTTGCTTACATTTAAAAAGTTAACTTTAGTAAAGTATTTTATAATTTGGCAAAATATATACATCCTTCATTCATATACAGCATAAATCGCACTTTTCTGACCATTTTTATGGTGCCCGTAAAACTTTATTTTTGAGTTCTTCACGTTGTATAGTCGGGTGCAGTGATCCATAGGCAGTTACTTTACTTCAACCTTAAGTCGACACAGCACTTGTTTCGTTGTCACCTCCAATAAGCTGTAGGCTATAACTTCGGCAACAATTATATGGACTAATTATGACCTAGGCCAGTAACACGGTTTGCAAATCATTTACTCGCAAGTCAGATCATTGATCATCGAACTCCGCTGTGTGCAGTACAAACCAAAACATGTGCTTGATGTACAAGCTTGTGTACTCTGGATCATTAAAAAGAAAAATATCATTTTCATGCAGTCATTGTAATGCCTGTGTTTAACACAGGATCTTACAACTCTAAAGCTCAGTAGCAATAACTTTCCTAAATACAAAAATAGTTTTGTTACATCACCGCAAAAGGACAGGTTTGATTGTAAAACATCTTACACAAATGAAGACATTTGATTGGGACAAAATAAACTCCGCTCCTTAGTGACTGATGACCAGCCAATATTGAACGTTGTAGAGCACAGCAAGTGTGTCCATTGCCATGTTGGCCTGCACTAGAACGGTAGTGAATGGGAACACAGAGACGAGTAGAATCGGCGTTCCTGCAGTGGTGGATATAAGTAACTCACTTCTAACTTGTTTTGGTTGTCTTGCAAATGCCTGCGGACCTCAATGTGTTAAAGTAACATCACACCGGCTGGCCGCCGCAAAATTTTAATAGGAAATCACATGTCAAAGAAACTTCGCTCCAGTGCACTAATTTTAAAAACAGGTGTTTGAGAAAAAATGTATTCTTGGGGGATTTTTTTTGAGAAGATCCCTACGAACGTTTATTTTCAATACAGATAGACAGTATGCACTTCTTTACAACATCAATTGTACAAGAAATCCTTGCAAACAGGCTATACATGTGATGGGAATCATCTCCTCTGTAGGATACTTCACCTAAAAAAATTCGTGAAGTATATATTTTATTCGGAACACCTGTCTTTAAAATGAACGCACTGAGGCGAAATTTCTTTAACATGGGATTTCCTATCTCAATTGCGAAGTTGCAATGCGGTAGGCATTGCTCTTAAGAGCCCTGCCACATGTAGGGAGTTTAAATGGCGACTCAGTATTAAAAAAATTTCGTCTCGATGATAGCTTCATTAAACTTCTATGTGAAGGAATGCCTGTTCGACTCCCAGTTAAAGGTGCATTTTGTACTGTAGTTTCGGGGGGGGAGGGTGTGGGGGGACCAATATGGTTTGTGTCAAATGACCCTCCACCTAACCAAGATTGGTTCCTTAATCGTGTTACTGTAGTAGAGGCAAATCGTCCGTTTTGGGAGTGCGAGCCTGAGATTATAAGTATTTCGTCGAATAGTTCAGATTCGTCAAACAGTTTAACTTCATTACTAGGGACAACCGAATTTCGCGAAAAGATTTCACGACCAGGTGTACCTCATAACACTTTAGCTCGGATCCCCTTTCTTGATTGGATGATCGAGGTGTTACGCGTCGTAGGCGTATAACCCCCGAGAATCACAGCCGTACAGTATCGGAGTAACTTAATTCTCATTGGCCCGTCAAGTTAGAAAAATGTCTTCTGACAAAGACTCGCGGCCAATGAGAAAGGGAAAACTGCTGGTACGCACGTAGGTTATTGAAACCTAGCATGCGCGGAAATGTTTTCGCAAAATTCGGGTGTCCCTATGCATTACTAAAGGAGTTGGCACCCAGAGTGTTCCTTGATGAGGTTGGATCTTCTGGGTTACCATGCCCTTTGGCTTCCCCGACTGCTGCTGCAAGTCCACGTGATGAGCATTTGGAACGAGCATTGGATTGGAGTAGCGATTCCGACTTTGAGGACTGATCTTCCGGCTTATTAACCGGAGAATAGCTGTTCACGTCTGGCGTGTTGCAGATTAGGTGATGTCATGGTCGATGCTGTACATTTCCGGGAGCTAACACCAACACGGACATCCACTTTCACTGGGCAGCTCTACTGGTTGTTGCAGGCACACCATCTATTTCATAATTGGTGGTTTCTTGTGACAAGGATGTAGAGAAATACTCTCCATAGGTTACAAAGTGGCATTTGTCATAGATAACTCACAAGTTCTATCCAAACCCGAAAATTTCTCCTTCTGAAACATTTATAACCACAAATTAATTTGTACGTTAAGTAGTTAATAAAACTGTTACAAACAATAAAAATATCAAACACAACTTTCCCAGAGAATACTGCCACGTTAAGAAAAATATTTTGTTAGCTGCAAATTCTAAGTTTTAGAAAAAATATATTAGAGAGATAAAAATTTCTTAACATGCCAATATTTCTTAAGAAATTACAAGTATAGTACTTTTTGTTTGAAACGGTTACAGTTCAAATTGATGCATTGACCAGGGATTTCTTTAACATTTATTCTCCGTTTAAACTCTTTGGCTGCGGGCTTGCTGGGCAGGGCCCTTAACATTTCCAGTCACGTTGGAGAGTGAAGTTATTTGGTTTACTCTTGACGCTTTGAGAGTGCGGTACAGGTTTACTGACAATAAGACAAAATAGAATTGCTTCACTTATACATACGAACACGTAATCAAAGGTTTTTTGTGGGTCTCTGTATACCTATTTGCAACCGCCATAATGGTTCACATACCGTCGGGCAGTTTTTCCACACTATACAACGTTCTTTACTGGGAGGCTGTATGTCAGTGTGATGCAAATATGAAACAGTTCCATACAAACAACTTCCAGTTTCGCGGCATTCGATTCCACGATATGCTGGCTAACCAGGAACTCAGAGTACCACCAGTGTTCCTTGTGCCAGTTTTGCTATTTGGGTATCCCCTAATACACCTTCCAGGGTAGAGGGAAAACCTGTCAGCCATTCACACAGCACACCTTCCAGGGTGGAGGGAAAACCCGGCTGCCAATCACAGCACACCTCAGAAGAGGTGGAAAGGGGAGGACGGGTAACCCATAAGATAACCCACGCGGTAAGGACGAGTTGGGGGGGGGGGTGGAGGGAAAACACGGCTGCCAATCACAGCACACCTCAGAAGAGGTGGAAAGGGGAGGACGGGTAACCCTTCAGATAACCCACGCAGTAAGGACGAGTTGGGAGGGGGGGTGGAGGGAAAACACGGCTGCCAATCACAGCACACCTAAGAAGAGGGGGAAAGGGGAGGACGGTTAACCCATCAGATAACCCACGCGGTAAGGACGAGTTGGGAGGGGGGTGGAGGAAAACCCGGCTGCCAATCACAGCACACCTCAGAAGAGGGGGAAAGGGGAGGACGGGTAACCCATAAGATAACCCACGAGGTAAGGACGAGTTGGGGGGGGGGGGTGGAGGGAAACACCCTCGTGAATCTTATGAATTATGACTTGTGCCACTCTTACTCGCCAGTGGTCTAGGAACCCTGCGCTCCCCCTACCATAAGCGCTTTTGAAAGCCTTGCTAAAGATCTACTTATATGCACGTTGTGTATTCTTGCGCCTTATGTAAAATTAACGTTACCATGGGCCTCATCACTTTATCCATGCGTCGGATAAGTCAAACTGTGAAATTATTAGAAAAGTAAATATTTAAAAAATACAATCATTTTTAAACTTCGATGCATTAAAAAAAACAGAAAGGTTGATTTCAAAAGTGCTCACTTTATTGTGAAACGCCTTTACTAATGTTCTTTCTTACGTATGGCGACATACAATCTCTACTGTTCATACGGACGATTCACTCTTTGGTTGGTATGGTATTACGTTGAAGGGAACCTTATGAAAACCTCTCATGATACGTCGGCGATGTCTCGTGCGCCGATGAGGGTGAAACGAGGTACGGAGCAGAGCCGAATGCAAGAGCGGGAAGAAAAGTGCAGATCCCCGAGAAAAAACCCGCCGACCAGCGGCCCCGTAGTGGGCGAGCTTATCACTAGCTTAACTCCAGTCATAGCGTCCTAAATTTGGGATGTTCCACACGAATAAGCTCTAACAGGCTGCGCTCTAAACAATGTTAAATGAGGAGATTCCTTCAGGTGTGAGACGTATTCTCAGCGGTTGTTGAGACTGAATTCCCTGGCCTACTGCCAATAACATGAATCGCCTGTTTATCAGCGTGATACTAGTCTTACGCTTTAATTCCGATGAGATTCTTAAAACGAAAAATTAGGGACACTCGAATTTCGTGAAAATATTTCTGCACATACTAGACTCCAATACCTTACGGTCGTACCACCAGTTTCCGTTTGTTTATTGGCCGCGACTCTTTGTGGAAAGACATCTTCTTACTTGACTAGCCAATCGGAATTGCGTGACTCCAGAATTGCACGTCTGTGATTCGCGAGCATATACCAACGACGCGCAACACCTAGATCACCCTTATCAAGGAAGGAGATCTCAGATAAAGAGCTATCAAATACAACGGGCCGTGAAAAATTTTCGCGAAATTCGGATGTCCCTAGCGATAGCGTGTTGAGGGAAACTTTCTTATTTACCATGTTTCAACATACTGTACATACGCCAGGAAGTTTTAATTCAATATTGGTTATCTTGCATGTACGAAGTTTTTTTTACTCATTTATCTGGGTCAATGAGAATCCTCGCACTCTAGCACAGGATGATGCACTTTTGATTCGGTTTAGCACTTTTCAAACCAGTCATAAATGTTCAATTTAAAAAAAATGATTAGTAGACTATAGTATTTTGCAAGACATGCTTGAAAAAAAAAATACTTCGCGGTTTTCGATCGTCACTAAATAATTTGATAAATCGCCAAGATTTGGTTTTGTAAGAAGCATACATTTATTGACCATGTTTAACACACTGAGGTCTGCACACATTTACTGGCACTTGAGACAAATTAGAAGTGAATCACCTATATCCACTACTGCAAGAACACCGGTTCTGTTGGTGTCTGTGTTAGAACTCACCGTCGTCCTATTGGTCCACACTTCCCTGTACTTTATAGCCTTCATTATTGGCCGGTCATCAACCAATGGACAGTCGAGCTGTTACTAACCAACTCAAATGTCCTTTATCGTACAAAAGGATTTACAATCAATCATGTTCCATTGAGAGGCTATAAAAACAAAAATTATGTGGTTAGCAATATCATTGTTACCGCGTTGTCGTGTTCGTGTGAGGTCCCGCTAAACTCTAGCAGAACAAAGACTACACATCCATGCGAGTTTTATTCTGAACAATAAAGAAATTTACTTCCATAATTAACTTTGCTCGAGAGGCACTCGAGTGTAGTCTACAAAGTTTTAAAACCAGCGGTTTTGGGATTATGTACACTTGAAATCTCTTGTTTAATGTGATCTGCAGCAGCGAATATAGTTTACCAGTTTGTTTTATTTGCGGAATATTCCGATGTCTACCGTTTTGCAGCAGTGGCGTGTGGTGACGTGATGCGAGGTAAGCTAGCGCTTGCTCACAGCTGTACACACCCGCCGCACTAAGCAGGGGAACGAGTAACCACAGCGGGGCTTGGAGAAACTGAATGTACTGCGGCCACTCACGAGAGAGTAGTGTGGCACCCATTACACACGTGCTGTGACGTCAACTCCACTACTTCGTTTAACCCGTTCTTTCGAACATTAATTTCGGACTCAAGGTGTTGCAATCAAGTAGTTTTTTTAAACTTTTTAAATTCTCGCAGTCAATGAACAGCTGCTTGTTCAATGATACGGTCATTAACCATTCATGATAAAGAGGTGTAGGAAATCCCAAAAACCAGATTAGCCACAAGGTAGACGCTCAGAGTGTTCGGTACTGAAGTGTACAGCACCGGTCATAAGTATCATTAATTTGCAACAAGTCCACCATCACGGACACAGGAACCGAAAGGGTTAAGTGGCCGATGTGTGAACCAGCAAACGATCAGGTATGGAGCAGAGCGAAACACATATCACCCCTTGCAATAGTTCACCCACACGCCACTGATTTTCAGATAAACTCTTCTGTCAATGTAAATCTGTTCCCCAGTGTAGTCGTTATCCGGTGTACCATCCCTCGCAACGAGTATCATTAATGAATAATGCTAAGTAACGTTGGTTCTCCTTGCTTGTGAGCTATACGAGGGGGCGGGGGTCAAGACTCATCAATTATTCCGTTGCTGTAGTGAGCGATGAAACCGTTTTTAAGGTTCACTACTTTGAAGGTATATATACATATTGCTTCGTTGTGTTACATTCTGCTTTGTGTATTTTCCCGAGACTGCTTGCGAGGAAAGGCAGCATCCTGCCTTGCTGCCGCAAAATGCAAATCTGGAGTGTTGCAAATATAAACGATAAAAGTTCTGCCTGCGAATAAAGCTTATCAACAAAAAGCTCGAGTAAAACACAAAATTCATGCTCAAAGAAATGTTTTTCACGAAGGAGCCATAAGGACACTATCACGATAGGCACCGCTTGATGGGAAGGCAGGTTAAATTAATCTATAGAAATTCACGTCGTCTGAATTTAATTGAGTTGTATGGAGTTTGCCGTGATAATTTCAACATCCCCATTCTATACAGACTCGGGCGAGGAAATATTACTTCGCCTGCACTTTGTATAAGATTCAATGAAACGTAACATTACGTCGGCGAAACTCAAAGTGTAACTTGCTGAAATGAACAGGATGGATTGTACACTGTTCTATACAGGAAAGAAGAATTGATTGGGAGACTTTCAACTGGGCGTTATATTGCTAGAGAGCCAGTCAGTAATGAAATGTGTTTAGTGTATGGACCAATAGGACGGTTGTAGATGGGCATAAAGAGAACATTAGAACTGATGGTGATGCAATCATGAATATGGGAGACTCACTTCTATCTTGTCATGATTGCCATTAAATCTGTACCGCACGCAAAGTGTTACTCGACGATTTTTGAAAACCGTGCTCAGGATACATTTTTCCTCTCATTTTGCTTCCTTCCACATTGCCGTGAACTGTCTCACGTTATTCATGTCATGCGTGGGGAAACCGCTGAATTTTTTTTTTTTTTTCGAAAAGGACGTGCAAAATTCGTGTTACTATTTGGCATCAGGCTAAACTCCACAGTACTGTTTATACTCGAGCCGCCGTCGTTTCTTCATTGGCTGCTGACTAAACGTGATGCCACTCCCCTCCTGACAGAACTGCACGTGATTCGGGCACACAATTTTGAAGTGTCCATGTATTGGCCCAGAGTTGCTCACGACGTGTCAAGTGAAATATGGTCGAATGGCAAACCAGTTGCAAAATCCGTGCTTTAAGTTTAAGGTGTTCCTAAATAAAACCACGAATTTCGCAAGTCTCTAGTTTTGGGTTGTTCACAGTAAATTAAGCACTTTTCAATGACCTGATTAAGATCTACTTTTAGGCACGTTGTGTATTCTTCCGCCATATCTAAAATTAACACTGTCATGAATCTTGTGTCCTTATTCATGCGTCATTCGAGTGAAACTCGAGAATGATTTGAAAAGTAAATATTTAAAATAATTTTCTTATTCGTACAGTTACCTGCATTAATAAGAAACAGAAAAGATAATAAATAATTTAAATATTAGAAAATGTGTTATAGGTACTTTTAATTAAACCTTAACATTTTGAGTACGGTACAGATTTACTGGCAATCTAGACAATCTATTAGTGAGTCTCCTATATTGACGACTCAATCACTAGAGACACCGAGAATATCGCGGGTTCATTTCTAGACAGGTTGGAATTCACACACATGTACGTTCATGTTACTTTTGTAATTGGCCGACGTGTTGTTTGACACCTCCTGGAAATAAATGAGCCAATAAAAAACATGCAATACATTGTGCGCCCAACCACCTCCTTTTACTACCACAACAATCAACCAATAACCAGTTGATATATGTATGAGAGTATATAAGACTGTGAAGTCTAGCCTACAGGTCACTCACTCGCGAATTCCTCGGGTCTCTACCAATAACTATCAAGTCTGCTGTTCTCCATATTCCCATTCACAACCATCCTATTGGTCCATACACTAAACAACTTTCATTAGTGACTGGCTCTCTATCAATACAATGCCGAGTTGAAAGGGACCCGATAAATTCTTATTTCCTATGTAAAACAATGTACAATCCATCCTGTTCATTTAAGTAATTCACATTTTGAGTGTTGCAGACGTAGTAATACTTCGCATAGAACCTTATGTAAAGTGCAGTCGAAGTAATATTTCCTAGCTCATGTCTGTAAAGGATGCGGATGTATGTCGAATTACCACGGCACACTCCATACAACTCAGCTAAATTCATACGATGTAATATTAAGTCGGCAGAACTCGCACTGTTAACTGTGAATAGACTCAAGGCCGTAGCCAGGAATTTATTTACGGAAGAGTGGTAGTAATAGAATTACATATTTTTTTGAGATATAAAAACTGTAATATTAAAAATTTCACTTCTAAAAATTATTTGCAATCAGTGGGTAAAGACGTGCAAAATTCACGTTATATCTCGGTGCTATTAAAGACTCCACTGTCTTATAAATAAGTGGCCGCTGCAATGTAATCAAGTCACTTATCTTCTTGATCCCTCCAAAGGGATTGCGCACTCCACCGCTGACCTTATATGGTGACGATTTTGGAATCGTCGCAGTTTTTTAATGGTATTTTTAGTATATATTCTTAGCATAATTTTTATAGCATTTGGTATTACCGCTCTGGTATTTTTTAGTATGTATGTTAACAATTGTATAATAACCAGTCATATTTTTATCATTTAATCATTTGCTTGTATATACAGTGTAATGATTTTATTTAACAATTCAAAGCGTTTACTCGTATTTATCACTATTTACTGCGTGATAATTATCAATGCGTGTTATTTGTGGGTAACGATTATGATATCGGCTGTGAGTCAATTATGGTATATGTAGTTCCGTGTTCTACTGCCTTACTGTAAAGAGCGGCCACCAGGTGGCGCATCTGGCGTGTCCCGTGTGACTTCATGGGGGCGGGCTGGCGGTGGTGGGCAGTCGGTTTGCTGGTAGAGTGTGAGCTCAGTGAGCGGTCGAGAGAGCCAGCTGTGTGCACTAGCGGTGTAATATTACGGGACTGGAGTATGATCGCGCAGCCGGAAAGTGTCTGCCATCGCGGGAGTTAACGCACCGGTGGGCCTGTTATGTGTGTTACCTGACAGCGTCGGGTTAGAGAGAATGGATGGCGTGCTCGTAAGATCGGACTGCGACAGGATTTCCACCGCTGTCGCTTCACTTAAATTCGGATTGTGCCCGTACTGTATGTTGGTGAGCCGGAGGTGTTGTCTCGTCGGATTGCGACGGAATTTTCCCCGCGAGGGAGCGAGGCGTGGAACGAAAATCAACTTGGTGATATGGGGGCTACGCGGGACTAGACTCAAGCTGCTGGCGTTTAATATTGTGTTAGACACAACTCTCCCCGGAAAACGTGCGTAAAGCTGACGAGAAATACTGACAGATCCTATAACGTAATCGTGGGCACTGAGTTGGGGAGGAATTAAGTGTTCGCTGTTAATAAAGGTTTATGGCGAGGTTTCGAACACTGTTTAGAGACGATTGGAGATCGCTAAAATGCTCGTAGCACTATTTCAACGACGAAAATCACCAAAATTATTGCTAGACTTTGGTGTGTAAAACGTGTCAAGGTGAACCCTGGCTTTGTGGTATTGGCGGACGCGTTAGGATTTGCGCCCTGCGCTTCTGGACTGTCTTCTGGGAAAATTGTCGGGCTGAATGATGGAAGTCATTTTGGCCGGGAATAACACCTTGAATGTTCTGCTGGCCGGAACTTTCACCTGTCACGTACGTCCCCGTCGTAGTCGCCGCGGGAAAATTTACACGGGGAGCGAGTGCGTCGCGGAAAAGCGGCGTATTTCAAGTGCAGTGCCGATGGGGATGAAGGCTGCGTCGGCGAGGGGCGAAAGCAGCTGGGCAGAATCTCGAGAGCTGAAAAGCGCGACACGACGGCGACGCGGTGAGACAACCTGCCTCGACGTCGTTGTACGAATGATCGGGCCGGTTTCTTCACATCGTCAGGCCCATGGTAGGGCTGCTGCCAAGGTACTGTGATTATAACATTGCTATTTATTCGCTACCGGAGTGCGACACGCAACCCCGCAGTTGAGACTCACCAGATCGCGAACCTAGTGGCTTCTCTGAGATGGCTTTTAATGTTGGTGCAAATTTTTTTTGGAATTAGTGTAAAATTGCATTTGTATGATAATGATGATAAGTAGAGTGAGAATAAACTTTCTGAACTGGTCGAATTTAGCGCAACGTCTCTTCGAGTAATTTCTAATGCAGTATTTTTGATGTGTTTGCCAGAGACTTTTTGGATTGCCACGTGAATTTCTGGAGTGTATTTAAATAATAAAATTACTTACCACTACAGACCGGAATTTGATAACATTATTTCGTGTATAACTGAAATGGACCTCTATAGCTTTTTGGTGAAATCTTGCAGAAATTGATTTATAATCTCATACAATTTCGTGTACGCGGCATGGCTCAGATGGGTGTTTAATTCTGAGCACGTCTAACTTCATATAAGGACGGGGTTTGGGATTGTTGTTGTTTGGGTGACGAAGTAAGGCACATTTTGTTACTCCCCCCCCCCCATGCCCCCTCTACCATGGTGGTCGGAAAGCTATTCAATATCATTGGCTCAAGAGTCCTCCGAGGCATGCTAAAAATATTTTTGTCCAATGGCCGAAGTTCGTCAAACGCACAGTAAGTAGGAGTTCAGCATATCCTTAAATAACAACGCGAATTTTGCAGGTCTCCACTACCAATGGGTAGGGACAAATGGTTTTCACGAAAATATTTCACGACCAGTTAAGTTTCATAACACTTTAGCTCAGATCCAGTTTCGTGATCGGATGATATAGGTTCCCCGCGATTTTAGATGTCTGCCCACGATTTACAGACGTACATAATTCCAGTAACCTAACTCTGATTGGTCATTTAAGTAAGAAAATGTATTTTCACAAAGAAACTTCCCAATTAGCAAATTAAAACTGCTGTTATGCCTGTAGGGTTCTGAAATATAGCGAGCGCGGAGATCTTTTCGCGAAATTCGAGTGTCCCTACTAACGGGATAATATAAAAAGAGAAAATGTTATAAACACCCTTCATGTTCAAGGAAGGTCCACACATTACTTATTTTAAAGTTTTTAAATTTATTTTTTTAAATATTTTATTTGGGAAAAAGGGGGGGGGGGCGGATGATTGTCCCGATATTAATCCCACTGGCTACGCCCCTGAAAAGCCTAAAGCGGGTTTCTTAGACCGCAAGAAAATGTTTTTGTATGGTTTATAGACGATTGGTTGTAAACTAGTTGCCAAATTTGTCTTTTATCACAACTAGTAAAATACTGTAGCTTTACGATACGCTGTTTTCTAAAGCACGACAAAATCGTTTATTTATCTCCATGTTTATAATAAACTATCTTTTGCTCGCGACTTCGTCCTCGTTGAATTTTGTGTTTTCGTTATACTATGTTTCTAATAGCAAATATGTCTGTAAAATATAATACATATTTTAAAATAGAAAGTTGAATGAAATGCAAGTCCAAAATTAAAAGAATTATGGCTGTTAAGTTTGGAGTTGTTAATTGTAATCGTCCGTATCAACATGCATGTTATGAGTTTTTTGCAATATTTATTTATAGACAAAGTTCATTACCATCTTAGAAGGCGGCACCAAAGCAACCAGGCTGAGGTGCGAGCTTACACGCGAGCAAGACAAGTGAAACTGACCGTGGGAAAAAAAAAATTGCCCGTCTTGAGTCAACGCCTGCAAATTTAGAGAGTTTGCACCTGCGACTTATTGTCATTGATCGCGAAGCACACTTTGAGGGAAAACTGAGGTCTCTCGGATACAAAAGGGAGGTCAGTCTGAATCAGTGGAATACGCGGCACAAGCACCGTTTCTCGCTGAGCCGACGCAGTAACAAAAGTGGCCTCGACTACATTGCGATGCAGAGCTTTGACATGCAACCTAGTGCCATTACAGAGTTTCGGTGGCTTCAAATGATCATTTAATATTTTTTTCTCCGTACAAACTTTGAACCCGCAGTGCACCCCTTTAGGAGTTGAATTTCGAAAAAAAAAATCCCCCTTTAGTGGCTGCCGACATTACGTAATGAATGTTTTCTCCAAATTTCATGATTCTAGGACCAATGGTTAACGCTGGGCGTTTATATGTCA
The DNA here is from genome assembly GCA_029891345.1 of Dryococelus australis. Classification (NCBI taxonomy): domain Eukaryota; kingdom Metazoa; phylum Arthropoda; class Insecta; order Phasmatodea; family Phasmatidae; genus Dryococelus; species Dryococelus australis. The sequence goes on along the minus strand of CM057006.1, from coordinate 25,123,079 downwards.
GTGAGCCAGTTTTCCCTTATATATATATATATATATATATATATATATATATATATATATATATATATATATATATATATATATATATATATATATATATAGTTGTATTTTAAGTTTACAGTACTTGCTTACTGAAATACAGTTTTTGGTTAAGATTTTTTTTACTGTCCTTTACTTGTGGTGTGCATGCTATTCGTGGTAGAGTGGCCCATTTTTTTTAAAACCATCCTGGCAGGCATAATAACCATTCTGGCCACAGACATTAACTTTCGATATCTATAAAATCTAAACGCTGTGTTTTTAAGTCACATGGCCAAATTTATATTAACATTTGGCGAAAGAAACAAATAAACTAAAAGTAACTTTAACCTTTTGCGGACGGCACAAATTTCATGTCACTGAAGACAAGGTTGAAGCGAACTGCCTATGTTCTCCGCTACAGAAATCTCAGTTGTGTTGGTCTCTGTATTTCCACTTACCATCGTCCTATTGGTCCTGGCCACACCGGGAACGTCTACTGTACTCTGCAGCGTTTATTATTGGCTGGTCATCAGCGAATCAATCCGCGTGTTAAATATGTCGCAATACAATCCAACGTGTACATTTGGAAACTTATTGAAAACAGTAGTCTTATTCTTACGAACTGAAATGTTGACTAGCTGCAATTGTTTACTTGGATTTCGATATGGTCCAGCGAAACAATAACATTGTAAGAGTGTGAGTATTGTCTCCAAGAGCAAAGAAATGTCCTTACGAACGTAGCCCCAGTTATATACGTGCATACTCCTCAAAGGGCTAGAGCACGATCTAGAATTGATCACTTTACCGTGAAAAGTCTTTAGCAGAAATAATCTCGGCAACTAGTATCCAATGAAACAAATAGAAATAAAATAGAGTGTGCAACTCACGTGTAGCTTCCTGTAGAGCAGCCTGACCTCTTCCAGCGGCGGGTAGCTCTCTACAACCCACGTCAGATTGTAGCTGTCTTTGGATCTGCTGAATGGCGCGCTACGGAACTCGGCTGGACTCGGCCGGCCTGCAACACACGGTCATGCAGGTCGTCTTATAAATTGTGGATAGAGACCTGACGAATTCGCGGATTCATTTTGGGACAAGCTAGAACTCAAAACACTTGTGTTTACGTAACTTCAGCCGTTGGTCCGCACGGTGTTTGACACCTCCAAGAGAACCCTTGCCCAGTCGTCGCCTTCCACGATGACAGCAGACAACCAATGCACAGTTGACATCGGGATATCTGTACATAAGACTGCAGAGTTTAGCCTGCAGGTAATTGAACTCGCGAATTTTTCAGGTCTCTAGCTATGGAACATCTGTTAGCACACACCTGCCGATATCTAATTATAGGACAAATTCGCGAGTCAACTGACCTGTAGGTTAGACTCCACAGTCCTGTGTACACTCGAGCCTCATATGTTTGTTCATTGGCTGCTGCCCCACAGCGTAGCCAGTGTTACTCCACACCTGGCAGTATGGCAGTATGTTCTGTACGATTGCATGTTCTTAAAATTTTTATCATCGCCTACGGCAAATGGCGACAAAATTTCACATAGCTGTATGTAGGTCATGGAGTGAGTGAGTGAATGAAGAGATCTGGGCGGCTCTTAACAACGCGGTGTTGAGAGCCGATGAGGGTGAAGCGAGGTGCGTGTGGAGTGGCGCCGGAATGAAACAAATGGGTGGGGACGCATTGAATATCCCCGAGAAAACCCGCTCTGACAAGCGGCACCATCCGGCACTTCACTGACAACTTACTTTGTATAACTTTTAATGTTCGATAGTATTGATAAATTTATATCTGGAACACGAGATCAACATTTGCCTGGCATTGAGAAGAAGAACTTCCCCGGCTGGAAAAAGATTTATTTGTAGAGACATGAGCAAGTGCGCACGGGTACACTGTTTTCAACTTGTAGTTTATGTTTGTCTTCTGACAGGATGAGTAATTCTCTCCTAAACATACAAATATTCGCGTAGTGTTACCAAGATTACCAAGAGTGAGTGAGTGAAGTGATTTGGGCGCCTCTTGGGCAGATGAGGGTGATTAGGTTTGCGTATGAAACAGCACTGGAATGAAAGGGCAGGGTAAAAGGGAAATCCCTGAGAAAACCAGTCGACCAGCGACATCGTCCGGCACGATTCCCACACGTGAAAATTTGGGAGTGACCAGGGCGGGGATTGAACCCGGTTTGCAGTGGGAGGCGAGCAGGCTAACCGCTCAGCCACCGCGACCCCAAGATTACTTGGAATGTGGGTACAGATGCTTAGACCTATCGCGGTATATTAACACTTTTTTGAAGCGTTTTATGCTTCTGTTGATATAAAAGTATCTTATTTTTAGTTGAATTGGAATTTTACTTGTACATAAATCATAATTCATTTATATTCACAGGAATAAAAACAGAGAGAAAGAAGGTATGTTGGTAATGACAACTAAGAAATATTTCTCAAGCAAAATGTTACTTAACCAAGTGCACACGAACCCGATAAGTTGTCCGTTTGGTATGATTATCTAGCCTTGGTTAAGGTACGTTTGCATAAGACGGAAGAATAGCCAGAACGTAGAACTTTGGCAGGCCCTCAGAAAATTTGGAAGTAACCGCGAATCGACTATATTATGGTCGACTTTGAAGCGAAATGAAACCCTTTCGACCCATTTTAATTTATACGGTTTCAGCTGTTGCAAACAAAAGCTTCATGATGCGTGCTGTACGTAAGTCGACACAACACTTGTTTCGTTGTCAGAACCAATGAACTGCAGGCTGTAGGTTCCTCTACAGCCGCATGAACCAATCATGACCTATACCTGTAAAACTGTTTGCGAATCATTAGGGACACCCGAATTTCTCTAATAAAAAAATAAATAAAAATTCCCGCGCTTGCTATATTTCAATACCCCACGGGCATAACACCGGTTTTATTTTGCTGGTTAGTGGCGTGTCTTGTGAAAATACATTTTCCTTAAAGACTGTTCACGGTAAAATGAGCACTTTTGAAAGCCCTGCTTAGCATCTACTTGTATGCACGTTGTGTATTCTTCGGCCTGATGTAAAACTGACTGACACTGGAATGAGCCTCGCCGCTTTATTCGTGTGTCGGTCAAGTGAAGCTGTGAAGTTATTAGAAAAGTAAACATTTCACAAAACTGTCCTTTCCTAAACTTCGACACGTTAAGAAAATACAAAACTAAGGAAATAATATAAGTTGTTACACGTGGTTATCTAACACTTTTAATTTGACATTAAGATATGGAACAATTTGAATCCATAGTTATAGAGTATTCACGATAAAGTGAGCACTTTTGAAAGCCCTCTCATTTGGGATAACAGTCAATAAACACATTTTATTTTAACCTTATATTTCCGAGTGCGGAGGAATATACACACTGTGTTTATCACTTATATAGGAAGATTTATTTAAAAGGGTGGTTAAAGGATAAAAATATGACTGAAAGGAAAAAGTAACTAGGACCTCAAAAGTGCTCACTTTACCATGAACAACATATACCAATTTTGCTGCACGTATGTAACTCAGTGCATCCATTATAATATATGCAGGCAGGGGCAGTGACTATTTTTCTCAGGTTGATTTCATAAACCATAAGTGCTCACTTTATCGTGAACAGTCTTTAGTTGCATGGCCAATCAGAGTTAGGTTACTCAGATACTGTGATTCGTGCACAAACTCCTAAAAACGCGAAAATAGCTAGATCATCCAATCACGAAACTGGATCTGAGCTAAGGTGTTATGAAATTCAACTGGCCGAGAAATATTTTGGCAGACATCCCTACAAATCACTTATAGGCTATTCACGTTGAAGTGGGCACGTTTGAAAGCCTACTTATTTGGAATAAAAGTCAATAGATTTATTTTATTTCAGTCATAGACGTAAACTTCTGAGTGCGGTGGAATACACAGACTGTGTTCATTACTTAGATTGCAAAATTTATTTAAAAAGGTGGTTTAAGGATAAAAAAAAATGGCTGAAATGAAAAAGTAGCTAGGGCTACAAGAGTGCTCACTTTACCGTGAACGGCCTATACCCTCAGGTGAGATCACTGGCCATTGAAAAATTTACTTATACGTGCGTAATTTACACAATTGTTTACACTGCACAGAGAAAAATATTCCCTAGAGTGGCAACCCTGCCAGATTATTTTTCAGGTATCGCGAAATAATTTTGTAGTGGCCACAAAAGTTTAGTGTTGACAAGTAAGCAATTTAGGGGTCACCACAAAATTTATTTGGCAAGTTGAATACTGTGAAAATATTTTGTGGTTGCGACGGAAATTTTTTTCAGTGTGGGGTCTGAATGAGTTAACACTTTGAAGTCTGGCACATTTCCAGACATTCGAGACAAACTAGAAGCTAGCAACGTATATCCTCTACTGCACGAATATAATTTCTGATGGTCTCTATTTTTCCACTGATCGCTATTCTATTGGTCTAAACGACACTGAAAGCGTTTGTGTACTACGTAACACTTGTTATTGGCTCGTTGTCTCCCAATGGACTGCTGACTCCACTGTATTCCAGAAAAATGTTCTTTTATACTTATTGTTATATACAGTCAATAGTATCAATTTCCTTAATAATACAGAAATGTAGTATTGTATTTACAGCATTACCTGTTGATGAGAGGAAATGTTCTTGTGAAATAATGGTAACAAGAAGGGAAGCAATGAAATTATATCCATGTGATTCTGATCTTCAAGGACAGAGATATTTACAGATTTGCTTTGCCCGAGTGAAGCTCGGGCATAGTCTTCAAAGTGTTAAGGCCATTGGTGCATGAAAGCAGTATATTTATGTAATTTGTGTCATAACTGGTTTCACAGGGTGTTTTCCAACATTTTTGGCACTTCACGACGTACATAAAAGCTTTCAGCATCTTCTTACTTTGTTAGATATTCGCTGCCGTCGTTATTCTCGGAGCACTGATGGAAGAAAGGAAAGCATGTATGTTTTCTCATCTGCAATCAGTGCTCCGAGAATAACGACGGCAGCGAATATCTAATAAAGTAAGAAAGTGCCTAAAATTAGTATTTTTTGTCTTTCGCCGAAAGATTTCAGGACAAGTTGTGGTCCAAAACATTTTAGTTCAGAACCGTTTTAGTTATTGGATCGTTTAAATTGTTACGCGTCTTATCTCTCTGCCAGCCAGTATCGGAGACACTTAATTCTGATTGGTTCTCTCATTTAACAGACACTCTTCACTCAAAGACAAGCAGGCAGTAGCACGAGGAACACTGCAAGTGTACACGCAAGCTATTGAAGTCTAGCCTCTGCGTAAATCTTTTCGCCAAGAACAGGTGGCCCTACGCCTTGAAGTGCCCAAAAAAAAAAAAAAAAAAATCCCCTGTGCGAAACAATTAAAGGCACGGAATTACATACATATGCTGGTCCCACGCACTGGTGGCCTTGACTTTTTGAATTGGAAAGCGGCTGGGGACGGGACTCACCAGACAACTCCATGTACTTCTTCGAGCGGCCCAGCGTGTTCTCCGCGATGCAGCTGTAGTTGCCGAAGTCGGTGCCCTGTACGTTGCGGATCGTCAGCGTGTGCTTGTTGCCCCGGCTGTCGATGGTGCATCGCTCGCTGGGTCCAGCGTCAGGTTGTCCTGGTACCACGTCACCTGCCGCAAAAAAAAAAAAAAAAAAACCAAAATCGTCTCCATAAATTACACTCAATTGCTTTTATAGACGATTCTCGAAGCGAAGCTGAGAACTCGACGAATCCCCGTTCCATAGCGACAGGAGACCAGTTGTTGTGCCTCAGAAACACTTGTTTTCACCTGCACTTTCGTGGTTGGATAATTTTAAAAGTCGCGCGCTTCGAGCGTCTGCCCGCGAATCATGGACGTTCAGTATCGGAGTACTTTGCTACGATTGATCCAGTCAAATAAGAACGTGCCTTCACGTGTAGATGCGCGGCCGATAACAATAGAAAGTTGCGGTCGTGGACGTAGGATAATGAAGTCTAGCACGGCCATACATATCTTCGCGAAATACATCTGTCCCTATCATTCCACAGCCAGCCGCCCTGACTAGTCTTCTGGTCCTATGCCATGTGCGCCAGGTCATACTATTTCCAACTACTACTACACAATGTCACTGCCCCCCCCCCTCCATCCCCCCCCCACCGTTTATATTTTAACGTGCACACTAACTCAGTTTGCGACCAGCCACGTTGGCAACGAAGGAAGAAAAGTAGTTAAAGGCTATTCACGGTAAAATGAGCACTTTTGAAAGCCCTGCTTAAGATCTACTTGCATGTACGTTGTGTATTCTTCCGCTTTATGTAAAATTAACAATGTCATGGGCCTCAGTACTTTATGCATGCGTCGGTCAAGTGAAACTAGGAAACTCTTTTTTGAAAAGTTAATGTTGTACAAATCTGCCCATTTTTACACTTCGTTGTATTAAAAAAAGAGGACGCGAGAGAAATAATTTACGTTATCACAAATGGTTACCTAAAACTTTTTATTCGACGTTAATATATGGAACTATTTTCCCTCCGTCGCTACCAACTATACTGGTCACAAGTTACTCATTTCCCCGTTAAAATACCTGCAGGTAAGGGCAGTGACTTTCTTCTAAGGTTGATTTCAAAAGAGCTCACTTTATTGTGAATAGCGTTTACGTGTCTTGCCGTTTAATTAAAAATTTTACGCAAACATTTTTGAACACTAATATTATTTTCATCGCGTTATTTTAATACATGTAAATGTATAAATTAACATAATTATTTTTTCTAATAATTTTACAGTTTCACTTGACTGACGCATGAATAAATTAATCAGGCCTATTGCAACGTTAATGAGGCATAATTTGATAGAATACGCAATAAGCATGTAAGTAGATCTTAAGCAGGGTTTTCAAAAGTGCTCAGTTTACCGTGAACAGCCTTTACATAGCACCACGTATTTTCTATTTTTTATTTTTTTTCGCAAAAAGATGTGTGCACAAGATAGACATAAACTTTCTACCCGCACACGAGCAGGTACTCTTTGGCTAGTGGCTGGGTGCCTGTGTGAGGATACACTCTCCACTCGACCGAGCCTATCAGAATTTAGTTACACCGGCACTGAACTTCCGTGGTTGGCTGGAAGTCACCTCAAAACGAGCTGCAGTTGTTCCAATCATCCGACCACAAAATCGTTTCTGAACTAACGTATTTTCCCATACAACTCGAACGTGGGCTTTTTTTTCTCTCGCGAAAAACAGGTGGCCCTGCAATTAGAACATAATGTCTATAGGCGCCGTCATTCCCACATTAAGTTCCCTGCCTACCAACGCTTCAGCCGCGGAGTTTAAACGGGGAATAAACCTGTCGTACGTGACATTTACTATGGAATACTGGTGTGTCAATAAATATTGCAAAATTCTACGTCTCCTTTATTTTTCATTAAATATTATATTAAATTTAAAATTTAAAACATTATGTATTAATTTTTAAATATTTTAACGTTGCTCTTGAGTTGAGAAATTCCGGCGGCTCTTGACAACGAGGTCTTGAGAGCCGAGGAGGGGTGAAATGAGGTGAGAATGAAGTAGCGCCAGAATGCAAGGGTGGGGGGAAACGGGATATCTCCGCGAAAACTCACCGCCAGCCGGATCGTCCCGCTACGAACGCTGATTCAAATTAAGAGTGTATTGCGGGAATTTTTTTGTGAATATCACGTTGTCGTCTCAATTTTTAAACATCTATTTTTGTAAACCTAGAATGTTAAGAAAAGTGATATTCCATAGGCAAACTTTGTCTTGGAACGATTCGAGTATGTTTAGTTTAGCTTATGCCCGGTTGCACCAACACCTTCCCCGAGATCCTAGTTCCGAACCAGGATCCAGTTTATCTTGGTTCCAATGTAAAAGTGTTGCACCAACGAAATTTTATTATTCTGGATCTCTGAATCGTCGATCTTGGATCCAAAATGAGTTGGTAGTATATGACGTCATGGATGTAGACGTATTTTTAACTATGGATAGAACTAGATGTGCGATGTTTTATCTGTTTTAAGTGAATTATTGTTGTACGAATTTTACTGAATAATATTCAAGTGTGTATACTGATGTTTTAATTTGCCAAGAAAACAATTGATCGTAGTTCCATCTGTTGGCGCATTTTCAAACTACATTTATCGATGATAGCTGTTGATCTCGGATCGAGATTTCGAGCCTCGAACGATGCCCAGAACTCGAATGGTGCAACAGTTTTTTTTCTGCGTCGATCTCAGATCCGATCTCGGATCGCGTCTCGAACGACGACGGCGCAACAGGGCAGAAGAAGTGAATCTCCTCGCCGCTGTCCTATCCAGTTGCTTCCACGTGGCAGAGGAAGCCAGCCAGGGCATTTCTTGCTGCGCTGAACGCAAAACCCATTGTTCTGCAGTTTGCCCGAGTACAAGAAGTTTCAGGACGATTCGCGGGAACTGGAGGGTAACGAGCTGAATTTATCCCAGCGGCGAACTTTGTTGCGTTTTCAGCTCCCTGCCGCGCCGCCGACGCGAATGTTTCACTTCGCTGGGCCTGGGGATCGCTGAATGCTTGAGAAACTCGCGATAAAAATCTGGAGTGAAAACAGACCTGGCAATAACTACGGTGCCTCATTCGAATACCTTCTAATGGCCCCTTAAATTAAAATGATTGGCTTGTTTTGTATTTGTGTACATCATTTTAAAAACGAAGGCGTTAATATTGAAATCTTCAGAAATAAGAAAAGTAAGCCTATACTTTATTCATGACTGCTTATTGAAAATACTATTTTCTAGTTACTCACCCATTTTTATAAAAATATAATGATATTCTTTGTGGCGAAGAAATACGCACAAAATAATTTATTTGCGTATAAACATGCATTAAATATCTCTCCGGCCAGCTATTATTTTGGAAACCTGAAGATGGTACGTTGTTGGTTGCGTGTCCGCCATTTTGCTGAAGCTTGTGGACACTGGTCAGTATAGTGTAAACATTTCTTAAGTTTTACAAGATAAATCTTTGTACTTTTACAAGCATTTGTACAATTACAAACAATATCTCAGTAAAAATTACAAATTATTTTACATTGTACTGAGACTATATGTTCCGTAGTCTCATAAACCATTGCTGCGAGTAACATAAAGCACAGATAGATTTCTATTGGTCCCGATGCAAGAGAAAGCATCTTCTGGACATCAGTACAGCTCCGAACATAATATTTGTTTATTGCAACGCTTAAAATAACATGTTCATTTTCGACTGAAAGCGCCAGGGGTTCCGCCTGCCTGCAGCTATTTCGCGCGAGAGCTATAAGGGCGACACCTGCTCACTCGCCGATCGCCTTGTCACCTCTAAGCGCAAGGCGCCCAGCTGGCGTGCAGTATTTCTGTCGCCGACTTGTTTGAACGGGATTTAAGCGGTCACCCTGTTCATGGCTAGAGATAGGTGTCTCTCGCTATAATATTTATGATCATTCTGAACGTCCTCCTACATCCACAACTACAACTTCCTTAGGGTCCTGGCCTCGTATCTACGCGAGAAGACATGTTCTCATTTGAATGGGCCAATCGTAATAAAGTAATCCGATACGGAACGTCCATGATTCGCGGACAGACACTCGAGACACGTGACATTTAAATTCATCCAACCACAAAAGTGCATACGAGCAAAAGTATTTTGGCGTACAATTGGTATTGAAATGTTTTCGCGAAAAACACATGTTCCTATTCATGGCCTGCTAATAAATATGAAAGTATGATGCGTGTCTCAAGAGAACTCTATAAAGTTTTTTATTAATATAATATTTAGCAGATAAAACTTATTATGAAAACATCCATTTTAGCCATTTTTACGTTCCAGAAAATAATCATTGGCGTTTAAATCAGAACTATAAAGTTTTATTTGGGCGCGAAACGTTCCTTGATGCAGGTAACTAAATAATTAATTATTTGCAACACTTCACACGCCACTGCTATATTTCCTCGCAAAAAATATTTACACAACAATTGTTTTTTTTTGCTAATACTTTGCCAGAATCACAATTTTAGAGTTTTAGAGCACACGAATATTAAAAATCTAGCTCACCGAAATGAGATAATTCTCGTTGTAATAAGACACCATAAGTTACTTCAAAAATATTTTGAATCACACTAAGAGATATTTCCGCAATATCAAAAAAAATTCTCTGAATGAGGAAATTTTTACATACTTTCGATTTGCAGCAGTCTGCTATTTTTTTTTTTTTGTAAAATTGATTTGGCTAAGCACACCTTAAAATGATTAAGGCGTAAACTTACATTCATCCTTGTTAAATATTCTGTAAACGCTTTCGCTCATTTTATTTTTACGTTCCAAAAACGCTACATCTGTGATTTTGTCCCCACATGGTTAAAAAAATCGAGCTGTTCGAAATATTTTAATTCGAGAAAAGATACTTACAAAGAGAGCCTACAAGTTCGACGGTGTTTTGTAAAAAATATATAAAATATTGAGGTTTTGGGTTGTGAGCTTTTTTGTTTATTTATTCGTGACTTACTTGTTTATACACTAATACAACATATTCGATAGTTTTTTTAATCGCGTTCTTTTATACCAAACATCTGCAACGCATCTCATGCGCAAGGAAGGTCAATCCCTTTTGTTCAAATCCACTTTGTGATTGCGTAATTTCCACAGGACTTTGGTGCCTGTCCGCGAACCAGTCACGTGCAGCATACAAGAAACTTCATTATCTTAATGAAATATCTTCTCGCTCTGACACCTTGCCAATAATCAAAGAAAATTTGCAGGTGTTTACGTAGGATATTTCGATCTAGCCCGAGTGTAATGTGTTTTTCGCGGAAAACAGGTAGGTACGTATGCATAATTCTGTTAACACACACACACACACTACACCACACACATAAACGCACTCGTGTATTCCGATAGAGGAAGGAAACCAACATTATCTAAACGCTTAAGTGTTAAATTCAGCTGACTCACAGTGTTTCGCCTTGTAATAAATAGTTGAGAATGTGTTTTACCATAAATATAATTAGCAAGTTGACCAATTTTTTTACTTTCTTAATTTCACTCTAATTGAAATTGTTTTGTAGTGCTATTTTATAATTTTTTTTTTCTTTCTTAGGTTTAGTCGTCAATTTACAACCTAAAAGTTTTGTGGCATTCGTAATCTTCCGGTCTCCGCACGAAGAATTTTTAGCAAGTTTAAAAATAAATTTTTTTAGCAAACCTTTCCTTGCCCGAAGATTTATTTTTCCAGTTGAAATATGACACCACCCGTTATTTTTTGTATATATAAAATATTTATGTCGGGAAATCCAATGTAAACCCGAACCCGTCGAATTAATTTGCAACCACTTCAGTGGAACTGACAGGATGACACAGCATCAGTATAATTGCCACCGCGATTGGCAATAAGTACTTACTTGACGTGTAATTTTCTCACAGGCTAAACATATTTCAATAGCCTACAGACACACACGCGCAGCGTTCTTTTGATTATTGCGCCTATCCTCGAGGGATAGCACAGCGGTAATTCTAAGGCCAATCCGAATCGAGTTATTCTACACTCAGCGATAGTGATTCCCTGACAGGGAACAGAAATTCGTAGCAATTCAAATAATAAAATCCATAAAGATGATCTGGGCTAAATTGCATTGAAATACAAGTAGAGAGAAACCCTTTTTTTTTTTTTTTTTTTTTTTTCGCGAAAATTGGATATTTTAACCCCCGTCCTGCTCCTTTAAATGTTGGGGCTGCCATGGCTGAGCGGTTAGCCTGCTCGCCTCCCAACCGAGGCGAACCGGGTTCAATCCCCGGCCCTACGATGCCGCTGGTCAGCGGGCTTTCCACGGGGATCTCCTGTTTCCCCCACCTTTCCATTCCGGCGCTGCTCCATACTCACCTCACTTCAACGTCATCGGCTCTCAAGACCTCGCTATTAAGAGCCGCCCAAATCTCTTCACCACCTTTTAATTTTCCTTCCGTGTTTATAATGTTTTACTTCTTTTGATACAAAAGATATAATATGATTGGCATATGGAAGGCACAGAGCGGCTGTCTCGTGTGTGATCTCACAAGAGATCTGCCAGTATGTACGCAGTCACAAGTGCGTTATAAGTCAGTATTGTGCTACACGCGAGTTGCTTTCAATTGCTGTGTGATATGGTGAGATTACACGTGGATCGGAGGCCCATACTCTAGAGCATTCTACACTGAGAGAAAAGTGAACAAAATATTTGTTTGTAAAGGGCCAGATACATATTTAGTTGCCCCCCCCCCCCCCAAAAATTTCGTTCAGTAAACAAAACTTGAAAAGCAATCAAATTAATTTTGTTCATCTAACCAAATACATGCTTGAATAAACAAAATCTTTGTGTTGGGCCAAAATAAATAACACTGTCAACAAAATGTGTTGTTTAATCAACTGAATAATATATTTTTGCAATTTATTTGATTGCCTTCGCCCAATTATATTATTCGAGAGTTTGTTTATATTTTCTCTGACAGGATAGCAACAGTGTATGTTGGTGCATTTTTGATGCAGAAGATAATGATCGGACTATCTCATCTTTAGCCTAAGGCACCAATACGGGCAATGATTTGCCGTGGGTGACACTGTTTGCAGCTTCTGACACGTCGGAATTTACAACTGACTGCTGCAAGGGCAACAGAGCAACACAAACACTTATTATAGTCTCCATTGCTAAGTTCGTATTAGTTGCTATAGAGTACTTTTCAGAACAAAAATCCTGTTTTTTTAATCATTTTTTTAAAACAGTTTTGATGAGGAATTAAAGTCAACGTTAAAGTCATCAATGAGCTAATTGTTTTTTATATATTTCGATGACACATACATATAAAGGCTTCGTGAAATGATTGATAACTTGCCAAAAATATCAAATTATTTAAAAAAATAAATTCTCAGAGTTTCTTAGCATATAAAATGAGACTTTTATCATAAATTACATTTTTAGAAAAGTAGTTTTTACTGGTTTAAGTTAAAATTTTACTTGAAGTCACGGGAGTGAAATGTTGGAATTTTCATCGTAATCAGAGACTTGGGTACGTTAATCTGACTTTAGAATTTATATCAATAGTTAAAACTGAAATAAGCGTGACCAGCGTTAAAAATTACCAAGAAAGTATTTTCATGACATGTACACTTATTTCGAGCTGTAGCCCAACGTATTGATTTTTGTATTATTTTGATATTTGTCAGAAAAATATATAAATTTAAAAAACGTTATATGGGCCCTATGAAAGCAATTTCCACCATTTCCATACTTTTTCCAGGCTATTATTTCATTCCAAAAAAAAAATAGTTACTGTTCTAAAAATGTAGAAAATAATAATCTACTCTAGATTAGTCTGCCTGCCAGCATAGTTTTCCTTCTTAATTTCCCCCAGAAGCGCGGGAGCTGTAAGGGTCACTCTGGCACGCGCTACAAGAGCGCCATCGCCACTAAGCGCAGGGCTCAGTGTTCTCGTAGGGCTGCGTGTATCTGTGGGATTTTCAGCGGTGATCCTATCACTTTACAAATGAAAAATCTGTAGAAAAGTTAAATACAGACTCCTATCATAGTTTGGCTCGTGTCCGGATAGTACGTTTTAAGATATGGCAGTCTGAATAAAGGAGATTTCTAACTTTTTTGGGAGCTCCAAAGTAATATTTATAGCATGGGCGGTAACATTAAAGTACCATTTCACCCTCGTCTGACGTATGATATCTTTTCGCAGGTAAACATATTGTTGGCACGTTTAACCCTTTCAGACCCACTTTAATTTACGGTTCCAGGTGATGCAAACAAAACATTTTATGATGTGCGCTGTACTTAAGTTATCACAACACTGGTTTCGTTGTCACATCCAATGAGCTGCAGGCTTTAGGTTCGGCTACAGTTACCTGGACCAACTGACCTAGACTAGTAAGAAGGTTTGTGAATCATTTACTCACAGGTAAGAACATTGGTCACTGAGCTTCGCAGTGTGCAGTACAGACGAGAAATTACCTACACGCGCGTAATGTACACAATTGTGTGCACTGGGTCTGAATGGGCTAACCCTTTGAGGACGGCACAAATCTCCTGCCACTGAAGACAAGGTTGAAGTGAACTGCTTATATTCTCCACTACAGAAATCTCAGTTGTGTCGGTCTCTTGAATTTCCACTTACCAATATAAAAAAACCAAATACCACTTACCACTTACTGGTAGAGCCACGGGTATTTCGCGAATTCATTCGGAGGCGAGGCAGACACCAAACACTTGTTCTTTTCTCATACCGTTGTGATTGGACGACAGTTCTTTAGACACGCCCCGTTTAACTGCGAACCAGTAATAAGCAGGAAGCAGTAGTGTGAGTGAGTGTTCAACAGTCCTGTACAGAGGCTGCACCTGATCACAGCAACCAATAAGTAAACTATAATGTCTCGAGTGTATAGAAGGCTGTCCAACCTAGCTTGCTGCCAGCTCAATCCGCGAAATACTCGTGGCTCTACCTATTGGTCGTGGATACACCGGAAACGCCTCCTGCACTCTGCAACGTTTATTATTGGCTAGCCGTCGGCGAATGTATCTGACAGTTAATATGTCGCAACAGATTTATTTATTGAAAACGGCAGGTTCATTCTTGCGAATCGAGATGTTGATTAGTTGTAATTTCAGTGAAGAGATTTGTACGGCTCTTAACATCGGGGTTTTGAGAGCCGATGAGGGTGATTGAGATGAGTATGAAGAGGGTGGGGGGGGGGACGGAGATCCCCGAGAAAACTCGCCGACGAACGGCACCGTCCGGCACGATTCTCACATGCGAAAATCCGTAGTGACCCTGCCGGGGATTGAACCCAGATCGCCTTGTTGGGAGGCGAGCGGGCTAACCGCTCAGCCACCGTGGCCCCGATACCAGTTGTGATTGTTTACTTGGATTTTGATATGGTCCAGCGAAACAATAACTTTGTAAGAATGTGAGTTTTGTCTTCAAGAGCAAAGAGATGTCCTTATAAACGTAGCCCCGGTTATGTACGATTAACAGTTTCGTAAAAAAAAAATATTTCAAACACTCTTGCAACACAGTTAAAGCACGAGGCAAGCGGAACCCTTAACCCTTTGAGGAGTATGCACTCATATATTCGGGGCTATGTTTACATGGGATTTTTTTTTCCCCCCTTGGACACGAAACTCACACTTTTATAGTTTTACTAATTCACTGAAGATTATCTGAATCTAAGTATAACATTATAACCAGCCAACATTTCAGTTTGTAAGAATAAACTTAACTTTTTAATAATTTTTCAAATTAACACGATGGATAGTAAAACGTGTTACACCTGTCGTGAGGCAGTAATTGGTACACAGTCAACCCGCGATTCCATTGGCCGGCGGCCAGCCAATAATAAACATTGAAGAGTACAGTAAGCGTGTCAGGCGTAGCCAGGACCAATAGGACGAGGGTAAGTAGAAATACAGGGACCAACACAACTAAAATTGCTGTAGTGAATAATACAGGCAGCTCTCCTCAACCTTGTCTACAGTGCTTGTAAATTTCCGCCGTCCTCAAAGGGTTAAGAGGTTATAAAACTACGGCGCCGTTTCACTTCCTGAATACTTAGTTATTCAGAGGCGCCGACCTAAATTACCGCCGGGAGTGTCGTCACGTGTGAGTGCAATCTTCACGCCTGTCTCCTACGCGACGTGATGAAATCATGTGGCGACGTGGCCTCTCCCGCGGACCGGAGGCGGAAGTGCCTTGGGGGGGGGGGGGGGGGCTGTAGTTGCGTGACTCGCGGGCCGCCGACGAAGACCGATCTTCGCTCCTTATCACGCCTGCTGGAGCCTCCCCCCCCCACCATCATCGTCAACAGCCTTTTCCACAACCCCTAGCGCCCACCGCGATAGCGCACCCTCGTTTCCCTAAGTCGACCACGTGGCTGCAAGCACGAGATCCTGAAGAGCGCTTCGAGCCCAGTGGCGTAGCCAGGATTTGTGTTGGGGGGGGGGGGGGGGGTCCACTTGGGAATTTCATAAAGGAACTCCGACATCGTCAATAAGGTGAGGGGGGGGGGGGGGGGGTCTTTGAGCAGTTTTTGTATCTAATCATTGAATATACCTTTGGAAGAAATATATATATATTTTTGAAGATAAAAATTTTTAAAATTAAGGTGCGAAAAGTGGGGTGCCTTCTGGCTACGCCCCTGCAACGAGTAAAACAACAAACAGAACAAAATATATTAATATTTCAATTAAAAAATAAACATTTAAAATTTAAAAGCATCAAGCACTACATAAAATGAAGTCCGCAATAAAGAAATGAACCAAGTGATAATGTTATTGGGTCACCTAAAACATAGTACACTATGTACTGTTTGAACATATTAAATATACAATTCGTATAATGTTTTCTAGTATTATTTCATGATAATTTTAACTCAGCACTTGTAAAGCGATCAGATATTAACATTCCAACTAAAAAAAAATAATAATAAGATAAAGTTGAAAGCATCAAACACTGCATAAAATGAAGTCTGCAACAAAGAAATTAACCAAGTGCTAATGTTACTTTGGTCACTCTTTTGCCTAAAACATTTAAATAAACAACATTCTTCTGTTCTTTGCGAATTTCTCAAGCAATATAACTTCATTTAGTGGCAATTCTGCGGTGTATTGACATTAGTGCTAGTCCATTTAAACGATCTTCGCCAGTGCTGTTTCCGAGGCACGTTTTCAGTCTCTTCAGTGTCGAAGAGCTTCTCTCTACTGATGCTGTGGTACAGGAAGGGTGGCCAAGGATTTTTAGAAGAACACGTAAGTTGGGAAACAATATTTCTTCACACTTCATCAGTGCAGTAATTTGCATTCTTGGGCAGCTCGTTTTTGGAGATTCTCCATGTCGTGGTCCACGAATCCCACTCACCCGCTCCTACGCACAATGCATGCGGTGTCTGCGTAGTTTCGCTGTACTTTGCGAATTAGATCTGTAACAGTAGGACTTTATTACACGTGTCGAAAGCCCACAGGTTAAACTACTACCGAACGGTTGTACTTTTCTCCTACCCCTTACGGAAACTGCTTAATCCAGCAGTGAACATGTGATTTTTTTTGCCGTTTCCACGTTATCCTCCTCTTTGAATGCGCGTAATATGCTAAAAGTGAAACAGTACAGTAGTAGATACTTGGTCTATGTTCCTTTTGCCTAAAAAAACGCATTTCTACAACGATTATTTACCGATAAAACCGTAAACGCGTAAACAAGAATTCCACAGAAAATCGGTTGGTACTATATCCTCTTAAGCACAAAATAATTCCAGCGTCCATCAGACTAAGATCTGTATTGAAGGTTACCTCCCTTTGTCATCGATCAGATTAGTAAAAACTGAAAAATTGAATGTTTGCGAAAATTTTTATAATTATGTGATGTAAGTATGTTCAAATATATAACATTAAAACAGTATAGGTATATATTTTCAAAATTTAAGGTTTTATATTTCGTTGGGGGGAGGGGGCTAGGGGGCTGCCACCCCCTCACCCCCGGATACGCCACTGTTTCGAGGAAGTGCGTTCTGCGTGCTCACGGGTTTAACACATTGCACATTGTGATCTGCACACATTTATTTGCACTTAAGACAAATTAGAAGGGAATCACCTATACCCACTGCTGCAAGAACACCGGTTCTGTTGGTGTCTCTGTTAGAACTCACCATCGTCCTATTGGTCCATACCACACAGGACACTACCCTGTACTTTACAGCGTTCATTATTGGCGGGAGCCGAGCTGATATTGACCCAATGAAATGATTTTTTTATCGTACAAAATTGATCTACAATCAATCATGTCCCTTTGAGTGACTATAAAAAAAATTCCGTCTTTAGCAATTTCCTTGTGTCTACGCTGTCGTGTTCTTGTGAGGCAGTGTTAAACACTAGCCGAACAAAGACTGCACATCCATGCAAGTTTTGTTCTGAATAATAAAGAGATTGTCATATCAGCTTTGCTCGAGCTACACTCGAGCTTAGTCTATCAAGTGTTGAGGCGGTCGTCTTGTCGAGTGACAACGGAGAGATCTGGGTAGCTCTAAACGCTCGCCTTCGCCTGTACTGCGGGTGGCAGCTGGTGGATGGATACAAAATGAACTCCAAAACATGTTCAAAGGAGAGCTTCAAAAAGTGCTTAGTTAACTGCGAGCATCTTTTAGTTTGATCATGGGGTCCGTCCAACTGGAGACTGAGCTGCACTGAAGAATGCTCCATTCATCATATAAAAAGTGCACGTACTCAAAGATAAGATGGGAAAGGTATCTTCAAGAAATCACGTCCGTTGTAAAACTATTTCCTAGCATCAGAAAAACCCACTGAGAACGGTATTTTTCAGAATGCTGTATTTCGAAATGCACAGATCAAAAACATACGATACTACTACAGGGCCTTGCATTAAATTCTTTTCAGACTTGTCGGCAGTAAAATGGAGTCCACTCATGGGAGCTTCACACTTTATGTAAAACATTTCTGAAAACTCACCCGGTGCATTATGGGTTCGATTGTTTTTTAAATAAACCACATATAACATGTTTTTTAAACTTTCGATATTAATGGCATGATTTTAAATTATATTATTTATTTTATAATCTGTTTTAATTAAGCACTGAAAGAAAAGTGTAATTTTTTTGGCACTAACTACTAAGATATAGATTTAATTTGTAAAATATTATTAAATCTACTTTATGTTAAAGTTATTTGTAAAGTACATGTTTCTTTAGTATATATATTATATATATATACACACACGCACACATGGTTTGTCTAGTACACAAATACGGTAAGATGGTTTCTCGCGGGAGTTCTTACATATTTACATTTAGTTAACACGTAGAGTCAGAATACACAGCGAGAAAATAAAAATGAGATCTTTAGCCGGTGGTGAAGGGGGAAAAAAAGGGGGGGGGGTATCAATCAAATTGGAGTTATCGTAGAAATGCCGAATTGTGACAGGTAGCACGAGGAAAAACACAGCATGCTGTTTCAGGTACTTAAATCGTAGAGACGATGGTGGGACAAATTATGTGCGTGCGCGAATCTCACTATTTCCTCTTTCCTAGAACGTGGAAAAAAAAATGCAGTTTATCGAATCATCAAAGTCTTCAAAAATGTGGAATTCTTAACAATTGTGAACCTGAAATTGTTCTTCACACGAATTTTGGAATAATAATTGGCGTTGCACAATCGCTTTGGTAGTTTAAATGGACTGTGTTTATTTCCCAACACAGATAGAAAGTTCCAACAGAAATATGACACGAAAAATAAATAACCACATATCAAGACGACAAAGAACTACAGAGCAAACGGTTTTCTAACAGTCATTAGAACGTATACTGCAGACAGTATTAAATCTGGCGAAATTGGGAAATACATTGTGAATGTAACCACAATGAACACAAATAAGAAAAATATAATATTTTCGCTATTTATGAACGCAAGATTTCAGTTCTAAAAGTTGAAATTTTGACCACAAAATGGCGATCGTAGGAAGAAATATTGGACCTAAAATTCAACAACAAAACATAAAGAGTTTTAATAACCAAATTAACAGGAATACAAAAATACCACAGAAAAATATTTTGTAAAAAAAAACGGGAATTTAGAGGATACAAAGAAATAAACAGAGATAGCACCACAAGACTTCGCAAAATAATTCAATACAGAGGCAAAACAAACCATCTTACAGGATACAGAAACGAAACAGAGACAAAAATACAAAACGTCACGTTGTTTCGGTGTCAGAACTCTGTCGCGATCTCAGGTGACATGTTGGGAATACTTCAAATACTAGCGAACAGCGGGGTCTTCCGTCAGTAGGAGTTATACAGGGCGAGTCCTTTAAAAGAGGCTCCGTGGGGCGTGTGTGTAACAGAGCGAGGGAATGAGGAAATGCAGATCACGTGGTCTCTCTTAAAGGACTCTCCCTGTATATTCGCCGTGCCAGAAGCAACAACAAACAGACTTAAAGGCAAAACAATTACTTCAAAATACGCGTTGAAATCCACAATTTTAAGCTGAAATGACGTGTGTTTCGAGGAACATAAATACAGCGTATATTTCCAATATATTCAAGAAAATTCCATTTCTACACTTCCTGTTACGCCGCAACTGTAAAACGGGTATTCTACCTCTAAAAACACTTATTCGACAACATTTGAGGTGTGACGTCGCCAACTCGGGTGAATTAAGAGATCTGGGCGGCTCTTAAGATCGAGGATTTGAGAGTCGATGAGAGCGCAGCGAGGTGTTCATGGAGCAGCGCTGGAATGAAGGGCCGGTGGAAAGGGAGATACCCGAGAAAACCCGCCGACACCAGCGGCATAGTCCGGGACGATTCCCACATGCGAAGATCCGGGAGCAACCCCGCCGGGATTTGAACCTGGTTCGCCTTGATGGGAGGCGAGTAGTCTAACCACTACACCACCGTGACCCCATCGACAACTTGAATTATGCGCCACTGGTCGTTTAAGTTACTCATAGGTAGGGATAGGAAAATCTCGCGAGTTCAATAACCTGTGGGCTAGACTCCACAGTCCTGTGTACACTCGAGACTCACATTGGCTGCTGACCCACACAGTAGCCAGTGTTACTACACACCCGGCAGTATGACACTTGCTAGTTGTTTTCTTGCAAGTCTGCTATTGGCTCAGAGTCGTTCAGGGCGTGTCTAATGAACTGTGATCCAATTGAAAAGGCGACTTCTGCGTACACGTGTTTGACGTCTAGCTTGTCCTGAAATGAATTCGCGAAATTTTCCTATCCCTACTCGTAGGTAGATGCCCGAGAATTTCGCGGGTTCATTTCTAGACAAGTTGGAATTCATACACATGTATGTTCATGTTACCTTTGTAATTGGTCGACGTGTTTATTACACCTCCTGGAGATAAATAAGCCAATAACAAACATGCAAGAAATTGTGTGCCCAACCACCGCCTTTTACTGCCACAACAATCAACCAATAAACAGTTTATATCTGTATGAGAGTATATAAGACTGTAAAGTCTAGCCTACAGGTCATTGGACTCGCAAATTTCTCGGGTCTCTAATCATAGGTGTGTGATGCAATTCGCGATTTTTTTTGGTACCACGCTAAACTTCTCCACCCCATAAGTACTTGAGCACAATTCGTGATTCCATTGGTTACCAACAACCATGTGACGTGTGACTGTTTCACAGGCTATTGGTTGCTCAGTTGTTGAGCCTTTGCTATTGGCTCGACGCGTGCCTGTGACGTATCGCGCTAGCTAGTTTCCAGGCAATGACAGAAGTTAAACAGGGCACTCGTAGTCTTGGAGTTCAATCTGCATCCACAACATAACGCGAATTTTGCACGTCCCTAGCAATGCCATACAAGAAGTAGTCCTGCCGAGAATTGAGCAAGATCCAGTGAGTTTTTCAAACCCTCGTCCAAACAACATTCGGGGGCTCCGTTTACCCAGTAATGGCATACCAGCTTCACAAAGTGGGGGTGAGCCCCATGTTTTTAGGAAAACAATTCCAGAAGGAAGTTTAAATAGAGCATTGTTAGAGATAATGGAAAATTGCGAAAATTTTTAGAGCCAGCATATCTTCTATAACACTCTAAATAGTTTATTCTTTCATGATTGGCTGAACAAGGTTTTGACTCGACTAAGTTGTTTGCATACCAATCACGAACGTACTGCGTTATAGTACCAGAATCCTCATTGGCCCGGTGAAATGGGGATAGTGGCTTCAAACACGCATTCCAGCCAATAACGAAAGAAAACTGTCTGACATGTTTACAGTACGCTGAATCATAGTAAGCAGTCAACTTTTCCAGTGATAAACGATCATCTCTAAACACTGTGTTGCAGCTGGTCCAGTGAATATGTCTTACCATTCAAGCGGAATCAGAGTCTCAATCAGATTACTTCCAAAGTCCTAAATATTTATTTTATTGCATATTTAAAAACTAAAACAACTTAGGTTTCATTGCACCAAAACGTAGCATCTTGAGTTCATTTGCTGTTGCTTGAAGTGTATCTATCAGCTTTCACACCACACTGAATCTAAATATATATGTCCTATTTACAATGTTGGGTTTTGCATCTAGTGACTTCCGAGAATAACATGTTCAGATATGTATTATATATATATATATTATACTAATGGGCTATATATATATATATATATAGCCCATTTCTCCTGAAGTCTTGAGGAAAATTCTTCACAGTCGGTATGTATTGCACCACTGCATTAAGATATCAAATTCTTGCCTGTCAGGTAGGCCTAAGTACATTTTGCCTGCATCTGTTTAGCGAAAATATTTTGGATATTATTAAGATAACTATCTCTTGATCATAATCGGGTGCATGCTGATAGGTATCCGTAGAGAGTGGGTTTGGGATGTTGCAGTTTCTTTTGGCTGTATACTATTTGGCGCCAGATGTGTGGAAGTGCTAAGCCCAGAAAGGCGAAATAATGCAGTAACAGGTGAACAACTTGTGCACCTGGACTTATAGCGGACTTCTCTGGAGTGTTATAGTAGCCTACATGCGAGGAATTTTCTACTTAGCAGCACGATTTAGGAATGGTTAGATATTTTACTCACCTTTTTCTAAAATCCAAAAGTACTCAAAAAGTAAATTATATATATATATATATACAGGATTCGAAACACACACACGTATATATATATATATATATATATATATATATATATATATATATATATATATATATATATATATATATATATATATATATATATATATACACATAGCGCATGTCTTGAGTTTAAATTAAGTTAGATATGCCGGCGATAAAAATCTCTTTTTTCTTTAGAGTTTTGTGTAATTATATTGCAATAATATCCAGTTGAAGGGAGATATAGGCTGTTCACGATAAAGTGAGCATTTTATAAATTAACCTTAGAAAAAAGTCACTGCGCCTTCATGCATATATTTTAGTGGGTACAATGAGTGATATTCGCCCAGTAAAGTTGGTAAGGAAAGTAGTTCCATAGCTTAACGTCAAATAAAAAGTGATAACTTAAAATTTTTCTTTCGCTTTCTGTTTTTTTTTTATCCACCGAAGTGTAGAAAGTAACAGATTTGTTCAATATTTACTTTTATAATAATTTCAGTTTCACTTGACCGATGCATGAATAAAGTGACGAGGCCCATGACAATGTTAAACTCACATAAGGCGGAAGAATACACAACGTCTATACAATTAGATCTTAAGCAGGGCTTTTAAAAGTGCTCATCTTACCGTGAACAGCCTATACTTGTTGAAACGCCGCTCTAAAAATATGCATACATTAAAGTATCACAAATGCATTCACCCAACTTACATTAATGCGAAATCGTACTATATGTACTCAAGCCTGGCACTCATTCTCTGGGCTTAAGTTATTTTCTGGTACCATTATGTAGCTCTACAGTCTTTCTTGTCTTTTCACCACGTTCGACTGGAATTAGAGTTATCATATTCACGTTGGCGTGTCAGCAACTTCCTTATCGCGTACGTTACAAGATCAAAAAATGACTCTTTCTGCCCAGAAGACAGAATTGCGAATCCCCGAGAACTCTGAAAAGTTAGAAAGTAGTTCTTCAAGCGTGGAGGCCTCGCTTTCGCAAGGGACGTGATTTGCGTTGGCGAACTTTACCTCTGCGGTTGTAGGATCAACGTACGATGGTTGGTGCTCGAGTGGGCAAGATTTTGCGGTCTTGGGAGGGAGGGTGTGGGGGAGTTAGGGGGAATACATCCACGGATCGCCCGTCGAAGGCCTGGAGGAGGAAATCCGTCGCGCGAAGACAAACACAAGAAGTCTCCACGCGACGGTGGATCGTCCTGCAGCGAGACGAGATGGCCAAGTTTCACCCGGGCTGTGGAGAGAAAAAAAGTTTGTCCCTGCTCCCCCTCGCGTTCTCCGAGCACCACTAGAAAACAGATTCCCCCTTTTCTTTCTCTCTCTCTCTCTCTCTCGAGAAAGGACTCGGAAAAAAAATGATTTCCCTTCCCCTATTTTCCCGGCCGTATATGCTCCTCTGACTTCATAAAACTTGCCCCGTCTCCCCGCGTTCTCCTTCTTTATCGTGGACTGCCAGTGGCTTTCCCGCTCCGCTCCTTTCGTTCATTGTCTTTCATACTTGACCAACCTGCCTGAGGGTCTTTCGCGTGTGTTTCGACAGACGGGGATCCGCCAGGATATTGAAACAGCAGCAGTATATGTCCGCCGCAAGGAGAGCAATGTTACGCTCCTTTCATCGAGGTTTTCCTCCGCAGCCTCGCAGCAGCTGTTGGGAAGAGTCGCGCAGTTGGTGCGGTCGTGCACAGTCTGCTTCAGCAGATCCTGCGCTCCCGCGCGGGCTGCCCTTTATTCACATCCGCGAACGAACTCGCCTCCCGGGCGTGGCGAAAGATAAAACAAGACGACTTTCGCAATTCAACTGGGCTGTCGACCCTTTTTTATGGTAGGCATATTCTTCTACACCGTCTGTATAGTTCCACGACAAAATTATTAAGATGTTCATTAACGCAATTGCGATGTTCATTAACACAGATAACATGTGATATAATAGTAGTAATTCGGAACTGCTTTTCGTACAACGCTGCCAATTTTACCGGAAGAAGGCTAGCCAGTGAGTTTATATATATATATATATATATATATATATATATATATATATATATATATAAGAAATTTGTTTTAAGTTAACCTATATTCCAGGACACGTAATGAAACCAAGTGACGAAACAAACAATACACAACAAAGAAGAAAGCAATATTTCGAGCAGATAAAACCTATTACAAAAAACAACAAAAATTTTCACTTAAAAACACATACTATACGATTGATATCTGTATATTATTAGTTAAGTCGGCAATAACAATAATGTACAACAAAAACTAAAAACTAAACAATAGCAAAGTTTGTTCAAAAATGAAATTCACCTCTCGTATTATTCCGTACAGAAAGTATGTCAGTGTATATATATATATATATATTTGATTCATCATAAGACAGTATTGAACGAAAACCGAGAATTAAAAATAAAGAGAAAGGAAAAGAAAAAAGTATATTCAGACAGATATCGACACAAAAAAAAACTGGAAAAAATGTAGCAATGAATGGGAGACAAGACGAAGACACAAGTTATTCACAGCCATAAAAGAAGTAAGATATGTATAGATAATTAGGGCGGAGAAATAAAACAGTGCGAAGATGGTCACTTATTTCTTTTCCTGTTGCCATGATAGTAAAAAGTAGTTTTTGGATATGTTTCCCATCCATAAAAAATATTACTGAAGCTAAAAAAAATGTGTTACTAGTCTTTGATATTGCATGTAGCGTAAAATCTAAACCGCCCAAAAATTACAAATACAGTTTTCATAAAAATGTTTCAGATTTTAATTTAATGCAAAATATTCTATGATATATAAAAGTAATATTTGAATATATATCAACTATGATGAAAGAATCGCTACAAAATAAAATTAACATGCATATTCTGTGGAAGCACTGCTACATAAAATAAGGTTTTTATTCATAGATCTTTAAGTAATAAAATAAAGTTAGATAGTACAAGTCCATGAAACCAGACTACAAATATAGCTATTTAATAAAGATATAGCTTTGGGAATAATTTTTTTTTTTTTTTAAATCTTTGGTTATTTCAGAAAGACTTTAAATCGAATACAGTTTAGATTTAAATGTTTTATTGGAATGCTATGACATTTAACTCAGTTTGAAGATTTTTTAGGCTGCTTTCCTGAGTGATTGGGGTTTTTATCCTACAGGCTCGGTGATAACAAATACTTGCAGCAGACATGAAAAACATGTATTTATTAATATTTACCTTCACTGTTGCATTCCTCAAAAAAACTCTAGTAATAGAATCAAGCGTAAACTGCAGTGTGTGTATAGAATTATTTTACATAAACTAGGTCAAATAACTTTTGTTGTAAAGCTCGCACTTACATACTGCGTTTAAGCACAAATTTCCAGCATCACTGGTTTTATACCTTCTGAATTTAATAGTATTCTAGAAAAGAATTTAATGGCCATAAAACAATAATTCGTTAGGTGTTCTGTTTCATATGTAAAATTTAAATTTGCTAAAAAGTGCTCTTCATGAATTTCAGATTGTTCTATGTTGTCTACTAAAGTTAGGTTGTCTGATATGGAAGGCCCTGATCGTTGTACTGTGGATTTATCAAGAGTAGAGCCATCTATTTTTCGCGAAAAGAATTGTGCGTAGGATGGACACCAACATTCTACCCGCACACAAGGAGGTATCATTTGACTATTGGCCTGAAGTCTGTGTGAGTATGGATTCTCTATTTGACTGGGCCAATCAGAATATAAGTAAATCCTCCACCGAAGTTCCGTAATCGGATGTCAGATACCCCAGACGCGTGAGAGTTCCAATCATCCGACCAGGAAATTGTTCCCGAACTAACGTGTTTTCCAATACGACTGATCGTGGAATCTTTTCGCGAAAAAAAACGGGTGTCACAGCCATGAGGCGAGGAGAAAGAATAAGGCCGCCGCCTCGTCACGCAAATGAACTCGTCCACCCGGACCGCTGCTTGGTGATCGGGCTGTAAGTAGCTTTATGGGGTACAGAGGTCCCAGTAACTTGCACGCTTTGTGAGGTCTCCAGCGTAGATCTCTAATTGGCCGCAGCTGCGTGTACAACTAAAATGTTTAACAATATATGGCGTCATAAAAAGTTACGGTAGAGGTTTAAAAGTAAACAAATTTGGAAATCACAGACATATGCGACAGAATAGTAAACAAAGTCTACCGAAAACTTAGTCGAGAACATACACACTCCCAATTAACCCGGAACCACGATAACTACAGGCCTGAAATGTTGAGGCTACTATCAATAACTAGGGTTACCTGTTTTTCGCCAAAATATTTATGCACAGAATATATTTCAAATTCTTACGTGCAGGTTTGCAAATCTCCTTTGGCTATTGGCTGCGCGTCTGTGTAAATAATTTTTGTATAGTAGCGTAAACAAGGACTAGCATGTATGCAATCTTTCAAATGAAACAAATATCGATTGGGACGCGGTCGACTCAGTTTTCCGCTGGCTGACAGCCTGCCGATAGCGAGGACTTTGATGTACAGCAAACATAACTGGTGTGGTGCAGACCGATAACACGGTGATAAGTGGGAGTACCGTAGAGATGGGCGTTATTTAACTTAACGGTTACAAATAAACCGTTACAATGTGGTAACGTGTTGCACGAGTAACACATTCTATTGTCTATTATACAGTTATTTTTGTAACGTCTTGAATTATTTCACTTAAACCAACACTTCACTACCGCGCATGCGTAAAAGTTATTTTTTGGAACGTCTGGCTTGTAACTGCTCATTTTTTTTTTTTTTTTTTTTTGGAATTTTTCGGCTGGAAAATGTGCGCGTGCATAAAAGTTCCTTTGTGGAACTTCCTGGTTTGCAACAGTGCGCATGCGCGGACGTTATTTCTTGGAATGCCAAGCCTTGGAACACTGGGCATCTTAATCGTTACTTCCTGGAACGTCGGTACAGGAGAGAAACGTTTCAGTAACTGTTAAAAGAAATAACATGTTACTGAAACGTGTTACTTACTTGGAACTGGAACGATGGAACAAGTTAAAATATTGTAACGGTATGGTAGATAGACTAAAGATGAGGTAGACCGCTTATTTGTCTTCTGCGCATGTACCCAACATTGACCTACTCCAATCCTACACAACTATCAAAGTCAAATGGTCAACAGTGATGAACGTGTATGTTTACACCTTAATTTTTAAATGACAAGCTCTATTATATTAATAAAATAATTTTACCTTTTTGAATGTATTAATAAATCATAATTCCAAATTGATTATAAGAGTATAAAACATCTCAAATGCAAGTGTTTACCAAACACTGTTCTAACCTCAAACCGAATCCATGCCATTTTTGCTAGACGTATAGGTCGAAAAGTAGTTCAATGTTGGGACACGGAGATTGGTTGTGCGCAGCCAGCGAGATCTGGTCCACCTCATCTTTAGGCTATGGTCTGGCCCATCCCTAGAATACCAAGACTAACAGAACTGACGTTCCTGGATGTCTGTAAATGTATGCTTGCCTCAAAGTGTTTATCAGTAACTCAAACCCCTCACCGATGAAAATAGACCCGTCCATATGGGCCACTGTTTGGCGATAGTGATGGGGCAAACAGATTATTTCGTAACATCGATTAATTGATTCTTCATATTTACCTCAAACAATTAATCGATGAATAATAGATTATCAATCGATTATTCGACGAACTTATTCAATATATTAAATTTTGTAGAGTTTTGGATACAAAGTTTAACATGAACGAACACGCAGTACGTATATTCTCACATATGTTGTTGAATGTTTACTGTTATACAAAGATCATAAATAATCTTTATGACAAGCTTAAAAACATTAGCTACACGCTAATAACAAATTTTTAGGTACGCCGGGACAGCCCCATGACACTCATCTTCAGAAATCATAATGTCAAGAACATTAGACAAGTATTTAAAAAGAGAAGTAAAATAAACATGTACGTATATGTAAAAAGTGAATCAAGTTGCTGATTTATGTGTCTTCATTCTAATATTATCGTTCAAAAATTAATTTTGCAGTGACGATTATTTTTATAATCGATTATGGTTTCGATTATCAATGTCAACATTGATTAATTACGATTACCTAACTAAAATCGATTACTCGATTATCAAAATCGACAATCCCCATCACTACTTGGCGAACGGGCTGTACCTCAGTCGCGCTGCGCTCTTTGTCAGGTTTCCTGCTGGCGGATCTCTCCTCATCTCCCGTAACTGGCGTGATTATAGCATCCTGGGACTGTGGGAGGTACGTGTTCTTCTCTGCCGATATTTGACACCATGGCAGAATGAAAACCTAGCTGTGGCAGCAATGCCCCAAAGCACGCAGGAAAACCAAGCAACCACCTGGGGCAGACCATACATAATCCAATGCTCCCACTCAGTTACTTCAGATAAGTCATAATTTAAACAAGGGTTTTTTTATTTTGCAAAACAACGATCACATATACTAGTGGCCAGTGGTGTAGAGTAATAATATACCAAAACAACTGGCAAAATATTGTTACAATTTCTCTCTCTAGAAATGAAGTGGGCTATACCAAGTTCGTTAAAGTATGGAGGTCTTAATAAAATAAAATAAATTATTATTTCATTTTTACAACAACTACAGCAAAATTCTTTGAACTCAAAATCTCACAATAAATTGATACCACTTACTGTTCACAAATAATTACTCCAATTTCATTCAATTTATAATTACCACAAAGAACTAAATTAAATTTAATAATTAAATATCAGTCCCAATAGACTGTGTATCAACCTATTCAAATATTCTATAAAATATGTGCCCAAATTGACAGTTCGAATATTTACAGTAAAATTAGTACTACACGTCCATTCAGTCCCACCTCAGTTCAGTCCATGTTCCGCCAGTCGCAATGTTCTAGAGTCCTCCAAACGCCCTCACGCACAGTAGGCTTCACTCGTCGGTTTCACACCCTCTCGTCCATTCAAACTACGAACACCTCACTCGCCGTCGTCCTACAATCTCCAGTCATCGTCCGCACTTTACTTCACTCGCTCACACTCGGCCAGGCGGCCTCCGTCAAAAGACTGCCGACCGCTGGGTTGCGTCCGTATATATAGTGCATTTGGTCGCCTCCTAGAATCTTCCCCAACTCGCGTGATGCGTCGCGGAGGGCCAAGGCACCAGCCAGTCTCACCAGAACGTTCTTGCGTCGTCGTTAAATGTATCGGAAACTCTATCAGGCGAGAGGAGGTCTGTGACGCCAGCAAGTCTCGCCGCTGTCGGCATTCACGGGATTCCCAGAAGAGGAAGCAACAGGCCGCGAGCGCATCGTTCCAGGAAGAGGGGGGGGGGGGCGAGGTGGGTCTCCTACCACAGCGCGGGGTAGCCGAGTCGGCGCCAGCTGCAGCACGTAACAATACCATTCAAACAATTTATAAATTTAGTCTGCTTTTTGTTTGGCTAAAGACCGGTTTTAAATTTTTCCAAATGAACCTGCGATGGAGAATGATAGCAGTAGAGATTTTTCCGTTCTGTGCTCGGATTTGTGTTGGTCCCGACACCAAATGAGAGATTGGTGCCTGCATGTTTGGGACAAATGTGTTGCATCACGAGGAACACAAGAACTTGGATCCTGTGTTACGAAATACTTAAACACTCATGAATATAAAGATTGGTCAGATTCGTGTCGCGGGAAAAAAAAAAACAGGGATATCAAAATGGCTGCCATGTGGATGCATATGGCGTAGTCTCCTGGAATTAACTTTAAAGAAGTCTGCCACTAATCTGCAGAACGTGGCCACTCCTATCTGGCGAATGACAGCGACTTCGGTGATATAGAGGGAAAATT
Organism: Dryococelus australis; assembly: GCA_029891345.1. Lineage (NCBI taxonomy): Eukaryota > Metazoa > Arthropoda > Insecta > Phasmatodea > Phasmatidae > Dryococelus > Dryococelus australis. The sequence continues at coordinate 25,092,618 of CM057006.1, read as the reverse complement.
GGAATATCACTCCGAGGTTTATGTGTCAGCACAATGGCGTGAGGTAATTTCAAATTCCAAAGTGAAGAAAAATAAACTTGAGGTTCTGCAGATGAAAAAATACGACTTTAAAAGCACAGTACGTATTGAAAGAAACGTGGTAAACAGAAAGAAGACTTCGATAGGCGATACAGTCGAGTGGTTCAACATAAGAGAGATGAGATTCACAACGGGAAACCCTGGCATTATGGAAAACAAGTACACTCAGAGCAGTGTGATAGGTTTTTATTAGGTAAATTTAAACAACAACATTTACAGGCAGACGTGTGAATCCAGGCAGCTTGTTCTAGCCGATCTTGTACCCTCAATGAAGATATCTTAGAGAAGAGAAGCTTGAAGATTTAAGACGTTGTGACACCTTTGTATCATTCATTTTTAATGGTTTGCAGAGCTGTGGAAATAACATTCAGGGAGACGACAGTATTGAAGAAGATGGCGAATCAGACTGTTATGATTAAGTTATGACAACGTCCCAAGATAGCGGCATGTTAATTTGTAGTGTGACAGTGTTGATTTGCAACAGACAGAAACTCTACAGAGTGTTAAAAAGAAAATTATAACTACTAACAGCGGTCAGTATATATACGTATACTTGTTTGTTTCCCTTGAAGTGTTTAAATTATGTGTAATTCATTTAAACCAAAAAGGTAAGGATTTTAGAAAATATTCGTGTTCATGCATATGGCAAAACAGTTATGCTGAAATCAATCCATTGCGAGAGTGAACTATACCCAAATACCAAAACTATATTAATAATTTTGGGGACTTTAAACTATTGCTGGAATCTTCTGCTTGTCGTCATATTTGCACGGAACAATATACAGACGGTATTACATTTGAGTATTTGATTATACCTCCCTCCTGGAATTTAATTCACTACCATGAACTTAAACTTCAATTTACTCGAAACTATGGGTTTTTTCACATAGTTCACTCTGGCATTGGACCATCCAATCGTGGGACCTCAGACACCAACTGTGCGTAGTGTAATTATTTAGGAGAGCAGAGTAACATGGGCGCTCGAAACACAAGCGACCAATATTCACCCACAAGTTCGAGGGCAAAACGTGTAAACTGTATTTGTGAAAATACGGTTACGGGCATGCCGCAGAAAAAAAAAGAAGCGAAACGCCCGAATGAGCTACGAATTAAAAATTGCCGAGTTTCTTAAGAGTGAAAGTAACTTAACGTCATCCTTTATTGACTGCGGATGTCAGCAACGGCTTGCTATTTGCAAAAAAAAAAAAAAATGACAACAAGAATTGTTTTTTGTCGAACAAACAGTAGTGTTTGCACTGTACAAATGCTTATGATTAAGCCCCTCCTGTTTTTTTCGCGAAAAGATTTACGCGAAGGCTAGACTGCAATGTCCTATGGCGTACGTGCATTTTTTCTTTGGTTACTGGTAGAGACAGGTGTGTCTCGCGAAAAAATTTTCAAGACCTGCTGTACTCCAAAACACTTTAGTTTATATGCACTTTCGTGGTTGGATGATTTTGAATGTCACGTGTCTCAAGAGTTTGTCCGCGAATCATGGACGTTTAGTAATCGGATAGTCAAATAGGAACATGTCTTCTCACGCATGCACACGGCCAATAACCAAAGTAAGACGTGGTTGTGGACGTAGGATATTGAAGTCTAGCATGTCCTCAAATATTTTCGCGAAAAACACCTGTCCCTAATTATTGGCCACGTGTCTGTCAGGAGTAAGTTCCTTACCTGACTGGGCCAATCAGAATCACGTAACACCGTCGCTGAATGTCCGTGATTCGCGAGCAGACACACCTGCTATGCGTGACAGTTAAAAATCATCCAATCACGAAAGCGGATCTCCGCTATGTTGTTTCGGAGTACAAGCAGCCCTGAAATCTTTTCGCGTAAAAAGAAGGTGGCTCTACTTATGACTATATTGAATTAAGCGTATTTTGTTCGTTTGTCTTCCGAATTCTTTGCTAGTCACACACTGCACGTAGGATACCTGAAAACTCGAAATTTTACGTGCTGCTCATCGTTAGCCTTGATCAAGGACACATACAATATTCGCTGAAATTTCAGATATCCCGCGCACAGTGTGCTACAGTCGCTGCTATATGGTCCATTCAACGTTACTGCCAACTTTTCTAAAGCACTGCTCAAGTTACGCTTCCAGGATATTCCTCCGCCTCATGCAAACAAAGTTTAACCAAGTCTAGGAAACTATACCGATGGTAGAACGCATTGGATTCGTACTTACTAAATGTAACACTATTTTACATGAGAACTATTTCTTGCTAGGTGTTACCAACACACATGTTTTTTCCCTGTTTTATTAATATTGAGTTTAAGTCGAATATGATAACTTATAGGTAGAATATACCTAAATATACCTAAAAGTTCAATTTAACAAAAAAAATAAGGTACTTTTATGTTAAATCACGAATAAAACACTTGTGATACAAAACACACTAAGGAAAAACCCAAAAATCATCATACAATGGGTAATTTTTCAAAGGTTGGATTCAAAAAATGTGATGAAACAGTGAATATACTATATTAATTACGTAATATATGGCATTCCGTCCTCTGAAAATAGCGCGCACGCTGATGTGTGTGTGTGTGTGTGTGTGTGTGGATTGGGGGGTGGGGGGGAGGGGGAGGGATAGTAAAATACATAATGAAAATATTGTTGGAAAATAATTTTTTTCGCAAATGTATTTTTGTAGTAATATTTATCACAATACAGTAACATTCTGTAGCGTGGTAAATCAGTGGTGTTCGGTCTTGAAGTGTCAGACTTATTGATGCCTCAGTCAACTTGGGAAACAGCTTCTCATACAAACGACTGTCAACAACGACAATAAATTTGCTGACATGACCGCACACTGTTGAAAGCTAACCAGTGATCTTTAATATTTTTGACGAAAATGATCGCATATCTAATTTTTGGTGGAAATAATATCGAGAAAAAAATTAATTAAAAAATGCGAAGTAAAATCCTAACCTTAATGTGTTCCGTGTATAGCTTGTCATCAACCCCGTGTTTAGGTTTCGAGACACATGCAACACGATTTTATAAGAACTAGGCATCAACAAGTAAGTATAAATTTATAACAAATAACAATTTTATGCGTACCGGAGATCATTAACTTGGACTGAATATTCGTCGCGAAATGTAGTTGCAAGTTACTGTTTTATACTGTTCAGCGACAGTGAAATTTCGTAAAAAAAAATATCGAGACAAATTATATTTCAAATCACTGTATAGTTGTTTACCTTTCTCGATTGGCTATATTATCATGTTAATTTCAGTACGCGAATAACTTTGGTTCACTGCCAAAGTTGTTGAATTCTAATAATTAGCCCGTTTAAAAATAAATACAACTTCTCACGCAGAGGACTACCAATGGCAAAATAAATATTCTTCTTTGTTCTTATAGCATTGGACTCTACCATGTGCTAAGATTTTTTTCTCTAAAAATCACTAGCTCTATCTATGTGGTGTTAGTTGATTTCTCGGACAAGCATAATATACCTATTCGCAGTATTTTGAACTGGCGGAATCACAGCAGGACACTCAGTGTTGATCTCACTATTTTACGGGGAGACAATAATGTAAAAAGCAGTTATAGCCAGCTTAACTCTGCGAAAAGAAAATCACTTTAGTGGGTAATCGAGTAACTGATCCAGGGGTACGTTTCTGAATCCCTATTAGATGGGATACCCGATTTTCGCGAACCAGTTGTATTTCGCGACACTTTAACTCAGATACACTTTCGTCATTGGATGATCCAGGCGTTACGCCTCCATAGGTGCGTGCTCAAACATCACAGACGTACAGTATCGGAGTTATCTAATTCTGATTGGTCAGTCAAGTACGAAAATGTCTTCTCGTAAAGACTCATGGTCGATAAGCAGACGAAAACTGCTGGTACGCCGGTAGGCTATAGAAATCCAGCATGTTCAGAAATATTTTCGTGAAATTCGGGTGTTCCTGCCTAATATTGGAGACGTGCAAAATTCGCGTTCATTTTTCAGCGACGTGATAGACTCCACTGCCTTATAAACAAGCGAGCACAGTTCGTAGTAATTGAAGTCACGTACTTGTTTCATCTGCTCAAAAGAGATTAGCCACGTCACACCTGGCGTGCAAAACATATTTGCGGGCAATGGCCGAAGTTGGTCAAACGCACAGTCACGTAAAGTCCTTAAATAATGACGCGATTTTTTTCAGGTCTCAACCTATTAGTAAGTTAACTCCAGTAGTAGATTATCCAGCAGTTTTCGAATGACCCCACCCCCTTTTTTTTATCGTCGATTTGTATGCCATTTGGCTTCTTAGAAAAGCCAGAGATCCATTACAATAACCGACTCAGAACCGTGTAATGGATAAAGTAAATTCCTATTTCCACTTAGAATATTAAATAAGGGGGAAATGTCATTTCTTTATGAATTCTTAGAAGTGTAATAAAACCGACGTAACTAGTCTCATTATCAAACAATCGTCGAATCGATCCGCGATTACTGTAATGAAAACAAGTTACGACGTCGGTAGAATATTGCTGCAGCATTGCCCTCCCTTGGTATCTGTGCACTGGCTGTTACAAGTAAGCCTATTTAAATTAACTCCTTTAGCGTTAATTTATCGCACCCTGGATGCAAAACTGTGGCGATTCAAACAACGATGTTTTTGAGTCGGTAGATTGCGCATATATTTCGCCAGACAGTGGAAGTCTATTTAATTTTTCTGGGCTTGGGGGGGGGGGGGGCACGTACTGCCATTTTGCATTTCGGGAAACGGATCTAACAGGGAAATATGAATATTTCCCGTTTACACGTATTGTGTTTCGAGAATCTTTACATGGTGCACACTGTTCATTCTAATATATAATATAACTTCAGCTTCCCTTGATGACATAGTAAGTTCAAACCATACAAGGTGCCTTAACTCACATCCCCTGAAGATACGACTTTTCCAGTTACAATAGTCTTGCACTAAGCGGTGACGAAACAAGTAGGAGGAGGAGGGGGGACAAATTCCCCCTCTCTAAATGTATTACAGAGACCCAGAATAATAGTAAACGAGCACCCACGCTGTTTTTATTCACCAAAATGTGTTGGTACAGTCCAATCGTCGTTACTTCCAACTTTTATAAAGACCTGCAAAAGTTTTCATTCCCGGATATTCCTCCACCTCATACGAACAAAGTTTAACCGAGCCTAAAAAGGTTAGTCTGCGCCAAAGGGACAGCGCACCGCATTCGTGCACACTCAGTGTAGTGATATTTTGCATAAGAACTATTTATTACTAGGCATTGCGATCATACGTGTTTTATCGCTGTCTTTATAAGTATTAATTATAATTTTAATATTATATTTAATAAGTTAAATGCATGTAGAGGCTCAATCTAATAAAAATAGGTTAATTTTCTTAAGACAAGGTGGTTCTTGACATATTTGGGATACAAACAAGCACGTCATACATGGGGTGATTTTTTTTTTTTTTTTTAATGTTTGGTTCAAACTGTGTAAAGATAACGCTAACAGAATAGCATTGAAAGTAAAGTAAATTATCTCTAATGAATTGTTATATTGTAATTATTTCTGGTACTTACATTTTCGCTTCTGGGCTATAGTTAGAGACGGGTATTTTTTTCGCGAAAAGATTTCTAGGTCAGTTGTACTCCAAAGCACGTGTGTTCATATTCACGTTCGTGGTTGGATGATTCTGAATGTCACGTGACTCAAGTGTCCGTCCGCGAATCATGGACGTTCAGTATCGGATTACTTTAATGCGATTGGCCCAGAAAATAAGAACGTGTGTTATTACGTAGGCGCGTGTCCATTACCAAAGGAAGTTGTTGTTGTGGAGGTGGAATATTGAAGTCTGGCATAGCCACAAATATTTTCGCGAACTTCACCTGTCCCTAGTTATAGTCTTTTCACTATCTTATTTGCACAAGTAATGCGGGTTTTGATCGCACCAAAATTATGCTTTGTAAATGAAGTAAAAATGTTTTAAGAGCGACGACTAAAGCCGCGTGCCAATTTCCGAGTTGGAAACATTTCGTCGCTGGCATTAAGGGGCCTGCATGTTGTCAAATGGGTCTCACTGTAAGCTGCTGTGTCCGTTAGAATTTCTATAATAAATAATGGAGAATTTCAATTGTACATCTTTTTTCAGGACAGAAATGAAATTAGGTATTTGTTACCGATTTATATGTTCGATTATTGAAACTTAAATGTGGGTGTTCACAATATTTATTTAAAAAGGTGGTTGAAGGATTAAAATATTGCCGAAAGAGAAACGTAATTAGGGCCTCAAAAGTGCTCACTTTACCGTGAACAGCGTGTAGGCGGACATGGCATTCAGGAGTTAATTTTTTTTATTAGGGAGGTTTTTCTAACGTTAGTTTTATCGCAAGGATCGGTAAGATGACTTACTGACAAATATTTTACAACAAACAAAAATCAAGCAATTTCAATAGTAGGCAGCGTACGACTGACTTATAAAACTTTGGCTCTTAAGCACATAAGCACAAGCACTGAGTTGCTTGCAATTTAGACGAGCAAAAGAAAAATTAACATTATACGTAATGGAAGCGACTGAGTTTAATTACAAATGCTACAATCAATTTATTTTTACTTTTTTATGGTTAAAAGAAGGAAAATGTGCAATTTTGATATAAACAGGCAGTTTCAAGTAAGATTCGGTATTTATGAAGTTTTTATTATGTCTAAAAAAAAAAAATGATGAAAGTAAATGGTTGAGTTGAGAGAGATTTGGGCGGCTCGTAAAAACGAAGACTTGAGAGCAGGTGAGGGTGAAATGAGCTGAGAATGGTGCAGCACCGGATTGCAAGGGCGAATGGGGACGGGAAATCCCAAGAAAACCCGCCGACGACCAGCGGCATCGCCCCGCACGATTCCCACTTGCGAAAATCCGGGAGTGACCTGGCATGGGGACTGAACCCGGTTCGCCTTGGTGGGAGGCGAGCAGGCTAACCACTCAGCCACCGTGGCCCCTCACTGCTGCGTATAGTTATCAACGTCTGCTTCTTACAACTCCGGAATGTACTGGGGTTGTTGAGTCATCTCTAGAGTATTAGATTTGTGTTTTCGAGCAGTATTCATGTTGTTTGTATCATTAGTGTCCTTTTCGCCTAACAAGTAATTTTTTACTATTTTGGTTTGTAATCTGCAAAGGAAATGATTATTGGTTGGAAAGTCACTACATGTGTTTATTATTAATGCTTCTTGGTTATGGTTTTACTTAGTCTCTTATTATTACGCACGAACTGGCACCACAATTTCTCCGATCGGCTGAGCCGTTCGGTCGCCTCAGCGGTCTAAAGCAAACTAAACCACTCGATATCAGAGGTTCATAGCGCGGCCTGATGACGTCAGAACGATAGGTTTGTTTGTGAAGCATGAAGCCAAAGGATCGACCTATACTATCGTGCATTTACATTTAACGTACTGCTCTTTCTCAACGAGGAGTTGCCCCGGACCCGAGAGCACAATTTCGTAACGCCCACTTCCTGAAAATAAAGAGGCCGACTTGCCAGATGTTGTCACGTCGAAACATGCGTTGCAGCGAAGAGATCGGTTGCACAGTTTGTGTGGGGAGTTGAGCGGCTCTAGCACTGAGGACGACTGCATTGTACGTTGTTGTCGCCTCGCGTGCTAGCAATGGTCCTTGGGCTTCGGAGATTCCCTTTGACCCTGCCCAACCAACCCCTGTCGACAACCTATACCCGTGGTCACGGGACCATGTGCAGACAGTATCATTAGCCGCGCGGCATTACTGCTGCATGGACGCTCGGCTGTCTCGCTGAGACGCGACTGCGTGGGTCTCCCGGAGTTAACGCAGCGCCACGAGCCCTTCCTATACGCTTACATACATCCTTCGCTTACGCTCCCTTGATCAAACAAGTGGTCATTAACACGACCGTGATATTTAACTCCTCTGCTTCCTTCTCCACCTCATCACTTCTCTGTCTTAACTAGAGTCCATTCATGGTTACTTCCAGAATTTTTTGAAGCTCTGCTAAAGCTCAACTTCCAGAAGAATATTCTGCCTCAAGTAAACAAGGCTTAAGGGGTCCGCTTGCTTGCATTGTTTTTGTCCCTTTTCTTGGTTGAGAAGCGCGGGAGCTATAAGGGCCACACTGGAACGAGCTACAAGAGCGCCATCGCCGCTACGCGCAGGACTCTGAAATGGTGTGCAGTGTTCTCGTAGTGCTGCGAGTACCTGTGGGACTTTCAGAGGCGACCCTATCATATTGTTGATGAAAAGTCTGTAGCAAAGTTCAATACAGGCTCCTATCGTAGTTTGACTCGTGTCCTGTTAGTATCTTGTGAGTGAGATACTTCAGTCTCGAAAAGCTGTTTTGGCTTACTTTCCGTACGGAAGAAAATGAGATCACTTTCCTGTCTGTGTGAATGTGTGTGAATGTGTGTGTGTATGTGGCCGTGTGTCTGGGCGTGTGTGTGTTTCCCCTCCTTTCAATTTTTGAACCTAAAAATGGCAGCCATTAAAAAATGTTTGTGTGATATGCCATATCTAGGGCACAATCCAACCATTTAAACCAAAATTTGTATACTGGCACCATTGGGAAATAATGCAATTTTTGTAAGGATATTGTTGTTAGACCACCTTTTTGCAAGATATCACCAATTTTAAAATACATATATTTCATTATATCTCAAAAATTAGTCAACCAATCCTCACCCAATTTGGCATGTAAGTAATTTCATGGTAGGCCATGTATACGTAAGTGATTACGCTTGATTAGTTACTTATTTTCAAAATGGCGGGTCATACAAAGGCGTTTATTTGATTTAGTATATCTTCCATAAAATGTAACCAATTTCGACCAAATTTTGTGAACAGAAAGTTTAAATTAAAAACATTATATATTTTGTATCCATTCACGGTACGCGATAAAGCACTGGCGATGGCCTGAATCACATGCCATATAGGCCAAATCGTCGAAGTGTCACAAATGTATGTTAATGTTTTATTAGTATGCAAATTTATTCTATTTTGTGTATAAAATGATAAATGCTAGCTTCAACGGCCATGCATGTAAACATGGCACTCGCAATACAACGCCATTGTAAAGAACTATTTTCACTGATTCGTTGCCAACCTTACTAGCAGTATGTCAGGCAGTGGGTACTGTAGCGTGCATGCAGTTAAGGGGAAGTTATTGCTTTCCAAGGTTTCTTCTAAAAGCGCTTACTGAACTGTGTGACTGTCTATATCCAGTATCAATGAGGACATGTGAAAATACTGGTTGTAACAGTCCTTCCGCCACCGCAAACGGTAAATTTAAAAGATAAGAGTTTCTCAGTTCTTAAGATGGACCCACAATCATCCGTCAGTCACCCGTCCGTCAGGCGGTCACGTGATCTTCGACCAATCGCAGGGCCACTTTTTTTTTCTATCTGTTAATCCGTCAAACATATCTCAAACTTTAACTTTCGACGGACAGACGGATGGGCCACCGCCTCCTGACGACATTCCGTAGACGCTAATACGCACTCTGAAATAAAATGCAAGGCGGTGAATATGTGTTTATTTATCTTGATGGTAAATTCAAGAATTTATAATGTAAACATTAATTCAGTAAAAAAATTTATCACGTAAAAATATTATTTCCTCGAAATGTTTCTCTCTTGAAAATATAATTCCAACCAAAATATACCTTCTACGAAAGAAATATCGCGATGTTAAGTTGTCACGCAGAAATTTTTCCGGGCATGAAGGATTGGCGGACGACGGATTGTTGTGAGTCGCTTTCAACTGACGGACGAAAAACAGAAGGATGACTGACTGACGGACGGGCGACGGACGGTTGAGACGGATGGTTGTGAGCCGAGATTTACTTATTTCACAACTCGTAAATCGTTAGTGAGTAGTCGCAATAAGTTCATTGTCTTCCTGCTCCATGGTCGCTACCCAGTGGCGTGGCACAGTGATGATCGACGGAACTTGCACTCTAAGAAAATTCCTAGGGTGGACTTCATAGTCTCATCTTGAGACAATTCTTGATCAAGATGATCAAGATCCTAGTATGCCATGGACATTGCTCAAGCTTATCTCAAGCAACTGCCAACACGATTGTCTCCATGAAGATTGTCCTAAGACATGCGTTCGATTCTAACCTGGAAAAGGAACAATAGTATTGCATAGCCACAGCTTTAGAATGTCATGTTGCACAGTCGGCAGGGATATGCATAAGGCAGGAAATAAGATCGTCTTGAGCAAGATGACTTGAGACCTGAGAATGCTGTAGTTTTTGCAATGGCAAATGTATGTAATTTGGGTATGATGTAATTAACATTTGTTTACCCGTGTGTGAGAGTAGAATAAACAGTACAAAGGCGTTGTATTACTGTAAAAGTGCGATTTTACATAACTAAACAGCTTCCTGTTAAAGTGCCTCGTGCTCGATACGCTGGAATTACAATGGACGTAGACGATCCGATTGATGTTTATATGCTTGACGAGGAAATGCAAAATGCCATACAGAGAAAATTATACATTCTACAGTTCAAATACATCCATCCTCAAGGCTCGTCCACATACCGACGTAATGCAAATATAATTCGTCGCACAAGGAAATGAATCCGACCGTACATTAAGAAGTCTTACCTGCTGAATTGTACTCTGGGCAGAGTTGTAGGCTTCTCCAACACTTACCCGCGCCGCCTCTTTTCTCTTCATATAGTTCGCGCCACTTTGCTTATTCTCAATCACATCTTTATACCTTTTTAAAATTTCAAGAAAAACATTTCTTTGGAGAGGCAATAAGGTAATTAATTAAAGTAACAGTTATCGAGAGTGTTCAAAATTAAAGGTTCTGTTGATAAATGAAATCACAAACAAAGCACCGACGATATCTCATTCGTGCCTATGCGTATTATTTCGTGCTTGCTCGGGCCTAATTCCTATCTTGAGATTGTGCTTTGTCAGGTCGGAAGTAGCGAGATATAAGCTTGAATGGATGCGTCTCGTCTTAATAAAGCTCGTCTTGTTCATCAACTATGCAATATGAAGTTGAAAAACGCTGTCTTAAGAAACAAGATCGTCTTGGCCAAGACGTGTCTTAAGATGAGACTGTGAATTCCACCCCTAGAAAATTTTATGTACGGCAAAGAAAACTATTTCTTAGAGGCTGATCTCTTTACAGTAACACGATATCTCTTCAATTAAAAGAGAAGGTTACAGAAACATGGATTTGCTGTCAACTTTTTATTTATGCGTTTATGTTTTACGGCAACATTACCTTCCTTTATAGCAAAGAAACAAACATTTTTTTTAGCTGCCTTTGTTTACAGCAAACAAATATTTATTCGCAACGGTTTAGCGATGTTAAAGGTTATTTTGTTCGCTATAGTTTTCAGTACGTAACTGTTGCCCCGACGCAAACATTTGTAAACCAATATTTTCTGCAGTTACGAAACTGGAGCCGAGAAAATGCACAGTTCTCCTGCTGACGTCTGATGTCATTGTGAAGTGCAGTCACTGATTCTTCAAATCACTTACCTTTATTCCTCCCTAGCGGTGACATTACATTCTGGCCCAATTTACAATCTAAGATTTATTGCCTATCAAAAGTTTGCGAAACTTAGGAAGACAAAATGGACGTGTTGTGAAGAGTGTTGAACTAGCAAACCGGAAGGAGTGGGTTCGAGACTTGAAACCGTCGTAGTATTTTTTTTTTGGTGAATATAATTTTGGAAGATTTGTTTCTTCCTTCTTAGTTACAAATCACGATTGATATTCAGAGCAAAAACTATTCTAATAACAATGCAAGGTAATTAGAATAATTACTATATATGAGCCGCGGTGGCATAGTGGTTAGACTACACGCTTCCCACATACAGCGAACCTGGGTGGATTCTCAGCGGGGTGGCTCCCGGGTTTCCGCATGTGAGAATCGTGCCGGACGATGCCGCTGGTCGGTGAGTTTTCTCGGGGTTCTCCCGTTTCCTCCCGCCCTTTGAATTCCGGCATTGCCACATACTATCCACGCTTCAAACTCATAGGCTCTCAATACTTCGATGTTAAGAGCCGCCCTTATCTCTTCACTCAACTCCATTCCTATATGGGCCTTCGAACAAACATAAATTATGTTTGTGGAAAGCCTACATTGCAGTGGTTCCATATTTAAACAAATTGTTCTTTGCGGAAACAAATCATGCGCAAAGAAAGCGTTATTGCATTGCGCATTCGGGAGGACCTGGGTTCGATTCCCGGTCAAAACATCCTCATTTCGTTTATTCATGGTGCCCCGAAATCACTCCAAGGGAATTCAGGGATGGTTCCTTCAGAAACGCCAAGGCCTATTCCTTTCGCCTCTTCTGTTCTCCTCAGATTCTTTCTCCGTCTATATCGACCTCGCTATCGATGGATCGTTAAGTCCGACCTACCTATCCGCGGCTGCCATTGGTTCCTGTTGCGCGAGGGTGCCAACATATTACTGCCAGAAAACGAGAGTGAGTGAGAAGCAGGGTCGGCGTGGGAGTGGGATATGCACAGGACTCACACAAACTTTCTGTGACCGTACGCGCGTTCATTTGAATCTTAACTCTCCTCTCGCCTACTGTGTGATATATGTTTGAATCTAATTAAGATAATAGTTACTGAAATACTGTGTTTTGGACACGTAAGTACACGCACGCTAACAAATTGTTAGCAAATCTACCACACCAGTGTATACGAATAGTGAGAAAGAGTGGATTGAAATTTTTTTTCCCCCCATACATTCATGGTAGCGTTCCTGCATTTTCTCAGGAAACAGTCAAATTCATAGTGAAGTTACCAATTACTAAGAGACCTTCAAAATTCACGTATTTATGGCAGAACGCGATAATTCGCCGTCGTATACATACTCGAGTCGTCATCGTTTGTTTAGTGGCTTCTGCAGCCGTCCCATTCTCCTTTTCGACTTTTGGTTGGAAGTAATGGGGCTAGCCCTCTCCTTAGTAATTTCTTATTGGTCCAAAGGCGTCCAGGGCGTGTGCGGACAAACTGTAGTCCAGTGACAAACCTAGTATAAACGCACAGGTGTTTGAGACCTAATCTGTCTTGAAATAATAACAGGAAATTTACACGTCTCTATCAACTACGTAGTGTTGCGGTGGTAACTATTCGGATATTTTCAGCCTGATATATGGTAGTATTAACATACAATGTATAGGTTAAAATATTCCATTGCAAACTGGTAAGATTGCCGGGAAAATTTCTTACAGTATAGGCAGAAAAAAAAAAAGCCTTAAAAGAATGGTGTAAGCAGTTTACCGTTCCTTTATAAAAACTTATTACAAACTGAAGTATTGATTGACCACTGCCTATCAGCACGGGGGAGGGGAGGGGGTCCTGCTAGCTGTAAAATGCGGGATGATTTTGAGGGGGGAGGGGGCGAACTGACCCTTGTCACCCGTACTCGACGCCAATGGAGTGCAGTGGAATGGAGAGATTTGGGTGACTCTTCTAGGGATGGGATCCTCGATACCGCGATACCTCGATACCCTCGATACTTTTACAGTACCGAGTATCGCTTGAGAATATCCAAAAGTATCGCATTTTAACAACCATTTTCTCGTGCGATGATTATGGTACAGGCGTACCATAACTTTCGGAATATGTACAATACTTTAGAAAAGCGTGCCGTAATTGAATAATTTAATATGGTCCATTCCCCATTGGAAGCTACATTCTTAGAGCCCTGCTAAACATCTACTTACAGGCCCGTTTCGTATCCTTCCGCGAAATGTAAACAAACATCGTCATGTGACTGCCATGCAGCATCTGTCAAAATCAATGTTTGCATGCCAATGTGTGTGCACATGTGTTCGTATACTTTCGCTACACCTAAACATAAACATTGAAATGGGACTTGTCAAAGAATTCTGTCTTAGGTCTATTTCAAAAGCCATTCGTACAAATATTCACATTTTAGGCCTATAACATTACTTAGGTCAGCTTTATGACATTTAAAAAAATGCCTGAATTAACTATAGTTCTTACGGTCATGTTACATTAACATATTTGTTTTCCATGACATAGCACATTACACGTAATGCACATTAATATTTTGCAGCGACTGTGTTAAACACTGTTACAACTGCGGGGTAATGAACTGTAGTATTTAACTTTTTGTTATTGATATGTGTTGGGTTAGTTCTTTAAAAGGGTGGCCTCAGTTTGAATAAAGCAGGAATAGATAGTCCAACGAAAAAGTGACATTAAAATCAAGCACGCAACTCGTGTCGCTCATTTTTTGTTATAGAAACTTAAAATATAGCTGTGAACATGCACTCAAATAAGTCTACAGTAACTTTTATTCCACTCATATTTATATGTATTGCTACTTACTGTGTATTAGGTTTATTGAAATTTATTGGGACTGGGCTTGGTTATTTTGTTGGGATTGGTGGTAAATTAAGTTACACGACTGTGTTTCAAACACCCACCAGGGCAAAGGTACAACGTTGTGATAAATAAACATACGGGGATGTAAATAAATAACTTCGTCATAAAAACAGTTCACATTTACAACGTATAAATAGTTCACATCAAATATTTGAAATCACGCACACACAGATCACAAACAGCCAGGCCCCGCTATCTCACACGCAGCGGTTGAAACACAACGTGACAGTGTATTTATTACTGCCGTTGAAACACAGATTTATCACAACATCGTAACTTGCTTAGGTAGGTTTAAAAAACACAACGTCTACAAACGTGATGTGGTAATTTGAAGTATATTTCGAAGTAAGTATAATTTACTCTTCGTTTGGTAAAATAGCAACACGCCATGACATCATGGCTCGCCACGTCTGCCAACTTCACTTTGTTTCTGCCCCGCCATCATATCTAAGTATATTAAAATAAGTATTCTAACATAAAAATCTCTTTTCAGTTGTAAATTACATAATTTAAAAATCATTATTTTACTGTAATATGTATGAAATATCCTACAATTGAAAACAGTACACTTTTTAGGCGTACTAGCGGAGTGAAACTTGTGTGAAAGAGACAAAGACAGAGAGAGAGAGAGAGAGAGAGAGAGAGAGAGAGAGAGAGAGAGAGAGAGAGAGAGAGCGACAAAGCTCGCTCAACAGACAGTTGCTTCAAAATTGCTCTCACTCGATAAAACAACACCGTACCATTTCGCCGGTCGAGTTTCCAGTGTAATGTGGGTTTTTACATATATATTCAGTTTGTGTCAACTACACTAGTAAAACGGCCAATTTTCTGGACCAAGTGGTTTTGTGTTCATGACAAATTTAATTTGGTATCGAGAAAAATATCAGTATCGAGTATCGTAAGAATGTTTTGGTATCAAAATTGGAATCAGAGTATCGAGAAAATGTAGTATCAACCCATCGAGATATTGAGAGCCGATGAGGGTGAAGCGTCGTGAGTATGGAGAGGTGCCAGAATTCAAGGGAGGGAGAAAACTGGAGATCCCCAAGTATCCGTGCAAGTGTTAGAATGATCAACACTGTGAAATATTTACTTTTATAATAACGCCACAGTTTCATTTGACTGTCTCATAAATAAAGTGAGCAGGCCCATGGCAATGTAAATTTTACACATGGTGGAAGAATACACAATGTGCGTACAAGTAGATTTCAAGCAAAGCTTTCAAATGTTCTCAGTTTACCGTAAACAGCCTATTGTTATGATCCTCGGTTTGAAGATCATAAGCATGGAGGATAAAAGGATGGGAAGAGAAAGTGGGTGATTTAAATGGGAAGAATTGCTCAAATTATAGATGGGCTAGAGCCAAGTTTACTATATTTTATCATTTTACAGTTATAAGCGGTTCTGATTAGTAAGAGGCCAATGCAGTGAAGGGAAAACGGGAATAGGAGTTTAGAGTAGTAAAGTTAGATTCATATTGGAAGGACTCACAGGGTATCGCACCCTGGACACTCAGGCTCCGCCGCCTCTGCCTGGACCCTTGGACTCTCTGCTCGCTGCCACATCGCCGACTGCGTCTTCCCTGGACCTAGTGGCTCCGTACACACTTCTCGCCCCCCCCCCACCCCCACGTGTGTTGGTGACGTACAAGGTTATGATTGGTCCCCGTCGTTCCCCGTGGCTGGAGTTTGCTGAAGGATTGCTAAGCTTACTTCAAAGTTTGCTTGGTTCGCCGGACCCACATATTCCGTCGCCGTCGGCTGCATTTCTTTGATTGTTTACTGATTGAAATTTGGGCTCTGTGTTTGGATGTTGTGTTTCATATAATGTCGAAGTTTACAGTACTTACTTGTTCAAGTTTTACGATAATTTTATGCATTCTAAATTGAATTTTCGCAAGATTTGCTTTAACCCTGAGCTTCTGTTAAAACCAAAGTAGTCTCGACAAATAGTTTACACAAGAAGAAAAAATTCAGTCTAATACAGGCCTTCCCGTTTCCGATACATAAACTACGATTCCTCCTACTTAGTTTTACAGGTAGAAAATTGTGAAATGTATTGTGATGAATTAAACGCAACATAGACGCCAGACAATGTAACCAGATTTTGATTTCAGAAGGTATTTCAAAAAATCAACCTTTGAAAATTTAATTTCCATTCCTTACATAAGAACTTGTTATGATGGTGACGAAATTAGCCAAATCATTATAGTTTCTTAATTAAGGAATTATTTATAATGCAGTGTTGAATGAACGAAAAATTGGTTCCATCTCTTAGTCACTTATAACCATAACTATCAGAACTTGCGTCATTAGAGACACACATGTGTTTATAAAAAACAGAAGTATATGACCCATGTAGGGTCATTAACACTAAAGCAATTTTTTTTAACTTACAAGAATTGAAAATTAATGAAAGGAAGAAACAGAGCTGAGCTTTCAAAATTTCTCTCATGACGTGAAAGAATAGCAATTATATTTGGAAATATTTGGGAACGTAAACGCGACGTAAGAAAATGTATTATAAATGAATTTTTCGATTAAATCCTGCAGTGTAGAATATTTTTTATATATCATGCAGAACGAGAGAGAAGATTAGAGAACTTTGTACATAGCCAGGCCGCGTAGAGAAATCCGTTATGCTGGCCCTCAAAGCACTTCAGTTTAATGAGAAAGAAGCGGAGCGGGAAATCGTCGGAAATTTGAAGATGGAAAGGAGGCATCGTTACGAAACCGCGAAAATAAGTGATTGTCCACAACAATATCGCTAAATGAATTCATTAAAAGAACATTTTTATTCCTTTGTATTCTAGAAAACAATAGCCGTAAATGAAGAAATTGCATGCTGGGTATTTCATTTCGAAATTAAAAAAAAAGCTCTCATGTTAAAAGCATCAATCACTAATTATTAGTTTAAAAAAAAACAGCAGCGGGCAAAATTGTGAAAAAAGCACAGGTTGAAACCCTGAACGTTGAAATACTGAATATATATATATATATATATATATATATATATAACGAATATGTCATAATATTTCAATACTGCGTTATTCTGGAAATACGTCTATACACAAATACAAGGTAATATTCATATACAAATACATAGGTCTTGAGAGCTAATGAGGGCGAAGCGTGGTGAGTATGGAATAGCGCCAGAATTACAGGGCGGGAGGAAACGGGAGATCCCCGAGAAAACCCACCGACCAGCGGCATCGTCCGGCACAATTCCCACGTACGAAAAACATTAACAGCATTTGTGAAGAGAGATCGCGTACATTTTTTCAGTGCTGGGGCATCTGCCCAGCGCTGGCAGACATGGTATATTTATTTTAGCTTCAACGCGCGGAGCGCTGCTATCAGGCACTGAGAAAAAGGTTTTGTTGAATCAAACAAGATTTGTTTGGTACAACCAAATGATTTTTTTTGTATAGGGGTTGAAACCAAATTAATTTGTTGTTCTCGTTTGGTTGCCGCAAACTGTAAGATTTGCTTGGTGCAACTAAAGATTTGTTTGTTTACACGTACATTAAACAGTTTGGGCAGATATAAACAAATTTTACTAGTTCGGGCGAGTTTCAAACCTAGATCACGTGCGTTCGCGTGATACGCCTCAGTAATCTCAGCTTATGTGACAACTAATGACGCCGGTAAGATTTTAGATAGATATAATGCATATATTGGTCAACGTGTGCAAACAAATATTTCAAGTTTTACAGCTTTACTTGCCAGTTTCTTGTTGCATTGTTTTATTAATGTGTTTATACGATTGTTAAGCAACAATAGATGCACTAACAAACATCGTTACTATCCTAATTGTCACAAAAAATACAAAGAAACCCTCGAGCTGAATTTTCGAACTAAGGCAGTCACAGTGGCGAAACAAATATATACAGTTGATTCAACAAAATGTTTATTTCAGTCTAATTTATTTTGCCCCAACACAGAGATTTTGTTTATTCAAACATATATTTTGTCAGGCGAACAAAATGTACTATTATATATATAATATAGGAATATTTGTATTGAAATATATATATATATAAAATAGGTGTATATATAAGATAGGGTTATATAAATATATATGTATATAATTATATATAAGATAGGTATATAGATAATTATGTATCGAATAAATTTAGTACCTGCGTGTTTTCTTCCGGGCCGAACAAGGGATTGGGTTTTCTCAGAGTGTTCACATATCGAGAAGATGAATTGTGAATACGAAGGTCTGCCTATGGTCTCTACGATCATGGAACCGCGACCTGCATCGTCGCTCACTAAAGTCCTACATGAATGGTTGAGTCCTACATCAGAGGTAAAATTTAC
This sequence comes from Dryococelus australis, assembly GCA_029891345.1. Lineage (NCBI taxonomy): Eukaryota > Metazoa > Arthropoda > Insecta > Phasmatodea > Phasmatidae > Dryococelus > Dryococelus australis. The sequence continues at coordinate 25,073,829 of CM057006.1, read as the reverse complement.
AGGTCCTGGCATGAGGATAATTGTATGTGACTAAGTTAAAATGATATTCCGAGTCCTACACAATATGAAAATATATTCTTCCAATTCCTACACAAGGTGGAACGAATATGAATAAATGAAAAAAATATATCATACAGCTTTGCGGAATTTTACGATGACATGAAATAACGACCTGCAAGATGAAAACTTTACGTGTGACTTTTGAATGCGATTTCTGCCACAGGCAGTTTACACGGAGTGATATTTTGAAGAGACATTCTGAAACATGTTGCACTGGTTCTCTGCAACTACAATCGGCCCCGCAATCAGCTCCGCAATAGGAATCAGCTCCGCAATAGCTATCAGCTACGCAACAGCAATCAGCTTCGCCTCCGCGTTTAGCTCCGCCCCCCACAATCAGGTCCGTCTACGCAATCACATTCGCAATAGCAATCAGCTCCGCAATAATCCGCAATAATCTTCGCAATAACAATCAGCTCCTCAAACAGCTTCGCAATCAGCTCCATCTCTGCAATCAGCTCCGACTGCGCCTCCACCTCTTCACGTGATGTCTCAGTACCTTCACGTGATTGGTCCGCAATAATCTTCGCAATAACAATCAGCTCCTCAAACAGCTTCGCAATCAGCTCCATCTCTGCAATCAGCTCCGACTGCGCCTCCACCTCTTCACGCGATGTCTCAGTACCTTCATGTGATTGGTCAGCTGAAATAATATTAAGCATTTAGAACAAATATGTGCCCTTAGAAGGTTAGGTTATGTTAGGTTTTTTGGGCTTTAGTAAGTTATGTTAGTTTGACTGATGGTAGGAACGTTTGTGTTGCGGGTTGGTCTGGCCTATATATTTGCTTGGTACTCTTGGGTTAACATGGATGGTAGGGTTGGTATGTTGGGTGATATGTTTTGCCAGTATATCTGTCTGGCGATTGTTGGTGTATGTTGAATGGTGTGGACAGTATGTGTGTGTTGGCGAGTCCTGTAATGTTAAGGCATGCATGAGTTAAAGTGTTTGGTACGGGTGGCCAGTATATTTTGACTAGTGTCAGTCGGCTTGATGGATGGTATGAGAAGAAGTTGATTGTGTCACGGGCTGTATGTGTTTTCTTTGTATGGTCTGTGTATGTTGGTATGCTGGAGCGTGGTCACCTTATATATTATGGTTGGTGGCTGGTGGCAATGATGGCATGACAGACATGCTGAAGTTACGATTTTGTATTTTTTTTTTTTCAATATTTGTGATTTTTCTTTGTTTGGTAGTACTGGAATGTGGGTAGGTAAGGGCAGGGGCTTATGTTTAGGGTGCTCGGATGAGTCAGGTTAATGCGATGTGTTATAAAATTTTTTAGATTTGTTGTGATTTTTTTGTATTTATTTTGTTTTACACGTCTGAGGTGTGGTGGCCAACAATTTTATTTGTATGGGTGGTTAGTATAATAAGGTGGTTTGTTTGATGGTTGGTATGATATTTGACTGGTGTCTGATGGTAATGGTGACATGGTAGATATGCTGGAGTTTTGAATTTTTGTTATATTTTTTTCTCAATTTTTGTGATTCTTCTTGGTTTTGTAGTATTGGTATTTTGGTAGGTAAGGGTAGGGGTTCATGTTTAGTGTGCTGGGATGAGTGTGAGGTTAACGTGATATGTTTTTAGATTTTTGTTACATTTTTGTGATTTTTTGTATTTATTCTGTTTTGTATGTCTGATGGTAATGTTAACATGTGAGACAAGCTGGAGTTTCGAATTTAGTATATTTTTTCTCAGTATCTTGTGATTTTGTTTTTGTTTTGTAGCATTAAGTACATTGCTGTAATGGTCAAAGTCACCATTCGGTACAGGCCGAGAGGTGCGGAGTGATACAAGGGAAATAGTACCTACGGAGTAGGGCCCGCCATGGGAGACTTCCCCGACTTAGGATATCAGACACTGTGCAGGTGCAGAAATGCTAACACAGCTATTTCCACGCACATGGTCATCCGACACCGTCCAGGTGCGAAAACGACTTGTAAGCACGCACACATCCTGTTAGCTGACACCAAGCGGGTGCAGAAATGCTCTGTGCTGACATCATGGTTACCCGACACCAAGGAGATGCGAAAAGCCGAGTAGATACACGCTCAAAGACTTGCGAGTAATGTGGAAAGAGGTGCGGGGCAGCAGGTAGGGCAATACCTCTTAAATCCAAAATGGTGTTACTGAAATTGGGTTACGTAATCGATATGACACCACGATAGTACGCGCCCTAAAAATACGAGTCCGGTGGTATATAACACACTTAATACTTATGCCTTTAAACTTTTTAATTATAGAAATATATTTAAATTTAAACAATAATTATTAAAATAATGTTATTATGACATCATGATTGTATGCGCCTTGAAAAAACTGAGTCCGGTGATACATTAAACTTAATAATTAGGCCTTTAAATTTTCTGATTATAAAAATATATTTAAATTGTAAAAAAATCATTTTATATATCTTTGGAATTAAAGGTCAAGAGTCCTGAATCCTGCTCTCCTGACCCGAGCAGCGATCTGGGTCCGTGATACCTGTTAGGTGGGCGCTGATCCCTTTCGCCTACTCCGGGAAAAAAGAGAAATTCTTAACGAAAAAAGGGAAATTTTTTAAGGAAAAAGGGAACTTTTAAGTTTTGGGCTTAAAACATACGATTTTGTGTGAAAACAAGCGAATTTTGGGGGAAAAATTCAAGATAACGGGCAGAGCCACTGAGCCACATCCTGGAATCCTGTGCCAGCCTTCCCCATACACAACTGCTGATGGTGTACATCAAATACACGGCCCTATCGACAAACTCTGGGTGGTTTAGTAGAAGTTTTGAATGTTTATTAATGACATTTTATGTGCATTTACGTGTTTATACATGCGATAATACTGTCATATATTTTCACGAGGCGGGAGCACCCGGAGGAAACCCATCCACATCCTGACAGTTACTAATGCACCCTTCTGCTTTCACAATGTCCATACCAATGCATGGAGTGATCAACTCCGTAAAACTTTACTCGGATATCACAAATGCATTGGACATCTCAGTTAAAGAAACTAATCTCATAAGAACCAATAACAAGATGGATTATCCCCAGTTGTGACAAATGAATAATTGACTCTAATTTCATTTTTATCCATATAATTGCGGTCTAATTTTTTTTTCTGTAAAATGCCCCAAAAATTTTTAATGCAAGAGTAAAAAATATTACTAAAATAATTTTAAACGGATTGAAAAGATTACGATAAAATTTCAAATGTGAATAATATTGGGCTGAATTAAAAATTACCAAGTAAATGCCCAAATATAATGAATGCCGATTAAAACTTTAGGGATATGCGAAATTCGCGTTATTATCTCGTATCAGGCTGAACTTCACAGTACTCCATATACTCGAGCCGGCGTCGTTTCTCCATTGGTTGCCGCCTATGTGTGAAGTCAATACCTTTGTGACTGAGCTGCATGTGATTGGGACACACTATCTTGAAGTCTTCATTTACTGGAGCAGAGTTACCTGGGGCGTGTCAAATAAAGTACGGTCCAATGAAAAACTTATAGTATGTAAAGGTGCGTGCGTTTTAAGTTTGAGTCCCGAAATAATAACGCGAATTTCGCAGTTCTCTACAATTTTTTAAAGCGTTCCCTCTGTGAAGCCCACCCAACGTTCTCTCCTGAGCAGTTTTCAGGTCAGGGTATATGTAATCCAGCACAAGGTTTTCACTTGGGGAGGAACTTCTGTTCCGTCTGGGGAGGGGGGGGGGCGTTTGCTACCATTTTAGCTAAGTATGGTTTAAAGCAAAATAATAATATGTAACCTGCATATAGCTGGAAAGATATGTAATATTGTAAACATGGAAATTTGGGGGAAGCTTTAAACATAATTATTTTTGATACCCTTTTTCATACTACATGTAATCAGTGAGAAAACTATATTTTTATATACCGTTTATTGATTGTAAATGTTGGGGAAAAACTACAATGTAAATTATTTGAATTTATAATATGCAACCAAGGCAACGAATATTTCAAACCTTTTTCACTGGAACCAACCCAAAACCCTTTTTTTTTGACATTAATGGGGGCTCTCAGCTGTTTTCCAACTTAAAACACCTACATTTAGGAAGCAGTTGAGACAAGGACCTCGTCCTGTATGTGTTGGCAAACACCGTCATAACGGTTAATCTGCTCGCCTTCAACCAAGGCGAACCGGGTTCAATCCCCGGCCAGTTCACTCCCAGATTTTCGCAAACGGGAATCGTGCCGGGCGATGCCGCTGGTCGAGATATCCCGTTTCCCTCAACTCTTTCATTCCAGCGTTGCTCCGTACTCACTTCACTTCACCCTCATCGGCTCTCAAGACCTCGTTTTTAAGAGCTGCCCAAATCTCTTCATTCGCTCACTCACTCTCCTCCCCGCACATTGTCATATCATGCAGTCATGTGAGTTGTCGGTAGTGTTCAAATTGGGAAGGGAAGCAGAGAGCAGGCACATGATATACCAGGTATGATCAAGAATTGAAAACACACGGAAATGGCGATTCTGCCGTGGTCTAGCCATGCGATTTACTTCTATACTTTCTTGAAAACCAATTGACTGGGAGCCAACTTCAAAGTGTCCGGCATGACATCTTCTGACAGTCAGTCCAGTCGATACACCAAACCAACTCGAAAACATCATGGATGACTGGGCAAGTTACAGAGGCGAAGGAATCGCCTGTTACAGATTAAGCTGTCAAAAGCGTATCTCATTTTTCATCAGCCGTGAAATAACGTGCTATCATCATCTGTGGTTACACGGGATTGCCGAGTCATGCACGGCGATCCATCATACGACCCGGGGCGCTGCTTGGGGAAGGTCTGCTGGCTCCGACGAAGGACCTATCAGTGGTCGCCGCGCCGAGGTGAAGTTAATTCGGCTAAGTGGCGAGTGATTAATCGAAGTCGACTTGACAGACCTCGGGGGGGGGGGGGGACACCCTTAGAAAGAGACGCCAGTCCGGCCACGTGATTAAAGACTCCGGCCAGGGGAAATATTTTACAAACGTCACGCAGGCCTCGATTGAAGCTGTTTGACATTAGCGACCTATTTAATAACGCGTAATAGTTAATTAATTTTTACTTCCAACTTTTCAGAAACCGTGGTAAAGTTCGAATTTCGGGTAGTTTCTCAACCTCATGCAAACAAAGCTGAACTGAGTATAGGAAATTACACCAAACACTCTATATAACGCATCGGTGGGCACAAAATTCAATAATATTCTCCGTGAAAACTATTTCTTGCTAAGAATTGCCAACACACGTATCTTCCCACTGTTTCTATTCATATAAATTATAAGTGAAAAATCATACTTCGTACTTAACATATAGGAAAAATTTAAATTTGACAAAAAAAGTAAGACACTTTCTTTGTTAACAGAGATGTAAAACGCTGGTGATAGATGGCATATCTAGGAAGCAACCGAACACGTCATACTGGGGTGATTTTTCAAAGGTTTGATTCAAAAAGGTGTGGAGATACAGCTAATGGATTATGCAACGGTTAACTTTATTCATCGCGAAAGTGTTCTTCAAACACAATGACGTCAAAGCAACGCTCGTCAAAATAATGGAAGGCAAATTTTTCCCAGATCGCGACAAAAAAAAAAAATCCATGCACCTAGCAAAAACGTATTGCCGCAAGATAGTTCGCCAATATTAAACGGTCCCCCATAATGTGAACATGACCCGTGGCAATTAACTCGTAGTGTGATGACACCACTTCGTTAAGTCGACAACGAAACGTGGTATCAATTACAGACAAGCTACCGTATTGATGGGATCTTTGAACTCATATTAAGAGACCTTACTATACACAGTATCTCTCCTGAACTGTTCACCTTTAACCAAAAGGGGGTTCCAAAAGACTCGTCTTGTTCTACGCAGCCAGAAGTGAAGTTAGATAGCTGAAATGTGAATAATAAACACACCATAGTAACATTACAGTTTATGGTATCTGATAATTAGGGGCATCTGTTTTTCGCGAAAAAAAAAACTCATGACAAGTTGTGTTCCAACGCACTTTAGTCCAGAACCACTTTGGTGATTGCATCATTTGAATTGTTACGCGTTGTATCTGCTGCCTGCGAATCACGTACGGTTAGTATCGGAGAAACTTAATTCTGATTGGCTCACCCATGAATGTCTTCACACAAAGACAAGCGACCAATAGTCAAATGAAGACTGCAAGTGTGCACATACGATACTGCAGTCTAGTCTCTGCGTAAATATTTTCGCGAAAAACAGGTGGGCCCTACTAATAATTAAATCCCAGGAAAATTAAGGTAATATTAAAATGCTTAATCTTAAGTTGAAAATAATTATTGATTTTGTCTGCTTGATTGTAGTTTTTATATGAATTATTTTCTTTTGCTTTTAACTAAAGGACTTCCGTGACTGAGGTCACTAAGTCCTAGTACACACGGGCATTTTTCTTGTACAAGAAGGTAAAAATAAAGGTGAACAAGAAATTGAACACTAAAGTGCTTACTAGCTAGTATGCACGGAATTGTGTGATACATACACACGACACTAACTGGCGAGCAATAAAGTGGATGGTTGATGTCAACTAGGTATGATTTGGAATTAGGTTTTGGGGTTGTGGGGGTAATGTGTGCATTATCAATAGCATCTGCTATAAAAAAGAATAAAAGATTTAGTCCAATCAGACATATTTCTACCAGTAAATATATACAAGTGTAAAATATCTACAACCACTCACAGAAAAAAAGACAAACCTCCCTATTTTTTAAAATTCATTCACAGAATTATTTACGATAGGAGGACTATTAAACATTTTATCGTATTAAAAACATTAAAATATCTTCTTATTGCCAGCATCAACCAAATATATGTTTTGTTTACATTCGACTTGCACAAGGAAGATGGTGAAAAATAGGATCGTCCCTATATGGCACTAGCCAGTATACAAGCTCTTGTGTGCTAATAACTAGCATACTCGGCAGCCGTTCACACGATACAAGTCGGGGTGTATAAGAACGTGCTCACTTTCTTGTACAAAAATATGCCCGTGTGTACTAGGCTTAAGAATACTCTTCAGTACACGGGGATTGGGTCCGAAGCCCGAGTGAGCCACGGATTGGTAATTTTTTTTTGAGCGCTTAGGTTTGGCATGTACACTCTAAATTCGAATCAATGGGAAACCATTGATTCGCAGCGAAATTCAACTACTCGAATCAGTAAAAATGGATCCACTTAGAATCAGTGGACAACCACTGATTGTTTCAGTGAAAAAATTTCACTGATTGAATTAGTGACGTGAAAATTGTTTCCCTGATTGAGTAAGTGACGGCCGACTACAGTGGGGAAATAAATTTTTTTTTTTGTTGAATGTAGGAAGTAATTACTTTAAATAAACATATTTACGGTAGTTCATTATTTATATTGAGCAATTTAACGTAATGTATAAAATAAAAAATAAAAATTTCGACGGCGCCCAGATTGAACTCGCACGCCTTTCAACTCTAAGCCAACTTTAAGTAGCGAGAGGGAAAATATGTGTCTTATATGTTTGTCGAGAAATCGTGAAGATTTCAATTGTATGCTCTTACTTTCGTTTATGGTTTCATTAGTACCGCTAGGAATGTTAAAACGAGTTGAACACATGAGTGTACGCTCTTCACCTCGTTATAGGTAGTTTACACTTCCAAACAGAGCGCTGTGGCCATTACCGACACTAAAACGAAATGAAAGACGTAAAAACGGAATGAAAGGCTGTTTGTTCCTATTACCTCATAAACTGGCGTTTTAAAAGACGAAAAAAAAATTTAGAACGTAATTTGTATTGGTTTTATTAGTTTTTCCGTGGTTATTTCACTTGATACACGTTTTATAAAGCCATTTTTAAACGTTGTTTGACGGCCATTTTTACACGCTGTTAAACAGATCCATTAGTCAAAACTAAACCACTGAGTAAACAGTGAAAAAAAATGACTCATGTACTAGTGTAAAATGTTGCTGAATCAATAAGTGAAGGAAATCTGGCATTTTTTTTCACTGACTCGTCAGTTAAATTCACTGAAGTGACTGTTGAATCAGTCAGATAGGTCTGAATGATTGAAACAGTGAAATTCTCACTGATTCAGATTTAGAGTGCAAGGCTTCCTCCCTTAGCTTTTTGACATTAAAATGGCTCCTTTAATGAATCCAGTAAATTAAAAGTAGTCTAGTGGTTCACCCAATACAGATATTACTAAACAAATTTAGAAATAATTTTTCTGTGTTTTTAGTTGAACTGGCACAATGGTAAAAATCGAGACACCCATTGATTTCTAAAAATATCTAATGAGGAAGTAACATAATGAAATCGTAAAAGTGTAGGATTTTAAGGCATACAGAAGAAACAACGCGATGTGATTTATGAATTAAAAATGGTTTTGCAAAGGAAATATTTTAGTGCCAGAATTTATTACGTTTGTTGCATTCTAACCGTCTACTAATTTACGAGGCATTTTTCATGCAACGAATCCATTCTTACTTATTCATTGAACTAATCATGGGAAAGTAAAAGTTTACTTTTTCTGCAATATGTTCAAGATTTTGTCCTAATATACTGAAAGGATATATGATTAAAATGTCACGAATAGTAAAATTGCTCTGAGAGTGATGTTTGAAACTTTAATATTTCTGTTGTTTTGTAGACCACCAAGAAAACTCGCAAGGGAGTAAGATGATTCTGTAACATATTTGATTTTCAAATAGCCTTGATGAAACTGTAGTTTTATGTCAAATGCAAAAAAAAATATTATATAATTTTTACCAAAGATCTAAAATCTCCTATTACTGGTTAGTTAGTTATTGTAAAAAATAAAATACAGATAACAGGTTTTGCAACTGTATCGTTCACAAAGAAGGTTTTTGCAAATCTTATGGCGGCCATTTGTATTCTATCTTAGTTTGCAATACCAGCTATCTGCATAGAAAATATTATCTACACACACAGGCAGATACATAATAATGTTGGTAATTTAATGTCACACACGTAACTATAAACTAAAGACAAAAGATTGTTACTGAAATGAAACTAAAATGTTCCTTCATCTTTCTCACTGCCCAAGTTATGAAATGTTTATAACATTTTTCCTTTTTTCCAGTCTAATGATATAAAAATTTAAACTTTAAAGCGTACAAATTAGAAATTCCTATAGTTTAGACTACTGCAGTTTCATCATCTTGTAGTAAATCAAAGTCCAGAGGTTCTTCACTCTCTTCGTCCTCATTCAGATCTTCAGTAAGAAAACTCTCCTCCTTAAAGCCATTTTCAAAGAATTCCGATTTCGGATTGTTGTCCCATTCTTCTCCGAAGTGAAGTACAAGATGTCGTTTGGCATCACAGAGCTTCGCTGGCTTTGCAGGCACTCCCTTTGGAACATCAGGAATATGACTATACCAGAATGTTTTTCCCCTTTTGCACAACATTTTTGGTTTTCCCCACTCTCGAAATTGTAAAATGGCTCTCCCCGGACTAAAGCAGATGTATATGTCTTGCTTTTTGTGACAACAGTTTTCTTTGCTTTCTGAAATCGAAAATGGCAAGTTGCAGGGTTTGTTATCATTTCGTCTGCGTAAGTTTTCCAGTCTTTGACAGGACAGTCTTCGCCTAGATGAGTAACAGTCACACGCTTTTTGATATCTTCAATGTACTCGTCTGGGGTTTCAACAACACTGCGAAAGTGAAATTCTCTTTCTAGACGCCCAAATATCCTGTCTGGTGGTATAAAAGAATGCCCTACAATAGGAAACCAGATTTCAATCTTTTCACTATGAAGAGATGCGTCAAGAAGGAGCCGATGCAAAATCATCGCTATCACAGTTTTATTTTTGTTCCGTCCACCACATCCATCAGAGAACAATTGGATTGTGGTGGCCGTATCCGTGTTCGTATCGATCAAGCGGCGGCGAACAGCAGATGCAATTTAATTGGAACCTTTGCTGAACTCATTTTCAGTCCATACGTAACAGAAAGTGTTGTCTTTGGTTTGTGACGATTTTGAAGATCCTTGGCATATGGTAAAATGGTACAGATATAGTTGCCTTGCATAGTATGTGGCCTTGTCAGGGATATTTGGCAGAGGTAGGGTTTTTTTTTTTTTCACAGTCGTAACTGAAAGTAATGTTGCTTTCCATATCTTCACGTTATTTCTGATAAAAAATACTTCTGCTCGTTTCTTCTGAACTTTTAACTGTAGTGTTAGGTTTGTTTTCTCAGACTTACTTCGCTCAGCTGAAATCTTGATTTCAAGTTGGCAGCCTGCGGAGCACTTGTCCACACAAGGAATTCCGTAACCGATATTGAATTCTTCATTGAATATGGTTCTGTAATAGTCATACTGCACATGCAGATCTTCTGGGTTGTGTTCTGTACACATGGACCACGTTTTTGAACACTTAAGTCACTAGGTAAGTATTGCCCCCTTTGCATGCTTTCCGCGGCAGTAATGGCTTTGTAGAGGCTTAAAGGTTTTAATATGATTTTTCACAGCCTCTCGCTTGAGTTCATATTTCTGAGATCTTCGGTCAACGCCTCGATCTTCACCTGCTGGTGTTGAGCCTGTTGTAAGGAATATTTGGCACAATCAGTTTACTCGATCACGACCTACTTGTAAAATCTAAAGGAAAACTGTCCTGCACACTCTTACTTTTTGAATGACATTCTGACTTCTCGTTGGAAAAGAAAAGTTTGTACTTACTTTACGTCTGCTTGGTATACCTGCAGACGTACAACTTCTCTTTGGAGTTACAACAGAAACATGATGAAGAAGAAAATTTTTCTGCCACTCATGATCCGGCTGCTGGTAGAATTTCTGGTGAATCCATCTGATGTCTTGCAAAGATAGGTCTTTCCACCGAATATGTAAGTGGATTGGTAACGGGGGGGGGGGGGGGCGTGGCAACTGGACTGCGTTCGGCGGCCTCACCTGGCGTCCAGCAACATGCGGGGCCAACTTTGACCAACATATTGTGAACGTTTGTAAAGCGAGTGTGAGTAATGTGTGATAGCATTAAATTTCCTTTGTCACATTTCACGTCTTTTGCCTCAGAAACTATGCATCTGGTGCAATTTCACCTGAAGGTATTTTCGCCGTATATTTCGTTCAAGAATTGTATGCCGCCTTCCGTATTCGCGAGTTCACACCCACACGGTGTATGCTACAGTACATACCGGGGGCATGCATGTTTACATTTAAGTTTGTAATGCATTAATGAAAATAGGCTAAGACTTGACTTTGTGCGAACAGTGTAATATTTACATTTATGGCTACGAAAATAAGGCAAGGCGGTCATCTGCAATGTTAACCCTTTCCGTCACAGATAAGTATGAAATATTAGCCGTTGCAACAAACAAATTTTTTGTCCGGACTGTACTGACATCGATACGTTTTGAGATACATCAGAGCCAATAAAAATCTGTCCGTGCTTTCTCTTGCTGGCAGCAGCGATTTATTCGGCTACGGAGTATAGTTTCAACAGGGAATTATGTTTCCCGTACGTAAGGGAACATTTCCCATTAGACGGTATGTTCTACTGTGTACAGTGCAGACCAATAGAGACACTTCATATGCAACGTGGTCATCTGCAATGTTAATTATACATACAGCAGACTGGATTTATAAAAAGCTCAACTAATAGTGAAAAGCCTACAACGGCATGGACAATATACACGCAACCTCTGAATCTAAGCTTCGACACATTAGAAATATTTTTTTTCTAAAATCCGAGATATTTTTCCTTTTCTTCTATACTAACGGCAAACTTTTAAATTCACATTGACAATCTGATTTCAACTAAATAAACTTAGTAGGTATTTACAGAGATCTTCTATGCAACTCCCTTGAAGTTTTAGCATGCTAGAAATTTATATAATTTTGCAAACAAATCTTTCAGTTGAGGTCAGAATACAGGCCATTAATAGTAAATGAAATAAAGACGGTTTCCGTCAATCTGCACGCAAGATGAAATGAAATAGGGAATTTTTAGAAACCCTTAATGTATTAGGGGTAAATTACGCGTCAGCATAACTTTATAGGAAGTTAGTTTTTTTCGGGGATTTGAAATTGGGTGGAGGGTGAAATTTTGACGAGTTCCAGTGATGTGTGCGAAAATAACCAGAATCGCAGTTTGTATCAAATAACACGCGGAGTTGAGTTTCGGGTAAAATAAAAAATGGAATCAGTAAAAGGGGCACGCTATAGTGGTCTGAACTGACCCGTGGGGATACGATGGCAGTTTGCGGAACGCGCCCAGGTAGTCAGGCATGCCTAAATACGGAACGCACCCGCCGGCAACTGGCTGATAATATATAGGCGCAACGTACAGGAGGAAAGCTCCAGGGACCAAGCCGGGAACGATGAGAACTGCTGCCTGCCGCGGGTAAAAACCATGGAGCAAAAACAACTGTGAAGAGAGGGAGATGTTGTGGGGTGGGGAGGGGTGAAATAATGCTATATATATCCCCGTGACGACCCGACTACGTCCAGCGTGGTCTGGGAGTACATGGTTTGCTTTTCGGAGAGCAGCTTCGTGCATCCACCGGTATCACGCTCTAACGGTAATTACAATACCGGGAAAGATTCAGTCAAATGATATGCTCTAACGATAATTACAATACCGGGAACACGCCAGTCAGATGATATGCTCTAACGATAATTACAATACCGGGAACACGCCAGTCAAATGATATGCTCTAACGATAATTGCAATACCGGGAACACGCCAGTCAGATGATATGCTCTAACGATAATTACAATACCGGGAACACGCCAGTCAGATTATATGCTCTAACGGTCATTGCAATAACGGGAACGCACCAGTCAGATGATATGCTCTAATGGTGATTGCAATACAGGGAACATGCGAGTCAGATGATATGCTCTAACGGTTATTGCAATACCAGGAAAGGGCCAGTCAGATGATATGCTCTAACGGCAATTACAATACCGAGAACGCAACAGTCAGATGATATGCTCTAACGGTAATTACAGTATCGGGAACACACCAGTCAGATGATATGCTCTAACGATAATTACAATACCGGGAACACGCCAGTCAGATGATATGCTCTAATGGTGATTGCAATACAGGGAACATGTGAGTTAGATGATATGCTCTAACGGTTATTGCAATACCAGGAACGGGCCAGTCAGATGATATGCTCTAACGGCAATTACAATACCGAGAACGCACCAGTCAGATGATATGCTCTAACGGTAATTACAATATCGAGAATGCGCCAGTCAGATGATATGCTCCAACGGTAATTACAATACCGGGATCACGCCAGTCAGATGATGTGCTCTAATGGTAATTACAATACCGGGAACACGCCAGTCAGATGATATGCTCTAACGGTAATTACAATATCGGGAACACGCCAGTCAGATGATATGCTCTAACGATAATTACAATACCGGGAACACGCCAGTCAGATGATATGCTCTAATGGTGATTGCAATACAGGGAACATGCGAGTTAGATGATATGCTCTAACGGTTATTGCAATACCAGGAACGGGCCAGTCAGATGATATGCTCTAACGGCAATTACAATACCGAGAACGCAACAGTCAGATGATATGCTCTAACGGTAATTACAATATCGAGAATGCGCCAGTCAGATGATATGCTCCAACGGTAATTACAATACCGGGATCACGCCAGTCAGATGATATGCTCCAACGGTAATTACAATACCGGGATCACGCCAGTCAGATGATGTGCTCTAATGGTAATTACAATACCGGGAACACGCCAGTCAGATGATATGCTCTAACGGTAATTACAATACCGGGAACGACAATTACACCACTTACTGTATTGTGAGTGTGAGTACATTATGGCAAGGAAAGTTCAGAAGAGAGTGAGAAACATGGAAAGATATAGCATGTAAAGAAGCGTTGCCGGTTGAATAATAAACAAACAAATAAAATAATTTATTACTAGAGATGTGAAAATTCGCGAGTTCAGTGGCATGCTGGCTAGACTATACAGTCGTATGTACATTGGTTGCCTGTTATGACAGTGGAAGGAGACGATTGGGTCAATGTTCTCCAGGTGTCGAAAACTGTGTGGACCAATGGATAATGTTATATAAACACATCTGTTTTGAATTATAGTTTGTCCCTAAGTCAGTCCGCGAATTTTCCATGTCTCTAATTGTAACACGTAAACCTGTTCAAGAAAGAATTTAATGCACATATTTGATAACGACTTGCTGTAAATATTTATACGTATACGAAAGATAATCATAAAAGTTGTATTTTTAACTGTGTTATCATCGCACCTCACAGAGTACAGAGCTGGCCATACGTAACCTTCCTGTACAGTATATGTGCACAGTTGTGCGCACTGAGTGTTAATGTGTCAAGCTGGGGTCTCACCACTATTGTCGGTGTATTCCCGCACTTATGTTGGTGTTGCCACGGCAAATAAGGCTGGTTCTGTTTGTGGTATTAGCCATGCAGTTGTGTCTGCTCACCTTGTAGTTTCCATTCGCTACGCCGCGCCGCTGACGCCACTTCTCTGAGTTAATTCAGGGGATTAATTGGAAAATTTTTGTATCCTGTGTAGCGGGTCTCAGTAGGTGCTCTTCTCGCCCACCACGCATCCTTCATTAAATTTACTGAGCTACGCCAATTTCGCTGTTCCGAGTGCCTGTATTTTTCGTCCTTTGTATGTTATCAAAGGACCTGATAACGAGCGATAATTAATGGGAAATGTATGTTAGCTATCTCATGTCAGACGTGGCTACTACGTTACGCAAAATTTTATTTGAAACTCTTTTTCTCATTAATATGCCATTAAAAATCACCTTCGTATAATGTACACGCCTTTCCTGTCTATGTAGCTGCGTCTGTGGAAGATAGTTCAGAAATATATTTTCTGACAGTTGAGTTTCAAAATATATTTTACAATACTGTAAATAATCCTAACTCCTGTGATCGACTAATCAATTTATTTATAAGAAAATATTACAAGTCTGTGATACGCCGCGCCGTCCGTCATCTTCAATAGTGCGTGGCAACCACACGCACTGCGATACACGCTGCATCGTATTCTAATATGCGCATGTTCTCAGACATAGACACAATCATGTGCACATAAGTTACACACTCAAACCATACCAGTTATTAAACAATGGTTACAATAAATAAAGATAAAAACAAGGAATATCATATGTAAATTTAAAACAAATTGTTTTATTAAGTAGAATTATTCTTACAGCACAGTAAGGTTCTTAATTACCTGTCAGCAGCCTTTTTTTTCTTAACTAACTTTCGACATACATTTTAGAGGATATGAACTAATTTTTTAGACACAAATATGCCAATTAACAACAATAAAAAAAAATCAAATAATTTTTTTATTTATTGATTTGAGAAAAAAATGCTCTTTTTTGGCGTTAAAACAGTAGTGTTTAGTTTAAATGCTACTAACGGCCATTAACGGCCATTTTTTTGGGGTTTGTACAAGAAACTGCTGTTCCAACACCAAACACAGCCATTTCTTCTGGAGTCATTTAAGAACTAGTTTTCTGAGATTTTTAGAAAATCTAAAAATGGGTTTATATCCTCTAAAATGTACGTCAAAGTTAGTTAAGAAAATCTGGTGGTCCATGTCTTCGTTATTTCAAATATTATCTAATAGAAATTTGAATAATAACACACTAGCGTTTGTGAAAAATGCGACAGAAAGAAGGATACATGTTATGGGAATCAACTATATACAACATATTAGGTACATGACAATACACAATTTATCAGGATCGCATAACTGTACATGATCTCTGTCCCTCAGAATTCAGTATGGTGTCAAGCCCCCACGTGCTGCAATCAGAGACCCTAAACGTCTTGGCATATAATCAAAGAGGACTTGGATATGTTCCTGGGGAATCTTCCTCCACGCGGTTTGTATGCCAGTCCACAACGGATTAACAGTGGATGCTGGAGGTTCGTGACGAACAAGTCACCGACCAACCATATCCTAGACATGTTCGATAGGTGACAAGTCAAGCGAACGTGCAGGCCAGGGAAGCAGCGGTACCCGTCGTTCATTGAAGAAAGCTTGCACATTCCTCGCCACGTGTAGCCGGGCGCTGTCCTCTTGAAGTGTGGCATGTGGAGTTTCCTGAAGGAAGGGGCAGTACCTCGGGCTATAAATCCTCCTTTATGCAGCGGTTGCCGTTCACATTGCCCTCAATACGTAGAAGTCGAGATCGCATGTTGTAGACAATGGCGCCCCAAAACATCACACTTGGCGTTTGTCCGCTATGCCGATCCACAATACATGCTGCCAGACTGTGGCCAACACGGTCGCGTCTTTAACCCATATGTGACCATCACTGTAGGACAGGTTGAAGCGGGGTTCGTCCAAAATAACTACACTTTGAAATTCAGCACGCCAGCGACGGCGTTCACGTGTCCATTGCAGTCTGAGGCGTATGTGGTTTCTGGACAATGGAAGCCGACGCAATGGCATGCGTGCCTCCAGTCCAGCCCGTAGCAGACTGCGTCAAACCGTCGACGCAGTCAGGTCCACACCCGTTGCGGTGCTCCAGTGCCGAGCCAACTTTGTGGACGACCCTGTATGGCCCGTTACGGCCAAGATGGTGGTGTATCCCGTGCAGTGGTCACATTGTGTTGTCCAGTACCCGCTCGTCGCTGCGAACGATCCTCTTCTATCCACTGGTGCCACACACGCATCACTGTCGTAGCAGCATGCCCCTGCACGATCCGAAATGTCACGGTATGACAAACCAGTTTCCCGGAGACCGATCACTATGCCCCGTTCGAAATCACTCACTTACTGATATTGCGTCCTTTGACGTCGACGAGGCATACTGACACTTGCTTTCACTTCATTTGACGGCTCTTCACTGATTGAGCTTGGCGTAACACTGACCTTTCCGGTCACACAAGAGAGGGCGCTGCTGGGGCTACGTGTACGCCATCTATCTGAAATCGCAATCATTTATTTCTGGTACATTGGTCTACACATCCTCTGAGTTTGGATTCATACGGATCATTCTTTGCGGGTGTTACAATTTTCACGAACAACAGTGCATGTAAAAATTGGGTGTTTCTGTGTTGGGGACACGGCCGTTTGTTTTGCGCGACTACGTCTGCGTTGACGCGCTCGGAAGCCTTGATGTTTATTTTACGTTCCCGGCACCGCTTCACTCGATCATACGTGGTTTTATGGGTATCACTGGATTGCTTTTGAGATGCTCTTTCCAACCATACACGATTTCTGTATTTCGATTGGGCATTTCGACGAGTATAGGTCGAAATAGTGTAAGGTTTTCTTAATTTTTCCACATTAAATGCATACAATTTCACCATAACCACGCCACACAAATATTTTCATATACGCAACCGATTGATCGTGACGATAGCTGTCGATTGAAACCTAAACGAGCGTCGTATCTTCTCTTAGTCAAAAGTTGTACTACGCGGAAGTTATGAAACGCGGCGAAACGAACTCAAAATTGCGGTGCCCACCCCACCTCCACCCCGCGCGATTCGTAGCAGTCCTCGCTCAACGTAACATGTTCTTTGATCCTTTGGCAATCGAGTGGTGTAATTGAATTTTGAATGTAGACTGTAGATTCGGAGCTGCAATGCCAAACTGTATCCCCCGATTTTGGTATCATCGGATTTTCTTGATTTGCCTCCGACTGTTGTTGCAAATTTAAAGACGTATTCACGTCAAGAAGAGCAAGGTATTGTGGTACCATTGACGACGCGAAACGCCGGAAATCGCACACTGGTAGCGGAAAATAACTATTTCGGGCTTGCAGCTTTATTCCATTGCCGCGAACAACGGGGGAGAGAGAATCCGCTTTGCGAGCAGAAGGGCTTGTGGAACGTAGCGCTTGCAGCCATCCCGAGGCAACGAGGTTGTGATTTTGTCACGTGCATTCAGGGCTTGCGCATCTGCAACTCGTGAATAATGGATAATCATGTAATCGGGCGAATAGGGAACGGGGAGTAATACCTGCCACAGCTCTGGGCCGATTATGCTCTCTAACGTGTTAATGGACGTGTGTGTGTGTGTAGGGCACGTGTTTTTCGCGAAAATATTTCAAGACCAGTTGAACTCCAAAACACTTTTGTTCATATGCACTTTCGTGGTTGGGTGATTTTAAATGTCACGTGTCCTGTGTGTCTGTCCACGAATCGTGGACGTTCGGTATCGGAGTACTTCACTACGATTGGCCCAGTCAAATAAGTGCATGTCTTCTCAGGTACACGTGCGGCCAATAACCAAAGGAAGTTGTGGTCGTGGACTTATTATATTGAATTCTAGCATGGCCATAAATATTTTCGCGAAAAATACTTGTCCCTAGACATGTGGAACTGCTAAGGATTACGCACAGTAGGCCTACTATCTGAATCTGCTTGTCAGGCGTTGGAATGGAAAACAAATACAGCCCTCGTTCATAAAGCGTCTTCTTGTTAACCGATGACGTATTATCGAAGAAAATGTGTTACAGTTAAGGTGGTCGCCCGGTTGAAGGAATTTTGCACGTCTGTGGTCTGAAAGCGTGGGGGCGCTAGGGACGACCGAGGTATGCACTTCAACTGTCTCATCGCCTCTACGCGCAGATCACTGAATTGGCGTGTAGTCTTGCCGTCAATAACGTGCCTCTATGAGACGTTCAGTGGAGACCCTACCATTTTATGACTTAATAATAGAAATAAACGTTTGATGCACGTTCTTATTCCTTTTTATTTTTTGTTTTCTACCGGAATGTTCATACCTATAAATGACCATGAAAACACCCGTTTGAGCCATTTTCACGATCACAAAAACATGCTTTAGAGAAAAATGGAGGAACTGAAAAACGTACACAGACGCGTAACGTTTCTGAGATGCTGTTTGTAAGCAGACCTCAATCAGATACGTTTGACGGTTTCTTAATAAAAGTTTTCTGCTGGAGATATGCACACTGTTCAGCGGCCTACCCAGGAGGCCACCTTAAATTTCATACAGATATTTGAGATTAACTTGTTTCTCTGTAGCTATTACTGAACACGAAAAAGTAGTACAATTAGTAGTTATTTATCTTACTGTACGTAAGCTTAAAATATTCATTGGATCTGAGAAAGCATCATAAGTGTACAGTTTTAGGATTTAAGTTACCTGCGATTAAAAAAAAAACGTTTCTACTCTTGTGGGGAAACTAGCGGTATTTATTAGTGCATAACTATCAGCTTGTATATATTATATTGTCGACGTAAAAACACACAGTGGGAATGAGGTGTCACAGCAACGTTAAATAACATATACATAAACTCCTTATAGATGCAATTAAGTTGTTGCGTATGTAAAAATTATTTACTGTCGTTGTTTTAACTATAATTAAATACTGGGTCTATAAAACACTTAACACACTCCAAATAACCAGGGAAAACATATTTATTTTTTTAAAATCAAGCAGCTTAGCAAGAAATTACCACATAGATGATACCAAACAAGGTTACAAATATAGTGAATGAGATTGGTTTTGTTATTAAACTGAAAACAGCGGAACTGAAGAATACATTGTGTCACAAAACTATTGTGGAAACATTAGCGAACCGTATTAAGGTTTTGTAAATAACGAGTTCACATTTTTTGCGACCACTTGTAACTTTGTTGGCCTACATCACAACTTCTTTGAAAGCAGCAATGAATGATTTCACATTCCACATTACAGCGTGGCGAAATAATGTCTTCACATTATACTACAGGGAAATTGTATGGGTGAATGGCTTCCGAGGCAAATATAATTTTTAAATTGTTTATTAATGATTTTTAATTAATTATTTAATAATTCTTAATAATACATTTTTAATGATGTTTGATAATTGAAAAACAAAATTTAAACAAACTTTAAATAAAAATTTTCGGAATAAATGTTTGAACAAGTTTTCAAACAAAATTTTTTGTAATAATTTTTTAAATATTTTTTTTACGATTTTTAATAAAAAAAATTAATAATAATATTTTTAAACAATTTTTTATAAAAAAATTTGTTGCGCTTCTTTTGGATTTTTGAGGGCTATTTTTTTGGGTTTTTAGGATCAAAGATCAAAGTCTGAAGTCAAGGATCAAAGATAAAAAGTCAATGACGAATGGTTATTGGCTTCCAAGATGGCGAACGGTGACGTAACAACGTGGAGGTCGGCCGGCTCCTGTGATCCTACGCCCCCACGCCCTTGCCTCAGACTCCTCCATTTCCTACTACTCACTATACTACTCGGCATGTGAGTTATTTCCGAGGTTAGCAACACGCTAGACGTTAAACACAGGCAGCTTAAAGTTTTAGCAAACTACTTCCAGAATTTACTATTCTGACAAACTTTGTGAAGTGCAATCGTGAGTGACCACAATCATAACGCTTTCTTAAATCTAGCAAGATACTCGCCTATGAACAAATATATTCCTTTGTTGTTCTTCTTATAAAAAATAAAATAAATAAATACATTGCAGTTGACAAAATATTTTCGTTGGATTAACAAGGAAAGAAGGAAATATATAAATCTACTCACGTGTTTGGTCGTATAAAATCGATTATTCTGTTGAAATTAATAAAGGTTCCTTATTGCAGCATATTTTAATAACAATATATCGCTGCACGTTCCACGAAGCTCTCATAATTTGAGGGAAATGAAGACACTTTGCTCAAATGACGTCCCAATCACGGAAATGAAAACGTCACGGGTCGAGTTTTACCTCTGATAATAGTCGTCGACAGGAAGGCATCTAGGATGTTTCACCACTAAGTATTAATGTGGGTTACCTTTACACGAACACACACTTCTGTCCTACACAGTGCGGTGACGTAATATCTAGGGGAACAGGAATTTAAACGAATTTACTGCATTAGAAATATCTTAAGTGGAACTGACAACACTGACAAAATATTTGTTCACAACGTTGACAAAACAACTCTTACTTAGGATTGCCATTTTTTTACTATATTTGCTTCCACAAAACGTTGTTTTACATTAACGAGTTCAGCGTTTGTTAATGTAAAGTCTGTTCGCGGTTAAGTGAGCACTTTTTAAGGCCCTTTCACCAGACATAAACTGCTAAGAACTGTACTTTATTGCAGCCTCAGACATTATCTTTTGATACAGGTGAAAAATACACTATGTTTCTTAGTCACATGGCAGTGTTTATATTAGAAAGTGGTGGAAAAATTGAAATTTTGCAAAAAGAAAATTTTTGCACAGCCTTAAAAAGTGCTCACTTTATCGTGAACAGTCTATACCAAGTGGTTCTAAAGCAAAAGAGTTTGTCAGTAGTCACCAACAAAATTTATTCCTCTCAGTTAAAATTCAGAGTCTGCAAGTTTCTCCATTTGTGTATGGCTTATTCATTTATACTTTGTAAATGCGGCACACTAATTTGACGTATGGTTTCCTTGTTTATGCGATAAACTTATAAATTGGGAACTATAAATGTTTTTTTCGAAGTGTCTTTTTAAAACAAAATATTAGGCCAGAACATTCTTTATTTTAATTATCAAGTTCGTTTAGAGGGGCAGCGGTGATGTAGTGGTTAGACTGCTCGCCTCCCACTTAGGCGAAACGGGTTCGATTCCCGGCGGGGTCGCTTCCGGATTTTCGCAATTGCGAATCGTGCGGGACGAGCCACTGGTCGGCGGATTTTCTCGGGGATCTCCCGTTTCCCCCGCCCTTTTATCCCGGTGCTATTACATACTCACCTCGCTTTACCCTCATCGGCTCTCAAGGCCTCGGTGTTAAGGACCGCCAAATTCTTTTCACTCACTGATTCACTCAAGCTCACTTAGAGTTATTCATTTATTAGGTGTGTGACAGAAAGGTTTAATTGAAAACACTGGTAACGTACTATAATTGCAATCAACAAGAATTAATAATATCCTATGAACCAAAACTATAAATAGCAAAAATTATGGGGTTATCATTAGCTTTTATCGAATTAAGCTCCAAAGCATAACATTAATTTAATAAAATGCAACACTTACAGACTCACCAGTTGGCAAAGATGACTGGTAACGAGTAAACATGCAAGTTAAAAAGTAGAAAATCCTTACCCAGCATTATAGGTTTGTTGGAGAATTAAATAGGAGATCAATACGAGAGTGTTTCAAAATATAATATTTACTGCTGTATATTGCAATTCCTATCGTTAAGCTAAAAGTGTTTTCTCCGCTGAAAAGATAAATTTGTAGTCGAACAAGAACACAGAGAATTACTGAAAGCAACTGTAGTAACAAACAATGACATGAGCTAAATACTCTAATTGAAAGTAATATATGCATAGTTATGTAAATATGTACACGTATCTTATTTTCAAAATGCATCATCTTCAAAAGCCAAGACATAAGCTACAGGTAGATCAAAGAGTTGCATATCACACGTCACCATATTTTCACCATGGTTGAAAATCTAGACCCTTCATATAATTTCCCATAATTCATTTTTCGTTATTTAGTGTGTATATAGAAATACGAAAAATCCAAAAAAGTAAATAAACGTACGCCCGTTTCAGGGTTGGTAGCGAGCACGTGCCTGTAAAGATGGGCGACGTCTTACAGTAGACGTAGTGTAGATGTGGTGCAAGAATGTAAAGCTCGTGCCACTGCTAAAGGCCGTTTCACACGCTCACATATTTATTGAATTCAGTTACTTGAATTCGAGTTATTGAACTAGAAATCACTTAATTTGCCTTTCAATGACTTGAATTCAATAAGCTTTCAGATCCACACACGAAAATTTATCGCAGACTTTTTAATGAAACCATTTAAAAACCACCAAAAGGATCTACTTTTTTAAAGTATCCACGAATAATGCACGACACGAAAATAATTGGTTAGACCCCAACTAATTTTCTTCACATTATTGACACTCTCTTTTTAAAAAATATACTTCCGTATTATGTAACAAATTTGAATGTCTGCATATAACTCTATTATTATGTGATTACTTACATCAATATTGTCAGAAAAGATGCGATCGGCGATTGAAATTTTGGGTAAAAAAAATAGAACATGTCCCAAACGAAAATATTGAAGAAAAACGAGATATTCAAGAAATTGAAAGAGGAAATGGCTGCGATTATGATGTTCGTATGACGTTATACAGCAATCAATCAACCGAAGCTAACACAAACGAAGGGTTTTTTG
Organism: Dryococelus australis; assembly: GCA_029891345.1. Lineage (NCBI taxonomy): Eukaryota > Metazoa > Arthropoda > Insecta > Phasmatodea > Phasmatidae > Dryococelus > Dryococelus australis. The sequence goes on along the minus strand of CM057006.1, from coordinate 25,050,615 downwards.
AAGAAAATTTGGTCGTGTGAAAGGGCTTTAACACGCACACTTTCTTGCGACTGCCCCAATTAAGGTGACACGAAAATATACTGCGTCCACTGTGACAAGTATTCCATCTTGGACAGTCTCTACTTCGCCATAAAGCTCGGAATGGAAACACGTGCATTTAATATTCCGTCGACTTTATCAAAACATTGGCTGAGACTGCAAGCGACGCAAGTTAGTTTAGTTCATTCCGTATAAAGCAGCATTAGAATAGAAAGGATATATAGAATGGTCTAGTAAAGATGTTTTGGGCGGCTCTTAACAACGATGTCACGAAGGCCGACGAGGGTGAAGCGAGGTGAGTATGGGGCAGCGGCAGGAATGCCATCGCCTGGTTGGGGGGGGGGGGGGGGATAGCAGATCCCCGAGAAAAACCCCGCTGACCGGCGACATCGTCCGGCACGATTACCACGTGCAAAATCCGGTAGTGACACCACCGGGAATCGAACCCGGTTCGTCTCGGTGAAAGCCTAGCGCTCAAGCCCTCTATCCTGTCCTCCACCACGGCCTCCATAGATGAACGGGAAATTCCACTAAGAGGAATACCCCTTATTATAACACTAACTATTAGTAATGTTTTAATTAGTGAGATAAATCTTACTCGTGATGTTTTGAAATACATTATATATATATATAATACACACATGCTTACAAGACCGACAAACTTCGGGAGGTGATTTTTCATGAAAAAATAAAAGGAAAACATATGTGGCACTTTATACCTAAACAGAATATTAAGGGAGGTATGAGCCCTTTAAAAACGAGGTTTTAAACCGTATTTTGTGCAAAATATCGGTAACTAAGTAAAATACAATGACAACTCTCGGAACACTATTGTATGTTATCGGGACCTTCAACGTAAGAGCTGATATTTCGCACTAATACGTCTTAAAATCTCGCGTTTTTTTTAAGCTCTCATACCTCCCTTAATATTCTGTTTCGGTATAAAGTGTCTCGTATGTTTTCATTTCACTTTGCCATGAGGAATCACCTCCCGAAGTTCGTCGGTCTAATTGAGAATCATCCTGTATATTCACCAAACGTACAAAAACCACAAGTCGGCGCATGCAAGTCGGTGCGGAACTACTGTACTCACCTGAGGCGGCGGATCTCCGTGTACGATGCACACAAGCTGAGCCTCGTAACCTTCACCCGAGTGCACCCAGCTCCTCTCCACTTCCACCTCAGGCGGATCTGGGAACAAGGCGAGCAAGCAAACTGTACTGCGGACGTCCGTTTACACGTTTAAGAGGAGTGTGCACCTGCGCATTCAAAGCGAAGAAGCGAGGGAGATGCGATACAGCCGACACGAACACGCCTGAAGGCTGTTCACGATAAATTGAGCACTTTTGAAATCAACCTCAGAAAAAAGTCTCTGCCCTTGCCCGCATATATTTTAACGGGCGTGCTTAGTGACATGCGCCCATTAAATTTGGCAACGAAGGATGGAAAGTAGTTCCATATCTTCACGTCCAATAAAAAGTGTCAGGTAACCGTTTATGATAACTTAAATTATTCCTTTCCCTTCCTGATTTTTTAATGCATAGAATTGTAAAAATGAGCAAGTTTCTAAAATATTTACTTTCCTAATAATTCTACATTTTCACTTCACAGACGCATGAATAGAATGATGAGGCTCGTGGCAATGTTAATCTTACGTAAGGCGGAAGAATACACAACGTGCATACAAGTAGATCTCAAGCGGGGCTTCCGAAAGTGCTTATTTAACCGTGAACAGCCTATGGTGCCTCATTTCTCCTACGCGTGTGGCGTGCAGTGTTTCCGTCGTGGTTCCGTACTGTGCAAATCAGATCTGCAACAGCGGAATTCTATCACACGGGATGAAAGACCACAGGTTAAACTACCGCCCGTATGCAGGGTAACCCAGCCGCAGAGCGCTGCTGCCGAAGTAGTGGTGTTGACATGGCTAGCGTGGGGAGGGGAATAGCAATCTATTCCTAAATTGGGAAAATGCCGTTCATATCTCTATCTGTGGTGTTATCCCTATACCAGCAACGCTAACAACACTAGTTTGCTTGCAGCGATCTGCGGCCACTGCATGCACTAAATAAGTCAGTAAGGAGGTCAATTCGCTAACATTGCTAGATAGGAGAGTGTCCAGACCTGTCTTCTACGGTCGTGGTATAGGCGAGCTTTAAAAATGCGATATTTGACCATTTTCACGGATTTTTTTCTCCGTGAATATACTTAATGTGTTAAAAGTAAATACATAGCTGCATATATGATTGATTTTTTTTTTTTTTTAATAGCAAAAAGTCGTATTTACAGAAAATAGATTTACCGAGATCCGCGAATGCGCGCTAACAACTATTTCACATGCACACTCCTCTTAACTTCGTTCATATTTAATTATTCTACTCTTTGGCAAGACCTTGCGTGTTTCATTCTTTCTTTCACCAATTTCTCCAGCCTTTTACCAAGTGCAAATTATTAACATTGCCATGGTTAAAACTACAACTTATCCACGTGTCTCACAAGCGATTCTTTAAGAACATAGAAACAAAAAAAAAAAAAAAATCCTACTGCGACTAAAATTTTCACAAAAATGTGTATTGTAAACCATAGACGAAATATGACGTGCGTGTACTCGAAACTCGATCACTCATCGTCACTGCATCTGTCAAAATCACATGGTCAAAAGTAATGAACATGTTTACGTTTAAATTTTCAAGAGATCAATATGTGTTTGCTAGTAAAATCCTTTGACCAACTTGAATGTATTCTAATTGCATTAGAACTAGGATAGAGAAAGCTTACAAACATTTAAAAGTGCTAAAACAAAAAAAAACCACGTTGTTTTATAAAATGCTATGGTCCAATGCTGGGACACGGAGAGTATGTTAAGAGGGGTTTAATGTTTATGCAATTTGTAAAGATTTTTCATGTGTTTTTAATTGGGTTGTTTGAAAATTTCAAAATATTCTGGCAAGGGTGGAAGAATCTGGATTAGGTGTAAGGGAGGTCTGGGAACCAAAAATATCAAATGTTTGTGGTACCAGGGTAATATTTTCTTGATCCGAGAGGGTGATAAATTAGTAAAGATGTATGGATGTATCTCGGTTACTGATGCTGGTCTGTACATAGTTTTTTTTTTCGGTGGAGCATGGCGGAGAGGACACGTGGGAGAGAAGACGAGAGGAAGTTTCTCGTCTGCGCTGGCAGAATCTCCGGACGTTGGAGATTCCAGATACATAAGAGTATCTCCACTCTGCGAGGACATCTTGCAGAATGGCACCAGGGTGTCCTGTAATGGGTCGCTTCTCCTCCTAAAGTTGCTCTCTTGGGATGCTGTGAAGGTCTGGAGATCTGTCAAGAGAATCTTAATCAGTCGATAGGATTGCTGCTGTGAATGTTATCCTTTTAGAAGCTGGGGAAGTAGATAATTTTTTTTGGAGCTGTCAGTGTTGCAGTCTTCGCTCCACTTTTCCCTGCAAGACTCGCTACCTTGGAGAGATCCTGGAGGATGGAGGCTGAATTTCCTCATGACACTCATCTTCAAGGGAGGGAGGATGAGACGGTATGTTTTTATACAGTGTTCAAAAGATCCAATTACCTATTTAAAAAAAGTACTTCGCATTACGTATTTTCGCCTGCCCGTTATTAAATTCAGCAATGGACGTTTTTCCTACCTTTGGCGAATAGTTTGGAACAGCTCTGGCAGACCACGATGTATGTTGCCTCTTCTACAGTGGAAAATACATAGCAGATTCGGCGCCCTACGTCAAGCGGACCTTCGAAGCAGCAACAGTGAGTCGACCAGCACAGTAGCCGCCCCATCGTCAGAAATACAACTACTGGGAGAGCCCGTGCTTCCAGCCCGGCCGGACGAAACACTGACGTGCCTCACTACTATTGGCCACGCCTTGGTGACGTCAGCGGGGTTGCGAAGAATTTAAATTTGAAGAGACAAAAATGCTCACGATCGAAATAAAAGACCGCCGCCGTGTAACACTTCTAAAACCTCTCTATTTCTGAATACATTTTTCCTGTTGGTTAAAATATAATGTACGTATTTAAATGTTGAATACCCCGTCGCCAAATCTAGTAAATGTGCAGTGAAGGCGAGTGGTGAGAAAAGGGTTTTTTAAATAAATACTCACGCATTCTTGGAGCTGGTGTTCTTGGTTCTCAACCTCTAGAGGCGTCACTATGGAGATAAAAGTATTTTAATATATATATATATATATATATATATATATATATATATATATATATATATATATTTTTTTAAATAGTTGTAAATGTAGAAGAAAGGTAGAAAATTCTTAAGTGTTGGGCTTTGGCCAGTATGTTTTTAAATTGAAGTTTTGTGGAAAAAGGAAAAAACAACTTAACGTATGAAAATTTTGGGGATAATACTTTGAAAATATACCAAAGAAATGAAATGCTGTGAGATCGTAGATATCATTATAAATATTTTTGTATCAATTTTCACAGCTTTCTAGCTAAATTTTTCATCTGTATTTTTAAATGTCGCTTTTCCTTAAAGATTGTGAAATGTTGCATTAAACATGTGGTGTAAAAGTAGTAATGTAAAAAGGTTTAAGTAAAATATTTTTAATTTCGTAATTACGAATTTTCAAAATTTCCTATAAAATGTTTACAGTCGCAACCACGCAAGTAATAAATTTTGAAAGGTTTGAGAAAACATGCCAGGGCACCCTGCACATAATGCAAACCAACATATAATTATCGGTTTTTCTACCCTATACTGATGAGGTTTCTTCGGGGATGTTTCACAAGACTCCAGCCCACATGAGTTAGAGGGTATTTCAAGTAGTAAGTTTTTTTTATTTTATTTTTTTTATTTTTTCAGAACAATTGTATGATTTACTTTTTCTCTCAAAAGGGTTTGCATTTTCCGTACTGTTGAGAAATACGAGTTAAACCTCTTGCAACGCTAATGTGTTTTCCTGTGTTCTTCAGTGAGGTTAATTTTACACAAATTCACATGTCTTTGCCCGGTAATTGTAAAAATCTAACTAAGACAGTACAATTGAAACAGTCCTCTGTCATACACAGAAGACTAGCATAACTAAATTCCATACTTTATTAGAGTCTGAGAATAGGATGACTAATCTCGAATCAATGTTTCCAACCTCCTAAAAATAAATGGCATATTAAAATAAATACAACAATAAAATCACTGTATTCGTAATTCTTATTGTAATGAAGGTGTAATATTGGTTTTATTCCCCACTTGATAAAGATAATGCATTATAATGTAAACCGGTATTAGAATGATCCGAAATATTTTTTTCTTATCAGTTTTGTGAGTTATTTTTTTTAGTGTTTAATTTGCTTTAAATATATTTTTCTACGGCTGTGTAACGATGAACCCAACTTTCTTAAGCATTCAATCCTTTGTGTTCCACCACATTAGGTGAATAATTTCGTATCCAAAATGTATATCTACAAATAATCGTAGAGAAAACGACAAATCTGCCGTTGCGGCCGATTAATGCCCTGTATCAGCGCCACTAATCCGGATTCGACTGCAAAGCTTCACTAGGCTTTGCTGGCAACATACGCATACAACAGTGTATAGGCTGTTCACGATAAAGTGAACACTTTTGAAATCAACGTTAGAAAAAGTCACTGCCGCTGCCTGCATATATTTTTGCGGGCGCACTGAGCGACATGCGCCCCGTAAAATTCGTAACAATGAATTGAGAGTAGTTCCATATGTTAACGTCAAATAAATAGCGTTAAGAAACCATTTGCGATTATTTAAATTATTTCTTACTCTTTCTGTTCTTTTTTACCCAGATTTATAACATTTTTACTTTTATAATAATTTCACAGTTTCACTTGACCGACGCATGAATAAAGTGATGAGGTCAGTTGCAATTTTAATTTTACGTAAGGTGGAAGAATACACAAGGTGTATACTCGTACATCTCAAGCAGGTCTTTCAAAAGTGCTCATTTAACCGCGAACAGCTTCTAGTAAAGTAGTCAGTGATCACTGGGAAATTTACTGGCGGGCCGTCGACTTACATATTACCACGGGACAGTTGAGTGAAGCGTAAAACATAATTTCCCTAACGACGCTCCCGGGAATAAGGTTACCCTGTCTCCCCCAAGCAGTAATTACGTGCGTGTGATCCCTAAAAAAAAGTAGAACGCAACTCTTAATTGACACGAAACTGTCAATTGCGCACGATAACAATTCTATTTAATTAGCTCGATACGAACAATCAGGCTAATTTCGTTCTGAATTTAGTTATCATTGCTTAAACTCTGAATCTGAATCAGTGGGAATTTCACTGTTCTAATCAGTCAGCGCTACCTGACTGGTTCAACAGTCACTGCAGTGAATTTCACTGATGAATAAGTAGGAAAATGTCAGATTTCCTTCACTTATTGATTTAGTGACATTTTACACTGATTCATCAGTCATTTTTTCACTGTTTTTCAGTGGTTTGTTTTTCGACTAATGAAACAGTTAAACGGCGTGTAAATATGGATATGCAACAACTTTTACAAATGGTCGTTAAAAAACGTTTATCAAGAGAAATAACGACGAATAAACTAATAAAAGCAACACAAAATACTTTCCAAAATGTGCTTCGTCTGTCAAAACACCATTCTACGAGGCAATAGGAACATTCAGCCTTTAATTTCGCTTTTAAGTCTTTCATTTCGTTTTCATGTAATCATCACAGCGCTCTGTTTGAAGGTTTAAACTGAATACAATGTCGTAAAGATAACGCGCTCATATATACTATTCGTTTTAACAACCTTACGGTACCAATTAAACCAAAATCGAAAAGTAAGGCTATATCATTAAGTCTTAACGATTTCGATATGAGTATAAGACATATATTTTCCTCTAATTTTTTAACATGACGTGATAGCGCATATGGTGAGGTAACGCCGTAAAAGTGGGAGTGTATGTTAAATATCTGCCACCTCTGATTTTTTTTTACTTTTTAAAAATGCGGTGAATTGAGCAATATAAAAAGTAAACCATTCGTAATTATTTGGGCGAATTCAATAAACATTATATTTAATTCGCCACTGCAGTCGGCCGTCACTTGTTCAATCACCGAGACTGTTCCCACTGATTCTAAGTGGAGCCATTTTCACTAATTCGAGTAGTTGAATTTCACTGCGAATCAGCGGTTTTCCAATGATTCGAATTTAGAGCGTACAGCAAACTTCACGTGTCTGATCGTACACACTAAACCTGAATCAGTGAGAATTGAACCAAATCAGTGGAAACTGCGCGAATGGCAATCAGTAACTAATTAACATGTTGGATGAGTTTCACTGATTGATTTGTGATTTACACTGATTGTCGCGAATTACACTGCTACAAGTCACTCATTTCCTGCTGTTCATTTGCTTGATTCGCCAGTCGGTAGTAGCTTATCAAATGACTTTCAGTGAACGTTGACAGAAAAAAAAAAAAAATAAGTTTCGTTAGTGACTACAAAAACTGTCTGATTGATGCTTTTCAAGGCGAAATTTTGCTGTTGGTAGAAAACAGATTGTGGCGCCCAATAACACGCAGATTCGCTAGCGCCAAAGCCATTTGATGTTCGCTAGCATATTTGTTTACTAAAGAAAGTTAGTTGGCTGCCACGAAATGTTAAGTTGGCAGCAAAAGCACTCGTGTTATCCACAGTAAAAACTTGTTGCTGCGACTGCAAAACTATATCCGTTTTATTCCGCGCATGCGATCTGGCTTGGTCTAAGTGGCAACCTTCTGCCTAGCCACGACGCCATATTTGTCTGTGTTCGGTTCTTTGCACCAGGTTACGAACCATTTCACGAGAAAGATATTCTTAAGTACTCATGAACGGATTATATGATTCCTTTATTCCAAGTCAGTAAATGTTACACGTAAATGAGTCCAGGAAGTTAACTTTCCACGAGGTGAAGTATGTAAGCCTTGCCGTCTGTTTCACTTATTAGGTTTTAATTATTAATATGTTGAAGAAAACGGTTTAACGTTGAGCAAGGCAGCGTAATGGTAACACGCTGGCATCGCAGTTGAGAGGTCAAAGGTTCGAATGCTCCGTATAAAGACTTTGAATTTATTGTCTAATTGTCGTTAGACCATAACTACCTACAAAGGCCCACGACCCGCATAACACATTCGTGAACCTGACTATAGGCTGTTCACGGTAAAATGAGCACTTTTGAAAGCCTTGCTTCAGATCTACTTTTATGCACGTTGTGTATTCTTCCTCCTGACGTAAAATTAACATTGCCACTTGCCTCATCACTTTATTCATGCGTCGGTCAAGTGAAACTGGGAAATTATTAGAAAAGTAAATATTTTTCAAATTTGCTCATTTTTAAAACACCAATGCCTTAAAGAAATTTACGCGAAAGAAATAATATATAAGATATCACGAAGTATTACCTGACATTTTTTATTTGACTTTGAGATGTGGACCTACTTCCCATCCATTGTTACCAACTTTAGTGGCCGAATGTCACTCGGTGCGCCCGTTGATATGTTTGCAGGTAGGAGCAGTGACTATTTTCTAAGGTTGATTTCAAAAGTGCTCACTTTATCGTGAACAGCCTTTAACCAGTATTGCTGCTATCATCGTAACATTTTCGCGGCGACTATCGAACATTGTTGCCTATAAAAACACAGAATGTATTGGCTACCTCAAACTTCATTTTGAAGTTTCCATTCAATACTGGAAACACAAAACAACTTTCTTGGCACCACTAAATCATATGTCATGTCTATATTGACAAAATAATTTCGTGGTTGACATTGAATTTTTTTGGTCACCACAATACTGTTTTCTCAGTAAATTGTATGACTAATTCGGGCTTAGAGTGTACCAAACGCATTTTATTCATTGAGAGAATTTCAAAACACAGTAATTAAAATCGGACATGCCCATCTCTCTTTATGCCGTTTTTGGTGAAATTGTAAATCTCTACCGACACAGCAGTTTAAATCATTAAAACCGCCCTCTCCACATGCAGCGGCCACGGTGGTATAGTTGTCAGAATACTCGCCTTCCGTCAGGCTCCATTCCCATTGGGGTGGTTCCCGGATTTTTTAACGTGGAAATTGTGCCGGACGATGCCTCTGTTCGGTGGGTACCCCCCCCCCCCCTCTTCATTCCGTGATGCTCCACACTCAACTCGCTTAAAACTCGTATGCTCTCAAGAACTCGATAATAAGTACCGATCGAATCTCTTCACTCATTGACTTTTTGTCAAGTAGAAAAGAAACTTTAAATGTATTTGTTTATATTTCTCCTGGTGTATTATTAAGTCGCTTCTCTTCCATGAGAATAAATTTAATTACCCTGCTGTCATTTTTTTCTTTGTTGTGAAATTTTACTTCCCGCCTTACATTCCTTTCGCGAACTGGCACTTTCTCCTTAAAAGCATCGCAGCACAGTTTCTAATATTCTTCCAAAAACTCGACATTCCTAGACGCCTTTAGAATACGCGCAAGGCGGAGGCGAATTTCAGCAGGTGCGAACCCCAGGCTACAGTGCGTTCCAGCTCGCAAAGAAGTTTCTGTCCTGACAAATGAAGGAATTCCTCAAGACAGAACTCCCCGATGGGTTGTAGGGGGGGGGGGGTGTGTTTGCAAAGTCTGAAAGGTGAAATATAGGGGGAAGTTTCAGGAATGTTGAAAAACAACCGGAACTTTGACACTCTGAAAGGAATGGAGCGGAAGGAGTGCTGTTTGCAATAACAAGTTTCGGGTAGCGTCATAAATACTGATACCTCAGAGACTTTTAAAACGCCATTACGTGCCCGAACGCGCTATGCAAAATATATGCTTATAAAGGCTGCTCGCGATAAAGTGGGTGCTTTCGAAATCAACCTAATAAAAAAGTCAGTGCTCCTACCTGGATATATTTTAACGGGCGCACTGAGTGACATGTGCCCAGTAAAGTTGGTAACGATGAAGCGAAAACGGCTCCAAATCTTGAAGTCAGTCGAATAAAAAAAGTGTCAGGTAATTATTTGTGAAATCTTAAATAATTTCTGTCTGGTTTTCTAACGAATCGAAGTGTAAAGATGAGCAGATTTGTAAAATATTTACTTTTATAATAATTTCACAGTTTCTCTCGACCGTCATGTGAATAAAGTTATTGATGCCTATAGTAACGTTAATTTCAAGGCGGAAGACTACACAACAAGCATACAAATAGATCATGAGCAGTGCTCTAGAAAGTGCTCAGTTTACTGTGAACAGCCTATACGCGTCCATTGTACTACAGCATAACAGTACTTAGAACTGAGGAAGTACCCAAACAAAATATCGCATTCTATTGTTTATCCGCTACGTGTGAGAGAGAGCTGCAGGTAATTAGTTAATACGCATTTGATTGTACATATATTCCACATAGATATGCACTATTCAAGCGCTTTTTTTTTTTTTACACTGTTTTAAGAAATTGGCTGCAATTCGAGTTGTCTGTCTGCTTATAGGAAAATCATATCGTGTTATGGAAATGCTGTCCTAATTCTTTGAAAACGATGTTTTCAAAGGAAATAACAGCAAATAGGAATTATATGTTTACATGGTGAAATTTAAAATATAAATAAATCCATTAAATATGCTTTCGGTTCACAAAATGTAACATAATTATTTATAGAAAGCGATATGATTATAGCGACCACTGGTTGTAAAGAAATATTTTGGCTCGGAACATCCAATAACACAAGTGCTTGCCAAGCTAACAATAAAAAAAAAAAAATACCGAAGCTTTTACTTACGCAAAAAAAAAAAAAAAAAACTGAAACGTAGGCTTCTGTTTAAAGACTTGCTGTTCAGGAATATTTACTGTTGTGTGTTTGCTCCTGTAACATCACGTAGGTAAACGCTGTCCGCGGCAAAGTAAACCTTGTTTAAATCTACCATAGAAAAAAATATCATTGAATGCTACAATATGGTATATTCGAGGTCTCTTTACACTTATTTTTTAAAATCAAAACTTTGAAAAATCACCCGGCGTGTGACGTGTTTGGCTGTTTCCTAAATACGTCACGCAACGCAAGTGTTTTATACTCGCGTTAAAGAAATTTTTATTTTTATTTTTGTTTAAACTGAACATGAACTTATTTTATTTGTATGTTAAAATATTAGAATTGTTATTAATATTAATAAAAAAAATGGAAGAAAATATGTATCTTGATAATGGCTTAGGCCACATGGCGGAAAATTTACGCGAAGGCAAAATTCCAATGTCCTATGGCATACGTGCAGTTTGGTTTTGGTTATCGGTATTGTAATGGTTACTTTTGTGCACCACAATACACCATATATGTAGTTTGGGGGTGTAGTTAGTACACTAATATTAAGTGGTAGGTAAGTCGTAAAATACACTGGTTTAATCCGTGTTGTAGCACAATAATTTACATACAATATTCCTGTTAATTGTGTGACGTAATTGACGCGGTGTGCTACTAAATTATATTAAATTTATAATTAATCGGCTAGCAATGACGCGTTCCTTGACCTCAAGCTAATAAGGGCAGTCGCCAGATGAACCTTGAGGCCGGAGGCTGTATCCGGCTTGTTCGGATCACGACGCACGACACACCCAAGGCTGCGAGCTCCTCGCTGCCCGACATCCCGACGTGGAAGCTGTCGTGGACAAGGCCCCGACCCTCGCTTCGCGCCGGCCTATATCAATCCCTTGTTTTTACCTTAGCCAACTGACCTCCTTACAGCTTCAATGGTGGGGGGTGCTGTCGTGTTGCAGTCTTTTGACGCAATCCCTGGCGTCCTGGATTTGTTCGAAGTGTAAGGTCGGTTTCATACCGCGACGTTCTGGACAATTTGTTAAGGCCCTCTTCATGCTGCCGCAACATGTCCACCTATCTTCACAAGCGTGATGTCCCAACCGCGCCCAAATCCTGACTATAGGCCGTTCACAGTAAAGTTAGCACTTTTTGAAGCTGTTTCATCAGACATAATAACCAATAAATACATTTAATTCTGGGCTCGGACTTTTGGTTTTGGGTATGGTGAATGTATACACTGTGTTTATTACTCATATAGCACGGTTTACATTTACAAGTGGAGGAAGGATATAAATTGGCTGAAAGAAAAAAGTAACTAGGGCTTCAAAAGTGCTCACTTTATCGTGAACGGCCTATAACTGTCGAATATTCTAATTTATCTGTAGATTTCTCAACGCGGCAGTCGGAGGAGTGTATGGGCAAGTCTTCAAAAACGGGAGGGTAGTTATGTTGCGACAGGATATATCTGAGAAAAGCACAGCTCGGGCAACAGGAACTGCCTTGAAGTCCTCGAGCAGGGTGGGCCGTCAACAACGAGAGTGTCTAGAACTGCTTCGTGTCTTCGTGTGGAGGCCGCGGGGAGCCTCGGAAGTCGAGAAGTGCCGGGTGTGTGTGTATAGTGTTCCGTGCGGACACGACAGACGCCATCCTTGGTGATACTCGTGAGGCGGCAGTCCTTTCTTGCTGCATGGCGGTCCCCTGCCACTACTTGGCGTCTCTTCGAACTATCAAAACATTTTTAACTCAGCATCGTGAAAGTAATAATCTTGAGTTGAAATTACGATCAAGAAAGTGTTTAAATGTAATGCGACCCCGTCACTATAATTATTATTTATCAAATCATGATCTACCCTGTAAAAGAAACATATATAATACATGCAACAATAATATTACACAATTACACAGATATTGTGTATATTCTACATTTGGTCAATGTTGAAGAAATGCATTGACTTTGCCGGCTTATTACACTACGTTTCGACATTTGAGTGGGAAACGGAAAGCATACATAAATTAACATTAACACAGGTATGTAATAGGTAGGGATAGGAAACATTCGCGAGTTCAATGACCTGTAGGCTAGACTCCTCAGTCCTGTGCATACTTAGATACTAATAAATCATGATTTTTGTTTGTCCATGTAGGCATTGAAAAATCACTCTATGGTGGTCCATTTCATCTATGTAGGCCTACTGTTTCATGTGGCCACTGTACTAAGCAAATATACACAATACATTTTTGTATATTATAAAGAGGGCCGTAACAAATTGTCATTGTACGTCACGGTATGAAACCGACCTTTGACTTCAAACAGATCCAGGACGCCAGGGATTGTGTCAAAAGACTGCAACACGACAGCACCCCGCACCATTGAAGCTGGAAGGAGGTCAGTTGGCTAAGGTAAAACAAGGGATTGACATAGGCCGGAACGAAGCGAGGGTCGGGGCCTTGTCCACGACAGCTTCCGCGTCGGGATGTCGGGCAGCGAGGAGCTCGCAGCCTTGGGTGTGTCGTGCGTCGTGATCCGAACAAGCCGGATACAGCCTCCGGCCTCAAGATTCATCTGGTGACTGTCCTTATTAGCTTGAGGTCAAGAAGGCGTCATTGCTAGCCTATTAAATATAAAATGAATATAATTTAGTAGCACCCCGCTTCAATTACGTCACACAATTAACAGGAATATTGTACGTAAATTATAGTGCTACATCACTGATTAAACCAGTGTATTTTACGACTTGCCTAACACTTAATATTAGTGTAGTAGCTACACCTCCAAACTACATGTATGGTGTAGTGTGGTGCACAATAGTAACCATTACATCTGGTGGAGGCTTGGTTCCTCCCAACATCTTGCTGCCTTGCAGAGGCAATTCTCTACATCCTCCCCCCCCCCCTTAATTTCATTAAATTCCTTACCCACTCTCACTAAATTACGGAATATTAATATTTATAATTTCATTCACTTCTTCCACCTTTGGTTCCGAATCCCGTAGCAATAGAATTATTTAATGTATTCACATTTGCTTTTGATTCTTATTAGATTTCAATAATGTTTAAATTGTTTCGCTTGTTATTTCAATTACAGGGAATTAGTTGATCTCTCATTATGAACACTGGTAAAAAATGTCTCGTAGTATATAAAATATTTTAACGCGGTTTGGTTTGCAGAATTTCAACATGATTCGCGAGTCTGTCATGCCTTCATTGGTTACTCGTGCCGTTTGCGCATTTGATCGGGCCACTCATAATTCCGTAACACCAACACTGAACTTTCGTGATTCGTCCGCAAACAGTTAAGATGGACCAGAACATGTTTCAGCCAATTATAAAAGCTGGATGACCCTACAGTGCTTCAAACTGTATCACGTCCCGAAATCCTTTCGCGAAAATCACTGCCCCTAGTTATTGGCCACGTATATTTGTCGGGAGACAGTTCCTTACCTGGCTGGGCCAATCAAAATTAGATTAACTCCGACACTTGAAATTCCGAGATTCGTAGGCAGACACATACAACGCGTGACAGCTAGAAACCAGAAGAATTCACGGATTCATTTTGGGACAAGCTAGAATTCAAAACACGTGTGTTTGTATAACTTCAGCCACTGGTCCACACGGTGTTTAAGACCTCCTGTAGAACACAGGCCCAATCGTCGCCTCCCACTAAGGCAGCTGACAACCACTGCACAGTTAATATCGGTAGATACAGGTGTTTTCCGCGAAAATATTTCAAGACCAGCTGGACTCCAAAACACTTTAGTTCATATGCACTTTCGTGGTTGGATGATTTTAAATGTCGCGTGATTTAAGTGTCTGTCCGCGAATCACGGACTTCGGTATCGACCTACCTTATTCTGATTGGCCCAATAAAATGAGAACATTTTTTTCTCACGTAGAGACGCGGCCAATAACAAAAGGAAGTGGTAGTTGTGGACGTAAGATATTAGAGTCCAGCATGGCCATAAATATTTTCGCGAAAAAACACCTGTCCCTAGACATCGGGATATCTGTACAAAAGACTGCAAGAATCTAGCCTGCAGGTCATTGAACTCGCGAATTTTTCAGTTGTAGCAGTAATTACTTATGCGAAGTAGTTCTCATGCAAAAAAAAATGTTATTTAACTGAGCGCGCACGAAGGCGAATGCATTGTCCCTTAGAGCTTCGTAATGAAACTGTTCAGTTGTGAGTAAATGTAATGTTGAATCACGCAGCACATTAAAGTAAGCATGTTGTTAAACAATAATCAAACCTTTCTGGAGGCCATGCTGGCAATTATATTTAGAAAATGAAGTTTTCCCTAGTTTAATTATGCGACAGCAAATACTCCTGAATTAGTGGCCCTGCATTACACTCACCAAAGATTTTTCTAGGTGAAATTTTGCTGAGCACTTAGTTAAGAAAACCCATCTTAATCTGTTCAGAGAGAATTAGGTTAGTAATTGATATGCGACTCAAGACAGATGAAAATACACGCAAACGTAACGGAGATTAAGCTTTTCTTATCAAAGTCGAAAAAATAATTTTTTTTTTTTTTTTTTAATATTGTAGGTTCCGAAAATAGGCGCGAACTTTTGGGCTAAATACTGAACTTTGAGTAAACTACCTAGATGTAGTTTAGAAGGAAGATTAAACAACACGAGAGCTATACGGTGCGATTGTAGTGTTGTTAGGGAGTTCATAAAGGGCCTGTAATGGCCCGCCCGAGGGTAATCGGAAAACCACCTGGCGGCAGTAAAAGTGTAAAGGGAAGCGGCCGCTCACATGCGTGGCGTGGGAAAACAAATGAAGCAAAAGTTCAATTTCATTACAGCAGCGGCCAATTTCCAGTTACTTTTCGTTTCGAGTTGCAAGGCAAAAAAAAAAATACAGAGAAACCAACCCGACGTAAACTCCGTCGCTTTGAAGCCGTGAATTACCAGTTAATCGAAATACTGTATAAATATTAAAAGGTTTACGTACTCCCGCTAAATCAAAATAAAAGAGCCCCATTAGTTACAGGCTGGTCACGATAAAGTGAGCACTAACGAAATCAACCTTAGAAAAAAATCGCTGCCCCTGCCTGCATATATTTTAACGGACGCACCGAGTGACGTGTACCCTGTAAAGTTGGTAATGCTGGTTGGAAAGTAGTTCCCCATCTTAAAGTCGTACAAAAAGTGTTTGGTAACCATTCGTGACGTGTTAAATTATTTATTCCGTTTTCTGTTTTTTTAATGTACGAAAGTGTGAAAACGACCAGTTTTGTATAATAATTACTTTTCTAATAATTCCACAGTTTCACTTTAACAACGAATGAAATAAAATTATGAGACCCATGGCACTGTTAACTTTACATAAGTTGAAAGAATATGCAACAAGCATACAAGTAGATCTTAAGCAGGGCTTTCAAAAGTGCTCATTTTACCGTGGACAGCCTATAAGTAGGGCCACATGTTTTTCGCAAGAAGATTTAAGGACAAGGCGTGTTCCAACGTACTTTATTTCAGAACGGTTCATTTGAACGGTTGCCCGTCTTAGCTGTCTGCTCGCGAATCACGGACGGTCAGTATCGGAGAAACTTAACTCTTATTGGCTCACTTACGTACAAGTCAGTCTTCACGCAAATACAGACAGCCTATAAATAAAGAACACTGCAAGTTTGCGCATAGGATATTGAAGTCTAGCCGCCGCGTAAATCTTTTCGCGAAAAACAGGCGGCCCTACCTACAAGCAACAGGTGCTTCCGTTGCACCTCCGATAAAGGTTTAAATATAATTATTTAGAAACGTGACAAAAATAATTATCATCTTCCAACCCGCTCGGTCCCGAATTGAAGAGCTTGGTGGAAGAAGCGCCTATACCAAATATCCATCACAATGAGATTTATAACGAAATACGATAGCTTACACCACCTAGTGGGTATAGTCTATTCGTCGTTTCTTCAAACTTTTTGAGTCTAACCTTCGGAAAATCATCCCATGTATGACGTGTTTGGTTGTTTCCAAAATATGGTACGTATCACAAGGGTTTTATATCTCTGTTAACATTGTAAGAGGGTATAATATTTCGTTAAATTGAAGTTTTACCAATATTTTATGTATAAATTGTAATATTTAATTAATAATAAATACTTAAAAAAAAAGTGAGAAAAATATATGTTGGTGGCGTCTACTAACAAATAGTTCTCATAAAAAAATATTATTACAATCGAGTGCGCACGAATTCGGTGAGTTGTCCTTTGCTGTAATTTTCTTGACATTTTCAAGCTTAGTTTGCACGAGGCGGAGGAATATCCTGGGAGTATAACTTAGGCAAAGCTTCAGAGAAAAGTGTGAGGTAACATGCTTAAGGCTAAAGTTTGTTGTCGCGGGCAGGCATTGAGGAACAGCACAAGAACGCACTGCCGCCCTTCTCGGTGGAAGGGCCTATACTACACTGGCAGCACGCGTTGTTACAGACGTGGGATAGGCCCTTCTTCCACCAAGCACCCCCCCCCCCCCAAATTCATTCAGGAGTTGCAAGTGCTGCAATCGTGCTTGTGTCAAGCGTGCTTTTCGCAACCAATGAATAATAAACGTCGTTTTCATCGACGTCAGTATTAACCATTCACAAATGAGAGATGCAGAAACACCGGCCACTCATCACTTGTTATGTACAGTGCCATACATAAATACTTGTAATCTGCGACATGTTCTCGATAATGGATACGAGCACTAAATGAGCTAAAAGGAATGTGAAAAAAAAAATCTTAATATCCAATAGATGTCTGCTGGGGTGTGAGAAATACTAATGAAAAGCGAGACAGTAATGCCGGAAGAAATATCCATGGAAACGGGTTGTTAGTATCGGATGATTCAGAACAACACAGACGATGCTTAGTAAGTCGTGCGGGAAGGCAAGCCGGTAGTTTTTCAAGAGAGGGCCCATGTCCGGGCGAGCATTGTTTGGGCGTTGTTGAAAGTCAATGTTTTACAGCGCTCCGCATATGTCGATTGGTGTACTTTCCGCATTGTGCCGGGGAACCAACACCAAACCAGCATGAGTATTACATCATTCAATAAATTACAAAAGGGGTTCGAATTGTCGACCCTCATCGAGGGTGGGGCCGCGGTGGCCGAGCGGTTAACCCGCTCGTCTCCCGCCGAGGCGAACCGGGTTCAATCCCCCGTCCGGGTCACCGCATGTGGGAGTCGTGTCGGACAATGCCGTTGGTTGGCGGGTCTTTCCCCTGACTTTTCATTCCCGGCGCTGCTCCATATTCACCTCAGTCACCCTCATCGGTTCTCAAGACCTCGCTGTTAAGAGGTGCAGAGATTGTGTCAGTGGAAGACGACGATTGGGGCCTGCATTTCATTGTGCGTTTGTTATTGGCTCGTTGTTGTTCAGGAAGTATAAAGTAACGGGTGGAACAATAGTCTAAGCAATACAAAATTACGGGATTTTCAATTCTAGCTTCTCCCGAAAAGAATCAGCAAATTTTTCAGGTCCAATATATGACAGATCTTTATATCGATAGCAGTACAGTCGTAGCATACGAAAATTGATTAGCTGACCATGCTTGTAAAATAGTTGCGTGTGCAAAATTCACCCGGAGAAAAATTCTTTTCGGTCAACGACAAAAAAAATTGTTTCTAGAAGGTCTAATAAACATTTAGAATAAATTCACTGAAGAATGGGGTTTTCCAGACACAATTTTTTCCATACAAAAAACTAGTTCGCTCAACACTAATGCACATATCGTCGGATGAACAAAAACATTGCTGTTGCGCTAAAAATCTTGTTTATCCAACGAAATATTTAATACGAGAAAACACGTACATATATGTTTGGCCATATACAAATGTGTGGTTCAAATAAACCTTTCTCTCAATACACCTTCGCTCATCCATGATTTTTCCCGCTGAATTCCGGGTCGGGGGGGGGGGGGAGGGGAGGAAGTATGCACATTCACATTTACATTCAGCATCACAAGATCGGAGCTTTAGGAATGTTAAGCAAAAAGAGGGAGGGGAGGGGGGGGGGGTGCTTATCTGTGAAGGCCCGTTGATAAAGGAGCAGGCCCTGAAAGCGCTAGTTAGCTTTGTGGAGTGTGCCGGTGTTTGTACAGCGATATTCGAACGCCGCAGGACGGCACATACAGTAGCTTCGCCCGCGTGCACACAGCATAACGACCGTGGCCGCCGAATTGTTGGCACAATACGTTTGCCGCTTCCCCAGTTACCCGGGTTATTACGTAAATTTCCGTGCAAAAATTAACGGTGCCGCTAATAAAGTATTGATCTTGATTCCGGTTCCCACATAAAGAAAAAAAATTTGTAATGAATTTCGTTGGGTTGGCGCGTGCTCCGCATTACGATGATTCCCGAAGTGATAATTGGTAATGCGTAAAAAGATGAATACAGGCCGTTCACGATAACGTGAGCACTTTTGAGAACCACCTTAGAGAAGAGTCACTGCCCCTGCCTGCATATGGTCTAATGGTCGCACTTGGTGACATACGCCCGGTAAAGTTGGGTAACCATGGATGGAAAATAGTTTCATATCTTAACGTCAAATTAAAAGTGTTAGATAACCATTTATACCTTTTTATAAATACTTAAATTATTTATTTCCCTGTGAACTTTTTTAAAGGTATCGAAATCTAAAAAAGAGCAGATTTTTTTTAAAATTTTCTACTGTTTTAATAAATTCAGAGTTTTACTCGATCGATGCATGGATAAAGTGATAAAACCATTGGCAGTGTTAATTTTACAAAAAGCGGAAGAATACTCAACGTGCATACAAGTAGATATTGATCGCTTTAACCGTGAACAGCCTGTACATATTCGTCCATACGTATTTAAAGACTGTGCACTTATCGATTTGATTTTCTGTGACTACGTGATAGCGGTTGTCCGAAGCACAATCTAACGCAATACTTATGGACTACGAGCTCTGGTTTCAGACCGCTCTAAAACTTATACCTCTTACAACCTATACATGTGTTGTTGAGAGACACTTGCGACTGAAATTACAAAAGAACAAATTTCTTTATGGCGATTTACTGAACTTATTTATGAAATCCGTGCAAATTTTTTGGTGTAACTTTTTTCCTCGCGATTGGGAAGCTCCGAGTTTTCTAGTATTAAATTTTTAGATTTCGAATTTTTAATAAAGTAAATGAATTATTATGTTCATGTTACAAAGCCCATTGTAACTCTCCCAGACGAAGTGTTCGTAAAAAAAACTGCCAATGATACAACTTGAAGAGAGGGTGACAGCATTTTATGTTTGTAACGAAACGAAATCATATCAGCCGCCAAATTCCTAGAGATAAGACCTAATCTGGAAAAAAATAAATAAAACTTTTTTCTTCATGCTAATACAATTATAGTGAATTAACATAATACGAAATTCCGAGTTTCAGTGATGTGTACGTTTCGTAATAGTCACAAGAGGTCATATGACTGTTCCGAGTTGGCTTTCCCATTTTGCATTAGGAATCGTAGGACATGGTATTTACCTCGACTTTGGAATGGCTACGGGCCAATTGGCCTAAAAAAATATTTAACCAAAAATTAGGTTAAACAGTTTTAGTTCAAGTTATTTCAAGTACAATAGTTTCAAGCCAAGTGACTTTGAAGGAAATAATTATAAGCCAAGTGACTTTTTATGCCAAATTAATTAAGGCCAAGTCACGGGGTGAATAATTGCAGAGACGAAACTGCGTGGCGGTTACTTTGATGTGGGCATACCCAATCTCTGATTGGCTGCGCGAGCCTCTGCGAACAGGCCTTGTTCCTGACTGGCTGTCGCGGGTTGCGGAAGGTTCCCTATTGGCTGAGCTGCCAGTTGGCAAGTAAGTTACCGGGCGCTGATTGGCTCACGGCGTTCCACATGTTGCATGCTAGTGGCGCCATATTGCCGGAGTTCGCGGAACAAACGGGTATTTCACCTCTGTATTACCAACTACTCTGTGGCCAAGCGATGCGAACCCGTTCGTATTAACCCTACGTACTTTTAACACATTGAGGTCTGCCCACATTTACTGGCACTTAAAACAAATTAGAAGTGAATCACATATATCCACTACTGCAAGAACACCGGTTCTGTTGATGGCTGTGTTAGAACTCTCCATCGTCCTATTGGTCCATACCACACCGGACACTACCCTGTACTTTACAGCGTTCATTATTGGCTATTCAACAACCAATGGAGAGCAAAGATGATGTCGACCCAATCAAATGTTCTTGATCGTGCAATAGGATTTTCAATCAAACATGTCCCTTTGAGTGGCTATAAATATTAATTCTATCGTTAGCAATATCATTGTTACTGCGCTGTCGTGTTCTTGTGAGGTCGTGTTAAACACTAGACGAACCAAGACTGCACATCCATGCGAGTTTTGTTCTGAACAACAAAGAAATTTTCAAAACAGCTTTGCTCGAGTTACTCTCAAGCGTAGTCTACAAAGTGTTAAGAGCACAAAATGTTGGTGAATCGAACAAGCGAAGTGAACATATCAATTAATTAATTAAAGGCTGTTGACGATAAAGTGAATGCTTGGGAAATCAGCCTTTTAAAAATGTATCGGTCCCTACCTGCATATAATTTAAAGGACACAATGACAAGTATACATCGAGCAAAGTTGGTAACGACGAAAGGAACATATAGTTCCATGTTTTCACGTTGAATGAAAAGTGGCACAGGGACGTTTCTGAATACCGTAATTATTACTATTGCTTTTTTTTTTTGTATTGCCCAGGGACAAGTGTATTTCGCGAAAATATTAATGGCCATGCTAGACTTCAATACTCTACGTTCACAACCACACCTTCCTTTGGTTATTGGCCGCGTGTCTACGTGAGGAGACATGTTATTATTTCACTGGACCAATCGTAATAAAGTACTCCGATACTGAACGTCCGTGATTCGTGGACAGACACTTGAGGAACGGGACATTTGAAATTATCCAACCACGAAAGTGCACATGAGCAATAGTGTTTTGGAGTCCAACTAGTCTTGAAATATTTTCCCGAAAAACACCTGCCCTTAGTAATGCATGTAAATTTACGAATTAGCAAGTTTTTAACTTATTTGCTTTTCCAATAACTTTTCGGTCCCACTTGACTGATGCATGTATGAAGTATCTAGACCCTTAACCGTGGTAATTGTACGCATGGTGTAAGAATACACAACTTGCATACAAGCAGATATTAAGCAGGGCTTTCAAAAGTGCTCATTTTACCGTGAACAGACTTTACTATACTTCATTTGCGGTTACTTCCATTTTTTTCTGAAGCACTGCTGAAGTCCTACTTCCAGAATATTCCTCCGCCTTGTGCAAACAAAGCTTAACCGTGTCTGTAAAGTTACACCAAAGTGATAGCGCACCTGAGTCTTGCGCGCAGTCAGTATAATGTTATATTGCATAGCTTATGAACTATTTCTTACCAGACATTATAGACATGCTCAGTATTATTTGGTCCCTGTTTTATTCACATTGATTACAAAGGAAACACTAAAGTAAAAAGTTCAATTTAGCCAAATATAAGAGACCTTTATTATAAGTAGGGATAGGAAAATTTCGCGTGTTCAATGACCTGTAGGCTAGACTCCTCAGTCCTCTGCATACTGGAGCCTCAGATGTGTGTTCATTGGCTGTTGCCCCACAACTAGCAGTTATGGGATTCACAAGGTGCTTGCTTGCAAGTCTGCTATTGGCTCAGAGGCGTACAGGGCGGGTCTAATAAACTGTTATCCAATTGCGAAGGTGACTTCACTATATATGTGTTTGACGTCTATCTTGTCCCGAAATGAACTCGCGAAATTTTCCTATCCCTAATTATAAGACATCACAGTGAATTTGAAAAGGGGTGTCACGAGGAACCCTCATCCCCCTCCGACTTTATCCCACAAATTTTCTGCCACGTCACAAAAAAATTATCAAGGAAGCTATAATAGTTTTAATACTTTTGTTAAGGCAATGAAAGCAAAACCAAATTACATAAATTTCGCCAATTTTTTGTAAACCGCATTAAAATAGTCACTTAAGGGTGCTGTGCAACAAAAAGTTAATTAATTAATTTTTGTACGAAATATTGTTTAACTAGTACACACACTGTTTTCCCGCATAAAATATTACAAAGTTATATTTTCTTGCATCATGACTTGTCAAAATAACAATTTAAGTGTCTTTGGAACGTACGAGAAATGAAAACTTACTAAATTACAGAAACGAGATCATTCACATTGAAATAAGGAACCTTTAAAATCCATGCTAGGAAATGTTTACCGAAATTTTAGAAATTGCTTTGAGCTAGAAAATTTTTGCATAATATTTTCATTCGTATGCAATCTCTGATTTTTAGTAAAATGAATTTGGCTAAGCAGACCCCAAAATGATCCTAGGCGCGGTATTTCAGTCACCCTTGTTTATTTGGCTGTAAATTTCTTTCGTTCAATATATTTGTAGACTACATCACAAAAATAAAACACTACAATTGTGATTTTGAGATGCCATGATACAGAAGAAAATGCAAGATAAATTTTGTGCCAATGTCTTCAAATTGAACATTGTTTTGTACAAATATAAAATTTTGAATTTTTTTTTCGGTAACTGACACACTCAACTCCTAGTTCTGTGTGTGAGATATATACAACCGCACAGGTATGTATGTATGTATATATATATATATATATATATATATATATATATATATATATATATATATATATATATATATATATATAATATATATATATATATATATATATATCTGGAGCTCAGCAGAGTGCATGGGATTTTTTTTTATTGCTCGCCCGTACGTACGGAGATGTAATATTTCTTTATTTGCGCTTCGCCCCCCCCCCCTCCACCTCTTTTTTTCAGCATGACTAAATGTTCATTTTCGATTTTATTTTATTTTTGACAACTCGTATCATAAGCGCATTATTTCACAGGCTCGCTCGGGAAAGTGTAAAAAGGACGGCGGGGGTGGATGGGTTTTTGGGGGGTGGGGGGTCCACAAGGGGTGTGAGGGGAAGTAAGGATGAAGGTGCGAGGGGGGGGGGGGACAGTGACCCCCCGTTGCTGCTCCTCCATCCGTCACGTCGAGGAATTAATCGCAGCGGTCACTCCCGCAGTTCTCTCACAAAAGGCTCGCCGGCCCGTGCTTCGCTGGCGCCCCGTGGCGGCGCCTATACATCATAGCCGCGCCCTGCGCGGCGCCCACCCGCCGAGGTTTTGGAAATCACGGCACGTGTGTGTGCGTCCGAGCTCGCGCGTGTATCGGCTGCCCAGGGTGTGTGTGTGCTTCGGCAGGGGGTGGTCCGTGCGTCACATTCATCACAACCCCCACTCCCCCTCCACAACAACCCTCGAACCCCTTCGGTCGCATCCCCGTAAACTGTGGCACACGCCGCATCACCCCCCCCCCCCCTCTATGCCTGGAATGCCACTAGCGCCCGCGCTCTCTGTAGCGCATCTTTGCATAGTTACGGAAAAGTTCTTTTGTATAGCCTGTTAACGGTAAAGTGAGCACTCTCGAGACCTTAGTTTTTTTCCCCCCTTCAGCCGTTTTTCACCCTTTAGCCACCTTTTTAAGATATATATTTCCATGTAAATAATAAACACAGCATGTACATTCCATCGCACGCGGAACTTAACATCTAAGGCTACAATAAAATATATAAATTTGACTATTGTTCGAAATTTTAGGACTTTCAAAACTGCTCACTTCACCGTGAATGGCCTATAACAAGTTGCAAAATTTTCCAAGCAAGTACAGGACACTTCAAATATACACATCAAAGAGTCAAAGTCTATGTGTTTGTGTGTATACACGTTTGTTCTCTGTACGATTAGACGGATGTTGATAAATTTTGACGATGATGTCTTACAAAATACAACTTCATATACTGCGTAGGCCAAAACTGACTCAGGTGTTAAATGGGGTGAGAACCCCGTATAGGTATAGGGGATCATGTATCTTACCCCCTCCCAATCGGGCCAGAAACCCCTTGAAACGGGGTCATAAATCTCTCATTGCCCTCTTAAACGACAGCAAAGCCCGGTATTTCTACTAGTGTTTTATTAACATGACTATACAAAAAGGATTTTTTTTGTGTTTAATAATACACTGTATTGTAAAGATACAATAGTTTACTTGTAGTGAAGGAAGAAGAAATTTGGCATCTAATTTTGAAAGAATTGTTTGTAAAGAAAAATGAAACTTTCCTTCTTTTTTTTTTTACTGTGTGGTCATGCTGCATATTTCCCGAGACATCCCTCAAAGGTACCCTTTTTATCTCAAGGGTGCGAATTAATTTACCAGGGATTCCCTACATCTACTCAAACTACATACAGCATTATCTCTGCTATGACTACGTCACTATATTTCAATGATTCATGATGTTGGAACGTGCCATGAAAGGTCCCAAAAAGGCGAACAGGGTTTTAATTCCCACCGCTGGCCGGACTTTCGCTGGTGGGGAACGTACCCGACGTTGGCTCGTCGGGTTTTCTCGGAGTGTTCCGCTCCCCTTCTACCGATATTGCATCGCGGTCACCTCTCACATCTCTTCCAGGGTGGCTAGCAGTATCCTTCCAGCTATAGACCTGAAAAATTTGCGTGATTCATTTTGGAACAAGCTTGAATTCAAAACACGTGCGTTTATATACCTTCAGCTATTGGTCAACACTGTGTTCGATGCCTCCCGGAGAACGCCGGCCCAACCATCGTCTTCCACTGTGACAGCAGACAACCAATGTGCGCTTGATATCGGCATAGTAGCACATACGACTGCGCAGACTAGCCTGCAGGTCATTGAACTCGCGAATCCTTCAGGTCCTCTACTTATAGCAAGTTCCCTGACTTTTCCAGGTATCCTGTTACATTTCCCTGACCCACTTATCTGGCAAACGTTAAAAATATTTGTATGTTTCCCCTAAAATAAACAACAAAATACTTATGGGTAACAATAACATAGCCTTCATTTATACAAAGACAAATATAATTATATACATAAAAAAACACGTAGGTATGCATGTACAAAGATGGCAAATGGAAAAAGGGGACATAGACGTTAAACAATAGCGTTCTCGTAACCAGAAAAAAGTCAGGGTACCCAAACATGAGCAGTACGATGTATCAATTCAATGACACCCACTGAATATTTGAAAACATTTTCAAAAATTGTGAAATATTTGCTTGCAGAATCTTATACTCACGCCTATAAATATATTTCCCACAATGCCAATGCTTGCTGCACCAAGAAAAGTAGTGACAATTGCAATTGAACGTACAACAACAAAATTATCCCCTGGCTTGTAAATATTCCTGTACAGGTGGAGAAAACTAAAGTAACATTACAATTCATAAGATGGCACGTAGCAGAGGTGGTAGGATCAAATATTTATTTTCTTATTAAATACATTTAAGACTAATTTATATAAATTACCTGGCCTCTCATGAATGTCCCTGAAATTTTCTTGACTTTTTCAGAAGTCTACAAATCAATCCTTGACTTTTGCCAGGTTCTCCCTGATGCTAGTCATCCTATCTTCAAGGACAAGGGGTATACAAAAACTGATTCATATCGAGACGTCCGTCGCAAAATATCTGTTAATCCTGTCCTAGGGCGCGCTCTTTATGCCACGGCGACTCTATTTGCAATGCTTTTAAGGCCATTATCTCCAATTTCTACAGATTTTGCGAAAACTAATTATTGAACCTAAACGGTCGCCGAAATAGTAAAATCCTCTTATAATTTTGTTACAAATTCTGTTTATTATGTTAATTTTCTCAACACAAAAAATTACGAAAATTTTGTTTATTTCTTAATTAGTGAAAATTATACGGTTTTTTTTTTTGGCTGAAAAAAATAGTCTTCATTATAAAAACAATCTGTAACAAAACTTTAAGAGGATTTCACAATGTAGGTTCCCGTTTGGGTTCAAAAAAATTAATTCTCGCAAAATCTGTAGAAATGGGAGATCGTGGCCTTAAACTATACAATAAACAACTACTACATTGTATGTATGGCCAATGAGTGTTTGTGTTCTCTCTTAATTTAACTGCCCTGGCTCTCACCCCAAAAAAAGAAAAACCATGCTGGTTGATTGCGGAACGACAGAGTGTGAGATTATTGCCATGTCCGACATTTAAGACATGGTATGAAGGGGACGCAGCGAGAAAATAAATGAACGTCGCATTTAATGTGTTGAATGACCCACCATGTAAATTAAAAATTCTGGAATGTTTTTATTTTAGAGTCGTTACAAGAGACAGGTGTTTATTTGCGAAGATATTTCAAGACCAGTTGCACTCCAGAACATGTTTGTTCATATGCACTTTCGTGATTGGATGAGTTTAAATGTCAGGTGCCTCAAGTGCCTCAAGCAAATCATGGACGTTCAGTATCGGAGTACTTTATTCTGATTGGCCCAGTCAAATAAAAACATGTCTTCTCACGTAGACACGTGGCCAATAACCAGAGGAAGACGTGGTTGTGGACGTAGGATATTGAAGTCTAGCAAAGCCATAAAATATTTCGCGAAATACACCCGTCTCTATTCACTGCCTAACGTAGACGAAGGTACAAGAGATGGAAATTTATTTATATTAGTTTGGTAAATTAATGATCATAGAATATCCTAATTGTGGTCGGTATGCGTTGTTTGTTCACGGTAAGCTGAGCGCTTTTAAAAGTCCTTCAGACCAGCTTGTATGTACACTGTGTATGTGACATATTTTGCTCCAAATGATGTAAGGAATAAACCCTGCGAGCGGTGGGCAACTCCGCGAGAATCATTCTACATAAGTAGAGATAGGAAAATTTCGCGAGTTCAATGACCCGTGGGCTAGATTCCTCAGTCCCTTGCATACTGGAGCCTCAGCTGTGATGTTCACTGGCTGTTGCCCCACACCTAGTAGTTACGGGATTCGCAAGGTAGTTTGCTTGCAAGTCTGCTATTGGCTCAGAAGCGTGCAGGGCGGGTCTAATAAACTGTGATGCAATTGCGAATGTGACTTCACTATATATGTGTTTGACGTCTATCTTGTCCCGAAATGAATTCGCGAAATTTTCCTCTCTCTATGTATAAGCTGTTTACGGCTTTCAGCACTTTCGAAATATACTTTTAAAACATGTCGCTGCCCCTTATTGCGCGTATTTTAACGGTAATACTGACACAAATGCACCCAGGAAAGTTGGCAATGACGGAGAGAAATTAGTCCCATTTCTATCAGTTTATTTAATAGTTTTATGTGATAACCCTGAAAATATTTCTATTGATTCTGACTTCTAACGCACTTAAGTGAAATAATTAGTAAATTTGACAAATATTTATCTATTTTTAAAAATAATTCCACTGTTTCCCTTGACGGACGCATGGATAAAGTGATCAGGCAAATTGCAATGTATGTTACATATCGCGGAAGCATACACAATGTGCATAGAAGTAGATGTTAAGAAAAGCTTTCAAAAAATCCCACTTTACAATTTACCGCGAGCAGCATATATATATATATATAATCTTCAGTTTATTTGGACTAAGTAACTTTTGTAGCTCCCTGTTGTGTAGATTTGTCGGACGGCGCTATTCCTATAACCACAACCACGACATCGTTCATGCATATTAATATTACCTGACAAATTGCGGCTTCCAGTTGAATGAGAGTCCCATCTCACGCGACTCAAATGTTGACGAGCAATCTCTGCTAAATTGGCAGGAGGGATGGCGTGCCCATCCATTACGCCGGAGAATATTACGGCGCCTGTTCTGAAATACGGTGCATCACACGCCTACATTCACTAAAAAATCTGCTACTCTCTCAAAAAAAAAAAAACAGAGTGAGTCGGGGCAACACCTGCAAACTCTACCTGCATTTACCTACCAAAAAAAATTATTTGCATATTATACACATAGGGACAGGCAAAATTTGCGTTATTATTTCCTACCAGGCTGAATTTCGCAGTTATTTATATATTCAAGCCAGTGTCTTTTCTCCATTGGTTACCGCCTAGATGTGAAGTCACTGCCTTTCTGACTGAACTGCACGTGATTGGGGCACACAATTTTGAAGTCTTTTTTTTTATTGGCGCAGTGTTACCTGGGCGTGTTAAATAAAGTACGGTCCAACGAAAAACGCACCGTAAATTTACTCGTGTTTCGGGTGTAACGTGTCCCGAGATAATAACGCGAGTTTTGCAGGTCTCTCTCTCTCTCTCTCTCTCTCTCTCTCTCTCTCTCTCTCTCTCTCTCTCTCTCTCTCTCTCTCTATGTATATATATATATATATATGCACAATAATAACACGTCTTTGACGTATGCTCGAAAATACTTGCTTAGGGTGGCACGGAGCCTTGAATGTGGCGCAAAAACACGACTTTATTGCAAGGTTACAGCAGTATTTAAATTGATCATTGGCCTTCTGGATAACGTTTAGCTGAATACCTGCAACCACTGTAAAAACCACCATTGCCATCAGATCATTCCATAGAACAAAATGTGGGTTGCAACCCCGATGCTGCATACGGTTACGCGAGGCTGTAGCTTAATTGTGTTTTTAATTACGAATTATTAATCAGCACATTAAAATTAACTCTAAAGTTTATATTTTATCACCTTAAACTACACCGTTCTCGAGGTAATAATACACTGATTTTACCTGTCATCAGTTTAGGGTGATAAATAGGGATAGTGACATTTCGCGAGATCATTTCAGGACAAGATAGACGTCAAACACGTGTACACTGAAGTTGAATTTGCAATTGGATCTCAGTTTACTAGGCACGCCCTGGACGACGCTGAGCCAATAGCAGACATACAAGAAGAAAAAACGAGTGCCATACTGATAGATGTGAAGTAACACTGGCTACTCTATGGGGCAGCAGCCAATGAACAAACATCTGAAGCTCGAGTATACACAGGACTGTGGAGTCCAGCCTACAGGTAATTGAACTCGGGGAATTTTTCCTATCCCTAGTGATAACATATAAGACGTCATTTTTGGTTGATTTTAATGTACCGTCATTGCAACATAAATTAAGCTTCGGCATAACTTAAATTGTATGCAACGTAAATGCTGTATTTTTCTATCAAAACAATTTATGCAATGGTGGCGACTGGTTTTGTAGTGCCTATTTGCAGATGTTCGTATAACTACGCGTTAACATGAAAATAATTATTACATATAAATATTTCTGTAATATTTAACATTTACAGTGAACTCGTGTCTTAGTTCCACGTTCAAGGTTGTAAATCGACCTTAGGGAGCATCTTCGTACAAAGGTCAAATACATATTATTGATTTATTTATTTTAGTAATGAATACGCATGTGAAGTTTATCGGTGTTCAGACTCAAGGGCGGAGTCGGCCTTGAAAAAAGTTTTAGGGTAAGGGATGGGGAAGGGGGATAGAGAGATGGGAGTTGTAACCCACCCCTACCCCTGAGATTGTCATCAATTAGCATTAAAGTTATAAAACTGGAATAAAATTATTTAATTGCCATAAACTAAGATGCATTTCATTATATTGTGAAGTAATTATGCTCCTAGTATTCGTCGTAATGAACAAGTGCCGGTGCAAAATCTCACCCTTAACGTTCACCCAGTGTGACCCCTCATCCCTTGAGAGATGCCTGGATTCGCCCCCTTTCATACTCGCCCAGTAAAAATATGCAAGGAAAATGGAGACGCAGAAACATGACTGACTCGGGAAATTGTTAACACTTTGAGGACTATATTCGAGTGCAGTTCGGGCAAAACGGGCTTGAATATTTGATTCCTCATAAAAATCAAAACTGGTCCTGATGAACTTACATCAGTTCCCTATTTCATAAGGATTTTGAACAGGAACTAATACAATATCAACAACGAACTCCGTAAATGAACGACAAATTTTTGTATAGTTACGGAGATGAACACGATGGGAAGGACATCCTGTTACATACGAAAGAACATTTTGTTGGAAAAAGGTAGACTCAGCCCTCCATTAGTTGGCGTCTGGCCAATACGGAAAGACGGGTGTCGTTCTGACCAGCAGAATGGCGTTAAGTGATAATAGGGACCAATATAACACGGTGACCCTGCAGCGGTATGGGTATAGGTGACTAACGCCTAGCTTGTCTTTAAAGCTGGCAAAAGTGTACCGACCTCAAAGTGTTAAGACTCCCGCCTACCTGAACTTCATTTTCCCACGAAACCACTAAACGAGTGATCAGTGTGTTGTTCTTCGAAGGACACGCCCTTCAGGCGAAGGCTATTAAGTGCATTCAAGACACTACGCTCAATAGAAACACAATTTCAGATCACTCCAAAATGGTTTTCTTCAAAGCGCTGTATCTTCAAATACACATCAGGTACCTTCGCACAAAACAACTCAAAGGCCCTGCGCTGAACCTGCCTGCAGACTTTCTACTTATGAAGTAATAGGGTCATCGCTGAAAGTCCCATGGGTAAAGGCTGTTCACGATATAGTAAGCACTTTTGAAATCAACCCTAGAAAAATGTCACTGATCCTGCATATGTTTTAACGGGCGCCCTGAGTGACATGCTCTCAGTAAAGTTGGTAACGATGGATGGGAAGTAGTTCCGTATCTTAACGTCGAATAAAAAGTGTTAGGAAACCATTTCTGATAACTTAAATTATTTCTTTCGCTTCGTTTTTTTTTTATGCATCGAAGTGTACAGATAAGCAGATTTTTTTAAAATATTTACTTCTCTAATAA
The DNA here is from genome assembly GCA_029891345.1 of Dryococelus australis. Taxonomy (NCBI): domain Eukaryota; kingdom Metazoa; phylum Arthropoda; class Insecta; order Phasmatodea; family Phasmatidae; genus Dryococelus; species Dryococelus australis. The sequence continues at coordinate 25,019,118 of CM057006.1, read as the reverse complement.
TTTCACAGTTTCACTCGACCGAAGCTGAACAAAGTGGCCAGGCCCGCGACAGTGTTAATATTGCATAAGGCGGAAGAATACACATCGTTCATACAAGTAGATCTTAAGCAGGCAATTCAAAAGTGCTCTCTTTACCGTGAACAGCCTAACACGCATTGCGACTAGAACACTGTACTCCATCTCAGAGCATTGCGCTTAGCGGCGATGGTGTACCCGATGCGCGTGGGAATGGCGTCCTTATCGTTGCCTCGAACGCGCGTAAAAAAGTTCAAGGTCGCTGGGGGCAGGTAGGCAACACACTGACCTAGTGTGCACATCTACAGCAGAAAACGTTTTATTAAAAAAAACCACCCAATGTGTATGAGTGAGGTCTGCTTACGAATAGCATTGAAGAAAGTTACATGCGTTTTTTGGTTCTTCCATTTCTCTCTAAAGCGTGTTTTTGTGATAGTGAAAATGGCTCGAACCGGTGTTTTCACGGTCATCTTATAGGTATGAACATGCCGGTAAAAAAAAAAAAAAAAAAAAAAAAAAAAACAGCAATGGGGACGTGCATGAAACATTCATTATTATTACGTCATAAAATGGTAGGGTCTTCACTGAAAGTCTCATAGAGGCGGATTATCGACGGCAAGACTGCACGTAGGTTCAATGCTTTGCGCGTAGAGGCGATGGAGAGGGTTGATGCGCATGTATTGGCCGCCCCTGGTGCCCCCCCACGCCTTTAGGCCTCAGACGTTCAATGACAGCTCCGTGAGGAATTCTATTCGAAAGTTTCACTTCCTGACAGATGTCGCGAGAGTTTGCGATGGCTTCGTGGCTCTTCCCTTCTTTTCCGAAATAAACTAAATTCCAACAATTCCGAAACGTTTCGCATGCCTTGGATGTTCTGAGGATGTTCCGTGAAATATAATTATTGATTCTAATGGGAGTTGTGATCTTCCGGGTGTATAAAATTTTGAATTTTGTCTACTGTTTCGCCACAGAATATCGGTTTCATTGTATAGGCTATTCACGGTAAAGTTAGCGCTTTTGAAAGCCCTGCTTATGATCCACTTTTATGCACGTCGTGAATTTAACCGCTTTATGTAGAATTAACGTTGCCATGGGCCTCATCACTTAATTCGTGCATCGGCCAAGTGAAACTGTGAAATTATTAGGAATGTAAACACTTTACAATTATACTCATTTTTAAACTATAATGAATTTTAAAAAAAAAACAGAAAACAAAATAAATAATTTAAATTTATCACAATTTGTTTACCTAACACTTTTTATTCGACGTTAATATTTGAAACTACTTTCCATCCATCGTTACCAACTTCACTGAGCGAATGTAACTCAGTACGTCCATTAGAATTTATGCATGCAGGGGGCAGTGACATTTTTATAGGGTTCATTTCTAAAGTGCTCACTTTATCGTGAACTTTCCTGCAGTCATAGATCTTCCGTTTCACTTCCCCTGAATACTTTGGCATAGCTGACCTTCAGCATTTTAATTGGACAATTTTTTTTTTACTAGGCAAGTTCTTATCACTAAAAATATTTATGATGCTGCAGCAAGAATATCTGGTAGGACGTGACTGCAATGTTCAGTTTGGATCAAGGTCAACAATTCGTACTGAAAAGTCCGCTGATGAATTTTCCAGTAGAATGGCCATCTCTAAGGACAACTTTCAATTACGTACATAAATGTGAATGTCTACTCACAACTTTTTACTAGAAAAGCTTCACTGGTACTTTATTACAAAATGACAAATTTTTGAGCATTATAACAAAAGTACAATGCAATTCACAATGTTCTATCTGCTTTTTCTCCATTTATTATTAAAAACAAACATTATAAAAGTTTTCCAGACGATTATTTAAGATATGATTATAAACTCCATTTAAGGCGTAACGTTTAATACTATACTGAAGTAAATAGTACACTCATATTTTTTCAAAAATCTTGTTTTTCTATGCCGTATTAGATACAATACATGTAAATAGGGTTCTGCTTTATCCCGTTTACTGTGTATTCGGTACGTGTTTATACACGTATACACTCTCATAGATAAGCGTCTAACTCCAAAATAAAACTGTTTCTCCAAAACTAATCGTAAAAAAAATATTCTCATATTCATCTCAGAAACACTTGTTAACTCATTTAATACATATTTATGCAGCTTGTATGCTTGCATTCAAATGGTTGTAGCCTACATATGATCTTTTTTGTCATCTACTTCTCTCTCAAAATTTTAAATTTTCCTAAATAGTAAATTTGTATGCAATTATATTGGGCTTAGGCAACACACCATTTTGGTTGGCCCAAAAGCTAGAGAAAGAGCCGGAAGTAGAAACAACACATTAAACTACAGAATATGTGTGTACAAATTCACATAAATTAATGAATATCCTTGTATCTGTACACATTTACATTCCACACGGCTATTTTCTTCAGAATTTTTTTAAGTCAGTTATTTAGTTACGTGATATTCTATACATGCAAATTAATGTTTGATGTCGGAATTGCATAGCAATTATGAAATAAATGATAAAAGCTTTCCCCAAGTTCTTAAAATTTTTAGTGAAAACATTTTCCCTGGACGAGAAGACATATGTGACCTCCAAACAGCATTTTTTCCCTCATAAAAAAAAATTATAGCGAAAATGATGCTCTTGGAAACAGCAATTTTTTGTAGTAAAAAGAAAACTTTTGTTATAATAATGAAAGCCATTAAGTGAGATATGCTTTCTGTGAACGCATATTCATATGAATACCGAAAAATGAAACGAAATGAAAGAAGCAAGAGGATGACGATTTTTTTTTTTGCGAGATCGTTCGGTTAAACTCCGCTACGAGAGCTCATTCAGTTCCAATAACAAGTGATACGCCAGTAATACATCATTAGTGAGAAATGCACGCTGAAAAGATGAATAACAGAAATGAGCTACTTCGATAGGGTTGAGAAACAGGGAATGCAGAAAATGTTCTACCTCGGATATTCGAAATAAAGGAGGAAAGAACTCCTACTAGGTAGAAAAAACTGAAAATGCACTCCAACCTGGAGAAAAATAATTTGCATATACTTCTGTGCTTTCTATCGCCAATAGAACATAAATATATCTAGTATTTAAACTGTTATAGAATCACATATTTTCAGTCTTTTCATGTGCACAGTTTTTCATAAATTATTAAGTTTTTTTAAAGAAAGGAATACACGCTGGAATACACGCTTCTGTTTATTTGTTTTTGCTCAGCCGTAGGTATATTGCAACTTCAATTCATATTAAGATTCATCGGGTGTAAAAGTACAAGGAATTGCATACCAACATAATGTTTCAGTAAATTAATATATATATATATATTATTTTACTCTTAAAATATTTTATTACCAAATATCCCGAAAAATTAATTACCTGACGAAAAAAATCAACAACGAAAATATGTCAATAAATGTTTGGTTTTCGGAGTGAAACATCTACGAATAAACATTACGCACTTTGTTTGTTGGTTTTGATTTAACCGTTTAGCAAACACTTCGACCCATAAAGAAGGTAAGAAATATAAATAAATGTTAATGTATGTTCCACGTTCATAAACCATTGCAAAAATTGATTTTTTTGTTAGTAGCATACATACTTATACGATACTTTAATAGTTTTGCAATGAATGCAGGTACCGAACACTTCCACACTAATATTCATTATAAATCACACTCTTCATTTATATTGCCTCACAACTGGTACGGCATGTAATGTAAGATGTAGATTTCCGAATTATTTTTTTTCTCTCAATGCGTATTCATCGAAGTGTTTTTTTTTTCTTCAAGGGATTAATTTTGTAATGGTTGAAGTGTTGCAGAAAAAAAGTGGTTCGCGTGTGTTTGCGTCACCATCAAACATAATATATTTTGGCATTATTAAAATGTGAGCGCCAAATTTAATTTCTTCAATACAAATTGAATGTTTTCAAGGAGAGGCTCCTGGAAGGAATTTGTCTTATACGCTGCACTTCGGTTTCGAAAGCTGATATAGTCTTCGATTCGTAAATTTTTTTCCAATTAAATTTTCATTTAGGCATTTGCCGAACTATTTCGTGGAGCAGGAAAAATGCAGACGAATGGTACGTGAACGAAGAATAGGCAAAAATTCGTGTGTGAATAACCGTAAACGGCCAGTTAACTCCGCAAGTTCTCTTATAAACAAAAATAAATATTAAACATCCTATCATAGCTCCGAGTTCAATGATAGACTAGCAGACAGAAGCTGTTTATTTGACAAAGGCTGTTTACGATAAAGTGAGCACTTTTGAAATCAACCTCAGAATAAAAGTCTCTGCCCCTACTTGCATATATTTTAACAGGCGCGCTTTGTGACATTCGCCCAGCAAAGTTGGTAAAGGTGGATGGTAAGTAGTTCCGTATCTTAAATTCGAATAAAAAGTGTTAGGTAATCGTTTCTGGTAGTTTAAATTATTTCTTCGCTTTCGGTTTTTTTTTCTAATTCATCCAAGTGTAAAAATGATCGGATTTGTAAAATATTTACTTTTCAAATAATTTCACAGTTTCACTTGACCGACGCATGGATAAAGTGGTGAGACCCATGACAATGTTAATCATTCATATGGCGGAAGAATACACAACGTGCATACAAGTAGATCATAAACAGGTATTTCAACAACAGTGCTCATTTTACCGTGAATAGGCTATACAGGATAGTCACGTTTAATTGACGGAGACACGTGAAATTGGCGTTATAATTTTAGGACAGCTTAAACTTAAATCACGTGTACCTTTGCAATTAGTTTGCTGTTGGACCAACTTTCATATATCACGCCCTGGATATCTCTGCGCCAGTCAACGAACATTTTACCACCGTGTGTGCCAATCACGTACAGCTCAGTCAAAGAGGGCGTGGCTTCACACCTATGCAGCAGTCAATGGAGAAACTACGCCGGGTCCAGTACAGACATTACTGTGGAGTTCAGCCTGATTCCGAATAATATCTAGGGACCCGAGAATTTCGCGGGTTCATGTCTAGACAAGTTGGAATGCACACATTTCTACGTTCATGTTACTTTTGTAATGGGTCGACGTGTCGTTTGACACCTCCTGGAGATAAATGAGCCAATAGCAGACAAGCAAGAAATTGTGCGCCCAACCACCGCCTCTTACTACCACACCAATCAACCAATACACAGTTGATATCTGTATGAGAGTATATAAGACTGTGAAGTCTAGCCTACAGGACATTGCACTCGCGAATTTCTCGGGTCTCTAGTCATTACGTAAATTTTGCAAGTATCTATTAATTGAGAAGTTTCAAATCAGTCTTTTACAAAATTTACTCCCTCTACCTGCGTATGTTTTTAACGGCCACACAGACTGGTGTGCAGCCAGTTTAGTTGGCAACGATGTAGGAGAAATAGTTACATGTCTAAGCATTGAGTTTAGTACCAGGTAAATATTTGTAAGTACTGATACAATTTTTTAAAATTTTTTTTAAAAATACAAATCAGTAAAATTATGATTAATTTTGTAGAATATTTTCTGTTTTAGTAATTTCAGAAGTTTTGCTCGACATGCGTGTGAACACAGTGACCAAGTTCGTGTCAGTGTTGATCTCACAACGCGAATACATGAATACGTTTAACCCTTTGATGACGTCACAAATTTCCTGCTAATGAAGACAAGATTGAGGTGTACTGCATATATTCTGCACTACAGAAATTTCAGTTGTGTTGGCCTCTGCATTTTCATTTACCATCGTCATATTGGTCGTCGCTACACCGAGGATGCCTACTACGCTCTGCAAAGTTTATTATTGGCTGGCCGTCAGCGAATGAGGCCCCCGCGTTAACTATTCGCCAGTTAATATGTTGCAACAGACGTAACGAGTTATACAATCCATCGTGTACATGTGAGAATTTATTGAATACGGCAGTTTTATTCTTACGAACTGAAATGTCGGCTAATTGTAATTGTTTACTTGGATTTTGATATGGTCCAGCAAAAAAAATAACATTGTAAGATAGTGAGTTTAGTCTTCAAGAGCAAAGAAATGTCCTTATAAACGTAGCTTCGTTTTTATACGTGCATACTCCTCAAAGGGTTGACACTTTGAGGTCTACACACATTTACTGGCACTTCAGACAAATTAGAAGTAAGTCACGTATATACTCTACTGCAAGAACACCAGTTTTGTTGGTGTCTGTGTTAGAACTCACCATCGTCCTATTGGTCTATACCACACCGGACACTACTCTGTACTTTATAGCGTTCGTAATCGGCTGGTTATCAACCAATGGAGAGCCGTGCTGATATTGGCCCAATCAAAGGTCCTTTATCGTATTAAAATGATTTATAATCAATCATGTCCCTCTGAGTGGCTATAAAAATTAATTCTATCGTTAAGAATATGTACAGATAGGAACATTTCGCGAGTTCAATGATCTGTGGGCTAGACTCCACAGTCCTGTGTACACTCGAGACTCACATGTTTGTTCATTGGCTGCTGACCCACACAGTAGCCAGTGTTACTACACACCTGGCAGTATGGCCCTCGCTACTTGTTTCCCTTGCTAGTCTGCTATTGGCTCAGAGTCACACAGTAGCCAGTGTTACTACACACCTGGCAGTATGTCACTCGCTACTTGTTTTCCTTGCAAGTCTGCTATTGGCTCAGAGTCACACAGTAGCCAGTGTTACTACACACCTGGCAGTATGGCCCTCGCTACTTGTTTCCCTTGCTAGTCTGCTATTGGCTCAGAGTCACACAGTAGCCAGTGTTACTACACACCTGGCAGTATGGCCCTCGCTACTTGTTTCCCTTGCTAGTCTGCTATTGGCTCAGAGTCACACAGTAGCCAGTGTTACTACACACCTGGCAGTATGGCCCTCGCTACTTGTTTTCCTTGCTAGTCTGCCATTGGCTCAGAGTCACACAGTAGCCAGTGTTACTACACACCTGGCAGTATGGCCCTCGCTACTTGTTTTCCTTGCAAGTCTGCTATTGGCTCAGAGTCACACAGTAGCCAGTGTTACTACACACCTGGCAGTATGGCCCTCGCTACTTGTTTTCCTTGCAAGTCTGCTATTGGCTCAGAGTCACACAGTAGCCAGTGTTACTACACACCTGGCAGTATGTCACTAGCTACTTGTTTTCCTTGCAAATTTGCTATTGGCTCAGAGTCGTCCAGGGCGTGTCTCATGAACTGTGATCCAATTGAAAAGGCGACTTCAGTGTACACGTGTTTGACGTCTATCTTGATCTGAAATGAATTCGCGAAATTTTTCAGGCCCTAAAAATATGATTGTTACTGGGCTGTGGTGTCCTTGTGAGGTCTTGTTAAACACTAGCCGAGTTTTGTTCTGAACAATGAAGAAATTTTCACATTAGCTTTGCTCGAGCTACATTCGAGCATAGTCTTCAAAGTGTTAACACTTTATAGACTGTGCTCGAGGGACTCAAAGGGACATGATTGATTGTAAATCCTTTTATACGACAAATAACATTTTATTGGGTCAATATGAGCTCTGCTATCCATTGGTTGATGACGGGCCAATTTGAACGCTGTAAAGTACAGGGTAGTGGATATAGGTGACTCACTTCTAAATTTGTGGCAGTAAATTTGCACAGACCTCAAAGTGTTAAGCAGGACCTTGAACAGAGGTCAGCATCGCCGCGAACAGCATGCAGAAAGACGCTGGGTACTCACACAGTACGTCCAACTGCATGTCAACGGTGACCGGCTCCCCCACTCCGTTGCTGGCCGTGCACTGGTAGACTCCAGCCTGGTGTCGGTCCACCTTCTCCAGCGTTATGGAGAACCCTTCCACAGACTTGTCGCCGCTGGGGAGCACACTGTCCTAAGAAAGAAACCACCTCATTTCAGCGCGACCGTCGAAAATAATCACAACACTGTAAAAAAAATACGTCTGTATGTTTTACAAATGATCATCTGGGTCGATACCTAAGTACAACACTCTTATAGTCTGTTCGCAGTTTCGTCATACGTTTTGAATCAAACCTTTTAGAAATCACACCATGCATGACGTGTTTGATTGTTCACAATTGAAGTGTCTTATTTTTGGTTTGGTTGAACTTTTAAAAAAAGTTGTTGTAGATTAATTCGTGTGTTCAATCCCCTGCATGCTAGACTCTACAGTATTATGTACAAATATACCGATATCAACTGTGCATTGGTTGTCTACCGTCACAGTGGCAGGGGACGATTGGGCCAGCGTTCTCCAGGTCTCAAACACCGTGTGGACCAATGGCTAAAGTTATGTATACGCATGTGCTTTCAATACTAGCTCTTCCCAAAATGAATTCGCAAATTCTTCATGTCTCTATTCAATTATTATTTACATGAACACCAGGGGACTAGGATACGTCGGTGAAGCAAGTAACCGTACAGAGTTATATTTATGGTACAGTATTGCCTGGGAACTACGGTACGTGCTCGCTCTCACATCCCGTTCTGTAGTTACAATGGGAATATTAAAACTTAAAAAGTAAGACTTCAGACTTGAAAATTAAGACTTCAGACTTAAAAATTAAGACTCAAGACTTGAGGGTACGCGACAAATGGGTATATAAACTTGTGTACAATAATTATGGTACATCTGAACCCAACTTTTATGGTATACAAAAACCTTAAGGGGGATCAGTCCCCGCCATCTTGGATTTTCACTATTTTTGGCATAAGTTCCATTAATAATGTTTAATGAGATTTCTCGCATGACATGACAAGTAATAGCTCCTTAAGTTTAATCAAATTATTAAAACTCTATAGAATTGATTGTTGTTCGACTAGTGATTGAAGGCAAGAAATAAATAACTTTTTCTTGCTTTCGCTTACAGAAATGGTCCTGGGACAGTAATCTAGGAATACATGATGTAGAACATGTGCAATATAATGTCCTACGCTTTGTCGAAGCCCAAAATAAAATACAAAATCTGTAATACAATTTACGGCGGAAATTCCAAAAATTCAAGATGGCGGAGACTGATCCGCCTTAAGCATGAGGTATAAAAACCCCTCCTCATTGTAAATGGGGGGGGGGGCGGGGTCGGCAACCATAACTCGCCTCCTCCCCCATGGGGTACTCTCTACGTACTTATTTTAGGTTAACCAGCGTTGCTAAACATTTTCATAAAACTTATATTTTAAAGAATTGTGCAGTACTTTTCTGGCCAGGTACAGCATCGTAACGATTAATATCATCCGAATGGGTGGAATTCTAGATGAAAGTTATAGAATATGGCGACGTCAGCTGTGTCTCTTCGTGACCACGCAAACGTTTTCTCATTTACCTCATTTCTATGTTGTTCTTGTAAAAGAGGAAATATAACAGATATACGAAAAAAAAGTTACGTTTTTTCAAGTATGTACCTGGTGTTATAAATAGTGTTTGAGGTTGTTTGCATTTCATACATTTCACAAATTACCATTATTATGATGGGTGCCGTTTTAAATTAATTTAGATATGCTAAATTTCTCAACTTCAAATATTTTTAATTTAAAATCTTCCTTTTCAGCACATTCAATCGATTATTCATCAATATTCTCAAATACAATACAATTAAATGTTCCTTATCTTCACTTATTACACATTTACCTTAAAAACATCTTACTGCAATTAGTTTAATACTGAAATTCACCTATCTTCTTAATTTTCACATCATTAAAACTTCTCGTAAATATCCACGTCCATCTTTGGATGTGGTGAGAATTGTTCTAAAGATAAAAACAGTTCTATTTTACATCTGACTTTATTTATGTTGTCTCCTGTCCTCCGATTGGCTGTCGTCTGACCATGACACATCTCTCCGCCAATCAGCAATGGCGAGACGAGGGATAGCCAAGGTAATTTTATTTAGTACGTTCCTTTAATAAACATTTAATGGCAACTACCGTCTAGGAAAGAAATGAAAAATAGCAAGCAAAATATTAATATTAAATACTATCTAAAAACGAATGAAAAATACTTGCACATTATGTATATGTCAATAAACTATTAAAATAACCAATAATTATACTGTTAACTCAAATAATAAAGCGTTATTTGAAGTAGGCCGTTCACTGTAAAGTGAGCACTTTTTGAAGCAGTTTCGTCAGCCATAATAACCTATTAATGCATTCATCGTGGCCTCGGACTTTTGGTTTTGGGTATGGTGAATGTATACACTGTGTTTATTACTCACGTGGCAGGGTTTACATTAACAAGTGGTGGAAGGATATGAATTGGTTGAAAGAAAAAAAGTAACCAGGGCTTCAAAAGTGCTCACTTCTCCACGAACGACCTATAATATTAAATGAACGGACAACATAACCACGAACTCCGTAATCGTATATACGGAAAATGTCTATGATCGACGGTAGACATAACCCCGAACATCTGAAATGCGAACGTTACATGGCAGAGGAACGAGGGAGCGATAAGGGCGACACTGCCACGCGCTTCAAGTGCGCAATCGCCGCTACGTTGCAAGGCATTGAACGTGAGTGCAGTGTTCTTGTCGCGCTGCGTGTACCCACGGGACTTCAAACGTTGATCCCGTCAATTTGCTGATGGAATGTTCGTAAAGACTGTTCGCGATAAAGTGAGCACTTTTGAAATCAACCTTAGGAAAAAGCGCACTGAGTAACTTGCGCCTAGTACAGTTGGAAACGAAGGACGGATAGTAGTTTAATATCTCAACGTCGGAACAAAAGGTGTTCGGCAACCATTTGTGATTACTTAAGTTACTTCTCTCACTCTCTGTTTTTTTTTTTTAATGCATCGAAGTGTAAAAATGAGCAGGAGCCCTGTGGCAATGTTAATTTTTCATAAGTTGGAAGAATACGCAACGTGTATACAATTAGACCATAAGCAGGGCTTTCAAAAGTGCTCAGTTTAACGTGAACGGCGTATACCATGTTCACTGCAGGGCCCCAGAGTAATTCTGTATGCACCTGACCCAAATATTCCGAGATACAGCGTTTTGAAAACAAAAGGTCGTGAGCTGTTCTGAAGCGCTCCGAAATGCTATTCGTAAATTACTTGATGTCTTTAAAGCACTCAACAGACTTGGTCAGATGTGTGTTCTTATCGTAGATAAGCAAATTTGGCGCCTGTAATTAATTGGTAAGTCTGTAATCAATTGGCAAATAAGTGAACTTCTTAATAGCCAAATTCTTGAAGAACATGTGAGGTTTATTTACCCAATGAAAAAAAAAAATTATACTTAGGAATCGGTGTATGGCAATCGTTTGTTGATAATGTGAAACGTCCTGAATTGATCCGGTAAAAAAAAAAATCAGCGTACGATCAACGCGGTTCGATCCAATAAAATATACAGCTGTTCAAACGCATAAATTTAAGGCAAACACACGGTTGTTTGTTGTAATTTCGCACGTGGGAAACTGCAAACATTGCCGATACCTCAGTTTAAATATTGTTCTGCGTAACGATGAAATTTTCTCCTTTAGTACGGGCACGGAAAGGTACAGGGAAACTTGCTGCTCCATTGGTCAGTTCTGTAGATTGCCAAATCAGGTCATCGTATCAGTTACCGGGCTGGTAAGTTGAAAGGTGGGAGGTATGTAGCGTCAGTCGTAAAAGTGAATAGCAATCTAACGGTATATATATATCGAGAGGTCACATCTGAGCTGACGGAATTTCAGACGATGTTTATTAAAGTTCTGAAATTGTCTGCGCTGGTACGGTTCGTAGCACAGTAATACTCATTTTAACCACCATATCCGTGCGGCCAATGACAGATTGCTGTTACGTTTCACATAAGCTCACGTCTTTTACTCTGTAACACAGGAACGTGTTTTTTTTTTTTGTACTCTGTTGCTAAAATACGAGAGAGTTTTATTTTGTCATATAACAAAATCTCATATTTTTGTTTTCGAAAATAGTTTTACAATTTTGAGGCTTTATGCCCCTGCTTAAGTCTGCTTCATGGGTATACGTTAAAAATGCCAGGAATAATAAAACCTGCTGCATAATAATTTAGTACACAAAGGATTTACCTTATCCTTGCCTGTAGTTGCCTAGGTGTAATTTCAAAATAATGCGATCCAAAAATAGCACGACTAATATCCGTAAGAAAATAAAATGTTCATGTATTCCTACATGAGATTGAATAATATTTTGAAATACATTTTCGCAGGAAAAGATTTAAAATAAGTATATAATATTAATAAATAATACGAATCTAAATTGTTGACGAACCAAAATGTACAAAAGTAGTTAATCTCTATTGCAGAATTCTTGAATTAAATATTTGCAAGTTATAAATTCATTGCCTGGTGTTGTATTAATATGGTGTTTTGAATCGTAGACATATCAAGCATTAATGACAAATGCTGCGAAAATTGAAACGAAATCATTTTAAAAGTAACAATTAATTTTGCAAGAAACGTACTTTTACAAAAACAACAATTTCATAGCTATCATCATTCAGCGTTTCTGTGAAATCCACAATGATTCGCTGACAATAAGTTCACACGCTGAACCTAAGATGGCTAAACCAAAACATGTAGCTACACTGCAAAAAAGAAGTGTAAAAATACATATACTCACTTTTGGAAATTTTACATTTTCTGTGTGTAATTTGTAAAAACAAGTACAGTACGTGTAAATTTACAGCAATGTGCAACTTTTTTCGCAACATAGTACAATGATATTATTAAAAAAAACTCAAATGTATTGGTATATTAACAATAAGAAGGGCGTAAATGTACAAATTTGAAAGTACGTGCAAAAATCCACGAACATTAAGTATTAAAACCGAAATCTGTATATTTTTAAAACTGCGCCAATGTTGTATTGAAACATGCACATTGGTGTAAAAATACGTATAGCTCTATTTCATTCAAAAGGCAGTACAATCTTATTGTAAAAAAAAAAACACGAATGTACTGGTAACTCCGATACTGTACGTCTGTGATTTGCAAGCACACACCTTGGACACGTGATACCTAGTTCAGCCAATCACAAAAGGTGATCTGAGCTGAAGTGTTATGAAGTACAGCAGGTGGTGAAATTATTTCGCGAATTTCGGGTGACCCTACTTTTAAGACGCCAGGCGCATTATTAACACCATTTCAGATCACACCCACGTGGTTAAAAACGGCTTTTACAAAGCGTTGTTTCTTTAAAATACACGCGTTATATGCACGCAAAAGTACTCGAGTGACATGCATCTAAACTTGTTACAAACTTCCTACCTATAAAATGATTAGGGTCACCGCTTAAAGTCTCATAGATCGACGCAGCACTACAACACTGCGCGCCCGTTCAGAGCCCTGAGCGTAGCGGCGATGACGCTCCTGTAGCGCGTGGCAGAGTAACCCTTATAACACTTGCGCTTCTCGGTCTCAAACTCCGAGAAAAACTCAAGCAGGCGTGTTGTACAAGCGGTTGTATCGTTTCTGTGCACTTAAGGGGGGGGGGGGCGCAGTATCACTGCCATCTTGGATTTACTAACTTTCCTCCTTGACATAATGTTCGGAGTCAATATTTGAAAACCAAGCACGAGACAGCTGGTCTCATTTTTCGCACCTGCAACTTCCAGACGGCTGAGAGGAACACGGGACCCAATTGTCACCTGCGCCATGATGGGTTCCCGCACTTAACGCAGAAGTCACCATCATTGTTAGAAGACAAATTAAAAAAAAAAAATTCAGCAAGTATACTACTACTGTGGAGAATAAAGTGCTTTTTACCTTGCCCATATGTAGGGCTAGTGATATTTTGCAAAAAAAAAAAAAAAAAAATGAGTACACGGTATACTTCAATACTATAAGCACCCAACAGCAGTTCGTATATTACCATTGGTAGCTGTCTGCTTAAGAAGGCGTTTTTCATATTTGACCGGGCCACACAGAATTCGGCAACATCGGCACGGCCCCTACGTAATTCGTGTGCAGGCAGTAAACACGTGTCAAAAAGTGACTCAGCCAATCAAGATGAGTAAACGACCCTACAGTGTCCTTCAATATGACTTGTCCTGGAATATTTTCACGAAATTTCACTGCCCCTACCTATAGGTATAGGAAAATTTCGCGAATTAATTTCAGGACAAGATAGATTTCAAAATGTATTCACTGATATCACGTTTGCTATTGGATCAGAGTTTAATGTGCTCGCCCTAGACGACTCTCAGCCAATAGCAGGCGTGCAAGAGGACAAGAAGTGAAAGCCTTACTGCAAGGCGTGGGGCAACACTGTGGTAGCAGCCAATGAACAAACATCTGAAGCTCGACTGTACACATGACTGTGGAGTCTAGCCTACAGGTCATTGAACTCGCGAAATGTTCCCATCCCTGCATTGATGAGCTGAACTCTGAGCTCGAACATTACGTGTGCGACACGACGAATTGGAATTGACTTTCTGCAAGGTGACCGTCACGGAGCTGCAGCACCTCCGTCAATCACACTATTGAACCGAGATCTGACATGGCGGACGGTGTTTCGGCAAGGCGCCACGTGAGAACAGCACCTTCGCTTGGAGCACGACGCTCAGCGGCAAATATGATCATAGGCGACGCTACTTTCACACGTTTTTCTTAGAAATGCAGAAAATTTAGAATGTTCTCTACGTGTTGATTGGTAGAATTCTTATTGGTCAAAAACACGTTTTCTTTTTTTGTGAAATGTTCACGTTTTTAACTATCCCCGGAACCTGCCTCTGGGCAAGTCGACTCCTGGGATCGTGACAGTTAAGTACCAATCTTTGATAACGTAGCTATACAGTGTTTTTAGCCAATCAGGCTATTCGCTTTGAAAGACGAACCCTGAGAGGTTCTTAGTATCAAATTAAACTTAGCAATTTTGTGTAGAGTGGGCCTAATTTTAAAACCTGTAAAATTTTATAATTTGTGAAATTCTAGCCAATTGTCCTCAAAATGGTGACATGTTTAAAATGGAGATTAAATTATGGTCAGTATTGTCAAAAAATGGAGATTTTTACTTAATGTTTTTTTGAAAACACAAATTGTTTGAAATTATAGATCTTTTTAAGAAGGCTGTTGTCAGATCAGAATTATTTATTAAGTCAGCCTCATTGAAAAAAAAAAAAAACAAAAGTCAAATAAAAAATTATATCATTTTTAGGAACAGCGTAATGTTTTTACTACGACTTGCAAAACATGTTAAAACTATTGCTATTAAAATCTTGTAAAAGCATTCAGAAAAAGCATTTGTTTGAAAATAGCATACCATTGTGTGGTTGTTGTATTTCTATAATAGTGGATATCAGTATTAATCAAAACTTTTGCAGTATATAATTTGAATGTTTTGCTTATATATATATATATATATATATATATATATATATATATATATATATATATATATATATATATATATATATATATATATATATATGGTAGCCTTACGTGTTAAGGCGCTTTCAAATTTTGTAGTAAAGAGGTAATGAGAAATATTAATGAACTAAAGTTTATGCTCAATGAATTTTCTGATTGTGTGGAAAACTGAAAATATATAATATATTCCAGTTCTGCAAAACCATGCATGTCTTTGAATTAATATTTAATATTAAGGTGCATTTAAGCGCTGTCTTATGATACCCTTTTGCTTTTCCTCTGCTGTAGCGTTTTTGTCGCTACAGCAGGTTTTGGATTTTTGAAGCTTTTCAACTTTTGATATTTGTTGTGTCGCCTTTTGTGCGCAGCGAGGCGTAGCGAGCTAGTGAGAGCACAGAGAACATCTTAACTAATGCATAGAAATCCAACTCATGTTTCTTACATGATTAGTTTCACATCTGTACACGCAATGAAATATCACCTAGTTATTTAATAATATCAATCCAACATGGGAAAATACAGGAATAATTGAAACCGTACAAATGAAAAATGTTCATATTTAGACGTCTATTTCCAGTCTTACTTTGATTCTTATGTCTGGTGTTATGAAGTGATCAGGCCTTAGCTGGACGGCTTGCCTGATCACGCCTTCATTGAACCTGGGGACGAGCGTGATTGCAGCACAACATTACAAAAGGCAGTTGCTGAAACTCCGTCCACCGGCCAGTAAACGGGGCCATTGGAACGAGAAGACCACTGGAGATGGGTATGTCCGGCCGTCGTTAACCGCCCGCTAGAATCAGCCTCCGGCAACATGAGCAAGGTGAGGACATTCCAATCAGACTGCAATAGTAGTGGCGTGTGATAATAAAAA
Organism: Dryococelus australis; assembly: GCA_029891345.1. Lineage (NCBI taxonomy): Eukaryota > Metazoa > Arthropoda > Insecta > Phasmatodea > Phasmatidae > Dryococelus > Dryococelus australis. Next base: position 25,002,934 of record CM057006.1, on the reverse strand, counting down.
TTATTATAATTTATCAGCATCTTGGTATTCCTTTTAAGGCTCCCCCGATCAATAGTCACGTAAATAGATATTGTACAATCCTTAAGTCCAATAAACCCCATCTTATACTGTTGTGCTCCACCTAATCATGACTCATTATTTAGCTACGCCCATTGCTCTCTTTCAGGAATGAATCGACTACAGGCCAAATCCAGAACACTGGTCATAAAGATTTTATTACGAAGATATGTAAGATAAATCGAACATGAAATGGGTACCACACTCTTACGTACTGTGTCGTTATAGCGGCTGGTTCATTTCCGTGCACTTACCCAATCCGTGGTGAAGGCAGGCAAAGCACTGTTTTTCGTCTCACCCCGCTGTCGTATACCTAATCGATTTCTCGTTTCTCTGTTGTTCTCTTGGCAGTGGCAGTGGACGTGTTATTCTCCTCGATCGAGCGAGAGGTCGTGTGGCCATCGCTGTCGCTTCGCGTGTCCATAGCCGGGGGCGCAACAATGGCCGCCCATCTTGAAGAATTGATAGCGCGGTCGTGCTGGCGGGTCGCGTTACACCCGCAAACTCCTGAATAATTTCAAGCCAGACCTCTTTTCCCTGACCGAAGGGGAGTTATTGTGTACATCTGTCGGGTTATCAACCCCCTCCCCCCTCCATTAGCTCTTCCGCCACCGCCACCGCCCCCCCCCCCCTGGTTCGCTAACCCCGTTTGTTCTTAACACACTTACACTCTGAATTTGAAACGGTGAGAATCTAACCAAATAAGTAAGGACGTGCAAAATTCGCGTTATTTGCGGATGCAGACTCGACTGGAAGACTAAGTGCGCCCGTTTAACTCCTGTGATTGGCCGGGAGCTAGCGTGACAAGTCCCAGGGACGCATTGAGCTGAAAAACTCAGCAACCAATAGTCTCTGAAACATTCACGAGTCGCATAGTTGTTAGTAACCCAATGGAATCACGAATTGTGCCCAAGTGCTTACGGGGTAGAGAATTCTACCACGGTACCAAAAAAAATTACGCGAATGTTGCACGCCTCTGCTAATAAGTGAAAACAGTGGAAATCGAGCAACTGATAATCAGTGCCAGATAACTAATTAATATAGTCGCTGGATATCACTTATTTATTTGTGATTCACACTGGATGGCAAGAATTAGACTACTATAAGTCACTTGCTCCTAGTTAATTTCCTTGATTAGTCGGTCAGCAGTAGCTTACTAAATGACTTTCAGTGAACATTACTTCACGTATTAATATCACTGCTTCGGATTCACAGTGTACTGCCAACGTTCACCTATTTCAAACCTCTCAGGCAGAACTTAGTTTCAAGTCTTCCAAAACAAGAATGATTTTAATGCATATTGAATCTACGACAATGATACGCGAAGACGTTTGGATGACTCTTAACATCCTGGTCTTGAGAACCGATGAGAGCGAAGCGAGGTGAGTATGGAACACCACCGGAATGCAAGGGCAGGGAGAAACGGGAGATCTTTGAGAAAAGCCGCCGACCAGCAGCATCGGCTCACCTTGGTGGGAGGTGACCGCTCTATATGTCGTGTGCTACCTTCCCTCCCCCCTCTCCTCACCAAGCCATAAGGTTTACGAGAAAACTGAGTTTCAGCGTTCTATACGCACACACGTTCACCTTTCCTTTAGTTGGTGACAGGGCCGACTGATTTCGCGAAAAGATTTCTCACGTGCCAGCTTGCAAATTTCTTTTCACTGTTGTTAGAGACCTACAAAATTCGCGTTATTATTTCAGGACACATTGAACTTAAAGCATACTATAAGTTTTTTATTAGACCATACTTTATTTGACACTCCCCAGGCCCAAGTAACTCTCCGCCAGTAAATTAAGACTTCAAAATTGTATGCCCCGATCACGTGCAGTTCAGTCAGAAAGGCAGTGACTTCACATCTAGGCGGCAACCAATGGAGAAACGACGCCGGCTCGAGTATATAGAGTACTGTGAAGTTCAGCCTGATACGAAATAATAACGCGAATTTTGCATGTCCCTAGCAATTGTCGGCGTGACTGTGTGAGAAGACATTTTGTACTCTACTGGGCCATTCGGAATAAAGTTACCGCGACGTTGGTTCTGATCTAACGTGTTTTTCGGAATACAACTAGTCGCGGATTTTTTTTTTGCTTGAAAAACAGGTGGCCCTAGCTAGTGAGTGAAGAGATTTTGGAGGCTCTTAACATCGTGGTCTTGAGAGCCGATGAGGGTAAAGAGTGAGGTGATAAATTGAGCGGCGCCGGAATTCAAGGGCGAGGTGAACGGGAGATCCCCAAGAAAATCCGCCGACCAGCACCATTTCCACACGCGAAAATCCGGCATCGAACCCCGCCTGGGAATCGAACTTGGTTCGCCTTAGGTTGGAGGCGAGTAGTCCAACCACTATATCACCGCGAAACCCGATGGTGAATCGAACACGTCAGGATCACAGATTACTTGTATACAGAGGTGGAACAGCTGCTTATTTCAAGAGAAGCATCGTGACTACGATGTCCATCCGTCACATTCCGCGTGGAGGGACGATCACCGCCACGGTGCCCTCCCATCCCGCAGTACTTCACGCTCTTGCATTCCGTGTATGTGTGTGTGTGTGCGCGTGTGAGCCGAAGTCCAGCCGAGACGTCGCTACCAGTGGGGTGTAGTGAATTCTTTTACAGGTTAAGCAATTTCTACTTACAAACGCAACTTCCAACTTTGCTTAACCCTCCACATGTATTTACCGTTTTATAATACCTAACATTAGTTATAAAAACGGAAATGAAATGAACGCAATAATAAAAACTAAACTGAATATTAATTAGAGAGCATATTACAAATTATAAGAAAACTCTAGTTTTCCCGAACACGTTCATCCACTTTCCAAGGAAAAATGTCGGACTGGAGGACGCAAACAGAACGACTGCTTATCCTGCCGAAGGGACTCGGTCGAGCTTGTTCTTGCTTGCGAGTTCGATTTACCGATTTATCACTAGTCGCTCCCGTTTGTGGAAATAAATACTAGATTGCAGCACCATGCGTGCACAGTCCAGGAGTTACGAAAACTCTGTTTCTCTAATCGGATACGGGAAAATTTGAATTAAATGTGTTTAAAGTTACGGTAAAAACTATAAAGGGTCAAACAACATTTCCAATATATGTGGGGTGAGCATTGCTTACCTCGCGTCTATGGAATAAACGCCACTGGTCGCTACTTCACGCTCTTGCATTCCATCCTATGTTCATACACGCCTCGGCCTACGCACTCGACGGACATTTCGCGGTTAGGAAAATAAATAAAGTAAAAGCTCGCATCGGCCTACACACTCACCAGACAATAAACTTCCTCGCCAAAGTCAGCCATGTTGGATATCCTTTATCGTATGCTAATATCGCGCACGTCAACCACTGCTACCAGGCGTCTAGCCACCAAAACGTCGGAAGCCCATCCACCAATCAGCGCCTGGTAAACTACGTGCCGGCCAGCCCAGCCAGGAAGAAATTCTTCGCTGCATGCGGTAGCCATACACAAGGACCGTTCCCAGAACCACGTACGGCCAATGAAAAAAATGAGCAAGCCCACATATAAAATACCGTCACACCATTTCGTCCCTGTGTATTTATCTTCTCTGCGAGGGGGTGGCGGTGGTTTAGTGATTAGACTACTGGCTTCCTGCCTAGGTTCACCGGATTCGATTCCCGATGGGGTCAGCGCACGGATTCTGCATGTGGGAGTCGATACGGACGATGCCGCTGGTCGGCGGGTTTTCTCAGGGATCTCCCGTCTTCCCCGTCCTTGTAATCTGGCGCTGCTCCACGCTCACTTCGCTTCACCCTCATCGGCTCACAATACCTCGATGTTATAGGCAACCCAAAACTATTCAATCACTCACTGTTGAAACTTGACAAGACACTGTGTATTTTTCGCAAACATTATATAACAAGCTGCCCAGATGGGAAAATAAATGGGAAAATATATGCTCGAAAGCATCAAAGCCAGCGTGGAATGCTAACGCTGTCTGAAGACGAAAATGGCGACAGAAGTGGCAGTAGAGTAGTTAACACGTCGAGTTTTATAAGTATTTTATAGAAACGTTAGTGAGTCAATTGAAATTACGTAGACGGATGCAAATTAGCGGCAAACGTGAATGAAATTTTTACTGAAAGTTATAATTACTCGCTGTTTTTATATAGCTTATTTTCGAAGGGATCTCGATTGATCTCTTCTGACTCTAAACCGATGTAGGACACGAAAGATGGGTAGTTTCCTTGTGGAGGAAACGGGATATCTGTGGTGGTTACGAGAAGGGGGTGGTGGAATGAGCCGCCAGAGAGGGGTAATATGCTGCGGTCGAATGCGGCAGAGTTGGCGCTAGTTCCGCGTAAGTAGCAACATAAATATCGGAACAGCAGCTCTTAGCCGGGCCGCCTTATCTAGCGGTGTGTTGCCGGCGGAACGTATTGTTCCCGCACTTTGCCGAGAGACACAGCCGCGATCCTTCTGGCGCACAGAATAACTAACTACGCAGAGGCGGAACTACCGGCGCAACTCCTAGTCGAGTCTAAAGGCTGTTCACGATAAAGTGAGCCCTATTGAAACCAAGATTATAAAAAAATATCACTGTCCCTACCTGCATATATTTTAACGGACGCACCAAGTGACACGAGCACAATAAAGTTGGTAATGATGGATGGAAAGTAGTTCCACATCTTAAAGTCGAATAAGAAGTGTGAGGTAACAATTTGAGATAACTTAAATTATTTCGTTCGTTTTCTGTTTTGCTTGATCGACGCATGAATAACGTGATGAAGCCCATGACAATGTTAATTTTACATCAGGCAGACGAATAAAGAGCACGCATACAAGCAGATCTTAAGCAGGGCTTTCAAAAGTGGTCTTTTTACAGTGGACAGCTTAGAAGTCTGATACAGACGGACAACTTTTGTGAACAAGGAGCTGATCACCAAAAGGTGAACAAGAATGCGAACACCGTCTTGTGTTCAAGTCCCATGAACATACATACATTCTGAAAAATGCTTTGTACTTTTAACAAGAAAGATCCTTGGAACCCCAGATACCAAGAAAAACCTTCGTAATTCTACAAAGAGTTTTCTTGTAAAATCTGCAAGACTTTTATTTGTAAAATTACAAATTACAGCGTCGGATTACAACTGACATTATTGAGAAGTGTACATAAAATTACTTTACGGAAAAAAAAAGTACACTTTGCCAGCACGGGAACTCGAACCCATACCCATCGGAACATTAGTCGACACTCTTAACCACAAGACCAACTTTATGTACAAGAAAAAAAATATATTTTTACAATAAATATAGCGGTAAATAAGTACAAAATATTAATGAAGTTATTTGGTTAAGAAGAATAGGTGCATTTATTTCATTTTAAAATTTCTGTTGTTGAGTTAAGAGATTTGGACGTCTATTTACAACGAGGTATTGAGAGCCGATTTAATGTTCTGTGCAGTTAGGAAACGTCTACAGCTAAACAGTCACGTTTAATTGAAATTGTAGTTTTATTATGTTCATTTGTGTTGTTTTAAGTTTTTTCCCGTTATTAAAACTTGCAATACATTTCTTCTTGCACGCAGCTACACCTTACATCGCCCATAGTTTTTGCACAAACATATATATATATATATATATATATACGGTTTCACGTTGTTGAGTGTCCGCCATTCTGCTGCAGTTCGTGGCTACGGCTCAGTAAAGTACAAGCATTTCCTAAGGTCTATTACAATCACGGCCCTTGTAGTTTTACAAGAGAAATCTTTGTAGTGTTGCAAGCATTTGTAAATTTACAAAATATATCTCAGTAAAAATTACAAATTTTTATTTACAGTGTACTATAAACACAGTAGTAGTACATGAATTTTGCAGCATGGCAGTCACTCATTTCCACCTCAACAGAAAAAGATTTTACGAAACTAACAAATCACTAACGCAGAATAAAAATCTGTTTTCTACTCTCACATTATCAGCATAAATGATTGTAGGGGAACTACATCAATGTATGAAACGCAAATGTAAACGAACGACTTGCACAAAAAGACGAAAGAAAAATAGAACGGTCTCTAAATGATTCTACCTAACATACACTTGCAAGCCACTTGCAAACTAGTTAGCCAGTCACACGACGCAAGTTGACTTGAACATGAAAGGTTTACACCTTCTTGTATGTACAAAAAAAAAAGTGAACCGCGTGTAACAGGCTTTAGAGACGTGCAAAATTCGCGTTTTCTTTCGGTGGCCCGACAGACTCCACTGCCTTATAAACAATTGAGCATAGTTCGTAGTTTCATTGCTCCCTGAAGTGTAATCAACGTCACGTATCTGCTTGGTCTCCTCGAAAGAGATTGGCCACTCCACCGCTGGACTTCTACTGTTTTGGCTCAAGAGTTCTCCGAGGCGAGACAAACGCGTTTTCGGCCAACGATCGAAGCTGGTCAAACGCACAGCGACGTGGAGTTTCCAGCCTGTTCTTAAATAATCACGCGGGTGTTGCAGGTCCCTAAGTACAGTCCATCCACGGTAACTTTCAGACTTTACTGAAGCCCTGCTGAAGTTCTACATTTCAGGATGTTCCTCCGCTCGTACACACAGAGCATAACCAAGTCTAGAGAATCACACCAAAGAGACAACGCACCGCATTCGTGCGGACTCGGTTTAGAAATATTTAGCATAAGAACTGTTTCTTACTGAGCGTTACGAACGAAACTATTTTCTCAATTTTTTATTTATACTAGCTATAATTTAAATACAACCGTTTATAAATAAAATAAATACAAAACTTTTGGTTGAATAAAAAATTAGGTAAGTTTATGTTTTTTTTATGTCAACAGAAGAATGAAACGCTTTTATTGCATAACATAACTAAGAAACAACAAAACACGTCATACGTGGGGGGATTGTTTAAATGTTTGATTTAAAAGATGTGAAGTAACCGTGAATAGACTATATATATATATATGATCCAAATTTGAACTAACATTATTTCTAGCGATACACTACACACCTAACATTGAATATATATATATATATATATATATATATATATATATATATATATAGAGAGAGAGAGAGAGAGAGAGAGAGAGAGTGTGTGAGAGAGAGAGTGTGTGTGTGTGTGTGTGTGTGTGTGAGAGAGAGAGAGGACAGAGAGAGAGAGAGAGACCTGGAAATGTTGCGTATTCATTTGTCAACAAGCTAGACTCCACATTCCTTTATGTACTCGAGCTTCAGTTATTTGTTCATTGGCCGATGCTCCAGTTTTACCTCAGAGACAAAGCAGCGCGGGATTCACCCCCATTTCTTTTCTTGCAGGTTAGTTATCGGTAGAGACGTGCAGAATTCGCGTTATTATTCGAGAACAAGTTAATCTTTAAACACTTGTATCTTCGCAACTCGTTCTTCACTGGACCATACTTTTTCTGACACGTCGTGGGTAACTCTGCGCCAATAAATTAATAACACTTCACATGTGCCCCGGTCACGCGCAGATCAGTCGGAAAGGGCGTGGCTTCAGATCTGTGCAGCAGCCAATAGAGAAGCTACGCCGGCTCCAGTACAGACAGTACTGTGGAGTTTAGCCTGATGCCGAATAAATAACGAGAATTTTGCATGTCTCTAGTTATCGGATCATATTCGTTCACAACGTGGTTTACGAACAGCGGATCATTGGAAAAAGAAAGTCAAATGCATATGTGTTTGAAGTCTAAGTTGTCCACAAATGAAATCGCTAAATTTGCCGGGGGGGGGGGGGGGTGTCTCTCTCTCTTTACATATATATATGATGAGGGAAGAGCAGGGAATGAGTGGAAGGCAGGATCGACTGCACAGCTTGCTACTCCCAACTTCCTGGAAGTAGATTAGAGAGCAAAAATAAAATTAATAAGCAAGCAAGGAAATGGGCGAATGTATGAAAATCCTCCTACGAGGCGACGGCAATACGAAACAAAAGGAAAATAAGTGTTATAAAAGAGATCACCGATATCGGGCGAAATCGAATTACTTGGCGCCAAGAGTAAGCCAAAGACCAAGTGAAGTCAAGAGGAAAGCTAAGAAGAGAAAAGCATATCACAAATAGCAAGACTCGGGTATAATCCTCAAAGTGTGGAACTAATGAGTGAAAGATTGGAAAGTGATATATTTTATTGGTAGGTCTATTTGCTGGGACGAAAAATACTTGGGAAAATGTCACCTCACACATGAGAGGTTCATGTTCAGATACATAATCTGACGATGTACTTGGGGCAAGTGAATCCTTGTCTTAGCATCCTTGTTAAATTAATATTCTGGTCTTCCATTCACGTCCATTTAAAACCAAATTACTTAGATTACTTCCACGAAGGATGTAATACTTATTATATCCAACTTTTACTGTATCATTCTACGAAATATTGTAACTAGGGAGTAAATGGATTAAAAAAACTCCCTTTATACGTAAAAAAAAAAAAAAAACTATTCGAAATTGTGTTACACTGCCATGCTCACCGTGATAACTGAAAAGTTCTCTAGTTAACACACTCCCGGATTTTCGTAAGTGGAAATCGTGCTGCGCAATGCCGCTGGTAGGCGGGTTTTCTCGGGGATCTCCCATTTCCCCCGTCCTTTCATTCCGGCGCTGCTCCATTCTCACATCACTCCACCCTCATCGGTTATCAAGACTTCGTTGTTAAGAACCACCCAAATATCTCAACTCAATTTAACACACTGTTTCAGTTTCAAAATTCTTTTTATCACAAGTCTCAAAATCACAACTCAATTTAATTCTGAACTCCTCTTGATAAATACAGGAAACTTAAAGAATAAATTAAATAAAAAATTTTGCATTAAATCGTAAGCTGCCCATACAATAAAACGTCATGTATGGCCTCTCCCTGCCACTATCCATTTTATGATGCTATTTATAACAGTGTGCATTTCATACGCTTACTGAGATGCTATGAGTCATCCAGTGGTTAAGTAACGTTGAATAATATGTTAGTTAAATGTTTAACTCGTTAACTACCAAGTGTTTAAAACTACGTTGAGAAACTATGTTCTCTGAGCCAGTTGAAAAAGTTCTCCGCAGTAATACAAATGGCATTTCACATACTTAATATCTGAGATCTCATTTCTTAATATGTTCACTCCGGATTTCAGTGGTTCTGAGATTTTCCCCTGAGGAATAAAATCAACCCATTAAATTTCAAAAGAATCATCGGCTGCGCTGCATAGTAAATTATTCCGCTGAATTGTGTGTACAAATCGCTTCCTTTCGTGAGCGGCTGGGACGTTACGGGTTCCATTAACTTAAATGAATATTTACGTGGGGATCTCAGAACCAGTGAGCCAGAACAACTGGGAGAAAGAGACTTGAGCGAAAACGTTTCATACGCTGTCAATTGAACAGTGTTTAAAACCCAGATCTCGGTACTTTAACGCCTACTGTGAATCATATTAGGTGTTTATCTACACGCCAACGTCTGGTTCCTGGGAGATTCATTAATAACGTTTCTGCCTGACAATAAAATTAAAATAGGTGATTATGTAACTGACGTGAGTTAAGGATTGTTTGAATTATTGTTTTAAAACTTTCAAATGGATATTGTGATGTTGATTTGCAGAAATATAAATAACTTATTCATCGAATGAATGCTAACATTCGTTCAGGAGATGAAAACAACCCCAAAATACATTTAATAACCAAAACTGTTGGAAGTGGAATACATAAATATGAAGTTGGTCATTTTTCTCCTGTATATTGGAACTATCGTAATGAATTGGTTGATAAATTAAAATCTCTCATCACTTCGAGAGAGTCATGGAATAATTCACATATGAACGAAATTGTTTATATTATTGAAGAGTTGAAATAAGACAGATATATTACCAATTAAATTTAGTAATATTTCTGAAAAGCTTCACAATTTTGCAAGGATAAGTTATCCTAGAAAAAGAGTTATTACTCATGGTTTAAAAAATCTTTTTCAAGCCGATTTGTGTGAAATGACATTGCTTTCCACATACAATAAGGGATACAAGTATATTTTAACCGTTATAGGCATTTATTCACAGTATGGTCGGGGTATACCTCTGAAAAACAAAACTTGGAAACAGGTTGCCGAAGCAATGAACACCGTTTGAAAGAGAGAAAACCCAATTCCCTCCAAACTGATAGCAGAACCGAATTTTTTTCCTGCACTGTTCCGGAAACTAATGACTGAATATGGTATATATCACTACACAGCATATTCAGCGCTTAAAGCCAGTGTTGTGAAATGTTACAACAAATTGATTAAGCAGTTAATATATAAACATTTCACTTCGAGGGGGACTTACAAATACGTTGACATTTTGCCTGAAATAGTACAATTTTATAATTCCAGATATCATAGAATTATCAAGATATTGCCCAAAGAAGTTACTGATAATATTTTACTGGAAACTATTTATAATACTGTTATCGACGAAAGAAAACCAAAGTTCAAAGTTGGCGAAGTTATATGTATCTCGAAGCAGAAAGGAATCTTTAACAAAAAATTGTACAGTAAATTGGTCTTATGAAATATTAAAAATTATTTCAATTAGACGAACACATCCCAGAGTGTATTTCCCAGAAACCTATTATGGAGAACCTATAGAAGGCTGTTTTTACGAGCATGAACAGCAAAAAGTATATTCTCCAAATGAATACTTGGTTGATAAAAGAATTAAGGGGAAGAAATATATGTCCTTGGTTCAATGGAGTTGTTCCTTAATGGCACACAAATCCTGGGTTAAGAATCAATATCTTATAATATAGTAATACAGTGTTTGTAAAATTATGATACAAAATAAAAGATTAAGATTTTTTTAATGTTTTTTTATTTATTATTAACCGTTTAAATAGATGATGGATTTAGTATTTATTCTACAATTAATTGCCTTGTTCATTGGATTACCATTTCATTGTATTGATGTTTTAGCGATACTCCTATGTGTTTAAAAAAATTTCTATTATACATTTCTTAAAAAATATTCCCTACATATTAATTTTTTAACTTAGAATTTTTTTTAAATCTTTACTAAGGGACTTCAAAATTTTCCATAACCGCATGATATGACAAAGGTAAGGGAATATTAATCCTACATAAACGGTCGGATTCAAGACTGTAAAGAGAGACAATAGAATAACAAGAGAGATAGGACTAAACTTGGGTCGATGTTTATTGCGTGTTCCTTTCATCTTGCTTCCCTTAAACATCGGGGTTGGGTTTAGACAACCACACGTAAGCTTGAGTTCCAGTTTTAGAAACTTTATTTTAATTCATTCATAGAATGTAATTTGATACTAATAATAATGAAAGGAATTAAATTACTTTTCGGAAAATTACATGAAAGATTTATAAACAGTTTTCACTTCGACATGCGGGAGTTAATAGGTTTCGATACAAGAAGTGTTAAAATCATTTATCGCGATAGCAAAAATTATTTGGTAACAATAAATTGCATTTCTGTAAATACAGTTACATATCTACTTCTATTATGTTCAATCTATTTATTCATGTTAAGGGGATAATTATTCAGCACGATTTCTTAGATATTTATTAAATTAAAATAATCGTTCAGACACTTGAGAGTCTAAATGCAGAATTTTTTCAAACATTCCTGCCACAAAGCTTTGAAGGCTGTCGACCAGCTCTAGGTATGGTGCATCAGGGGAAGGGCTAGTGGGGGACTAACTATTCCTCTCACAGAACCAGACAGGGCAGATTATTTCGGGAGAGTCCACAATTCATGGGAAAAGCGTAGTTTTGCAAACAGGTCACCTCTTTAGAAAAGTCCAACTTGGTGTCTTGAGGGGTGTGTGGTAGTTAAAAGAGTCCCTGAAGTTGTTGTTGGGCAAAATACGCCTTCTGGGCTAATGGAATAGGAAGGGGGTCGGGGCTTGCGTGGTATTGAATCAACAGCGAGGGTGCGTTACTTTGGACAGAGGATCCTTCTGAAAACAAACTCTGTGTTGGAGGGGAGGGAGACACATCACTGAAAAATGGTCTCTGGGGTGTTGATCTGTGTCCTTGGATATAAACTGACTTTCCGGGCGAAAACGAACTCTATGTTGGTGGGGGAGGGGGACCGGGGATGCATGGACAGAACATCGCTGTGAAAATGCATTCTTGGGCGGTGTAAGAGGAGGGGTGGTTGGCCTTGGGAAGGAGCGATGTGGAGCCTTCTCGCTGGTTTCCGCCATGTTAGTTCTTCACCAAGCGCTCCCTCTGCATAGACGCGACACTGGATCTCTCGACTTCACCGGGCTTCGGAATGTGATAGCTGCATTTCTTGTTAAGCGATATTATATACCCCGGGGTTCAGATCTCGTTCACAGTCTTTGTAAACCATAGTATGAAACAATTTTTTATAAGTTTTTAATTGACTGGGATATAATATAAATTTTTGTATGATAATGTGTTTATCATGTAAACCCTGTTTCTGTGTTCAGTACACGTAACTTGATATGATTTTCAACTGTCGTTTTGGTACAAGTACTGTGAATTTCACAGACTTGATGATTTTTTTTGTAATATGTCCATTAATTTTAAATAATTCACTTTTATCAAGTAGTGTTATTTTTATACACTCGCATAGTTGTAGGACGAGTAGTGTAATAAAGTCGTTAATAGTAGCTTGGTAGGAAAATAGGTTCTGTCAGTCATAAATTTAAACTCAGCTGCGCTCAACGTATATTAAACAGCTTATATGCAGGTGCACGCCATTCATTAACTGACCACCTAGGTGGACGGATATGTTTTGGGAGAGGTACGATTTGATTATGTGTATTTCTATTACGCTATTGTGTCTGTTTAAAATTCAAAATGCGAGTTTGGAAATCTTTATTTGTCCCTGTTAACTGAAAGTGCTAAATCATTGTCTGTGCATTTCGCTTTTTAAATTGCACGCAGTGCTTGGTAGGGATACATTTTTTCTACATATAATTCTGAATGCATATGAGTAGTGTTAAAATCGTTTAGTCAATCGTATTCAGAGGTTTGAGCCATAATTTCAACTCGCCCGCAAGCTCCACGTATATAAGTTGCCGCACTTCATACAGTTATGCCATCCCTTCACCATCATCCGAGGTGGACGAATGTGTTTTGGGAGAGGTGCGATTTCATCACGTGTATGTTATATTTTGGAAACATTCGCTTTGTTTAAAATTTCCGAGTTTTTCACCTCAATCTATAGTCAACAAGTGTTTCACTAAGCTCCCGAGCGAATGGACGTATATTAAACGTTTAATTTTTTATGCCTGTTAATCAATTAATTTATTTAATGCGTGAATTACGTTTCTAAAATATCTCACCTTTCTCACACGCACTGGACGTGTATCATGTAAGGTATGTGCGAGAGGCGTCAAGTAGTGTCACATATCTTGTTATTGTGTTCGTTAGTTGTTTAATTTATATGGTAATTGTTTTGCTTCGTTAATTAATTCCATAATACACACTCATGTAACTGTGATACTCACATAGTTGTGTTCTTTCGTTATACTTCTCTTGTGTAAATTATATTTCTAACATACAGCTTGGAGTAATAAAATTACGTTATTCATCTCTTTACGTTTAATTTCATACTGGACACTCACATAATAACACTTGTTTCTTTATGAGACCAGGTAGTTATACTTCTCTCTCGTGTTATTTATTTATACTGATGGGTAGAACATTCCGAAATTTCTATCGTGTGTTAACTATACATCGTTTTCTCTTTCTGTTTATCAAAAATCGCCTATCTCCCACCACCATCTATGAGACACAAAATTTATACTTATACCACTCTTGCACAAAACTCACCATATATATATATATATATATATATATATATATATATATATATATATATATATATATATATATATGCACACCGTCCCCAACACGCCTCACCTCATCCGAGTGCCAGCCATCGTGCTGACAACATCTACCAGAGCTGCTCCCCAACCCACAAAAACGAAGAAAAACTAATAAATGTTACCCTTAGTACGCTCTTGCACCAAATACACAAAGAAAAATTAAAAAAAAATCAACCCCTTCAATACATTTAACCCTTTCAATAAATTTAACCATATCCTTAAAATCAATCCTTTCGTTTATTTTAACCCTTTCATGTTGATTAATCCTTTCAATTTTGACTAACCCTTTCGATCAATTTGATACCAAATTAATTAGTTCAATCACAAAAGGCGGCATCCCCTTTGATCTAAAACCATCACTCCCCTACTACTTCTCTGTGTTCTTTGATAGTTCTGTTTTGTACTCAACGAACTCTGGATGTGGTTCGTTACCCTTTTCTCAATTTTTTGTTTGCCCTTCTTCGCAGCGTTTACTGCACACACCCTGAATGGGCGAGTGAATTTTCCAGACGGCAGCATTGCATTTAGTCATGCTAATATTACCACATGCGTAAAAAAAAAAAAATAATTTGCCAGCTGAGCAAACATTGACAGATTAATCTGCAAAAGCCGGGGGTTCCCCCCCCCCTCCAAATAACGGTCAGCTCACCACATTATTACGCTGTTTTATCTGATTGGCATGTAATCAGCAAGCCGGCACAAATTACCACGAAATTTTTCAGCACTGCTTAGCAATTATTCTGCGGAAATCAAAAGCCAATTTCGCTCCGGCTATTGATTTTAAATTTTTGGCAATGGCCAGAGAATTCGTAATCTAGTTACAAAACGTAAAAACTTTCTATGGAATTCAAGATATTATTCACTTATGGCGCTTTTTTCTTAATAGCCACTAAGCTAAGGACAGTTATTTCTCGCATGCAGTGTATGCAACTGCATATTTCCAGTATTACTCTGTATGGTGCACACGTCATGCATTTCTCTTGGCAACTTATAATTCGGACATATTTATGGATAGCTGTTTTTTTCGCTAAAATATTCCGCGACTAGTTGTACACCGAAACACGCTAGTTCGGAACCAACATCGTGGTTGGATGGTTATAACTCGCGCACGTCTTAACTGTCTGCCAGCCAATCACGAACGTTCAGTGCCAGGGCACCTTTATTCTGATCGGCCCATGTAGAGTAGAAAACGTCTTCTGACAGAGACATGCAGCCGAACGCCAAAGGGAATTTGCAAGCTTGCGCGTAATCTTTCCGCGAAAAAAAAAGGTTGCCCTAAACATATTGCATTTTTTGTTCAGGCGGTTGTTTTTTTAAGGATTAAGTTGTTGGAAAATACAGCGCTTAATTTACACGTGTAATTGCACAAATTTGAAAATACGTTCACGGTAAAATGAGCACTTTTGAAAGCCCTGCTTAAAATCTACTTGTATGCACGTTGTGTGTTCTTCCGCCTTATGTAAAATTAACCCTTGCAAGGGCCTCATCACTTTATCCATGTGTAGGTCTAGTCAAACTGTAAAATCATAATAAAAGTAAACATTTTAAAAATCTGCTAATTTTTACACATCGACGCATTAAAAAAGTGAAAGATATAGAAATAATTTAAGTTATCACAAATGGTTACACAATAATCTTTATTCGAACTTAAGATATGGAACTACTGTCTCCTCTATCGTTACCAACTTTACCGGGTGCATGTCACTCAGTGCGCCCGTTAAAATATATGTAGGTAGGAGCAGTGACCTTTCTTAAGATTGATTTGAAAAGTACTCACTTTATCGTGAACAGCCTTTAGTCGACAATACTAAACGTCTCAAAAAGGCCACATCCAGCCGGAATGAAAGGGCTGGGAAAACTTTAATCCCCAAGAAAACCCACCGACCAGCGGCATCATCCGGCGTGATTCCCACGTCCAGAAATCCGGGTGTGACCCGGCCGGGGATTGAACCCGGTTTTCAATGGTGGGAGGCGAGCAGTCGAACCACTGAGCCACTGTGGCCCCCGGCATGGCGGAAGCAACAGGTATCGGCCAATGGAACTGTTAAGCTCCTCACAAACACACGCGGATATTTCCAGACAGCTTGTCGCAGGCGATAATTTCGGTACGTAATTTCGGCCAGTGTTAGAAGTTAAAACGGGTGATGTGTCCAGCGGTGAAAATTATAAAGGGAGGTGAAGTTGAAGGATTTCCCCGGCGATGCGAGGCGCAATGGCGGGGCCACAGGTGTTTAAATAACAGGGTGCAAGAAGAATCCGGGGCAAGGCTGATTGCCCTATATAACACGCCGATTGCGCGGCTCACCTTCCCCCCACTCCAGACGTGCCAGCCCATACCGATCAGTAGGGGCACCTGTTTTATGCGAAAAGATTCCAGGATAAGTTGTGTTCCAAAACATTTTAGTTCAGAACCATTTTCGTTATTGGATCATGTCAATTGTTACGCTTCTTATCTATCTGCCCGCGAATCACAGCCAGCCAGTATCGGAGACACTTAATTGTGATTGGTTCTCTCATGTAACAGACAGTCTTCACTCAAAGACAAGCAGCCAATAGCATAAGGAAGACTGCAAGTGAACACGTAAGATATTTACGTATAGCCTCTGCGTAAATCTTTTCGCGAAAAACAGGTGGCCCTACCGATCAGCAGAGACGTGCAAAATTCGCGTTATTAATAAAGGACGACTGAACTACAAGTTACCGTGCGCTCGACCGACTTCAATCACTGGCCGGAAATATGTCTGGAACTGCCTCGGAGAACGCTTAGCCAGTAGTATTAGTTCAGCGATGGAGTGGCCAATCTCTTGTAAGGAGATCAGGCAGGTAGGTGACGTTGATTATAGTGCAGCGGCCAATGAAAACACGGACTGTGCTCACTTGTTTATAGGACAGTGGAGTCTACCCTGTCACCGAAAGACAACGCGAGTTTTGCACGTCGAGGTGTCCAGGGTCGACTCCAGCTGAGGGTCTTCACGACACCGCTACACCGAGATGGCGGCCCAAGTGTTCTACTCCGATACGAGGTACTGCTCGCCGTTAAGCAGTGGTAAGAGAGAGCCTGAATTATGTGCAGGCAAGGACTTTCCCGTTAGACGACCACGTTAGGAGCAGGGGCACACGAATTTCCGCACATGCTATATTTCAATATCCTACGGGTGTACCAGCAGTTTTATTTTGCTTATTGGCGGCGTGTGTTTGTAAGACGACAAGGTCTTACTTGATTGGCCAATCAGAATTAGGTTATTCCGATACTGCACGTCTGTGATTCGCGGGAAGGCGCATAAGACGCTCAACACCTGGGTCATCAAATCGTGAAAGTGGATCTGAGCTGAAGCGTGTTGGAATACAACTGGTCGTGAACTATATTCGAGAAAATCGGGTGTCCCTAGTTAGGAGGTAGACTTAATTACTTTGAGCTTTGAAAGAGTCACTATCCTGAAAGTCAGCATAATTAGCAGTACACGAACTAAAGATTTAACGGAGACTTGTAGTAAATTTAACTGTTGAACTAATTAACGTATTGGTATTTGTGATTCAATAAATGGTGTGTTAATTAGCTCTTTGACTCAGCCTCTACTTACGTTCCCCATAACTAGGGCAAGGGAAATTTCGCGAGTTCAATGACCTTTAGGTTAGACTCCTTAGTCCTCAGCATACTTGAGCCTCAGCTGTGTGTTAATTGGCTGTTGCCCTACACCTGGCAGTTATGGGATTCGCAAGGTATTTCCTTGCAAGTCTGCTATTGGCTCAGAGGCGTGCAGAGCGGGTCTAATAAACTGCGAAGGTGACTTCATTATTTATGTGTTTGGCGTCTTTCTTGTCCCGAAATTAATTCGCGAAATTTTCCTATCCCTACCCATAAATATCTTCTTGTCTAGTATCAGTAGGGACATGCAAAATTCCCGTTATTATTTGGCATCAAGCTGAACCTCACAGTACGGTATGCACTAGAGCGGGAATCGTTCCTCCATTGGCTGCTGCACAGATTTGAAGACACGCCCTCTCTGACTGAACTAAACGTGATCGGGGCACACAATTGTGAAATGTTCCTTTATTGGTTCACAGTCACCCGGGGTGTGTCACATAACGTATGGTCCAGTGACGAACGTATTGAAAAGGTACACGTGTTTCAAATTTAACATGTCCCCAAATAATAACGCAGATTTTGGATGTCTCTAGGTATCAGTCATCTTAAGACGAACCAGAACAAATGCGATGGCGAGGGAAACGGAAGAACCTAGAGAAAACGCATCGGCCAAGGGAAATGTCCGCTGTGTTACCCACTAGTGTAAATCTGGGAGTTACTCCGCACGGAACTGAGGCCGGATCCTTCATGATGGGAATCCGACGGATCTGATCAGTTCACCACCGTGGTTCGCCGGTATACAATCGAGACAAGGAGGGAAGTATTGCTTGATGTTGCAGTGTTAAGGCTGTTACACAATTGTTAAACTTTAACATTTGTCTTTACCATTTGACCTTACGTTTGCTTTCCGACACGTTGTTTCTTATGTAGCTTGACACAATGGAACTGTCAAAGGTAAAGTCAAGCACAATTGACTTTACGATTTCGAAAAGTTGAAATTTAAAGTCAAATTCAAGCAGCCATTTTGCCGAGGATCTAACCGAGGTTATGTGGAAAGTGCGTAATTTTACTGTAGGGCAATTTTTATCTCGGTATATTAAACAAAGCACGTCATGAATTAAATTAATGGCAAACAAATATAACGTGAAGAGGAAATAAATGAATTGACATATTTTAATAAAGTAAACAAATGGGTTTTTTGTTTTGAAATAAACTTTTAGTTTAAAATTTTAAGTCTATTAAAAAAAGGTACATAAAATGTATTCCTGGATAATATCAAAATGATTTACATAACAAGATGTACATTTTTATGAAGCTCACAGAAGCTATGTTCAACTGTCTGAACTCTGACTTTACAATATTGTATTGTGTTTTGGTGGTTTCGTCAGAGGAAATAAAACGTAAAGTCAAATGTTTAGGATTTCTATTTTGTAAGAAGCTTTACCTTTCTGGACCAGTGGATGGTAGGAACAGGATTTCCGGAAGCCTTGCACTCCAGTGTTACCGTGCCGCCTTTCCTCGCCTTCAGCTGTCCGTTGGAGGGAATCATTCGTATACTTGGCGGCACTGGAAAAAAAAAGAAGAGAAAACTTGCATTAATGCTAGAGACCTGCAAAATCCGTGAGTTCAATGACCTGCAGGCTAGACTCTGCAGTTTTATGTTCAAATATGCCGATATCAACTGTACATTGGTTGTCTGCTGTCACAGTGGAAAGCGACGATTTGGGCCATCGTTCTCCAGGAGGCGTCAAACACCGTGAGGACCAATGGCTAAACTTATATGAACGCACGTGTTTTGAATTCCAACTAGTCCCGAAATGAGTCCGTGAATACTTCAGGTCTCTACTGATAGCTATTGATAACATGGATAATCTGTACAGAAGCAGAATACGAAAATGTACCCCCACGCGCTCACGTTATTTTTTCACTTCAACTGTGGCAAAAGAGGATATTTTTTGTACAAGTACTCAATGACTAGAGAGCTGAATAATTCGCGGATTTATTTTGGAACAAACTAGAATTAAAAAAAAAAGAACGCGTGTTTATATAATTTTAGCCATTGATCCACGCGGTCTTTAAGTCACAACCAAAGCACAGTTGACATCGGGATATCAGTACATAAGACTGTATAGTCTAGCCTGCAGGTAATTGAACTCGCGAATTTTTCAAGTTTCTGTCAATGACACCTAGTAGTAACTTAAACAATTAATCTTATCATGCTAAAATTTATTATATATGTAGTGGACACGCATAACCCAGTTATAAAGTTTCGACCTACCAACAGCTACCTATGTTATTACCAACACAAAATCTATGTTCGGATTTCTTGTTGAATTCAAAAGTGCTCAAATAAACATGAACAGTCTGTAAAAATGTTCCCGACCGTTTTTTGTCGTTATTCGATATCATATATGTATTATGCCATTTCAATGGGTCAATGAGGATTTTTATACTTTAAAGTGCAAGACGTTCGAGTTTGTCTGCAAAGAAATTAACAGAGTCAAAAAAATCTATCATCCAACCACATGATAATAAACTAGCTCGAGTGTTTGAAGTTATTGTGTTGATACGATTATGAAACAAAAAATTATCGCCATCTTGTTATGCAGTATCGTAAAACTTTTCACTGTATTTTAATTATTTTAATTGTTATTCTATAAATGGGAGCAAACTTTCGATTGGCCGTTCAATATGGCCTCTCTTCTAAATTTACACAGGGCGCATCTTATATTTAAAACAGGCCCGTGTTTATCTCAGCAATGTCATGGGTTCGGATAAAAAAGACCTTGAAGTAGAAACAATTGGATAAAAATTATAATACTTTTTTGCAAAATTTGCAGCTCTTCGTGATGAATGAAAAGTCAAAAAGGAATAAATAAAGTATCTTCAATTAAAACAAATTTCAATTGAGCTTTAGCGTTCACTAACCGAACACACATACATAACACGAAAAACGATTATTACATATCTCACGACCATCGAAAAAGATTTTATGGGTAATTTGGAAATAAATTACAAATTATCGAAATAGGGAAATGCCTAGTAATACCTGTCCACTATATGTCAAAACTGGCTCACAAAAATAACTACAATTTCTATATAGTTCATACAACATGTAAAATACAGTCCATTCTCCATAGTATACTGTCTCAAAAAATTGTTATCGATTTTCCAGTACCCCTTGCTACGGTATATATCAATCAACAGTATATCTTTAAGCCAGCGCTTGCTATTGTCCACGAAAAAATATTATAACAAGGTAGACTTTAGTACTATAAACACCCAATCACAGTTTGCCTACTGTCATTGATTGCTGTCAGCTTGAGAAGGCGTTTTCATATTCGACCGGGAAACTCAGTGTTTGGCAACATCGGCACGGCTCCTACGTGATTAGTAAAGACGTGCAAAATTCGCGTTATTATTTGAGGACACGCTAGTCTTTAAACAATTGTACCTCTGTAATACGTTTGTCATTGGACGATACTTTTTTTGACACGCCGTGGGTAACTCTGCGCCAATAAATGAACACTTCACAATTGTGTGTCCCACCCACACGCAGTTCAGTCAGAAAAGGCGTGCCTTCACATCTATGCTGCAGCGAATAGAGAAACAACGCCGGCTCCAGTACACACAGTGCTGTGAAGTTTAGCCTGATGCCGAATAATAACGCGAATTCTGCATGTCTCTAGTGATTAATGTGCAGGCAGTTGACACGTGTCAAAAAGTAATTCAGCCAATCAAGACACGTGAACTAACTTCCAGTATATTTAAATATATAACATTTCTTGAAACCTTTCCGCGAAGTTTCACTGCTGTAGAGACCCGTAAATTTCGCGGTTTCGTTTCAAGTTAAGTTAGACTTCAACCAACGTCTCTTCTTTTATTAGGTCACCACTTGTTACCGAATCCCGTGCTATCTGGTTTAGGATTAAACTGGAGCAACAACCAATGAACTACGAACTGGTGATTAAATGTACAAAGGACTGCTGATTCTAACTTGTTGCAGAACGTATCCGCGAAATTTACGGGTCCTATACTTATACTTATATAATAGGGCGGAAGGTACCGTATGCGCTCGAGGGGTTAATTTACTGTTGTATGTGTTACACGCTATAACCGAACAACTCCGCGAAAACATAAGGGCTTCTGCGATCAGAACTTTCGAGTAAATATCCCGCAGGGCCAGAAATGGAAGGGTTTATTCCACGCGCTAGCACCGTGTGTGTGCGTGCGTGTGTATTTGTTGGACTAAAGGTAATCGGGAAGTTCAAAGGTAAAAAAAAAAGGGAAAGGAAGCGGAACACCCAGGTTAGCGTGAAACGGGCCGGAAGGATTTGAACCAACCGCGGAGGGCCTGGAGGTTTTGCGGTTTCCAGGTCGACTGGCAACGGTCCAGTCTGAAACGGCGCAGAAATCTATTCCAATGTGAACTCATTTCTCCGCCCGCACAGCTCCACTAGTAAGTTTCCAGATGAATTAAACAACATGAAGTTATTTCCGAGAGAAAAAAAAAAGTAATAGAATGTGGTGAGATGTAAACCGATCTTATTATCACGGATCTCTGAGTTCACCTGTCCATTGTCCGTGTCCACTATAACGGATACATTATGAATTAATTATGCTTTTTACAGGTAAGGCATCAGTTTCTAGATTTTCACTTGTGGCAAATCTGATTTGCGGGATTTTTTTTTTCGTTTCTTTGTAGTGTATGGTTAATGCCAATATAATTCAACACCCAGAAGGTTCGTCTCCAGTTGCAAGAGAAATGCTTAGAGACCTGCAAAGCTCATGTTATTATTCAAAGCCAGACTGAACTCCAAGTGAGTGTGCGTTTTATCAATTACGGCCATCGGCCAAAAATATGTTTGGCACGCCTCGGAGAACTCTTGAGTCAATAATATAAGTTCAGTTGTGGGGTGGCAGATCTCTTTTAAGGATATCAAGCAAATACGTGACGTTTATTAAAGTGCAGTGGCCAATGAAAGTACCAGGCGAGGTCACGTGTTTATGAGGCAGAGGAATCTACCGAGTTACCGAAAGATAACGCTAATTTTGCAGGTCTCTTAACCCTCTGAGGACGGCACAAACTTACTGGCGCTGGAGACAAGGTAGAAGTGAGATGCCTATATACTCCAGTGCAACATCAGCTGTGTTGTTCTCTATTTACACTCGCCATCGTCCTATTGGTCCTGGTTACGCCGGACACGCCTCCTGTACTCTGCAATGCTTGTTATTGGCTAGCCGTTGGACAATGGAATCGCGCGTTCACTGTGTACCAATTAACGTGTTGCGACAGGTTTTACAATTTATCGTCTTCATTTGAGAAATTATTAAAAAGGACAATTTTATTCTTACAAACTGAAGTGTTGGCTAGGTGCAATTTGTACTTATATTACGATGATGTCTAGCGAAATAGCGAAATAATAAAAGTGTGAGTTTTGTTTTCAAGAGCAAAGAAATTTCCATATAAACGTTGCCACGAATATACACGTGCATGCTCATCAGAGGGTTAAAATATTAAATAAATATACAGCTAATACCAAATAAATTACCTGGTTGCAACGTTCGAAAACAAAAATTAACGTCTGAGAACGGGTTAAAGATGACGACTTCAAATGAGAACACAGTGATCTTAAAAACGAATTTTCGTCCGAATTATTATTGCAGTTTGAGCACAACTTTTTTTAAGCACACCTTGTAGGACTATAAGTAGGCAAACCCGATTTTCGCTACCAGAATGACGTCCAGGTTAGATTTCAATAATAATCCGGAAACGACCCCGCCGGAAATCGCGCACGGCGAGTACTCTAGCCGGTGTGTAGAACCAGTGATTTTTCGCGAAAAAAAATCTGAGCACAGGGTAGATTTAAATACTCTAAGCACAAAAAGGAAAATGTCATTATGCCATTGGTAGTCCTCTGCATGAGAAGCCGTTTCTGTTTTTAACATATTGTACACTATGCTCGAGTGTAGCTCGAGCAAAGGAAATTTTACAATTTCCTTTGTTGTTCAGAATGAAACTCGCATGAATATGCAGACTTTGTTCGGCTATTGTTTAACATGGTCTCACAATAACTACCACAACGCAGTGACAATGATATTGCTAACGATAGCATTTATTTTTTATAGCCACTCAAAGGGACATGTTTGATTGTAAATCCTTCTACACGATAAAGGACATTTGATTGGGTCAATATCAGCTCGACTCTCCATTGGTTAACGATCGGCCAATATTGAACACTGTAAAGTACCAGGGTATGAACCAATAGGACGATGGAGAGTTCTAACACAGACACCAACAGAACCGGCGTTCTTGCAGTAGTGGATATAGGTGGCTTACTTCTACTTTATCGTAAGTGCCAGTGAATGCGTGCAGACCTCAATGAGTTAACCGGGCCAATTATAACCCAACAACTTTGGCAGAGAACCAAAGTGGTTCGCGTACTAAGAGTAACATGTAAGTGTAGCCAATCGAGACGGGTAAACAACCATACAGTGTTTTGAAAAGTAACTTGTCTCAAAATTTTTTTTCGCGAAATTCCACAGCCCCTGCCGGCGAGCCACCGCGGCCTGCTCAGGAATGATGTGGGGCCGCGGTGGCTGAGCGGTTAGCCTGCTCGCCTCCCACCTTGGCGAACCGGGTTCATTCCCCGGCCGAATTACTCCGCGGTTTTTAGCATGTGGGAATCGTGCCGTACGATGCCGCTGGTCTGCAGGTTTTCTCGGGGATCTCCCGTTTCTCCCACCCTTTAATTCCGGCGCCGCTCCATGCTCACCTGAATCACACGCGTCGGCTCTCGGGACCTCGATGATAAGGGCCACCCAACGCTCTTCACTCGCTCAGAAATGATATGTATTCGCGCAGTGATACCAGCCAATGCACAAGCGACTCCGGCTCAACTATATTTATACAGTGAATCTCGCAGGGTACTAGACATAATTAGGGGGCCACCCGTTTTTTCCTGAAAAAATTCCATCACTAGTTGTACTCCAAAACGCGTTAGTTCAGAACCAATGTTGCGGTTGGATGGTTTTAACCCGCGCGTGCCTTACGTGTCTGCCAGCCAATCTCGAACGTTCCATGACAGCGTAACTTAATTCTGATCGGTCCATGTCGGGTAAGAAATGTCTTCTCACACAGACATGCAGCCAACAGCCAAATGAATGTTGCGAGCTTCTACGTAAGAAGTGGAAATCTAGCCTGAGCATATATATTTTCGCAAAAAAACAGGTGGCTCTACCCATAAGAAAAATCCTAAAACTCAGACTGGCGAATTATTTGTGATGGGCACCTTTTCATGCTGTTATAGGCCATTCACGGTAAAGTGATATTTTATTTCTAAACCCCTTCAATTTGTAAAATAATCAATAAATATTTTTTATTGCATCTTCAGACGTTAACATACGAGTGCTGTAGAATATAAGTACACATTTTTTATTACTTACAACGCAACTTAAAGGACCTTTATTTAAAAAGGTCCTTTAAGGATTTAAAAAAATGTCGACAGTTAAAAGTAAATAGCGCCTCAAAAGTGCTCTTTTTACCGTGAACATAATTTACCACGCAATACTCCCTGATATTAAGGCCCCTGCCTACCTGACGTTTTGAACGGCGTTCCAGAGTGTTTCAAATACCCGTTTTTCCAAGCAAGTATTAACCGTGTACCCAGTGAGCTGATGTACGAAAAGAATACACTTCAGACGAACGAGGACTGCTGAGTTCTTTCAAGACGTCACGGAAGTAGAATGACTATGTCTGTTCGGGCACGATGGGATCCGGGATCGGAGCCGAAGACGACAGCCCACTATGTAGTGACGTCACCCGGCGGCCATCTTGAATTCATGTCACCTGTACCTTGACCTTTGAATACAATTTTCTGTAATTTACAAATGTTTTAATAATTTTTAAAATAATTTGAAATAATATTTTCTGGTATTTTTAGATTTTTCGGATTTCAAGGTCAAATGTTACCAGGATCAAGGTAAAAGGTCAAGTTTAAATTGATCCAAGATGTCCGTTGGGTGACGTCACAACACGGCGGGCTGTCGGCTCCAGCTCCAGTCCCGGATCCCGTTGTGCCCGAACCGACATAATCATTCTACTCACGCACATTAGAAACACCATTTCAGTGCACTCAAACTATTATTAAAAAAAAAAAAAAAATTTTGCAAAGCGCTGTACCTCAAATTATGCGAGTCAGATACAAACGAATATACTCGAGGCGCATGCATTGAACTTATGTAGACTTCCCAGCAATAAACTAATAGGGTCTCATTGGGCACGCGTAGTGCGACGAGAACACTGCACGCCAGTTCAGAGCCTTGCGTCGCCCTTACAGCTCCCGCCCTTCTCGGCCTCAAACGCGGAAATAAGCTCAAGGTAGGCAGGGGCCTTAAGTCAAAGTCAGTGCGCAACTTGGCACCCGGAAGGGCGCTGTAGAGCATTTCCGGGCCAGCACTACCGGCTTCCTGTTACCCCTACATGACGCCAAGGGCATCAATTCATTAGGACAGCACCCCCACAACACTTCCAACCTCCTCTGGAGTCCCTGTGGGACGCGCCAGGTTTAGAGGACGGCGCGCTAAGCCGCTTTTCACTCCCACACCAGCGTCCTCCTCATCCTCCTCCTCCTCCGACGGGCAACGCCCCCCCCCCCCCTCTTCATCCAGCGATGATGAAGCCAACGGATACACGGAAAGGGCATTTTCCTACGACCGCCGCATTGTGGGCCTGGCGTGTGTACCGCGCTAACTGAATCCTCGTGTAGCGCGCCGAAGAAGACGTCCAACTGAATTATCTTATCTCCTCGCAGACTTCTTCACGGGAGCTTGGCTCTCAGTCGGGTGAGAAACTGCGCCGTTGAGGTTTTGCTGTTTTGTCATTGGCCACAGCAGTTAACCCGTTCAGTCACACATTAGCAGAGACCTGCGAGATTCGCGCTATTATTTCGAGACACCTTAAACTTAAATCACGCGTACCTTTGTATTTGGTTTGCCATTGGACCATACCGTAACTTGACACGTCCTGGGTAACTCTGGGCCAATACATGAACACTTCACAATCGTGTGCCCGAATCACGTGAAGTTCAGTCGGAAGGGGTGAGTGAAGAGACTTGGACGGCTCTTAACATCGAGGTTTTGAGAGCCGATGAGGGTGATTGAGGTAAGTATGGAGCAGCGCCGGAATGAAAAGGCGGGGGAAACGGGAGATTCCCGAAAAAAAAAAAAAACCGCTGACCAACGATCGTCCGGCACGATTCTCACATGCTAAAATCCGGAGTGACCCTGCCCGGGATGAAACCCGGATCGCCTTAGTGGGAGGCGAGCAGGCTAACCGCTCAGCCACCGTGGTCCCCAGTCAGAAGGGGCGTGGTTTCACGTTTAGTCAGTAGGCCAATGATATAGGGACACCCGGATTTCGCCAAAAAATTTTCCGCGCTAGCTATATTTCAATACGCTACGGGTGTACCAGCAGTTTTCTTGTGCTTATTGGCGGCGTGTGTTTGAGAGACGACAGTTTCTTACTTGACTGGCCAATCAGAATTAGGTTACTCTGATACTCTACGTCTGTAGTTCGCGGGAAGACACCTGAGACGCGGAACACCTAGATCATCCTATTACAAATGTGGATCCGAGCTGAATCGTGTTGAAATACAACTGGTCTTGATATACATCCGCGATAATCGGATGTCCCTACCAGCGAAGAAACGAAGGCGACTCGAGTATAAACAGCATTGTGTTTGGCGTCAGGTTTGGCGCTGCCCATTAACTCCTCCTACATCTGTTGTCTCACCATCCGACGGAATTTCAGAAAGAGCATTAGAGTCCAGTTGTGCATGGAGTAGCGATTCGGATTTCGAAGATTCGCCATCCAGTAGATATTCTGGCATTAGCAGCTAGAAGCTGTAATAGTGTTTCTTTACTGTGGGGGTGGTTACAAGAGAGAGGAAAACATGTATCTTATAAGAAGGTTAGATTAATATTAATGTAACAATTAAGAGATGTTATTTTTCAACTGCAGACTAAACTCCAAAACGTTGTATGCTTGCATGTATTCTGCCATTGGCCCAAAACTGGAGGGGCCCGTCTGAACGACACTTTCAGCCAATAGTAACAACTCATTTTTTAGCAACCAACCTACAATGGAGCGGTCACACAGGTTAATGACGCCGTATAGTCTACAATAGCCAATGTAAACACGAATTGTTCTCATGTAGATTTAGGGCAGTGAAGTATAGCATGGTACCATATAATAACGCGAATTTGTACGTCTGTATTTATAAGTTTCTACTACAATATCAAACAGAGGATTGTAATGTGTATATTTATAAGTGTTTTGAATATTCCGAGAATGAATAATAATGTTTTGAATAATTTGAGATTGTCGAGGGTGAATTATTTATTGACTTATATTGCCCACCTCCACAAGTAAAACTTTGTGTTTTATGTTGTTATTGAACCCAATCTAACCTAACCTAGCCTAATCTGCATTAAACTAACCTGATGCCAAATAATAACGCGAATTTTCCACGGCCCTAAACATTAGCCTTTTCAGACCCACTTCAATTTACGAGACTATGACTATGACTGAGATTATGCTCCATCTCTAATGACCTCGCTGTCGACGAGACGTTATAGCCCAACTACCTACCTATAGGCTGTTCACGGTAACGTTGGCACTTTTTAAGGCCCTCCCACCAAGCATTTGCGTCTAATAAGTATGTTTTAGTGAAGACTCAGACATTAACTTTTGAGAGTTGTGAAAGCATACACCATAATTATGAGTCACGTGGCAACGTTGATAATGAAATGTGGCGTAAAGATGAAAATTTTCTAAAAAGAAAATTTAGGAAGGGCCTTAAAATGTGCTCATTTTACCGTTAATAGCCTATGCCACTTATTTCAATATTACAACCAATAAGCTGTATGCTATATGTTCGACTACAGTAATATGTAAAGACCTGCAAAATCCGCGTTATTAATTGGACACACGTTAAACTTCTGACACTTTTACTTTTCCCATATACTTTTGTAGGGACATGCAAATTTCGCGTTATTATTTCGTATCAGGCTGAACTTCACAGTACTCTAGATACTCGAGCCGGCGTCATTTCTCCATTGGTGGCCGCCTGTGTGTGAAGTCACTGCCTTTCTAACTAAACTGCATGTTATTGGGGGACACAATTTTGAAGTATTTATTTATTGGCGGAGAGTTACCGGAGTCGTGTCAAATATAGTACGGTCCAATGGAAAACGTATAGTAAATGTGCGCCTGTTTTAAGTTTAATGTGTCTCGAAATAATAACGCGAATTTTGCAGGTCACTGTACATTTGTCATTGAACCATATTTTATTTGACACGTCCTGGGTAACTCAGAGTCAATAAATGAACACTTCACAATTGTGTGCCCCAATCACGCGCAGTTCAGTCAGAAAGGGAGTGACTTCACAACTATGCAGCAGCCAATGAAGAAACGAATTCGGTTCCAATACATACAGTACTGTGAAGTTTAGCCTGATACAAAATAATAACGAACATTTCACAGGTTCCTAGTAATATGAAACACTTATGACCTAGGCCAGTCAGACGGTTTGCAAATAATTTACCCACATGTAAGATCTTCGGTTATTAAGCTTCGTAGTGTGCAGAACAGACCAAAGATTATTTATACATGTGTAATGTAATGCGTTAATTTTCTAGGTCAAGTGCTGCAATCATGTGAATTTTTTGGTAAATGCTGTTCACGGTAAAGTGAGCACTTTTTAATGTCCACCCAACAGCCATTAACCACTGATAAATATTTTTTATTGCAGTCTCGCACATTAACTTTTGAGACTGATGAAATGTTTACACACATGGCAAGGTTCATATCAAAAAGTGGCAGGAAGATAGAAATTAGCTGCAAGGAAAGATTTAGCAGAGCCTTAAAAAGTGCTCACTTTACCGTGAACAGCATATACGCGCTGTACTTCTGCTAGGTGCTGACCTTACAAGCAGCGAACAACGAGCTACGTGCTCGGCTATAATTCTATCAACCAGTCATGTGAAAGAGATGTCGAAAATCCCACAAACCCGATTAGCCACGAGAAGGCTGGACACTGATGCCCTACCGTGTACAGAACTGGTCATAACATATCATTCATGTCCAGCATGTCCACGATCGTGGACAGAGAGAATGAAATGTTTAACACGCTGAGGTCTGCGCACATTTACTGGTACGTGAGACAAATTAGAAGTGAGTCACCTATATCCCCTACTTCAAGAACACCAGTTCTGTTGGTGTCTGTGTTAGAACTCACCATCGTCCTATTGGTCCATACCAAACCTGACTCTACCCTGTACTTTACAGTGTTCATTATTGGCAATTCAAGAACCAATGGAGAGCCAAAATGATGTTGACCCAATCAAATGTTCTTTATCGGGCAATAGGATTTTCAATCAAACATGTCCCTTTGAGTGGCTATAAATATTAATTCTGTCGTTAGCAATATCATTGTTACTGGGCTGTCGTGTTCTTGTGAGGTCGTGTTAAACACTAGACGAACCAAGACTGCACATCCATGCGAGTTTTGTTCTGAACAACAAAGAAATTTTCAAAACAGCTTTGCTCGAGTTACTCTCAAGCGTAGTCTACAAAGTGTTAATTCTTTCAGTCAAAGTGTCCTCTCACTGGGACGTTGCGTATGAAGTGGTGTGAATGGTGTGCACTGTACACAGCAGAACATACCGTCCAATGAGAATGCTTCGCTACGCGTGGAATACAGCGTTCGCTGCTGAGACTATGTTCCGTAGCCTCATATACCGCTTCTGCCAGTAACACAAAGCACGGGTAGAATTCTATTGGCCCGATGCAATACAAAGCGTCGTCTGGATATCAGTACAGTTCCGAACAAAATATTTGTATGTAGCAACGCATAAAATTATATATTTATTATTGACTGAAAGTGTTAACACTTTTCAGTTTTGCTCGAGCTACCACTCGAGCAAAACTGATTTGAAAAGTTCTTTGTTGTTCAGAACAAAACTTGCATGGATGTGCAGTATTTCTTAGGCTAGTGTTTAACATCGCCTCACAAGAACATGACATGCAGAAACAATGATATTGCTAACCACAGAATTTCATTTTTTTACATAGCCACACAAAGGTACATGATTGATTGTAAATCTTTTTATACGATAAAGGACATTTATGGGGGGCAATATCAGCTCGGCTCTCTATTGGTTGAGGAACGGCCAATAATGAACGCTGTAAAGTACAGGGTATGAACCAATAGGACGATGGTGAGTTCTAACACAGACACCAACAGAACCGGTGCTCTTGCAGTAGTGGATATAAGTGACTCACTTCTAATGTGTCTTATGTGCCAGTAAATGCGTGCAGACCTCAATGTGATAATCGGTCCAGTGCCTGAGTCCACGAGCGTGTGCGTGTTGCACATAAAACTGATGTAAGACCATCGCTATACTCTGGAACACAGTGCCTAATGTTCTTATTGTCTTCTGCGGCACTTCTGGTATATGGACTTTGGCTAAAACTGTGCCCGTGTCATCGAGCCCCGAGATTTTCCTACACTTCGCTTGTGATAAAGTCTATTCTCTGTTTCTTCACACTCTTTGAATCAAACCTTTGAAAAAAAACGCACCTTATGTATGAGGTGTCTAGGTATTTCCTGTGTATCACAAACGTCATTTGGGGCCACGGTGGCTTTGCGGTGAGCCTGCTCGCCTCCCACCAATGCGATCCGGGTTCGTTCCCCGGCCGGGTCACTCCGGATTTTCGCATGTGGGATTCGTGCCGGACGGTGCAGCTGGTCGACGGGCTTTCTCGGGGATCTCCCGTTTCCCCCGCCCCTTCATTCCGGCTCCGCACCATGCTCACCCCAATCACCCTCATCGCCTCTAAAGACCTCGATGTTAAGAGCCGTCCAAATATCTTCACTAACTCACAAACGTCATTTACTTGTGTCAACATAAATGTGCTTTATTTTTGGTTAAATTAAACTTCTGCTTATATTTTCAATATTTAATTTATAACTAATTTGAATAACGACAAAGAGAAAATATGCGCCTTGGTAACGCCCAGTACGATATAGTTCTACTGCAAACTATTATTGCACTGAGTGCTCACGAATGGGGCGGCGTCGGCACCCTGGTGTAATTTTCTTTGTTTTGCTTGCGTCAGGCGGAGGAATAGCGTAGAAGTAGAACTTCGGCAGTGCTGTAGAAAAATTTGAAGTAACCGTTAATGGTGTATAATTATGCTAATTCAGAGAAAGTGTACAGTGCCCTTCAAAATTTAAGACCGTTCGCAAATTTGTCAAAATAGTTACCTGCTTAAAATCTTTTGGTGCTAAGGTTTTTCAAGCAAAACACATATCAGTATGATTAAATTATTGAAATAAGTCAATTATTTTGCAAGTTATGATTTTTGAAACGATTACATAAATCTGGAATTATCATACACACATTTTGCAGTTATTTTAATGCAATATTATTTTTAACTGCTATTATAAATACACTTGAAGGAGAAAAATAAATGAGTGTCATAATAGATTTACAAACAAGTTTTTGTTTTGTTAATTCAATTCATATTGTGAGGAAAAATAACTATAAACTAGCCAAAATGGAAAGCTATACATGTTTCTCACACGTTAAGATAGCGAAATGAGGTTTCCAGCGTTAGTTAGTTCTCTTACAACTCTAGATATAACATCTGAGATTCGTCACCGGGCAATTATACATTCACCGATTATTAAAATCAATTTTGAGACAGGCAATTGCAGTGGACATATCATACCGTTGTTGTGTATAAAATGGATTTTAAAAAAAGTGTCTTACCTAACATATAGTAGCAAATGATTGGAATGAAAGTGTAACAGAACCCAACGAGAAATTGCAACCCAGTTGGGCATTTTGAAAGCATGTGTATCAAAACACAATTATTTTTTTTGAAGTAAGGTGCATAATAAACATGTGAAACAATTGATTAAAAACACCAACAAATTTTCGTATTTTACCTAATTTCCAGTTAAGTTTATTTTCAAAGAAGTAGCAAATGATACCAAAGTCGTTTCTTAGGCCTATTTCTTTTATTGATTTATGTTCTATATCATATAAAATTTTAGTTTTCATTTACATCTTGCGTGATCCTGAACTTTTGATGTGTATTGTAAGTACATTACAGAACCTATTAACTCATGGGTGCAACACTTGAAACCATATAGAATGATTTATCAGGAAGGATTACCTTTCATCAGCCCGTATACCACCGAAATTTGAGGTAAGACACAAAATACAATAAAACAAACATTAATATGATATTTTATCAGCAAAATTGTAATTATTTTTGGAACAAATTATTTTACGAATATTTATATAGGACCTTAGGGAATACACATAGTATAGAAATTTCAACATCTGTGTCAGAAAAAGTTGGATACCTAAAACGTGAACATACCTCCATTATTTTATATTCAATAAAGTGCGTACAAAGGACACCGGCCCTAGTAAAAATAGTATTATAGAGTCTGACCTAGTACCGTTTCATAGCGCGAAATGATAGGGTCTTTACTTTTGAGCCAGTAACGGAATCTTTTGGCAACGGAAGGACTTAATTATTCAATACCAGGGACCTGATAAATTCGTGTTACTGTCTTGCTGTAGACTAACCTCTAAAATGTTGTGTACTCTTTTTATTTCGGCTATTGACCCACAATATGAGGTCACCATAGTTCATAATATACGCAATGCTCGTTGCGCTTATTGTATTATTTCGGTCCGAAATTCCTTAAAAACTCAAAATTTGTCTAAAAGTCTTATAATTAAAATTTAATAAATAAGTGTTCAGAACAAATAAGAAAATAAAAACAATATCGGTAATAGAGGTTGGTCGAAAAAATGGAAATACATAGTTGCAGACGATTTTTTTCTTCTGTAAATTCAATGAAAATTTTTTTCTTCCAAAATTATTGTTTGATTTTTGTGATAAACTTATAATTGCTTTTCACATAAACTCTAATTAAGCTACGAAACTTTTACATTATAAAATTTCCTTCTCTGACGCACGGAGTAATAATAGCAGCAAAACCGCGAATGTTATGCATGAGACGTTATTGGGTAATTAAATTCAATAGCCTGTAATAGCTCAAATAACGTAATAACAAAGTTTCATTCATTATCATTTTATTGAGTACTCTTGCAATACTCCTATGTAAACATGCAGGTAGTATTTGTCGATCTAAAAGTATTTGTAGGGAAAATTTATACAAGCATATGTCAGTAATTGTATAAAATTATATTTACAGTGAAGTTTAAATATTGTTTTACGATTTTAAGGAAAAATCCAAAGTTTTATTTAGAGGGTGAAAGTAATAACAGGTACGCGCACTTCTGCTGCAAAGTAAAGTGTCCAATGAAATAAATAATGCTAAGAAAACATAAATAACACAATAATCAATTGTTCAAGATAACTAACCTAAGTTCCGAGGAGATACTTCGTGAACAGTCTTGTTCCTTTCATTTCAAACTTAGAAGAATAGAAGACATTCTTCTTCTCATCTTACGACTAACAAGATAAGAGCACTCTCACACTGCCGGATTGATTTTTCTTCCCCGTAGCTAAGTGAATGTTTGTTTGCGAAGCCTGGACACGATAAAAAATTATCCCACCATCATTCAACTCCCGGTTGTGGATCCCAGACAATAGAAGGTGTTGTAAGTTGCTCGCGACGTCTTGCTCCCGTCTCATCTCCAGTCAATTATTTTCACCCTTCAGGAGGTCCATTGTCAGTGGCACAAAACCGTAGCAGCATCTCAAGTACGTAGTTTCATGTAGCGTTACGTTGGCTAAGAGTTACTAAACTGTCCCACTTAAAATACACTTTTATTCACATCAGAAGAACTGTAATAGCTGAACATTATGTCTTGTTTTTTATTCATACGAAGTAAAATACTATACATTCGCAAATAATATATATATATATATATATATATTTTAATCTACGTACCAGAACTTTCTTTGTAACGCAGATACCTATTTTTTTTTTTTTTTTAATTTTACCATAGCATTCAATATCTTAGGGATTTACAAATGTAAACTCTGCACGACGGCACGAGTAATCAATAAATTTAGTACAAATGGGCTTATTCAGTCATTAATATAACTAGGCTTACCCAATTTTCCCGATAAGATTTTACCACCAGATGTGTTTCACAACACTTTATCTGAGATCCAAGTTCGTCAGTGGACTATCTAGGTGTTAGGTATCTTAGGTATTAGCCAGCGAATCAGAGGCGTACAATATCGCAGAAACCTAATTATGATTGGCCAGCCATATAAGAAAACGTCTTCTCACGAACACACGCCGCCAATAAGCAAAAGTTAACTGCTCCTACGCCCGTAGATTTTTGAAACACTGGATGTGCAGGAATCTTTTCGCGAAATTTCGGTGTCCCTACATATAACATATATTTTTTTAAAGAGTGGAACAAGGTAACTACAAAAGACCCCAAACTGGTTTTGTTTTATCATCTCAGGTCATTAATAGAGACCCGGATATTTCGTGGATTCATTCGGCAACACGCTAGACTCCACAATCCTTTGTCTACTCGAACGTCAGTTAGTAGTTCATTGGATGTTGCTCAAGTTTAACCATAGACCAGGTAGCACGGGATTCAGTTCGTATTTTCCTTGCAGGATCGTTATTGGTTGAAAATCGTTTGGGTCGTGTCCAACCAACTATGGTCCAATGGAAGCACAATCACAAAAGTACAAGTGAAAGCAGTTTAACTTGTCCTCAGGTGAATCTGCGAAATTTCTGGGTCTCTTAGTCATTAATGATTATCGGTGTTGTCACTCGCCTAAAGATGGTGGGAATTTCCTCGGAATTTGAACAGTGTTCTACGATGTGTGGGCAGTTCCAGTAATAACCCATTCAGTCCCAAAGTGCATGGGCCGGGGTGGTGTAGTGGTTAGACTACTTTCCCCCCCACCTAGACGAGCCGGGTTCACTTCCCGGCGAGGATGCTCTCGGGTTTTAACATGTGGGAATAGTGCCAGGTGATGCCGCTGGTCGGCGGGTTTTCTCGGGGATCTCCCATTTCCCCCGTTCTTGTATTCCGGCGCTGCTCCGTACACGCCTCGCTTCACCCTCATCGACTATCGAGATCTCGATATTAAGAGCCGCCGAGATCTCTTCACTCCGCCACAGTGTACGTACAAGGTGTCATATGGCCTGCACAGTACACAGCGATTCTCAGTGCCCAATGCTGTTAGTGTCTTCCCTATGGTTAGACACCGGAAAAAATTCGCGAATTCAGTGACTAGGGACAGGCGTTTTTCCCGAAAATATTTGTGGCCATGCTAGATTTCAATATCCCACGTCCACAACTACAACTTCCTTTGGTTATTGGCCGCGTGTCTACGTGAGAAGACATGTTCTTATTTGACTGGGCCAACCGGAATAAAGTACTCCGATACTGAACGTCCGTGATTCGCGGACAGACACTTGAGGCACGCAACATTAAAAATAACCCAACCACGAAAGTGCATATGAGCAAAAGTGTTTTAGAGTACAATTGGTCTTGAAATATTTTCGCGAAAAACACCTGTCCCTATAATGACCTTTGGGCTAGACTCCATATTTGTCTGCACACTCAAGGAGATATCAACTGCTCATTGGTTGCCTGATTTCACAGTGAGAGGTCGTGATTCGAACTGCATTTCGTCGCCTGTTTGATATTGGCTCACACTCCTGGAGGAAGTGTCAAATAGGTCTTAGGCCAATTGCAGAAGTAATGCTACCATACTCGTGTTTCAATTCTAGCTGGTCCCGAAATGAATCTGCGAATTTTTCAGGTCTCTGCATACGGCTTATCCGATTTGTATACTTCGGCTACAACTGTTATTTGCGAATGGTTCATGCCAGTATCATCGAGCTACCAAGTGAATAGAACTCCGTTTTTAATAGTTAAGGCCAACCTGCTTCTCGAGAAAAGATTTATGTGCAGACTAGACTTAAACTTGTTACGAGCGTACTCGCACATTTCCTTCGGCCATTGGCCGCCTGTCTTTGCAAGAAGACATTTTATACTCGACTGACTGGGCCAATAAGAATGACGTTACCCCGACACTGGTCGTCAGCGATTGGCTGGCAGACACTTGAGACAAGTGCGAGTTAAAATCCTCTAACCCTGATATTGGTTCTGAACTAACCTGTTTTGGAGAACAACTAGCCGTAAATTTTTTTCTCGAATAACAGGTGACCCTATTGAAAGAGACCTGCAAAATTCGTGTTATCTTTCGGTGCCACGATAGACTCCACTGTCTTGTAAACAAGCGAGCACGGTTCGTAGTTTCATTGGCTGCTGCAGTGTAATAAAAGTCACGTATCTTATTGATCTCTCAAAAGAGATTGGTCACTTCACCGCTGACCTTATATTATTTGATCAAGAGGTATCCGAGGCGTGTCAAACATATTTTTTTGGCCAATGGCCGAAGTTGGTCAAACGCACAGTAAGTTGGAGTTCAGTCTGTCCTCAAATAATAATGCGAATTTCGCATGTCGCTACCTATTGATTGTTAAACAAGTCTGCGTAAAACAATGCGGAGGGCGTCTACACGTAAGGCACCATAAACTCGAGACACGCGGGCGCCGCTGGTCGTTGCTTGTTAGTACACGCGTGTCAAACTTACATGAACATTGGGAGATTAGCATCTGAGTAGCATTGGCTGCCAGAAGAGACTGCATTTTGTTTCCAAAAACAAACAAACGGCAGTGTTGGCGATGCAAGATCTTCACTGATTTACATGGCGTCCTTTGTACAGGTGCCACAAAGCATGACGCGTCAGTTCGGATCGCCTTCGTGACGTTCAACGTGTCGTGAACGCAGGTACGTAAAATAAATGCTAACTTCTGGAGTGGTTTTGATATCTTCACTTCAAATTTCACAATACAAGATGAGTTATTTCGAAGCTTTTTCTACAAGGATTTATTGTTTATACTAGCGCAAAGATACCGTGGCATTAATTTCCAAATATAGTTTAACATCACATTGTGTGTGTTATATATAATATTCTAATCGATATTTAGAGACCAGGAAATTTCGCTAATTTATTTGAGTACACGTTAGACCTCAACACACTTATACTTTTGACTTTCTTTTTCAATTCGAGAGCAGCTTGTAAGCCACGCCCTGGACGAATTTAAGCTGATAAACACAGGTGCCGAATCCCGTTATATCTGGCCTAAGGTATACATAGTAGCGTGGAGCCTAACTTGTTGCCAAATGAATCGGCGAGATTTCCGCGTCTCTATTGATAGAGCCAGGGTTTCATAGCAAAAAAATCTGGACACATGGTAGATTTCAATACTCTAAGCACAAACATAATTCGCTCTCTGTATGAGAAGCCGTATCTGTAGCGACCTGAAGAATTCGCGGAATCATTTTGAGACAAGCTAGAATTCAAAACACATGTGTTTATATAACTTTAGCCATTGGTCCACACGGTATTTGACACCTCTTGGAGAACGCTGGCCCAGTCATTGCCTTCCACTGTTAGAGCAGTCAATCAATGTGCAGTTAATAGAGACCTGCATAATTCGTATTATTATTTAAAGCCAGACTGAACTCCAACTTACTGTGCGTTTGGCCATCTTCGCCCATTGGCCAAAAATAGGTTTGGCACGCCTCGCAGAACCATTGAGCCAATAACATAAGGTCAGCGGTGGAGTGGCCAATCTCTTTTGAGAGATCAAGCAGATACGTGTCGTTTATTATACTGCAGTGGCCAATGAAACCCCGAACCGTGCTCACCAGTTTATAAGACAGTGGAGTCTATCGTGGCACCGAAAGAAAAACGCGAATTTTGCAGGTCTGCAGCAGTTAATATCTACTTGCTTGTACGTAAGACGGTAGAGTATAGCCTGCAGGTCATTGCACTCGTGAATTTTCCAGGTCTCTATGCAAATAAGTGAGCGTGTGGAGTGTGGTTACCGAGTATCTCGACGGTGTGTATCTGGTCGCGGTTCTCGCCATCGCTGATCTGGCAGACGTAGTCGCCGGCGTCCTGCGGCATGACGTCGCTGATCTGCAGGTTGTAGCCGTCGACGAGCTGGAAGCGAGGGTCTCTGGTCACCATGAGGTTGGCCGCCGTCAGAACTGCGCTGCCCCGCCTCCACAGCAGCACGTACGGCCCTGCAACAACAATCACCTGCGTCACTGGACATTCCCCCTTCTCCTCGGACACACCTGCCATCTCAACACTTTGAGCTCCGTGCCCGAGTGTATCTCGGGCGAAGCAAACCCGGAAATATCTCGAAAAATTGAAGCCTTAAATCAAACAAATACAGTTTCATTGCTTCCATAGCTTTGTCGTTATTTCACGTAAACACTTCAGCTCACCAACGAACATTTTCGTGAACAAAATAGTAAGTTTCTATGCAAATGAACACGATAGACGGGAAATCGTGTTAACCATAAAATAATATTTGATTGGAAGATGTTGAACTCAGTATTTGTATTGGCTGAGAGCCGGCCAATAATGAACGTTTTAACAGGACGGCGAAGCGTCCAGTGTGCTGTGGACCAGTAGCACGCTAGTAGGAGGGAATGCAAACACCAACAGAATATGGTGTTCTTTTATGTCGGATATACGTAAATAACTCACTACTAGTGTGACTTACATAGCTGTAAACATACCCAGACTTCAAAGTGTTAAGGTTTTGAGGAGTATGCACATTCGGGGCTACGTTTACATGAGAATTTCTTTGCCCAAGGAAAAAAAACTCTCATTTTTATAGCTTTACTATTTCGCTTGACACTATCGGAATCTAAGTAAAAAATTACAAGCCATCATTTCGAGTTGTAAGAATAAGATTGCCCTTTTTAACACTTTGTAGACTATGCTCGTGAATAGTTCGAGTAAAGTTAATTTGAACATTTCTTTGTTGTTCAGAACAAAACTCGCATGGATGTGCAGTCTTTGTTCGGCTAGTGTTTAACATGACCTCACAAGAACACGACAGCTCAGTAACAATGGTATTGCTAACGATAGAAT
The DNA here is from genome assembly GCA_029891345.1 of Dryococelus australis. NCBI lineage: Eukaryota > Metazoa > Arthropoda > Insecta > Phasmatodea > Phasmatidae > Dryococelus > Dryococelus australis. Next base: position 24,963,407 of record CM057006.1, on the reverse strand, counting down.
TTATTTTTTTATAGCCACACAAACGGACATGATTGATTGTATATCCTTTCGTACGATAAAGGGTTATTTTATTGGACCAGCATCAGCTTGGCTCTCCAATGGTTTATCACCGGCCAATAATGAACGCTGTAAAGTAGAGGGTAGTGTCCGGTGTGGTATGGACCAATAGGATGATGGTGAGTTCTAACACAGACACCAACAGAACCGGTGTTGTTGCAGTAGTGGATATAGTTGACACACTTCTAATTTGTCTTAAGTGTCAGTAAATGTGTGCAGACCTCAATGCGTTGATAATTTCTGAAATTAAAACGATGGATTGTTAAACCTGTTACATCGGTCTCGGCACATTAATTGATACATAGACAACACGCAAATCCATTGGCCGACGGCCAACCAATAATAAACATAGAAGAGTATAGTAAGCGTGTCAGGTATAGCCAGGACCAATACGACGATGGTAAGTGGAAATACAGGGACCAACACAACTAAAATTGCTGTAGTGGACGATATAGGAAGCTCACTTCAACCTTGTCTTCGGTGCTTTTAAATTTTTGCCGCCCGCAAAGGATTAACATACTGAGGTCTGCACAAATTTACCGGCACTTGAGACAAATTATAAGTGAGTCACCTTTATCCTCTATTGCAAGAACACCGGCTCTGTTGGTGTCTGTGTTAGAATTCACCGTCGTCCTATTAGTCCATACCACACCGGACACTGCCCCGTACTCTACATCGTTCATTATTGGCCGGTCATCAATCAATGGAGAGCCTAGCTGATGTTGACGCAATCAATTGTCCTCTATCTTACAAAAGGATTTACAATCAATCATGTTGCTTTGAGTGACTATAAAAAAAATTCTACCGTCGACAATATCGTTGTTAAAACGTTCTCGTGAGGCAATGTTAAACACTAGCCGAACAAAGACTGCACATCCATGCGAGTTTTGTTCTGAACAACGAAGAAATTTCCAAATTAGTTTTGCTCGAGATACACTCGAGCGTAACCTGCAAAAGGTTAATACATGCAGTCCCGAATGAATTGACGAGCGCAAGCGTTGTACGCTTATAGATTTTTGATGGTGCTGTCAGCTGTTGTGAGTGGCTTCTCTCACAACCGGAATGAACAACGTACTGCGTGTTCGCTGATTCCAGCGCAGTCACAATCCACAAATGTGAGAGAAGCAGAAAATCCAAGGAATCCTTTTGCTCGGAGGGAAGTCGCTGAAACAAAACAATGGCCACTGATTCCATGTCGTGTACTGTGCCATCCGTCATGTGCGACTTGTCCTCAATAATGGACACGAGGACTGAACGGTACATCTCGAACGACATCTGCCACTTAAAGCAAAAAAGAATCTCATTTTTTTTTTTTTTAGAAAATTTTAAAACTTCAGAAAAAAAAATTATAAGACCTGGTGACTGAAGACGAGGAACAGCTTCCCCCGTCGCCAGTCACCAGGTCTTAAGATTTTTCTGCAGTCTTAAAATTTTCTAAAACAAATGCGATTCGTTTTTTTGTTTTAAGTGGTAGATTTCGTTCGAGATGGTGGCCAAAGGTCGGAGTCAAGGTTGCTTGCTGTTATGGTTCCTGCAATAAAAGGGATGCAGATGGATTTTCTCAGAGTGTTCCCAAATATTTTATTAATCCGTAAAAATAAGCATGTGTTTATAATACTTAATACAAAATAACTTTTTACCTTGCCCTATATTACTGAATTGCACTTGTAAAGTGAAGTGCAGGTTGTGACCTGGCTGGTCTGCCACTCCGGAGCTTTAAATGACGACCTGTGGAATGCAAAGATCAAGTATGGCATTTCAATGCATACTCTGTAAGAAGCAGTTTATTCAGGGTGATATTTGGAAGAGATATTCTAAAACTTGTGGCACTGGTTCTCTGCAACTGCAAATCAGTACTGCAGTCAGCACCACACATACCACAGTTAGCACCATATGCATTGCATTTAGAACCACACACCGCACTTTGCACCACATGCACCACACTTAGTACCGCAATCTGCACCGCTGCACCACAATCAGCACCACACGCACCGCAATCAGGGGTAATTTAGAAGTAATTTAGGGGTCTTTAGGAGTCACTTTGTGAAACAGAAGGGGTCATTAAGGGTTAATTTGTGGAGCAGGAGGGGTCATTTAGGGGTCGTTTTCAGAGCAGAAGGGGCCATTTTCAGATCAAAAGGGGTCATTTGCAGAGTATAATGGATCGTTTAGGGGTCATTTTAGGAGCATAATGGGTTATTAATTGGTCATTTGCAAAGCAGAAGGGTTCATTTAGAGGTCGTTTACGGAGCGGAAGGGGTTATTTACAGGGCAGGAGTGGTCTTTTGCAGAGCAAGGAAGGGTTTTTTATGGGTCATTATTTGTCATTTAGGGCTCACTAAGGATTATTTAGGAAACGAGTCTTGTGAGGGGTCGGTCTGGCAGTAGTCAGTTCTCTGTTTTAAGTTTTACCATGATATTAAGCTGAGCGAAGAACTTATCAGGAAGAAGCTGTTGACTGTATAACTGCATGGTGATGTGCTCAAGAAACTATGTCAAATGTCTGGTTGAATGGAGTCTTAAAGATGCTTAAATCTCACTGATGAAATGTGTTAGTAAGTATATAAGGCGATAGGTAAGCCAAGTAGGTACAAATGTTGCCACTGTGGAAAGGACTTCTGTTTTTTTTTTCTCATGAATATGACGTAAGTCAATGATTGTACAATCTGTACCGTACAGCTTACCATGAACGTACCTTCTCCCACTGCCGCAAAATTACATGAAAAACAGTGTTGCTACTGTCGAAAAAAATTCAGCAAAAACTACATTGCTCGGCGGTATGAAAAAAAAACCATGTACCATCCAAGATGGCGGACGAAGAAAGAGAATAATTGAGAAACAAGATAATGACAGGAACCAATATGGCGACCGGAAACAAGATGGAGGACGGAAACATAATTATGGGCTGAAACCAAATGGCGTGCATAACCAAGATGGGGGGAAAGGTCAAGGTCAAAAAATGGCCGCCAGCAGACAGAATGACAGAGGAGGTGGTGACGTTATCCAATATGGTGGACGAATTATGAATCCTATTAATGAATCATGCTTCAGGAGGAAGGTATTTATACTACCGTTACCATTCAATTTGCTTATTTATGTGTAGTAAATAACATTAAAGAGAGCTATAACATTAAAGAGAGCTATAACGAATCACATGTTATTTACGATTAGACTTCAAATGACACAGTAACAATGCATTTTTAAAACTATTAAGCATATAAATTTAAACTCTTTGGGCAGAACATAATGTCATATTTAGGTTTACGTAAATCCTGATTAATAAATGAAAACGAAATATTAAATCTGAATAACTAAGCAAAACAGAAGATTGGAGAGCCTGCCTAGTGTGTAAGCTATTAACATATTCTGTACATGAAAGTAAATGAAAGAACACAAAGGGAACTCAGAGCATCGGGGAGAAAGTCAAAGGAAAAAGGGAAAAAAATCAATGCTAGCTCTATAGTACATAGTAGCTCTATATTTGCAGGGCTTCCGTAAAAGACAGATCAAAGGGCAAACGAATTAAACCACGAAGTGGCTTGTATTATATTATCTCGTAGAATAAAATATAATATAACATCACATACATTCTCCTGGGAGCTTAGAAACAAAGAGTATTGAATTAGTGGTTGCAGAAAACATACTTTGCATATGGTTATTTTTATGTGAGATGTCAATACGAAAATGTTGTTATTGTTGAGTTGTTGAGAGATCTGAGCTGCTCTTAACAACGAGGTCTTGACAGCCGAGGAGGTGGAAATGAGATGAGAATGGAGCAGCACCGGGATGAAAGGGCGTGGGAAACGGGAGATCCTCGAGAAAACCCGCCAACTAGCGGTATCATCCGGCACGATTCCCACTTTCGAAAATCCGGGGGTGGCCCAGCCAGGAAGTGAGTCCGGTTCGCCTTGGTAGGAGGCGAGCATCTAACCGCTCAGCCACCACGACCGTTACTACGAAAATGCAATTGAGTATCGAATTACGGACACAAATTACAAGAAAATAAATTAGAGTGATTGTCTTATTAGTGCCATTTAGCTATAGCTGCAACTCAACATTCCATAAAAATTTCCCTGTTGCTAGTATAAACAATATTACTTTCTAATAAGGTAGATTAATTTTACTTCCACTAGTAATGTAAAGAGAAATATATTTATTAACTTATTTTTTTAAGTAAGGAAATAAATATTTCGGAGTTATAGAACCGATGAAGGTTTATATCTCTATTCAACGTAAATTCCATGTGCAAATTTTTACATTACAGTGGCAGAGATAAGAATAATGAAATTTTGGTTTCTCATGTGAGTGCGTTTAAAAATGAAGACAATTTGATAAATAGGCCTAAATTTACAGGCGGGGTTAAACATTCAATCGTACAACGCCCGGTACATGTTACCAAGGTTATAAATTTAATTTTAGTAAGTACTACGTCATAAGAAAGACTTTGAGAGAAATTCAGTTTTCAAACACTCGCTTTGGTACATAGCCTAAGGAGAACAAGTATATATACGAACGAAAGTACTCTACATCAGAAGAGATAACAATGCAAATACAATTTCCTTCTACAAAATAGATTAACATTTTGTAGACTACGCTCGAGTGTAGCTCGAGCAAAACTGATTTGAAAACGTATTGTTCAGAACAAAAATCGCATGCATGTGCAGTCTTTGTTCAACTCGTGTTTATCATGCCTTCACAAGAACACGACAGCGCCGTAACAATGATATTGACAACGTTAGAATTTCTTTTTTTTTTTTATAGCCAAGCAAAGGGACATGATTGATTGTAAATCCTTTCATACGATAAAGTATATTTGATTGGGTCAATATCAGCTCGGCTCTCCATTGGTTGACGACCGGCCAATAAGCAATGCTATGAAGCATAGGGTAGTGTCCGGTGTGGTATGGACCAATAGGACGATGGTGAGTTCTAACAGATACACCAACAGAACCGGTGTTCTTACAGCAGTGAATATAAGTGATTCACTTCTAATTTGTCTTAAAAGTCAGTAAATGAATGCAGACCTCAATGTGTTAATATATAGTCACCAGTGACTGTAATTATTTCTTCCATACGTGGTTTGCATATTAATGAACATCTTGGGCCATTGGCGGCTTGTACATTTTTTTTTCTCAATGCGAGTTTTGGGGAAAAAAAATAATTATTTCCACAAACGTTTTGGTCCGTGCTTTGAAAGCCGCGTTTTTAATCCCGTCTCGCCTGCCGCAGACCCGCGTGTCATGAGAGAGGGTTTCTTTACCTACGGGATATGCAATGCTGTGTTGCAAATTCTTTCAGTCGCCATCTAAGTCTACCCCTTCCACTCACTTCTGTACAGCTGCACCTCTTGCACATTTTTCCCGGCGTCGCCCTGCCGCTTGGCGCGTGACTTCACATCATAAGTGCTCCTTTGTTCAAGTGCCACGTTCTTCCACCTACGTGCATTTCAGCACATTTCGCCTTTTCTGGACAGCCAGCGACATCTAACAGTGTAAATCTTAGCTTTTCGTTTGTCTTTAGTTTAGCACTTTTCCATTCTTCACCCAACGTCGTTGTGGTCATATATTTCTCTTTTTTTTTTTTTTTTTTTTTTTTTTTTATCTGAGAGAGGTTTAGAAAAATTTCCCCTTAATGCAGTCGTTAGTTGTCAAATCATTATAGTTTTAAAAATATAACACTCACGTTCCGACACAAGAATGTTATAGGAAGGTTCAAAAAGTCCTAGCACTAGTTACTTTATTCGTGTTGTGCTGCGGGCATGATGGAATTCTGTGCCTACGACAATGCAGTAGTATTTTGTCGGGCGGCCATCATGTGGTCGGTCCTAGAACTAGTTACTTTATTCGTGTTGTGCTGTGGGCATGATGGGATTCTGTGGCACCTAGTGCCCACGACAATGCATTAGTATTTTGTCGGGCGGCCATCATGTGGTCGGTCCTAGAACTAGTTACTTTATTCGTGTTGTGCTGCGGGCATGATGGAATTCTGTGGCACCTAGTGCCCACGACAATGCAGTAGTATTTTGTCGGGCGGCCATCATGTGGTCGGTCCTAGAACTAGTTACTTTATTCGTGTTGTGCTGCGGGCATGATGGAATTCTGTGGCACCTAGTGCCCACGACAATGCAGTAGTATTTTGTCGGGCGGCCATCATGTGGTCGGTCCTAGAACTAGTTACTTTATTCGTGTTGTGCTGTGGGCATGATGGAATTCTGTGGCACCTAGTGCCCACGACAATGCAGTAGTATTTTGTCGGGCGGCCATCATGTGATCGGTCCTGGAACTAGTTACTTTATTTGTGAGGTGTGTTTTTTTTTTTTTTTTTTTTTTTTTTTTTTTTTTCATCCATTTGGTTTGACGTTTCAAAATGTAGTGCACCAGTTGGATATCTTCTGTCTTTCTTATTTGGCGAGTAATACTCCAGTTTTGTTTATAGTTGCTCTTTTTGCTCGTACGAAAACTATTTTCATATTATATTATTATATTACTGTATGCTTCGTCCTAACTTTTATGCACGTGCTGGCTAATTATTCTTTTTTTTTTTTTTTCGTCATGGGAGCCCTACTGCACGACGCCTTCCATTTATATATTGGTGGCGACGCACTCAAGTTAATTTTATCTGTCCTCGTTGTTCGACAGCGAACTATGGAATCTTCTTGCCCGGGATGTACCTTCATCGTGTCCATGGATACGCCGGTCGTCAGACATTTAAGATTCAACGGGACTTTACCTACGAAATTACTCTTATATTATTAATTATTATCACACGCATGTTATTACAGGAACATTTTTTAACAGTTTCGCTTTCTATTTACGTTATTAATTTCAATTTGTGAACAACCAGTTTCACTTATCATGTCTCGTTATTGGTATAGAATAATAACCTTTTCAATTGAATATAAATGAGCATAATTAGTTATTAGGGATGCATCCCAAGGGCGTCATATTATACTTACAAGCCACATAATATAGAATAATTTTTATTTTGTAAAATAGCGTCAATTTTTTTTGTTATGAACGACACTTTTTATTATTTTAATATTTGGTTTTAATGTTAAATATATTAATCACTAAATCATAATTTGATTTAAACAGATGTACGGTAGAGTTTATTTTGGAAGAGAAGAAAATAATGATTTGTTCAGAAGACAGTCGTTTGTTTACCTCTTTGTTTTTGAAACAAAAAAAAATGAAAAGTTTCAATTACCATTCAAGTCATGCATTTATATATTTTTTTATTTCTTCTCTCTCTGTTGTGCCACGTATGGTTATCCAGCACGATTTCTGGGTAGGTGTATATCGCTTTCTTTTATATTTGTTTGTGGTAGGTCTTTTGTAATTTGTTTATTATTTTTATGCCAGTACGTTTGCAAACGTTTTTCGTGGCATTTTGTTTGTTGTTTGTCCCAAGGACTCCTGACATTCCTGTGTCTGTTGGAAGTCTATATCGCAGTTTATTCGTTTCTTATATTTTGGTCCTACATTGGTACAAAACTGGTAGTATCCGCTTGGTTATTCTCCCCGCCAAGTTTCACTTATGCTGCAAGGGGCGGGATGAACGGGAGACCCCAAGAAAACTTGCGGACGAGTGGCATCGTCCGGCGCGATTCCTACATGCAAACATCCGGGAGTGGAGCGACCAGCCGAGAATCGAACCCGGTTCCCCTTGGTTGGTGGAGGGGGGGGGGGGGGTAATCTAAACACTACATCACCGCAGTCCCAATTCGTCGCCTTGATACGAATTCACAGTTCAAGTGTTTGTACAATTTATATTACAATTAGGATGATAACGGTGGTGTATGTATAGTATTTACTCACGATGAATAATGGCATAAACAGCCCCAAATGAAACAACTCCCGACGAAAAAGTAAAGCGGAAAAACTTAAAAATATCTGCCGTAAATTTCTTGAATTAGTTAATGTATAGATATAAAATTTACTACCTGCCCGAGCAGTCACCGTGGTCAAGTTCCCTAAGGCGTAGTTCAACGTCAGGTACTCTAGGCTCGAACCTCAGTCCTCGCTGTTTCGTGTACTTTACTCTAAAAGGCTTAACACTTTTCCTATAAATTTGATTATCTCTACGAAACAAGTTTTCAGATGGCACTAGTTCGTTCTGAGCATCACAAGACAGCATCTATTTCATCGTAATAAGGGAACTTTTGATATACATACATCCACAGAGAACTTTGGTTGCGACAATCAAATCGTACACGTTTGGGGCTGCCAGATAAGAGAAAACCGATAATTAGTTCCAGCAACAAAATATATAAATGCCCCTATACACCTACAAAGTTAATTTCAACAAAATATTTTCTCAGTGTCGTCTACGGAATATCGAAGTCGTGAAAATTTCCTGTCGGTAGAAACATATACGTATGAGCAGTATTGAGGGTTCTGTAGGGTTTTCTGTTCGGTCTATACTACCTCCATATTGGGGAATCATTCCGCCACTAAAATTTGTCATTGCCGTTGATCAAGGGACTAGTGTTCATTCGTCTATAAGAAAAATTGTAAAATTGATAGAAAATAAAATGATACCACTGCAAAGATACTTGCTGTAATATTTCACAACAGGGCACTCCGACGATAAAAAAAAAAGCGCATCAGCTAATCGTAGAAATAAGAGTTAGTTATAGTCTTATTTTATACTATATTACTTATATCCATTGTCAAATGTAAAGGTAAGGCCTACACTACGATATATTTCCTTTAGATGGCTTAGATTAAAACATATGAATATATGACGCTTGAACATTTCAAAACGATTAGATTAAAAACCGTTACTTTTTATTATTTGGATCAAATAGTGGCGTTAGATGACACTAGCTGGCTTTCGTCCCATTCGTGAATCCATTTAATTTATGTCTGCACTGGCTCAAAGCTGTGGGGTCGCAAGTTTAGAAAACTGTCTGTAGACCTGGAACCAATAATATTAAAAAAACTTGAGCCATTCGAAGTAAGCCGTTTATGAAAAAAACATAGTATGATAACACCATTTGGTGCTCAGAATTTGTTTACACATTTTCGCTTGAGGTAGAAATGATTTAGCATTTGAATAATCTGTATGGAAATCCCGTCTCATTTCTACCAGATCGAACGTTACGAGGGAGAGGCGAAGCTTAAAAAGATACACGAGGAAGCTCCACGATAAGCCAGGCTCTCCGACAGTTGCTGTAACGCTATCCTAGGATTAATGATGTAGGATGCCGAGAATTCCCCCAGTTTGCTGCAGCCAAGTTTTCAAGTTGAGAAGACCTCAGGAACAGTCCCAGGAATGTTGTTCAGTAATGATGGAAACTTTGTCCTTAAAGTTATACGGGGGGGTGGGGGGGGGGGGGCTAATGTGTTGTCATATATATATATATATATATATATGATAACACAAAGAAACAATCTCTCTCTTAGATGCTGTCAAACCATTGGATAAGAGTGGAAACTAATTCACCAAGAAGTTATTGATATAACTAATGAGTATACTTTCCTCAACATTGGTGAAATTAATTTTTAAATCTTTTCTAAAAAGCTGGGTTGGTAGGAAGGACTTGCTTTCTGTTTGAAATCAATAACTTTAGATATGAAGCCAGAGACTTGGGCAACAGTAGCTTGGCAATTACAAATGCACGCACGCCTTACCCAGGACTTGAATACCAGAAAACTTCCTACTATAAGCTAGCATGTAATCCACTGCTTTGCAGGGGTCGTATTCTGAGCATCAACTTCGGATTTAATCTGTTTAATGTTTCGAATGATAGGGTTTAATAACCTAAGATATTTACAAAACCTTGATTTTTAAAATAAGTGATAGAACCACATGAAACATGCAAATCTGCATGCCCTACCGTACCGCTACTTGTGTGAAGAATTTAATGGAAATCGGTTTTTTTAGTCCCGGTGATACGACATAAAAATTTTGGTTTTCTTATTTGATGTTATCGTACAAAATTGCCAAATAAAGAGGCTATATATACATGTGTATAATGTATACTGTCGACAAAATAATTTATTGTTGGATTTCGTTAAAATTAATTAATATATATGTCAAACTTAGGCCCACCTAAATGATTCATAAAGGAGCCATTTTGAACATTGTTGTCTGACCCATTTAAATCACGAAAGTTTACATGGCCTTCTGTAGCATTTATGGTGTGAAAAATTGGTACAAATTTATTTTAAAAATTCCATTGTAACATTTGGTGGAATCGGTTGGTTGGTCTTCGATACATGGCATAAAACCTGCATAATTTTCACCTGTCGATCTTCATAAATGCAGGACAAAAAAGTAATGTAGTTACCATATAAATTATCGTATATTGTCAAGATACAAAGTTAAGTTTTAAAAAAAGGTTACATAGTGTCGTTGATAACGTCCACACAACTAAAACTAAAATGATTTCATAGCCACCATTTTGAAAATAAGAGCTTCCTACTAAAAAAAAAATACATTTATTATTATGGCCTAACACAGTACATCATCTTCGCCAAATTTTGTAAGAATGGGTTGATTGTTTCCCGAGATACGAGATAAAATCATTATTTTTTTATTGGTAAGGCGTAGACAAATTTGATGGTTGCAATAGGCACTGCCAGTATACAAAATTAAATTGGAATTTGTTTCGTTATAACAATATACTCAGCTGAAATATTTATTTAGCCACAATTTCGAAAATAAGTGCCTGACCCACATATAACATACCAGTTTACACCACCTGCTGCAGTACTATTTGTTTGCCAAATTCGGCAGGAAAACGTCAATTGTTTCCCGATATATATCCAAAAAATTCTTTCTTACTCGCATGGCGCTTTCTTACAAAATGGCTGATAAAATATGCTCTACGTACATACACTTAATAGTTATAATATCTACTGCTAGCATGGTAAGTTTAGTTGAAATTGATTCAATGGTTTTAACGATATAGCATTCCAAGCTAAAAATTGGTATATGTCCGCCATTTTGAAAATAAGTTTATGGTATGCTTAAAACACATCACTTAACATTATCTGCATCAGTATTACTTTTGCCAAATATGGTAGGAATCGGTAAACTATATACCGAGTTATGACATAATAAATATATTTAATTACAGGGCGCTATCTTACAAAATGGCCGACAAATGTGGTTAATTTTTAGTATATATGTTGCTTGCAATAGATTCTTCAGTATACAAAATTTGGTCGAAACTTGTTAAATGGAATGGCAGATATACTAAATAAAGTTAAAATATTTGTATGGCCACCATTTTGAAAATAAGTAATTAACTGTGTTCAGTTACTTACTTTTACTAGGCATACCATA